>CM038045.1:130792637-132042637 GCA_021397845.1 Areca catechu | reverse complement strand
AATCCATACATACACGCAGTGCCACCACGACACACAAACTATTCGACACAATGTCTCAAAGGATAATGGCATAAATACAAACAAAGCCTGAGTAAATTGGCCTATAAGTATCACAGAGAGGAACTGAAAAACCACGGTACGAGGAACAAAAGTAATAATTATAAATCAAGTGAAGGCTGTCAATGTAATGAAGTCCCGTACTTAACCTAGATGTAGCCACCGTTCGCGCGGATGACCTGGCCGTTAACCCACTCGGCGGCGTCCGTAGCGAGGAAGCCCACGACCGGTGCGATGTCCTTGGGCTCCCCCAGCCGCCCCAGCGGGCACTCCTCCACCACCTTCCTCACCGCCTCCTCGCTCCTCCCGGCGAAGAAGAGCTCCGTCGCCACCGGCCCTGGCGCCACGCAGTTCGCCGTGATCCCCGTTCCCTTCAGCTCCTTCGCCAATATCCTCGTCATCACCTCCACCGCCGCCTTCGACGCCGTGTACGCCACGCACCCCGGCCGCAGCGCCCCCACCAGCGACGACGACACCGTGATGATCCGCCCACCGCCGCCCCGCTGGACTCGGTTGGCCGCCTCGCGGCAGCAGAGGAAGGCGCCGCGGGCGTTGACGGCGAAGATGGCGTCCCAGTCTTCGACGGCGGTATCGGCGAGGGAGGGGTGCTTGGAGTCTATCACGCCGGCGCACGCGACGAGTATGTGGGGCGCGGTACCGAAGAAGGACTCGGCCCGGTCGAAGAGGGACCTGACGTTGGCGGGGTCGGAGACGTCGGCGTGGACGCCGACGGCGCGAGGAGCGGACGAGGTGGAGGAAGAATTAAGCTCCGTGGCGAGTAGGTCAACGTGGGTGGAGGAGGAGGAGGAGACGTAGTTAAGGACGAGGCGGGCACCGAGGGAGGCGAGGTGCATGGCGATGGCGCGGCCGATGCCGCGGGAGGCGCCTGTGACGATGGCCACGCGGCCGTCGAGGGGGCGGTCGGGCGGCTCTTGAGGGGCGGCCATCGGAAATTTGCGGTCTTGTGCTTCTAAACGACGAAGCGCGCGGAAGTAGGTGCCTCGCTAAAGACAATTAAGAATCTAAGATAAGGCCTTGTGCTGATCGAGGCTCCGTTGATCCGCATCATACTTCCCATCATCTATTTAAATATTTTTTTTAAAAAAATAAAAATTTATTATCATAGTAATTTTTTATAAAAGTATTACGGTCGTTATGATGACGTGGCATGTCTCAGATTCTGTCGAACGTGATTCGAGCCACGTCGAATTTTTCGGCTGAACGGGATCGGTCCAGCAAGGTCAGATGTGGCTCCACCACGGCCGGAGTCGAGGTCGGTCCAGGCCTTCCTGCTCCTTCGCCGGGTGGCGCCCTGAGACGGTCCCACCATGGCCGAGGTCGAGCAGGGCCCTCTTGCTCCTTCGCCAGGTGGCGCTCGGACATGGGTCCACCTCGGTCGAAGTCGAGCGCCCCTCTGCTGCTCCTTCACCAGGTGTCCGCCCAGAAGGGGTCCACCTCGGCCGAAGTCGAGCGCCTCTCTGCCGCTCCGCTAGGTGTCCGCCCAGGAGGGGCCTACCTCGGTCGAAGTCGGCGGCCCCTTGCTCCCTCGCCAGGTGGCGCCCTGAGACGGTCCCGCCTCGGCCGAGGTCGGGCCGGGCCCTCTTGCTCCTTCGTCAGGTGGCGCCCGGACACGGGTCCACCTCGGCCGAAGTCGAGCGGCCCCTTGCTCCCTCGCCAGGTGGCGCCCTGAGACGGTCCCACCTCGGCCGAGGTTGAGACGGGCCCTCTTGCTCCTTCGCCAGGTGGCGCATGGACACGGGTCCACCTCGGCCGAAGTCGAGCGGCCCCTTGCTCCCTCGCCAGGTGGTGCCCTGAGACGGTCCCACCTCGGCCGAGGTCGAGCCGGGCCCTCTTGCTCCTTCGCCAGGTGTCCGCCCAGGAAGGGTCCACCTCGGCCGAAGTGGAGCGACTCTCTGCCGCTCCGCCAGGTGTCCGCCCAGGAGGGACCCACCTCGGCCAAAACCGGCGGCCCCTCGCTCCCTCGCCAGGTGGCACCCTGAGACGGTCCCACCTCGGCCGAGGTCGAGCCGGGCCCTCTTGCTCCTTTGCCAGGTGGCGCCCGGAGACGGGTCCACCTCGGCTGAAGTCGAGCACCCCTCTGCTGCTCCTTCGCCAGGTGTCCGCCCAGGAGGGGCCCACCTAGGCCGAAGCCGACGGCCCCTCGCTCCCTTGCCAGGTGGCGCCCTGAGACGGTCCCACCTCGGCCGAGGTCGAGCCGGGCCCTCTAGCTCCTTCGCCAGGTGGCGCCCGGACACGGGTCCACCTTGGCCGAAGTCAAGCGCCTCTCTGTCGCTCCACCAGGTGTCCGCCCAGGAGGGGCCCACCTCGGCCGAAGCCGGCAGCCCCTCGCTCCCTCCCAGGTGGCGCCCTGAGACGGTCCCACCTCGGCCGAGGTCGAGCCGGGCCCTCTTGCTCCTTCGCCAGGTGGCGCCCGGACACGAGTCCACCTCGGCCGAAGTCGAGCGCCCCTCTGCTGCTCCTCCGCCAGGTGTCCGCCCAGGAGGGGTCCACCTCGGCTGAAGTCGAGCGCCTCTCTGCCGCTGCGCCAGGTGTCCGCCCAGGAGGGGCCCACCTCGGTCGAAGCCGGCGGCTCCTTGCTCCCTCGCTAGGTGGCGCCCTGAGACGGTCCCACCTCGGCCGAGGTCAAGCCAGGCCCTCTTGCTCTTTCGCCATGTGGCGCCCGAACACGGTTCCACCTCGGTCGAAGTCAAGCGCCTCCCTGCCGCTCCGCCAGGTGTCCACCCGGGAGGGGTCCACCTCGACCGGGGCCTGCTAACCAGCACGGTAAGACCACCGAAGAGTAGGAGCACGGGTTCCGAGACCGCCCCTCGAGCAGCACGCGCCGCACCCCGAGAGGAGCACCGGTACGGTCGACAGCAACACGCGAAACCTCGTTTACATCGGCCTGATAGGTTCCGCAGCTGAGGGGCGAAGTCCTGACAAACCAGTACCCGGTAACGGGCGTTGTTGGTGCCTGGGAGGGAGAGCGCTTGCGCTCGGCCTAAGGTCTGGCCGGCGTCCTCCCTCTACCCTTTCCTCGCTAGGCCCGGCAAGCTAGGCGAGGAGGCCGCCGGGTTCTTGAACCCAAAAGGGAAAGGAGAAAGAGAGGGAGGGAAGGAGGTGAAAGCAAAGAGGGGGCCTCCCGAAGGCGGCGAACCAGAAGGCAGCATGATGGGATAAAAGGATGGGAAGAGCGGACGACCAGGTAAGCAAGAAACGGAGGCTGGGAAAGGGAAAAGCACCAAGAGTAGGATCCAAGATCCCGAGAGGGGACCCTTGGCGCAAGCTCGGTGAAGGAACTTGGCCGGATTTCTACTCTTCCTAAGACCTTTCTTGCTAACACAATCTCTAAGTCTGGGACTCCTTTGGGGGCCCGCCTTGGAGACTCTGTTCCCTCTCACCATTTTCTAACTTGACCGTCGAAGCTCCCTCGCTGGGATCCCCGGCCAGGGTTTCTGACCTTATCTTGCAGGATTGGGAGCCCGGAGACCTCGAGGCGAGACGGTCAGACCAAACCAGCTGCTCTGAAGCCACAGGTGCGGCGGCGAGATCGGCAACAGATTGGCGCACCAGGTAGGGGGGCAAGACAACACCCCTAGTGTGAGCTAGCTCTCTGTGGGACGAAGCGTGCTCCGGCCATGGTGGTCACACGCGGGCGCGAAGCATCCACCAGCCGAGTAGGGGAGGTCCCCTCCCCTCAGGGGCCACGCAGCCCGGAGAGGGAGCTTCCCGCTCCCCCTCCTCTTCCACCACAGCCGACCTCGATGGACGGACCTTTTGCAGTTGTCATCCAACAGCTGCAAACCCTGACTACAACAGTTCGGCAGCTACAGCATCAGCAGCGCTCCTTGGCCACGCAGCCCTAGCCAGGGACCCCCGCGGCTCGAACCGCGGGGCCGTGAGGAAGCCTGCGCTCCATCCATGGCAGGCCGTCCAAACCGCGGGAGCCACCAAACTCCCGCGAAGAGAAATTACTCCGGTTCGGTGGATCACGAGAGTCGATCCCCGGTCGATGATGCCGAGACGGTGCGTCGCAGTAAGCGACATCGAGGCAAAGCCCCCCGCCGAGACCGATCGGTGCCCTCTTCACCAGCGGCCTTGGTGGAAGATTCCACGGATGAGGCCATCAGGTGCCAGGCCGAGAGGATCCTAGAGGAGCACGAGCGCAAACTGGCGGAGTTCGCCCGTCGATTTGCCAACCTGCAGAACTCCTCGGCAGACTCGGCGGGCTACGACTCCCGGCCCCCTTCTTCCAGGAAATCCAAGCGGAGCCGATTCCAAGCCGGTTCTGCATGCCGCAGGTGGATCCCTACGATGGGACCACCGATCCCTTGGACCATCTGGAGAGCTACAACGCTCTCATGAGGGTCCAGGGGGCCACGGATGCTCTTATGTGCATTGCCTTCTCCGCAACCCTCCGGAAGGCTACTCGAGTCTGGTTCACCCGCCTTGAGCCCGGATCCATTTACTCCTTCCATCAGTTGGAAGGAAAGTTTGTGGCGCACTTCGATGCTTGTCGGAAGGTGCCGAGAGAGGTGGACAACCTCTTCTCCATCCGCCAGCAGGACCAGGAGCTGCTTTGGGACTACATCACCCGCTTCAAGACCGCTGCCCTGGAGATCTACAGCCTGGACGAGCCCGTTGCCATGCTGGCTTTAAAGCGCAGGCTCAAGACATCCCGCCTGACTTATTCCCTGGATAAGAAACCCCCCAGGACGTACTCCGAGCTCCTCCTCTGTGTCCACAAGTACATCCGAGCGGAGGAGGCCGATCGCACCTGGCGAGAACTGGACGGGAGGACCCTGAAGAAGCCGGCCCCGAGAGACGTTCCAGGGACCCGAAGGCCAGGGCCACCTGCTAACCCCTGTCCAAATCCGAAGCTGAAGGGCGGAGCCTGATGCCCAGAAATGGAGCCCAAGAGGGGGGGTGAATTGGGTCTTTTAAAAATTTAAGACAATAATGAGAGAGTCAAGTGGTGCTTGTGAATAATGAAAAATTCAATGCAAGATATTAGCAATAATTAAAGAGCAAGAGAGGAAGAGAGTAATCACACACAAACACAAGGTTTATAGTGGTTCGGTGCAAACCTAGCACCTACATCCACTCCCCAAGCCACCCTTGGGAATTTCACTATAATCCACACTAGATTACAGTCGACTTGTTTTTCACAAGGCTCACAAGTCAAAACCTAAGTTGGTTTTGTCACTTAGGCTTACCAACAAACCTTAACACTTGTTTTGTCTTCGGGCTCACAAGTTAACCCTAGTTGATTTTATCCCTTTGGCTCACCAATAAACCATAATGACCTTCTTTCAAGACACCCTTGAAAGCAAGGTCAAATCACAATAAAAACATATATGTAATTCAAAAATACAACAAACTCTCTTCAAGAGTGGATTGGAATCTTTGAAGCTCAAGAGGATGCTTTGTCTTCTCTCTTCCTTGGAATCTCCTTCAATGTGCCTCTTTTTGGAATGGAGTAAGGATGAGCTTGTAGGCTTTTCAATGGAATCAAGCTAGAAGAGGCTTTTGATGTGAAGTTTGGAGAGAATATTGGCTTTATGGCTTTTGAGTAGACTTCAATGCACTTGAATACACTTTTCTTCTCTTCTCTTTCTTTAAAATGAGGTTGGTGGAGCTTAAATACACCAAAAACCTTCCAAAAAAATGTTTGTGACCGTTGGTGCCTTGGAAATAGCCATTTGGAGCTTGAAAAGCAAGTTCTGCAAGCCAGAAAAATAGATCCGTTAGAGCTGTCAGGCTGCAAGTGTCGATACTTGGCTGTCAGGTGTCGACACTTGGCTGTCAGGTGTCGACACTTGATTTCTGGGTGTCGACACTTGAACATTCAAGTGTCGACACTTGATGCACAGGTGTCGACACTTGACACAAAAATTCTCAAAAATATAAAGTTCTATATTTTCAAAAATCTCAGGCCTTGAGTCGATACTTGGAACCTAAGTGTCGACACTTGGTGTCGATACTTGAATATAGGTGTCGACACTTGGCGTGCCAAGGATTTTTGTCTGTGCCAAATGCTGAAGTATCGATACTTGACTGTCCAGGTGTCGATACTTGAGACTGAAAACTTTCAGATTCAAGTGTAAATGCCTCAGAAACATAAATAAAATTCTTGAATACATAACCACATAATATTTAAACAATTATATGCCCTTTTTCAATGAAGAGGATGCCCGATTTGTGAGAATTGCTCCGTGCCATTACATGCCATACACCATAAGTTTTTGGAATTTTGAGGTGCTTTCTTCTTGAAAACTCATAACTTAAAATTCTCATTAGAATACAATATGCACTCGATATTTTGTTATTCATCAAAATCACTGGGTGGAGTCAACAATCTCCCCCTTTTTGATGATGACAAAACCTTGAGTAAAAAGGCAATATAGTTCAAACTTTAACCATTTAATTTATGAATATGAATTTTAGTCACAATAGAGGCAAAAACTTTATAGATAGGAAGAACCAATCTCCTCCTTAATTAGATACTTCTTATTAAGGTAAACTTCAAAGATTCTTGCAAGGTGAAAAATCAATATAATCAATACAATACACCTTTTTCTCAACAAATCAATAAAATCAAAATCAATACATGTTCTCCCCCTTTTTGTCAATCATTAGAAAGGGGAATAATCTCCCCCTCACAATGAGCATGGAGACAAAAAGATAGTAGAGAAACAAATAACATAGATATCAGAGCTGAAATTATGCTAATATCAAAGAGTATCAGAGCTAAAATATACTAAGATAAAGGAGTATCAGAGCCAAAGAATAGTAAACTGATTTAGTGAAGCACAAAATTTGCCAAGATAAAAGAGTACTGAACAGAAACACACATATATATATAAGATAAGTTTTCAGTACAAAATTTGCTGAGACATCAGCAAGAGCTGAAACATATATAAAATCATCAGAGTCAAACAAGTATCAAACATACAATATAAGAGTTAAAACAGACATCTATGAGGCTAATCCTCATCAGATGGAACATCAAGACTGAAAGGAGCACTGATCCTAGATCTTGTGGCTAATGCCCTAGGAGGTGCTAAAGCTCTACGACTCCTAGTACGGCCGGAAGGACCAAAGGCGGGTACAACCCTAGAAGATCTAGTGGAAGGAGGTGAAAGACGATCAGCTGGCGCAATAAGATCCAGTGTGGAGTAAACCAAGGCAGTAGTAGGAGCTGGTGTAGTAGGAGGATCTCGACTGACCACCTCATAAGCATCGGCACTGCCAACATTGTCGCTGTCACTGCCCACTACCTCTGTAGCTCTGTCAATATCCTGATCACCACCCTCAGCATAATCAGCATGGTCGCTCTAGTGATCATCGCCATCATCATCATCATCGTCATCATCATCAGATCGTGCAAGTGCAGGGGCTGCAGGAGGTATAAGTGATATCAACAGACTCTTAATGCAAGTAAATCCCTCCTCTATGGATCTGCGAATCTTAGCATGCTTCGAGGTAGTATGTGCTCGTAGAAGCTCGACCTCGCTACGTAGCTGAGTCACCTCACCTCTGATCTCTGAGAACTGTACTCTGGCATGCTCCTCAGAAGATAGTCCTGTAGATGGTGGTGGAGGAGCTGAAGTGTCAGGAGACAGGTGCTCTGCCTGTATCGATGGTACATCTACTGGAGGAAGAACTGCTGGCTCAAATGGTCCAGCCTCAGCCTCTCGAATCTCGTCCTCCTCATCTGGCTCCTGGCCAGACTCTCTGCGAACCCATCGACCTCCAACTAATCTGTATCTCATCCGATGCAATGACCTCTCGTCGTACACATCCGTGTACAGTATCTCCTTGGGGATCTCCCCCTCCAATGATACTCCACATGCTCTGAAAAGTCAGGTCAGTGCCATGCCGTATGGCAAACAGTGTCGGCGCTGAGTGGCAGCATCATACATCTGTGTCAGCATCAGAGAAGGAATATCTATCTGTCTCCTCTCAATCAGACTGGTCATCACCATCAACTCCCTCTTGGTGATGAAGTCGAATCTGCCAGTCTTCGGTAGTAGGATCCGTGCAGTAATATGGTGCAGCAGGCGCATCTCTAATGATAACTGGTTCGCGGTAACCACTGATATACCGTGAACATCCTCTCTCTCAAGGATGCACCTAAATGCCACCTCTCTATCATCCACTGAAAAAGCACAGACTCCTCTCCGGGGTATCTCTCATACACGGCTCAAAAGCTCATCAGTCAAAAAAATCTGAATACCCCTGATAGATGTTGTCCACAGTAGTCGTCGACAGTCCAGTGCACCATAGAACTCCCTCACTAGGTGAGGATAGTACCTCTCCTGCATGGTGCAGAAGGGTACTAGTCCTGCATCAGTGAGTATCTGTCTAATACCAAAGTGGTGCCTGTCGAAGCACTGTAAGTCAACTCTCCTCCTTGAAGCTACAAACTTCCCTGCCATCCTCTCTACAGGGGGGAGCTCAGTGTGGCTGTACTGCTCGGCTGTGCTAAATCAAATCTGGCCTTCGACCTCCTCTCAGTACCATGACTGAGCCTTTCCCTAACTGCAAGTCTCTTCCTAGGACCCATTACAGCTAACTGACCAGGAAAAAGGAAGAAAGGCTTAGAACAAGGGATTGGCTATAGGTTAAGATTAGAAAAAATGTTCAGATAGGTTTCGAAAACCAGAATCAACAATGTTTGAAAAATAATATTTGTAGAAAATATATTTTGATCAAATGACAAACTTCCGAACAAAATTTGTAGAAAATATTTTTGTTTGGTAAAGCACATTTGAATCTTTGGAAAAATAATTTTTGTAAGGTCCAAAATCAAAAATCATGGGATTTGGGTTTAATCACTTAGGGTTTTAGTAAATAGGCGAAGATGTCGCAAATGTATCACGAAAAACCTTTCTAAATCATCAATAAATGGATTTAGTACGTTTAATTTAGATGAAAACCCAATTTATTTTGGCCAAAATTAATGAAACAGTGTTTTGTTTTGCGAAAAGGGGTGAAAACGGCCAAAAGATGAGAGAAATCCGAGAAAAATAAGTTTAAAACACTATTCCCTCAAATGGAGTTTTAGAAATCCACTAAAACATGCAAAAATTTGGTTAGATTCATGAAAAATACTCGGAAAACCCAAAACACGGTTGTTTGGTTCGAAAACAACAAAACTAAAAACAAGGAAAAATAAAATGAAATTAGAAAAGGGAAATACCTTATTTGTGATGGATTGAGGGGTGAAAGGATGGATTTGGACAGAGGGGACCACTGTTGCAAGAAATCAAGGGGGAAGAAAATTTCAAAAACCCTCGTTCGGTTCGTTTAAAAACAGTTTCAGATTCGTAAGTGTCGACACTTCGGATATGTCAAGTGTTGACACTTGGTCAGGTGTCGACACTTAACACTTTCCAAGTGTCGACACTTGGCCAAAAAATTCGAGAAAATCCAGAAAAAAATTTTAAAAAAAAATAGGAAAAATTTTGATAAAGTTTTGGGGCTTTAATCAATAGGTTTTGAGCTTTAGGATTTAGGTAAAATTGATACTAAGAGAGTTCTAGGAGAATGGATCGATGATACCTAACTCTCTTCTAATCAGACAGAATCTATCCTCACTCAAAGGCTTTGTAAACACATTTGCTAACTGATCATTAGTACAAACAAAATCAAGAATTACATTAGAGTTTTGTACATGATCTCCTATGAAATGATGTCTTATTTCAATGTGTTTACTTCTTGAATGTTGCACAGGATTTTTAGATAGGTTGATTGCACTAGTATTATCACATCTTATGGGTGTCTTAGTTAGTTTAATGCCAAAATCTTCGAGTTGTTATTTGATCCAAAGGATTTGAGCACAACAACTCCCAACTGCTATATATTCGGCTTCCGCCGTAGATAGAGCAACTGAGTTTTGTTTCTTGCTACTTCAAGAGATCATATTCACTCCAAGAAACTTACAGGTTCCACTAGTACTTTTACGATCAAGTTTACACCCAGCAAAGTCAGCATCAGAATAAGCAATTAAATCAAATGAAGAATCTCTAGAGTACCATAAACCAATTTCAATTGAGCCAGAAAGATATCTAAGTATGCGTTTAACAGCCAAAAGATGAGACTCTTTAGGATTAGACTGATATCTAGCACACATACAGACACTAAACATGATATCTGGCCTACTGGCAGTAAGATATAACAATGAACCGATCATGCCACGATATAATTTTTGGTCTATAGACTTACCTGATTCGTCCTTGTCAAGTCTACATGTAGAGCTCATAGGGGTACCTAACGGCTTAGTGTTCTCCATCCCAAACTTCTTGAGTATTTCTTTTGTGTATTTTGTTTGATTAATGAAGATCCCCTCTTTGGTTTGCCTTATCTGGAGTCCGAGAAAGAAATTCAGTTCTCCCATCATGCTGATCTCGAACTCACCCTGCATTAATCTTACAAAATCTTGACAAAGAGATTCATTAGTAACACCAAATATTATATCAGCTACATAGATTTGTACTACTAAGAGATCATCATTCTTTTTTTTAAAAAATAAAGTTTTATCTACATTACCTCTAGTAAAATCATTTTTCAGCAAAAAGGAGCTTAAACGATCATACCAAGCTCTTAGAGCTTGTTTTAATCCACATAAAGCTTTATGAAGATTATAAACATGATTTGGAAATTCAGAATTTTTAAAATCAGGGGGTTGCTCAACATAAACTTCTTCTTCAATTAATCCATTTAAAAAGGTACTTTTAACATCCATTTGATATAGTTTAAAATTCATGAAGCAAGCAAAAGCCAACAATAGCCTAATTGCCTCAAGTCTAGCTACAGGAGCAAAAGTTTCATCAAAATCTATCCCTTCCTCCTGATTGTATCCTTTGGCAACTAGTCTAGCTTTATTTCTAATTACTATTCCATTTTCATCAAGTTTATTTCGAAAAACCCATTTTGTGCTAATAATTGATGTATTTGAAGGCCTATCCACTAGTGTCCAAACATTGTTCCTTTTAAATTGATTAAGTTCATCTTGCATAGCATTTATCCAATTACTATCACATTCAGCTTCCTCAATAGTTTTAGGTTTAATTTGATATACAAAAGCTAAGTAATCACAAATATTTCTAAGAGATGATTGAGTACTTACACCTTTAGATGGATCACCTATAATTAGTTCTTTTGGGTGTCCATGAGCATACCTCCATTATTTTGGTAATGGATCAACAGTTGAAGTATTTTCATCACCTTGTGCTTGATATCCTTCAGTATTTTGATCATTGTTCTGTTCCTTGGTAAGCCCTTCATTGTTGTTTATTTCTTCAGTTTTCTTGCTACCTGTTTCATCAAAAAGTATATCTTCTTTTCTTGAAGATTTTTGGTTAGTTTCATCAAATACCACATGTATGGATTCTTCAACAACAAGTGTTCTTCTGTTGAAGACCCTGTATGCCTTACTAGATGTGGAGTAGCCTAGAAAGACTCCCTCATCTGATTTGGCATCAAATTTACTTAAATTATCTTACCATTGTTTAAGATGAAACAATGGCATCCAAAAACATGAAAATAACGAATTGAAGGTTTTCTACCCTTCCAAAGCTCATAAGGGGTTTTCTTTAAAATCGATCGAATTAAAACTCGATTTAAAATATAGCATGCAGTATTTATGGCTTCCGCCCAAAAGTATCTAGGTAAATCATTTTCACAAAGTATGGTGCATGCCATTTCTTCAAGAGTTCTATTTTTTCTTTCTACTATCCCATTTTGTTGAGGTGTCCTAGGTGCAGAAAAATTATGATGAATTCCATTTTCAATACAGAATTTATCAAAATCGGCATTTTCAAATTCAGTTCCATGATCACTTCTTAAAGATACTACTGAAACACCTTTTTTATTCAAAACTCTTTTGTGAAATCTAATAAATTCAGAAAACGTTTCATCTTTATGTGCTAAAAACATGATCCAAGTAAAACATGAGAAATCATCTACAATGACTAGACCATATTTCTTACCTCCCAAACTAGATATTTTAGTATGCCCAAAGAGGTCCATATGAAGCAATTCCAAAGGTCTAGATGTAGAGATTACTCCTTTTGGTTTGAAAGAAGATTTTGTTTGTTTTCCAAGTTTACAAGTACTGTAAATCTTATCTTTTTCAAAATTGAGTTTAGGCAAATCCTTTACTAAGTTCTTTTTGCTAAGTTTTGCAATTAAATGCATGCTTGCATGTCCTAGTCTACGATGCCAAAGCCAACTAGTTTCATCGATCTTGGCTTCCATTGCCACTAGACATTGACCTTTCTAAATAGGGAGATTATCAAGATCAACCATATAAATATTGCCATGCCTATGACCGATAAACTTAATGCCATTGTCATCTAGACTAGAAACAATGCACAAAGAGGATTCAAAAATAATTCCAAAATTTTTGTCACAAAACTGACTAATGCTAAGCAAGTTATGTTTTAAGCCATCAACATATAAAACATTATCAATATAAGAGGTATGGGTGATATGGATTTTACTAATACAGATTATTTTGCCCTTTCCATTATCACCAAAAGTTACATTGCCACCATTTTGATATGTAAGTGATGAGAACTGCTCCACATCTCCTGTCATATGCCTTGAGCAATCGCTATCAAGGTACCACATCCTTTTCTTGTTGGTTGCAAGGCATACCTGCAATAAAGATCAAGTGGAGACTTTAGGTACCCAAGCCATCTTGGATCCTTTTTGGTTAGTGGCATTGGTTCCTTTTGGAACCCAAACTTTCTTAATGTTATTTAATTTTCTTTTGTTGCACATATAAGATTTATATCCTTTAATACCACAAGTATAGCATGTAATGGATGAAGATGCAGGCACAAAGAAATTTTTAAAGAGTTTCTATTTCTTATGAGTTCTGAATCCTAAGCCAGCTTTGTCAAATACTGCTCTTTGGTTATTTAATAGTAAATTTAATTTTTCAAAACTGTAAGTAAATTTTTCAACAAAAGGTTTTAGTTTTTTGATTTCTTCTTTATATCTTTTGTTTTCTATTAAAATTTCTTTGCTTTGTTTTGACAATTTTTCATTTGAAAGTAAGTCATTTTTTTTTCAAAGATATCCTTTTCTTTTTCAAGAGCCATAATCTTATCATTTAATTTTTTATTTTGTATAAGAAGGCATTCATTTTCATTTGAAAGGTTGTTGTTTGTTTTAGCTAGATCCAAATTTTTCTTCTTTAAGTCTTTATATTTTGACTTTAATTTTTGAAATTCTATGACTAGTTCATCAAAAATCTCATGAAGCTCATCAAAAGTAAATTCATTTTTAGTTTCAGAACATACCTCTTCTTGATCGGCCATCAGACAGAAGTTTGCTACCTCATGCTGTTCTTCCTCAGAGCTGGAGTCTTCACTTTCATTCCAGGTTGCCATCATGGCTTTCTTTCTCAGCTTTCTTATGCTTTTCTTTAACAAGGGGTAGTCTACCTTGAAATGCCCGAGTTTCTTACACTCAAAACATGTGGGCTGCTCCTTCTCCTTTTTCTTGTCTTTTTCCTTACCCGGCTCACCTTTCAGAGGTTTCTTCTTGTAGTTGAACTTTTTCTTCCTCATGAACCTTCTGAATTTCCTTGCTAACATAGCTGTTTCATCTTCTTCGTCATCCTCTTCAGAGTCTTCGCTTGAGTCATCTCTAGTAGTAGATTTGAACGCAATCGCCTTCTTCTTCTTGTCCACCTCTCCATTCTTTTGTTTGAGGGAGAGCTCATAAGTCATTAAAGAGCCCAGCAGTTGTTCCAGCAGGAGAGTGTTGATATCTTTAGCTTCTTCAATTGCAGTGACCTTTGCATCCCATGAAGCTGGCAGAGACCTGAGAAGTTTATTCACAAGTTCACCGTTAGAAATAATTTTTTCTAGGCTTCTCATGCCATTCACAATGTTTGTGAACCTAGTATACATTTCGCTAATAGACTCAGTAGGTTCCATTTTAAACATTTCATATATGTGAATTAGCATGTTAACCTTGGTGGTTTTCACTTGGTGTGTACCCTCATGGGTAACCTCAAGTGTATCCCAAATCTCCTTGGCAAAGAGACAATTTGATATTCTATTAAATTCACTAAGGTCAAGAGAACAAAATAAAAGGTTCATTGCCTTAGCATTAAGCTCAATTTGCTTAATGTCATTCTCATCCCAATCATCTTCCATTTTTGGAGTGAGAATGCCATTAATCATCATTGTAGGCTGATGAGGACCTTTTACAATAGTTCTCCATAGATTATAATCAAGTGCTTGAATAAATATGCGCATGCGTGTCTTCCAGTATGTGTAGTTTGTGCCATTAAAAAGTGGGGGTCGATTTGAAGCTTGACCTTCAACTGTATCCATTCCTATTGGGGCTGCCATGATCTTTCACTCAAGATCCTTGGACCTACAAGAGAGTACCGGCGCTCTGATACCACTTGTTGTCCAGAAATGGAGCCCAAGAGGGAGGGTGAATTGGGTCTTTTAAAAATTTAAGACAATAATGAGAGAGTCAAGTGGTGCTTGTGAATAATGAAAAATTCAATGCAAGATATTAGCAATAATTAAAGAGCAAGAGAGGAAGAGAGAAATCACACACAAACACAAGGTTTATAGTGGTTCGGTGCAAACCTAGCACCTACATCCACTCCCCAAGCCACCCTTGGGAATTTCACTATAATCCACACTAGATTACAGTCGACTTGTTTTTCACAAGGCTCACAAGTCAAAACCTAAGTTGGTTTTGTCACTTAGGCTTACCAACAAACCTTAACACTTGTTTTATCTTCGGGCTCACAAGTTAACCCTAGTTGGTTTTATCCCTTTGGCTCACCAACAAACCACAATGTCCTTCTTTCAAGACACCCTTGAAAGCAAGGTCAAATCACAATAAAAATAGATATGTAATTTAAAAATACAACAAACTCTCTTCAAGAGTGGATTGGAATCTTTGAAGCTCAAGAGGATGCTTTGTCTTCTCTCTTCCTTGGAATCTCCTTCAATGTGCCTCTTTTTGGAATGGAATAAGGATGAGCATGTAGGCTTTTCATTGGAATCAAGCTAGAAGAGGCTTTTGATGTGAAGTTTGGAGAGAATATTGGCTTTATGACTTTTGAGTAGACTTCAATGCACTTGAATACACTTTTCTTCTCTTTTCTTGCTTTAAAATGAGGTTGGTGGAGCTTAAATACACCAAAAACCTTCCAAAAAACTGTTTGTGACCATTGGTGCCTTGGAAATAGCCATTTGGAGCTTGAAAAGCAAGTTCTGCAAGCCAGAAAAATAGATCCGTTAGAGCTGTCAGGCTGCAAGTGTCGACACTTGGCTGTCAGGTGTCGACACTTGGCTGTCAGGTGTCGACACTTGATTTCTGGGTGTCAACACTTGAACATTCAAGTGTCGACACTTGATGCACAGGTGTCGACACTTGACACAAAAATCCTTAAAACTACAAAGTTCTGTATTTTCAAAAATCTTAGGCCTTGAGTCGACACTTGGAACCAAAGTGTCGATACTTGAATATAGGTGTCGACACTTGGCGTGCTAAGGATTTTTGTCTGTGCCAAATGCTGAAGTGTCGACACTTGACTATCCAGGTGTCGACACTTGAGACTAAAAACTTTCAGATTCAAGTGTAAATGCCTCAAAAAGATAAAAAAAATTCTTGAATACATAACCACATAATATTTAAACAATTATATGCCCTTTTTAATGAAGAGGATGCCCGGATTTATGAGAATTGCTCCGTGCCATTACGTGCCATACACCATAAGTTTTTGGAATTTTGAGGTGCTTTCTTCCTGAAAACTCACAACTTGAAATCCTCATTAGAATACAAAATGCACTCAATGTTTTGTTTTTCATCAAAATCACTGGGTGGAGCCAACAGAGTCACCCCGGAGCGAAGTTTCACCCCTCTCCTTGCTCCCAGAATGAAGATCCTCATGGAAATTGAGGGTGAGCACTACCTCCGCCGACCTCCCCCTCAGAACCCATGGAGCTCCTGTGACAAGTCAAAGTACTACCAGTTCCACCACGAGCATGGCCATGACATGGAGGAGTGTCGTAATCTGAAGCAGGAGATCGAGGAGCTAATCAAAAGAGGCTACCTCAGGAAGTTCATGCGGAACGAAGCTCCGGCGGAGGGACAGCCGCTCGCGCCCTCCCCTCCGTCCCTGCGATCGATAATCGCCCGACGGAGAAGCCAGTGGGCATGATCTCTTGTGGAACCGGGCGGGCGGCAAAGAGAGCCCGGGAGGTGGGAGACCCAGAGAATGTACCCCCTTTTGAAAAGGAGAATGAAAACAAGAATGTAAATAATGATGCTGTGGTGGTCGAGATGACCATCGCAAAGCACCCTGTACATCGCATTATGGTGGATAGTGGAAGCTCCGCTGACGTGCTTTTTTATGATGCTTTCTCCCGAATGAACCTATCCCATGATCAGCTAAGGCCGGTGCACGCCCCTCTCGTGGGCTTTACCGGGGACTCAGTGGGGGTCGAAGGGGAGATCACTCTCCCGGTCATCGCTGGATCCCCACCTCGACAGACCACAGTTATGATGACGTTTACCGTCGTCAAGCTCCCTTCGCCTTACAATGCAATCCTCGGGCATCCGGGGCTTAACCAGCTAGACATCATGATTTCCACGAAGCGGTTGCTAATATAATTTCCCACGGCCTCCGGGCCTGGGGTGATGAGGGGGACGATCCAGCCAGTCCAGCATTGCCTTCAGACGATCCCGGGTGCCCGAGGTGCCGGGCTCGGCCCCGACGTCGACAACCTCGACTTAAGGGAGAAGGAACCCAGGGGGTGACCCGTGGAGCGTCTGTTGGCGTATCCTCTCGGTTCAGACCCTCAGAAGACTGTGCAGGTGGGGGCCCAACTCCCGGAGGAAGAACGGGCCCGCCTGCTGGATTTCCTCTGCACAAATGCGGACGTGTTTGCATGGTCCGCGGCCGACATGCCAGGCATCCCCCCTGAGGTCATCACCCACAGGCTGAACGTGGATCCGAGGTGCCGCCCGGTCCGCCAGAAGAAGATGAGCTTTGCCGCGAAAAGGTAGAAGGCCATCAACGAAGAGGTGGAAAAGCTCCTCGCCGCCGGTTTCGTGCGGGAAGTCCAATATCCCAGCTGGTTGGCGAATGTGGTCATTGTAAAGAAGAGTAGCAGCAAGTGGAGGATCTGTGTGGACTACACAGACCTCAACCGAGCCTGCCCGAATGACAGCTTCCCTCTTCCGAAGATTGACCAGCTGGTGGACACCACTTCTGGGCATCGCCTCCTCTCTTTTATGGATGCCTTCTCCGGGTACAACCAGATTTGAATGAACCCGGAGGACGAAGAGCACACCGCTTTCATCACCGACCGTGGAACTTACTGTTACAAGATGATGCCATTTGGCCTCAAAAATGCTGGGGCTACGTACCAGCAGCTGGTCAACAAAGTCTTCAAGGACCAGATCGGCCGCAACATGCAGGTGTACGTGGATTACATGCTGGTGATGAGCAAGCCCCTCTCGGATCATGTTGGCGACCTGGCGGAGACCTTCGGCAACCTCCGGCTTCACCAGATGAAGCTGAACCCAGCGAAGTGCACCTTCGGTGTCTCTGCCGGGAAATTTCTGGGGTTCATGGTGACCCAAAGAGGGATTGAATCCAACCCAAAAAAGGTCTAGGCCATCCTGGACATGGAGCAACCCACCTCCAAGAAGCAAGTGCAGCGACTCACCAGCCGGATAGCCGCTCTGAGTCGGTTTATCTCGAGGTCGGCCGACCGCTGCCGGCCCTTCTTCAAAGTGCTGAGGAAGATGAGCGACTTCACCTGGACTGAGGAGTGCCAGGAGGCGTTTGACGAGCTGAAGAAGATGCTTGCATCGCCCCCACTACTTTCCATGCTCGAAGAAGGAAAGGAGCTCGTCCTTTACCTGGCGGTCACCCCGGAGGCCGTCAGTTCGGTCCTGGTTCGGACCGACGACCAGGGAGTCCAGAGGCCGGTGTACTACACAAGCAAACTCCTCCGCGATGCGGAGCTCAGGTATTCCCAGCCCAAAAAGCTCATTTTTCCATTAATAGTGTCTGCTCAGCGTCTCAGGCCCTATTTCCAAGCACATCCCATTGCTGTCCTGACTGATCAGCTGCTGAAAGCGATACTCAGCCGACCCGACACATCAAGGCGATTGGCGAAGTGGGCACTCAAGCTCAGCGAGTTTGATATCGCTTATCGGCCAAAGTCGGCCATGAAAGCGCAAGTGCTGGCCGACTTCTTGGTCGAGTGCGCAGGCCTAGGCAAGGGGACCGAGGAGGACCCTCTGCACCAACAATTGAAACCTGGATCCGAGGAGGACGCGTTGATCCTTCACGTGGATGGAGTCTCAAACTCCGGCAGGAGTGGAGCCGGTCTCATCCTCGCCAACGGTGATGGGGTCGTCGCCGAATGTGCACTCTGTTTCCAGTCACCGCGACTAACAACCAGGCGGAATACGAGGCGCTCCTCGCTGGGCTGAGAGTTGCCCGCGAGTTGGGCGTGGCCAACCTCAAGGCCTTCACTAATTCCCAGCTGGTGGCCGGACAGATCTCCGTAGAGTACAGTGCGCACGACCCTCAAATGGTGAAATACCTGGAGCTCGTTAGAACGAGCGCGACCGGGTTTTGGCGCTTCAGCGTTTCCCATATACCCCGTGGGGAAAATGCTTGTGCGGACGCTCTCTCCCGGCTGGCGACCCTGCCGGACTTGTTGCTGGGTCGCGCTCATGTTGAGCGCCTCAAGTCCCCGAGCTACGAGACCCCGATGGAGGTCCAACAGGTCAGCCAAGAGCCAAGCTGGATGGACAAGTACGCCGAATACATTACCGGCGGCACCTTGCCAGAAGACCGTGCGGCGGCTCGCCTTATCAAAAAGAAGGCCGTGCGGTTCATCCTGATGGATGGGCAGCTGTATCGGAGGTCCTACTCCTACCCCCTCCTCAAGTGCTTGAGACCCACGGAGGCCGCACTCGTACTCCAGGAAATCCATGAGGGCATCTACGGGAATCACATGGGGGGCAGAACGCTAGCGTATAAGGCCTTCCGCCAAGGTTATTTCTGGGAGACGATGAAGGAGGATGCCACCAACTTCGTGAAGAGGTGAGATCGGTGCCAGTGGCACGCCGTGGTGCAGCGACAACCCTCCACTCCGCTTTCCCAGCTCTCGGCTCCGTGGTCGTTCGCCCAGTGGGGGATGGACCTCTTAGGACCGTTTCCCCCGATGTCCGGATAGTGGAAGTTCCTGATTGTAGCTATTGACTACTTCACGAAGTGGGTCGAGGCCGAACCCTTGGCATGGATCACGGAGGCAAACATCGCCAAGTTTATCTGGAAGTCAATCATCGGCCATTTCGGCCTCCCCCAAACCATAATCACTGATAATGGACGTCAATTCGACTGCCAAGAGTTTGAAGAATTCTGCAGCGACCATGGCATCCACCATCGCTTCACCTCGGTGGTGCATCCGCAGACAAATGGAGAAGCCGAGGTGATGAATAGAACCATCTTGCAAGGCCTCTGGACGAGGCTGGATCAGGCCAAGGGCAGATGAGCGGAAGAACTCCCGAGCGTCCTGTGGGCTTACCACACCACCCCGAGGATGCCCACCGACGAGACCCCATTCAACCTCGTCTTCGGAGCCGAGGCAGTTATCCCGATTGAGCTCGGCCTACCAACACTGCGCGTGGAGCAGTACGACGAAGTCGAGAACCCCGCCAGGATGATGCTGAACCTGGACCTCCTTGAGGAGACGAGGGACAAGGCCCGAGTCTGGATGGCGGCGTACAGGCAGCGAGTCGCCAGGTACTACAACTCCCGAGTGCGACCAAAATCCTTCCGCCTAGGAGATCTGGTGCTCCGGCGTGCTGAAGCATCTCAGCCACGGGAGTGTGGGAAGCTCCCCCAACTGGGAGGGTCTGTACAGGGTGGCGGAAGTTCTCCCCCATGGGGCCTATTACCTTGAGGAGTTAGGAGGGTCAAGATTCTCCCGGACCTGGAATGCCTCGAATTTGAGAATGTACTACGAATAATGTAAGGTTCCTCGAACTCCTGTAATAAAATTCCTTTACTTCAGACGCTTCTTCTCACCTTGTAGGGAAAGAGACACTTAGCTCTGAGTTCGGAAAACACGACTGTGGCCCAAGACCCGAGAAGGCGAGAAGTCCCGAACTTCGGTCCGGAAGGTGGGGCAGAGCCAACCTCGCTCGCGCGATCACGGAGAACAGCTCGGTAAGCCATGCAAGGCTCGGATAAAGCCTGCAGCCCTGGGGTTTAGTCCGGAAGTCCTGGACTTCGGTCTGGAAGGCGGGGCAGAGCTAAGCTCGCCCACGCGATCACGGAGAATAGCTTGGCAAGCCACGCAAGGCTCAGATAAAGCCTGCGGCCCCGGGGTTCAGTCCGGAAGTCCCGGACTTCGATCTGGAAGGCGGGGCAGAGCTAAGCTCGCCCACGCGATCACGGAGAACAGCTTGGCAAGCTGCTCAAGGCTCGGATAAAGCCTGTGGCCCCGGGGTTTAGTCCGGAAGTCCCGGACTTCGGTCCGAAAGGCGGGGCAGAGCCAAGCTTGCCCACGCGATCACAAAGAACAGCTCGGCAAGCCACGCAAGGCTCGGATAAAGCCTGTGGCCCCGGGGTTCAGTCCGAAAGTCCTGGGATTCAGTTCGGAAGTCTTGGACTTCGGTCCGGAAGGCAGGGCAGAGCTAAGCTCGCCCACGTGATCACGAAGAACAGCCCGACAAGCTCGAAGGACCCGCACAAAGCCTGCTCTATCAGCGTCCAACCCGGAAGCTCTGAACTTTGATCTGAAGGCTCGACTGGACTCAGTTTACCTGCGAGCTCAGCTCGGAACAAACCACAGGACTTAGTCTCGGCACTCGAAGCAAACATCTCAACAAAAAAAAAAGAGAGAAGAGAACATAAAAAAGACAAAGTCGGGACTTGGCAAAGAAAAAGGTAGTTTCTTTATTAACTGGAAAGAGCATTACAATGAAGGAGTCCCGACAGGCCGGGAGTCCTCAAAAAAAAAAAGAAAAAAGAAGAAGAAGTACAAGTGGAAGCTAATTTGGCACGGTGGCACTGTCCTCGGGCAGGGGCGCGCGCTCTCCTCTTTCGTCGTCGACCGGTGGCTGCTCGGGGGGCTGCTCTGGAGTTGCAGCCGCGTCGCTTGCTGCAATTGGAGCCTCACCACTGGGCACCTGCCTTCTACCACCGAGAACCACCCCACTGAGGTCGAGCTCGGGGTAGAAGGAGCCCACCTTCTCCCGGCACACCTGGAACCCCTTCAGGAAGGAGTCCACGGCGACCTCCCGAACCTCCGCGATGTACTCGTCGGAGGCCCGGAATTTCGGGACGGCCTCTTGCGCCTCCTGCTTTGAAGCTTTCAGCAGCCCGTTGACGTAGGAGCTCTGCTCCTTGGCTGCGTTCGCCTCCCTCCGAGCCTCCTCCACCCGGCGCTCCAGTGACTGGGACTGAGCTCGGAGGCGAGCCTTCTCCGTGGCGTCCTCCTCCACACGGTGCTGGTTGGAGATCCTCTCCTCAGACAGAGAGGTCTCCAGTTCTTTGATGCGCCCCTCGGCGCGCGCCAGGTCGGATTGAAGGGCCTGGTTGTTCCCCTGCAGCTCGACCCCCTTCTCCATGAGGTCCTTCACGTCGGCTGCGAGTTTGCCGAGCTTCTCCTCCTTCTCGGCATCCTTCTTGGCGTACCCCGCAAGGAAATTCCTTAGCAGCAGTACGTTGGTCCCGATCTGCATTAGAGAGAGAAAGGTCAGTCGAAGTCCAACTGGAACTTTAAAAGGGAAGGTTCCGAGTCTGGGACTTATCGTGAAGAGTTGCGGAAGGATCCCGAGCAGGGTGTCGGCGTAGTCTCGGCTGCCCCTCAGTCGGCTGTCCCGGGAGGTGCAGGCGAACTCCATGACCCTCTCCGCGAGCCCCTGGTCACGAATCACGGAGCACCGGCTTGTGAGATTCGGCGACGGGGCGGATAGATCGGTGGTGGCAGGAGCGACCGTCCCCTCGGGTGGAACTGCCACCGGCGGGGCAGCTGGAGCCGCCGGCGGCGCTGTCGGAGCAGCGGTGGAAACAGGCGCTGCCCGGGAGGGAGCTGGGCCTCCCTCTTCTGCAGCCCCATCGAGGTTGATGATAGGAGTGTCGGCAGCCCGGGCCCGAGGTGGCCTGGATGCGGGAGCTGCCACTACTGGACCGGAGGCGAGCATCGGCATGGCCTCCTGGCTCGCCTCTGTGCGAGCCCTCTTCACCGCGAGCTCATCTCCCTCGGCAGTATCCCTCTGAGCGGTGCCCTCTAGGAGGTTTTCCAGGGAGAACTTCATACCTGCAAGAGAACGAAGGTCGGTCAGCCCAGTTAAAAAGAGAGGGGGAGAAAGGGGGGAGATGCGGAGTAGGAAGGAAGGCTGAGTCTCACCCAGCTCCCGGATGGGACTGATCCCTGCCTCGAACAAGTTCTGCTCCGAGAACAGAACATCGAGCGTAGGAACCGCATCGCTCAGCCGCAAAGAGTAGGCCTCCTGGTCCGCCGGCTCGACCTGGGAGTTCTGGTTCGGGGATCGATCCGGCTCGCTCCAAGCCCAGTCGACATCCTCGACCGAGGCAAAAAAGAACCAGTTCTTCCAACCCTTGATAGAGGAAGGGAGGTCGAACCGGAGACACCTAGGCCGAGGTGAAATGTACCACCAGCCGTCATCAGTGGAATAATGCTTTAGGGTGAAAAGAGCCCTGAAGAGAGAGAAGCGGGCAACGAACCCGTGGAAGTGCAGAAGACGATGAAGGCGAAGATGACCCGGATGGCGTTGGGAGCCAACTGGGCCGAGACCAGGCGGTGGTGGCTGAGAAAGGAGAGGAAGAAGGGGTGCAAAGGGAACCGAAGACCCCCAAGGAGGAAGTCCTCGTAGAAGTCTATTCGGCCGGGGCCGCTTAAGGTGACGCGATCCCCGGGCCGTGAGAGAGAAAGATGGATCAACTCCGGGATGCCATAGGCTACCCGGAGCAAAGAAATGTCACCTTCGATCATGGATGAAACGTGACCAGAGGGACCAGCAGAAGAAATGGCAGGAGGAGGAAGAGAAGAAATGGGACGGACGACCACTACGGGGGGAGACCTGGGACCCCTAGAGACACCTATGGTTATGCCCCCAGGCTGGAGCCGCCTGCGGACCTCCTCCGGGATCACCTCCGCTTTCGAGGAGGAAGACGATGGAGTCCTCGGTCGGGACGGGCCGGCCTCGTCTGGATTAGACGAAACATGACGATGGCGTGCCATGGGGAAGGAAGTGGTGAAGAGAGATTGCTAGGGAAGGGGGACGAAAGAAGGAGGTAGACGAAGGCACTCACCGAAACGCACTGTGCAAAAGAAGCGGCAACCCGAGGGAGTGAAGGATAGCCTACTGCAAACCACCGACGGAGCGCGAGAAAGGAAAAGGGCCTCGTTCTGGAAAGTCCCCCTCCTTTTCAAATTCGATCGACAGCGACCGTACCCATCATTCTGTTCCGGACCGCCAGATGGATGTCGTGTGGACTCACGCCCGACATCGACGCTTCGGTTACGAGGAAACAGCCTCCTTTTTGAAGCGACGTATTAAGTACAATCGGAGAGGCGACGCGTGGCAGCCTCTCATAGGACTTTGGGTGCAACGAGGAATGGCGACGAGGATCGTGGCAATCATGGCACGAGATCTTCGCCTTCCCCACGTCATCTCCGCATTAAATCTCCACGTTCCGAGCCATGATGCCTCAACGGAACGGTGGGTTGGGGGGCAACTATTACGACCGTTACGATGACGTGGCTTGTCTCAGATTCCGTCGGGCGTGATTCGAGCCACGTGAAATTTTTTGGCAGAACGGGATCGGTCCAGCAAGGTCAGATGTGGCTCCACCACGGCCGAAGTCGAGGTCGGTCCGGGCCTTCCTGCTCCTTCGCCAGGTGTCCGCCCAGGAGGGGCCCACCTCGGTTGAAGCCGGCGGCCCCTTGCTCCCTCGCCAGGTGGCGCCCTGAGACGGTCCCACCTCGGCTGAGGTCGAGCCAGGCCCTCTTGCTCCTTCGCCAGGAGGCGCCTGGACACGGGTCCACCTTGGCTGAAGTTGAGCGCCCCTCTGCTGCTCTTTCGCCAGGTGTCCGCCCAGGAGGGGTCCACCTCGGTCGAAGTCGAGCGCCGATCTGCCGCTCCACCAGGTGTCCGCCCAGGAGAGGCCCACCTCGACCGAAGCCGGCGGCCCCTTGTGCCCTCGCCAGGTGGCACCCTGAGACGGTCCCGCCTCGGTCGAGGTCGAGCCGGGCCCTCTTGCTCCTTCGCCAGGTGGCGCCTGGACACGGATCCACCTCGGTTGAAGTCGAGCGGCCCCTTGCTCCCTCGCCAGGTGGCGCCCTGAGACGGTCCCACCTCGGCCGAGGTCGAGCCGGGCTCTCTTGCTCCTTTGCCAGGTGGCGCTCGGACACGGGTCCACCTCGGTCGAAGTCGAGCGCCCCTCTGCTGCTCCTTCGCCAGGTATCCGCCCAGGAAGGGTCCACCTCGATCGAAGACGAGCGCCTCTCTACCGCTCTGCCAGGTGTCCGCCCAGGAGGGGCCCACCTCGGCCAAAGCCGGCGGCCCCTCGCTCCCTCGCCAGGTGGCACCCTGAGATGGTCCCACCTCGATTGAGGTCGAGCCGGGCCCTCTTGCTCCTTCGCCAGGTGGCGCCTGGAGACGGGTCCACCTCGGTCGAAGTCGAGCGCCCCTCTACTGCTCCTTTGCCAGGTGTCCGCCCAGGAGGGGCCCACCTCGGCCGAAGCCGGCGGCCCCTCGCTCCCTTGCCAGGTGGTGCCCTTAGACGGTCCCACCTCGGCCGAGGTCGAGCCGGGCCCTCTTGCTCCTTCGCCAGGTGGCGCCTGGACACGGGTGCATCTAGGCCGAAGTCGAGCGCCTCTCTGCCGCTCCGCCAGGTGTCCGCCCAAGAGGGGCCCACCTTGGTCGAAGCTGGCGGCCCCTCGCTCCCTTGCCAGGTGGCGCCCTGAGATGGTCCCACCTCGGCCGAGGTCGAGTCGGGCCCTCTTGCTCCTTCGCCAGGTTGCGCCCGGACACGGGTCCACCTCGACCGAAGTCGAGCACCCCTCTGCTGCTCCTTCGCCAGGTGTCCGCCCAGGAGGGGTCCACCTCGATTGAAGTTGAGCGCCTCTCTGCCGCTGCGCCAGGTGTTCGCCCAGGAGGGGCCCACCTCGGCCGAAGCCAGCGGCCCCTTGCTCCCTCGCCAGGTGGTGCCCTGAGACGGTCCCACCTCGGCCGAGGTCGAGCCGGCCCTCTTGCTCCTTCGCCAAGTGGCGCCCGAACACGGTTCTACCTCGGCCGAAGTCGAGCGCCTCCCTACCGCTCCGCCAGGTGTCCGCCCGGGAGGGGTCCACCTCGATCGAGGCCGGCTAACCAGCACGGTAAGGCCACCGAAGAGCAGGAGCACGAGTTCCGAGATCGCCCCTCGAGCAGCGCGTGCCGCACCCCGAGAGGAGCGCCGGTACGGTCAACAGCAACACGCGAAATCTCGTTTACATCGGCCCGACAGGTTCGCAGCCGAGGGACGAAGTCCTGACAAACTAGGACCCGGTAACGGGCATTGTCGACGCTTGGGAGGGAGAGCGCTCGCGCTCGGCCCAAGGTCTGGTCGGCGTCCTCCCTCTACCCTTTCCTCGCTAGGCTCGGCAAGCAAGGCGAGTAGGCCGCCGGGTTCTTGAACCCAAAAGGGAAAGGAGAAAGAGAGGGAGGGAAGGAGGTGAAAGCAAGGAGGGGGCCTCCCGAAGGCGGCGAACCGGAAGGCACCGTGATGGGATAGAAGGATGGGAAGAGCGGACGACCAGGTAAGCAAGAAACGGAGGCTGGAAAAGGGAAAAGCACCGAGAGCAGGATCCAAGATCCCGAGAGGGGATCCTTGGCGCAAGCTCGGTGAAGGAACTTTGCCGGATTTCTACTCTTCCTAAGACCTTTCTTGCTAACACAATCTCTAAGTCCAGGACTCCTTCGGGGGCCCGCCTTGGAGACTCTGTTCTCTCTCGCCGTTTTCTAACTTGACCGTCGGAGCTCCCTCGCTGGGATCCCTGGCCAGGGTTTCTGACCTTGTCTTGTAGGATTGGGAGCCCGGAGATCTCTGGGCGAGACGGTCAGACCAAACCAGCTGCTCTGAAGCCACAGGTGCGGCGGCGAGATCAGCAACAAAAAGTATTAAGATATTTTTTTATATCATTATAATAATATACCCGACTATTTTATGATTATTTTTTAAAAAATAAATAATTATTATCATGATAAATTTTTATAGAATTATCATAATTTTTTTTATATTTTAATATAATATGATTAGATGCATCATGGTCCTTTCTTATTAGTTTTATTCATGTATACCACACTACTATAATACTTTTCTTTCTTAAAAAAAAATCTTCTCTATTAATATTTTATATTTATTTTATTAATATTTTATAAAATATATATTTATGTATATTAATTTTATTAATATCCCTTGTTATTATTATAAAATGATTTTTGCTACCTTTTGATTATGAGATATCATTATTTAAAATATTTTAAATTTTATGACTATCTATATATTTATTTATTATAAAAATTAAAAAATTATCTAAAAAATGGAGTACCAAATTCATTTTAAACTCCAATTAGGTTGGTTGTTTTTTAATTCTTTAAAAAATTATTATTTTACCTTTTGAGAGCCACTCACACCGTTTGAGAGAGGGCGTTTTTGGTTGTAAAATGTCAAAAGAATTAATTTGTTTGGTAAATTAAGGTCCTTTTAAATGTATTTAGCTATGTTATATATATATATATATATATTAAAATAGAGGTATATATATAAAACTTATATTAAATTATAGGATCTATGTTGGAAAGTGTTTTTAAGGATATTTTTATTGTTTAATTAAAAATATAAGGATATTTCAATACTTTCTACTTTAAGTTTACAGGAAAGTTTATGTATAGATCTTCTTATAATTTAGAAGACAATGAGGATATTTCTATAATATGATATTAATATATTAAAATCAATAAAAATAATATATTAATAAAATAATATATTGATGTATTTTTAAAATAATATTAAAAATAATAAAAAAATTAATAACTAAATATTTTATAGATCAATAAAATATATATTAGTTTTAAAATAATTATATAATTAATAAAATAATATTTTAATGGTGATATACTTTTTAAATAAAAGATGTATTCGGATATATTGCCGCCTAGATCGCCGTGGCCGATAGCTCTTACGTAGCCTAAGTGAGTGGGCTCCGTGCCAGCATCACCGGGCTCATTGGTCGGAGACGATTAAGGGGAATATAGTTGTAGTTGGGATGAAAGGAGCTTAGTATTGTGGTAGTCCTCCTGTGGGCCTCTCCAGTGAGGAGTAATCTTCCTCCTTATTATTCCTTCGTTGGGCGATACCTACAAAACAGGGGAGACCTGCGCCGGGGATTCCGGCAAAGACACTTCGACGATCAAGTCAGCAGGACGATCGAAGGAAATAAGGGACCTTTGAGGCGGAGAGCTTGGGGGACTCTCTGCTGCCAGAGAGTGATAGACAATATAAAAATGAAGAGAGTGTGTTGTCTCTTACCTCCCTTTTCTTACCTCTTTCCGCTGCTTTTATGTAGACGAGCGGCTCTTGGTGTTCAGAGAGGCACGTTCTTCTTGGTATAGGCCTGAGAGGCTTCTGTAGGCCTGAGAGAATTAGATAGGTTGGTCAACCTTCTCTTTCCAGGAAGATGGGACACGCCTTCCTAATTGGTGTAAGTTGTATCCAGAGGCTTTAATATAGCCCTCTTTTGCAGGCGGTGGCTCAGTTTGGCAGAGATGGTGATATGTCAGGCTGCAATCCAGCTTTCCTCCATACCTATATTTTGAGAAGCGTACCTATAATAAAAATAGATGAATTATGGCACGTGCTTCGAGATAAGGTAGGAGGGCTCTTCGTGCGCATGGTTCGAGGTGTCCCAGAGCGAGGTAGGCCGCATAGCCCTTCTGCAGGGCTTCTGTGCATGCGGGATGAGGCACACGGGGCAATTGCACGGATCGAGGCACGGCATGCAGGGTCTCCCCCATGCACGTGGTTCTGGGCATCGGAGCAGGCGAAAATGAGATGCAGTCCCATGGGAAGAGTCGAACCGGGCGAGGGCGGAGTCGGACCGGAGTGGGCGGATGCAGGGCCGGAGACGGGCATGCCGGTCTGGGGGCGCGGGAGCACCGAACCTATGCAGGCACAGCACGCCAAACCTGGGGCATGCAGAGCATGGGTGCACGGAGCGGAGGCATGCCGGATCGATGCGGGGGTGCACCGGGCGGAGCCGGACCGGGCAGAGCAGGAGCCGAACCTGCACAGGCGAGCCGGACAGAGCCGGAGGTGACCGTGGGCGAGGCACTGGCGTGGGCGAAAGGACTCCACGCGTGTGGAGCCATGGGCGGAGTGCACGGGCGAGCCGAGCGGAGCTGGACCGGGGCTGGTGTGCCGTGGGCGGATGCGGAGCCGGAGTAGACCGAGCATTCCAGACCGGGCGTGGGGGTGAATCGAGGTGGACCGGAGCGGGGTCGTGCCCTGGCGTGGGCGTGCCCCAGCATGGGCATGCCATGGGCATGCCGCTGGCACGAGCCTGGCATGGGCGGAGCTGAGGTGCCGACCTCAGCGGCGGACCTGGGAGCCGGAGAGCTAAGCGAGACTCCATTCGGGTGGAGCCGAACTGGTGCTGGGTGCACTGCTAGGCGAAACTGGGACCGTGCCGAGCTGAGGAGCGCCGCAGGGTCATGTTGCGGTCACGAGCCCGGGGCACTAGCAAGGTCGGGTGGAGCCGTGTGGAGTGCTGCCGGGGTGCCGGACGGGCTGAGCCAGACCGGGCGAGGTCGGGCGGAGCCGGCAAGGCCAGACTGCTTCCTCGCGGGCGGAGCCAAACTGGGACGAAGCTCAGCCAGGCTCGGGCATGCCACGCGATCGTGCTGAGTTGGGAACGAGAGTGACGAGGTGGGTCGGACGCCGGAGCGGGCGCGGAAGAGGTGCGGATGCGGCTGAGGCTGTCGTGGGCATTTCGTGCCAGACTTGGCACAGGTGCAGGCTTCTCGCGGGCACCGAGAGGCTAGGGGCCGAAGCCGAGGTGGACTGGGCGGTAGCGGCCTCCCACTGCGGACCTGGGCACCAGAGCAGGAGGAGCCGAAGTGGACCGACACGGGCAAACCAGACGGAGCTAGGCCGGAGCCGGGCGCGATGCGGGTGGAGGCGGAGCTGAAGTCGTCCGGACGTCTGGACTGGGCTCGGAGGTGAGGTGGAGGCCTTCTGCACCGTTGCCGATTTGAAGATGGGCGGAGGGCACTACATGGAGCAGAGCTAGGGCACGAGACTGCCGAATCAGAGCATGCATCCAGCCGGATTGGGCCGGACCGGATGTCGGTGTGCTGCAGGCGTGAGTCTCTCATGCTGTGGCCGAGAGCCTGGCGGACCCGAGGTCAGAGCTGGACCCCACGCGAGCGGAGGGCACCACGCGGGACCTGACCGCGCGGGCGGAAGAGCTGGACCAGCACGGGCTGAGGTGCCGAGGTGAGCTGGAGGCATGCCGTGGTTGAGTCGAGTTGGACTGGGGGCGTGTCGTGGGTGTGCCGAGCTGGACTGAATGGCTGAAGTGAGGCCGAGGTACTGAGGTTCCCCGTCGAGGTGGGGCTGAGCCGAGCTGAGTTGAGCCACCACGTGGCCGAAGTGGGACCGAAATGAGGCCGAGGTGGAGAAGTACCTAGCCGAGGTGGCGGAGCACATGACCGAGCTACGGCCGTGGTGGAGAAGTACGTTGCCGTGCCAGCCTCCAAGGAGGATGTGTGTCAGGGCCGAATGAATCTTGTTTACTACTGTAACAGATGTCCCCACTCCCTGAGTCCAAAATGTCTTCGTTTTGGATAAAGGGAGTATCATCATCCATTCGGCTCTGCACCTTAGCGGGTTCTGTACCGACTGCAAGAAGTTAGTCGCTAAATGAAACTGAACTTACTAGAGGTTAGATGTTGGTCTTTGAAGGCCTAGGTGAAGGCATCAAGTCTGGCTGTCCTTTTCACGAACAGGGAACGTTCTGTAACACAACTTAAAAGGTGTTGTTTTTTGAAACTTAATTGCTTGTAAGTGTTTTTACCTTGAGTTAGGTGTTTCATGACGATACCAGTTCTTCTTTGACCAGGTAGAAGGTGGTATCATGGAGGCATAGGTTGGTGAGGTGTATAACTTGGGTGCTCACATATATGACCAGGAATATAGTTGATGTGGTCGAGTCTAGAATATCCATCAGAACCTTTGATGAAGGTATTGAAGTTGCTAGAAGATAGGAGCCATCTCGGATGAAGAAGCCCAAGGAGTTGGAGAGAGAAAATGACTCCGGTCAGATGCTCAACCTCGGGGGAGCAACGCTCGACCACGGGGGAGCCGTCCTGGCAGAGGAACTCACGTGGACTGGAGTCTGGGCCTTCATGCTGGAACTGGGTTCCGAGGCATCTTCCAAACTGAAGTCCGGGACCATGTGGGGGAACTGGGTTCCGCACTACCTTCCAGATCGAAGTCCAGGATCATGTGGAGGAACTAGGTTCCGCGCCACCTTCCAGCCCGAAGTCCAGGATCACATGGGGGAACTGAGTTCTGCGCCACCTTCCAGACCGAAGTCCAGGATCACGTGGGGGAACTGGGTTCCGCACCACCTTCCAGACCGAAGTCCAGGATCACGTGGGAGAACTGGGTTCCGCACCACCTTCCAGACCGAAGTCTAGGATCACGTGGGGGAACTGGGTTCTGTGCTACCTTCCAGACCAAAGTTCGGGACTTCGCTTCGGAACCAGGTTCCATGCAAACTTCCGGACTGAACCCCGGGGCCGCAAGCTGGAGTTGAGCCTTGCATGACCTACCGAGCTGTTCTCTGGGATTTTGTACCGGAATTGGGTTCTGTTATGCTGGAACTGGGATCCGGGCTTCCTTCGTCAGACTCTGAGTCGGACAGATGAGCTCCTACAATGATGAAGAGCAAAGTTGCACCAAAGATGAACTTTAATTTTTGAGGAGGGATTATTACATCCTTCGTGAGGTGGCAGAACTGTTTGGCATGCTAGGAGGCGAGCCGCAAATGGTCGGACCTTCAGAGCTACCTATGGACATCTCCGGACTATGGTCAGGAGGTAGATGTAGGGTTCAATGAAGAGCTTGGCTTCAGCTCGGCTGAATCAAGAGGCATGACTTCAGCTCGGCTCTATTTGATTTCAGTTTGGCTGAGCTGAGGAGCTTGACTTCAGCTCTTAACTTCGCCGGACTTGGAGTCGGACGGGTGAGTTCCTGTGTTGGTGAAGAACAAAGTTGCACCAGAGAGGAACTTTAATTTTTTAGGAGGGATTCTTACATCCTTCGTGAGGTGGCAAAGCTGTATGGCACACTAGGAGGCGAGCTGCAAATGGTCGGACCTTCAGAGCTACCTATGGACATCTCCGGACTATGGTCAGGAGATAGATGCGGGGTTCAATGAAGAGCATTGCTTCAGCTCGGCTGAATCAAGAGGCATGACTTCAGCTCGACTCTATTTGATTTCAGTATCGCTGAGCTGAGGAGCTTGACTTCAGCTCTTAACTTCGCCGGACTTGGAGTCGGATGGGTGAGTTCTTGTGTTGGTGAAGAACATAGTTGCACCAGAGAGGAACTTTAATTATTGATGAGGGATTCTTACATCCTTCGTGAGGTGGCAGAGCTGCTGGTTCGCCATGCTAGGAGGGTCGTGAATGGTTGGGCCTCCGAAGCTTTCCATGGTGGTTGGCCTTACACATCCCAACGGCTGAGAATGTTTAATGATGTTGGTGATGATCATGCTTTTATTAGTTTTGTGCCGCCCATGTTGCATGGAGGAATAGGACCACCCTTTGCATCATGTTCACATGGTGTGCAGGGCAAAATCCTACTCCAAAGTTTTGCATGATGTGGGTGAAGTGACTGAGCCTTCACTGCTTCTTCCTTTCGGGAATCGTGCTTCGTTCGTTGCCTTCCACAGCCATAGTGGGGATTAGTCTTCCTCATCTCTAACAGGAGTGTGATCTTAGCAGGGAGCTTGGTCTCATCAAAGGGCTTGACTTTGGTGAGAAGCTCGGCTTCATTAGGAAGTTTGGCCTTAGCTTTGTTTAATGAAGAAGATTGACTGACTTCTGGCTTGAATATAGAGCCTCAGAAGCTTCATCTTGGTGGAGGGAGGCAAAGTGCAGGCCCGATCCAGAGGGCGCGTGCTCGGAGAGGCTCCACATTAGCGGGTGAGCGTTGAGCTCGACGCCGGCCACAGGGCACTAACCTCCGAGGGTCTTGCTCTGGAGGGCAGAAGACGGACCTGGTCCAGAGGGCGCACGCTCGGAGAGGCTCCACATTGGCGGGTGAGCGCTGAGCTCGACCTCGACCACCGGGCACTAACCTCCGAGGGTCTCGCTCTGGAGGGCAGAAGACGGACCCGGTCCAAAGGGCGCACGCTCGGAGAGGCTCCATATTGGCGAGTGAGCTCTGAGCTCGACCTCGACCACATGGCACTAATCTCCGAGGGTCTCGCTCTAGAGGGCAGGAGGACAGGGCTCTGGCCTAGGCGTTCTGAGTTTGCGGGAGCTTTTCCTGTAGAACTGTGACACAGTTGTTCATTATGTAAATGTAGCGGAGAAGGAGTTACCTGTTGAGCACTGGCCATATGAATAGATAAAGATATATTCCTTCCTTAAGTGGGTCGGGATCAAATTCGCCGGCCGCCCTCTCAAGAGAGAATGAGACTCCCTTGCACGGAAGAATAGAACTCGGTTGCATGGGGGAGCAAGGCTCCATTGCATGGGAGGACGGACCTCCGTCGCATTGGAGGAGGGGAGACCTTAGTTGCCTGGGAGCTTGAGGCTCCATTGCATGAAGGAGATGACTCCGTTGAGTGGGAGAAATGAGATCCTGTTGCATGGTGTGGGGGAGACTCCGTTGCATGGGAGGAGGCTCCGTCACATGAGAGGTGGCTCCGTCGCATGGGAGGGAGCTCTGTCGCATGAGAGAACAAGGTTCTACTACATGGGAGAGAGCCTGTTGCATGGATCTCTTCCTTCTTCACGATGGTTAGACCCATTCTCCCTTTCTTCTTTTTCTCTTCTTCCTTTTTTTTTTTTTTTAGTAGGGCTCTTGGATGGTGGCACCGCCGGGAGGTGGCTCCATCCTTGGCTTGATGCCCGTTGCCCCGGCAAGGATGACGATGCACCTTCACAGTTCAAGGTTTTTTGGTCGAGGCCGCTCCTTGGAGCCTCGAGAGAGAGGGAGAAGTTCTTGTGCCCCAATCCCCGTGCCCCCGGTATGCCCCCCAGGGACTAATGACGAAGGTGGAAACCATCATCCCACCTCATTGAGGAGTATGGATCTGCCCCCTACCTGGCACGCCAATCTGTTGCCGCCTAAATCGCCGTGGCCGGTAGCTCTTATGTGGCCTAGGTGAGTGGGCTCCATGCCAGCATCACCGGGCTCGTTGGTTGGAGACGATCAAGGAAAACATAGTCGTAGTTGGGATGAAAGGGGCTTGGTACTGTGGTGGTCCTCCTGTGGGCCTCTCCGGTGAGGAATAATCTTCCTCCTTATTGTCCCTCCGTTGGGAGATACCTGCAAAACAGGGGAGACCTGCGCCAGGGATTCCGGCAAAGACACTCCGACGATCAAGTCAACGGGACAATCGAAGGAAATAAGGGACCTCTGAGGCAGAGAGCTTGGGGGACTCTCTACTGCCAGAGGGTGATAGACAATGTAAGAATGAAGAGAGTGTGTTTTCTCTTACCTCCCTTTTCTTACCTCTTCCCGCTGCTCTTATGTAGACGAGCGGCTCTTGGTGTTCAGAGAGGCATGTTTTTCTTGGTATAGGCTTGAGAGGCTTCTGCAGGCTTGGGAGGCTTAGATAGGTTGGTCAACCTTCTCATTCCAGGAAGATGGGACACACCTTCCTAATTAGTGTAAGTTGTATCCAAGGGCTTTAATATAGCCCTCCTTTGCAGGCGGTGGCTCAGTTTGGCAGAGATGGTGATGTGTCAGGCTGCAATCCAGCTTTCCTCCATACCTATATTTTGAGAAGCATACCTGCAATGGAAATAGATGAATCATGGCACGTGCTTCGAGATGAGGTAGGAGAGGCTCTTCGTGCGCATGGTTCGAGGCATCCCATAGCGAGGTAGGCCGCATAGCCCTTCTGCAGTGCTTCTGTGCATGCGGGATGAGGCGCACAGGGAAATTGCATGGATCGAGGCATGGCATGCAGGGTCTCCCCCATGCACGTGGTTATGGGCATCGGAGCAGGCGAAAATGAGATGCAGTCCCACGGCCAGAGTCGGACTGGGCGAGGGCGAAGCTGGACCGGAGCGGGCAGACGCAGGGCCAGAGACGGGCATGCCGGTCCGGGGGTGCAGGAGCGCCGAACTTGCACAGGCACAGCACGCCAAACCTGGGGCGCGCAGAGCGTGGGTGCGTGGAGCGGAGGCATGCTGGACCGACATGGGGGTGCACCGGGCGGAGCTGGACCAGGCGGAGGAGGAGCCGAACCTGCATAGGCAAGCCGGACAGAGCCGAAGGTGACCATGGGCGAGGCACTAGCATGGGTGGAAGGACTCCAAGCAGGTGGAGCCGTGGGCGGAGCGCACGGGCGAGTCGGGCGGAGCCGGACTGGGGCTGGTGTGCCATGGGCGGAGGCAGAGTCGGAGTGGACCGAGCGTTCCAGACCGGGCACGAGGGTGAACCGAGGTTGACCGGAGCAGGGTCGTGCCCCAGCGTGGGCGTGCCGTGGGCATGCCGCTGGCACGAGCCTGGCACGGGCGGAGCTGAGGTGCCGACCTCGGCGGTGGACCTGGGAGCCGGAGAGCTAAGCGGGACTCCATTCGGGTGGAGCCAAACAGGTGCTGGGCGCGCTGCCGAGCAAAACTGGCACCGTGCCGAGCTAAGGAGCGCTGCAGGGTCGTGTCGCGGTCATGAGCCCGGGGCACTAGCAAGGTCTGGTGGAGCTGCGTGGAGTGCTGCCGGGGTGCCGGACGAGCTGAGCCAGACCGGGCAAGGTCAGGCGGAGCCGGCGAGGCTAGACTACTTCCCCGTGGGCGGAGCCGAACTGGGACGAAGCTCAGCCGGGCTCGGGCATGCCACGCGATCGTGCTGAGTCGAGAACCAGTGTGCCGAGGTAGGTGGGATGCCGGAGCGGGCACGGAAGAGGTGCGGACACAGCTGAGGCTGCCGTGGGCATTTCGTGCCAGACTTGGCACGGGTGCAAGCCTCTCGCGGGCGCCGGGAGGCTAGGGGCCGAAGCCGAGGTGGACTAGGTGCTGGTGGCCTCCCACTGCAGACCTGGGCACCGGAGCAGGAGGAGCCAAAGTGGACCGGCATGGGCAAACCAGACGGAGCCAGGCGCAATGCGGGTGGAGGTGGAGCTGAAGTCATCCAGACATCCGGACTAGGCTTGGAGGTGAGGTGGAGGCCTTCTGCGTCGTTGTCGATTTGGAGCTGGGCGGAGGGTGCTGCATGGAGTGGAGCTAGGGCACGAGACCGCCGGATCGGAGCGTGCGTCCGGCTGGATTTGGCCGGACCGGACGTCGGTGTGCTGCAGGCACGAGTCTCTCGTGCCGCGGGTGAGAGCCCGGCGGACCCGAGGTCAGAGCTGTACGCCACGCGAGTGGAGGGCGCCACGCGGGACCTGACCGTGCGTGCGGAAGAGCTGGACCAGCACGGGCTGAGGTGCCGAGGTGAGCTAGAGGCGTGCCGTGGTCGAGCCGAGTTGGACTGGGGGCGTGCCGAGCTGGATTGAATGGCCGAAGTAAGGTCGAGGTACTGAGGTTCCCCGCCGAGGTGGGGCTAAGACGAGCTGAGTTGTGCTGCCACATGGTCGAAGTGGGACCGAAATGAGGCCGAGGTGGAGAAGTACCTGGCCGAGGTGGTGGAGCACGTGGCCAACCTGGGGCCGAGGTGGAGAAGTACGTTGCTGTGTCAACCTCCAAGGAGGATGTGTTAGGGTCGAATAGATCTTGTTTACTACTGTAACAAGATAATATGCAAATTTTTATAAAAAGTGGGAGACATCTTCACCACCCAATGAGTGAGGGTATTAATAAAATTTTACTTTTAATCGAAATTATAGATTACCAACTTTTCTTATTTTTAATATTTTATTTAAAATATATTTTAATAATTTATATTCTAAGATGGCTGAACCAAGTTAGATCTAAAGCTATCTCAATCCATCATCCTTTTTTTAATATTTTTTAAAAATATTTTAATATTTTTTCTTTTCCTACATCTATCTTTTGATTGAAATATTTTACTATTGGGATAATTATAATTTATCCATTTAAGATTAGGCTTGATTTCACCAAGTCATTTGTAGTTTGAAAAGTAGCATTTAACTTATCTGAGATCCAATTTACCAGACTTAGTATTGCTCTATTTTCAAATTTTGCCATAAGAATGTATCCGTCTACATCTATTATAGGTCTGCATCTAGACAAAAATCTCACCTTCTGGGCATGATATTTAATGTATTTTTTTGGTAGAAAATATACATTCTCTTGAAAACATGTTGTTGACCCTCGTGAGAAGCTTTACTATACAAAATGTCATGACTTATAATATTTGTCTTCCTAATCATTTTTGCATAATCCCTTAGCTTCTCATGCTGCAGCCTTTCATCTCCTTGGAGACATTAGGCTCTTACTGATATCCATAGTAATATCCTTTTCTAACATGAACTTGTACATCCACAACATCTTATTTTGCATGTGTCCTAAACTTATCCAAGTATTTCTTAGCTAGGTTCCATGACTTTACTTGGAAGTTGGAAAATATTCTCTCGAAAACATAAGTTTGGTTGAATGTTTTAATATAAAATATAAGTTCATCTTTAATTTTAGAAGCATATATCTGCCACCTATACTCATTCTTGCATACAACTAATATGATATTATGACCATCATTTAACTTAAACATCAAGTTAATGGATCTCCTTTCTACATACTCTTTCAATACAACTCTAAGGTTGTATTTGGTGCATCGCCATGCAATCTTGAAAGATAATGCAGATTGTCTACAAGATAGATTGTCATTTGATATATTACTAATAATATTGATTACTGTGTTTGATATACATACGTAATATTGTAGTAATATTTATTACTATATTTGGTATGATAATCAGATTACCAGTAATATAACATCAAATTTTCAAAACACTTCTAAGTCAAATCTATTAAAAATCTATATAATATTATAATCCAATACTAAATCTAGTTTTATTTGATTAATTGGTTAAACTTAACTTAATGAGGATTAATGGATTCAGATTGTTGGATTAAAATCTGAAATCCAAAATCTAAACCTATTTTTCCATCTTTTTCTTTCTCCTATGTTTTACTATTTAACTTAGAAAGGGAGGGAGGCCATTAATGGTGACTTCCCTTCTCTGCCTTCTCTCATATGTATGCATATCTTATCTAGAGATTACATCTTATTATTTAAAGAAATGCGATATTCAAATCTTCTCTCTTACATTTTTTGCTTTAATCAATATAACATACTAGAATGAAAATAGGTAATATCCAAAGGAACATTCTATGCCTTCTTTCTCTTGAAGATGCTTCCCTTAGAGTTCAACCTCTTTGAACCCTACTTGCCTGTCTTCTTGTCCACAAGGAGTAGAGCCTTATCACCTATGATATGGCTCTCTACTACTTTCATCATGTTAAGTAGCTTTGGCAAGATACTATCCAGTTTGTTCATATAATAGATAATCACGAACATGAACTGAGAATTTGGGAGAGACTAATAGATGTGATTGTGACTTAGCTTTCCATTTATCTCCTTAAGGAGTATGGAAAAGGGTCCATCTATTTGTGTTGGCTATGCAACTCATTGCACATTAAGGCACATTAAGGCCAACATGATAGACTTGATGTCAAATTGTTAGTCTACCACATTTTCTATGTGGCTCTCTCTCCTCTAAAGAACCTTCCTTGATTTAATTGGATCATAAGTATCGAGAATGTAGAAGACTTTTTTCTATGCAAATATTACTCACAAGTTCCTCAACCAGTCCTCATAGTTCAGATCGGTCAATAAAAATACATCAAAAAAATGCAACATAGTGAGAGTGAAGATAGAAAATTAAATTAAAAAATAATTAAACCAGTAGACCACTCATGAAGACATTCATAACTAGATGAGGTCTTTAGTCTAGTTATGTCTCCTACTATTTTATTGAATATCATAGCTCTCACCTATAGTAAACAGGAAGCCATTTGTTCGGTTCCGTAGTGGGGTTGAGATCCCAATCTCTCAAAGAAGCCTTGTGTTACACAACAAACCTCTATGAGTTCAAGGGTGGGAATATCCTTTCTAATTGCATCTCTTGCGACTCTCAACCATACCTCTTGCCTCTAAGATACTTATAGCCTTGTGTTATATAACAAACTATAATATCTTGTTAAGTCAGACCCTTCATTTCTATATAGTCATATGTGAATAATGTTGTCCTTGTATTACACAACAAAACAACACTATCAAATATACCATAAAGTATAAAAATGCACCAAGGCAATCCCATATCAATCCCCATAGTAAACCTTATGTTATATAACAAACCTGCTATAGTTTTTGACATGATTTTGACTTAGCATGAAGGAAGGCATTAGTAGTGTAATAATTATCAAGCATTTCTAATTCAAGATTTAAATTAATCAAATTGGCCAGTAAGTGGGAGAGAGGTGGGAGGCCCCCCGTGCTTGCCTTAGATACCAAAATATTGCAATGGACCCAATTAAAGATTATGTTCTCCTTACCTTCTCATAACCACTTTCCTAGACACCAATTGATCAATCATATCGTGAATAGATCTGCATTTGATTTCTAACACTATGACTTAATATAATTTTTAAGAGGGCTTTAATGATCTCAAGCACATCCTAATTTAATGAACAACACAAAAATAAATACATGCTAGTATTCATAATCATAAAGAAATAAATTTAAACATATCTCTATAATTAATTAGGGTTTAAACATTCAATTGGACTCAACATATAGTCCAAATTGAACCAAATTGAAAATCCTAGCAAAAACATTAATTAAAACTACATGCAATCCTTTTAATTGTATTGATCAATGATGGCTCTGGTACCACTATTAAGTTTTGGTAGGCGTAGTGGAAGCATAGGTGCTTAAATTTTTTTATTCAAAACACTCTAATACACCAAAATCCTAATGTCCAAGATTCACCTTGACATACAATCAAAGATCAATATGAAATGGAGGTTATTGAAACTTACCTGTCTCATTGAATCTTTTATAGGCACACAAGTTTCTACCCTCCAACAGTATCCACATAGGAATTGTACCAAGGATAGTGCTCCAAATTGATGTCTTGATTCAAAAGTTCTGACCTCTAGAACTCAACTAGTCTTATACTTGGAATTCGATGCCTCCATCTAATCATCCTGACCATCAACACATTTTTGAACCATTAGAACACTTCTTAGGCTTATAGAATTCCTTCTTTAAAACCTCCTTGATCCTTGTTTCAATAGGTATAGGCTAGTCTTAAAACAACTAATCATCCTGACCATCAACACATTTTTGAACCATTAGAACACTTCTTAGGCTTATAGAATTCCTTCTTTAAAACCTCCTTGATCCTTGTTTCAATAGGTATAGGCTAGTCTTAAAACAACTAAGCCTTGTCCTAAGAACTAGAGTTGTAGGAAGTGTGGACAGCATTTAAACTTTTGATGTTATCCTGAAGGACTTGGAATACCATATCCCATTGCTGTCCCCTTTAAATAGAACTAGAAAGGCACTAAACAAACGGTCATTTCTATTTGATCATTCCCCTAAGAAAGAGTTATCAGATATAAAAAGTTCTTTATCAGAAGGACTCTCTTCGATAGAAATATGGCATTCAGTCCTTTCTTGGCATGTGCCTAGAGAGAGGGCATTTTAGGCATCCATTCCACATCAAAAAAAAATTCTAATAAATGCCACATTTGATTAGCATTTAATTATGATCCATATCAGCCAAAAAAATAGATCAAAAGATGCCTCCTTCTATTTAAAATAGGAGACATCATGACCCTTCGCAAGAAACTTATCACATGCACTAGAGGAAATGAGGAATCTTTTTGGTGCCTATTGGTTTATCAGATCTTTTCCTAATTTAGCACATCGAATCAAAATTCAAATATAATTCAAATAGGGAAAAAATCTGATTTTATTAGGCATCCTTCTATTTAAAACTGAAGGAATAATTAGCATCCCTTCATGTAACTAGAGAGACTTGTGCATGCACAGCCTAGTGAGAGGAGGACTTTTTGCCATTCAAACATGATCAAAAAACTCCCCAAAAATAATACATGAAATCTCCTTTTAAAGAGGATCTTGGATCAGAGAAATTCTTATCAAATAAGGCATGTCCTTATACTTAAAGTAGAAGGAATCTCACACTCATTCATGCATGACTAGAAATCCCTATGTGCATGAACTTTTTTTTGGCATCCCACGCCCAAAATAAAAGCCCATAAATTTTGTAAAAATAGTGATGATGAAGATCAAGAGCCCCTCTTCATGCCATATAGGTTAACCATTCAAAGAAGTATTCTTTATCCATTCTCATGCTAAAAGTTCATCATGTGCCCTCTTATAATTTAGGCACCTAGAGTCCTACCAAGTTGGGAGTCTTGATTTAGGCATGTGGATAGAAATTTGGGTGCCATATTTGGCTGCCCCATGGAGGCTAACTCAAATCCAAACCCTAATAAACCAATAGGTCAATTAGGTTTGATCAATTTACAAGATTTTAGATTGAATCAAAATCAATTCAAGGAGTTAGGGTTTCCACATGTGCTAGCATGCTTACTAGTCATCCTAATTAGATCCAAATTTTCAATCAGCCATATCAAATGGGTCTTTGGCCAAGTCCTTAATGTGTGTGATCCTTTGGATTCCTATCTAGCCAATAGTAGGTCGAGTGCATGTTGACCTAATTTGATTAGACCACTTGTAATCGATAAAGATCCAAACCATGCCAACCCATGTTGTCAAATTAGAACCTTTCTAATTAACTCATGAATTAGTTACTTTAATTCATGAAAACCCACAAAGCAAGATTGACATCCAGTAACTATCATACCTACCCAGAAGATGAGGAATTTGATGAAAATACTAAATATATCCTTCAATGATAAGTTACTATACAATTTAATTCTTCGATCATCCAGCACCTCGAATATGTCTGAGTATGGAAACATGTCAAACTCGCTAATATTCCTTTCAATTATCCATCAATCAACAACAACTTAATGATGAAATATTAGAAACTTTCTAGTATTCATCATACTCTAGCCAAAGATTTCTAGAGTCATTTAGAGATGAGAATACAAAGGATATCATTTTTTTTTACTAGGAGTGATCGATTTCTTGTTGACCTACTCATAACTTCCATGCACATTCCTCTATATCCAAAACATCCCATTCATGACTTAATTGCCATTAGTGAGTTGAACCAAAACATTGATTCTTGTGCATAAGTTCCATGGTGATCTCAGGTCTAATGAGCACCAATGTCATTGTATTAATATCTCACACAAGTGGCTTGTAAAATCAGCCACCCTCTCTATCAAGCATGCATAGGATGTGCCAGTTTATCTGGAACATTAATCCCCATCTTAATGCTCCTATAACTAGGAAAATTTTAGATTAGGATTTTAGGATTTTAAATCTCACAAGCATGAACTCCTTTCATGTCCTTTAAAACCATAACCATAATCTATGGGGTTCATCATAGTCTTAATTAAATATAATAAGATGCAGCCGTAATGATAAATCATAATGCCTCAATTCATAGAAACATAAATATTATCATAACATGAGTTGAAAGGTTACTTAGAAAAGTCCCATCACATCACTCATGCAAATGACTTATAGGGCACTACTCTTTCATTAGTGGCACTCGCTACCGCACCACAACCAAAAGCAGATCAATTTATACCACTACAAACCCCTGCTGTACTCATAGAAGCATGCTTTGAGCCATGACAGCTTCCTCTCCTAAGAGGTACTGAACAGGGAAAATATGTTCCCCCCACTACACCTGACAGCCCCAAGCACACCAGGAGGCACTCTCCTTCACCCCTATCAAATGAAGGATCAACTCTGGCCCGTTCACTCCCATGGCCTTTAGAAGCACACCTTGTTAGAGATACTGAAGTAGACCGCAAACTTTGAAAGCTAGACCGATGAATTAAAGCCTTGCAAGGTCTTGCACCACCTAGGGATGAAGATTTTGGTTTTATTATGGAACCACCTTTTAGAGCTCATATCATACAAGAACCACTGCTAAGATACTTCAAAATACTATAACTGAAGATATATGATTGATCCACTAACCTAGTGGATCATTTAGAGAGTTTCGGGATGTTGATGCTCCTTCAAGGGGCTACTGATATAATGTTGTATCGGGCCTTCCCTTCTACTCTTAAAAAATTAGCTCGATACTGATATTCTAGTCTGAAGGTGGGCTTTATTCATTCCTTCTATTAATTAAATCGACTTATCATCTCACATTTTGCTAGTAGTAAAAAACTATGATGGAGTCTAACTCCATGATCCACGTCAAACAAAGGGAAGGAGAATCCCTTAGAGCATATATGAGCTGGTTAAATGAAGTAGCCCTAGTGGTGAGGACACCAGAGCTAGGAAGAGATGTTAGAACCCTCCAAGCTCATTGTGGATCACTAATGAGTAGTCACTATATTTTAATTTCAGCTTGAGTCCTGTAAATAAACTAGTTTGCTTTGATTCGCAAGTTAGTCAGAATAGGTTTACTTGAAGTTGAGTCTTGTAATAGTCCAGGGGGTTCAAGTCCGATTGTTAGCCAAGGTCAGGCCCAATTGTTGAAGCCATGTCATCGTGCCATATCACCATGTCATGGGGCCTTGTCAACTATGACTTGGAGTAGTGTGCTATGCCACATTACCTTGGTAGATCAATTCCATGACAAAAGAAGGTTGTCCAAAATTTTTACCGGACATCCAAATATCCAGACATCCGGATATCTAGACATCGAGACATTCGAACATCCAGACATCGAGACATTGGGACATCGGGATATTGAGACATCAGGACAATTTTAAGATTCAAGTTTATCCAAGAGAGGCACCACCATCTTCAACATCCAATCTAGATCCAATCCAAGCCAACCATCATTCTTTCTCACTCTCTTTTCATATTTCCACTCCATTTCCACCATTCTAATCAAAGTTCTTTTGTCGGATCTCCAATGTTCTCGATCAGAAGAGAAGATTTCCCTTACCATCCAACCATTAACGAGAAGATCTGCTCCGAAGGAACTGAAGTTTGCAATCCTACCGCGAGATCTTGAGAGTTGAATCCAGATCTATTGAAACGGAAGAGGGAAAAGCGTTATTGGTAAGTAACCATCCGAATCTCATTAGATCTGGTTGTTTGAAGTTAGGACATCCTAGTTTCAATGATTTCTCAATCATCGAATCTAGGATTCTTTATGTGATTGCATGCTAATTAAATTACGGGTAGCTAATAGAGACTTAGTCTATTTTCATTAAATTAATTTGATAGCTTATCTAAGTTTGTTGCCATTGCTCATCAAAATTAACTCTTAATTGTTAGATTAGTCTTTGCATCCATCCCGCATCAACTTTGGTATCAGAGCCAAAGATTAGACTAGGACATTTAGTGACTAGCTAAAACTTCTGCATTATTCTAGCATTGGATCTGGAAGGCTCTTCCATAGCTCTTTAGATCTTAGTTTTCTTTGTATTAATTTCAGTAATTTTGTTAGATTAAAATCAGATCTGTAATCTTTTCTCATAGAATTTAGATCTATTTTTTTTTTCAAAAAAAAAAAATTGCATTGTTTTCTTAGTACTTTCTGGTGGAAGGAAATCATGCCTCCTAAGCAGGTATACATAAGTATACTATCACAATCCATGGAAGTAATGAGCTACGACAGGACGTGATAACCCGATATCGAAAAATTAGTTATGCTTAATGTATGCGTGTTTGAATTGTTAATTGCTTGAAAGATTGCATGTTAATTTTCTGAGCACAACTTAGGATAAGATTCTGGCACATCTAAATTTTTGAATTTATCCAACCTAATCTTCAAAAAAATTAAAATTTAATTTCTGCAATTTAAAATCTGAAATTCAAAATTTAAAATTTAAATTCAAATTTGAAATCCTAAATCTAAAGTTGAAATTTAAATGTTTAAATTTTGAGTTGCAAGTATTATCTTATCTTATCTTGGTAACTATTTGATTGGATTGTGCATTCATCCTATCTGAAATCACTTAAGGGCATGCTATCATAAGATAAGGGAAGGATTTCATCACCTTTCCTTGGCCCACAAACAACCAACCTCATCTTGCATTGTCCTAGCCCTAATCTAAAATCGAGTAATAACCTAATACAGCTTAGGGACACCAACAGGTCAGGTTTGAGTCTTATGAGTGAACTAGTGCACTCAATCTTTTAATTATTACTAGAAGCTGGTGTCTAAGGCTAGAGGTCCAGAAGCAAATGCCCTAAATGAACTGGTGGTTTTTAATTAGGACCCTGTGTCAAGCAGGGGGAGCCTCCCACCACCTTACCTCTTACCTGGCCAGTAGAAGACTAATTATAAAATTGGATGTAATTTGAGTTAACTCATTCCACTTGAGCTCTAGGTCTAGGAACCATAGAAACTAGGATTGTATTGCATGACCACTAGATCAGGAACACCCTATCAACAACCCCAAGCCCAAACCAGTTCCACCATGGACCCGAATTTGGAAGCCTTAATGCGAACTATGACTGAACAGTTTAGGCAGCTCAACACTAGGTTTGATCAAATGGAGAAAAGAATGAGTAATCTAGAAGAATCCCATATGACTCATCCTGATCCTGATTTACCTAGATCCACTCCCACAGGTCCAAGAGCCCAACGTCGTGAACTAACACCTGAACTTAATCCTAGGCGACTCTATCAAGATGTCAATGACCAAGAGGAAAGAGCCCTTAGGAACATTAGACTTGAGGCACCTATCTTTGATGGAAACTTAGACCCTAAGGTGTATACTGACTGGGAGAGTGATATGGACCAGTATTTTGAGTGGTATGAGATGTTTGAGGAGAGCAAGGTCAAGTTTTCCAAGCTTAGGTTAGTCAGGCAAGCTAGGTTGTACTAGGGCAATGTTGAGAGGCTTAACCACCAAAGAGAAGATTTGTCCATAGTTACATGGAGAGCCATGAAGGTCAGACTTAGGAAGAAATACCTACCCTTGTCTTATGAGCAAAGACTCTTAGATCAGTAGTAGAAGTTAACCTAAGGTAATAAATCCGTATCTGAGTACATAGCAAGATTTGACGAGTTTGTCATGAGGTGTGGTGTAGCTGAGTCAAAGTCGGTCACCCTATCTAGGTTTCGAGTGAGCCTACATGAGGACATCCAGAGGGAATTGTTTCTAAGAGAGATCCATGACTTAGATCAGGCCTATCAAATTGCTAGGGATTATGAGAGATTCCAGAAAGGACCCATTATTGGATGACTCGAACCTAATAGGTTTAGTACTCCTGGAAATAGGCCTGGTGTGAACCAGTTTTCCAATAGCCGACCCAAACCTACCACTCCTCTAGCTCATAAGGATGATAAAGGAAAGGCACCTGAAATGCAAAGGACTAAAAGCCAAACTATACGATGTTTCAATTATAAAAGTTTGGGTCATTATGCTAGTCCGTGCCCTGCGCGAGCCTTACACATTGGAGAGTTTGATGAGGAGGATCCTGAAATTGTGGAAGAATGTGAGGAGGAAGTATATGAGGCTGAACCTGAGTTAGTAGATGAGTATAAAGGGGACGAGGAAGATTTAGAGTCACCTGATCTCTTAGGAGTCATTAGGTGTATCTTGATGTAGACCAAGAAGAACGAGGACTGGCATAGGACTAACATCCTACAAACCTTCATTAAGGTAGGGGACAAAGTTTACAAAATTATCATAGATAGTATAAGCTGCATTAATGCCATTTTGACAAATGCGGTTAAGAACCTAGGTTTAACTACAGTGCCCCATCCCAACCCTTATAAGGTTTCTTGGATTGACTCAACCTCTATTCCTATTAAATTGAGATGTTAAGTTATAGTCCAAGTTCAGTCATGTCAAGAGAAGGTCTGGTGTGACGTTCTCCCAATAGGGGTCAGTAGTACTATTTTAGGTAGACCCTGGCTGTATGATCATGATGTTATCCTTTATGGCCAGTCAAATTCATGTTCCTTTAACCATCATGGTGAAAGGATAGTCATAAATTCGACCCCACCTAAGAAAAATATCAGGAGAGGGTCTAGCGATTTAAGGGAGAAAGAGCCTGGACTTAACCTGATCACCGTAAGGGAACTAGAGCGCGAGTTGACAGAAGGTTCGCCAATTTGGATTCTGACTACTAAGGAAGTTTCTGACCAACCCTAATAGAAGCAACCTAAGGAGATAGTAGAATTTTTGAAGGAATTTCAGGACTTGTTTCCTAAAAACCTACCCGATCAACTGCCACCCTTAAGGGACATTCAGCATGCCATAGTTTTAGTCCCAGGAGCTACCCTACCAAACCTTCCACACTATAGGATGAACCCTACAGAACATCTAGAGTTACAAAAATAAGTAGGGGAATTACTTCAAAAAGGATTTGTTAGGGAGAGTCTTAGCCTGTATGCAGTTCCAGCATTGTTAACCCAAAAAAAAGATGGCACTTGAAGGATGTGTGTTGATAGTAGAGCCATCAATAAGATAACCATGAAATATCGTTTTCCTATTTCCCGTTTGGATGACATGCTAGATATGATGGTCAGATCATCTATCTTTTCAAAGATTGATCTTAAGAGCGGCTATCACCAGGTTAAAATCAGACCCAGGGATGAATGGAAAATAGCCTTTAAGACTAAGGATGGCTTATATGAATGTTTAGTAATGCTTTTTGGCCTGTCAAATGCCCCAAGTACTTTTATGAGGATCATGACTCAAGTATTGAAAATTTTTCTTGGAAAGTTTATAGCAGTCTATTTTGATGATATCCTCATATATAGTAAAACTAAGGAGGATCACTTAGACCATCTCCGACAAGTGTGTCAAGTCCTTATGAGAGACAATTTATATGCCAATTTTAAGAAGTGTAGTTTCTTAACCTCAAGAATCATTTGCTTAGGCTTTGTTATGACTTCTGAAGGAGTTTCAGCTGATCCTGAGAAAATTAAGTACATAGTTGAGTGGCCTGTGCCTAAAAACATACACGATGTTTGTAGTTTCCATGGCCTTGCTACCTTCTATAGGAGATTCATTCGAGGATTTGGCATAATTGTAGCACCTATCATGAATTGCCTTAGGAAAGGAGCCTTCGAGTGGACCAAGAGTGATAATAGAGCTTTCTTAGAAATCAAGGATAAAATGACCCAAGCACCTGTGTTGAGATTACCTGATTTTTTTAAAGTTTTCAAGGTTGATTGTGATGCCTCTGGAGTTGGTATAGGTGGAGTATTGAGTCAAGAGAGTCACCCTGTAGCCTTCTTTAGTGAAAAATTAAATGAGGCTAAACTTAAATACTCCACCTATGATAAAGAGTTTTATGCGGTAGTGTAAGCTTTGAGCTATTGGAGACATTACCTACTGTCGCAGGAATTTGTCCTTTATTCAGATCATAAGGCACTTCGATTTTTAGGTTCCCAAAAGAAGTTAAACCCTAGGCATGCAAAGTTGGTAGAATTCATTCAAGCCTATACTTTTATGCTAAAACATCGTACTGGTACTGAGAATAAGGTTGCTGATGCTCTTAGTAGATGATCCATACTCCTTAACTCGGTTAGTCCTGAAGTTGTAGGATTTGACAAACTAAAGGATCAGTATGAAACTTGCCCTGATTTTAGTGAGACCTATCAGTCTGTCAAACAAGGACCCTCTAGTCTAAATAGTGAGTATACCCTGAAAGATAGCTTACCTCTTTAAGGATAATAGGTTGTGTATTCCTAGAACCTCCCTTAGAGAATTTTTGATTTGGGAAACCCATGCCGGAGGTCTAGCTGGTCATTTTGATAAAAATTAGACCATTCCAGCTATTAAGGACCAGTTTTATTGGCCAAGTCTGAAAATGGATGTAGCTCAGGTTGTAGCTAGGTGTCGAACTTGTGCTGTTGCAAAACATCAAAAGCAAAACACTGGCTTATATATCCCTTTACCTATACTAGACTGTCCTTGGCAAGATCTTAGTATGGATTTCGTGTTAGGTTTATCCAAGACTTTAAGAAAACATGATTCCATCTATGTAGTGGTCGATAGGTTCTCTAAGATGACACATTTTATATCCTGTTCATAAACTTCTGATGCTTCTAAGGTAGCCAAAACTTTTCTCGATAGCGTGGTTAAGTTACACGGTCTTCCTAAAACCATAGTGTATGATAGGGATGTCAGATTTACGAGTTACTTTTAGAAAACCCTTTGGCACTTGTTAGGAACTAAGCTTAAATTTCTACATCCTACCATCCCCAAACAAATGTAATGGGAATTCTCCCAGGGTGCCCAGAATCATGCAGGATGCGAAAGTGAATTTCAAAACAAAAATTCAAAGCATGAAACCCTAATTGGCTAGAAAACCCTAATTCCCAGGAACCCCTTATGCAATACCAATTAATGAAACATAAATGGAGTCAGAAAAACATACCTGGATCATTGAAACCCAATCTTTTCCATGAGGCTCACAAGTGCAAGCCCTCCAACGGTGATCCACACAGGAATCAAACCTAGAAACCTCTCCCTTGTAGGTTGCTTGATCAATTGGGACTCTTCCGATGGACTTTCTTCCTTCGGCAGCCTCTCCTTCCTTGCTTAGACCTTCGCCCTCCAGTAGAGCACTCTAGGCCCTCTCAAAAATCTCTCTTCTCTCTTTCTATTACTTTCTAATTCTCTTCCTAAATCCTTGTCTTAAAATGGTGGACTTGTCTTAAAGGAAGACCTATGTCCTAACAAGGGAAGGAAGAGACAAGGTGGATAGATGTAAGAGTGTAAGAAAGAAACCAAAATATGATACCATCAGAACAAATACTGATGGCTATTTATAGGAGAGTGGGAGGTGCTAGATAAGCCTTTTCATCAGCCTTTGATCTGTCCAAACATAGATCAAATAAGACCCTTCACTAAGAAGGAGTCTTATCTTGAAACACCATGTCCCTTTATGCGCCAACCGCCTAACTCAAGTCCCTTCAATTTTTTATCCGACTTCTCCCTTTGCCAATTGGCATTACCAGTTAAAATAAAGCTAAGAGATGTGACTTATAAATAAAAAGCATCGGTGATTCAAAAGGACTTAAAGCAGAAGGACTCTGCTTACTTGAATTAGCGCCAAAGTGAAAAGACGCGACTCTTCACTTTGTGCCAACTTCTCTACACCATATGATACCTTTGATCTAGTCAAAGTATATACAATATGGGTGTCATATAAAAGGGCATTAAGTCTACTTTCCATCCATATAATTTGTTTTCATATTGGAGGTCAATTGGTCCTTGTGTGCCCTTTTGAATGTAGAGGTGTCACTTAGGCATCAAAAGTCCCATGCCTTTTGGACTCTTCATATATGGCGCATAAAATGTCCAAAAAATATCAAATAAAATCTGATAAATTCGCCCCACTTAGGACTCAACCCAATCTAGGTCTCCCATAATTTGGTTAGTCCATTTAGCAACCTTTCAAATCCAATCCAATTGGGTTAGGAGATTAGGTCAGCCTATACATGCTAGTATGCAATCTTGCTAACCAATTAGGTACCCTTGACCCTAATAAAATGTCAATTGAGTTCCTAGGTCAACTCCCTAATGTGTGTGACACATTGGGTTCCACATCTAGCCAGCAATAGGTTTAGGTTTGAGCCAATTCGATCCGATCAAATTTGATTGACCAAATTAAGTCAAATTGGCTCACCTAATTTTCCAATTCGAATCACCCATCGAATTGACTCATGAAACCAAATCATTGGTTCATGAAAACCTACAAGATAAGATTGACATCTAGCAAAGTGTCATGCCTACCCGGAAGATGAGAAATTTTGTAGAAATTATCAAAGTACCCTTCAATAGTAAGTTACCGTGCAATTCAATCTTTCGATCTCCTATTATCCCGATTAAGTGATAGGTATGGATATATGTCAAACCCTAATACTTAATCATATCAAATCTCATCTCGATCATGAGGACTCAGCTGATGATTGATTAGAAATCAATTCTAATCTCATCCTGCTTTGATCAAAGGCTCATTGAGTCACTCATCGAAGAGATTGCATAGGATAACAATTTCTTTTACTAGGAAAGATTGATTCCTTGTTGGTCCACTCACATCCTTCGTACACCTTCCACCATACCCAGACACCCCGTATATGTCGTAATGGCATGAATGAGTATGAACCAAAGTATGGCTTAGTGTGCATAAGGAACCATGGTGACCTTAGGTCTAAAAATCACATATACAACTTCTACTCTAGGATCTATTTTTTGACAAGTAATAAGACTTTCATAAGATAGTCCAGGTGTGGATCAGTCCAGTGTACTCATACCTTGATGAGCACCCTTATCCTTGTATTAGTGTCTTTACACAAGTGGTTGTGAGATCAACCACCCTCTTCAACTGAGCATACATAGGATAAGCTAGTCTTTCCAGATTCATCGATCCCCGAATCGATGGTCCAATGACTAGGAACATTCTAGATTAGGGTTTATAGGAATTAGATCTCACTGTTATTTTATCATAACCCTAATTTCATTGCCCTACTCTATGGGGTTCATCATAATCAACAAAAACTTGACACATCTGTATATGATGAATCAAATGCCTTTATTAATATGAAAAATATGTCATACATGAGCTGGAAGTTTACAAAAAGACCCTCATAAAGATTGGCTCTTAGGGCACTTTTCTATCAAGATGGTCAGATGGAGGTAGTAAACCAGAGCCTGGGGAACTTGCTTAGATGTCTTGTAGGTGGAAACACTGGGAATTGGGATCTTTTACTACAAGAGCTAAATTTGCATATAATAGTTCAGTCAATAGGTCTACAAGCAAGAGTCCATTTGAGATTGTCCATGGGTATAAACCTAGAAAGCTTTTAGATCTTATTTCCTTGCACATGCATGCATGCATTTCTGAATCTACAGAGTCATATGCACAACATATTAAGGAATTGCATAAAGAGATAAGTATGAAAATTATTGAAAGCAATGAATCTTATGAGCATATGGCTAACTCACATAAACATTTCAAAGAATTTAATAAGGGAGACTCTGTCATTATTAGGCTTCATCCTGAATGGTTTCCACCTGAAACCATGAAAAAACTACATGCCCATAGTGCTGGACCATACAAGATCATAAAGAAAATTGGGTCTAATGCCTATGTATTAGAATTACCACATAAATTAGGTATTAGTCTAACCTTCAATGTATCAGATCTCGTTGAGTATAAGGAGCCAATAATGATACCTAGTGAGCCATTTATGCCTAATTCCATCTTTGAGAGTGACCCTACCCCTGAGTATCCACCGACCAAATTACCAGAATGGAGAGATAAGATTGAGCAGATTTTGGATGTCAAAACTATCACTACTAGGAGTAAAGACTATCAGCGTTATCTAGTTTGATAGCAAGATAGATCAAAATTTGATGATTCGTGGATCACTCGAGAGGATCTGCAAAGACTTAACCCAGACTTACTAAAACATTACTAGAGCAGAGTCAACCCATACTTAACAGGGTCAAGTTCCCCCACCCCGGGAGAATTGGTGAGGACACCAGAGCTAGGAAGAGACGTTAGAACCCTCTAAGCTCATTGTGGATCACCAATGAGTAGTTATTATATTTTAATTTCAGCTTGTGTCCTGTAAATAAACTAGTTTGCTTTGATTCGCAAGTTAGTTAGGATAGGTTTACTTAAAGTTGAGTCTTGTAATAGTCCAGGGGGTTCAAGTCCAATTGTTAGCCAAGGTCAGGCCCAGTTGTTGAAGCCATGTCACAATGCCATGTCATCATGCCACGTCACCATGTCATGGAGCCTTGTCAACTGCCACTTGGAGTAGTGTGCCATGCCACATCACCTTGGTGGATCAATTCCATGACAAAAGAAGGTTGTCCAAAATTTTTACCAGACATCGAGACATTCAGACATCCAGACATCGAGACATCCGGACATCCATATATCGAGACATTGGGATATTGGGACATCGAGACATCGAGACAATTTTAAGATTCAAGTTTATCCAAGAGAGGCACCACCATCTTCAACATCCAATCCAGATCCAATCCAAGCCGACCATCATTCTTTCTCGTTCTCTTTTTTGATTTCCACTCCATTTCCACCATTCTAATCAAAGTTTTCTTACAAGATCTCTAGTGTTCTCAATCAAAAGAGGAGGTTTTCCTTTCCATCCAACCATCAACAGGAAGATCTACTCCGAAGAAACTGAAGTTTGCAATCCTACCGCGAGATCTTGAGAGTTGAATCCATATCTATTAAAATGGAGGAGGGAAAAGTGTTATTGGTAAGTAACCATCCGAATCTCATTAGATCTGGTTGTTTTAAGTCAGGACATCCTAGTTTCGGTGGTTTCTCAATCATCGGATCCAGGGTTCTTTATGTGATTGTATGCTGATTAAATTGCGGGTAGCTAGTAGAGACTTAGTCTATCTTCATTAAATTAATTTGATAATTTATCTGAGTTTGCTGCCATTGCTCATAAAAATTAACTCTTAATTGTTAGATTAGTCTTTGCATCCATCCCGCATCACCTAAATGTGTATAATCTAGACCACTCGATCATAATGACTGCCTCCAAGAGTGGCCTTCAGCAATGTCTTTTCTATTAAAAATTATCTCTTAATACCAATCGTCTAACTAGTAGATGGTTGATTTTATATATGAATTATTATGAATAAAAATTATTTTGATAGTTCATCACATTTCATCTTTCTATAATGAGCTCTTTTATGATGGAGTTCTTAGAACTACATCTTATACGATAAAGAGAGGATTTATCGTGTGATTCTTAAACCTATTTGCAGCCAAATGATACATTATAGGATAGTAATGTATCGAGTATAGGTCATTGTATACCATATGGATTGGTTGTCCCCTTAAACAAGAAGTATAGAGATACTGGTATGGCATGAAGGTGAAGTATAGGACATTTTACTAAACATGACCCACCTACGAAGCATTCTTTTGCCAAGTGCTACTCATGAAGGGATATGGATATGTGTCCTTCAGACCTGAGATCATCATAGTGACTTGCAAGCAATAACTATACTTTGATGTTGGACTACCTAGATTTTTAATCTAGTATCGAAAGATTTCTGGATGCAGTCAAGTACTTATGGGATCGGTGTGTGAGTCAAGATAGGATTGACCCCTTCAAATGTTAGAGTAAATGTCTTATGGTATTTCAATTTAGCAAAACCTTGGCTAGAGTAATTCTTATGAGGAGTCATAGGACTTGTAAGGTTAAAAAACATTATGGATGAACTGTTTAAGAGTTGGTAGTTAAACCCTGAAGTCGTCCTAAGCATTGAGGATCAAAGGGATGAATTATATAGTAACCATATGCCAGATGTTCTTAATTGTTGCTCTATAACTTTTGACCTATCCAGACATTGGGTGTCATTGCTAGATGGTGACTTTAATTGGTACAGAAAGTTTTTCTATGCTACTAGATTAGTGTTCGAACCTATATGGTCATATATAATAAAAATTTTACCTAATATAATGGCTGATCAATGATTGTGAATCATTCCTAGGATCAATTATCAATATGATGATAATGGATCTTGGGTCAACACTTCCAAGTATTGGCACTTTGATGAGATGACACTTTGAGCTTTTTTAAGTGTTGACTCATTAGTATTGTAAAAGCTGTAATAAGTTTTTTAGAGGATTAATTAGCAATTGGATTACTAATAAGCTCAATTTGATTAAGCAATGAGTTTTGAGTCAATCCAAATATGATTTGGTTTATGCTCAGAATTTGGGTCTAATTGAATTGGACCTGACCCATACACCCAAGCCACATGATTTGAATTTTGAATTTTGAATTCAAAATTTAAATTATGTTTAAGTTTGAATTTAAAATTTAAATAGTTTGAATTTAAATTTAGATTTAAATTTAGATTTAAATTTGAATTCAAATTTTGAATTTGAATTCAAATGAGTTGGTTTTAACTCCTTAACCTCTCTCCCTTTATCTCTCCCTAATCTACTCTCCCTAACTCCCTAACCTCCTTTGGTTGCGACTTTATAATGGGCTTCAAAGTGGGCATGGGAGAAGCTTTTGGCTGGCTAGAAAAGAGTCTTCTACTAAGAAAAAAAGGGGTTTTAGGACTAGAGAGAAAAGGATCTTGGATGAGAGCTACCTATTGTTTTTACTAGGTTTGGAAAGTGAGGAAGATTAGAAAGTCTTATTTCTTCCACCACTTCTTCCACATCTCAGTCCTCCCAAGTGTTCTTCTTAGTCTCTTTGAGTATCCTAGAGTTTTGAAGGAGAAGAAAGGATCAGCCATCGAGATTTTAGAGGAGCTAGCATTCTGAGAAAATTGTTCAGGTGAGAGCTCCTGTGTGGATCACCTATAGAGGCTAGATACACTGTGTGACTCGCAAAGTCCCTACCAAAACCTTCCAGGAGTGGTGAACATTGACAACTCATAAAGAAGGTAATGATGTGATCATTGTGTTGAAGATATAGTCTACAGCACCAGGTTTGTTGCATAGATATAGTCTGTAAAAAGGTTTGTATGTTTATATTTCAACTTGATTTATATACTTTATATCATGTTAAGATCTTGTTGTAGGTGCTTAAATGATTAGATCATTTGCATGCATTGATTAATTTGATTAATCTTTTGCTTCTGTTGTGTATATTAATTCAAAAAGTTTGAAAATTCATGCTAAAAATCCTATATTTTTCCTTCAAACAATATTAGAGCTAGGTTATTTTGGCATGATATAATTATATATAAAAATTGTAGTTTTCTCTTTACAAAAGTACTTGGATTGGGTGGACTCACCATGGCCATCCAGTCATAAGGGAAAGCAGGGTTTAAAGGCCTTCACATCCCATTCAGTGAGGATCTCTTATAGCATGTAGGCACACCGCTTGTGTCATAACGCATGAAGAAGAAATGCAAAATAAGCAAATGATTAAAATAATTTTAATCTTGATTATTGATAGGGACATCAGGACAATCCTAGTTCACCATGGAAACCTGCGTTTGAGTCCCTTAGCCATGATTCAAATTTTATCTTTGAGTCTAATAATCTGGTTGTGTTTGCCATTTGAGTCCTGTGTTTGGGCCTTGAGCTCATTACACTTGAGTCGTGTATCTAGAGTCAACTCATGCCATTAGGGCTCATAAGTCAAGCTTGAGATTACATTCAAGCTTAGTTGAGCGAGTCAGCTCATTGTGAGCCATTTGTCAATTTTGAGCCCTTAATCATGTATCAAGTTTTGTAACTAATCCAGTCCAGTTAAGTTGAGTGAGTCCTGTAATAAGTTGAGTTATCTCAACCTCATTCCAGTCTAATTAAGTCCTGTAAGAGTCCAGTAAGTTGTGTTCTTTAAAAATTTTGTACAAGAGGAGGAGCATTAGCTAAAGCCTTCACCAGGATCCCAAAACAAAGTAAGTCCATAAAAGATACCAGGGACCAAGAATATTCTTTCAGCATCCTAGCCGAGGGTTTCCAACCCACCAGGATCAAGCCCATGCGCTAAAGCTCTTTGGAGGCCGCCCAAGCCCATGTTGGAGATGCCCCTTGCTGCCCTAAAGTCAAGCCCAAGTTCAATTAGGCATCCTAGCCCAAGAGACCAAGATTCCTAGGAAATATACTGCCCCCAGGCACCCCAGCCCAGAAGCCCATAAGTAGTTGGCGCCCCAGGCCTATTCATGACAAGCCCAGGCACCCAAGAGGAAGACCAGGTCAAAGGAAGGAATATTCCTTCCCAACCCAACAAGGAAGCCCCTTGACCAAGTCAAAGAAGGAGAGAAGACCAATTCTAACAAGGTGATCCTATTTTATTTCTACTCAAATTGTGTACTCCTAGTTCTAGGCTACTTTGTAATCCTTCTTCCTGTTAAATCTTGTATTCCTATCCTAACTAGGAGAGGGCATGGGAACATCTATAAATACCCTGCCCCTCCACCTTCTTGTAATTAATGATCAATTATTATGAATTATTATGAATGAATTTCTCTTAAGTTTTTCTCAAAATTCTGAGTGAATTTTTATATGATTAAAGGTATCTGTGTGATCCCTCTAGGTTTCTGTGTGATCCCTGTGCCCTGCCTCCAAGCCACCAGCCTTCTTCATCCCTTGGCCACCTTCCTCAAACCTCTTCCCCTTATTCTTCTTTCAGCAATCTAACCCTACTTTTTCTTATTTTCTAATCTCTGATAGGTGATTTGCAGGTCCCTTAGAGTTTACGAATCTAATGATTCAATCTGACCAGCTTTCGGTCCACCGGATTGAAAGCCGTGAATCCACAAGTCGATAGCTTTATTTTCTAAGCCGCATCTGGGAGCGACGAGCAAACTCTTTATGGATCAATCTTCAAATCTCTACTAGGTACACCCCTAGACTCCTTTGGTAGTGGTATTGCAGAAGAGCTAATCCTAACTAGGGCTTCTTAGCCTTGGCGGTCCTGTTTCTTCATTTTTAGGATTTATTTCTGAATGCTTGTACTTCAGATTTTTTATAGAATTCCCTACTTAATATCTTGACTTGAAATTTGGGATACAAACTTCTAACTCAATGCCTAACACATAAAAAATAATTGGCATGCATGAATAGTCCCGCATCAATTATTTAGATATGAAGATCATAAAACATGTTTAGATAAGATCTAAAAGAAGTTTAAGATTTGTTATGTTAAATAGTTTAGCATAAAGTTTGGATCTAGAAATAGACTATTTTTTATCAACCTGCAGGTGTCAACACTTGGCCTTGAAGTGTCAACACTAGGACCTGGTAAGTCACACTTGCTACCACAGGTGTCGACCCAAGACTACAGACAAAAAGAATGCATCTCCATTCATTCTCCGTGAGTCGATATCATAGGGTCAAATATCGACACACTATGACTTAACTAATAGAAGTGTCGACACTTGACCAAGAAGTGTCGACTCATAATAGATAATAGAAAATTCAAAAAGTTGAATTTTGTTATAAAAGTTGTTTTACAAATTAAGATTGAAATTATTTCAATAGGAAGTTAATGAACTTAATTAAAAATTAAGTTTTAATGATTAAAAAATATAAATTTGAGAATGAAAGATTTTAAGTCGTTTTTCATAAACCTTTGGATTATGGGTTAGCTTGAGTCAGGTTCATTAATTGGGATAGACGTAAGTTTAAATTCAGATGGACTGTATAGAGAAATTAATCTAACAAAAAGTTAATTTAGATTTCCTTCTCTATGTACCATTCATAATAGTTGTAGTTGATCATGTCCATGTTTCTAATTAGACATGATTATGGCTCAATGGTCAGACCTGAGTCGTTAGGCTAGTTTAATTGAATATAATAAACCAATTGGTCTCTAAGATAAGTTTGATAGTTTGATCATGGTTCTTAGGGCTATCTCTTACCTGGCCAACTTGTTGATGTTTAAGAAAAGAGGTTAATAGTAGAATCCTCTCATTGATCTCACTTACTTGATCAATGTGATCAATGTCTAAGATAGCTTATTGATTTGAGTTAACACGGTCAATCAGGTTTGATCATATAGCTTATTGATTTGAGTTAACCCGATCAATCAGGTTTGATCAGATAGCTTATTAATTCGAGTTAACCCATGTCATTAAAGTTGATCAATTTGACTGATTTAGGTATCCTTGGACCAATTTATTTTGAACCCTTTTATATGACTTGGTAAAGTCAGTGGGAGGATTCTTGACCAAATGGTCCATGTCTTCTCTTTCATTTGTCACATATAAGTTTAAATCCTCTATATTATTAGGTCTTTAAAATGATGAAGTTATATTGATAACTAAGTCATAGCCTCTTATTAAATGGATGATAATGGGTCCAATAGTTGGGTGATCACTAAAAGGCCCAAAGGCCTAGTGTTCATCTAGGTATTGAAATTGCCATTCAAATATGATGGCTCAATACGACTCTCCTAACGGTGGTCAAATGGGCTAGTCAATATCGCGCTTGACTATTAGTTGGTTAGAATCATTGAATTTTGTCATGTTAATGATTAGACCTAACCAGGATTTTCAATGGAAGGCCCAAAGGCCTACTGAAAAGGAACCTAAAAAAAAATGATTGCTAGAAATTGTTTGGAGAAATTATTGGTTTACAACCTACCTTTAGATATGCATAGATGGGCCGGCCAAAGTTGGGCTCATATGTAATATATAGGATTCTAGTACCTGCTAAAGAATTAATGTAATCCCTCATATTGAAAGTAGAGGCTACCAATCTATCTAAAATAGTGGGAGGACCTTTAGACTAAAGTCCAAGTCTTCAAGATTAATAATTCATATACTAATTAATCTTATGGTTCTCTTTTAAGATAATGGGCACCAATTTGTTACTCCAATTATTGTTAGATAATGACAAGTTAATGGATCCCAACTTTGATGTTACTATCAAAAGATCAAGATCATCCTGGAGCACGAAAAGATCCTTTATGTGATAATGGATTCCATACCTGAGCAGCCTACTCCTAATGCTCATAGTGTGGTTAGGGACACTTTTAAAAGTGGGTCTCTGACTGGACCACTATGTGATACATAATGTAGGTGGCTATTAATGGCAAGCTTAGTCGCAGGTTCAATGAAGCCCAATCCAAGGAAATCCTTCAATAGTTGAAGGAATCAATTGGCACACCTGACGACATTAAGTGACACATGACTTATTATACTATTTTCAATGTACGGATGAATGAAGAGGCATCAGTCATTGATCATGTATTATACATAATCAAGCAAATTGAATGTCTGGGCAAACTTGGCTATCCCTTGCACAAGCAGCTTGGGAAAGATATGATACTAAATTCCTTACTTGTTTCCTACCTAAACTTTCTCGATCATTATAGAATGATAAGGCCTATAGTAAACTATTATGGTTAGCTAGGATTACTACAGACCTATGAGAAGGATCACCAGCTCTACAAAGGGTTGGTGAATTTAGTGGGAGGTTCTTCAACAGAACATTATCCCTTTAAGAAAGGGAAGAAGAAGAATAAAAATAAAAAGTTGCAAAGCACTAGGCCAGTCAAGCCAAGAATAATAAGGCTAATAAGTGTTAGGTAGAGTACTTCTTTTGCAAAAAGCAAGATCACTGAAAAAAAACTTTCCTCTTTATATTACTTCTCTTGATCCAAACAAGTCATAGAAGAGGAAGCAGTGGGAGTTGCTGGATAAGGTATTTATATGATAATGCCTTGTAGTTTCTTTATTTGTGATACTACTACTTGAATATCGGATACTGGAGTTCTATTCATATTTGTAATTCTTTGTAGGGACTTTAAGTTACTAGGAGATTTGAGGATAGTGAGCAATTCCTAAATGTAGAAAATGGAAGTCAAGTTCCACTCCTAGCTTTGAGAGTCATAAACCTTGTTTTCAATTCTTGTATAGTCATTTTAAATAAATGTCACTTTTGTCTATCATTTTTATTAAATATTATTTTTGTAGGCCTTTTGGCCAATGATGGTTATGAACTATTAATAAAGAATGATATTTACAAAACCATTGTGAATGGTCTTGTTATGATGAATGGAAAATGATAAATGGCATATATATACTATCACAGTCTGTTGGTGTAATGTACACTTCATGCAAATGCCCTAGGTCAAAAAATGTCAGTGATGCCTATCTTTGGCACTATAGGCTAAGCCATATTAATAAGAGTAGGATAAATAGGTTAATAAAAGAGGGTATCCTCAAAGTTGTGATTGTGATGACTACCAACCTGTGAATCTTACCTTCTTGAAAAAATAACCAAGTCATCTTTTATTGGAAAAAGATAAATAGGCTAGTGAGATTCTAAGTCTAATATATATTGATGTATGTGGACCTATAAATACCAGTGCCAGGGGTGGGTATAACTATTTTATTACATTTACTAATGACCTTTTGAGGTATGGTTATGTCTTTCTTATAAGATATAAATCTGAGCCATTTGAAATGTTCAAACAATATTATAATGAAGTAGAGAAACAAACTAGGAAGAGTATTAAAACTCTTCAATTAGATCAAGGATGGGAATACCTTACCAGTGAATTTCTAACATATTTAGGGAAGAATGTGATTCTCTCTTCATGGACACCTTTGGGGACACCCCATTTTAATGGAGGGTTTGAAAGGAGAAATCAGACTCTGTTAGACATGGTTCGGTCTATGATGGGATTTACTAGTCTACAAATCTCTATTTGGGGATATACTTTAGAGTCATTCTGTTATATTCTACATAGGGTTCTGAGAAAGTTCGTTGACAAAATGCCATATGAGATATGGACAAGGTATAAGACAGTACTCTCACACCTAAAGGTCTAGGGGTATCTAGCTTATGTTAAATATTTATAGATAGATAAGCTTGGACCTAGGTCTGACAAGTGCCTATTTATTGGGTATCATAAAGAAAACAAAAGGCATTACTTTTACCATCTTGAAGAACAAAAGTTGTTCATCAATCTTAGAGCTACCTTTTTGGAAAAGGAGTTTCTTGAGGAAGAAATTAAAGCTGCTAAGATTGAACTTCATGAAGTTCAACAAGTAAAGGAACTGACATTTTTAAGGGACATTATAGAACCAACTTTGATTAGATCAAACCCAAAGTCCATAGAAGAACCATTAAGGAGATCCACTAGAGTACTGTGTCAATTGGATAGATACTATGGTTTGTAAATGGATTTTCAAAAAAAAATGGAGCACAAACGGGCAGGTGGAGATCTATAAAGCTTATTAGTTGCCAAGAGATATTGTCAACATTATGGTATTGACTATAACAAGTTATTTTTCTATGTGGCAATGCTCAAGTCTATTTAGATTATGCTTGCTTTAGCTACATATTTTGACTATGAAATCTGGCAAATGGATCTCAAAATAGCTTTTCCAAATGGAGAGCTAAATGAGGTATATATGATGCAACCTAAAGGGTTCACATCTATATATGAGTCAAAAGTATGTAAGCTTTAGAAGTCTATTTATGGACCGAAGCAGGCATCTTGGAGTTGGAATTAGAATATGTATTTTGATAAGATAATCAAAACATATAGCTTTGTTAAGAATGGAGGGAACCCTGCATTTATAAGTGGGCTAATGTTCTATGATAGTATTCCTTGTGTTGTATGTGGATGACATTCTCTTAATAAAAAATGACATCCCTGCATTACAGGGAATAAAGATCTAGTTATTGTCTTAGTTCTCTATGAAGAACTTGGATGAAGCTTCTTATATCCTAGGGATGAAGATCTATAGAGATAGATCTAGAAAGCTATTGGGATTATCCTAGTCTAAATACATTGATACTATGCTGAAGTGGTTTAGCATGAAAAATTCCAAGAAATGCTATCTTCTGATAGGCCATAGAATTTCTCTCTAAGAAAGATTATGCAACAACTCCTGAAAAGAGAGAGCATATGAGTAGGATCCCATATGTCTTGATAGTGGGATCTATCATATATTCCATGACATGTACGAGACCAAACATAGCAAACTCACTAGAGGTAGTGAGCAGATACTAGTGTAACTCAAATGAGGCCCATTGGAAGGTAGCAAAAACTATTCTCAAGTATTTGCGAAATACTAAAGATCAATGGCTCATTTATGGAGAACCTAACTTAAAACTTATAGGATATGCTAACTCTAGTTTTCAATCAGTTAGGAATGATAACATTATATAGTTATAGAAGTTCCTTGATGAGTTGGGAGTGGCACCCACCCTTAATGACCCAATTTTTCTGTATTATGATAGCACTGGAGCCATAGCTCAAATCAAAAAGGCAAAGTTCCAACAACGCGCCAAGCATATTCTACATCACTATCACCATGTGCGAGAGATCGTAGAAAGAGATGATGTCGAGCTTCAGAAGATTGATAGAGAGGAGAACCTAGCTGACCCATATGCTAAATCTCTTGGAATCAAAGAGTTTGATGATTACAAAATGGAAGATGGGTATTAGATACTATTTCGATTAGCTTTAGTCCAAGTAAAAGTTCGTTAGAAATTGTGTCCTAATGCCAATCATCTAACTAATAGATGGTTGATTTTGTATATACATATTATGAATAAAAGTTATTTTAGTAGTTCATCACAATGCATCTTCCTCTAGTGAGCTTTTCCATAATGGAGTTCTTAAAACTACATCTTATATGATAAAGAGAGATTTATTATGTAGTTCTTAAACCTGTTCATAGCCAAATGATATATTATTATAGGATGATAGTGTATAGAGTATAGGTCATTGTATGCCATATGGATTAGTTGTACTCTTAACCAAGGAGTGTGGAGATACCGATATGGCATAAAGGTGAAGTGTAGGATATTTTACTGAATGTGACCCACTTGTAGAGCACTCTTCTATTAAGTATTGGTCATGAAGGGATATGGATAAGTGTTCCTCATACCTGAGATCATTATGGTAACTTGCAAGCAACTCACTGTACTTTGATGCCAAACTACCTAAATTTCTAATCCAATAATGAAAGGTTCTGGATGCAATCAAGTACTTGTGGAGTCGGTATATGAGTCAAGAGGGGATTGACCCCTCCAAATGGAGTAAATATCTCACTGTGTTTCAATTTAGCAAAATCTTGGCCAGGATAGTTCTTGTAAGGAGTCATAGGACTTGTGAGGTTGAAACACATTATGGATGAACTATTTAAGGATTGGCAATTAAACCCTGAAGTCATCTTGAGCATCGAGGGTCAAAGGGATGAATTATATGGTAACCACATACTAGAGATTCATGATTCTTGCTCTGCAACTTTCGACCAATCCAGATGTCGGGTGTCATTGCTAGATGGTAACTTCGATTAGTATTGGAAGGGTTCCTATGCTACCAACTCGGTGTTCAAACCTATGGAGTTACACACAATAGGAGTTTCAACCTTATCTGATGGTTGATCAATGATTATGAATCATTCCTAGGACCAATTATCAATATGATTGATAATAGACCTTAAGTCGACACTTCCAAGTGTCGACACTATAGTGAGCCAACACTTTAAGTTTTTTCAAATGTCGACTCATCAATGTAGCAAAAGTTGTAACAAGTTTTTGGAAGAATTGATTAGCAATTGGATTGCTAATGAGCTCAATATGATTGAGCAATGTGTTTTGAGTCAACCGAAATATGATTTGGTTTAGGCTCTAGATTTGGGTCCAATTGGATTAGACCTGAGGCATACATCCAAGCCACGTGATTTGAATTTTGAATTTCAAATTTAGAATTTAAATTATGTTTAAGTATGAATTTTAAATTCAAATAGTTTGAATTTAAATTTAGATTTAAATTTGAATTTGGTTTTTGAATTTAAATTCAAGGGAGAGATAAAGTACTTTAAAGAATCGATCTCCACTGCAATGCCGAAGGACATCCCCTTGGATCCAGTGCCACTTGAGCCTGAATTTGCAAACCAACCCACTGCCATGATAGTTTAGCCAGTATACTCCTCTCAACACCCTTCGGGCTTATGTTTTGATATTGATTAGAGAGTAGCTACCTGAAGCCAGGAGGAAGCTAGCTAAGTCAGATAGGTGCAACCAGAACAAATATTGCCCTACCACCGGGATTATAGCCATAACATGGAGGAATGTATTCAACTTCAAGACAAAATTGAAAAACTTACTCATCATGGCTGCTTGAATAGGTTCCTTAGAGATAGAAGAGAAACACCCGATCCCCAACTTCCATTCATACGAGAACCACTATTGAGGTGGGAAGAACCAACCAATCACCTCATGAAAGATGATATCAATACCATTGTAAGGGGGCTAGAAATAGAAGCTAGAATAGGTGTGGAACAAAGCTTGAGGGATGAACTGATCATTTTCACTCGAGTTGATGCCAAAGCACCCCATGGTTGTGATCCTCAATATTGATGGCTATAATGTTCATCGTATATTAATTGATAGTGGAAGTTTGGTGGATGTGTTGTTTTATTATGATGCATTCTTAAGGATGAATATCTCTCCTGAATGATAAAGAAAGATGGACACCTTAATAATAGGATTACTAACTGCAGGTTATTTTGTTATAAGGTAATGCCATTTGGCTTGAAGAATACAGGAGCTAACCTACCAGTGACTAGCGAACAAGGTCTTCAGGGATCAAATTGGTCATAAATAAGAAGTGTACGTTGATGATATTCTAGTCAAGAGTTATACCTCCAGAAGCCATGTTGATGACTTAAAGGAAACTTTTGTCACCTTGCACAAGTACCAAATGAAGTTGAATCCAACCAAGTGTGCATTCGGAGTCACGTCCAAGAAGTTTGTCGGATTCATGGTATCACACCAAGGAATCGAGGCTAATCCAGAGAAAATATAGGTCATAAGGAAAATGGTTGCACCAAGAATAATCAAGTCCAAAGACTCACTGGGCATGTGGCAGCCCTCAGGAGATTTATCTCTCGATCAACTGAGCGATGTATGCCCTTCTTATAGACATTAAAAAATAAGAGTTTTAATAGACCAAAAATTGTCAAAAGCCTTTCGATGAATTTAAAGCCTACCTCAGCACTCCTCTACTCCTTAATAAGCCTAAAATAGGTGAGGAGTTGTATCTATACTAGGTTGTCTCTCCTTTAGCTATCAAGTCTATTTTTGTCCATGAAGAAGATCGGACCCAAAAGCCAATATACTATGTTAGTTAAGTCTTGCAAAATGCTAAGACTCAATACACTCGGATGGAGAAGCTCATTTTCAACCTTGTGACCTTAGTTATGAAACTTTGACTATATTTCCAAGCTCACATAGTGGTGGTGTTGACAGACCAATCCATCTGAATGATGCTGCACCAACCAGACACTTTAGATAGAATGGCAAAATGGGTCCATGAGCCCTTTGAGTTTGATTTGGTATTCCATCCATGGCCCTCCATTAAGGCACAAATACTGGCAGACTTTATGATAGAATGTACCATTCCCAAAGAAAGCCCCAAAGGAGGTGCTTTGACACTTGAAGATGAAGAGATTCAATGGCCCTATATGCAGATGGAGCCTCAAATGCTAAGGGGTTAGGAGTTAGGCTCATTTTCATCAACCCCCAAGGGGGAGACATATAATACACCCTTCGATTCAGATTTTCTACCACCAACAATGAGGCCAAGTATGAGGCCCTTATCACTGACCTCATGAAAGCCAGAGAACTGGGAGAGCAACATCTGAAGGCCTACAGTGACTCTTAACTCATCATCGACCATGTTTTGAATGAATTCGAAGCAAGGGAAGAAAGCATGAAAAAGTATCTTTCGAAGGTGAGAGATTTAACTTCAACATCTTGTAGTTTCAACATTCAGTAGGTCCCCATAAAAGAGAATACTTGGGCCAATGACCTCTTGAAGCTTGCAGCATCCACACCATGCAACCTATGTGTCGAGGTCTTCTTCGAAGTACTGGAAGAACCTAGCATCAATTAGCTAGCAATAGTGATGCAACTGGACGCTGAACCTTGCTGGATGGACCCCCTGATTCAATATCTTCATGATGGGATATAGATAGGTAGCCTGAAAGATGAGGTACCAGGCCTCTAGGTTTCTTCCATATGAGGGTAAACTCTACAAGAGAGGATTCTCCTAACCATTTTGAAATGCTTGCAACCCTCAAAGGCAAGATTTGCTCTATAGGAAGTACATAAAGGAGTCTATGACAATCACTTGGGGACAGAGCTCTATATCATAAAATCTTGAGGGAGGGATATTATTGGCCCTCCATGCAACAAGATATAGCAGACTTCATTATAAAGTGCGATCATTGCCAACGTCACTCCAACATACAACGACAACCGACCGCACCGCTTGCCCCTCTAAGCATGCCATAGCCCTTCGCTCTATGGGGAATGGATATACTAGAACCTTTCCCCCCACCAGGGGATGAAAATTTCTTTTAGTGGCCATTGACTATTTTACTAAGTGGATAGAGGCAAAATCCCTTGCCAAAATAATAGAAGTCAAGGTGAAAGACTTCATATGGAGTCCATCATCTATCATTTCAGTTTGCCTTAAACCATTATCACAAATAATAGCCACCAATTCAATGTAGGCGATCAAAAATAATTTACTAACTCAACTCCATAGTTAGGGTAAGTCAGGATCATATCCTCAGGGATTAGTTAGGATTATGTTCACTTTTAGGATTATTTTATTAGAGATTAATTAGGTTAGAGAGATAGAAGAGTATGAATATGATTATACCAAGAACAAGAATTAAATTAAGCAAGAAATCAATATGAAAGATGTCTTGAGTTTCGATTCGGTATTTGGTATTATATTAAGTATTTATTTAATAGTAATTATTAAATTATGATCGATCCTCGAACATAGCCTATCTCCATGGATACGGACTTTGATCCACTCCTACGTAGCCATAGGCTATTTAAAGTCTCTAATCATATAAATAAAATTTTTTGTAATTAGATTCTGAGCATAGCCTATCTTGCTGAGCACGAATTGTATCTTGGGATCATGACTCGTCTTTATGTAGATATAGACTATTCTAAAATCTAACTATAGTCTAGATGTGCAAAACACTTCTTGAAGTAATGAAAAGTAATTTTATTCATGAAAAATGAACATTACAATCAAGAATTAATTATATAAAAAACTATAAAACATAAATACCAGAAACCTCATTTACTCCTCGAAGATAGGAATTCCTTAGCTGCTTATGATCTTCCTTTCCTCTCTTTCCATGCCAAGGCTTTAGAAGGACTCTAGGGAGTTGCTTCCCCAGGTAGAGGTGTAGGAACCTTTTTATAGGGTTTAACAGGAAAGAGGTTTTCATGGATATCCAATGTGGGACTAAACTAAAGAACCAAAGGAGTGGCTAAGATTTAATTTTACAGGACTCAACGGTTAGATGGTAAACCCAAATCTTAGTTGAATTAGATTTCAAAATCCTATCCAATTGGTGCTTGACTGGTTGAGCATTGGTTACCATCGGATCTTAATCAAATGTCCAGAAATCAATCATTGCAAGAAAATCAATATGAACTATTGAATGCTTTGATTGCTCTGAGATCCATGCTGATTCTTCCTTGCCTGATGGTTCTGGAATTGCCCAGCACTGCCACCAAAGTTATTCTAGGATTGCAGCCACCACTGATGCTGGATTCTCGCTCCGCTGTTGTTGGAGGAGCTCCCTCATCCCACCATCGCCGAATCACCCTCACGCCACCATGAAGAAGATCGGTGAAGGAGGCATGGTGGTCCTGGGAACTGCTGGCAAGCTGTAGGGAGGATAGCTGGTGGTGATGGGTAGCGATGGATCAAGCTTCTTTGATGATGGGGAAGGAGGAGATCGCTGATCGACGATCGAATGGCTGGCATTCTTATTTCCTTGGAATAGAGAGGAGAAGACAATGACCCACCATGGATCATTGCCGAATCTTGGAATCTCAGGTCGGTGAGGAGGTTCTCCATTGATGGGGAAGGAGAACGGCATCTCTGGCAACAACGGGGCAGCTTTTTTGGGCTAAAAACTAGTCACGGCCCATAGCTCTGCATTGTGGAAATGGTCACGGCTGCTAGTGGTCCATCACACATTTCATAAACCGTTCAATTGGTCCATGATGGATTGATTGCTTTAATAACCATGCAAACCTTTAATAATTCTTTAAAAATTGATTTTGGGCTCATTTTAAATCAGATTTGCTTCAAACTTGTGTTGTTTGAACCCATAAATTGAAATCTTCATGTTAGCACTTCCTTTCTTGTAAAAGATATATAAAAATATAAATTTTAAATAAATAAAAATAATTTAATTATTAAATTAATATTTCTATATATGTATATAATATGGTTATCATACCCCCCAACTTGAACTTTGCTCTCTTCGAGTAACATAAATAAATTAACTATGTATACAAACTCATCCTTGAATTGAAAGTTGATTTAGGTAGTCCTAAAGGCAGTTGATACCTGGCTAGACTATTACTGAGATACTTCATTGGATTATTAATTCAACCTAATTAGTAGTTGGGTAGAGCCCATAAAATTTTTTAGAGTTCTTCTTTTTCCAACTTTCCACCTCACTCTTTGAATCCTCTAACTTTTTAGGAGTTTAGTGAAGTACCTTTCTACCGGCTGGTTTTTCCCTTTCTTCTTTTTTCTTCTCTTTTCTTTTTTTATTTTTTTTTCTTCTTTTTTTTGAGTATAGTACTATGTCTTAGCCTCTTAAGTGTTAACATCCTCACCTTTTCACATGAATCACAACTCTTACTTAGATGAAGGGCCTGGTTACTTAGTGAGATACCATTGCTTAACAAATTTCTTGACCTTCTCACCTTTTGATGCCAACCACAATGCTTGCTTAAGTGAAGGGCCCGATTACTCAATAAGAGTTCAAGCAAAGCTACGAGGACATACTAACTCTTTTTTTTCTTTTTTTTTAATTTTTTATTCAAGGGAAAACTTCAGCATATTGGATCTTTGATTTATATCCCCATAAAGTAGATTCTTCATTCAGATCAATGGTCAAAAAGTTTTGGAATTATTTCTTGAAATTATTTATAATCCAAACCCTATTATTTATTGAGTTTCTTTAATAATTTATCCCTCAACATCTCTAAAATTATCTAAACCATTAATTAATCATTTATTAAGGTGCCTATGTAACTCCAATTTGAGATAATAATTAGGTACACATAATATAATTATTTTTAATCGTACTCGAAGATCTAAGCAAGTCAAGTTTTTTTTTTTTCTCAACTTAATCAACATTGTCCTCAATGGAGTAGGAAAGAAAATATGTATATAAGAAAAAGAAAGAATACACCTGGGATAAGTGTGCTTTGGGAGTTGAAGAGGGCTTCCTGAAGTAGCGGGCTCTTATTTTTTCACCTAAGTTCCTATAATTATACTAAAAAGAAGATGAGATTGTTGGGTTGCCTCCCAACCAGCGCTAAGTTTAATATCTTCAACTAGACATAGTAGATTGTTTAAATTATACCAGTTGATACCTCCACTAAACTATTAGGTATACCTAGTCATGGCAGGTGGTTAGACGAAGTCCAATCAGTAATGTTCCACACCAGATTTTTTTTATGTGTCTCTACAAGATGTGTCTCCTAATAGTAGGTACCAGGAGATGGCATGGTGTGTAGAGTAGATGATGGTTCTAGTGTAGAGGCTAGGTAAAAATTAGAGAATGCAAAAAATTGCTCCCACTATGGTGTCCAAGGTGGATCTAATAAGTCACTCAGCTTCTCCACATTGTCTATTCCAGTGCAATTCAGAAGTTTACGGGATGGGTCTTCAATAAAGTTGTCAGGACTATCATATTTAAAGACTGCATTACTTGGTTCTTGAAGTGACACTTTGGTTGGGCATTCTACTAGTGGATCCAAGATTATTTCTCCAATAGCTTCTTTGAATTCATTCAGTAAACCTACAAATTGGTTTTCTTGGTTAGAGGTTGCATCATTTTCGAAAAATAGATCCTTTACCATGACTAGGAGTGGCTCTTGTTTTGGTATAGGTAAGATTTCTGATAAAGAAGCTATTGGTGTATCAAAGGGAGGGACCATCTACTCATATTTCATGATCCATGGAGGACTGAAAAAGAGTGGTTCTAATAGTACATTCACTTCATCCATATACCCATCTATGTCAAAGCTGTCCATATCAAAATGGGCTAAACAGGCTTGTAGAAGGTCTTGCGAGGGCATGGTAGGGGTAGTATCTTCTACAAGTTTCTCTAGCACATTTACTTCATCAAACCCATTGCTTTGCGATCCCATGATTACATTAAATTATTCAACCTTAGGTTTTTATTCCTAAATGACACATCCATGGCTCCCATCCTATAGTTGATACAAGCATTGGCTATTGCAAGAAAGGGTTGGCCTAAAATAATTAGAATTTGGCTAGGGTCACTTCTTGATTCCATATCTAATACAATAAAGTCTATAGGGAAGTAGAATTCATCAACCTTAACTAACGCATCTTCAATTATTTCCAGTGGTACCTTAAGGGATCTATCAGCTAGTTGTAGGGTTACCGATATGGGCTTTAGTGCTCCAAGCCCAAAAAGCCTATATACTAAACTTGGAAGGAGGTTGACACTTGCTCCTAAGTCCAGTAAGATTTTCTTAATGGTTAAGCCCCCCATGACACAAGAAATGATAGGGGTACCAGAATCCTTGAGCTTGGGTGGAGTTGTGTGTTGAAAGACTGAGCTAGCTTGCTCAGTGAGGTAGACTTTCTTTGGGATGTGTGCTTGAGATCTACATTTATGGGTGGGCAAATCCTTCAAAAATTTAGCATAAGTTGGGACCTACTTGATTGCATCTAAGAGTAAAAGATTGATATGGACTTGTTGGAATAATTCAAGCATTTCATTCATCTTGGCCCCCATCTTGTCTGAAGGTAGAGGTTTTTCTAGAGCACTTGGGTATGGAACTCTAATCATAGATGCTGAAAAAATTAGGTCAATCCTCTCCTTAGGGTCTTCTTTATCATCAAGTAATTTAGATTTGCTTTCAGTTTGGATTCCTGACATATAAATCCTTTGTGGTGGCTCCAAAACCTTTTCACTTCTCAGGGTCATTATAGATTTGGCATGTGCAGGATGAGGTTCAAGAACATTAGAGCTTTTAACCCTATATTGTTCCTTTGGCTTGCTAATAAGTTGGCTAAGCGAGTTCCCTCCCTCCATCCTATAGATGGCTATAGTGAGTTGATTGATTCAGGACTCCAGCTTAGCTATAGATTGTGTGTGGGAGTCAAGGGTTTGAGAATTGGTTTCTAGTCTAGCCAAAGCTTGTAGAACCTTCTCCTCATAATTGGAGCCATAGTGATTAAGAGAAGGTTGTGGGGCATCATGAAATTGAGAAAGTGGTGTATTATTGCACTGGTATTAGGTCTATGAGAAGTTGGAATGATCATGGGTTGATTTTTTCATGGGAGATTCAGGTGATTCCTCCCGCATGGATTATACATATTCGAGTATGGGTCACTTCGTGATCTAGGAATAGTATGGGTTCGGGCTGAGTAGGCTTGTTCCTGTATAAGCTTAGGAAATTGATGAATTGCTGGGCAATCACCTATAGTGTGAGCAAGACTTGAGCAGATAATTTAAACATCTTGGAACTGTGCACATGGGGAAGAGGTGTGACCGACTTGCAAGAATCGATCAAATTTCTGAGATAGTGCATCCATAACCTGGGATATATATCCACTTTGCTGTGGATGTTTATAGAGTGGCTTTCCTTATATATTTCACCTCTTTTAGGGTTTAGCCTGAGAGTTTCTCTAGATATGGTAGACATGTAGTGCAAGGAGTTTTCACTCAGGGTCTCAAATAATTGTCAGGCCTCATGCTCACTCCTGAGCTAGAAATGTCCCTCCATAGGATGCATCAACCATCTGCCTATGCTTTTCTGACAATCCATCATAAAAATAATAGACTAGTTACTATTTGGATATGGCATGGTGTGGACACTTGCGAATAAGTTTCTTGAGCCTCTCCCAAGTTTCATGGAACATCTCCCCTTCTAATTGGGAAAAATTAGTTATTGCATTTTGGATCTAATTTGTTTTCCCTATTAAAAATATTTCTTGAGAAACTCCTTTTGCAGTTGGTCCCAAGTTGAAACGGTCATGGACTCTAATGAACATAGCCAAAATTTGGCCTTGTCCTTAAGTGAGAAGGGAAATAATTTCAACCTAAAGGCCTCATCAGATAGATTTTGAATTCTAACAGTAGAGCATATCTCAAGAAATTCACTTAGATGTTTGTATGGATCCTCTTGACTAAGTCCATAAAAGGATGGTAGCATTTATATGACACTAGACTTAATCTCATACTGGGTTGCCTCTATATGAGGTGCTTGAATACACGAAGAATATATATATGATGGAGTAAAGTACTCCCTCAATTGGCATGGTGGGTTGGTCTTACTATGTATATCCATGGTCTAACCCCAGTTTATGATTTTGAGTTTTTTTATTAGAGATGAAAAAAAGGGGAGAAGAGAGAAGAAAAATAGGGAAGAGGTCCAAAAATGTGAGCTTAAGGAGTCCTAAAGCTAAGAGAGATAGAGAGGAAGTATTAATTAAAGTTATAGGTTAACTACAAACAAGTTAACAATCAATGGACTCTCTATCCTAGGGTTCCCTAATTCTAAACAGCTCCTAACTATTTCAAGGTCACCTTTGAGCCTTCAAAGTCAGATACTAACTAGCCACTGGCCAGATAAGGATAAGGTCGCCCCATTATTTTTCTTAGATACCAAATCAATTAATCAGGTCAGACAATGGAATCAATTAAAGAACCACCTTCTTTCAGGGCTACATCATCCTTGAACCCCTTGCCTTAGACAATAGTGAACCAGTTAATTCTGAGCTAGTCCAACTCTCAGGGTTCCTTAGCCTAGTGAGCTTGAAAATTCTTAGGGGCCAACGTCTAATTGATTTTAAATTAAAGGCTTAGGTCAATGCAATATAAGGATGGTGGTTTGTGGGCCAAGGAAAAATGATGAAATCCACATCTTATGTTGTTTAGGGGATAGTGCCCTTAAGATGATTTATGTAAATGCAATGTAGTGCAAATGGATGTCAAAACAAGTTAGTTTAAGTCTTAGAAAAAGAAAACCCTAATAAATTATGAATTTTATTTTTGTATTTTGTTTTATTATTTTTTTTGGTGAACTAACCATGCCAATGATCCCCAGCAATTGTGCCAAAATTTGATCGCTGTCATAGGTGGTCAAAAATAATTCACCAACTCAACTCTATAGCTAGGATGAGTTGTGATCGTATCCTCAGGGATCACTTGGGGTTATGTTCACTTTTAGGATTATTTTATTAGAGATTAATAAGGTTAGAGAGATAGAAGAGTAGGAATATGATTATACTAAGAACAAGAATTAAATTAAGCATGAAATCAATATAAAAGATGTCTTAGGTTTTGATTCGGTATTTGGTATTATATTAAGTATTTATTCAATATGTAATTATTAAATTATGATCGATCCCTAAGCATAGCCTATCTTGCTGGATACAAACCTTAATCTGCTCCTACATAGCTATAGGCTATTCAAAGTCTCTAATCATATAAATAAAACTTTCTATAATCAAATTTCGAACATAGCCTATCTCGCTGAGCATGAATCGTATCCTAGGATCACGACTCATCACTACATAGTCATAGGCTATTCTAAAATATAACTATAGTCTAGATGTGGAGAACACTACTTGAAGTAATGAAAAGTAATTTTATTCATGAAAAATGAACATTACAATCAAGCGCTAATTATATAAAGAAAAATACAAAATATAAATACCAAAAACCTCATCTACTCCCTGAAGATAGGAATTCCTTAGCCGCTCATGATCTTCCCTACCTCTCCTTCTATGACAAGGCTCTAGAGGGACTCCAGGAAGTTGCTTCCCCCAGGTAAAGGTGTAGGAACCTTTTTATAGAGTTTAACAGGAAAGTGGTTTTCATGGATATCTGATATGGGACTAAACTAAAGAACCAAAGGAGTGTGGCTAAGATTTAATTTTACAAGACTCAATGGTTAGATGATAAACCCAAACTTAGTTGAATTAGATTTCAGAATCCTACTCCAATTGGTACTTGACTGGTTGAGCATTGGTCATCGTCAGATCTTAATCGAAGGTCCAGAAATCAACCACCGCAAGGAAATCAATATGAACCACTGAATGATTTGATTGCTCTGAGATTTGTGCTGATTCTTCCTTCCTTGATGGTTCTGGAATTGCCCAGCACTGCCGTTGGAGTTATTCTTGGGTTGCAGCTACCACCAATGCTGGATTCTCGTGTAGCCATCATTGGAGGAGCTCCCTCATCCTGCCGTTACTGGATCTCCCTCATGCCACCATGAAGAATATCAGTGAAGAAGGAAGCACAGTGGTCATGGGGACTGCTGGCAGGCCATAGGGAGGATAGCTAGTGTTGACAGGCAATGGTGGATCGAGCTTCTCCGATGATGGAGAAGGAGGAGATGGCTGGTTAGCGGTCGGACGGTTGGCATTCTTGTTTCCTTGGAACAGAGCAAAGAAGACGATGACCCACCATGGATCGTTGTCGAATCTTGGAATCTTAGGCCAGTGAGGAGGTTCTCCAGTGGTGGGGAAGGAGAACGGCATCTCCGTCGACAACAGGGTTACTTTTCTAGGCTAAAAACCAGTCCTGATCCATGGCTCTACACCATGGACCGGTGGTCATTGATGCGGAACTAAAATGCATACAAAGTTATTTTTGTATTTTTATAGGTTAAGTTATGAATCTAAATCCTGAAGATTAGGCCACGAATCTAAGTAGAAGGTTCTATGCAAACAAGAAGCAATTGCATGCAGAATAGGACCTAAAAAGTAATAAAAAAGAGGATCGCCGAGGCTGAGAAGTCTCGGTTGGGCTAGTTCCTCTTCAAGAACGCTACTGGCAAGCAGAGGGGGAGTACCTGACAATGGTTGATGTGCCTAATGAAAATCATAGATGAAGGGATCGCTCTCGCTCCTGGATGCAGCCTGGATGATCAAGCCAAAGACCCACGATTCTCGGCTTTCAACCTGGTGATTCGATCATTGCCCAGCTGGAGTCATTGGGTTCATAGAAGTTGAGGGACCTGCAAACAGTCTATTAAGGGTTAGAAAACAAAGCAAGGATGAAGAATTAAAGTTAAAATAGCAAGGAAAAGAGAGGTTGGATGTGGGCGGCCAAGGCTTGGAGAAGTGGATGGCGGCTGGAGACAGGGCACAAGACACAAGGAGGAAGGAGGGGCTCACACAGAATCCCCTTAGCACACAGCAGTTGGAAACTCAATTATATTCATCAAAAGTGTCTTCATATAGGAGAATAGAGTCTCTTAAATAGACTCACAAACTTGGGCCCTAAGTAAGGATACAAAGGACTTTTCCTAGGAATTCCACCCAAACCCTAGCTAGAATACATGGTAGGTCTAGGATTTGATTTCCCTCAAATTGCTCCCTCTCTCTCTTGCCTTGGTCAGCCAAGGGAGGTGACCCTAGTGGCCGACCAAGGGTGGTGACCATAGGGTGGATGGCTCCAAATGACTCCTTTCTTGGGCCTTGGCTGGCCCAATTTGCTTCAGGCTGTGGTCCAGGGCTCCAAGGCTTCTGATTCCTTCTACTGGACCTTTCATGTTCTTCATAAATTCAGTTGGGTTGATCTTTACATGTACTAGCTTAGTCTTCATTTGTACCGAGTCTTCACTTGACTTGGACTAACATATACAAGAAGCTCAACATGAGCTGACTGGTACAGGACTCCAATAATGGAAATGACAACTCAATTAGGATAAGCCCTTAGTATAAATGGACTCAAACATTACTAAGTAACCCACAGAGGGTTGAGAAGCCTCTATCTTATTCTGGTGCCTCTGGTGTCCGCACCAATTCTTCCATGGTGGGAGGAACTTGATCCTGTCGAGTAAGGATCACACTAACTCACATATCCCTCGAGAAGGTCTGGGTCAAGGCACTGCAAGTCCTCTCGAGAAATCTACGAATCGTCCAACTCTGGTCGGCCTTGCCATCGACCAGGTAGTGTTGATAGCCGCGACCCTAGGTCATGATGGCTTGATCATCTAGGATATGCTCGATTCATTCTCCTCTCTCAGGCCAAATAATTGATGGACACTCTAGGCTAGGGTCACTCACAATGGAATGAGTAGGTCTAAAGGCCTCACTAGGTATCGCTGCCGGTTCCCTATAATCAACCAGGTTTGCGATATTGAAGGTATAACTAATGCCCAAATCCAGAGGCAAATCTAACACATAGACATTTGGTCCAACCTTTTCTATCACTTTAAAAGGTCCAGCTCCGCGAGCATGAAGCTTTTTAACGATCTCGGGTGGGAACCGCTCAAATCTAAGCCTAATCATGATAGAATCCCCTACATCAAATTCCTTGGCCCTTCTTCGAGAATTAGCCAGTTTCTTATAAGTTTCATTGCTTAGGTTAATCTTTTGGCTAATGTCCTTATGCAAGTCTCTAATATGCTGTGCGAATGACTCTACAGACTCTGAGACTTGTGTATGAACAGGTAAAGGAATTAGATCAATGGGGTGATTAGGCTTATAACCATGGACTATCTCAAAAGGACTCTTGCCCGTGGTCCTATTTACTGAGCTATTGTAGGCAAACTCAGCTCTAGGCAATAATAGGTTCCAATTTCTAATGTGTTCACCTACCAGGCATCTAAGGAGGTTTCTTAGGCTATGGTTCACCACTTCGATTTGGCCATCTGTTTGGGGGTGGTAGGCTGTAGAAAACTTAAGCTTGGTCCCTAACAGGTGCCAGAGGGTTTTCCAAACATAACTGGTGAACCTAACATCCCTATCTAATACGATGGTCTTGGGTAGGCCATGGAGTCTAACCACATTGTCTAAGAAAAGCTTGGCTACTCTAGACGCATCAAAGGTCTAGGAACATGGGATGAAGTGAGCCATCTTAGAGAACCTATCGACCATTACAAAGATAAAATCATGTCTTTTCTGGGTCTTAGGTAATCCTAACACGAAGTCCATACGAGATCCTGCCAAGGGCGATTAGGCACTGGTAAAGGTGTGTAGAGACCAGTGTTTTGCTTATGTTGTTTTGCAACAGCATAAGTTCTACACCTGGCTATAATCTAAGCAATGTGCCTTTTCAAACCTGGCTAATAAAAATGATCTTCTATCGCTAAAATGGTCTTATTCCTACTAAAGTGACCAGCTAAACCTCCAGCATGGGTCTCCCAAATCAGGAACTCTCTAAGAGAAGTTCTAGGGATACAAAGTCTATTATTTTGGAATAGGTAGCCATCCTGAATGGTATACTCACTATGGGTATTGGATGGTCCTAGCCTAAGGGTCTAAAAAATGTCACCAAAGTCTGGGCAGGCTTCATACTCTTCCTTTAATCTATCAAACCCTATGACTTGGGTGCTGACTGAACCTAAAAGTAAAGACCTATGGCTAAGGGAATCAGCTACCTTATTATCTATTCTGGCATGGTGTTTCAGGATAAAGATGTATGCCTGAATGTACTCGATCCATTTACCATGCCTTGGGTTGAGTTTTTTTTGGGAGTTCAGGAACCAAAGTGCCTCATGGTCAGAAAATAAGACAAACTCCTGTGGTAGTAAGAAATGTCTCCAATATCTAAGGGCCTGGACTACCGCATAAAATTCTTTGTCATAGGTAGAGTACTTAAGTTTAGCCTCATTCAGCTTTTCACTAAAGAAGGCTATAGGATGATTTTCTTGACTCGGTACCCCACCTATTCCTATTCCCGAGGTGTCGCAAGCGACCTCAAACACCTTAGAGAAATCAGGTAATCTAAGGATGGGTGCATAGGTCATCTTATCCTTAAGTTTTAGGAAGGCCTTATCTACTGCTTTGGTCCACTCAAATGTTCCCTCCCTAATGCAATCGGTTATAGGTGCGACAACAGTACTAAATCCCCTAATAAATCTCCTATAAAAGGTTACCAAGCCATGGAAACTATGCACGTTATGGACACTAGTGGGTATAGGCCACTCAACAATTGTCCTAACCTTTTCAGGATTTGCAAAAACTCCCTCAGGGGTGACAACAAAACCTAGGAAGATAACCCTATGTGTCATGAACTCACATTTCTTAAAGTTGGCATAGAGGTTATTCTCCCTAAGGGTCTGACGTACTAACCTAAGGTAACTAAGGTGGTCCTTTTTAGTACTGCTATAGATCAAGATATCATCAAAATATACCATAACAAATTTTTCAGTATATTCTCTCAAGATTTGGGTCATAATCCAAATAAATGTACTTGGTGCATTCGAAAGGCCAGAAGGCATTACAACCCACTCAAACAGGCCATCCTTAGTCTTGAATGCAGTCTTCCACTCATGTCAGGTCTAATCCTAACCTGATGTAGCCGCTTTTAAGGTCTATCTTTGGGAAAACTTTAGCATCAGCCATCATATATAGCATGTAATCCAATCAGGGGATAGGAAACCTATACTTCATAGTTATTTTGTTGATGGCTCTACTGTCTACACACATCCTCCAGGTACCATCTTTCTTAGGGGTCAGTAGAGCAGGGACTGCACATGGACTCAAGCTCTCCTTAATGAAACCCTTCCTAAGTAACTCTCCCACTTGTTTTTGTAATTCTTGATGCTCACTGGGGTTCATTCTATAGTGAGGAAGGTTTGGTAAAGTGGCTCATGGGACCAGATCTATGGCATGTTGGATATCTCTAAGGGGTGGTAATTGATCAGGTAAATCATCCGGGAAGACATCCTTAAATTCTTAAGAGCCTCAATAATTTTTGAAGGGTGTTCCTTTTGGGTCGGCTCATGGATTTCTTTGGTGGTCAAGATCCAAATAGGGTTACCCTCGGCAATCTCTTTCTCTAACTCCTTAGCCTTAATTAGATTAACTCCTGGTTTCTTGTCCTTAAGGCTACTAGAACCTCTCTTAACTAGGTCTCTAGGTGGAGTTGGGTGGATAACAAACTTATTCCCATGGTGGCTAAAAGCATAGACATTGGTTCGACCAAACAGGGTTGCATTATGATCATAAAGCCAAGGTCGACCTAAAATGATACTACTTACTTCCATGGAAAGGACATCACACCAAATCTTTTCCTCATAGGATTACAATTTAACTAAGATTTGGCACCTAGACTTGATCTGGATGGAGGTAGAATCTACCCAAGAACCCTTGTAGGGGCTAGGATGGGGAACTATGGTTAACCCTAAAGATTTGACTGTACTAGCAGAGACGGCATTGACACAACTCCCACTGTCTATGATGATCTTAAAAACCTTACCCCCTATCTTAACAAAGGTTTGTAGGATGTTAGTCCTACACCAATCTTCCTTAACTGGGGTTTGGGTCAAGATGCACCTAACCATGCCTAACAGGTCCTCCGAATCAGGTATCTCTTCCTCTCCATGATACTCATCCAACAACTGGTCATTAGCCTCATAGATTTCTCCCTCAGGTTCAGCTATGGGTTCAAGCTCTTCTTCCTCTAGCTTACCTAAGTGTAGGGCACTAACTGGGCACTAGCTAGCAAAGTGGCCTGGCTTTCGACACTTAAAATAGGTCTTCTAGGGATTGGGACTCCTTTGGACCACTACATACTTATCTCTATCATCTCTACGGGTCAAAGGAGTACTAGGTTGGGGTTGACTCGGGTTAGGGTGACTCAGACTAGGCCGACTCGGGCTAGGTTGGCTAGGGCTGGGTTGGCTCTGGTGGGACTAGCTAGCTCTTGAGTACTGACTAGGATATCTAGTGGGCTCGGGTCTATGGTAGATGGGCCCTCTCTGAAAATGCTCATAATCCCTAGCAATCTGGTAGGCATGGTCCAGGTCACTAACCTCTCTCATGTAGAGCTCCCTCTTAATATCATCTCTAAGGCCAGCCCTAAACCTAGATAGAACAACATCCTCAACCTCATCTAAGTCATATCACATGGAATACTCATCAAACTTTGCGATGTACTCATCTACACTCTTGTTGCCCTGACTCAATCTTTGCCACTGATCTAACAAACCATGATGATATGAGGTTGGAACATATTTCCCTCTAAGCTTAGTCTTCATGGCCCTCCAGGTGACTATGGGTCATGGCCTCCTAGTCTAAGTGCTCTCTCAACATTAACCCAATATAACCTAGCCTAGCATACTAACTTAAACTTTGCAAACCTATACTTACGCTCCTCAGACATATCATACCACTCAAAATACTGATCAACTTCTCCCTCCCAATCTATATAGACCTTTAGGTCAAGACAACCATCAAAAGTGGGTGCATCAAGTTTAATGTTTCTATAGGATCTATCTTCCTGGTCTATAAAATCCTGATTGGGTCTCCTTGGACGAACCTCTTGGACTGGGTCATGACAATGGGCTCTCCTAGGTTTAGCCTCAAAGTAGGGATCAGGGTTTGGGGTCCTCCTAGGGTCAGCCTCATGGTAAGGATCATGGTGAGGGGTTCTCCTAGGATGGGGAGGTGACTCAAGACCTATTTCAGAATGGGACCTACGTGTCTCCTCTAGGGTTCCTATCCTATTCTTCATCTGATCAAACCTCTGATTCACCTGGGTGAAGGATTGGGCTAGCTGATCAGTAAGGGCTTTAATATGGGCTTTAAGGTTATCCATGGATTCAGCCAGTTGTTGGGGTGGTGGATGATCCGAAGCTTCTGATCTAGTGCACATGCAAGACTCAAACTAGTCGACTACGGGTGCCTAGACCTAGAGCTCAATCAGAATGGGTTGACTCAACTTACACATAACTCAACTCCTAGTCCTTCAACTAGCCAAGTAAGAGGTTGGATGGTGGGATGCCCCCTGCTCTTGTAGGGACCCAATTAAGGAACCACCAATTCACTTAGGTTGTTTGACACTGTACCTCTAGCCTAGACACCAGCATCCAATAATAGGAAATGAATTGGGTACACTAGTCATCCCATAATGGTTGAACCCGACCTGTTGATGTCCCTAGCACTCTAGGGCAAATTAAGTCTACTCGATTTTAATTAGGATTGGGTTCAGATGCAAGGGTGGTGGTTTCTGGGCTAAGGAAAGGTAATGACCTCCTCTCGTTATCTTGGATATTGATGCCCTTAAGTTAATTATGCAATGATGGCAGGCAGATGAGAATGCAAATTAGGATTTTAAGTATTTTTTTTGGTATTTTATAAATATATGTATTTTTTTGTTTTGGTATTTTTTAAATAGAAATATAATTTGCAGATAATGGCTTAAGATGTAGAAAAAATGTCAAAAAATTAAGATATGCAAAAATTATACTAAAAGAATCCTAAGCTTGCTGAAATTAGCTTTGCTACCAAAACAAGGCAGAACTATTCTCAGGCGGTATTCTGGCTAGAAGAAAATTCACATATTGAAATAATTCTTAAGAAAACTCCAAAAATTAATTTCAATTATAAGAAACTCAGAAAAAAAAATTTAGATTTTTCTAAGTTCTTTACTAGAATAAATAATTAAAATAGCAGGCTATGTATTAAGAAGGCCGAGATGCAAAATGATCCTAATGAACTCTTTGTTTTCTTCTTCAGGGGTCAAATCATAGTGGCACCCCTACACGCCATAGGAGATCTCATAGATTGGGAAGAGAGGGTCTTGCAGCCCTACTTGTCTCCTATGACCGGACGGCCATGGTGAAGCACCCGATCCGAGTATTCAAAGAGAATTAAGCTCAAACAGGCTCTGATACCAAATGATACGAAACTAAAATGCATGCAAAGTTATTTTTATATTTTTATAGGTTAAGTTATGAATCTAAATCCTGAAGATCAGGCCTTGAATCTAAGTAGAAGGTTTCATGCAAACAAGAAGCAATCGCATGCAGAATAGGACCTAAAAAGTAATAGAAAAGAGGACCATCGAGGCTGAGAAATCTCGGTTGGGCTAGTTCCCCTTCAAGAATGCTACTGGCAAGTAGAGGGGCTGTACTTGATAATGGTTGATGCACCTGATGAAGATCATAGATGAAGGGATCACTCTCACTCCTGGATGCGGCCTGGATGATCAAGCCGAAGACCTACAAATTCTCGGCTTTCAACATGGTGATCTGATCGCTGCCCGGCTGGAGTTGTTGGATTCGTAGAAGTCGAGAGACCTACAAATCACCTATCAAGGATTAGAAAACAAATCAAGGATGAAGAAATAAAGTTAAAATAGCAAGGGAAAGAGAGGTTGGATGTGGGCGGCCAAGGCTTGGAGAAGTGGATGGTGGCTGGAGACAGGGCGTATGACACAAGGAGGAAGGAGGGGCTCACACAGAATCCCCTTAGCACACAGCAATAAGCACACAACAGTTGGAAACTCAATTATATTCATCAAAAGTGTCTTCATATAAGAGAATAGAGTCCCTTAAATAGACTCACAAACTTGGACCCCAAGTAAGGATACAAAAGACTTTTCCTAGGAATTTGAATCCCACCAAAATCCTAGCTAGAATACATGGTAGCTCTGGGATTTGATTTCCCTCAAATTGCTCCCTCTCTCTCTTGCCTTGGTCGGCCAAGGGAGGTGACCCTAATGGCCGACCAAGGGTGGTAACCATAGGGTGGATGGCGCCAAATGCCTCCTCTCCTGGGCCTTAGCTAGCCCAGTTTGCTTCAGGCTGTGGTCCAGGGCTCCAGGGTTTCTGCTTCCTTCTACTGGACCTTCCATGGTCTTCATAACTTCAAGCTGGTTTGATCTTTACTTGTACTGGCTTAGTCTTCACTTGACTTGGACTAATATAGACATGACTCAGAAAGAAAACTAGCTTAACATGAGCTGACTGGTACAGGACTTAAATAAAGGAAATGACAACTCAATTAGGCTAAGCCCTTATTGCAAATGGACTCAAACACTACTAAGTAACCCATAGAGGATTGAGAAGCCTCTGTTTTATTCTGGTGCCTCTGGTGTCCACACTAGTTATGGCTACTGGTGGTCTATCAAGCATTTCGTAAACCATTCAACTGGTCCTTGGTGGACCGGTTGCTTCAAAGCTAATAAGGAAGCTGAGGTTACTAACAAGATTCTTTTGTAGGGGATAAAGAGGTGACTTGATAAAGTGAAAGGGTGTGGGTGGATAAATAGTACCACATGAAAGAATTATGCACTGAAAGTCAATCGTAGTTATTATATCAGTGACATTTTTGTATTCTCCCAACTCAAGATTGATATTAATAAAGGCAATTTTTAATTATCATATGCTTTGTCTTATATTTTAATTATAAGATTATGATGAACCCTATAGGTTAGGACAATAAAATTAGGATTATATGGGGATCATAATGGTAAAACCTAAGTTTCTATAAACCATAATCTAAAATGTTTCTAGTCATTGGATCATCGATTCGTGGATCGATAAATCCGGAAAGACCAGCACATCTTATGTATGCTCGATGGAGAGGGTGGTTGGTCTCATAACCACTTGTGTAGAGATACTAATATAAGGATGTGGGTGCTCATTAGGCTATGAGTTTACTGAACTGATCCGATAAGAGAATATCAAATGGAAATCTTACTTACTTATCAAAAGGATGTTCTCTTTGTAGGAGTTGTGCACGTGGTTCTTAGACCTGAGACTACTAGTATCTTATGCACATGAACCCATGTTTTGGTGCATGCTCATTCATGACAATTAAGTAATGTACGGGGTACTTCTGAATATGGTGGATTGTGTATGAAGGTAATAAGTAGGTCAACAAGGAATCGATCGCTCTTAGTAAGGGAGAAGTTATCTCATGTGATCTCTTCGAATGATAACTCTGGAAGTCTTTGATCAAAGCATGATAAGATTAGATAAGATTTTCAATCTTTCATCAATTGAGTCTTTATTATCGAATTGAGATTCAAAAGAATTAAGTGCTAGGGTTTGATATTTATCCATGCCTATCACTTAATCGAGATAAAGGGAGATCGAAGGATTAAATTGCATGGTAACTTTCCATTGAAGGATATTTTATAATTTCTATCAAATTTCTCATCTTTCGAGTAGGCATGATATGTTGCTAGATGTCAATCATGTCTTGTAGATTTTTATGAATCAAATTGATTGGATTCATGAGTCAATTCAGAAGCTGGTTCGAATTAGCAACTTAGGTCAGCTTAATTTGACCTAATTAGGTCAATTGGGTTTGATTGGATCGAATCAGCTTAGACCTAGACTATTGCTAGCTAGTTGTGGAACCCAAAGGGTCACACAAATTATGGAATTGGCCAAGGAAGTCAATTGAATTTTTATTAGGGTCATGGGATCCTAATTAGCTAGCTAATTGACATACTAGCATATGTTGGATACCCTAACTCCTAACCCAATTGGATTGGGTTAGCTTACTTGCTATTTGGTCTAACCAATTTAAGTGGGACCTAAATTGGGTGGAGTCCTAAGTGGGGCAACCTAATTCAATATTTATTTAGATTCTATTAGGCTTCATCTTGGATTTATGGAAGAGTCCTATATGGCATGGACTCTTGGCGCCAAGTTATGGTGTGTGCCAAGAATAATTATGAGTAGAAGGACCAAGAGTCCTTTTGCCAATTAAACTCAAATCCTAGATAAAGTCCAAACATCTCTTCCTTATCTCCATGCCATTTGGTTAAAGATTAACTAGTCAAATAAGTGGATTGGCGTGAAAACAAAGGTAGCGCACAATGAAGGGTTGCGTCCCTTCATTGTTGGTGCTAATTTGAAACTAGGAGTCCTTTTGTTTGAAGGCTCTTGTATTTCTCTGATGCCTCCTTTCAGATTTCACTCCCATTAGCTTTCATATAAAAAGCTAATGCCATGTGGCAGTTGGAGAAGAATGCTTGAAAAATGAAGAGACATTAATATGTCTCTTGGTGCATGATAGGTTGTATCATGATGTCTTCTCATCCAAAAGACTCCTTATGCTTGAAGGGTCTTATCAAGCGGTTGAAAAAGAGACATATCAGGCACCTCATCCCTCTATATATAAAGGCATCGTATTCTGATGCCAAAGAATTTAATTCCCATTTGAACTACCTACTATTTTCTCTTCCTCCTCCTTAAGACAAGGTTTGTCTTTTTAAGACAAAGCTTGTTCTTTTAAGACAAGGCTAGTCTATTTAAGACAAGATCCTAGATAGAAAAATTGAAGGGATATTTGAAATCTGAGAGAGGAATCAAAGAGGTCTTTGAGTGCCCTATAGGATGATGGGATTTCTAGGGAGCCAAGGTCATCATGCTACATGCAGAAGTGAATTTTAAAACAAAAACTCTAGCATGAAAACCCTAACTATCTAGAAGAAACCCTAATTGCCAGATCCCCTTAGACACTATCAACTAATGAATCATAAATGAAGTACAAGAAACATACCTGAAATGCTGTTTTCCACTTCTTTCCACAAGACTCACAAGCGTAAGCCCTCCAACGATGATCCACATGAGAATTGAACCAAGGAAGAACTCCTTTTTGAAGTTGCTTGTTAGAGTAGGACTCTTTCTATAGCCTTTAGATATTTCACCACCATATGACATCCTGTCCCACTGTAGGGCACTATGAACACTCTCCTAAAGCACTTTTGGTTTGCTTATGTCCTAAAACAAAGCCTTGTCCTAGTAGAAAAGACCTTGTCCTAACAAGACAAGTCTTGTCTTAAAGAAAGTAGGAGGGAGGGAGAGACTGAGAGACACTCAGATAGAAAACTTGGTGAAATTGGACTCCTATTCTGGAAGACCGAACAACAACATCTCATTTCACTATACACCCTTAAATAAGAATTTAAGGGACATGAAAAGCATCTCAAAATTTCTTATCAGATATGTCTCTTCATATCTGATAAAACTCTTCAGGACTCGGGAGTCTAATCCGAGTTCTCCAGATGATCTCTCCTCATGCCACATGGCATGTACCGAACTCAAGGGAAAGGAGGCATCTTTTCTTGTCTTGAAACCGTAGAAGAGGAATCCTGAGAGCAGAAGGACTCTGCCTCAGAACCGTGCGCAGATGAAGAGACATGACTCTTCATCTGCGCGCGTTGACTTCTTCTCACTTCATGCCGCCCCTTTGTCCCCTTTTGACCGGTCAACCAAAACCAAAAGGGTGTGGAGACTATTTGAAGAGGTGTCCCAGATAAGAAACTCCTAGAGTTTCATCTGCAAAAGGACTCTTAGTCCTTCTGTGTGCACTCTTTTCTCTCGCGCGTGCCAAGAGGCGCCAAAAGTCCTGAGCACCCAGGACTCTTCAATAAACCGGGTTAATGTCCAAATAAAAACTAGATAAAGCCTGGTTTAGGCTGCCCCAATTAGGACTCAACCTAATGTAGGTTTCCCTCAATTAGGTTAGTCCAATTAATAAGCAACTAGACCCAAATCAACTGGGTTAGGAATTGGGTTAGCCTACACATGCTAGTGTGTAATCTGGCTAACCAATTAGGATGCCATTACCCTAATTAAACCATGCATGACTTCCTTGGCAAACACCCTAATGTGTGTGATCCTTTGGGTTCCACATTTAGCTAGCAATAGGTTTAGGTTTGAACCGATTCAAACCAATTGAACCCGATTGACCTAATTAGGTCAAATTGGCTCACCTAATTGTCCAATTCGAATTATCCATTAAATTGACTCATGAAACCAATCCAATTGGTTTATGAAAACCTACAAGAAAAGATTGATGTCTAGCAACATGTCATGCCTAACCAGAAAATGTGAAATTTGGTGGAAAGTTCCAAAATACCCTTCAGCAGAAAGTTACCGTGCAATTCAATCTTTAGATCTCCCATTATCCCGATTAAGTGATAAGTATGGATACATGTCAAACCCTAATACTTAGTCATATCAAATCTTAGCTCGATCATGAGGACTCAACTGATGATTGATTAGAAACCACTTCTAATCTCATCCTGCTTTGATCGAAGGCTCCTTGAGTCACTCATCGAAGAGATTACATGGGATAACAATTTCTCTTACTAGGAATGATCGATTCCTTGTTGGTCCACTCACATCCTTCGTACACCTTCCACCATACCCATAACACCCCGTACATGACTCAATGTCATGAATGAGTATGAACCAAAAATATGGCTTAGTGTGCATAAGGAACCATGATGACTTCAGGTCTAAAGATCACATGCACAACTCCTACTCTGAGACCTATCTTTTGACAAGCAGTAAGACTTCTATAAGATAGTCCCGGTACAGATTAGTTCAGTGTACTCATACCTTGATGAGCACCCTTATCCTTGTATTAGTGTCTCTACAAAAATGGTTATGAGACCAACCATCCTCATTAACTGAGCATACATAGGATAAGCTAGTCTTACTGGATTCATCGATCCCCGAATCGATGGTCCATTGACTAGAAACATTTTGATTAGGGTTTATAGAAACTTAGGTCTCACTATCATGATCTTTATCATAATCCTAATTCCATTGCCCTAATCTTTGGGGTTCATCACAATCCATAAATAAGACACAGCAGTATATGATGAAAATAAATGCCTTTATTAATACAATGTCATACAAGAGTTGGAAGATTACAAAAATGCCCTTATGATTATTGGCTTTTAAGGCACTTTTCTTTCAATCTCCCACTTGCACTAAAGTCCACCACCCTTATACTTTATACCCATACTATCTAAGTGGCGATCTAACTGCTGCTTGGGTAATGCTTTAGTAAATCGGTCTGCTATATTGTTCTTTGTATCAACTTGATCAATGACAACATCTTGTCTTTCTATTATCTCTCAAACAAGGTGGAACCATCTTAGAATGTGCTTGGACTTATGGTGAGACCTCGGTTCCTTTGCTTATGCAACGGCTCCAGTGTTATCACAGTATAGCGGCACTTGCTGTTGTATTTCAAGAACCATGCCAATTCCATGATGAATTTCTTCATCCAGACAGCTTCCTTCGCGACTTCACTTGCAGCTATATATTCTACCTCAGTGACTGAGTCAGCTACTGTTGGTTGCTTTGTACTCTTCCAACTCACTGCACCATCATTCAGGGTGAAGACATACCCTGATGTTGATTTGCTATCATCTGGATCTTATTGGAAACTAGAATCTGTATAGCCTTATAGTTTTAATTCAAATCCTCCATATACTAGAAAAACATCTTTATCCTTCTAAGATACTTAAGAATATTTTTCACAGCTTTCCAATGATCCTCTCTTGGATCTGCCTAAAACTTGCTCACTATGCCCGAGGCATAAGCAACATCAGGTCTGGTACATAGCTTAGCATACATAATTGATCCTATAGCCGAAGCATAAGGAATCATAGCCATCCTCTCTCTTTCTTCTGACATCTTAGGAGATATTTTATTAAAGAGAAGTATGCCTTGACTTATAGGCAAGTAACCTTTCTTACTTGCATCCATGTTGAATCTCTTCAACACTAAGTCTATGTACCTATACTGGGATATGATGGGGGACAGATGGGTAGGATCGTTGGTGAGCCTAGAAGTCACCTAGATTAGGGTACCATTTTTTTTTGAATTTTTTTTAAGGATGGCGAAGGAATAGTGGGGATGGAAGACAGGGATTTGAATCTCATGGACTTTGGGACTCACCCCAATGAAGAAACCTCTCACCTCTAAGGCATTACACCCTCCTTGATACTTGGAGGCGCTAGGTTGAATCTCAAAGGTCATGAGGGGTTAAAGAAAATGGGTTGGAAAAGGGAATAACTAGGGCCTCACGCCCATGCCCGAAGGCGAAGGCAAGAAGAATCACTCTTCTAAAAACTCAAATTTTTTTCTCCAAAAACTATTTTTTACAAAGGATTGAGGGTGGTATTTATAGACCTGTCCAACCCTCATTTGAATTTGAATACAGGATAAAAAGATAGGGATGACTTAAATTCAAATACAAGATAGGATAAGATAAGCTTATCCATATCTCAATCCTAACCAACCAAATCCTAAATTCAAATTTCAAATAAAAGATAAATATAAATCTCAAACAAATTTATTCTAGATATCCTCTGAGATTCGTGCAGCTCCAGGATTCATGCTTGCTCCGGGATCCGTGCTGGTGATGTCCCCATCAGGATAAGCCTAGCATCCTTTTAGATCTATCTCTATAGATCCTTATACCTAGTATATAAGATGCTTCTCCCAAATCTTTCATGGAAAACTTTTATGATAGCCCAGTTTTAACCGATTGTAACATTGGGATATCATTCCTAATAATCAATATGTCATCAACATACAAGACCAAGAAAACAAGTGCACTCCCACTTGTCTTCTTATACACACATGGTTCATCCTCATTTTTGACAAAACCAAAACTCTTGATTATTTTATCAAAATGGATGTTCTAACTCCTTGATGCTTGCTTTAGTCAATAAATAGACTTCTTTAACTTGCATACCTGGTTTGGTCTCCCACTTGAGACAAAACCCTTTAGCTGTGTCATATAGACTTCTTCCTCAAGGTTTCCATTGAGAAAAGCAGTCTTGACATCCATTTGCCAGATTTCATAATCATGGTATGCTGCCATAGCAAGCAAAGTCCGAATGGATTTGAGCATGGCTACTGGAGAAAAGGTTTCATCATAGTCAATGCCATATTTTTGTCTAAAATCTTTTGCTACTAGCTTGGCCTTGTAGGTTTCTACTTGACCATTTGCTCCTATTTTCTTCTTGAAGATCCATTTACACCCTATTGGGTTAATTCCATCAAGTGGATCTACCAAGGTCCAAACCTAATTGGAATATATGGAATCCATTTCAGATTTCATGGCACTTAGCCATTTATCAGAGTCCTTTCTCTCGATAGCTTCTGAATAGGTCACAGGATCATCATCCTGAATGATTCTGGCTTCATTATCATCCTCAATGACAAAGCCATATCTTAGAGGTGCTCCCTGCACCCTTTCTGACCTTCGAAGAGGAGGTATGTATAGTGGTTGTTCTTGATCTACAAGAACTTCTGGTTGAGGAATTTTATTTGAAGACTCAATAGGTTGTTGGTTCTGTTCTTCACATAACTCAAGTGAAGAATCACTACTTTTTCTTGGATAAATTCTTGCTCCAAGAATGTAGCATGCCTACTGACAAAAATCTTTTGCTCAGTAGAATTATAAAAGAGGTAACCAATACCTTCTTTAGGATAACCAACAAACCTACACTTGTCAGCCCTTGCACTTAACTTATGTTCAAAGTTATTTTTGATATAAGCATGGCAACCCCAAATCTTTAAGTACTTAAGACTTGGTCTTTTGCCATTTCATAACTCATATGGAGTGCTACTTACTGACTTAGATGGAACCTTGTTCAAAATATATGCAGCAATTTCCAGGGCATGTCCCTAGAAGGAAATGGAAAGATCTGTGAAGCTCATCATGGACCTCACCATGTCTAACAAGGTACGATTTTTCCTTTCTGCCACATCATTTAACTAGGGTGTATAAAGAGGAGTCCATTTAGAGATTATGCCTTTATTTTTAAGATGGTTTAGAAACTCACTAGATAAGTATTCACCTCCTCGATCAGAATGAAGAGCTTTAATACTATGTCCAGTTTGTTTTTCAACCATACTTTGATTTCTTTAAACTTATCAAAAGCTTCAGACTTGTGTTTCATAAGATACACATGACCAAACCTTGATAAATCATCAATAAAAGTGATGAAGTAAGAATATCCACCTTTGGCTTGAGTTGTCATAGGTCCACATACATCAGTATGCACAAGACCCAGTAACTTAGTTACCCTATCTCCATGTCCAGTGAATGGAGACTTAGTCATTTTTTCTTTGAGGCAAGACTCACAAGTTCCTAATGATTGGAAATCATAAGGGTCAAAGTAATTATCTTTGACTAACTTGTTTATCCTTGACTCACTAATATGACTTAACCGGCAATGCCAGAGATATGTGACATTGACATTATCTCTTTTTCTCTTTTTATCATTAATAAGAAGTATTTCATCATTGAGTTCCAAAGTAAGAAGATCGTTAATAAAACAACCATGCCCAAATATTTTATTATTTTGAAGAATAGAGCAGCCATTGCTCTTTACATTTATTTCATATCCTTGTTGCAATAACAAGGGTATAGAAATAATATTTCTCACAATATTGGATATGTAGTAACATTCTTCTAACATTAACATATTACCCAAAGGTAATAACAAGATATAGGTGCCCACAGCTTCAGCATAAATGGCCTCACCACTTGCCCCATATAGCTTGAAGTCACCTTTCTTCAAATTCTTAATTTGGTGGAGTCCCTGCAATGAATTACATATATGAGATCCATATGCGGTATCCAATACCCATGAATTAGAATTTGAAGAACTCAATGATAAATTTGTTTGTATCATGTACAAACCTTTAGATGCTCCACTTGCATCTTGCTTCACACTTGCAAGATATATCTTGCAATTTTTCTTCCAGTGCCCTTGCTTGCCACAGTGGAAATAGGCTCCATCAGCCTTCTTAGCTTTCTTCTTATTCTGGAAGCTCTTCTTAGGGTTGAATTTTTTTTTCAAACCCTTTTTCTTTGCATGTTTCTTTCTTCCATCAACTAGAAGAAAATGAGCCTTGTCTCCTTTTGAATGGCTCTCTGCTATCTTAAGCATATTAAGTAGCTCTGGCAATGAAGTATTCAATTTGTTCATATGGTACTTAAGAACAAACTGAGAGAAGGAATCTGGGAGTGACTACAGGATCAAGTCCTGATTGAGTTCACCATACATGACAAACCCTAATTGACCTAATCGGGTGATTAAGTCAATCATTTTTAATATGTGGATTTGTACAGATGAACCCTCACTCATCCGTGGACGGAATAACTACTTCGATATCTCATATCGAGCAGCCCTACTTTGCTCTCCATATAGCTCCTTTAAATTGAGCAATATGGACTAAGGTTCAATACCTTCATGTTGCCTCTGGAGCTCATTGCTCATCAAGGCCAACATGATGCACCTGATAGTAGTACTGTCATTTCGCCACATTCTATGTGTGGCAATTTTCTCCTCTGAAGCATCCTCTCTGTTCATCTCAGGATCCAAAGAATCCAGAACATAGGAAAGCTTCTCTTAAGTCAGTACAATCCTCAAGTTCCTCAACCAGTCCATATAATTGGGATCGATTAACTTGTTGGCATCTAAAATGCCCCGCAGTGATAAATTTGAAGCCATTATGTAAATATCCTACATATAATTAAAGAACAATATCAACAGACCACCCAAGATGACATTCATAATTAGATAAGGACTTTTATATCTAATTATGTCTCCCACTATTTTCTTCGAATACCATAACCCTCAATTTATGGTAAGCAAGAAACCTTACTGGTTTCTTTAGTGGTGTTGAGATCCTAATTCCTCATGAATGTCTTGTGTGTACACAACAAATACTCATGAGTTCAAAGGTAGGACTTCCTTTCCAATTGCAATCTATGCAATTCTCAACTATTAAACTTGCCTCTTAGACATTTATGGCCTTGTGTGTACACAACAAACAATAATGTTTTAGTTTAGTCAGACCCTTCATTTCTATATAGCCCTAATTGAAAATGTTGCCCTTGTGTATACACAACAAAGCAACAATTCCAATCATGCTATAAAGCACCTAGTGCACCAAGATAAATTTCATATTAAACCCTAAAGTAGGCCTTGTGTGTATACAACAAACCTACTATAGTGTTGACATAAATTTTGCTTAGCATAAAGGAAGGCAAATTATAGTATTCTTAATCAATTAGCATTCCTAAATTAAGGTTTTAGATGTGACCAAATTGGCCAGGTAAGTGGAAGGGATGAGGGGGACCCCCATTGCTTTCCTTAGACATCAATTGAATTGTCCAATTTAGACAACGTAACCAATTAAAAACCTCAATCCCTTTACCTTCCCAGAACCACTTGCCTAGACACTAACTGGCTGATCATAACCTTAATTGGTTTTGCATCATGATTAAGTTTATACTATGACTAAATATGATTTTTAATGAGGGCTTTGATGGTCTCAAACACATCCAAAATTATCATATCAATAATGTTCATAACAACAAGTATAAACATAAAGCATATCAATCCAGCATATGCATAACATTGCATGATTACATAGCAATCATATTATAGCATGATATTTCAATACCCCGTTCACCTCACTTTTTCATGGGATATGGCCACAGCAGCACCCCTACATGCCATAGGAGATCCATTAAATAGAAGGAGAGGGCCTTTAAACCCTACTTGGCTCCTATGACCGGACGGCCATGGTGACTAACCCAATCCAAAGCAGTTACTAGGATAAAACTTGTTATAACGATGCATTTGATCAACAATATGCATAATACAAGATCATAACAAAAACATGCTATTTTCATGATAAAAAGAAACCAAACATATTAATTCTAATATGCATACAAACACAATTCTGGAAGAGTTGACTTGATAGGTTTCGGGCCGACTCAATTTCTAGTCGGGTCGAATCGAATAGGGTTCGGGTCGACTCGGTCTCTTTTCGGGTCGATCGAATGTGGATGTTCATGAACTTCAAAAGGATACATAATTGAATGTACTAAGGGTGGCTCTTATATTATTGATGGGATTTCTAGGGAGCCAAGGTCATCATGCTATATGCGGAAGTGAATTTTAAAACAAAAATTCTAGCATGAAAACCCTAACTGGCTAGAAGAAACCCTAATTACCGGATCCCCTTAGACACTATCAACTAATGAATCATAAATGAAGTACAAGAAACATACCTGAAATGTTGTTTTCCACTTCTTTCCACAAGACTCACAAGTGTAAGCCCTCCAACGGTGATCCACACGAGAATTGAACCAAGGATGAACTCCTTTTTGAAGTTGCTTGCTAGAGTAGGACTCTTTCTGCAGCCTTTGGATATTTCACCACTGTAGGACACCCTGTCCCATTGTATGGCACTATGAACACTCTCCTAAAGCACTCTTAGTTTTAGGACAACCCTCCTCTAGGACCCTTAAGGCTTATGTCCTAAAATTAAGCCTTATCCTAGTAGAAAAGACTTTCACCATTGTAGGACACCCTGTCCCACTTTAGGGCACTATGAACACTCTCCTAAAGCACTCTTAGTTTTAGGACAACCCTCCTTTAGGACCCCTAAGGCTTATGTCCTAAAACAAAGCCTTATCCTAGTAGAAAAGACCTTGTCCTAACAAGACAAGTCTTGTCTTAAAGAAATAAGGAGGGAGGGAGAGACAAAGAGGCACTCAGACAGAACACTCAGTGAAATTGGACTGCTATTCTGGAAGACCGAACAACAACATCTCATTTCACTATACACCCTTAAATAAGAATTTAAGGGGCGTGAAAAGCATCCCAAAATTTCTTATCAGATATGTCTCTTCATATCTGATAAGACTCTTCAGGACTCAGGAGTCTTATCTGAGTTCTCCAGATGATATCTCCTCATGCCACATGGCATGTACCGAACTCAAGGGAAAGGAGGCATCTTTTCTTGTCTTGAAACCATGGAAGAGGAATCCTGAGAGTAGAAGGACTCTGCCTCAGAACCATGCATAGATAAGAGACTCGACTCTTCATCTGCGCGTGCTGACTTCTTCTTATTTCATGCTGCCCCTTTGTCCCATTTTGACCGGTCAACCAAAACCAAAAGGGCATGGAGACTATTTGAAGAGGCATCCTAGATAAGAAACTCCAAGAGTTTCATCTGCAGAAGGACTCTCAGTCCTTCTGCATGCACTCTTTTCTCCCGCGCGTGCCAAGAGGCGCCAAGAGTCCTGAGCGCCCAGGACTCTTCAATAAACTGGGTTAATGTCCAAATAAAAACCAGATAAAGCTTGGTTTAGGCTGCCGCAATTAGGACTCAACCTAATATAGGTTTCCCTCAATTAGGTTAGTCCAATTAACAAGCAACTAGACCCAAATCAATTGGGTTAGGAATTGGGTTAGCCTACATATGCTAGTGTATAATCTGGCTAACCAATTAGGATGCCATGACCCTAATCAAATCCTGTATGACTTCCTTGGCCAACTCTCTAATGTGTGTGACCCTTTGGGTTTCACATTTAGCCAGCAGTAGGTTTAGGTTTGAGTTGATTCGAACCAGTCGAACCTGATTGACCTAATTAGATCAAATTGGCTCACCTAATTGTCCAATTCAAATTATCCATAGAATTGACTCATGAAACCAATCCAATTGGTTCATGAAAACCTACAAGACAAGATTGACATCTAGCAACGTGTCATGCCTATCCAGAAAATATGAAATTTGGTAGAAAGTACCAAAATACCCTTCAGCAGAAAGTTACCGTGCAATTCAATCTTTCGATCTTCCAATATCCCGATTAAGTGATAGGTATGGATACATGTCAAACCCTAATACGTAGTCATATCGAATCTCAGCTCGATCATGAGGACTCAATTGATGACTGATTAGAAACCACTTCTAATCTCATCCTGCTTTGATTAAAAGCTTCTTGAGTCACTCATCGAAGAGATTACATGGGATAACAATTTCTCTTACCAGGAACGATCTATTCCTTGTTGGTCCACTCACATCCTTCATACACCTTCTACCATACCCAGAACACCCCGTATATGGCTCAATGTCATGAATGAGTATGAACCAAAAATATGGCTTAGTGTGCACAAGGAACCATGATGACTTCAGATCTAAAGATCACATGCACAACTCCTACTCTGAGACCTATCTTTTGACAAGCAGTAAGACTTCCATAAGATAGTCCTGGTGTGGATTATTTTAGTATACTCATACCCTGATCATCACCCTTATCCTTGTATTAGTGTCTCTATACAAATGGTTGTGAGACCAACCATCCTTATTAACTGAGCATACATAGGATAAGCTAGTCTTACCGGACTCATTGATCCCCGAATCGATGGTCCATTGACTAGGAACATTTTGATTAGGGTTTATAGGAACTTAGGTCTCACTATTATGATCTTTATTATAACCCTAATTCCATTGCCCTAATCTTTGGGATTCATCATAATCCATAAATAAGACACAGCAGTATATGATGAAAATAAATATCTTTATTAATATAATGTCATAAAAGAGTTGGAAGATTACAAAAATGCCTTATATAATAATTGGCTTTTAGGGCACTTTTCTTTTATAGGAGGGTAGGGGTTCCAGCAAAGGAAGAAAGTCAGAAAGGTTGCCTAAAGAGTCCCGGTCAAACAAGCAACCTTCATAGAAGTGCTTTCTTGGTCTAGTTCTTGTGTGGATCACCTCTGGAGGGCATACACTTGTGTGCCTCATAGAAATAAAGGATTATAGTACTCCAAGTATTCTTCTATAATCCTAAAGTTAAGATTTATTGGTTGTCATGATCAAGTAGTCCTAGAGGTTAGGGTTCCGGCCAGTTAGGGTTTCGAAAATGAAAAATTTTGAAACCCAATCTTCTGCTGCACCTGGCCTGAGGAACCCAACACCACATTCTCTAAGCCTACCAAACCACATGGAAAACCCCAATAGGCGAGACATCTTTCAACCTTGCCTATGGAGCTGAAGTTATGATCCCCCTGGATATAAGACCCCCATCCCCTCAAGTCAAGAATTTTGATGAAGGTAGCAATTATAAGTGGCTCAAGACCAACTTGGACTTGCTGGATGTGGTTTGAGAATGAGCTGTAGTAAGAATGGTAGCCTTCTGGTAGACGGTCACTCGTTACCATAATGCATGAGTTTGAGGCAAATATTTTAAAATCACAAGTTTGGTGTTGCGGCGAGCCAAAGTATCCCAACCAACCAATCAGGAGAAGCTCTCCCTAAATTGGAAAGGACCCTATCAAGTGGAGGAAGTTATCTATCCCGAGACCTACCACTTGGCATAATTGGATGGACATCTCCACCTCATCCATGGAACTCTAAAAATTTAAAAATATACCACCATTGATGTAGTCTTCCCCTTTTTGATAGTTAAGGCCTTCTTTTGTTTATGTAAAAATATGTTACTAGCTTGAGCGACTAAATAGATCCTAATGATGAAATTACCAAATAATAGGGATGGGATGAAACTCCTATTTAAATCCATATAAGCATGCACAAAACCTAAGTATGGCATACGGTTGAGCCATCCAAACCCCTACAAACACCCAACATACATCAAAACCATAGAAACACCCACTTTCATTGAAATATATATGTTTTTACACAATGGTTAGGTTATATTTCTCCTGAAAGCATTTCATAGTTAAGGTACAAAAAAGTCACAAAGGGCTGACTAGAAGCCCCTAAGTTCAATGTCGATAGAAGGAACACTAATATTAAACTTAGGCTTCCCAAGGTCATGAAACCACTCCAAGGAGTCAAAAGCCATGCTCATACTCCAAAAATTGATGGTACTCTCCACATGAAGATCCTACTATAGTAGAGAGATACATCATGCAGGTAGGAAAAGCCAACAGATGATGAGCTCGGGCCTTCGTTGCATGGTGTTGATGCAAAGCAAAAGTCCTCTCTGACCCACAAGCAAGTGGGGAAAAGAGGCCAATGCAGACCAAAGGCTCCATCTACTACAATGAGAGAGAGGGAGGAGAATATTCTAGAGGCTTCCAGTTGCTTGTAGCCCATGGCAAAATCCCCAAGAAGGCATTCATAGCTGCTCCCTCAAACCCAACTTTTGTTGACATGGGGTGTTGAAGAAGAACTAGGTAAGGAGGCATGCAACCTGAGTCCTCCTCCAGCTTCTCCTTATGACCGGTAAATGATGGTGACAACCCACAAAAAATGCCGGTCATTTCCAATACGTCCCATCCTAGAAAGGAGTACACTCATAAGTCCACCTCGATGCTCCTCCTATAAAGAATCCTTCCATTCAAAAGGGAAGCTCTACACCCCCAGCAGCTATGATGAGCACTGACCATGCCATTCTCTCATAGAACATAGTGATGAAGTGGTCTTGGTAATGGAGCAATAAAATTTGTTGGCCAAGGGAAATGAGCGAAAAACACTGGGTGCTAGAAGAAAGACCAACTATGCAAGAGTCCAACCAGAGATAGACATGTATCTCATTCTAGAATTTAAATATCCCAGAGAAGCAACGAAAAGGAGGCAAAGTTATGTCATCAGAATTTTCCTCTCAAGACTTGCACTACCGCCCCTTAATACATTTTTTGGGTAAAGCCATCGCAGCATCTGTAGCATAAGAATGACAAGTAAATTTCTTTACTACCGTATGGCAATCCACAATTCATAGAAGTAATTGTAGAGTATTTGCCATCTGGCGATGTATGAAATCCACTTGAAAGGATATAAGTGCCTGCAAGCCTTCAACTAGGTAGAGTGTCAGCAAGCCTATGGCTCGATAAAATATTGGAAAGCCTTTGACCCAGTTAATGCTAAGTGCTTGCAAGCCTTCGGCTGGGCAGAGCTTGGGCAAGCCTTGGCCCCGATACAGCGCTGAAAGGTCTTTGGCCTGGTTAATGCTAAGTGCTTGCAAGCCTTCGATGGGATAGAGAATTAGCAAGCTTTTATCCTAATGCAGCACTGGAAAGCCTTTGGCCGGTTAATTCTAAGTGCCTGTAAACCTTCAATCGGGCAAATCATCAGCAAGCCTTTGGCCCAATACTACACCAGAAAGTCTTTGGTCTGGTTAACGATGTTCCTACAAGCCTTCAGTCAGACAAAGCATCAACAAGCCCTTAGCCCGATGCAGTAGCGAAAAGCCTTTGGCCTGGTTAATGCTAAGTGCTTGCAAGCCTTTGTGATGTGGGACGAACCTAAGACTGATGCAAAATAGTAAACTAATTTTTTAATAATTTTTTTAGATATTAATTCAGTGGCTAAAGACCCACCCCGGGAGAATCGGTGGGGACACCAGGATCAGACACAAATCCCTAAACCCTATATGGTTTACTGATTATGATTTTTTTTAGAACATTAGTCATGTATCATAATTTTGTAAGCAAGTAAAATTGAGTCCTGAAATAAGTTGAGACTAGTTGATTTGTCTCAACCTAGTCCAGTCTATTGAGTCCTGTATTTATGTATAAGTCCAGTGAGAGTCTAGTTTTTGTACAAGAGGAGAGTCCAGTTTTTGTATTTAAGTATGATTTACTTATTTTTGGATCTTTAGCCACTGAATTAATGTCTAAAAAAATTATAAAAAAATTAGTTTACTATTTTGCATCAGTCTTAGGTTCGTCCCGCATCACTTTGCTCAAGTGAAGCATTGGCAAGCCTTGAACCTGATGTAGCATTGGAAAGCCTTTTGCAAATATGGAAAGCTTTTTGCAAGGAAATCTCTTTAAACACACTCTTCTTGTCTTTTCAAATGATTGGAGTTTGTCTCTTATGGTTTTTCTCTTCCTTGTAAACTTTAAGAGGTTTGGTGAGTGTTAAATACCTCAAAACCACTAAAAAGACCGTTAAAGATCATTAGAATTTAAAAAGTAGCCATTTGGAGATAATTTTGAAATTCTGAAAAACTAGCCGTTAGACCTTGAGTCGACACTTGATGTGTGAGTCGACCTTATGAGTCGACACTTGATACAGAATCTAGGAATCTTCAAGTTCTATCCCGGAAATTTTCTCAGGCAATGAGTCAACCTCATGAGTCGATACTTGAAGTGTGAGTCGACCTCGTGAGTCGACACTTGATGCAGAATCCAAAAATCTTCAAGTTCTGTACCAAAATTTTTCTCAGGCGATGAGTCGATCTCATGAGTCGACACTTGAAGTGTGAGTCGATCTCGTGAGTCGACACTTGATGAAGAATCCAAAAATCTTGAAGTCTATCCTAGAATTTTTTCTCAAGCAATGAGTTGATCTCATGAGTTGATACTTGAAGAGTGAGTCGATCTCGTGAGTCGACACTTGGGCGTGCCACTTGAAACTTTGCATGCCAGTCTTCTGAAACTTTTGAATTTTCCTCATAAGTAGACACTTGATTCTATGCCATCCAAAAAAGCATGCCAAACTTGAATTCCTTAATGATTTGTCCATTAATCCATTTGATGGTTCTTCATAAAGGCCAAAGAGGTTGTTTTGACAATGTTTCAAGGTGAAAAGCTCAATCAAATATGAGAAACTTCTAGCTCTCAAATTAGTAAACTTGATACCTTTTTGTTGGAGAAATTGATGTACCTAAGGCCTGGAATTCATACTCCAATTAACATATTAGTCTAAAGATATACTCAGCATTTTGTTATTCATGAAAATTAAGAAGCCAAAGCCAACACATCTTGATAGGCCGAGATATTGTCGTTAAGATACTATGGCTATCAGTTTAATTAACTAACTTCTAAATTAAATTAAAAATTCATAGAAAAGGTGAGTCGGGCCAAATCCACGACGAAGGTAGTTTGTTGAATATTTTAAAACCCTTGACTTAAGAAAATTAAGAGATTGAAATAGCATAGACAGAAATTAAAAGTGCAAAAAATAAATACGTGGTACTAGGATCTATTATTTAGATCCTAGCATCTACTTGCAATGAAAATAAAGGACATAAATTTAAAGATGCAAGAAAATAAACTTTTTATTAATTAAAACCAGGGTCCTACTATAAAATGTAATTGAATAAACAAAAAAATTGTAACAAAGACTGAAAATAGATCAGCACAGCTTGGGAAGATGGTCATAAACTCCCTTCTTCCTTTGTACTCCTCAGAGGGAACTGGTTTTCTCTGCTTCTTCCTCCTTGAATCTTGATCTTGGAGATGGAGTAGGCTTGAAGATGGTGTAGGGGCAGAACTCTTCTCTAAGAAACCTCACTCTTAGAGGCCAACCCACAACCCAAGCTATGCCCTCTACCCTGTATAGTACTCTCTCTCCAGGTGCTTTCTTCTATAATCTAGGGGTCCTTTAAATAGAGCTTGTATAAGACTTCCTCCTAGTAAAATTTGGGCAAAATCAGGTTCTAGATTGGCTGAATATCGTAGAAAGAAATATGGGCTATCGATCTTCTGCATTATGGATCGATCACCATGCTCCTTCCTTCTTTAGTAGTAGAGTCTGATCCGGACTCGCAGACTCCCCAAATCCCCCTTCTTCTTCAATTTAGATTTGGACCCAATGGGCAACCGGTGGTGTGAAGTGATGGCTAGTGGTAGGAGGCAGCAGTGGGTGGCAAAAGGCGAGGGATTGGGGCAGTGAAAACAAGCAACAGAGAAGATCAATGGTGGATGGGAAGAAGGCCGATCAAAGAGGATAGATGTCGGTGCCTTGGATGCTTTTCCGGTAGACCGTGCCAATGTCATGGAATGGCATAGGTGGCAGTGAATGGCGATAGAAGGCAGTGGAATGGTTTTGAGTGGGCGATGGTTGAAGGGAGAAACCGGTGACCATGGTCTACTTCAAGATGGCTTCCCGATGACTTTTTTGGTGAAGGACGGCTCCCGGCGATGAGGAGGATGGTAGAGGAAGGCTCTAGTGAACTGGCGGCTTGAAATGGTAGAGATGGTCCATGGATAGGATCCATGGACCAGCAACAATGGCTGCTTGTGGACCACCTAAGCATCTGTAAAACAAGTAGCCAGTCCATGGTAGACCGACTACTCCAAAAGTGATGCACTTCCTTTATTAATTTTTAAAATTCAATTCCGGGCCTGTCTGAACTCTGATTTGAGTGTCGTCTATGCCATTGGACTCTAAAAATCTAGCTCTTCATAATGACAATATTCTTTCCTACACATGATATATAAAAATATTAATTTAATATAAATATAAATAATTTAATTACTAAAATTAATGCTTTTATATGTGTATATAATATAATTACCACATCCTATACCATAACTTATAAAGCTCTGATACATTTTATATTATAAAGTTTTTTTAATCTTTATGCTCAGTATTTTGTCATCATCAAAAATGAGGAGATTATTAATCACACAAATAATTTTGATAATTACAATATATTAGAGCATGAAAAGTATACTAATATCTCTCAAATTGTTTAATAATATTTTTATGGAGAGCATATGATCTCAAAGAATGGTTCATGAAGTCATTGGTATGCTTGGTGAGCTCCCATGGATGAATAAAAGTTGTTGTGAACTATTGATATGATTGGAAAGCTCATAAGAATCATTAAAAATATTTATGAGGTCTTGAGAGCTTAATTGCACTTCTTTAGAGTGAAATAGAAGTTAGAATTCAAGTTTGGAATGAAGAGTCAACCCATGAAACTTGGAGCTTACTTTGTCATGTTTTGCAAGTGGCACACTAATTTGGCATGAAAATGAGCTGACTCATGGGATGGATGGCCGACACTCTCAGTTGGATAGTGGAACAATTTTCTGTCTCAAGTAGGCGAGCTGATTCTTGTGGGGCAAGAGCTAACTCTCTAGGAAAAATAAAGCAGCAAATTTTTTCAAGTCATTCAAATGGGCCGACTATCAAACAGGCGAGCCAACTCTTTCAATGATACTGAAAGTCAATTTTTTTGGCATAGGTAGAAGAGCCAACTCGTGTACCCAATGAGCCAACTCTTTTAGTGGAATAGAAGATCAAGTTTTTTCATAGGTGAGCCGACTCATGGCCCTTAGATAGCAAAGTAACGACTAGTTCTACAAGCTTGCAGATTTCAATTTTTTTTTATTCTTACAGCTATTTATTGGTTTCTAATGGTTAAAAATGGCTAGAAAGACCTGTAAACCAATGGAAGAATATTGAGACAAATATAAAAGTATGGATTAAGCTCAAAAACCAACAACATTCTTTGGCATTCATTACAATTATTGCAAACAAAGAGAATATTTAGTGTTATCATTGAAAACTCAAGAAATACTTTAACTACTTCCCACCTACCCTCTTGAAGTAATTAGTGAGGAACAAAGAGTGCATTGAAGAGCAAGTATTGAAGCTTTCAAGCATTTACAGGTCAAGCTTCACTGGAAATATTCAACTCTTTTTAAGAGTTTGTTTTTGTTGCCCTGTTTTCTATTTTAGTTTTGGTGTTACAAGTTTCAATAAGATCTAAAACTTAGGGTTTTTTGTTTGGATTTTGATTGGCAGGCCTTTGAAAGCTAATTTGATTTATTTGTGATCCTATATAAAAACAAAGTTGTATTAGATTTTAGATTGTGAGTTCAGGAGAAAATAATCAGACTGTATTCTTGAGAAAATAGAGTGAAAATCCCAAGAGATCCTTTAGGAGTGGACATAAAAAATATGTTTGCTCTGAACTACTATAAATCTCTTATGTTTATATGTGTGCCTTTTACTTTTTCATTCTTTGCATTTAGTACATCATACACCATACTTAGCTCACAAAAGTAAAGTTTTTCAAAGTGCACATATCTGCATAATTTTTGAACAACCCAATTCACCTCCTCTCTTAGATTGTCAGTTTGGATAGCATTTACTTTGCTACAAGTCTTATCCTAGAATCCCCTGTTGGGTCTCATGTGGTGCTTCCAAGGCTTAGGGGACCAAGGCTAAGGCCAAGGTCTAATGATCAAGATGCTATCATAGAATTTCTAAGGCTAGTTTGGGCCCTAGGATGAAAGGCTATTTAGCCTTTCAGGTCTTGAGGTCCAGGGGACTTGGGCCTCAAGGGGCCAACTTGTATTGGTCTGGTTTTAAGTCCTAGGTATGTATGACTGGGCTAAGTCAAGGGTGTACTTGGGCTTGGGAAACTCAATTATGCATTAAGTTGGCCTATGGAAGTTTTAGGGTTAGGTCATGGTGACCTATTATATATATATATTGTATATGGGGCTGATTGGAGCGGTGATAGTGAAATAACCTTTTCTCCCTGATATCTATCTTCTTCCCCCTTCTCTTCCTCTCTGGTTGTCACTCTCTATTAGGGCAATATCAGCATCCAAGCCACCATATCCTAGGAAGGGAAGAATTCCTTAACGCCTAGGGACTCCTAGTCGAAGTAGGAATCCCTAACACAAGGGATTCTTGTGCCGCCCACTTGCAAATCCTATTCCCATCAAACATGGTGATCTTAGACCTCTTCAAGGTTGGTTCTAGGTCCTATTTAGAGGGGGATTAGATCTGAAAGAGATTTGGTTAAATTGGTGGGCGTTAGAAGAAGATTGTCATGGTTTCCTAGTCCAAGAAAGAAACCCAACGCCTAGTATCTTTGGAGTCACTCTCTCTCTATCCTTTTGGAGTTCAACTAGGAAATTTGAAGAGTTGAGTCCTCACTGGTTGGAGGTCCCAACAAATGTGTTTTCACATCCACATCAGATCTAGAACGTTCGGGGCACTCTAAACAAGTTTGGGAGATTTCTATACAAGAAGGCTAAATCTCTGCTAGGCTGATTGTTTCAATCCCCTGTTGCTGCTACTTCCAATATAATGTTCTGAGGTTGTTTTTGGTAGAAGGTTGTCCACATACCTAGAAACGTGCTCCAACAAGTGGTATCAGAGCCTGAGTTGCATGGAGTTCGTGGGAGACACCGGAAGTTGCATATCTTCAAGTGCTGAAATTTCAGCAAGGTTCCTATCAAGGTATTTCTCAAATCCCTTGGTTTATTTGTTGCATGTTTGGCTTGGATCTAGCCATGGGTAGCAGCATGAAGGTTGATTTCGAGAAATTTGGTGAGAAATGGAATTTTTTCATGTGTAAAATCCATGTGAAAGATCTCTTGGTTCAGTTGGATCTAAATCAGGCATTGGGAGAAAAGCCTAACGGGTTGTTAGAGAAGCAATGGATGTCCTTGAAAAAGAAAGCCTGTGCCATGATTAGAGGGTGTTTGGTAGATGTGGCTCACTACTTGGTGATAGAGGAGAAGACCCCAAAGGGTTTGTGGTCAAAGTTGCACAGTCTATACATGGGAAAGAACATGTACAATAAACTGATGCTGAAAAAGAGGCTCTACAGTCTTCGGATGCAAGAGGGTAGAAATGTAGTGGATCACATTCAAAAGTTTAACTAGATGTGCAACGAGTTGCTGAACATCGGGATGAAGTTAGAGGAGGAAGACAAATCGTTGCTTTTTCTTTGCTCATTGCCCCCTTCCTTTGTTTCATTAGTTACTACACTGCTCTATAGCAAGGAGACCCTGGAGTATGAAGATATGGTCTCGGTGCTATGGTCTAACGAGCAGAGGGAGAAGTGGACTAAGGAAGGAGTTCCTCTGGAGGGCTTGGCCGTGAAGGAGAGATCTGAAAGAGGAAGGGAAAGATCCAAGCATAGGGGATGTTCAAAGTCCCGGAGGAACAGTAGGAGCAGGAATGAAGCAAAGTGCTACAAGCACAAAAAGATCAAACACTTTAAATGGGATTGCCCACAGTGGAAGAACCAGAAGGGAGATAAAGGAGGATTTGATTCTTTGATCACGATGGCTGATAAAGAGGTGGAGGATGATCTCTTGGTTGTATCAGATGGCCGCATGCATCACACACATATATGGACTCTTCACTTCACTTGTTCGCCTCATTATACCCTGAATCGATCTTGGTCTATGACCTATACCAAGATTGATAAGGGAAGTGTGACACTTGGAGATGATCACTCGTGCAAGGTTGCTGGTATTGGAAGTGTTCGAGTGAGGATGTTCGATGAAATTGTGAAGACTTTTACAAATGTAAAGCATGTTCTTGAATTGAAGAACAATTTAGTGTCACTTGGCTACTTGGAGCAGAGCGATTTCTGCTTTAGTAATCGAATCAGGAGTAGAGTTCTAAATATCTCAAATAGAGCTATGATAGTGATGAGAGGTAGGAGGTTGGATAATAACCTCTATAGTATGGAGGGATCGATTGTGACTGAGGAGACTGATACAGCAGCTATAGCCAAGATCAGCAGGGGTTCTTCGATTGTGGCACTACCGCCTAGGCCACATGGGAGATCGTGGGATGAAGGATCTAAGCAAACATGGATTGATCCCAGATCTGGATGGAGGAGTTTCAGAGGTATATGAGCCATGCCAAATGGGAAAATAGAAGAGAGTTCAATTTGTCAGTATTTCAACCCATAGTGCAGCCCCACTAGAACTAGTTCACACTGATATATGGGGACTGGCTTCAATTTTAGCCAAAAATGGAGCGAGATACTTCTTGACCCTGATAGATGATTTTTTCAGTAAGGTTTGGATCTATTTTATGATGGAGAAATTAGAAATCTTCTCAAGATTCAAGGTGTGGAAAGCTGAAGTGGAGAAGGAGCAGGGTAGAAGTATGAAGTATCTATGGTCAAACAATGGCAGAGAGTACACCAGCAAGGAGTTCAGATTTTTTAACGAAGAGTGTGGCATCAAAAGACACTTCTCTATTAGAGTAACTCCTCAACAAAATGGGATGGACAAATGAATGAACAGGACCCTTATGAAAAAGGCACGGTGCATGAGGCTGCAGGTAGGGCTTTCTAAGGCATTCTGGGTTAACACAGTTGACACTAAGTTAAATGATAGAATTCCAGAAGAGAGATGGTCTGGAAGGAAGATTGGGTTGAGCCATCTACGGGTGTTTGGGTTCATGGCATTTGTGCATGTAGGTGCTGGTGAGTAGAGTAAATTGGATGCCAGATCTCAGAAGATGGAATTCTTCGGATATCCATGAGGAGTTAAGGGATACCGGCTATGAGATCCCTTGAAGATGAAGGTCATCATCAGTAGGGATGTGACCTTTGATGAAAATTAAGTTCTCCAAAGGTCAGGTGGCTTGGAGGAGCAACAGGAGCAATAGGCAGTATAGCAGGGCAGCATTGGACAACTCACATCATTTTCTATTTTGCCATTTTGAGGTACATCGGAGGACTTGATATTCAGGTGGAGCATTCTCAAAGGGTTGCCCCACATGTGGAGAGAGCTCAGACAGGTGATGGAAGCTAGGAGGACCAACAGGAGCAACTTGGACTTAGGAGGGATATCGAGGTTGCGCTACACAAGCCCAAAATGAATATCAGGCAACCGGATCGATATGGCTTCGGAGAGATAGTGTCATGCACCCTGGTGACAACAAATGGAGACCCTTACACCTACGAGGAGGCTATGGAGAGCCAAGACAAAGAGAGGTGGGTCCAAGCAATGTTCGAGGAAATACAGTCTCTATAAGAATGATACATGGTGATTGGTACATTTGCCACAAGGAAAGAAACCCATAGGATGCAAGTGGGTTTACCAACACAAGGAAGGACCTTTGGAATAGAGAGGTATTAGGTTCAAAGCTTGATTAGTGACCAAGGGATACTCTCAGAAGGAAGGAATTGACTTCAGCGAGGTTTTCTCTTATGTTGTCAAACATACTTTGGTGTGGGCACCAGAGTTAGTAAGAGACTTCAAGCAAACCTGATTAACCCAAGCTCCTTATAGATTGCAAGTGAATAAATCAAACTCTGATTTTGGCTTCAACTTTGTTTTTAATTTCAACATGAGTCCTGTAATTAGAGTCAAGTCCATTCCAATTTAGTTTTGTTAGGTTCAATTTAGTCTTATTGAGATCAATTTGATCTTGTAAATAGTTAGGTCTTGTAATTAGACAAGTTGGGTTCAAGTTGAGTCAAATTAGCTAAGACCATGAAGCTTGGAAGCATCAAGATTGGAGCAAACCACCTCAACCACCATGCCAAGTTGGAATGCCACCTCACCATGCCAATATGGGATGCCACCTCACCTCCATGCCAAAAGGGAGTGCCACATCACCTTCCACATCTCCTCAAAATGTGTGCTCAAGAAGAATTCAAACTTAAAATTAAGTTGGGCGCCCCACTTATCTCTCCACCCTTCATGCATGTAATCCCACTGATCACTCCACTCTTCACTCCACACTTTATGATTGTAATTCAAATTTGAAAGGGCTAGGAAAGTCTATAAATACCCCTAACCCTCTTGTAATCAAGCCATTATTATGAATGAATGAAAGCTCCTTTTCTTCTTCATCTGCTTGTTGCATTTGACACTCCGTGAAGGAGAGGGTGTGAGGCCCAACTATTCATCCAAGATGCCAACCTCCTCATCCAAGTCACCAATATCTTCATCTAAGATGCCAACCTCCTCATCCAAGTCACCAACATCTTCATCCAAGATGCCAACCTCATCATCCAAGTCACCAACATCTTCATCCAAGATGCCAACCTCCTCATCCAAGTCACCAACATCTTCATCCAAGATGCCAACAATCATTTCTTCTCCTCCTTCTAGATTTCAACTTTCCTTTTCTTTCATCCATTCCATGCCCACTAATGCCCTCCATTGTAGGATCCTCCATGATTTCGAGCTGAAGAGGAGGTTTGCTTTGCTTTGGAACCATCTACGTTAGGAGTCTTCCATCTAAGGAGTGATAGTCTTCAAGTCCAACTGCTAATCCTTGGAGTGCTGAAATTAAACCACCACCAAAAGTGTGAGAGCTCATTGTTGGTAAGAGAATCCTTTCAAAACTCTTAGGTATGATTATTTGAAGGTACATGTCCTAGTTAGAATGGTTTCTCAACCATTAGGTCCTTTCTACTTTTGATTGAATGGAAACTATATTGCGGCTAATATAACTTTCATCTAGTAGTCTCTTACATTAAATTTATTTACTCCCTCTTATGCATGAATCTTGCTGATATGTGGTAGAATCATTGCTTATTTTAGTTTGCCAGGTTCTAAGTTTAAAATTTCATTTTGCATCACGCATCATACTTCTATCAGGGTACTACTAAGCATTGTAGCAGCTCAGGACTTGGAGCTAAAATAGATGGATGTTAAGATGACATTTCTCCATGGGCATCTAGAGGAGAGCATCTATATGGAGCAGCCCCTTGGGTTCAGAGAGCCAGGATCAGAAGGGAAAGTCTATTTGTTGCAGAAGTCACTATATAGGTTGAAGCAGTCATCGAGGTAATGGTATAAGTAGTTCGATACTTTTGTAAGGAGCATTAGACTTTTCAGGTGTGATTATGATTCTTGTGTTTATGTGAGGACTTTGGATGATGGTTCTAAAATCTATATACTCTTGTATGTGGATGACATGCTGATAGCATGCAAGAGTAGAAAGATTATACAGAAACAGAAGGCAACTTTGTCTCGAGAGTTTGAGATGAAAGATTTGGGACCTATAAGGAAGATCTTAGGGATGGAATCCTTAGAGACTGAGCCAAGAAGTTGCTGCATTTATCTCAGGATGGTTATATAAAGAAGGTTTTAGAGAGATATAGGATGAAGGAAGCAAAACCGACAGAGCTGCCTATTGCTGGACACTTCAGACTCTCGAAGACCATGGCACCATAGACTGAGGTGGAGGTTCAAGAGATGGAGAGGGTACCATATGCCTCTGGTGTAGGAAGTCTCATGTATACCATGATTTGTTATAGGCCGGATATCGCCTATGCAATGAGTCAAGTCAGCAGGTTCATGGCATAGCCTGGCAGGGAGCACTGACGAGAATTGAAGGGAGTCTTTAGGTACTTGATAGGCATAGTTGGAGTTGGCATCTACTACAGATAGCGAGGAGGTGCTGAGAGACTCTCCAACACATCCAAGGAGGCTCAAGGGCTGATAAGAGGGTTCATGGATGTGGATTTTGGTGAAAATGTGGACACCCATCGCTCAACAACAGGTTTTATTTTTAGCTTGTATGGAGGTCCCGTTTCATGGAGATCATGCTTGCAGACATTACGGCTTTATCAACCACAGAGGTGGAGTGAATTAGTGTTACAAAGGTGGCAAAGGAGGTCCTATGGCTGAAGGGCTTAGCATTGGAGATGGGCCTCAAATAGGAGGCTATTAGGATGTACTGAGATAGCTAGAGTGTACTTCTATTTGTACAGATTTTTGTCTATCATGCTCGGTCCAAGCACATCGACATTAGATACCATCAAATCAGAGAGCTTGTGGAGGATGGCAAGGTGGAGCTGGTGAAGGTACATACCAAGGAGAATCTAGCTGATGCACTAACGAAGGTTCTAGCACGTGATAGCTTTCACAAGTGTGTGGCACTGATACAGCTTGTGGACAAGATGGAGTTGGCTAAAGCCTTGAAGCACCAAGGTAGAGATTGTTGGGTCTCATGTGGTGCTTTCAAGGCTCAGGGGACCAAGGCTAAGGCCAAGGTCCAATGATTATAATGCTGTCATGGAATTTCTAGGGCTAGTTTGGGCCCTAGGATAAAAGGCTATTAGCCTTTCGGGTCTTGAAGTTCAGGGGACTTGGGCCTCAAGGGGCCAACTTGTATTGGGCTGGTTTTAAATCCTAGGTATGTATGATTGCGCTGAGTCAAGGGTATACTTGGGCTTGGAAAGCTCAATTATGCATTAAGTTGGCCTATGAGAGTTTTAGGGTTACGTCATGGTGACCTAGTATATATATATTATATATGGGGCTAATTGGAGCGGTGATAGTGAAATAACCTTTTCTCCCTGATATCCATCTTCTTCCTCCCTCTCTTTTTCTCTGGTTGTCACTCACTATCAGGGTAATATCAGCATCCAAGCCACCATACCCTAGGAAAGGAAAAATTCCTTAGTGCCTAGGGACTCCTAGTCGAAGCAGAAATCCCTAATACAAGGGATTCTTATGCCACCCACTTGCAAATCTTTTTCCCATCAAATGTGGTCATATTAGTCCACTTGAAGGTTAGTTCTAGGTTATTTTTCCCATCAAATGCAATCTTCAGAGGGAGATTAGATCTAGAAGAGATCTAGTTAGATTGGTTGGCGTTAGAAGAAGATTGCATGGTTTCCTAGTCCAAGTAGGAAACCCAACACCTAGCATCTTTGGAGTCATCCCTCTCTCTACCCTTTTCAAGTTTAACCAGGAGCTTTGGACAGTTGAATCCTCACTGGTTGGAGGTCCCAAGAGAGGAGGTTTCACATCCATATCAAATCTGAAATGTTCGGGGCACTCTAAACAAGTTTGGAGATTTCTGCATAAGAAGGCTGAATCCCTACCAGGCTGATTGCTTCAATCCCCTGTTGCTACCACTTCCAATATAATGTTCTGAGATTGGTTGCTGGTAGAAGGTTGTCCACACACCTGGGAATGTGCTCCAACACCCTCCTTCCTTCTTGAATATTTTTTTAATGCCAAAGCTAGCAAGAGTGAGAGAGATTAAGAGATGAAAAGGGAAGAAAAGGATTCTTCCCTATTGGCTTCCAATCACCCTTGATTCAGTGTAAAAGGTTCCCGCAAGGTTTTCTAGGGGATTTTTATTCTAATTTTAAAGAAGTTAATATCCAATTTCTGAAGTGAGGCCTACAAGGTGTTAGCACCTCGATGTCCTCGATGCTTCAATTAGGCCATCTCTGTGTGGATACCAATAGAGACCAGGCTCGTGCGGGCTTTGACTGAACCCGGACATTTGTTAGATCCGATCTAAAGAAGATGGAGTAATGTAGAAAATAGGTGATCTAATCACCTATTTAATTTGTGAGATTTTTAGATCTTTTGTATTTATGATATGGATTTTGGAGCATGCTAGATTAGGTTTTTAATTCCACTGCATTTTGTTAACATTTTTTTTTGAAAATCATGCATGCAAGCAAGTTATGGGATCATGCAATGAATCCTAATAGGAGGAACCTCTGGCAGGCTTCCACTGGACAGGGAGGAGATGAAGGGAAGAACCTTCAATGGGCTTCCATCGAACGAGGAGGAGACAGAAGGAGGTGGCATAGGTGAAGCAGCCAACGAGGGTGATGAGGCAATGATCAAAGAAGTTGTAGATGTCACTACCAAGGATGTCGAAGGCAAGTGGACCTCCGATTGGATTCCCTTGGAAGGGAAGGAGACGAAGGTGGAGAAGCTTTGAGAACTTCACATAGTAAGTGTTAATAAAGGTGACAGGGAGTCAAAGGGTAGAAAGGGAAAAGAGAGATGCCACCTCTCTCTCCTTTTTGTTTTCTTCCTTTCTTTTTCTTTTTTTCATACAGGAGATGCCACCTCTTGAACTAGGCTCTGCCATTCTTGGTGGCCTCATGGTCAATCTGGACACCACCACCCATATTGAAGAGGGCAATGAATACCCAGATAATGAAAGTACACCAGTTTGATTAGGCACACTTGGACTAGAGAAGAGTTATACCAATAAAGGGATAAAGGAAAAGGCAATCTTTCATCCTTTTGTTGTTCTAGCTTTTTTTTTATTCCATTAAGAATTAAGAATGAGGGTCCAAGGGAATTTTGGTGATGAAAATGTAGATAAAATGGGCAACCATCTCCAGGCCTGCTCTGGCTTCTAGGCCTGCTCCGTCGTGTATGCTCTTCTTACTCAAGATTCCATGGAGGAGGAAGGGACACCACGAGGAGTGAGCCATGACTATTAGCCCCAGTAAGGGGCTACTATTGTGGGGCAGGAGTGGGCTTTGACTCCTATGGGGCATCATTATTCTACTGCATTATGTGAATGGTAGCAGCTAGGGTGGGCACCTGCTAGACCAATGCATTAAACTGATTTGTGCTTATCTCTATGGCTGGTAGAGGTGGTAGTGCTAGTTGTGATGGTAACATGGGGGTGTCACTATCAACATAGGCTCTCTTGTTTCTGGAAGAGACATCACTGGAGCACCATGACAAAACTGTGGCACCATTGAAGCTCACTTGGCTTCCCTAAAAATGGGCCTGACCCTTTCTCTAATGCTAATATATTGTTGTATATTCCAACTCAAGGTTAAAGCTAGCATTGACTGGTAGGAATCATCACTGGTGTAACTTGCAAAACAAAGTTTACAGCCAGAGTTGGCTCTAGCATGGACCCTCTGACACTCAAGTCAGAGATCTGGAATAGATAGGAAGTAATAAGCATAGTAAAGAGTTGCTTGCCTCGGGAGTCCTCGAGGCTTTAATTATTTTTAGAAGAGGGCTGAGAAAATGGACAACTTTGAGAGTATTGGGCTATTAATCATACCATTATGGTATTATAGCTCTCATTCACTCCTATGGATGGAAGAGGATATTACTGGCACTATTATGAGTACGAGATTTTAGTTTTATATGCTCCTCACATGGGTAGTTTTTATTTTTGACCTCTTTTTCATGGTATGGATAGTTGTCATATGAGTCAGGAGACTATTTAATTAAAATATCAGAGTAGATCATGTGATGGATAAGATTCGAGTGAAATTTGGAACAAATGGCTAAGTATAAAGATGATTCAGCTTGGCATGAGATACCTCGATTTTGCATGAAGGTCTTACTCACAAAACTAAGTATCCTCAATCTGAAACTCACATAAAGATGTCTCAGTCCAGCATGAAGATGTCTCGACCATTTCTAAAATAGTATCCTGACTATAGATCCGAGATTCCAAAAATATCCTTCATAATAATTAACCTAGCTTAATGCTTGTAAAAAAATAATTTCTTACATACACATGTTGGCTTGACTTTTGTGATACTTGAAATCAGCAATGTAGAAGATTACTGGAAATTAAAAACTAAAAACTTCAACTCTTTGACTGGTCTAATTATTGGATGGACCAGGCTAGTGACTAATTTAAATGGTGACTAGCCATATTATTCCTCATATTTAAATGGTGGAATGAGGGATGCCTATTATCTAACATAACCAATTAAAGAACCAAATAAATTAGCTAGGTCAAACAACGAAACCAATTAAAGAACCACCTTTCTTCAGGACTACATCATCCTTGAATCCCTTTCCTAGATACTTGTTAACTGACTAATCTTGACTCAGTCCAACTCTTAGGGCCCCTTGTCCTAGTGAGCTCAAAAATCCTTAGGGGCCAATATCTGATTGATTTTAAATTTAAGGCTTAGGTCAATGCATTATGTAGGGTGGTAATTTGTGAGCTAAGGAAGGATGATGAAATCCTCACCTTATATTATTTTAGGATTTAGTGCCCTTGAGATGTTTTATCTGATATGTAATGCAGGAAAAGAAGATGTCCAGTACAAAAGATAAGTTTTTATGGCTTAATTAGTTTTTCTATTTTAATTATGTGTTATGCGATGTCCTTTTTTTCTTTTTATGTTTGGTTGTTTTTAGATAAGTTTTTAATTTAGTTATTAAAGTGTGAGAGAAAACTAAATTAGGAATGTATGGATCAACTATATATAAAAAGCAATAAAAGAATTAGAAGCAGTAAATTAATTATGATGGTAAAAAAAATATTTTTTTGAAAGAAAAAATCATAACCGTGCCTAAGGTCCTCAACAATGGTGCCAAAATTTGATCGCTATTGTGCACGGTCAAAAATAATTTACCAACTCAACTCTATAGCTAGAGTGAGTTGGAATCGCATCCTTAGAAACCTTAGGGCTAAGTTATAATTTTAAAAAGAAAATAGAGTAATTGTTATTATGTAAGAATAAAAGTGAACAAGAAGTAAACTATTCTTAAAAGCGAAGCAAGTAAAAGAGATTATTTCAGGAGTTATAGATTGATTTTGCACTAACAAGTTATATTTCTTTTATAATTGAAAGATAATTAATTTTAGAGATTTACCTATCTTCCCTTGACATGCTCCATATCCATAATAGATTACGACGTGTCTTCAGAAGACACTAGATGCCAACTCTTCTTTTCTCGACACACCCTGTATCCATAATATATCATGGCATGTCTCTAAAAAGCAAGACTTAAATTTAATAGTAAAGCATAACAAAGAGCAAACAAAAGTGAATAAATAATGAACTTATATTTGAAAGCATAATCTTTTGTTGCATACTAAAGAAATACAAGAGACTGAAGAACAAAAGATCCATGTTCTTCCTTATGCAAATCTTCCAAATTTCTGCTCTAAACCACTCTTAAGTTAATCCCCTCCTATCCCCCTATGCAAAGGCTCTAGAGAGATTCGAGGAAGTGATGCCTCCAGGTAGAGATACATGAGCGTTTTTATAGGGTTTAACAAGGGAGAGGTCTTCATGTTTCTTCAATATAGAACTAAACAAAAGGATCAAAAGAGTGGCTAGGATTTAACTTTACAGTAATCAATGGTTAGATGGGTGTGAATAGGCCCAATCCATATCAAAATTGGTGTCCAATTCCTCTTCAAAATAATATTTGATCTCATAAGAGCTTTTTAGCCATTGGATTGCTTTTAGATCTGTGCTGTCCTTTTCCTTCTATCAATAGGTCTGATCACCGTCACCCTTCTCTGGATCTTGCTAGAATCTCTTCATGCCGCCATCATCGCTGGAGTCTCCTTGCGCTACCACCATCTCATCAGAACTACCACCTTTGTGACCACTCACACCTTCCCATCACCGATCCTTCCAATGCTTGATCTCATGCCTGGGAGGCCTCGTTAGAGTCCTATCCCATATGTTATCATCGCCAATGAAGGAGGAGAAGTGGGGGTGGTGATGAGTAGAGGAGCAGTGATGGGCAAAGGATGGCTAATGGCTGTGGCGATGTTTTGATGGAGAAAAGGGGGCACTTAAGATGATGGCCAATGATATGACAACTCTAGTGGCTTCTGTAGGCTAAGGAGGCAGTGCAAGTGGCTCGGGTGGTGGCAGGATGGCATCTCCAGCGATCTTAGCTTAAAAAAACCTCCACATCCATGACTCTAAACCATGGACCGATGACCAGGGTTACCAATGGACCGCTAGGGCTTTTGTAGACCAGGAAATCGATCCACCATGGACTAGTTGTTTTAAAATTTGTGCAATTCTTTAATAAATTTTAAACTTTGATTCTGGGCTCATTTTAAGTCAGATTTGCTTCAATATTATTTTATTTGAACCCAAAAATTGAGCTCTTCTCATTGGCTATCTTCTTTCCTACAAACAATGTATAAAAGTATCAATTTTAAATAAATATAGATAATTTTATTTTTAAATTAATACTTATATATTTGTATATAGTGTAATTATCAATGGTCCCTCCAAGATCCTTCAAAGGGACCTACGATTACTTTGATGGTGGAGGTGCCACTCTGGCCACCAGGTATTACATCATTGATGGTGGCACAAGTGCAGGTAGTGCCAGAGGTTGAGAAGCCACACATGTGCTACTCGTGGTAGGGGAGTCATTGGAGGTGATGCGGGGGTGGCCTAAATGGCTTGGACAACTGCTACTAGGTTTTGGACCTACACGATAAGTGAGTTGAGTTGATCCATACCCACTTGCGGTGGTGATGACACTCCCACTAGCACAGGGCAAGGTGGAACATTCACCTGGCTCACCAGCACCCTTTTTGCTAGTTGAGAAATCATGGTGTTGGTGTTGGAGAAAGTGTCCTAAAGCCAATCATCTGGGTTGTAAACGATTGAGCTATCTTGTAATGTATATAAATTATTAATAAAATAAAAGTTATTCTTGGTACCACAACACTATTTGTTATCTTCCTATGATCTAATGTGTTGAAGTCCTTAGAACTACATTAATTCAATAAAGATAGATTTATCGAGTGGTTCTTAAAATGGTTTGCGAACAAATGATATGTTGTTATCTAAGACAACAATGATTATCGAGAATAGATCATTGTTTGCCATATAGGTTGGTTCTCCTTTTAACCAAAGAGTGTAGAGATACTAGTATAGCATGCAGGTGAGTGTAGGAGTACATCTCACTAAATAGTGACCAACTCTATGGAGTACTCTACTATCAAGAGTATCTCATAAAAAGGGTATGGGTATAAATGTCCCTCTGACCTGAGACTATCAAGGCAACTTGGCAAGCAACTCATTGTACTTTGGTTCTGAACTATCTAGACTTCTAATCCAGCAATAAAAGGTTTCTAGGTACAGTTAAGTACTTGTTAAGTCAGTGTTGAGTTAAGAAAGGATTGACCACTCCAAGTTGCTAGAGTAAATGCTCAACAGTATTTTAATTTAGCAAAACCTAGGCCAAGATAATTCTAGCAAAGAGTCATAGGATTTAACAGGTTGAGATACATTTGAATGCACTTATTCAAAGTTGGCAGTAGACTCTGAGTTCATCCTGAGTATTAGGTCAAAGGGATAAATTATATGGTAACTATAGCCTAGATTCTTGAATGTTGCCTTGCCATCATTCGACCAATCCGGACATCGGGCACCATTATTAGATGATCAAATTGATTAGTTTAAAAAATATTTTTGAGCTACTGGCTTAGGGTTCAAACCTACGAGATCACACATAATAGAAGTTTCTGATTGATCATGATGGCTGATCAATGATTGAGAATTGTCTAGTGATAAAATTATAAATATGACCAATAATTTACCCTATACAAAAGTTATAAATTAGTAATTAATTAATTAATAATTAATATTAGGAGGGTTAATTACAATTGGATTGCTAATTAGGTTGATTAATTGAGTCAAATGATTTGGTCAAATTTAATTGAATTTGGTTTAATTAGATTTCACTCGATTAGGTCATTTGATGACCCAATCACTAAGGAATTTTAATCTTAATTTAATCCTAATTTATATTAATTAATTTTTTGATTAATTAAGTTTAGTTGAATCCTATTTAGATTAGGTTCAAGCTATTTGAATTGGTCAAACCAAATTAAATCAAAATTAGAATTAAGTTTGACCAAGTCAAACCTAGGAACCTAATTTTTTCCCTTGTGCCACTTTGTTCTCTACACTAAAATGATTTTTTTCATGAAGAGTCACAATGCCAAATATAATTATCACCCACCCTATTATCCATTCTAACTGGGATTAATCCAAAATAATTTTTAAAAGGAGTTTTAATATTGTTTTGTATATGGTTTGACCAAGTTAAAACTAGATAATATGCCCCTTGTTCTTCCTAAATTTTATATTTGTTTCATGCATTTTCTTCATAGAAAATTTGTTTTGATGCCTTATCTAAGTCCCTTTTGAGTTAGGATTTAGATAAATTTTAAAATTTATTTGAATTTAATTTGGATAGGTTTTGAATGAGTCAAGCTCCTAGTCCAAATAGAACCTCTAAACCTATCCTAATATCTTATCCTAATCCCCATACCAATATTTTTATTGGATTTTTCATCTTTTGCACGAGAATAAGAGAGGGATTTTCATGGGTTTTTCAGATGAGGAACAACATAAAAAAATAGAGGGTGGGGCCTGAAAACTAGTGGAGCATGGGATTCCTTCTTGGTTCTAGTGAGAAGAGAGAGAAAAAAAATTAAATTAAATTAAAAAATTAGTTTTGGATTTTTTTATCTTTCTCAACCTGATCCTCCTCATCCTCCATCTTCTCATGTTTTTGTAGGAATCAAAAAAAATTTGAAGGTTTTTAGATTATCCATCCACAGCCTTCACACGGAGCTAGCACTCTAGGAAAGACGATTTCTCCGAGCTTCGTATGGACTTTTCATAGAGGTTGGACACCCTGTGCAACTATGAGGTAATGTCCAAACCTTCTACCATGACCCATCAGTAGTGGTATTCATCGAACCATGATGAGGTTTGGGATTCGATCCTATTTATGATTGTCGTTAGATATACATCATACATCGATTAGATTGATGCATGCTGATTTTATTTTCAGTATCTATATTCTTTTCATATCCTATCATGATCTAGTATGGTAGATTCTAAGAATTATTCTAATACATGATTTAATGATTAAAATTATTTTAATCTATTTTTCTTTTGCTGGTTAGAAAAAAATCATGCATGAAATCCTGTCCTAGTTTCCAACAGTTGGTGCAGTGGGAGACAGTCTTCTTGGAAGTCATGACTTTCTCATCTCATGGATTAGATCCCCCATGAGTATTCAAGCCCTTCCTATAATCTATTAGTGCCAAAACTCATCAAGCACCAGAGAGAGAGCTAGAGATGATAAAGGGAATGATGTAGGTCGAGATCTAGAGGTGGTACCTATAAAAAAGCTCCATTGGGGGTGGCCCCGGTGATGGCATCCTGACACTCAAGTTAATATGGATACCAACAGTAGGGGAGTATAAGTGGGAAAGCTCATGTACCTTTGAAAGCTATATGAACTCCCTTTTTATAAATGGATAGACAAGGATATCTTGGGCAAGACCAAGATCTTGTCGAGTCTGGTGAAAGGTAGTAGAGCTCTCCATATGTTATATGGTGCTTTCGTACTCATAGGTAGCATCTCATCTCATTCTTGTCACTTAGCTGGGTATGTTGCACATCTCATTAAATGGTGGGCCAGACTATATGGAACTAGGCATGCCTCCCTTATTCATCCAAATATAGTGATGATTGGGAATTTTGGGATGTGACAGGGAGCTAGCCATGTGGTAGAGGTTGTAGTAGTGAATGTCTGGATGTCACTTCTCCGGGAGTTAAGATGGTCGTGCCATTGCAGTTTTGCTATCCGAAGTGCTACGGGGCCTTTAAGGCCTGGGAGCTTATGTTCGAGTACTTTCCGAGTGGTCGGTGGGGCTCATTGATGTCTTGGGCCTTTAAGGTAGTAGAGCACTTGGCCTCTGCTACTGTCCACCTAAAAGCTTATGGCTGACTGCTCCATGAGTGGTTGGCAGGGCTCACTGATGCCTTGAGGCATAGGAGTTGTTGGCCTCTACCATTATCCGCCTGAGAGCTTGTGGCCAAGTGCTCCCCGAGCAATCGATAAGGCTTGCTAATACCTTGGGGTATAGGAGTTGACCTCTATCATTATCCACCGGAGAGCTTGTGGTTGAGCACTTCCTGAGTAATCGGTGTTGGGATCCAAGCGGGGCACAACAGAAGTTTGGGTTTCAAAATTTTCATTATTGAAATGCTGATCGACTGGAACCCTGAACCCTAGGACCACTTGATCATGACAACTAATAAATCAAAACTTTAGGGTTATAGAAGAATACCTAGAGTGCTATACTCCTTTATTTTCATGAGGCACACAAGTGTATGCCCTCTAGAGATGATCTACGTAGGAAGTGGACCAAGGAAGCACTCCTATCAAGCTTGTTTATTTGACTTAGACTCTTCCGGCAGCCTTTTAGACTTTCACCCTTTACTAGAACCCCTACCCTCCTGTAGGGCACTCAGAGACCTCTCTAAACCCTCTATCATAATTTTAATATCTTTTCTAATTTTTTTTCTAAGGCCTTGTCTTAAAATGACAAGCCTTGACTTAAAGAGACAAGTCTTGTCAAGTCTTGTTTTAAAAGGACAAGCCTTGTTTTAAGAAAAAAGAAAAAATAGAAAATGGAATTTTTTCAGATCAGAATTGAATTGTTTGGTATCAGATTACCGATGCCTATTTATAAAGAGGGATGAGGTGCCTGATAAGTCTCTTTCTCAGCCCCTTGATAAGACCCTTCAAGTAGAAGGAGTCTTTTGGGTGAGAGGACTTATCATGAAATATCCTTTCATGCTCCAAGAGACATATAAATGTCTCTTCATTTTTCTAGCAAATTCTCCACATGCCATGTGGTATATTACTGAATATAAGATGGCTAAAAGGTATGGGACCCCAAGGGATGCATCAGAGAAATTAAGAGTCTTCAAACATAAGGACTCTGTCCCCTTGAATCTGTGCCAAAATGAAGAGACGCGACCCACGCACTTCTTTTTCATGCCAATTACCAATTTTTGATCGATCAAAGCCCATCCAATTGGGTGTGGAGATAAGAAAAAAATGGTTAACATTTATCTAGAAAAGGTGTTTTAAATGTAGGACTCTTGGTCCTTCTGCACCCCTTCATCCTTGGCGCACACCAAAATTGGTGCCAAGTGTTCCTTCCATCTTGGACTCTTTCATAAGTCCAAGATAAGTCCCAAATAAATCCAGATAAATGCTATCCTAACTAGGACATAACCCAATTTAAGTCTCACTTAAATTGGTTAGCCCAAATAGCAAGTTAATAAACCCAATCTAATTGAGTTAGGAGTTGGGCTAGCTAATATATGCTAGTATATCAATTAGCTAGCCAATTAGGATTCTTTGACCCTAATAAAAATACAATCAACTTCCTTTGCCAATTCCTTAATGTATGTGACCCTTTGGGTTCCACATCTAACTAGCAGTAGGTCTAGGTCCAGCTAATTCAATCCAATTGAAATCAATTGACCTAATTAAGTCAAATTGAGCTGACCTAAGTTGCCAATTCTAACCAGCTCCCGAATTGACTCATGAATTCAATCCATTTGATTCATGAAAATCTACAAAATATGATTGATGTCTAGCAACGTGTCATGCCTACCTGGAAGATGAGAAATTTCATAAAAATTATCAAAATACCCTTCAGTGGAAAGTTACTATGCAATTCAATCCTTCGATCTTCCTTTATCCCGAATAAGTGATGGGCATGGATAAATGTCAAACCCTAGCACTTAATCCTTTTAAATCTTAATTCGATAATGAAAACTTGATCGATAAAAAATTAGAAATGCTATCTAATCTCATCATGCTTTGATCAATGACTTCTTGAGTCATCATTCGAAGAGATCACACGGGAGAACTTCTCCCCTTTCTAGGAGTGATTGATTCCTTATTGACCTACTCATTACCTTCATACATAATCCACCATATCCAGAAGCACCCCATACATGACTTAATTGCCATGAATGAGTATGCACCCAAACATGGGTTCAAGTGCATAAGATACTATGGTAGTCTCAGGTCTAAGGATCACATGCACAACTCCCACTAAGAGAACATTCTTTTGACAAATATGACTTCCATTTGATATTCTCTTGTTGAATCAGTTCAGTGAACTCATAGCCTAATGAGCACTCATATCCTTGTATTAGTATCTCACACAAGTGGCTGTGAGACCAACCACCCTCTTCATCGAGCATACATAAGATGTGCTAGTCATACCAGATTCATCGATCCTCGAATTGATTATCCAACAACTAGAAACATTTTAGATTAGGATTTATAGGAACTTAAGTCTCACCGTTATGATCTTCATCATAAGTTTCATTATCCTAACCTATAGGATTCATCATAATCTTGATAAGATGCAGCAGTATGATGAATCAAATATCTTTTATTAATAAATAATATTATACATGAGCTAGAAGATCATAGAAATGCCCATACAAAGATTGGCTTTTAAGGCATCATTCTTTCAATCTCCCACTTGCACTAAAGTCAATCACCTTTGTATTTTACACCCATACAATCTAAGTGGCGATCATACTGCTACTCTGATAGTGCTTTAATGAATGGGTCTCCTATGTTGTTCTTTGTATTTACTCGTTCAACGAGAACATCTTGTCTTTCTATGATCTCGCGAACGATGTGGAAGCATCTTAGGATGTGCTGATAAGACCTTGGTTCCTTAGCTTGTGCAACAGCTCTAGTGTTATCACAATAAAGTGGCACCGGTGTTGTATAGCAGGAGCCACATCCAAGTCTGTAATGAATTTCTTCATCCACATAGCATCCTTTGCAGCTTCACTTGTAGCTATGTACTCTACCTCAATGACTGAATCAATTATATTTGCTGCTTTGTACTCTTCCAACTCACTGCACCACCATATGGGTGAAGACATACCTTGATATGGATTTGCTATCATCTAGATATGATTAAAAACTAGAATCTGTATACCTTTCTAGTTTCAACTTTTATCTACCATATATTAGAAAAATATCTTTAGTCCTTCTCAGGTACTTAAGAATGTTTTTCATAGTTTTTCAATGATCCTCTCCTGGATCAGCTTGAAACCTGCTTACTATGCCCAAGGCATAAGCAACATCAGGCTTAGTACATAACATGGCATACATAATTGATCCTACAGCCAAAGCATAAGGAATCAAACTCATTCTCTCTCTTATAGTATCTTAGGAGACATCTTCTTGGAGAGATGTATGCCTTGACACATGGGCAAATAACCTTTCTTACTTCCTTCTATGTTGAATGTCTTCAATACTGGTCAATGTACCTAGATTGGGATAAGCCAAGCATCCTTTTAGATCTATCTCTATAGATCTTTATACCCAGTATATAGAATGCCTCTCCTAAATCCTTTATGGAAAACTACTTTTATAGCCAAGACTTGACTGATTGTAATATTAGGATATTATTTCCAATGATGAGTATGTCATCGACATACAAAACCAAGAAAACAAGGGCACTCCTACTTGTCTTCTTGTACATACACGGTTCATCCACATTCTTGATAAAACCAAACTCTTTGATTGTTTCATCAAAGCAGATGTTTCAATTCCTCAATGCTTGCTTCAATCCATAAATGGATTTCTTAAGCCTGCATACTTGGTTTGGTCTCTCACTTAAGACAAACCTCTCTGGTTGTGACATATGGACTTTTTTCTCAAGATATCCATTAAGGAAAGCAGTCTTTACATCCATCTGCTAGATCTCATGTCATAGTATACATCTATGGCAAACAATATCGAATGGACTTGAGCATGGCTACTGGTGAAAAAGTTTCATCATAGTCAATACCATGTCTTTGTCTGAAACCTTTTGACACCAGCCTAGCCTTGTATGTCTTTATTTGACCATCTGCTCCAATCTTTTTCTTGAAGATCCATTTATACCTAATGTGGCACATCCGCTGATGTGGAGCCTTTGCTGGCGGCCCCACTAACAAAGAGTCCATCACCCGAGCATGGTGGCCAAACCAAAGAACCAAGGCGAGCCCTCCTATCAAGGTCAACTCCCAGCCGAGGTTGTGCTCATTAGACGAGCTCCCTATATGAGGCCAGTTCCCGGTCGGGGTCATACTCATGCTGCCAATATGAGCCCCCTGCTGAGGGCAGCTCCCAGTTAGGTCATGCTCATTAGGAGAGCCCCCCGTTTGAGGCCAGCTCCCAACTGGGGTCACACTCATGCTGCCAAGGTGAGCCCTCCTATCGAGGTCAACTCCCAGCCAAGGTCATGCTCATAAGGCGAGGCCCCCATCTGAGGCCAGCTCCCAACCGAGGTCGCGCTCATGCTACCAAGGTGAGCCCTCCTGTCGAGGTCAGCTCCTAGTCGAGGTCGTGCTTATTGGGCAAGCCCCCCATCTAAGGCCAGCTCCTTGCCAGGGTCGTGCTCATTCTACCAAGGCAAGCCCTCCTACCAAGGTCAGCTCCCAGTCGGGGTCATGCTCATTGGGTGAGCCCCCCATTTGAGGCTAGCTCCGGGCCAGGGTCGCACTCATGCTGCCAAGATGAGGCTCCCAAAGCAGGCCCCTTTCCTATCCCATAAAGAAAAGAATTCTTGCCAATAGCAAAGGAGGGAAAGATCAACAGGAATTCAAACCACAACAATGGGAGGTCCCCATCCACCTACAACATCTAGAAGGTGGTGCACTCCCCTCTTTTAAATTCAAGTTCTGCAATGCACCACCCATGTGCTCTGCGCAAAGAGTGCTCCTTCAGCCCAGATCCTGTAGCGTTCCACCATGTCAATGACCGTGCGATCGGGGGGCTCAATCCTTGTAGCACAGAACTTGAACCTCCTTCAAGAAGAGTACTCCATTAAGGCCACAGGCCCTGTGATACTTCGACAATCCCTTTCGAAATAGAAACATCACATCATGGCTCAGGGCTTAGCGGCATGGCACCTGCCCCTCCCATGAGGAGCTATGTTACATAGGGGACACAGGAGAGGAGGACATCCCAAGGAAGCCCCAAACCAGGTTAGGGTCATCATGCTCATATAAAGAGGAAAGGAAGGTGATTGATTAGGGGAAAGAGAGGGCAAGTAGGCAAAGGACCCCCAATGAATCCTTCCAAGCTCTTCGATCACACTTCTACTCGACTTTTACATCACATTTTCCATCTCAACTCCACCGCACATCCTCTATGCGGGGAGACCACCAGCTCCCCGCCACAGAGGTTATGTTCCCTTAGACCATCCTACTGACTTGACTGTCAGAGTGTCCCCACCGGAATACCCGACCCGGGTCTCCTCTATTTTGTAAGGTAGCCGACTGAGGAGTGCATTGGAGCGGCGAACCGAGCACCCGGTGGGAACCAAAGAGCCATGCCAGTCGGGAGAGTCTACCGGATAGCACCACGCGAGAGCCGCAGGCCACATAGGTCTATTGACGGGAAGGCCATCACCTGATTCCATGCAAGGCCATAGGCCACGACGATCCAGGATGCAATAGATTGGCATGCCAGGTAGGGGGAAGACCCAAAAGCTAAGAGGATCATGGCGAAGGCCAGAGATCAAAGCTCTTCAACTGGTGAAACAACAGTAGCCACCTTTATCCCTGGGGAGCAGACAGGGGGCACGTGAGCTCCCCTTCGGGGCTCCAAGGAGTGGTCTCTCGAGAAGAGACCCAGTGCGGCAACCCAAAGCTGGGATCACCTCCAAGAGATGTCACCTCCAATATGCCACCCTCGACCTTCGACAAGGTCATGGATGGCTAGCTGTGTGGGCTTCCAAAACAAAAAAAAATAAAACAACAACAAAGGACAAAAACAAAAGGAAGAAGGGACCTAACAGTTGCTGAGAGAGAGGTTCATGCTCGTGGACCTGCCACTTTCCGTGATACTCTCCAGCCAGATCCAACTCCATGCATCTCCCTATGAATGGAGTGCTCGCCACTTCATGCAGGCCTAACGGGTAACTCCCTCTCTCCATCACCCTGACAATACATAAAATGCTATATTACAATTCCACAGAAATGATAGAAAAGTGCGCTAAGAGCCAATCATTATGAGGGCCTTTTTGTAAACTTCCAGCTCATGTATGACATACTTTCATATTAATAAATGCATCAGATTCATCATATACTGCGGTGTCATGTTTTTATTGATTATGATGAACCCCGTAGAGTAGGGCAATGGAATTAGGGTTATGATGGAGTTCATAACAGTGAGACCTAATTTCCTATAAACCCTAATCTAGAATGTTCCTAGTCATTGGACCATCGATTTGGGGATCGATGAATTCGGAAAGACTAGCTTATCCTATGTATTCTCAGTTGATGAGGGTGGTTGATCTCATAACCACTTGTATAGAGACACTAATACTAGGATAAGGGTGCTCATCAGGGTATGAGTACACTGGACTGATCCACACCGGGATTATCTTATGGAAGTCTTACTACTTGTCAAAAGATAGATCCTAGAGTAGAAGTTCTGCATGTGATCTTTAGACCTGAGGTCACCATGGTTCCTTGTGGATACTAAGCCATACTTTGGTTCATACTCATTCATACCATTGCGACATGTATGGGATGTTTTGGGTATGGTGGAAGGTGTACGAAGGATGTGAGTGGACCAACATGGAATCGATCATTCCTAGTAAGAGGAATTGTTATCCCATGCAATCTCTTCGATGAGTGACTCAAGGAGCCTTTGATCAAAGCAGGATGAGATTAGTGGAATCTAATCAGTCATCAGCTGAGTCCTCATGATCAAGCTAAGATTCGATATGATGAAGTGTTAGGGTTTGACATCTATCCATACCTATCACTTAATCGGGATAATGGGAGATCGAAAGATTGAATTGCACGGTAACTTACTACTGAAGGGTATTTTGGTATTTTTCACCAAATTCTTCATCTTCCGGGTAGGCATGACATGTTGCTAGATATCAATCTTGTCTTGTAGGTTTTCATGAACCAATTGGTTTGGTTTCATGAGTCAATATGATGTGTGATTCGAATTGGACAATTAGGTGAGCCAATTTGACTTAATTAGGTCAATCGGGTTCCATCGGATCGAATCAGCTCAAACCTAAACCTATTGCTAGATAGATGTGGAACCCAATGGGTCACACACAATAGAGACATGGTCAAGGAAGTCATTCATGATTTAATTAGGGTCATAGGATCCTAATTGGTTAGCCAGATTGCATACTAGCATATGTAAGCTAACCTAATTCCTAACCCAATTGGATTGGGTTCGGTTGCTTGCTAATTGGGCTAACCTAATTATGGGAAACCTAAATTAGGTTGAGTCCTAAGTGATGCTAGCTAAATCAGAACTTAATCTAATTTTAATTTAGACTTAAGGGCATTTTAGGCACCATATATGAAGAGTCCCAATGGCATGGGACTCTTGGTACCTAAATGATACCTTAACTTCAAAAGGGCACAAAAGGGCCTATAGACCTCTGATCTGAAAATAAAAGATATGGTCAGAAAGCTTATTTGATGTCCTTTTCAATGAAACCCATATTACATATATTTTACTAAGTCAATTTAATACTTTGGGTGGACTAAATGGAAAGGGAAAGATTATTAACGCCCTTTGGTGCACCCGGGAGAATAAGTGGTGCATAGAAGGACTAAGAGTCCTTCTGCAGATAAGACTCTAAGAGTTTCATCAGGAAGGTGTCTCTTCATTTTATCCTGATGGTCTTAAGAAGTCTAATAGCTGGTTTAAAGTTTAAAGGGATGGCTTGAAGAGGTGTGAAAGGTGGCGCGCACATGAAGAGTTGCGCCTCTTCATATGCACGCACACAACAGAGGGCAGAGTCCTTTTGCCTCTGAAACTCTTCAAGCCTCGCATTACTTGACTAGAAGAGGCATCTCCCTATCTCATAAATCGGTATTTGATACATGGAATGATGGGGATTGATCTGGGAAGTGAAAGAACATAGATATGACTCTCCATTCTCGAAGAGTCTTATCAGATATGTTGTTTCATATTTGATAAGTGTTGTCGGGATGCATTTCATGCCCCATCTGAGATTATAAATAGGGGTATGGTGAAATGAGAAATACTTATTTTGGTCTTCTGAGAGTTTGAGTATTTTATTTTCCCGAGAGTCTGAGTGTTCTTCCACTTTCTCCCTCCCTCCTTGTTTTAGGACAAGACTTGTCTTGTTAAGACAAGTTCGTCTACACTAGGACAAGGCTTGGTTTTAGGACATAAGCCTGTAGGGTCCTAGATCCTACAGTAGTTTAGGACAGTGTCTTGAGTGCCCTTCAATAGGACAGGGTGTCCTACAGTGGTCAATAGACCAAAGGCTACCAAAAGAGTTCCACATCTCCAAGCAACTTGAAGGAGTTCTTCCTTGGTCCGAGTTTCGTGTGGATCACTGTTGGAGGGATTGCACTTGTGAGCCTTGTGGAAAAGTTGGATTTCAATGATCCAGGTATTTTTCTTGACTTTATTTAATGATTCATTAGTTGTTATTGCCAAGGGGTTCTTGGGAATTAGGATTTTCTATACATGTTATACATGTTAGGGTATCATGCTATGAAATTTTATTTTGAAAGTCAATTTTGCATGCTACATGATCCCCGACACCATAAAGAATTCCCATCAGTGGTATCAGAGCCATCCTTGTGGCATTCCAATTATGAGTCTTTTTGGAGTTTGATTAAATTCCACTGCCCAGCCGACACGAACCTTATTGAGTCAACGCGACCATGTTCATATGTATGATATTTTATCAATATAATGCTATGAAAATTAGGGTAATATGCTTGATGACATGAATCTTAATATATATGCTAGAGTGATATGCATTGGGTTTATATTTGTTATAAACTTGGATATCATGTTTATGTTTATACTTGCAGTAATAAACATTATTATCATGATAGTTTTAGAATGTGTTTTTGAGACCATCAAAGCCCTCATCAAAAAGTATATTTAGTCATAGTATAAAAATTAATCAAGATGCAAAACCGGTTAAGGTTTGATCAGCCAATTGGTGTCTAGGCAAGTGGTTCTGGGAAGGAAAAGTGATGGGGATCGAGAGTCTATTTTATTTTATTTTACTTGAGTCCATTAGTCTTGAGTCACTTGTACTAAAGTGAGCCAATTGAGTCCTATAATAAAGTGAGACAACTGAGTCAGTTGAGTCCACTTAGTCAGGTCCAGTCATTTTAATTCAGTCAGGTCCGATCGAGTCATTCAGGTCATGTACAAGAAGAGAGTTCGTAGCCAGGAGATCCACCAGGCCTACCCAACTAGAGCTGGCCTTCATACACCTAGGCCCTTTCATGCTGCAAAGCCCGCAAGAGAGAGCTCCAGTCCAAGACAAAGGCCCACTGTTGACCAGGCCCACCAGGGTTTCTTGGCTCACAAGTCAGGGTTTCTTAGCCCTCAAGTCATGTACCCTGGGATGAATCTATAAATACCGCCCCTCCCCTCTTGTATGAACATCTTTTTCTCATGAATACAAATTAAAAAAAATTATTTTGGTTGAGTTTTGAGTTTTTCTCCAGATTGGAGTGGGTGTGACGCCCTGATTCCCTGTTCTTGAGTGCAAGCCCTAATCCTTTGGTAACTTCTATGCTCGCTGTTGCCCAGGTGGCACCCAAGAGGGGGGTGAATTGGGTCTTTTAAAAAAAATTGAAGCAAATAATGTGTAATTCAAAATACTTTGCAAGTGGTAGGTGCTGTGATAGAATTATAAAATACAGAAGCTAAACAGAGTCGAGAAAGCACAACACAAACACACCAAATTTATAGTGATTCGGAGCAACCCAACTCCTACGTCCACTACCCAAGATACCACTTGGGCTTTCCACTATATTCACACCCGAATACAGTAGAATTGTTTTACAGGATCACAATCCAAGAACCTCTACACTTTGGTTTTGCGGGATCACCAAAGAAAACCCAACACCCTTTGGTTTTAACAAGCTCACCAAAGAAACCCAACTTGGTTTTCATAGGATCACCAAGAACCTAACCCTTGGTTTTTACAAGGCTCACCAAGAACCTATTTGGTTTTTCAACCGGGCTCACCAAAAACCCAACAATCCAAAGATTGAATTGAAAAATTAAATGCAACAAGAATGACAAACTCAATTTGTTGGATAGTTGCCGGTGCAACTTGTTGGAAGTCCTCTTGAATGCACTTGAATAAGCTTTAATGACTTCAATGGCTTCTTCCTAAAGTTGCTTCAAGCTTCAGATTGGAGTTGGTGAAGACTTGAAAGCTTGACTTGAATGCTCTTATGCTCTTTTGCTATTTGGTGGGTAGGATATTCAATGAATCTCTCTCTCTGAAGAACTCTCTATTAATGTTACCTTAAGAAGGTTCAAATCCTTCAAATTTAAAGTCTTCCATCATCCCAAGGTAGTTCTAGTCATTGTAGACCTTTTAGCATTCAAAAATAAATTCTGGAACTAGCCATTGGATACCTGAAAGCATCATTCAAGTCGGCTCGGATTCCTTCGAGTCGGCTCGGATCCTTCGAGTTGATAGATCGAGTCACCAATTCTTCAATGCAGTCGGCTCTTTGTCTCAGGGCACAAAACCTCACTCTGGACGAGTTGGCTCTTTGTAGCTCGGGTCGGCTCGAACTTGAATCTTGAAAATCTTGAACTCGAAGAGTCGGCTCTTTTCAGATTGGATCGGCTCTTCTTCTCAGGTTCGAAAAACCTTACTCTGGAAGAGTCAGCTCGATCCAGTTCGGGTCGGCTCACTTTCTCAGGCTTTTAGAATTAGGTCTGGCAGAGTCGTCTCTTTTTGGTTCGGGTCGGCTCGCTTGGGTGTTCTCAGAAATCTTCAGAAAATGGACTCTAGAGAAGTCTGCTCGGACTGATTCCAGTCGACTTGGATTCACAGGAGTCGGCTCGCTTTCCATCGAGTCGGCTCTGATTGATGTGTTCCAGATCCTTGCTGCGTGCCAGTAAGCAGAGTCGGCTCTTCATCACTTGGAGTTGACTCGAGTGTCTTTTTCAGAATTTTTATAACAGAACTTAAAGAAAACTCTCACCAACTCTTTTACAATTTCATATAAACCAACTCAAACTAAAATTCATGGCACACACATACTCACAGAAGTAACCCTTTTAATTGATTTTTCTTAGTATTTTGATTGGGTTCTTCTTTACAAAAATATTTACAACACAACTCAACCAAGAAAATAGAAGTGTAGGAGTTGAAGTTTGAACATGTTATTCATCCTACAAAAACTTGTCAAACACTTGAAGAGTTGTCAGAAATAAATGTACATGCTCCAATGTTTGGTTATCATCAAAATCACTTATGGGGTCAACACTCACCAGCGATCCCCTACTCTGTCCCGCATCAACTTGGTATCAGAGCCTAGCGGATTAGGGTTTTCTCTTCCTCCCCGGTTTCCCATCATTGCTCTTGTCCAGATCTCCCTATGCAAGACTTCTCAAACCTCGGTCAGATGTCGAGGTTCGTCAATGTCCTGCACCCAAGCCCCTCTCCTCTCCATCGCCTGTGAATCCCGTCTCCAACATCGCCTCTAATCAAGTCTCCCCCTCCGCCTCCATCACGTGAAGCCTCCCATAGCCCCCTGTTCCTGCTCACCGCCTGCAGCGACGCCCCAACCCCCCTTCCCTGGCGGGATCTCACGTCCCTCGCTGTACCCCTCCCCCTCCCTCACCCTCCACCCTGATGAGTCTCGTGCCAAGGCCCAGGCCACCACCGCCGCCCTCGCTGACCCCGACCTCGGCCACGCAGCCGGCCATGGCATCCCATCCACGGGCCTTTCGTCCCCTACATAGTGGGGACACCATGATCATAAACAAATCACTAGATCCTATTTGGTTTACCTAGTCATGTGTCAAATTTTTGAAAATTTTGTAATCAATTAAGATTGAGTCCTGTAATAAGTTGAGGTTAGTTGATTTGTCTCAACGCTCAACCTAGTCAGTATTTTGAGCCTTGTACATCAATTATGAGTCCAGTATGAGCCCAATTTTTGTACAAGAGAGGAGGTCACCCTACTTTGGAGTTCCACCGGGCAACATCCAGGAGTCAGAGGCCACTATATCAACCCAGTGGATTTTGTGTGACAACCCAGGATCCAAGATGCTTCTAGAAATCCTGATTCTTTCCAGATGTCCTCCAGATGCCCAGATTCCTCCCCATATGCCAAAGCATATTCCTAAACCAAGGCATCCATGATTTCAGAGGTCCACATGCATCCCAGCCCAAGGAAATCAAGCTCAAGTGCCAATCCCAAGCCCTAAGGAAGCAAGATTCCATGGAATATTCCAGATACCAGGCTACCAGGCCACCCCAGCTTCCAGAGGCCCAAACCCATGCACCCAAGCCCCTTTGGGCCAGCCCCTTACTACTCCTAGAGGCCCAACATGCCACCCTAGGCATCCTTGAGGTGTTGACCAAGTTCAAGGGGTGTCCTTGAGTGGAATAGTCAAAGCATGAAGGGAGAAGGAGAAGACTAGGTCAAATCCTAACTGAGTTGGGACTTATGTTCCTAATTATTTTAAGATTTATTTTTCTAACCTAGTTAGGAGAGGAATTGTAACCCAAGTATGTAACCCTAGTTGGAGGGCATGGGAACTCTATAAATACCCCACCCCTTCCCCTCTTGTAATCAATTTTTATTCATGATATCAAAACCCTGGTGAAATTTATTTGAGCTTGCGAGCTTGTGTTACTTTATTTTTTTTTTGGTTCTTTGGTTTGTGTTCTTGTGCTTGGCCAAATTCCTTACTACCCTAGCATCTTTCAAAGCCCTAACTCACTGCCATCCAAGCCTTCACACATCCAAGAAGGAGTGCCCTAGGCCGCCAAGCAAGGAGATCTTCAACAAGCTTCAAACAGCCTAACTTCTAAACCCTAACCTGATTCCTTCTAAACCTAGTTTCCTTTCTTTTTCTTACTTGCTATTTTGATTGACCCTTGATGTTTTGTAGGATTCTAGAGGTGTTTCACCTCCACAGAGGAGGCTTTCTTTGCCTCTGGAACCATCCAAATCAGCCATCTAACCAAGGAAACCGAACTTCATCATCTAGACTCCAATCAGAGTGCTATGTGATCTCTTCATTAGAAGTTCTTCAAATCACTGATTGGTAACATCCTTCCCTTTTTTTAATTTCTAATTTGATGAAGATAAGCTATCATAATCTGGGAGTTTCTCAATTCTCGAATCCTAGAATTTATTATTTTGCATGAGTTTGCCTGCGATACGAAGATTCTATGCATTGCTATTCTTCTTGCTAGTTCTTACTTTTATTTGTGAATTTAGCCTACAAATCATAATTATAAAAATCAAAAAAAAAAAAAAATTGTTTTTCCTACATGTTTAGCATTCTTAGAGTCATCCTACATTAGTTTGGTATCAGAGCGAGTTTAGGATAATTTTTTATTTGCATTGCATTCACAAACCCTAATTCTACATTCTGTCCACTGCATTAGGTGTCTAGTTTTCATCTAATTTTGGCATCATAAATGTTTTATTTTTTTGCGAAATTTGCCCTTCATGTCCTCTATTCTATCCTAGTAATTATTAGAATTTTTAATTATTTTTACTGAAACCCTAAATCTTTAAAATTTGGCATAATAGAAACCCTAATAGAATTATGATTATTTCTATAGCAGTCCAAAAAACCCTAGGTTTGCATCATAATATTATTTTTGTTCTATATGAAATTTAGTAGGAATCATTGGTGGGGACACCAGAGGTACCAGAATAAGATAGAGGCTTTTCAACCCTCTGTGAATTGATCAATAATTTATGAGTCCATCTGTAATAAGGGCTTAGCCCATCTATGTCCTTTTTTTAGTTGTTGTTTGAATCTTTTGAGTTATTATTTCAGTTCTGTACTAGTCAGCTTATGTTGAGCTAGTTCAGTCCAATGCTAGTCAGCTCATGTTGAGCTAATTTTATTTTTTTGAGTCCTGTCCAAGCATACTGAAGACTCAAGACTATATCATACAAGTGAAGACCAAGTCCAACTAGATTGAAGACATGGAAGTATAGCCCAAGTCCAACCCAGCTTGAAGATTTGAAGACCCCAGGAGGAAAATTCAGGAAAATCCTGATTTCTTGCAGATGCCCTCCAGATGCCCAGATTTCCTTCCAGATGCTAAAGTATATTCATAGATAAGGGCATCCATGATTCCAGAGGTCCATCTGCATCCTAGCCCAAAGAAATCAAGCCCAGGTACCAAGCCCAAGCCCCTAAGAAGCAAGATACCAGGAAATATTCCTGCTACCTGGCTACCAGGCCACCCCAGCTTCCAGAGGCACAAACCCATGCACCCGAGCCCCTTTGGGCCAGCATTTTGCTGCTCCTAGAAGACCAACACGCCCCCCTAGGCATCCTTAGAGTGTTGGCCAAGTCAAGAGAATTTTTAGGGATTTTTTCTACCTAATGTTTCCTTATTTTCTAGCTAGGGTTTGAGAGGGAAGAGGATTCTTATGTAAAGACTTATGTACCCTTACTTGGAGCCCAAGGTTAAGGGTCTATTTAAGGGACCCTAGCCTCTTGTATGAAACCTAATTTTTGATATAAATTAAAACCTTGACTTCTTCTATAAAGTTGTGTGATACCCTGCTGTGTGCATAAAGGGGTTTATGAGAGTTCTTCTTCCCGATGTTTGCAATCATCTTCCTGCTACCAACAAACCCTCCAGATCCCTGGACGCCCACTCCAAAAGAAGCCTTCCCTTGCTATTTTTCCTTTGTTTTCTTGTTCCTTTGTGAATTTTCTAACCCCTGACAGGTCGTTTGCAGGTCCCTGAGTTCCTACGAATCCAATGACTCCAGCCAAACCTCAATCGGATCACCGAGCAGAAAGCCGGGTATCCGCGGGTCTTTGGCTCGATTTTCCAGGCTGCATCCTTCGAGGAACGAGAGACCCCTTCACTGCGATCTTCACAGACATTGTCAGGTACACCCCTCTACCTCTAGTAGTTTTATTGTAGGAGAACTTGCCCTAACCGAGGCTTCTCAGCCCTGGCGGTCCTTCTTTGCTACTTTTCTAGGTCCTAATCTGCATGCTGATCTTCAAAAATTCATACAAAATTCCCTATAAATAATTTTGATCTGAAATTCGGGAATAAATCACCTAACTCAACATGTAAAACATACAAAAAAAATGGCATGCATATTAGTCTCGCATCATTTGATATCAGAGCTTAGATTAGGGCTTGTTTTTTGTAATTTTTAGTCCGTATATGCTCTGTTATTTTAATTATTTCTCCCTGATAAAAACTCAAAAAATTCTGAAATTTATTTTGCTGGATTCAATAATTCACAGTAATTTTAAATTTTTTTCATATTTTATTATGGCTTATTAATTTTCTGCAAGCTGAAATACAGACTGCAAATTTTTGGCTCTGTTTTTTTTTCAGCAAGGCAAGTTTGGAAGTTTTAGGGTTTTGTTTAGCATCTTTTACATATCTTTTAATTTTAGTATATTTCCAGCACATTAGGCCATGATTTGCAAGTTTTCTTCTATTTAAAAAAATACATATTCTCCAAAAATACCAAAAACATCTAAACCCTAATTTGCATCCTCATCTGCCTGCCATCATTGCATAATTTACTTTTAAGGGCACTCTTGCTATATCAGATGGGGGGAGGATTTGATCACCTCTCCTTAGCCCAAAACCACATCCCTTACATTCAGTCCCAAGCCTTAACCTAAAATTAACTAGACTTAATTTTCCATAGTGGGCTAGGGACACCAACTGGTCGGGTCCGGGCTACGTGTCAGATCATTGTGTCAAGATAACCTGTGTGTGCCTTGTGCTCAGTGTCTAGAATGGTGGTTTAGGGATTCAATCCCGAAGGGCTTGTGTGCTGGTCCGCCTACCTGGCCAATCTCTGATTGGTGTCTAGGATTGGCAATCAGGGACCTAACACTCCCCTTACACCTGCCTGGCTGAGTACAGGATTACTATAGGCTAGTTTGCCACCCTGATTGAGCATCTAGTTTAGACTCTAGGTCTAGTTAGCTGTAGTCGGTCTGATCAAGTCTTGCATGAGCACTAGATCAGGAGTTTCATATCACCCACCTCCTTCACAAATGTCTGAACCCATGGAAAATTTGGAAGCCCAAATGAAAGCCCTAGCTGATCAAATGGCCTAGATGGCTACCCAGATGACCCAGTTAACTCAGTCTCGTATTCAAACCAATGATAGAATTGACCATCTTGCCAATAGGTTTGATCAGTTAAAAGTCCGGGTAGGGACCCCAAGAAAAACACATGGGTCACAGTCTGAGCCAGATCCTGATTCCCCTCAACCTAGGAGGACCCCAAACCCTGATTTATACCATGAGGTCGAACCTAGGAGAGCCCCTTATCCTGACCCGTACTACAATCCTCAACCTAGGAGGACCCCAAACCCTGATCCATACCTTGAGGCTAAACCTAGGAGAGCCCATCGTCATGACCCAATCCCTAAGGTTAGTCCTAGAAGACCCAATCAAGATTTTATAGACCAGGAAGATAGATCCTATTTACCCTCTCCCTATAAGCCTAGTATACCCACAACCTATAGATCTTATGACTCCAAATCCTATGAACCTAGAACCTATGAATCCATAACCTATGAACCTAGATCCTATGACTCTAGATCCCATGATCATAGATCCTATGCACCCACACCCTTGAGCCTAGTAGACCCAACACCCAATATTCTGACCTATATAGGGAGTCCAACCCTAGGAGAACCTAATATTCTGACCCATATAGGGAGTCCAACCCTAGGAGAACCCAGTATTCTGATCCATATAGGGAGTCCAACCCTAGGAGGACCCAATATCCTGACCCATATAGAGAGCCCAACCTTAGGAGGACCCCATACCATGATCCATCCTTAGAACCTGACCATAGAGCTGACCCAAAATCCTATGACCCCAGATCCTATAATCCCATGACCCATAGATCTGCACCCTTGTCCTATGAGCCCAGAGAACCCATAACCCCTAAGTATCAATCTAGTACTAGTCAGGTTTCCCTTAGTCAACTTGAACCCCATAGGATTAGCACCCCTAAATATGAGCCCAGTAGTGAGCCACTACCCCTTAGGCAACCTGAACCTACTAGAATTAGTGTCCATAATCAGAAACCAGGACCTAGCCAATTTTCCCCTAGCCGACCTTTTCCAACCATTCCTGAGATTGACAAGGCTTACATTAACGTGGAAGTGTATGAAGCTGATGCAAACTTAGTGGATGAGTATGAGGGAGAAGAGGAGACACCTTTAGATGACCTAGAATTAGCTGACCCAATAGATACCTAGGTAGAAGCCAACCTAGAGGTAGTTGACCTTGACCACATCCAACCTAAAGCTATAGTGGAAGAACAAATAGAGGAAGAGAACCTAGGTACTGCTACTAGAGCCTTACCTGAGGAAACCATAGAGGAGAGCCAAATTATAGAGTCTAGTCCTAAAATACAAGAACCAGAAGAATTTATTAAGGACTTGATCTCTTTGAATCAGTACCCTCAGGATGAGCCTCCTCCTATAGTTCCCATTAAGGACCTCTTCCCTAAGATTAGTAACCCATCCTTCCATTATGCAAACCCCATAGATATACCGCAACCTTGTAAGGTTAGCCTCATTAGTCTAGGATTAGTCCCTGACATGCCTTCTTTTATCGAACTTTATCCAACTAACCTTGAACATTTTTCCCTACCCTACCAAACTACTTCTGAACCCACTTCCTATTTTCTGCCCTTTCCTGACACCTCCAGCATTTCTAGGATCATTAGATTGCATTTAGCTAAGATTAGCATACTGCATGCATTCATCACGCATGTTAGGTTTGCATCTTACTTCTGGCATACTCTTTGGAATTTGCTAGGAGTTCACTGTAAATTTTCATGTGCATGTCAAGCTAGGATCAAACCTAGAGAACCTATAATCTATTAGGTTTAGATCCAAATAGTTCAATAAAATTTTCTTCGATAGGAATGCATAGTCGAGTCTGTTATGTGTCAGTATGAGTCCTTTGCATCATTTGTTAGGAGTCTGCATGTGCCTAGCATGTTCACCACCCGCACTAATCTTAAAACAATTGGCTAATTTTCGAAGAAGGGTCAAAGAATTTGATGTAGTGGATTCTATCTTGGTTAGGCATAGGCCTAAAAGAAGCTTCATGCTCGTAGAGCCGGACCTTTTAAAGTGATAGAGAAGGATTGGATCAAATGCCTATGTGTTAGACATGCCTTCGGATTTGGGCATTAGTTCTACCTTCAATATTATAGACCTGGTTGAGTATAGGGAACCGGCAGCGATACCTAGTGAGGCCTTTGGACCTGTTCCTTTTCATTATGAGTGATCCTAACCCAGAGTGTCCACTAACAAATTGGCCTGAGAGAGGAGAACGGATCGAGCGTATCCTGGATGATCAAGCCTTCACGACCCGGGGCCGTGACTATCAACGCTTCCTGGTCCGATGGCAAGGCTGGCCAGAGTCGGACGATTCGTGGATTTCTCGAGAGGACTTGCAGCACCTCAACCTAGACCTCCTCGAGAGATATGTGAGCCAGCTTGATCTTCACTCGACAGGGTCGAGTTCCTCCCATCCCGGGAGAATTGGTGGGGACACCGGAGGTACCAGAATAAGACAAAGACTTTTTGGTGCGAGCACCAGACTCAGAAGAAGACTTCAGAGCTCCATCTGGATCTCTGATTAACCTTGCCCGAAGAATTAGGGTTTTTTGGCTTGTAATAAGGGTTGACTTGATCAACTCAGAAGAAGACTTCAGAGCTCCATCTGGATCTCTGATTAACCTTGCCCGAAGAATTAGGGTTTTTTGGCTTGTAATAAGGGTTGACTTGATCAACTCAATTTTAGCTTGAGTCTATATTACCTGCATTTTTATTTTGTTGAGTCATGTTGACTCAGTAGTGGACTAGGGCTTCAACCTGGGGTGTTACATTTTCTCCCAAGGCCAAGCAAGTGGGCGCCACACTCCCAGCCACACTCCCAGCCATACGCCTGAGTCCAGGGGGTGCCACATCTCCATCCAGCAGGCTTTGGTCCCCACACCACAGATAGCAGCTCCCTTCTCTCATGCGCCAATTGAGGAGAAATCCACCAAGGGTCCACAAATCAAGGGGGCGGTCCAAGACATTCCCAAAAGAACCAAACTATGAAAGGGAAGAAATTCTCTTGGAGAGAACTTCAAGGAGGCGCCCATTACCTGCCAAAAATACTCAAAACAAAGTTAGAAAGAGCCATAACTTGGGGAGAAAGAAAATGAGGTATCCAAAAAGGGTTGAGCCATGGAAGGAAGGAGATTTCTCTTGAAGAGCAAGGTTAGGAGGCGCCCTAGTCATTCCAACTAAAGCCAGATATAAAAGGAAACAAATTTTCTCTTGGAGGGCAAAGTTAAGAGGCACCCAAACACTTCCAGATAAGGCCAAGCATAGAAGAAAAAAAATAGTTTTCTTGGAGGTCAAGACAAGGAGGCGCCACCCACTTTCCTTTTTTGAAGCCTCAATCATCTTTGGAATTATTTGGCCGGCCATATGAGTAGGGATTGATCCTACAATCCTAATTTGAAGATCCCCTCCTTTAGTCCTACATGGGAAGATGTAAAACCCTACTCTCTTGTAATGTCCTATAAATTAAAACCCCTTTGTAAGTTCTAAGGAAAATGATGAATGAAACTAATTTTTTTTGTGAGCAAACTCTGTGTTTTCTCTCTTCCGCACTTGCATCCAGGTGTTGAGCTCCGTGAGGGAGTAAATCCGGGTTCCCCAAGAACCTTGAGGAGGTGTGAGATCTCCAAACCCCAAACCCTAGGTTAGCCACTTCTACTCCAAAACCCTAGCCGCCCATCATCCACTTCAATCCACCAAACCCTAGCCTATCCCACCTCCCACGGCCTCTCTCTCCAAGTCCAGGCCGACCACCAGCATCCAGCTCCAGTCCGGATACTTGAGATCCATAGCTCTTTTCAGAGGGAGTCGAATCAGCCTTCAAGAGAATCCGGATCTCAGCGACATCAGCCTTCAAGTTCTTCGAACTGGTAAATCCTTCCCTGAGTATCTGAATCCATCACTTATTTTTCTTCTTCCCAGATCTTGAGTTCAAGAGAAGCCGACCCAGCCATGAGACCAGTATTGGAGGATCCATTGCGAAGATAGCCGAATCCGAGGATCCAACAATCTGCTCGAGAGAGTTCTTCCACCCAAATTCTGTGAAGATCACTGTCTGGTTGGTAAACCATCTCTTCTCTTTATTTCTGTCCTGTTGAAAGTTCAGAGCGAAACCCTAGGTCTGGAAGTTTCTCAACCCCCAGTGATCCGTTACTTTTGAACTACTCTGATAACTTAGCTTCTTCTAAATTGTGCTTTCAATCCTTACCTAGTTTCCATCAACTTAGTTTAACTTTACTTTGAGTCAAAGCCAATTTCTGAAATATATATAAAAAAAAAAAAGAATTAATCTTAATTTTACTTCCGCATACGCTTCTTTTCTCTTTGTTCTGCATCATTTTTGGTATCAGAGCTTTCGTTCTGCATCAATTTTGGTATCAGAACCCAGTCTAGGGTTTCTATTTTGCTTGCTTGTTTTAAGTCTCTCTCCTTTTTACTTTGTCTGCTCGAAGTAGACTCCCCAGGACGTCCGGTCCTAGGAACGAAGCAAGGTGCAAACCTCCTCTTTCCATTCCATGGGGTATTCCTAGGGCGTGTAGGGGATCCGTTGGGTTACAACTTCGTAGCAGGAATTTTAAACGGGGAAGTACTCTGTTTTCAGCCCGTAATTACCCTGTTGCAAGAATTATTTCTCACTGCAGGTAACTCCAAATTTGATAATTTTTATTTTTCTGAATCCAGTATAATTGAAGATATTTTTCATAATTTTCCTGTAATTTATTGGTTTCCGTGAGATTTCTGAGAATTAAATTACTGCAACTCTATTTTTATATTTCTGTAATTCAATTATTTTTGAATGTTCAACACTTAATTCATCTTAAGGGCATTTGAGCATCTAAGATAAGGGGAGGAGTTGATAACCTCTCCTTAGCCCAAAACCACCACCTACTCATTCGAACCTAAGCCTTTAATCTTAAAATTAATTAGACCTAATTTGCCCTAGTGGGCTAGGGACATCAACAAGTCGGGTCAAGGCTAGTGTTGAGTCAGTTTGTCTAGTTACTCTGTGTGTGCTTTGTACTCAGTGTCTAGAATGGTGGTTCAGGGATTCCATCCCGAAGGGCTTGTGTGCTGGTCCGCCTACCTGGCCAATCTCTGATTGGTGTCTAGGATTGGCATCTAGGGACCTAATACTCCCCTTACACCTGCCTGGCTGAGTCCTGAGTTACTACAGGCTAGCTTGCCACTCTGATTGGGCATCTAGTTTGGGCTCTAGGTCTAGTTAGCCCGTAGTCATTCAGTTGAGTCTCATTTTGTGTGTTTGCTTGCATCATGTCTACCCGGAATGGAGTGCCCTGCCAACCTGGTCAAACCCAACCTGATTTAGAGGCCATGGTTAGAAATCTTACCGAAAGTATGACCAAATTGAGTCAGGACATGAATGAGGGTTTTTCCCAGTTTAGGGATCGAGTCCAAGTACTTGAGAAACGTAGACATCAAAATTGGACCCCTGATCCAAAATTTAATAGGCCCCAACCTCACCCATGCCAGGAACCTAGGAGGACCTTATACCGTGATCCCGAGCATAACCTTAGGAAGCCTAACCATGATATCTATAGTGTGGATCGTGTCTATGAGAGGTCCTTACAATATTCTAGACCAGTCACTCAACAACCCAAGTCTTCTAGATCAAACCATTTAGATCCACACCCATGCCCAAGTAAGGTCTCTACTAGCTTGAAACCCAGTGTGACCCAGGTTCCTATATCTCAAGAATGTTTGTTTTGTGGAGAAAGAGGCCATAAATCTAGTCAGTGCCCATGCATAGGACTGGCTTGTGCACAGCTAAGTGGTAAGAATCCTAAGGATGAAATTAATGAGGGAGAACCCAAGCCTACCAATGAGGAAGAACGGTTAGGTATGACAAGCCTAGAATCAGTTGACCCGATTACCACTGACCCGAAACCCATTGGAGATGGCATCGAGGAAGTATATGATGCTGGCTTGAGTCTAGTTGATGAATATGAGGGGGAAGAACTTGAAGAATGTGACATTGATACTATTGGTTCCTTACCTGAGGAGACCTTGGAAAGCAACCAACTGGTAGGACCTAGTTCAGAAATTCAAGAGATTTGTGAGAATCAGGTTCCTTTAGTCAAATACCCCCAGGAAGAACTCATAGTGTTAGCCCGAGCTATCAGTTCGTACCCTCTAATGACAGTCATTCCCCAAGTACCAATTGAAGATCTTTGCACTGAACTGTTTAAGTTTGCCCACCCTATGGTAGATCCTCTCCTTAGGATGACTGAATCAAGCCTCTTACAATTGGACCTTGTCCCATGCCCAGCCACTAAGGTCTCTCCCGTAATCTCAGTTGAACATCCTTGTCTTGAGTGGATTGATTCACCCAGTCCTGTAGAAGTCCTCCTTATGGCCCCAGACTCCTTCCTTCGCATGACTGACCTACCCTTCTATAGAGTATACCTTTCCGCACCCATAGGTCAAATTTCAAGTCTTGAGGTCATCATCCATAGGCCCTCCCATGAAACATTCTCTAATCCAGTTCTTGAGAAAGTGGATCATTATTTGCTTAGAGAACAAACCTTAACTATTGCAATCACATGTCCTAGGCTACTTCCTGAACCATCTCTTGATCCATTCCTGGGAGTAGCAAACTTTTCCTTTCGTAAAGATGACCAGTTGACACTCATAAATCACCATTCAAACCTTCAGGTCACCACCTTTAGTCAACAGGTAATTCGAGACTCCACCTCATATCTCCTCCCTTTCTCTAGGACTTCCAATGCTTCTTACACCATCCAAGTATACTTTGTCGAAGCCTTTAGAGTGAACCACGTGTCAGAACCTATTAGGTTTGCCACCTACTTCTGGAAGACCTTATGGCACCTACTAGGCATCCATAATAAGTTTTCATGCTCTGCATGCCCTCCTCCGACCCAAGGTCAAACCTAGAGAGCCTTAGTTTGTTAGGTTTAGACTTAGGGTTCCTTTGTAATAAAGTCCATTCTTTAGGAATGCGTCGTCAGTCTAGTTTAGTTTTCTTGACCCTTTACTAGGCTTTGGCTCAGATTTTGGTTTGATTGAGAGCACCAGGAATTGGGATTTGTTTTTTTATCCAGGGCTGAAATTGCATTCAATGTTTCGATCAATAGGTCTATAGGCTAGAGTCCCTTTGAAATTGTTCATGGATACAAGCCTCACACACCACTTGATCTGATTTCACTATTAGCCCACACACACAAGTCTCTTGATGCACTTGCATAGCATGTAAAGGACTTGCATAAAGAAATTCATGCCAAAATAAATTTAAGTAATGAAACTTATAAGAAGTTGGCTGATTCTCAAAGGCGAGTCAAAACTTTTGACGAAGGAGACTATGTAATGATTAGGTTAAGGCCTGAACAGTTTCCTCCTGGAACCGTTAGAAAGTTACATGCTAGAGGAGCTGGACCATTTAGAGTGGTGAAGAGAGTAGGATCCAATGCCTATGTGCTCGAGTTACCTCCAGAACTAGGCATTAGCTCCACTTTCAACATTACAGACCTAGTAGAGTATAGAGAGCCAGCTGTGATTCCCAGCGAGGCTTTTGAACCTAATCCTTCTCTTGAGAGTGAACCTGACCCTGTGTGTCCACCAACAAACCGGCCTATGAGGAAAGAGCAGATTGATAAGATCCTGGATGATCAGGTTATCTCTACTCGTAATCGAGGATACCAAAGATACCTGGTCCGCTGGTAAGGAAGGCCAGATTCTGATAACTCTTGGATCTCCCGAGAAGAATTACAAGAATTGGACCCAGACCACTTGGAGAGATACCAAAGCTAACTTGATCCATACTCGACAGGGTCGAGTTCCTCCCACCCTAGGAGAATTGGTGCGAGCACTAGACTCAGAAGAAGACTTCAGAGCTCCATCTGGATCTCTGAATAACCTTCCCCGAAGAATTAGGGCTTTTTGGCTTGTAATAAGGGTTGACTTGATCAACTCAGAAGAAGACTTCAGAGCTCCATCTGGATCTCTGATTAACCTTGCCCGAAGAATAAGGGTTTTTTGGCTTGTAATAAGGGTTGACTTGATCAACTCAATTTTAGCTTAAGTCTATATTACCTGCATTTTTATTTTGTTGAGTCATGTTGACTCAATAGTGGACTAGGGCTTCAACCTGGGGTGTTACATTTTCTCCCAAGGCCAAGCAAGTGGGCGCCACACTCCCAACCATACGCCTGAGTCCAAGGGGCGCCACATCTCCATCCAGCAGGCTTTGGTCCCGACACCCAAATAGCAGCTCCCTTCTCTCATGCGCCAATTGAGGAGAAATCCACCAGGGGTCCACAAATCAAGGGGGCGGCCCAAGACATTCCCAAAAGAACCAAACTATGAAAGGAAAGAAATTCTATTGGAGAGAACTTCAAGGAGGCGCCCATTACCTGCCAAAAATGCTCAAAACAAAGTTAGAAAGAGCCATAACTTGGGGAGAAAGAAAAGGAGGTATCCAAAAAGGGTTGAGCCATGGAAGGAAGGAGATTTCTCTTGAAGAGCAAGGTTAGGAGGTGCCCTAGTCATTCCAACTAAAGCCATATATAAAAGGAAACAAATTTTCTCTTGGAGGGCAAGGTTAAGAGGCACCCAAACACTTCCAGATAAGGCCAAGCATAGAAGGAAAAAAATAGTTTTCTTGGAGGTCAAGACAAGGAGGCGCCACCCACTTTCCTTTTTTGAAGCCTCAATCATCTTTGGAATTATTTGGCCGGCCATATGAGTAGGGATTGATCCTACAATCCTAATTTGAAGATCCCCTCCTTTAGTCCCACATGGGAAGATGTAAAACCCTACTCTCTTGTAATGTCCTATAAATTAAAACCCTTTGTAAGTTCTAAGGAAAATGATGAATGAAACCAACTTTTTTTTGTGAGCAAACTCTGTGTTTTCTCTCTTCCGCACTTGCATCCAGGTGTTGAGCTCCGTGAGGGAGTAAATCCAGGTTCCCCAGGAACCTTGAGGAGGTGTGAGATCTCCAAACCCCAAACCCTAGGTTAGCCACTTCTACTCCAAAACCCTAGCCGCCCATCATCCACTTCAATCCACCAAACCCTAGCCTATCCCACCTCCCACGGCCTCTCTCTCCAAGTCCAGGCCGACCACCAGCATCCAGCTCCAGTCCGGATACTTCAAATCCATAGCTCTTTTCAGAGGGAGTCGAATCAGCCTTCAAGAGAATCCGGATCTCAGCGACATCAGCCTTCAAGTTCTTCAAACTGGTAAATCCTTCCCTGAGTATCTGAATCCATCACTTATTTTTCTTCTTCCCAGATCTTGAGTTCAGGAGAAGCCGACCCAGCCACGAGACCAGTATTGGAGGATCCATTGCGAAGATAGCCGAATCCGAGGATCCAACAATCTGCTCGAGAGAGTTCTTCCACCCAAATTCTGTGAAGATCACTGTCTGGTTAGTAAACCATCTCTTCTCTTTATTTCTGTCCTGTTGAAAGTTCAGAGCGAAAACCTAGGTCTGGGAGTTTCTCAACCCCCAGTGATCCGTTACTTCTGAACTACTCTGATAACTTAGCTTCTTCTAAATTATGCTTTCAATCCTTACCTAGTTTCCATCAACTTAGTTTAACTTTACTTTGAGTCAAAGCCAATTTCTGAAATAAAAAAAAAAAAAGAATTAATCTTAATTTTACTTCCGCATACGCTTCTTTGCTCTTTGTTCTGCATCATTTTTGGTATCAGAGCTTTCATTCTGCATCACTTTTCAACCCTCAGTGAATTGATAAATAATTTATAAGTCCATCTATAATAAGGGCTTAGCCCATCTGTGTCCTTTTTTTAGTTGTTGTTTGAGTCTTTTGAGTTGTTATTTCAGTTCTGTACTAGTCAGCTTATGTTGAGCTAGTTCAGTCTAATGCTAGTCAGCCATGTTGAGCTAATTTTATTTTTTGAGTCCTGTCCAAGCATACTGAAGACTCAAGACTATATCATACAAGTGAAGACCAAGTCCAACTAGGTTGAAGACATGGAAGTATAGCCCAAGTCCAATCCAGCTTGAAGATTTGAAGACCCTAGGAGGAAAATTCAGGAAAACCCTGATTTCTTGCAGATGCCCTCCAGATGCCCAGATTCCCTTCTAGATGCCAAAGTATATTCATAGATAAGGGCATCCATGATTCCAGAGGTCCATCTGCATCCTAGCCCAAAGAAATCAAGCCCAGGTGCCAAAACCAAGCCCCTAAGAAGCAAGATACCAGGGAATATTTCTGCTACCTGGCTACCAGGCCACCCCAGCTTTCAGAGGCCCAAACCCATGCACCCGAGTCCCTTTTGGCTGGCCTTTTGCTGCTCCTAGAAGACCAACACGCCCCCCTAGGCATCCTAGGAGTGTTGGCCATGTCAAGAGAATTTTTAGAGATTTTTTCTACCTAATGTTTCCTTATTTTCTAGCTAGGGTTTGAGAGGGAAGAGGATTCTTATGTAAAGACTTATGTACCCTTACTTGGAGCCCAAGGTTAAGGGTCAATTTAAGGGACCCTAGCCTCTTGTATGAAACCTAATTTTTGATATGAATTAAAACCTTGAGTTCTTCTATTGAGTTGTGTGATACCCTGCTATGTGCATAAAGGGGTTTGTGAGAGTTCTTCTTCCCGGTGTTTGCAATCATCTTCCTGCTGCCAACAAACCCTCCAGATCCCTGGATGCCCACTCCAAAAGAAGCCTTCCCTTGCTATTTTTCCTTTGTTTTCTTGTTCCTTTGTGAATTTTCTAACCCCTGACAGGTCGTTTGCAGGTCCCTGAGTTCCTACAAATCCAACGACTCCAGCCAAGCCTCAATCGGATCACCGAGCAGAAAGCCAGGTATCTACGGGTCTTTGGCTCGATTTTCCAGGCCGCATCCATCGAGGAACGAGAGACCCCTTCGCTGCGATCTTCACAGACGTTGTCAGGCACACCCCTCTACCTCCAGTAGTTTTATTGTAGGAGAACTTGCCCTAACCGAGGCTTCTCAGCCCCGGCGGTCCTTCTTTGCTACTTTTCTAGGTCCTAATCTGCATGCTGATATTCAAAAATTCATACAAAATTTCCTATAAATAATTTTGATCTAAAACTCGAGAATTAGTCACCTAACTCAACATGTAAAACATACAAAAAAAATGGCATGCATATTAGTCCTGCATCAATCATCATCACCATCCATCCTCTGTTTCAGATTTTTTTGATTTTTTTATGCATGGGGATCTGTGTCAAACTCTGCATCGACTAAAACCCTAATTCTCTAATTTCTACAACATTCTGCATTTTAACTAAACCTAACTTAATCAACTTCCACACACCCCAATCCCAAGCCTAATTGATTGCTAACCTAATCAACTTAAACCTAATTTGTCATTGCATAAAATATTCATAAAATATTTTTATTTTACTGATTGTTTTAGATTGCATCAGGGCCATCGATTGCCATCATTCTTATCCTAATCTTAAGGGAAATTCTCTATCTCATATTAGGGCAGGATTTCATCACCTGTCCTGGACCCCAAACCACATCATTGTACTAGCCCAAGCCTAATTAAAATCAATTAGACCTAATTTTTCCTAGTAGGCTAGGAGACATCAATAGGTTGGGTCCGAATTGTGTGGGCCAACTAGTGCATTTAATCCTGTGGCTGTTACTGAAATCTGGTATCTAAGGCTGAGGGTCCAGAGTCAAACGACCTAAGTGGACTAGTGGTTTATAATTAGGACCCTGTGACAAGCAGGGAGAGCCTCCCACCACCCCACCCCCTACCTAGCCCGTGGAAGGATTAGCTGCTGGGTTAAGTGTAAGTTGAGCTGACCCATTTAGTTTTGGATTTAGGTCTAGGAAACCTTAGATTATACTAGCCTAGTTCTTTTTGCATGATTGGTTGCATCATTCCACTCTGATTGATTGATTGTTGCATGACCACTAGACTAGGAACCCAATACCAAAAGTCGACGCCCCAACCCAACTTAACCATGGATCCCAATTTTGAGACTTTCATAAAAGCCATGAATGAACAAATGGTTGCCCAATTAACCACCCAGATCCACCAATCCAACACCCAAACCCAAAATCAGTTAGCTCAAATGGACCTCAAACATGATCAAACCCAAAATCAGCTTGTCCAGTTGACCACTCAACTCAACCAGATAACCCAATTGACCCAATCCCAGAACCAAATGAACCACAGACTCAACCAAGTAGACCAACGATTTGACCAGGCAACCACTAGGATCAACCAGCTAACTACTAGTTTTGACCAAGTAGGAGATCGGTTAGGAACCCTAGACAAGACCCATAGGACTGAAACCATAACCTATGAACCCATAACCCTTAGTCAGCCTGAGCCCAATAGGATTAGTACCATTAGAAATGAACCCAGTGTTAGTCAAGGACACCTTAGCCAACCCACCCTTGTCATCCTAGTCATTAGTCAGTTTTTCCTTAGTCTACCCCCTCTTACCACCTTATTGGTTCATCCAAATGACCTTGAAGAAGAGATATATGAGGCTGACCCAAGTTTAGTGGAACAGTATGAGGAGGAAGAAGAGGAGTTCTCCATAGAAAACTTAGAGTTAGTTGAATCAATAGATACCCAGGTAGAAGACCACCCAACAATAGTTGACCCTGACCATATCCAAGTAGGAGCCGACCTAGATTTAGCTAACCCTAGCCATACCCAAATAGTAACAGACATAGAGTTAGCTGACCAAGTAGTGGAAGAGCTGTTAGAGGAAGAGAACCCTGATACTATTACTAGAGTTTTACCTGAGAAGACACTAACAGAAAGCCTAACTATAGAGCCCAGTCCTTTGATTTATGAGCCAAAAGAATTCATTAAGGACCTGATCTCTTTGAATCAGTACCCTCATGATGAAGTCACCTCTTTAACTCCACTTGATCTTTTTCCTGAAATTAACAACCTTTTCTTCCATAATGCAGACCCTTTAGATAGACATCAACCCCATAAGGTTAACCTCATTAGCCTAGGATTAATCCCTGATACCCCTTCTTATATCCTACTTTATCCAACTAACTCTGAACCATCTTCTTATTTCTTACCCTACCCAGCTGACCCTGAACCTACCCCATATTTTCTACCCTTTCCTAGATCTTCTTATGTTTCTTTAGTCATTCATATGCATTTTATAGAGGTTTGCATATTGCATTCATTCATTGAGTCTGTCATTTTTGCTTCCTACTTATGGAAGACCCTTTAGCATCTATTAGGAGCTCATGTCACATTTTCATGTGCATACCAAACCAGAGTTAAACCTAGAGAGCCTATAGTATGTTAAAGTTTAGGCCCTTAGAGTCAAATAAAATTTTCTTTGATAGGAAGGTCTAGTTGAGTCTATTAGGTGTTAATTGAGTCCAGTAAATCCATAGCCTCAAATTATTTGTCCACCCATGCACTGACCTCTGCACAGCATTTGCATCCAAAAATTAGTCAAGAGCTGAACATAATTAATGAACTAAATAATAACTTGGCTAATTCCCAAAAAAAAGATAAAGATTTTTATGTAGAAGAATATGTGACTGTTAAAGAATTTTCTGCTCACGAAGCTGGCCCATCTAAAATAATGAATAGTAGTGGACCCAATGCCTATGTGCCTGAGATATTACCTGATTTAGTTATTAGCTCCACCTTCATCATCTCAGACTTTGTAAAGTTTAGGGAGCCAGCAATGACACCCAGTGAGCCCCTTGAGCCACTCCCGTTTCTTGAGAAAGAACCAACCCCAGAGCGACCACATATATTTGGCCTTTTTGTGAGGGAAAGATTGAGAGAACTCTGGACGATCAAGCTCTCGATATCCAAGATAGAGACTGTCAGCGGTACTTGGTCCGATGGCAAGGTCGGTCAGAATCTGAGGACTTATGGAATGCTGGTGCGGATCTGCAGCGCCTCAACCCAGACCCTCCTTGAGCCAAATTAACCCATACTCGATGGGGTCGAGTTCCTCCCACCCCGGGAGAATTAGTGGGGACACCAGTATCAGACACAGATCACTGGATCCCATTTGGTTTACCTAGTCATGTGTCAAAGTTTTGAAAATTTTATAATCAATTAAGATTGAGTCCTGTAATAAGTTGAGGTTAGTTGATTTGTCTCAACGCTCAACCTAGTTAGTATTTTGAGTCTTGTACACCAATTATGAGTCCAGTATGAGCCTAATTTTTGTACAAGAGAAGAGGTCACCCTACTTTGGAGTTCCATCAGGCAACATCTAGGAGTCAGAGGCCACTACATTTGTCCATTGGATCTTATGTGACAACCCAGGATCTAAGATGATTCTAGAAACCCTGATTCTTTCCAGATGTCCTCCAGATGCCAAAACATATTCTTAAACCAAGGCATCCATGATTCCAGAGGTCCACATGCATCCCAGCCCAAGGAGATCAAGCCCAGGTGCCAATCCCAAGCCCTAAAGAAGCAAAATTCTATGGAATATTTCTACTACCAGGCTACCAGGCCACCCCAGCTTCCAGAGGCCCAAACCCATGCACCCAAGCCCCTTTGGGCCGGCCCCTTGCTGCTATTAGAGGCCCAACATGCCACCCTAGGCATCCTTGAGGAGTTGACCAAGTCCAAGGGATGTCCTTGAGTGGAATAGTCAAAGCATGAAGGGAGAAGGAGAAGACTAGGTCAAATCCTAACCTAGTTGGGACTTATGTTCCTAATTATTTTAAGATTTGTTTTTCTAACCTAGTTAGGAGAGGACTTGTAAACCAAGTGTGTAACTCTAGTTAAAGGGCATGGGAACTTTATAAATACCCCACCCCTCCCCCTCTTGTAATCAATTTTATTCATGATATCAAAACCCTGGTGAAATTTATTTGAGTTGCGAGCTTGTGTTACTTTATTTTTTTTTGGTTCTTTGGTTTGTGTTCTTATGCTTGGCCGAATTCCTTGCTACCCTAGCATCCTTCCATGCCCTAACTCACTACCATCCAAGCCTTCACACGTCCAAGGAGGAGTGCCCTAGGCTACTAAGCAAGGATATCTTCAACAAGCTTCAAACAGCCTAGCTTCTAAACCCTAACCTGATTCCTTCTAAACCTAGTTTTCTTTCTTTTTCTTACTTGCTATTTTGATTGACCCTTGATGTTTTGCAGGATCCCCGATGTGTTTCACCTCCCTAGAGGAGGCTTTCTTTGCCTCTGGAACCATCCAAATCAGCCATCTAACCAAGGGAACCAAACTTCATCATCTAGACTCCAATCAGAGTGCTTTGTGATCTCTTCATCAGAAGTTCTTCAAATCACTGATTGGTAAAATCCTTCCTTTCTTTTAATTTCTGATTTGATGAAGATAAGCTATCCTAATCCGGGAGTTTCTTAATTCTCGGGTCCTGGAATTTATTATTTTGCATGAGTTTGCCTACGATACGATGATTCTATGCATTGCTATTCTTCTTGCTAGTTCTTACTTTTATTTGAAAATTTAGCCTACAAATCATAATTATAAAAATTATAAAAAAAAAATATTTTCTATTTTTCCTGCATGTTTAGCATTCTTAGAGTCATCCTGCATCACTGCAGATGCCGGGCTTCCCCCCAGCTCCCATGGGTGCTCGCCGTCCTGCGGCCCCTATGCAAGTCGCCGCCAGGCCAGGGGCACCGCCTGTGCCTTTCCCCGTGTTACCGGCTCCACCGCCGGCTCTATGTGTTCCCTGTGCCGTGTGCTCCCCTTTTCTCCATCAAAAGGCCGCCACCTGCGGCCCCACTGCCGCCCGTGCTCCCAACGCCACCGAACATCGTCGCCCCATGATGTCCATCTAACCCTCTTCCTCTTATGCCGGCGTCGTCCTTCGCCCGGCGCCAACGCTGGCGAGCCCCATCAGATTTCATCCCCTGGTCCGTTCCCCTTCGAACCATGGAGAAGATGAAGTCTAGCATGAACATGAAAGTGCACAGTTTCTGGAGCAGCACCGTTTCTTGAGCAGCATGGATCTCAGTGCTGCACAATCTTCAAAGCTGCACTAATATCAGAGCAGCCAAAAAAAATAAAAAGTATGGGGAAAAGAAAAGAAGGTGAAAAAATAAAAAAAGGAAAAAAGAAAATAGCCTCTTTTGCTTTGATTAGTTTTGGTTCCGTCAAACCCCCGCTGAGCTTGACTCGACGGAGTTGAGTTCTCCCCACCATAGGGGAATGATGGGGACCGAGAGTCTATTTTATTTTATTTTATTTGAGTCCAATAGTCCTGAGTCACTTGTACTAAAGTGAGCCAATTGAGTCCTGTAATAAAGTGAGACAACTAAGTCAATTGAGTCCACTTAGTCAGGTCCAGTCATTTTAATTGAGTCAGGTCCGATCGAGTCATTCAGGTCATGTACAAGAGAAGAGTTCACAGCCAGGAGATCTACCAGGCCTACCCAACTAGAGCTGGCCTTCATACACTTGGGCCCTTTCATGCCGTAAAGCCCGCAAGAGAGAGCTCCAGTCCAAGACAAAGGCCCACTACTGACCAAGCCCACCAGGATTTCTTGGTCCACGAGTCAGGGTTTCTTAGCCCTCAAGTCATGTAACCTGGGGTGAATCTATAAATACCGCCCCTCCCCTCTTGTATGAAACATCTTTTTCTCATGAATACAAATTAAAAAAATTATTTTGGTTGAGTTTTGAGTTTTTCTTCGGATTGGAGTGGGTGTGACGCCCTGGTTCCCTGTTCTTGAGTGCAAGCCCTAATTCTTTGGTGACTTCTATTCTCGCCAGCAATCCCCCACTCTGTCCCGCAGGCCTACCCAACCAGAGCTGGCCTTCATACACCTGGGCCCTTTCATGCCGCAAAGCCCGCAAGAGAGAGCTCCAGTCCAAGACAAAGGCTCACTGCTAACCAGGCCCACCAGGGTTTCTTGGCTCACAAGTCAGGGTTTCTTAGCCCTCAAGTCATGTACCATAGGGTGAATCTATAAATACCGACCCTCCTCTCTTGTATGAAACATATTTTTCTCATGAATACAAATTAAAAAAATTATTTTGGTTGAGTTTTGAATTTTTCTCCGGATTGGAGTGGGTGTGACACCCTGGTTCTCTGTTCTTGAGTGCAAGCCCTAATCCTCTGGTGACTTCAATGCTTGCCAGTGATCCCTCACTCTGTCCCGCATCATAAAGGGAATGAGGTTTTTAATTGGTTCCCTTGTCTGACCTGGCCAATCTAATTGGTGTCTAAGGAAAGCAACGGGGGGACCCCATCACCCCTCCCACTTACCTGGCCAATTTGGTCATATCTAAATCTTAATTTGGTAATGCTAATTGGTTAAGTATACTATAATTTGCTTTCCTTCATGCTAAGCCAAATTTATGTCAAAACTATAGTAGGTTTGTTGTGTACACACAAGGCCTACTATAGGAATTGATATAAGATTTGTCTTGGTACACTTAGTGCTTTATAGCATGTTTGGATATGTTGCTTTGTTGTGTACACACAAGGGCAACAATATTTAATCATGGCTCTATGGAAATGAAAGGTTCGACTAAACTAAGACATTATAGTTTGTTGTGTACACACAAGGCCATAAGTGTCCTAAAGGCAAAGATAATTGTTGAGAATTGCACGGGTTGCAATTGGAAAGGTTGTCCTACCTTTGAACTCATGTGTGTTTGTTGTGTACACACAAGGCACTCATGAGGAATAAGGATCTTAACCCCACTAAGGAAACCAGGAAGGTTTCTTGCTTACCATAGTTGAGGGTTATGGTATTTGAAGAAAATAATGGGAGACATAATTAGATATAAAGTCCTTATCTAATTATGAATGTCATAATTGAGTGGTCTGCTAATATTGTTCTTTAATTAAATGTAAGATATTTAAATAATGGCTTCAAACTTATCACTGAGGGGCATCTTGGATGCCAATAAGTTAATCGATCCAAATTATGTGGACTGGTTAAGGAACCTGGGAATTGTATTAACTCAGGAGAAGCTTTCATATATACTTGATTCTCCGAATCTAGTGTTGATCGGAGGGGATGCATCAGAGGAGGATATTCCCATATACAGGATGTTGCAAAATGACAGTACAACTGTCAGATGCATCATGTTGGCCTCAATGAGCAATGAGCTCCAGAGACAACATGAAGGCATGGAACCTCAGTCCATACTGCTTAATTTAAAGGAGCTATATGGAGAGCAAAGTAGGGTTGCTTGATACGAGATATCGAAGCAGTTGTTCCATGCTCGGATGAGTGAGGGTTCACCTATGCAAACCCATATGCTGAAACTGATTGACTTGATCACTTGATTGGGTCAATTAGGGTTTGTCATAGATGGTGAACTCAATCAGGACTTGATCTTGTAATTACTCCCAGATTCCTTCTCTTAGTTTGTTCTCAACTACCATATGAACAAACTAAACATTTCATTGCCAGAGCTACTTAACATGCTTAAGACAGCTGAGAGCCACTCTAAAGGAGATAAGGCTCACGTGCTTCTTGTTAATAGAAAGAAGCAGGCAATGAAGAAGGGTATGAAGAGAAAATTCAACCCTAGGAAAAGCATCCAAAAGAAGAACAAGAAAGCTAAGAAGGCTGATGGAGCATATATGCAATTCATTGCAGGGACTCCATAGAATTTATCATTGAGTGAAGCAAGATGCAAGTGGAGCATCTAAAGGTTTGTACATGATACAAACTAATTTATCATTGAGTGATTCCACTTCTAATTCATGGGTATTGGATACCGCATGTGGATCTCATATATGCAATTCATTGCAAGGACTCCACAGAATTAGAAGATTGAAGGGTGACTTTAAGCTACATGGGACAAGTGGTGAAGCCATACATGCTGAAGCTATGGGTACCTATCTTCTTTTATTACCTTCGGGTGATGTAATAAAGTTAGAAGAATACTTCTATGTTAAGTGCTAGAGCTAACAAGTGTAGATTTGTTGGTTACCAAAAGTAGGTATGGGATACCTCTTTTATAATGCTACTGAACAAAAGATAATTGACAGTAGGCATGCTACATTCTTGGAACAAAAGTTTATCAAAGAAGGATGTAGTGGTTCTTCACTTGAGTTATGTGAAGAATAGAACCAACAAACCAATGAGCCTTCAAGTGAAGTTCCTCAACCAGAGGTTCTTATAGATCAAGAATAATCACAATACACACCTCCTCTCCGAAGGTCAGAGAGGGTGCGGGGAGCACCTCTCAGATATTGCTTTGTCATCGAGGATGACAATGAAGCCAGTGTCATATAGGATGATGATCCTGTGACCTATTCGGAAGTTGTCGAGAGTAAATACTCAGACAAATGGCTTGGTGCCATGAAATCTGAAATGGACTCCATGTATTCCAATCAGGTTTGGACTCTTGTAGATCCACCTGAAGGAATTAACCCAATTGGATGTAAATGGGTCTTCAAGAAGAAGATTGGAGTAGATGGTCATGTTGAGACCTACAAGGCTAAACTGGTAGCAAAAGGTTTTAGATAAAAACATGGTATAGACTATGATGAAACTTTTTCTCCGGCAGCCATGCTCAAGTCCATTCAGATATTGCTTGCAGTAGTAGCATACCATGATTATGAGATCTGGCAAATGAATGTAAAGACTGCTTTCCTCAATGGAATCCTTGAGGAAGAAGTCTACATGTCACAGCTAGAAGATTGTCTCAAGTGGGAGACCAAACCAAGTATGCAAATTAAAGAATTCCATTTATGGACTTAAGCAAGCATCTAGGAGTTGGTACATCCGTTTTGATGAAACAATCAAAGGATTTGGTTTTATCAAAAATATAGATGAACCATGTGTGTACAAGAAGACAAGTGGGAGTGCACTTGTTTTCTTGGTTTTATATGTGGATGACATACTGATCATTGGGAATGATATCCCAATGTTACAGTCAGTTAAAACTTGGCTATCATCAAAATTTTCCATGAAGGATTTGGGAGAAGCATCCTATATACTGGATATAAGGATCTATAGAGATAGATCCAAAAGGATGCTGGGCTTATCCCAATCCAGGTACATTGACTTAGTATTGAAGAGATTCAACATGGATAGAAGTAAGAAAGGTTACTTACTTATAAGTCAAGGCATACATCTCTCTAAGAAAATGTCTCCTAAGATATCAGAAGAAAGAGAGAGGATTGCTATGATTCCTTATGCTTCAACTGTAGGATCGATAATGTATGCCATGTTATGTACCATACCTGATGTTGTATATGCCTTGGGCATAGTGAGCAGGTTTCAGGTAGATCTAGGAGAGGATCATTGGAGAGTCATGAAAATATTTTTAGGTACCTGAGAAGAATTAAAGATATTTTTCTAGATGCTAGTGAAGCCACAAAGGAGCTAACTCAGTCACTGAGGTAGAGTACATAGCTGCTAGTGAAGCCACAAAGGAAGCTATATGGATGAAGAAATTCATCATGGAATTGGGCATAGTTCCAGATGTACAATAGCTAATGCCATTATACTGTGATAACACTGGGACTGTTGCACAAGCTAAGGAACCAAGGTCTCATCACAAGTCCAAGCACATTCTAAAATGGTTCCACCTCATTCAAGAGATTATTGACAGACAAGATGTCATCATTGAATGAGTTGACACAAAGAACAATATAGCAGACCCGATCACTAAAGCTTTAGCCAAGCAGTAGTTAGATTGTCACTTAAATTGTATGGGCATAAAATACAAGGGTGATTAGCTTTAGTGCAAGTGGGAGTTTGATAGAAAAGTGTCCTAAGAGCCAATCATTATGAGAACCTTTTTGTAAGCTTCCAGCTCATGTATGACATACTTTCATATTAATAAAGGCATCTGTTTCATCATATACTATTGTATCATGTTTTTATTGATTATGATGAACCCCATAGAGTAGGGCAATGGAATTAGGGTTATGATGGAGTTCATAACAGTGAGACCTAGTCATTGGACCATCGATTCGAGGATCGATGAATCCGGAAAGACTAGCTTATCCTATGTATGCTCAGTTGATGAGGATGGTTGATCTCACAACCACTTGTGTAGAGACACTAATGCTAGGATAAGGGTGCTTATCAAGGTATGAGTATATTGGACTGATCCACACCGAGATTATCTTATGGAAGTCTTACTACTTGTCAAAAGATAGATCCCAGAGTAGAAGTTGTGCATGTGATCTTTAGACCTGAGGTCACTATGGTTCCTTGTGCATACTAAGCCATACTTTGGTTCATACTCATCATGCCATCATGACATGTACGGGGTGTTCTGGGTATGGTGGAAGGTGTACGAAGGATGTGAGTAGACCAATAAGAAATCGATCATTCCTAGTAAGAGGAATTGTTATCCCATGCAATCTCTTCGATGAGTGACTCAAGAAGCCTTTGATCAAAGCAGGATGAGATTAATGGAATCTAATCAGTCATCAGTTGACTCCTCATGATCGAGCTGAGATTCGATATGATGAAGTGTTAGGGTTTGACATCTATCCATACCTATCACTTAATCGGGATAATGGAAGATCGAAAGATTGAATTGCATGGTAACTTACTACTGAATGGTATTTTGGTATTTTCCACCAAATTTCTCATCTTCTGGGTAGGCATGACACTGATGCAGAACAAAGAACAAAGAAGCGTATGCGGAAGTAAAATTAAGATTAATTCATTTTTTTTTTTTTATATATTTTTCAGAAATTGGCTTTGACTCAAAGTAAAGCTAACTAAGTTGAAGGAAACTAAGTAAAGATTGAAAGCACAGTTTAGAAGGAACCAAATTATCAAAGTAGTTCAGAAGTAACGGATCGCTGGGGGTTGAGAAACTCCCAGACCTAGGGTTTCGCTCTGAACTTTCAACAGAACAGAAATAGAGAGGAGGGACGGTTTACTCACCAGATAGTGATCTTCTCAGGATTCTGGTGGAAGAACTCTCTCGAGCAGATTGTGGGATCCTCGGAGTTGGCTATCTTCGCAATGGATCCTCCAATACTGGTCTCGTGGTTTGGTCGGCTTCTCCTGGACTCAAGATCTGGAAAAGAAGAGGAACAAATGATGGAATTCAGAAACTCAAGAAAAGATCTTACCAGGTTGAAGAACTTGAAAGCTGAAGTTGCTGAAATCAAATTCTCCTGGAGGCCGATCTGACTTCCTCTTAGAATTGCTGTAGGCCGGCAGTATCTGGACTGGAGTCGGATGCTGGTGGTCGGCCAGGACTTGGAGAAGATGGCCGTGAGAAGAGGAAAAGACTAGGGCTTGGTAGAAAGAGAAGGGTGATGGCGGCTAGGGTTTGGGAATTGAGTGGCTAACCTAGGGTTTAGGGTTTTGGAGATCTCTCACCTCCTCAAGGTTCCAGGGGAACCCGGATTTACTCCCTCATGGAGCTCAACACCTGGAAACAAGTGCGGACAAGAGAAAACACAAGTTTGCTCAAGAAAATTTTTCTTTCATTCATCTATGATTTTTTCAACTTACAAGAGGGTTTAATTTATAATGCTTTACAAGGGAGAAGGGTTTCATATTTTCCCATGTGGGACTAAAGGAGGGGATCTCCAAATTAGGGCAAATCCCTTACATATGGTCGGCCAAAATACCAAAAATTAGGATTTGGGTTATAAATGGCAGGTAGATGGCGCCACCTTGCTTGGATTTTTCAAGAAAAAATTTCTTCCTTCCCTGGATGAACTCTTTTGGACTCCTCCTTTTCTTCCTCCCTAAGTCAAGGCTCTTCCCATCTTTGTTTTAGGTTTTTTTGGCAGGTAATGGGCGCCCCTTGATATGCTCTTCCAAGAGAAATTTCTTCCCTTCTTGGCTTGGATTTTCTTGGGAAAGTCTTGGCCGCCCCCTTGATTGGTGGTCTCTTGGTGGACTTCTCCTTATCTGGCGCATGAGAGAAGGAGGTTGCCATCTGTGGAGTGGGGACCAAAAGCTGCTGGATGTGGATATGGCGCCCCCTGGACTGGGAGTGTGGCTGGGAGTGTGGTGTCCACTTGCCTGGTCTTGGAAGAAAGTGTAACATCCCATTTTGAAACCCTAGTCCACTACTGAGTCAACATGACTCAACAAAATAAAATGCAGGTAATGTAGACTCAAGCTAAATTGAGTTGATCTAGTCAACTCTTATTACAAACCAAAAACCCTAATTCTTCGGGCAAGGTTAATCAGAGATCCAGATGGAGCTCTGAAGTCTTCTTCTGAGTCTGGTGCCCGCACCAATTCTCCCAGGGTGGGAGGAACTCGACCCTGTCGAGTATGGATCAAGTTGGCTCTGGTATCTCTCCAAGAGGTCTGGGTCCAGCTCTTGTAACTCTTCTCGGGAGATCCAAGAGTCATCAGAATCTGGCCTTCCTTGCCAGCGGACCAGGTATCTTTGGTATCCTCGATTACGAGTAGAGATAACCTGATCATCCAGGATCTTTTCAATCTGCTCTTTCCTCATAGGCCAATTTGTTGGTGGACACACAGGGTCAGGTTCACTCTCAAGAGCAGGATTAGGTTCAAAAGCCTCACTGGGAATCACAGCTGGCTCCCTATACTCTACTAGGTCTGTAATGTTGAAAGTGGAGCTAATGCCTAGTTCTGGAGGCAACTCGAGCACATAGGCATTGGATCCTACTCTCTTTACCACTCTAAATGGTCCAGCTCCCCTAGCATGTAACTTTCTAACGGTTCCAGGAGGAAACCGTTCAGGCCTTAACCTAATCATTACCTAGTTTCCTTCAACTTAGTTTATCTTTCCTTTGAGTCAAAGCCGACTTCTGAAAATAAATAAATAAAAAAAATATATTAATTTTAATTTACTTCCGCATCGCATCATCTTTTTTGTTCTGCATCATTTTTGGTATCAGAGCTTCCGTTCTGCATCAGACACATTGCTAGATGTCTATCTTGTCTTGTAGGTTTTCATGAACCAATTGGTTTGATTTCATGAGTCAATTCAATGTGTGATTCGAATTGGACAATTAGGTGAGCCAATTTGACCTAATTAGGTCAATCAGGTTCGATTGGATCGAATCGGCTCAAACCTAAACCTACTGCTGGCTAAATGTGGAACCCAATGGGTCACACACACTAGAAACTTAGCCAAGGAAGTCATTCATGATTTAATTAGGGTCATAGGATCCTAATTGGTTAACCATATTGCATACTAGCATATGTAGGCTAACCTAATTCCTAACCCAATTGGATTGGGTTTGGTTGCTTGCTAATTGGGCTAACCTAATTATGGAAAACCTAAATTAGGTTGAGTCCTAAGTGGGGCTAGCCAAATTAGAACTTAATCTGATTTTAATTTGGGCTTAAGGGCATTTTAGGCACCATATATGAAGAGTCCCAATGGCATGGGACTCTTGGTACCTAAATGATACCTTAACTTCAAAAGGGCACAGAAGGGCCTACAGACCTCTGATCTGAAAAATAAAAGATATAGTCAGAAAGCTTATTTGATGCCCTTTCCAATGACACCCATATTGCATATGTTTGACCAAGTCAATTTGATGCTTTGGGTGGACTAAATGGAAAGGGAAAGACTATTAGCACCCTTTGGCGCACCCGAGAGAAAAAGTGGCGCGCAAAAGGACTAAGAGTTCTTCTGCAGATGAGACACTAAGAGTTTTATCAGAAAGGCATCTCTTCATTTTATCCTCATGGTCTTAAGAAGTCTAATAGCCAGTTTAAAGTTTACAGGGATGGCTTGAAGAGGTGTGGAAGGTGGCACACACATGAAGAGTCGCGCCTCTTCATATGCGCATGCACAATAGAGGGCAGAGTCCTTCTGCCTCTGAAACTATTCAAGCCTCGCATTACTTCAGATTAGAAGAGGTGTCTCTCTATCTCAGAAACCAGTATTTGACACATGGCCCGATGGGGATTGATCTGGTAAGTGAAAGAACACAGATATGATTCTCCATTCCCGAAGAGTCTTATCAGATATGTTGTTTCATAGTGTTGTCAGGATAAATTTCATGCCCCATCTGAGATTATAAATAGGGGTATGGTGAAATGAGAAATATTGATTTCAATCTTCTGAGAGTCTGAGTGTTTTATTTTCCCAAGAGTCAAAGTGTTCTTCTACTTTCTCCCTCCCTCCTTATTTTAGGACAAGACTTATCTTGTTAAGACAAGTTCTTCTACACTAGGACAAGGCTTGGTTTTAGGATATAAGCCTGTAGGGTCCTAGAGAAGGGTAGTCCTAGATCCTACAGTAGTTTAGGACAGTGTCTTAGTGCCTTTCAGTAGGACAAGGTGTCCTATAGTGGTCAATAGACTAAAGGCTACCGAAAGAGTTCCACATCTCCAAGCAACTTGAAGCAGTTCTTCGTTGGTCCGAGTTTCGTGTGGATCATCGTTGGAGGGCTTATGCTTGTGAGCCTTGTGGAATAGTTGGATTTCATCGATCCAGGTATTTTTCTTGACTTTATTTAATGATTCATTAGTTGTTATTGCTCAAGGGGTTCCTGGGAATTAGGGTTTTCTATACATGTTATACATGTTAGGGTATCATGCTATTTAATGATTCATGTACTGCTGGACTCACAATTTGGCACCTTAAGCTAGGAGAGTCCAGAAGCCCCGCATCCACTGCCTTACTCATAGTCTGGAGATTTCAGCCAAGAAACCATGGAATCCTGCCATCTACCACTTGACTCATAGTTTGGCACCTCAAGCTGAGAAACTCTAGAAGCCTCGCATCCATTGCCTTGCTCACAGTTCGGAGATGTCAGCCAGGAAACCAAGGGGTCCCGCCATCTACTGCTTGACTCACAGTTTAGCACCTTAAGCTGAGAAACTCTAGAAGCCCCGCATCCGCTTCCTTGCTCACAGTCCGGAGATGTCAGCCAGGAAACCAAGGAATCCTACCATTTATCGCTTGACTTATAATTTGGTACCTTAAGCCAAGAAACTCCAGAAGCATCGCATCTACTACCATGCTCATAATCCGGAGATGTCAGCCACGAAACCAAGGAATCTCGCTATCTATTGCCTGACTCATTGTTTGGCACCTCAAACCGGTAAACTTCAGAAGCCCCACATCCGCTACCTTGCTCACAATCCAGAGATGTCAGTTGGCAAACCAAGGGGTCTCGCCATCTACTGCTTGACTCATAGTTTGGCACATCAAGCTAGGAAACTCTAGAAGCCCCACATCTGCTGTCTTGCCCACTGTCCAGAGATGTCAGCCGAGAAACCAAGGAATCCCGCCATCTATCGCTTAACTCACGGTTTGGCACCTCAAGCCGAGAAACTCCAGAAGCCCCACATCTGCTGCCTTGCTCACAGTCCGAAGATGTAAGCTGGAAAACTAAGGAATCCCTCCATCTACCGCTTGACCACAATTTGGCACCTCAAGCCGGGAAACTCCAAAAGCCCTGCATCCGCTTCATTGCTCACAATCAAGAGATGTCAGCCAGGAAACCAAGAAATCTCGCCATCTACTGCTTGACTCACAGTTTGGCACCTCAAGCTGGGAAACTTCAGAAGACCAGCATCCACTGCCTTACTCATAGTCCGAAGATGTCAATCGAAAAACCAAGGGGTCCCGTCATCTATTGCTTGACTCACAGTTTGGCACCACAAGCCAGGAAACCAAGCAATCTTGCTTCAAAAGTTAAAAGACATCAGCAATCCCACCTTCGAGGCCAGGAGATATCGGCAGTCCCACCTCTAAGGCCAGGAGATGAAGCAATCCCAACTCCGAGGTTAGGAGACATCAGCCATCCCACCTCTAAGGCCAGGAGATGCAGCGATCCCGCCTTCAAGGTTGGGAGACATCAGCGATCCTGCCTTCGAGGTTAGATGGCCCCAGAATCCTTAGGCTTCAGAGCTGAAGATCCCTCAATCACCCCACTCATAGTCTGAAGATGTAGCTGGGAACTCCAAAGCCCATCACCCATCGCTCGACTTACAACTTGGCAAGTTTAAAAAGTCTTGGAGCCCTACATTCGGGCCTGTATGATTTCAAGGTCAGAAGAATGGGGACGAGATGCCCCCAGAAGCCCTGGTGCCAACCTTAAGGTCCCGATGCCCACCTAAAGCGGCTAAGGCCTGGGAAAGACATGCACACATTTTCAATAGCCTCAAAGTTCATCCACTTTCCATGCAAAAGGGAGGAGCAACTAAGTGAAGAACGAAGTCCAGGTTGGATGTTTCAACCAAGTTGGACTACATCCTTGTTGCAAAGCTAAGTCCCTTGAATACCTTAATGGGATCTTCGAAGTCTTTCAAAAAAAAGGGGGGGGGGGGGGGGGGGGGGGGGGGGGAGGAGAAGAACAACAACCATAAAGAAAAGGATGTTTTCATTGCTAAGTATTCTCTTACATCCTATGAAGGTTCCCGATATGCCTAGAAACCATCCAGAAGTCTAAGTTACAAGGGAAAGGACACGTGAAAGGTAAGGGAAGAAAATTTTCATTGATCAAAACTCTCTTCTACTGTGAAGACCCCTGACAGGCCAAGGAGTCTTTTAAAGGTTCAGTTACAAAATGAAAAGAAAGAGGCTTGAAACACCCTCGCCGCTCTTCACCCGACCAATGGGCAGGTCCTCTCCAACTTTGGACTCTACCCAAGGGCCCGGCATGCCCTCAGCACTGGGGTTATCCTATTCTAGAGGCACCTCACCTGGGCACCAAAGGTACAGGCAGGACTAGACAGAGACATTCCAGCCCCTTTTGCCCGAGAAGGCGGGCACCCATCTTCTCCTGGATCCCCCATAACAAGGGTCCAGTGCCGCATCCACCACCTCATCCTTGGAGGTCACCGATCTCGTGATTCCAAGGGCAGCTTCAGTGGCTTCTTGTTAGGCCACCTCCATCAGTGCCACGGTGGTCGTGGCCTTCTTCATAGTGACCACGACCGTGTCCATGTTGCCCGGGTGGCTATCCAAGAGGGGGGTGAATTGGGAATTTAAAAAAATTAAGCGGATAATGTGCACTTAAAAATCCTGTTTAGGTGTTAGGTGCTGTGGCAAAATAATGACTTGCAAAAGCTAAATAATATCAAAGAAGCACAACACAAACACATAGAAATTTATAGTGGTTCAGAGCAACCCAGCTCCTATGTCCACTACCTAAGATACCACTTGGGATTTTCACTATATTCACACCAAAATACAGTCGGATTGTTTTACAGGCTCACAATCCAAAATCTCTACACTTTGATTTTACCGGGATCACCAAAGAAAACCCAACACCCTTTGGTTTTGAACAGGATTACCAAAGAAACCTAACTTGATTTTTACAAGATCACCAAGAACCCAACACTTGGTTTTTATCTAAGGCTCCCAAGAACCTATTTGGTTTTTCAAATGGGCAAACCAATAACCCAACAATTCAAGAATGAATTGAGAAATAAATGCAACAATAAATGACAAACCCTAGTTGTTGGATAGTTGCTGGTGCAGCTTGTGAGAAGTCCACTTTGATGCACTTTAATGCACTTTAAAAGCTTCAGTGGCTTCTTTCCAAAGTGCTTCAAGCTTTAGATCAGAGTTGGTAAAGACTTGAAGACTGACTTGAATGCTCTTTGTGCTCGCTTGCTTGTTGGTAGGTTGGATATTCAATAAACCCTTAAAACTTTGAGGAACTTTCTTATTCTTTTTCTCTCTTAGTTCAATAAAGTTCAAATCTCTCTAATATATAGTCTTCCATCACTCCAAGGTAGTTTGAGATATTGTAGACCATTAGGATGTGACATATGACCATTGGAGCACCTTTTTCATTCAAAAAGAAATTTTGGAACTAGCCGTTATGTACCTGAGAATGACATTCGAGTCAGCTCAGATTCTTCGAGTCGGCTCGAATCCTTCAAGTCAATAGGTCGAGTCACCATTCTTCAGCAGGGTCAGCTCTCTGTCTCAAGGTGCAAAAACTTCACTCTAGATGAGTCGGCTCTTGATAGCCCAGGTTAGCTCAAACTTCTGTCGTTGAACACATTGAACTCGAGGGGTCGGCTTGCTTGAATTTTGGTCGACTCTTCTTCTCAGAATCAAAAAATTTTACTCTGGAGGAGTCGGCTCATTGTGGTTCGGGTCGACTCACCTGGCTTTTTCTCAGAAACCAATAGAAATGGACTCTGGAAGAGTCAGCTCGGACTTATTCCAGTCGACTAGGATTTACTCGAGTCGGCTCGATTTCCTTTGAGTCGGCTCGGATTGCTGCATGCGAGAATCCTTAGTGCATTCCAAGAGATAAAGTCAGCTCTTTTGAGGTTGGGTCGGCTCGAGTGACTTCTTCAGAATTTTTACAATTAAACTCAAGAATACTCTCACCAACACTCTTATCCTTTTGATACAAACCAACTCAAAATAAATTATTGCATAGCACACATAGAAGTAACCCTTTTATATGATTTTTCTTAACTTTTTCATTGGGTTCTTCTTTACAAAACAAGATTCAACACAACTCAAAACAAGAATTATAAATATAGGAGTTGAAGTTTGAACAAATAAATCATCCTACAAAAACTTGTAAAACACTTGAAGAGTTAGAAAAATATGTGCATGCTCCAATGTTTGGTTATCATCAAAATCACTTATGGGGTCAACAATCTTCCCCTTTTTGATGATGACAAAACACTGGGCATGAAAACATAAGATAAAACTCTACAATTACTTGTATAACTGTATTTACAAGAATGTATTAATAAGTATAGGAAAGCTTGACTAGAACTTTGACATGCTCAATTATCATTAATGTCGAGTTATAGAAGGAGAATTAGAGTAGTATGAAATAATCTCCCTTAAATAAAATACTCCATGTTCTAACAAAAATTTTTCATGCAGGACAATGTAATGGAGCATGAGGTGTATTTCTGAAGTACTTCAAGAGAATATTCATAAATTAAAGCTCATGTATCAAGGTTTTCTAAGGCAATTTTCTATATCAGAGCATCGTAGAAACTTCTATGTATTAGAGCATATAACATAAGAAAATTTTATGTATCAGAGCATATGAAAATTTTCTATATCAGACATATGACATTCTATGTATCAGAGCATATATACAAATGAAATTTTCATGTGTCAAAGCAATAATTCTTATCCTTTTCATGCAAATATCTACAAGAATTCTTCTTATCCTTTTCATGCAAATATCTTCCCCTTTTTGTCATTAATCAAAAAGGTGAAGTTTTCAAAGATAATTTTGTTTTTAATAGATAAAGCTCATTTTTGATATAGATTGAGAAAGTTTCAAAATTTTGTTTGAGATAATTTCACTTTCTCAACTTAATGAAGATATTCTATTAAAAAGATAGCATCATAGTCAATGAAAGTAAACATAACACTTGTACATAAGTAGCCAAAAGAGTGATATTCATTTCTTTAAAAGAAATTAGTACATTTTGTTCAGAAAGAAAAACAAAAGAGCCTAATCACTATCAGTAGACTCAGATTCAGGTTGAACAACAGTGGATTTTCCTTTGGCTTTAGAGGGTTTCTTAGACCTAGTTTTCAAGTGAGGTGCAGGTTGTTTGGGTGGTATAGAGGAAATAGGTGTAGGATCTAGTATTGTTGAAGGAGGTATACTCTGAGCAGCTTGAAGGTCCTCAACTTTAGTCATCAGCTTCCACAAAAAATCGTTAATTGTTTCCAATTCATCTTCAATTTTCTTTGAATCTTTGGAAGTAGTTAGTTTTTCCATTGAGTCCTTTAATTCTGCAACTTCCTTCGGCATTGAAAGAACTTCAGAGGCTTATACATTTGCAAATGCTTCGGCTGATCCTCTTAGCCTTCCTAGTTCATCTCTGAGAATCCCAAAATCTTCTGTGTAGTTGTCTTCCCTTTTCAATATTTTCTTTATATCTCCCATACCCATTTTCACAGAATTCAGTTCCTTCCTAAACTCATCAAGACTTTGATCTACTTTTGCTTTCAGATCATTAATCATGGATCCAAAGGAACTTAACAAGCCTTCTGCAAATTTATTTAGCTGCTCTATGATATCAGCATGATGGACAGTAGAGGGTTCTGGAGCAGAAGCAAGAGCAGGTTTAAGTATTGGAGTATCAGAAGGATCAAAAGGAGCAATAGGAGTAAAATCTGGCATGAAAGCATCAAAAGCTATCTGATCTGGTGAGCCTTGCTGAGGCTGTGTGTCAGGGATTGGAATTGAGGTGCCTTCACCAGTTTCCATCTCAACATGTTCTTCATTTGGTTCTTCAGTGACTGGTGCCTCAGATTTCTTCTTCCAAGTCTCCTCAGATAGCAAATAACCCATCCTCTGTAAGATTTTAGCTGTATAAGTGTCAGTATGTAGGAGAGATTTGCAATCTTCTCCTGATAGATCAATATGTGCAGCCTAAAAAAAAAGAGTAAGAATCATCCCATAAGGCAAACATGCCTTCACTTTCCTTATAGCTTCCTTCATTTGACTTATCATTATAGCTGGAAGATTAATTTTATCTCCAATTATCAGTAGCTCCATAAAGCATAAGTCTCTTTCACTCACCCAGTCAAATCAGCCTATTCTGGGTAGAAAAATCTGACTTATTAAGCTATGGAGTAGCCTCATTTCAATGGATCAGGAGCTAGCTTTAAGGATTCCAATCTCATCAACATCAGTCTGCTCTAGTACAGTCTATAAAGCCCTTGTCCTATCCTTTAGGACTAAATATTCTATACCTTCAAATGGCATTTCCAGGGTATTCCCAAGTAGTTCTTCTGAGATAATGATTCTTTTTCCTTTGACCAGATACTTAATGTGGTGCTCTCCAAATCTCATGTTCTCATAAAATGTTCTGACCAGATTTGGATAAGTCCGGATGTCTAATGAACACATATTCTGCCAGCCCTGGTTTTCAATTAAATCCCCAACAACTAACCCTATTTCCTTAAGGAATTCAAATAAAATTCTTCTACCTGTTGTTACAGGTCGCATACCCAAGGAAATTGCTTGACTTGGAGAGACGGAGCTGGGTCCTTCAACCGGTTGGGGAGGAACTCGAGAAGAACTATTTTCATGGTTTTTGGATCTTCTCTCCATGGAGCTTCCTCGGTTTCCCATCGAGGCTTCTTCCTAACTGCACTCTTTGGAGCCATCCCTCAAGCACACTGAGATCCAAGGGAGTTTTGGAAGGATGGAGTTTTTTTTTTGGAAAGGGTTCCTCAGAGGGAAAGAAGACAGAGCCGAAGATAGAAAAGTAAATCAAAAACCCTACGGCTCGAACTAAAAAGAGACGGCCCGACATTTGAGCCAGCTCACTTAAGGTGAATTCTGCTCGAGTCGGCTCGAGCAGAGGGAGCACAAAAAATAAAAAAATTACAAGGAGAATAATTATGAATTTAAATAGAGTAAGGAGATTGTTCAGATGATATTTCCTTAAGTTTGATGGAAAATAGGTTTAGGTTTCTAAAGAGGGTTACACAAACCTAATTCACATCTAATTATTGCAAATCTATCAAAATTTAAAGGTTTAGTGAAAATGTAAGCAAGTTGGTTTTTAATTGGCACAAAATCTAGTTCAATGTCATTATTCAAGACATGATCTCTTATAAAATGGTGCCTAATTTCAATGTGCTTAGTTCTTGAATGCTGAATAGGATTCTTAGTCAAATTAATGGCACTTGTGTTATCACATTTGATTGAAATTTTAGACCGTGTAACATCAAAATCTTCTAGTTGTTGTTTAATCCAAAGCACTTGAGCACAATAACTGCCAGTAGCAATGTACTATGCCTCAGCAGTGGACAATGCTACGGAGTTTTGTTTCTTACAGTGCCATGAAATTAAATTCAACCCTAGAAATTGGCATGTTCAATAGTGCTCTTTCTATCAATTTTGCATCCAGCATAGTCAGCATCCGATAAACCAATTAAATTTAATGTAGTTCTTTAGAATACCAAAGACCTAAATTACTTGTACCTCTTAGATATTTGATGATTCTTTTAACAGTAAGCATGTGTGATTCCTTAGGATTTGATTGAAAACGAGCATACACACATATACTATACAATATATTAGGTCTACTGGCAGTCAAATATAATAGGGATCCGATCATACCTCTATAAAGCTTTTGGTCAACATTGGATCCATTTTCATCTTTGTCTAATCTACAAGATGGGCTAATGGGTGTGCTAGCCTCTTTGCTTGTTTCCATGCCAAACTTCTTGATTATTTCTTTGATATACTTAGCTTGGCTTATAAAGATCCCTTCCTTCATTTGTTTGATTTGTAATCCAAGGAAGTAGTTGAGTTCACCCATAAGGCTCATTTCAAACTCACTTTGCATCAACTTAGCAAATCTTTCACAAAGATTTTCATTAGTTGCACCAAATATGATATCATCAACGTAAATTTGTACAACTAATATGTCATTCCCTTTGTTCTTAATGAAAAGAGTTTTGTCAACATTTCCTCTTTTGAAATCATTTTCAAGTAAAAATTTGCTTAGTCTATCATACCAGGCCCTAGGTACTTGTTTCAAACCATATAAAGCTTTGTTTAGTTTAAACACATGATTTGGAAAATCATGATTTTCAAAACTTGGTGGCTATTCTATAAAAACTTGTTCAGAAATAAATCTATTTAGAAAAGCACTTTTGACATCTATTTGGAATAGTTTAAAATTCATGTAGCAAGTAAATGCAAGAAGAAATCTAATGGCCTTAAGTCTTACTATAGGTGCATATGTTTCATCAAAATCTATTCCTTCTTCTTGACTGTACCCTTTAGCTACCAACCTTGCTTTATTTTTCATAACCTTACCATTCTCATCTAATTTGTTTCTATAGACCCATTTGGTTCCTATGATGGGATGGTTTAGGGGTCTACTAACTAGTGTCCAAACATTATTCCTTTCAAACTGGTTTAATTTTTCATGCATGGCCATCATCCAGTTTGGATCAGTTTTAGCTTCTTCTAAACTATATGGTTCAATTTGTGAAACGAAGGCTAGGTAGTCATGTGCATCTCTATGTATAGACCTAGTCCTAACACCATAAGAAGGATCACCAATAATTAGATCTTTAGGATGTGAAGTTACGTACCTCCATTCCTTTGGTAAATCTGTATGATCCTTACTTACCACTTAATTTCCATCTTGTGTTGGCTTGTCTTGTATGCTTAGATCTTCCATCTCCTTTTGTAGTATACCTGCATCATTGTCTATACACTATCTTTTCTAGATGGTGAGGGGTTAGCTTCATCAAAAACAACATGAATTGACTCTTTAACAGTAAGAGTCCTCTTATTAAACACTCTATATGCTTTGCTGTGCAGTGAATAACCAAGGAATATGGATTCATCAGATTTTGCATCAAATTTTCCTAGGTTATCTTTACCATTATTCAATACAAAGTATTTACACCCAAAAACATGAAAGTAGTTAATATTAGGTTTTCTTCCATTCCGAAGCTCATAGAGGGTTTTTTTTGAAATTGGTTGGATTAAAACATGGTTCAAAATGTAACAGGCAGTGTTCACTACTTCTACCCAAAAGTACCTTGGAAGATTGCCTTCATACAACATGGTTCGGGCCATTTCTTCCAAAGTCCTGTTCTTTCTCTCTGCAACATCATTTTGTTGTGGTGTTCTAGGAGCGGAGAAGTTGTGATCAATGCCGTGCTCGGTGCAATATTCATCAAAAAATTGATTTTGAAATTCAGTTCCGTGATCACTTATTATAGAAATAACATAGAGATTTTTCTCATTTGAAACCTTTATGTGAAATTTTCGAAATACATCAAAAGTTTTATCTTTGTGTGCAAGAAATAATACCCATGTGAATCTAGAAAAGTCATCTACAATCATAAGGCCATATTTTATACCTCATGGGCTTGTGGTCCTAGTTGGTCCAAATAAGTCCATGTGAACTAGCTCAAGGGGTCTAGTAGTTGAAATAACATTTTTTGATTTAAAGCTCCTCCTAATTTGTTTTCCTAATTGACAAGCATCACATACATAATCAATATCAACTTTAAAGTATGGTAAACCTCTAACTAGATTCTTTGAAATTAATTTAGCAATTGTATGCATGCTAGTATGATCTAATCATCTATGCCAAAGTAAACAAGACTCCTTGGTCTTAGCATTCATTGCTACTATGCTGGAACTACTAGTCATGGCTAGATTATTTTGATCTACCATATAGATATTTCCAAGTCTATAACCAATGAATTTGTTGCTAGAGTCAAGAGAGTTAGTTACTATACACATAGATGATTCAAAGATAACCTTGAAGACTTTATCATAAAGTTGACTAATGCTTAGTAAATTATGCTTCAATTTATCTACTAGCAGCACATCTTCAATAAAAGCATAAGAGGTTATCTTAATCTTACCGATTCCGATTATTTTCTCCTTGCCATTATCATCGAAAGTTATCGATCCTCCTTCTTTCATTTATAGGGTGATGAACTGATTCTTATCACCCGTCATATGCCTTGAACAGCCGCTGTCTAGATACCATCGTTTCTTAGTATTCAGCACTGCAAGATAATCCTGCAAAATAATCAAGGAGTGGTTTTTAGGTATCCAAGCTGACTTGGGTCCTTTCGGGTTAGCAAATTTGGTTCCTTTTGGAACCCAAATAGTTCTATATTTCAATGCACCAATCTTGGAATTTTTTAAATAATTACATTAGTATACTTTATGCCCAAATCTATGACATGCATAGCAAATAATTTTATCACATTTGAACAATGCATGCTTTGAAGCATTAACAAATGCATAAATAGATATGTTTGGTTTGAAAGATTTTTGAACAGAAATCTTAGGAATGTACTTTAAGCCTACAGAATTAGATGGAAAAGCTTTTTAAGATTTAGCATTTGAAGCTGAAGCTTTTGAAGATACAAATTTTGTTGCTGAAATTCCTTTAGCATTTAAAGCATTAAATCCAATTCCAGCTTTGTTTTTTGAATCTCTTTGTTCTTTAGAATTAGCTCAAACTTATTAGAACTCAAAGTAAGTTTTTCTACAAGAGGCTTAAGCTTTTCAACTTCCTTTTTCAAATCATTGTTTTCGGCAACTAAAACTTTGTTTGTCTCAATTAAAACATTTTTCTCATTTTTCAAGGTTGTGACATTATCAGAAAAGACATTTAGTTTTTTTTGCAAGATATTATTCTTTTCCAAAATTTTATCCTTGTCTTTTAGTAATAAATCATTTTGTTTCTTCAAGGATTTAATTTTAACCCCAGCTTTCTTGAATTCAATAAGCAGATCATGAAAAGTAGAATTCAATTCATCATAGGTAAATTTAGTTTGAAGTTCAAGGGATGATACCTCATTCTCAAGACCCATTAGACATAAGTTCGCAGATTTCCTGGTCTCTTCTTCTTCAGTAGATGTGGACGCTTCGCTGTTGCTCCACATCGCTACCATAGCTCTCTTTTTCTTTTTCTTAAAACTCTTCTTCAATAAAGGACAGTCTGGTCGGATGTGCCCTGGTTTTTTGCATTCATAGCATATAGGCATTTCTTTTTCCTTCTCTTTCTCTTTGTCCTTTTCTTTGCTATATTCCTTGTTCTTGTGGAATTTTCTATAGTTTCTTCTTCTTCGTCTTCCTAAGAACCTTTTAAATCTCCTGACGACCATGGCAACATCTTCATTTTCCATGTCGCTTTCAGTAGAGGAACATTCTTCTTCCGATTCATCATTTTTTCTAGAATCCATAGCAGCTTTGAAGGCAATAGATTTCTTCTTCTTTTAATCATCTTCAGTTCTGTGCTGTAGGGTTAGTTCATGAGTGATGAGAGATCCTAACAGTTCATCCAGCAGTAAGGTATTCAAATCTTTTGCTTCCTGGATGGTGATCACTTTTGGATCCCACTTGTTTGGAAGAGATCTTAAAATCTTTTGTACAAGATCAGCATTGGAATATATCCTACCAAGACTTTTTAAGCTGTTAATAATATCAGTGAAGCATGAGAACATGGCAGAGATTGTCTCATTAGGTTACATTTTAAATAACTCGTAACTATATACAAGAACATTAATTTTTGAGGACTTCACTTGGGAAGTTCCTTCATGGGTCACCTCAAGTTTATCCCAAATTTTCTTTGCAGAAGAGCAAATGAAAATTCGATTAAACTCATTGCTATCCAAAGCACAATATAGCAAATTCATTGCTTTGGCATTTAACTCACCCATTTTCATGTCATGTTCGTCCCATTTTCATGTCATGTTCCTCCATCTACCGCTTGACCACAGTTTGGCACCTCAAGATGGGAAAATCCAAAAGCCCTACATCTGCTACCTTGCTCACAGTCTAGAGATGTCAGCCAAGAAATCAAGGAATCCCGCCATCTATCGTTTGACTCATAGTTTGGCACCTCAAGCTGGGAAACTCCAAAAGACCAGTATCCGCTGCCTTACTCATAGTCCAAAGATGTCAATTTAGAAACCAAGGGGTCCCACCATCTATTGCTTGACTCATAGTTCAGCACCATAAGCTAGGAAACCAAGCAATCCTACTTCTAAAGTTAAAAGACATCAGCAGTCCCACCTCCAAGGCCAGGAGACATCGGTAGTCCTTCCTCTGAGGCCAAGAGATGCAACAATCCCAACTCCGAGGTTAAGAGACATCAGCCATCCCATCTCTAAGGCCAGAAGATGTAGTGGTCCTGCTTTCGAGGTCAGGAGACATCAGCGATCCTGCCTTCGAGATCAAACGGCCCCAGAATCCTCGGGTTTCAGAGCTGGAGATCCCTCAATCACCCTGCTCATAGTCCGAAGATGTAGCTGGGAACTCCAAAGCCCATCACCCATCGCTCGAATTACAACTTGGCAAGTTGAAAAAATCTTGGAGCCCTACATTCAGGCCTGCACAATTTCAAGGTTAGAAGAATGGGGACGAGATGCCCCCATAAGCCCTGGTTTCAACCTTAAGGTCCGGATGCCCACCTAAAGCGACTAAGGCTTGGGGAAGACATGCACATATTTTCAATAGCCTCAAAGTTCATCCACTTTCCATGCAAAAGGGAGGAGCAACTAAGTGAAGAACAAAGTCCAGGTTGGATGTTTCGACCAAGTTGGACTACATCCTTATTGCAAAGCTAAGTCCCTTGAATACCTTAAACGGTTCTTCGAAGTCTTTCAAAAAAAAGGGCGGGGGGGGAGGAGAAGAACAACAACCATAAAGAAAAGGATGTTTTCATTGCTAAGTATTCTCTTACATCCTATGAAGGTTCCTGATATGCCTGGAAACCATCCAGAAGTCTAAGTTACAAGGGAAAGAAGGACACATGAGAGGTAAGGGAAGAAAATTTTCATTGATCAAAACTCTCTTATACTGTGAAGACCCCCGACAGGCCGAGGAGTCTTTTAAAGGTTCAGTTACAAAATGAAAAGAAAGAAGCTTGAAACACCCTTGCCGCTCTTCGCCCGACCAATGGGAAAGTCCTCTCCGACTCTGGACTCTACCCCAAGGCCCGGCATGCCCTCAACATCAGGGTTATCCTATTCTAGAGTGCACCTCCCCTGGGCACCAAAGGTACAAGCAGGACTGGCCAGAGACATTCCAGTCCCTTCTACTTGAGAAGGCGGGTACCCATCTTCTCCTGGATCCCCCATAAGAAGGGTCCAGTGCCGCATTCCACCCCATCCTTGGAGGTCACCGATCTCATGATTCCAATGGCAGCTTCAGTGGTTTCTTATTAGGCCACCTCCATCAGCACCATGGTGGTCGTGGCCTTCTTCATAGTGACCACGACCGTGTCCATGTTGCCCAAGTGACTACCCAAGAGGTGGGTGAATTGGGAATTTAAAATAATTAAGCAGATAATGTGCACTTAAAAATCTCGTTTAAGTGTTAGGTGCTGTGGCAAAATAATGACTTGCAGAAGCTAAATAATATCAAAGAAGAACAACACAAACACATAGAAATTTATAGTGGTTCGGAGCAACCCAGCTTCTACGTCCACTATCCAAGATACCACTTGGGATTTTCACTATATTCACACCCAAATATAGTAGGATTGTTTGAGGCTCACAATCCAAAATCTCTACACTTTGATTTTATCGGGATCACCAAAGAAAATCCAACACCCTTTGGTTTTGAACAAGATCACCAAAGAAACCTAACTTAGTTTTCATAAGATCACCAAGAACGCAACACTTGGTTTTTATCTAAGGCTCACCAAGAACTTATTTGGTTTTTCAAACAGGCTCACTAATAACCCAACAATTCAAGAATGAATTGAGAAATAAATGCAACAATAAATGACAAACTCTAGTTGTTGAATAGTTGCCGGAGTAGCTTGTGAGAAGTCCACTTTGATGCACTTCAATGCACATTAAAAGCTTCAGTGGCTTCTTCCAAAGGGCTTCAAGCTTTAGATCAAAGTTGGTAAAGACTTGAAGACTGACTTGAAAGTCCTTTGTGCTCTCTTGCTTGTTGGTAGGTTGGATATTTAATAAATCCTTAAAACTTTGAGGAACTTTCTTATTCTTCTTCTCTCTTAGTTCAATAAAGTTCAAATCCCTCAAATATATGATCTTCCATTACTCCAAGGTAGTTTGAGACATTGTAGACCATTGGGATATGACATATGACCATTGGAGCACCTTTTGGCATTCAAAAATAAATTCTGGAACTAGACATTATGTACCTGAGAACGACATTCGAGTCAGCTCGAATTTTTGAGTCGGCTCGGATCTTTTGAGTCGATAGGTCGAGTTGCTAATTCTTCAGTAGGGTCGGCTCTCTTTCTCAGGGTGCAAAAACTTCACTCTGGATGAGTCGGCTCTTGATAGCTCGGGTCGGTTCAAACTTCTATCATTGAACACATTGAACTCGAGGGGTCAACTTGCTTGAATTTGGGTCGACTCTTCTTCTCAGAATCAGAAAATTTTACTCTAGAGGAGTCGGCTCGTTGTGGTTCGATTCGGCTCACCTGGCATGTTCTCAGAAACTAATAGAAATTGACTCTAGAAGAGTCAGCTCGAACTTATTCCAGTCGACTCGGATTTACTCGAGTCGACTCGATTTCCTTCGAGTCGGCTCGAATTGATCCATGCCAGAATCCTTAGTGCGTGCCAAGAGATAGAGTCAGCTCTTTTGAGGTTGGGTCGGCTCGAGTGACTTCTTCAGAATTTTTACAATTAAACTCAAGAATACTCTCACCAACACTCTTATCCTTTTGATACAAACCAACTCAAAATAAATTTAATGCATATCACACATAGAAGTAACCCTTTTATATGATTTTTCTTAACTTTTTCATTGGGTTCTTCTTTACAAAACAAGATTCAACACAACTCAAAACAAGAATTATAAATGTAGGAGTTGAAGTTTGAACAAATAAATCATCCGACAAAAACTTGTAAAACACTTGAAGAGTTGTTAGAAAAATATGTGCATGCTCCAATGTTTGGTTATCATCAAAATCACTTATGGGGTCAACAGTCCACCTTCTTTATCCCCCGGGGGCTCTCCCCCTTCTCATCCTTTAGGAAAGTCTCGAGCTCGGCAAATTTTTTCTCCAGGCTGAATGCCCTTGCCCTGATGCCAATCGATTGCTCCTGAAAATGTGAGGAGCTAACCCTTCGGTTCTCAGGCTAAGAACCTGAAGTCTACTGGAAGCCCTCCTTCGACACAGGCCGAAGGAGAAGGGTTGAAAGAGGAGAACATGGGAGGAAAAAAATAGCCCGCTATGAACTCCCAACACTAAAGCAGGAAGAGGGAGACTAGAGGAGAAGGAAGGAGACTCTACAGAAGCTTGGCCCCTTTCACCCAAAGGTCCTTTAAAAAGGCAAGGGGACAGGTCCCTTGCAATAAAGTCTACCACCCACCATCACCTTGTGCCCATCGAAGGCATCCGACTCTTCAACTCCCTGACCAACTAGGAGACTCTGACACTCTGGATCAAGGGCAGTCGCCTCAGTCCAAATGGAGCATTTATGATCCTTCTATCAGAAAATCGAGCACAGCATCACTTCGTTAGCAAGAGGGGCGATCTTCGGGATGCGGGTGCTCGAGGCATTGATGGTGCAAGGGGCGTGGCCCTCCATGTCAATGTGATCATTACTCCCTTCACACCAAGCAATGCTTCATCCTTCAAGCCTGAGAGTGGGGGGCATCTGATGTGGCACATCCTCTGATGTGGAGCCTCTGTTGGTGGCCCCACTGATAAAGAGTCCACTACCTGGGCGTGGTGGCCAAACCAAAGAACCAAGGTGATCCCTCTTGCCAAGGTCAACTCCCAGCCGGGGTCGTGCTCATTGGGCGAGCCCCCCATCTAAGGCCAACTCCCGGTCGGGGTCGTGCTCATGATGCCAAGGTGAGCCCTCCTGCCATGGTTAGTTCCCAGTCGAGGTCATGCTTATTGGGTGAGCCCCCCATCTGAGACCAGCTCCTGGCCGGGGTCGCACTCATGCTGGCAAGGCGAGCCCTCCTGCCAAGGTCAGCTTCCAACCAGGGTCATGCTCATAGGCAAGCCCCCCATCTGAGGCCAGCTCCTAGCCGGGGTCATACTTATGCTGCCAAGGTGAGCCCTCCTACCGAGATCAGCTCCCAGCCGGGATCGTGCTCATTGGATAAGCTACCATCTGATGGGGGACGAAAATAAAATGATGAATGAAGAGTGTTAGCAAGCTAACCAGCAAGCAAACTTGAGCAATTAATTATCAAATAAATGGTCTAAATTAATCCAAGCAAGGAATCTTCATAAGGAGACTAGTTAATCTAAATTACAATAACCGAAATGTAGATCTAGTTCAAAATAGAGATTATGATCTTCATGGCAAGGAAACCATCACTACTAGGGCAAGTTAACCTTTAAATGATTAGATCTAATGAAGCTTAGGAAGAGTTTTCCTACCAACAATGATGGCTAATTATTTGGTGGAAGAAGGAGCTCTCTTTACTTAAGGATTGATGTCTAAACTATAAGACTAGCACTCCCTACCTTTAGGACTCACCTTGGCCATGATCCTTGGCTTAGAGACCTTCATCTTAGACTTGGAAAATCAGAGAAAACCTACATCAAATCAGAGATTAGGCATGGAAGGAGAATTCAAAATTGGAATGGAAACAAGAAGAAGAAGAAAGGGAAAACAAGGAAGTAGAAACTGACGCCTTCAAGGAATGATGCTTGGATCTTGGATCAAGCAAGGAGCACTCCACCTTTCTAGCACACAAAGGACCTCTCACTCCCTTCTCAAACATGAATTTAAACACTCCAACTTAAAGGACTAAATCACTCCAACTAAAAGAACTAAATCACTCCATACAAGAAGAACTCAAGATAGAACTCAACAAGAAAAAAACCTTCATTAATTCTCAAAATATTTCATACATGGAATGCCTTACAAGGGGAGCCTTGGATCCTATTTATAGCCTTAGGAGTCATCCAAAGTGAGGAGGGGAGGTGGGGTTAGGTTAGCTAACCATTTCTAGTTAAATCCAACTCCTTTGGTTACATAGTTGCAACAAGAAACAACTTCTAGGTAAGAGGTTGTAACAACTTGCTATGTGGCACCTAGGTGGCTTTGACATTGCTGATGTGGAGCCCTAGGTGTCATGTGATGTGGCATCCCACTTGGAAAGTTGGTTGGGGGTTGTTGGGTGAGTGAGGAGTGGTCCCATGCTTCGACTCAAAATGCTTGATGTGTTGTTTCTCATGTCTCCCAAAATGTGTCCCATGTGAAGAATAAAATGGGCTTCTAAGAGGTGGCATCATAAACTTCAAAAGGTTGTATCTTGACTTGCTTGGACTTTGACTTGGGCATGCTTGAAGTTGGTCTTGATATGGATTGAGTCAACTCAAGAGACTGGTGGCCTTCTTTCATGAGTCGGCTCATGAATTGGTCTTTGTCTTCAAGGGTTTGGTGGGCTTCATTCCAAGGTTCTCATTAATCATAAGTACACTATTTTAGCTGAAAAAAATATCAAGAGAATTAGTTAAAAAATATTTTTTTCTTATTGATGTCCCATCACCATCTAAGGCCAGCTCCCGACTGGGGTCATGCTCAAGCTGCCAAGATGAGGCTCCCGAAGCAGGCCCCTTTCTTGCCCCACAGAAAAAAGAATTCCTGCCAATAGCAAAGGAGAGAAAGATCAACAGGAATTCAAACCACATCAAAGGAGGTTCCCCATCTACCTACAACCTCTAGAAGGTGGTGTATGCCCAGCCATTAACTCAAGTTCTGCAACGCGCCACCCGTGTGCTCTACGCAAAGAGTGCTCCTTCAGGGGCCTTCAGGCCCCAGATCTTGTAGCGTACTGCCACGTCAATGACCGGGTGACTGGGGGGCTCAACCCTTATGGCATGGAACCTAAACCTCCTTCAAGTGTACTCCATTAAGGCCACAGGCCCTGCGACACTTCGACGGTCCCTCTGAGAATAGAAATGTCACATCGTGGCTCGGGGCTCAGTGGCACGACACCTGCCCCTCCCACGAGGAGCTATGTTGTACAGGGGAGACAAAAGAAGAGGACATCCCAAGGAAGCCCCAGACCAGGTCAAGGTCATCATTCTCAGATAAAGAGGAAAGGAAGGTGATCGGTAAGGGGAGAGAGAGGGCAAGTAGGCAAAGGACCCCCAGCAGATCCTTCCAAGCTCTCCGATCACACTTCTATTCGACTTTTACATCTCATTTTCCATCTCAACTCCACTACACATCCTCTATGCAGGGAGACCACCGGCTCCCCACCATAGAAGTTCTGTTCCCCTAGATCATCCTACTGACTTGACCGTCAGAGTGTTCCCATCGGAATCCCCAACCTGGGTCTCCTCTATTTTACAGGGCAGTTGATCGAGGAGCGTATCGGAGTGGCGAGCTGAGCACTCGATGGAAATTGAAGAGCCATGCCAACCGAGAGAGTCTACCAAACGATGCCACACAAGAGTCGCAGGCCATGGAGGACTATTGGCAAGAAGGCCATCACTCGATGCCATGCAAGTGTTGCAGGCCACGACGATCCAGGCGGCAACATCATCCAATTGGGCTTACTTTCTCAGGTAGATCTACTAATGTCCAAACTTGATTAAAGTACATGAAGTCCATCTCAAATTTCATGGCTTCCAGCCAGTTGTCAGAGTCACCACTCATGATAGCTTTTGTATAGGTCACAGGATAATCATCCTATATGATACTGGCTTCATTATCATTTCCAATAACAAAACCATATCTAAGAGGTGCACTTCATACTCTCTCTGACCTATGGAGAGGAGGTGTGTATTATAGTTGTTCTTGAACCTTAGAAATATCTGGTTGAGAAATTGCTTCAGGTATAGGTTGAACTTCTTTAAGTTCAAATATCCTCTCACTGTCCCTTTCTTGGATAAACTCCTTTTCCAAGAATATGGCATGCCTACTAACAAAGACCTTTTGCTCAGTAGGGTGGTAGAAAAGGTAACCCATACCTTCTTTAGGATGTCCTACAAATCTGCACTTGTCAGCCCTAGCACTTAGCTTATGCCCAAAAACATTCCTGACATAAGCTAGGCAACCCCAAATCTTAAAATACTAAAGACTTGGCTTTTTTCCTTTCCATAATTTATATGGAGTACTTCTAACTACCTTTGATGGATCCCTATTTAATATGTAGGTAGCGGTATCTAGGGCATAACCCCAAAAGGATACTTAGAGATCTATGAAGCATATCATGGACTGTACCATGTCCAACAAGGTTCTGTTCCTCCTTTCTACTACACCATTTAGATGTGGTTGTATGGAGGAGTCCATCTAGAGAGTATGCCTTTGTCTTTAAGATGATCAAGAAATTTACTAGACAAGTATTCTCCTTCTCTATCAAACTAAAAGATTTTAATACTATGCCCAGTTTGTTTCTCAGCCTCACTTTGATACTCTTTGAATTTATCAAAGGCTTTGGACTTATGTTTCATAAGATAAACATATCCAAACCTTGATAAGTCATCGATAAAACTAATGAAATAAGAGTATCCTCCTCTGGCTTGGGTTGTTATTGGACCACACACATCTATGTGTACTAGACCTAACAACTCAGTTGCCCTCTCTCCATGTCCAGTGAATGGAGATTTGGTTATCTTATCCATGAGACAAGACTCACAAGTTCCTAAGGACTCATGATCAAAAGGTTCAAAGAAATTTTCTTTATACAACTTGTTTATCCTGGTCTCACTGATATGACCCAAATGGTAATGCCAGAGATAAGTGACATTCATATCATCTCTCTTTCTTTTCTTGTTCTCAACAAACATAACCTCTAGATGCCCCACTAGCATCATGCTTCAGACTTGCAAGATACAACTTGCAATTCTTTTTCCAGTCCCTTGCTTCCCACAGTGATAGCAAGTCCCATTAGCAGAGAGCATCCTTGCCTTCTTCCTCTTCTGGAAGCTACTCTCAGGGTTCCTTTTTCTCTTTAAACCCTTCTTCATTGCTTGCTTCTTCTTTCTATAAATCAGAAGAAGCTGAACCTTATCCCCTTTAAAGTGGCTCTCTACTATCTTGAGCATATTCAACAGCTCAGGCAATGACATATTCAGTTTGTTCATGTGATAATTCATGAAAAACTGTGAGAAGGAATCTCGGAGTGACTATAGGATCAAGTCCTAATTAAGCTCTCCATCCATCATAAACCCTAGTTGACCTAATCGAGTGATCAAGTCAATCATCTTGAGGACATGTGTCTGAATAGAAGAGCTCTCACTCATCCGTGCTCGGAACAACTACTTCGATGTCTCATATCGAGCAATTCGATTATGCTCTCCATAAAGCTCTTTAAGATTGAGCAATATGAACTAAGGTTCCATTTTCTCATGTTGCCTCTACAATTCATTGCTCATAGAGGCCAACATGATGCACTTGACAGTCATGCTGTCATTCTGCCATACTTTATATGTGGCTTTTTCCTCCTCAGTAGCATCCTCTCCTACCAGATCTAGGTCAGGAGAATTGAGAATATAGGCAATCTTTTCCTAAGCTAATACAATCCTTAAGTTCTTAACCAATCCACATAATTCAGATCGGTCAACTTGTTGGCATCCAAGATGCCTCACAGTGAAAGAGTAGAAGCCATAATGTAAAATCTACATTAAGTAAAGAACAACTATAAGCAGACCACTCTTGATGATATTCATAATTAGACAAGGACTTTTGTATCTAATTATGTCTCCCACTATTTTCTTTCAAATACCATAACCCTCAACTATGGTAAGCAGGAAATGCTACCAGGGCTTCCTTAGTGGGGTTGAGATCCCAATTCCTCATGAATGCCTTATGTTAATCACAACAAACACCCATGAGTTTAAGGATAGAAAAATCCCTTTCCAATTGCAACTTATACAACTCTCAACATAACACCTGCCTCTAAGACACTTATAGCCTTGTGTTAATCACAACAAACTATAATATCTTAGTTTAGTTAGACCCTTCATTCATTTCCATACAGCCATGTTTGATCAATGTTGCCCTTGTGTCAATCACAACAAAGCAACACCACCAATCATGCCATAAAGCATAAAAATGTACCAAGATAAATATCATATCAAACCCTAGAGTAGGCCTTGTGTCAATCACAACAAACCTACTATAAATTTTTTACATGAATTTGGCTTAACACGAAGGAAGGCAATTTGTAGTGTGCTTAATCAATTAGCATTTTCAATTTAGGATTTAGATATGACCAAATTGGCCAGGTAAGTGGAAGAGATGAGGGGGTCCCCCCGTTGCTTTCCTTAGACACAAATTAAATTATCCAGGTCAGACAACGGAACCATTAAAAACCTCATTCCCTTTACCTTCCCAGAACCACTTGCCTAGACACTAATTGACTGATCAAACCCTAATCGGATTTACACACGATTCACTTACACTATGACAAAATATAATTTTTATAAGGGCTTTTAAGGTCTCAAACACATCCTAATTAATCATGTCATCATGACACTCATTCAAGCAAACAAGCATACCTTAATATGCATAACATGAGCATGATTATAACAATAATCTGTTCACCTCACTTATTCATGGGATAAGGCTACAGCGGCACCCCTACATGCCATAGGAGACCCCATTGAATAGGAAGAGAGGGCCATGAATCCTAAGTTGCTCCTATGACCGGACGGTGATGGTGACTAACCCAATTCGAAGTAGTTACTAGGATATAACATATCTTATATATAATATGAACTAATCATACATCGATTCATAGCATAGTAAGCAAATAACACTAAAGAGATTACTAATTGCATGCATCAAGGTGGCTTTGATACCACTATTGGGATCTAAGCAGGGTGTAGCAGAAGGTCGGGTTTCAAAATTTTCATTATTGAAATCCTGAACGATCGGAACCCTAAACCCTAGGACCACTTGATCATGACAACTAATAAATCAAAACTTTAGGATTATAGAAGAATATCTGGAGTGCTATACTCTTTTATTTCCATGAGGCATACAAATATATACCCTCTAGAGGTGATCTACATAGGAACTGGACCAAGGAAGCACTCCTATCAAGCTTGCTTATTTGACTTGGACTCTTTCGGCAGCCTTTCAGACTTTCATCCTTTGTTAGAACCCCTACCCTCCTGTAGGGCACTCAGAGACCTCTCTAAATCCTCTCTTAGAATTCGAACATCCCTTCTAATTCTCTTTCTAGGGTTTTGTCTTAAAATGACAAGCCTTGTCTTAAAGAGACAAGTCTTGTCTTAAAAGGACAAGCCTTTTCTTAAGAAGGAAGAGAAAATAGAAAGTGGATTTCTTCATATCAGAATTGAGTTGCCTGGCATCAGATTTTGATACCTATTTATAGAGAGGGATGAGGTACTTGATAAATCTCTTTCTCAGCCCCTTGATAAGATCCTTTAATCAGAAAGAGTCTTTTGGGTGAGAGGACTTATCATGAAATGTCCTTTCATGCTCTAAGAGATATATAAATGTCTCTTCATTTTTCTAGCAAATTCTCCTCATGCCATGTGGTGTATTACTGGTTATAAGATGACTAAAAGGTGTGGGACCCCAAGGGATGCATCAAAGAAATTAAGAGTCTTCAAATAGAAGGACTATGGCCCCTTGAATCTACACCAAAAGGAAGAGACACGACCCTTCATTATGCGCGCTTCTTTTTTAAGCCAATTGCCAATTTTTGACCAGTTAAAGCCCATCCAATCGGGCATGGAGATAAGGAAAAAAGGCTTAACATTTATTTAGTAAAGGTGTTTTAAAAGTAGAAGGACTCTTGGTCCTTCTGCGCCCCTTCATCCCTAGTGCACGCCAAAATTGGTGCCGAGTGTTCCTTCCATCTTGGACTCAATCATAAGTCCAAGATGAGGCCCAAATAAATCTAGATAAATGCTGTCCTAATTAAAACACAACCCAATTTAAGTCTCACTTAAATTGGATAACTCAAATAGCAAGCTAATAAACCCAATCTAATTGGGTTAGGAGTTGGGCTAGCCAACATATGCTAGTATATCAATTAGCTAGCCAATTAGGATCCTTTGACCCTAATAAAAGTACAATTGATTTTCTTGGCCAATTTTCTAATGTGTGTGACCCTTTGGATTCTACATCTAGCTAGTGGTACATCTAGGTCCAATCCAATTTAATCCAATCAAAACTAATTGACCTAATTAGGTCAAATTGAGCTGACCTAAGTTACCAATTCGAACCAGCTTCCAAATTGAATTATGAATCCAATCCATTTGATTCATGAAAATCTACAAGACATAATTGACATTTAGCAACATGTCATGCCTACCTAGAAGATGAGGAATTTGGTTAAAATTATCAAAATACCCTTCAATGAAAAGTTATCGTGCAATTCAATCCTTCGATCTCCCTTTATCCCGATTAAGTGATGGGCATGAATAAATGTCAAACCTTATCACTTAATCCTTTAAAATCTCAATTCATTAATAAAAACATGACTAATGAAGGATTAGAAATCCTATCTAATCTTATCATGCTTTGATCAAGGACTTCCTTAGTCATCATTCGAAGAGATCACACGGGATAACTTCTCTCCTTACTAGGAGTGATCGATTCTTTATTGACCTACTCATTACCTTCATACACAATCCACCATATCCAGAAGCACCCCATACATGACTTAATTTTCATAAATGAATATGTACCGAAACATGGGTTCATGTGCACAAAATACTATGGTAGTCTCAGGTCTAAGGATCACATGCACAACTCCCACTAAAAGAACATTATTTTGACAAGTAAGTAAGACTTCCATTTGACATTCTCTTGTCAGATCAGTTTAGTGAACTCATAGCCTAATGAGCATCCATATCCTTGTATTAGTGTCTCTACACAAGTGGCTATGAGACCAACCACCCTCTCCATTGAGCATACATAAGATGTGCTAGTCTTGCCGGATTCATAGATCCCCAAATCGATTATCCAATGACTAGAAATATTTTAGATTAGGGTTTATAGGAACATAGGTCTCACTATTATGATCTCCATCATAACCCTAATTTTATTGTCCTAACCTATGGGTTCATCATAATCTTGATAAGATGCAGCAGTATGATGAATCAAATGCCTTTTATTAATAAATAATATCATACATTAGCTGGAAGATCATAGAAATGCCCATACAAAGATTGGCTTTTAGGGCAGCATTCTTTCAATCAGCAAGGCTCGTTGATGCCTTGGGGCATAGGAGTTAGCCTATACTATTATCTACCTAAAATCTTGTGTCTGAGTGCTTCCTGAGTGGTTGGCAAAGCTCATTGATTTCTTAGGACATAGGAGTTGGCCTCTGCCATTTTCTGCTTGAGAGCATGTGATCGAGTTCTTCTTGAGCAATCGACAAAGCTCGCTAATATATTGGGATATAGGAGTTGGCCTCTGCCATTGTCCACCTAAGAGCTTGTGGCTTAGCGCTTCCTGAGCAGTTGGCAGAGCTTTCTAATACCTTGGCGTATAAGAGTTAGCCTCTACCATTATCCACCGAGAGCTCTTGGCCGAGCGCTCCTTGAGTTATCAGCATGCTATTTATCTAAGCATCCGATCATGTATTTTCGATAGCTTGATTTATTTTGGGATAATCTATCCATGGTACATACTAGCGATCAGGCTAATAGTCTGCTTGCAATATTATGGGCCCTATACTTTTGTCCTAACCATATTTCCTACCAATAATTTCCAATGCCTGGAGGGCCATCGTCGACTTCTTCAATCTAATGGTCATCATCGCATGGAGCCAAAGGTGTGGGTGTTCCATGCCTTCTTCTACATGAAGGCCAATCTGAGGAGTCCAAGTTGGCAGTATGCCTCACCCTGAAAGGGGTTTAGCTTCCTGTCTAGCTTGACAAAGCTACATGGCTAGAAATTATGATTCTTTTTCATGATTTCCTAGATGTCATGGCCATTCTCAAGATGATGGGGTGAGGTTGAGACTACATGGCTGCTCGATCTCCCGGTGCTATAGGAGTAGGACCATGTCATAGTGGATGAGCTAACACTAATCCAGGTCCCACCATATGATGTCCTTCTTTTGGAGAATTGGTAAGAGGCTCTCTACATGATAGGAGTTTCCTTATCGCAAGATAGGTTCCCCCTTCCAATTGATCGATGAATGGTCTTCCATTTTTCTGAATAGGTTAAGTAACTTTGCTTCTTAGTGTTGGCTTAATAATCCAAGGTGGGCCATGGGTGCTGGCTTAACAATCTAAAGGGGAAGCGGACCCGCTCCCCATCCCCGATGAAGAGGGAGAAGAAGAATAGGGGACTGACCTACCCTTTAGATTTTATCCTAGGCCTCGACAAGGCATCCACCACTGGGGTGGAGGTAGAAGGCAAGGCTTCCTAAGACTTGGTAGGGATTGCCTCATCGAGCACTAGCAATGCTCTGAAGATGGAGAGAGGAACAACAGTGGCTGCGAAGGCCCAGGCTGAGGTCAGTAAGGCCTAGGAATCAGTGGTAGAGTCTCCAAGGTGAGTGACCAGAGCAGCCATAAAGGCCAAGGTAGTAGTTGCCAAGGTGAAGCAAGCATCGGTACCTATGGCATATGCTGGTGAGGGTAGAGAGACGAGGACCTTTGCCACTCAAGAGAGTGCCCCCACTTCTAACGAGGTTCACCTACTAAAGATGGAGGGGTGTCTCAAGCTTCTGGAGGACTCCATTCCTTAGGGGGTCAAGGAGGAGGCATAAGGGAGGCCCATGAATGAGGGCTTGCAATGGTTCATCCGAGTCGTCATATCAATAAATTCTTCATCCAAAGGATTTTTTTACTATAGATTTCCCTTCAAGACTTAAGACCTTGATGAACTTTACTTTTGGTGTAGGGCCACTTAGAGACCTAGGTACTGCTACAATACATGGACCGCCTCCTCAGCACGGTGAAGTAGTCATGGAGGCTCACTGAGATGGTAGAGGGGGAATACAACAAATAGCCTAGGAACTTAGCCTGACCAACAAGCTATTATCGACTAAGAAGGTGAGATCAGATGATGGAGGCCTCTCAAGTAACAAAGCTTCTTGCCTTGACAAAAGCATCATGAGTGTGTGGAGCTCCATCACTTGTTGAAGGAAGCACAGAGCCAGAGGGAGAAGCACCTTGCCGAGGCATTGGTGGCCCTCAATGAGGCTGAAGCAAGGGCTACCAAGGCTAAGAAGTCACTTGATAAGGGACAGGCGAAGGTCATTGAGATCGAGGCTAGGGCTTGGGCAGTAGAAGAAGCGCTCAAGGAAGCTAAGAACCAAGCCTCTACTATGAGGGAGGAGGCTCGGGTTGTGGAGGTGTGGGCCTCCAAAGTAGTAGTGGAGGTGGTCGAGGCCTTCAAGATGGGAGGGGAGTACCATCAAATGGTGCTGAACTCCTGTAGGACTACCTTTCGATAGGCTTTGAGCTTATGAAGAGGCGAGTCACCAAGCAGTTTCTTGAGGTGGACATCGGGAAACTAATGGCGGAGTTGCCTCCAAGTAGATATGAAGGCTCTGCCAGGGAAGGTTCGGAGGAGGGTGAAGATTCTGCTAGCCTCCCATGACTAGCACACATCCTTCTATTTTCTTTTTCTATCCATTAAGGCTTGTATAGAACATTAAGAGGGTCAATGAAATGGAACCTTTTGCCAAATTTTAATTTCATCGACATTGCTCTTCTCCTTCTCTTGTTGACATACTAATTGGGTCCACTATCATGCTGTTTAGGCAATGGAGTTTACATTTGATGAACTGATCAAGAATCCTCTAGGAAGAATTCTTAGAAGAGGAAGAGGGATGATGGCGGGGCTGATGCAAAGGAGAAGGGTGCCACAATGGTCGATGAGGCACCAGCTCCCCTATAGGTCATCGCTGAGGAGATCCCTGGGGAGCCCATCATTGAATCTAAGTTAGGTATCCCGATCGGGGAGGTAGAAGTGGCTTCACCTGTCTCAATGGATGTCAAGATGATAGGAACAACTTTAGCTACTGCTTTGCCCTCACTCCCTATTATGGCATAAGAGGAGGTGTAGGTAGCTAGACTCCTGGTGATTGCACTACTGGTGGAGCCACCCTTGTCGATGTAGCTAAAGAGGATCCTGTTGTAGTGGTTCTACTAATGATCAAGGCTATGGCTGAGGTTCTCCTAGCCACCATTGATTTACTGATGGGAGAGGCGGTAGAAGAAGTAGAGGTACCTATCATGGTGGGTCCACTAGCAGTTCAAGCTATAATAGAGACTCCTGGCCACCTCAGAGACACCAGTGGGAAGGTGGTAAGAGAAGTGGTGGGTGAGGCTGTAGGAAAGATAGTAGGTGAAGCTATTGAGGGCACACGCAGGGTATGGACAATAGTAATTGGCTTCATGTCTACCCACCTCTTGCCAGCTAGATGCCTGATCCACTGCCCAGGAGACTAGCAAATTATGCCTCCCAGTGCCTATTGGTAAGGCTATGCTTGTTAACTTGCGAGTTCTTCCTATTCATCCAACTGATGGTTTCCTCCTTTTGGTAGGTACTGGAACCTTATGTTGCATGGATGTGGGACCAGAGCATGGACTTAGAGAAGGAGCTTGCTTAGGCTAACCATGATTTCACCTGGGCACAGCACGAGTTGGATGCTACAAGGACTAGGCATGCTATTGCCATGAGTGATGCATCAGTGGCTGAAGAGGCTGGGCAGATGCTCCAATGCCAATTGGATCTATACATGGACAAATTGAAGAGCTAACTTGCGAGCTAAAGGCCACTCACTGGAAGATCGCAAGGCTCGTGCTAATGATGGTGCTGGGGCGAGGCCAGTCATGGGCAAGGCTCCTATAGTAGTGACCAGGGTTTCCAAGGGTGCACAAATGAAGGACCCTTGGGTCATGGACACTCAATCTATGAGATCCCCATGCATGCATCTCCAAGCTAAGGCTCCAGTAAAGGATGACATGGTGACCCAAGCGGAGGCACCGGTGGAGAGGACACAGATCCATGCAGGGGACCCTACTTCATTAGCAGAAGATATGCCTTGCGAGCAAGATTCATGGTCCAGCATCACTTACAAGGCTATAGCAAAAGGGGTACCTCATAAGAAGGGTGTGTTGTCTAGCACTCTAGTGAGGTGCCTGCAGAGAGGGACAAGGTGGTCCCTCCCTCAGTAGGTAAAGATACAAGGTAGTGTGGAAGGCTCGTGAAAGACATAGTGGTCTGCATAGCCATCCAAGGGCATACAGTAAGAGATCACTCTCTTGCAGGGGAGGTTGATCGATGCAAAAGAAGCAGCCACATTCGAGCGAGCCATCAGGGTAGATAAGGCCAAACACATGGCAATGATGTGGGCTTGAGTGGTTAAGGCAGAGATGAGAGCCAACCTTCTGGAGGTGGAGCTCGCTACCACCTTGTAAGGATAGCATGGAGCAGGCGCCACAGAGAGGATGCCCCCTAGGTGCAAGTTCAAACCTCCAACATCTAGGAGGGTTCGGGGTTCCTTCAGGGTAGTTGATGAGGCATGCCTGCAGGGCTACAACTTTGGCTTCAACATGTGCGAGTTTATGTAGGGGAGTTATCTCGAAGCAAGTGAAGTGACCGGACCACTCATCCCTTGCAATGCCACACCCAACGAAATTGTGAGCTTTCTAAGGAAAAGGCAGGAGAGATTGAGAAAGGCCTTAGGGCATGCTGATATTGTACTCCCCCCATCACCACCTAAGAAATGAATGAAGAATCTTTTCCTTTTAGCTTCATCTCTTGGTGTTTTGTATCTTGTCTTTTTGGTTTGCTTGCCTGTGATGCCTGGACTGATTCTATAATGCTTGAGATAACCTTGCCCAGGCTGGATGCACTATCACCTAGAGAACATCTTTGTACAAATCTCAAGAATTGTTGGGATCTCGAAGCCTGGTCGTACTTTGGGGAGAAGTGTCAAAGTCCAACTTGCCCCCAATTGCAAAGGCATAATGTGGCTTGGTGCACCATTTGATGCTGACCTAATCAAAGGGAAGCCTTAAACTAGACATGACTCTAACATGATCATGGCACTACCTCGATCAAAGGGTGAAAAGTTATGGTCGTGCAGCCCCATGAGGGAACATCAACCCTGGGAAGGTCGCATGGTGCTTCGACTTCTAGATCTGGGAGGAAAAGTCATCTGGCCATGTTCCTGATGGCCTTCTCTCAGTCTCTCTATAAATATTGAGCCAGGGATGTTGATCATAGCTAAGTCTCTCCAGAGAGCTCCCAAGATCGAGGGAATGCTGAGACATCAGTCGGCTTCTTTCGATGGTAGCACTATTGGGTTCCCCTTCTTGATGGAAGGGTTCTCTCCTAGGCTGGTACCTCCATGTCAAGGGCATATTGATGGATGCTCTCCTTGGCATGGAAGGTATTGAGAATGATCGGCACTTCAATGCTGGATCATAGCTGTCATCGATCGAATGATAGGGCTAGAGGGTGGGTGATTTCCATTTGCCTCATCACCCAATTCCTCCTTCATCATGATTGATATTTGCATTTGATGGTGGATGGGTCTGTAGCAGGCATAACTTCAGGAACCCACCTCGCTCATCATCTGGTGAAACTATATAAGGGAGGTGTGATGGTGGCTCTTCACTATCTATAACATGGTTCTGGGCCTTGTCAAGCAAGGCCTAGCTCTCCATCAATAGTCAACCAAGATTGGAGTAGGAGCAAGCTTAGGAATGATAGCCAGTGGGCCTACACTGATGTCATGGCAGAGGATGCTCCTTCAAAATCTTCAATGCATTTCGAGGATTTCCTCTCCATCTTTGATGGGTGAGGCTCAGCAATGCTTGTGGCTTGCCTCCACCTCCCTTGCATGTCAACTAGGTCTTCTATGGATGATGCACATCTTCTCTTTGCTAGCCGGCATTATCTTTGAGTCTCTATGAGGGATCTTGGAGTCCTTCTGAATGTGAAGGAGGGGCTGCTCAGAAGGAGCCTCACCTAATTGTAGGAGTCTTAGGACCTCTAGGGAGCTTTGACTTGATCCTAATCCTCCTCTTGTAGATGAGGTGTTAAAGGTACTTCAAAGCTTCAAGGAGTCATGTACAACCTATGTAACTTGTTCCTGTCCCCCATCTACCTCTCAAGATAATATTTATGTAATGTGACTTGGCTGTAGAGCCCCAAACATATGCACTTGACATTCATCAATGAAAGGAATCTTCATTCTTTTGATATTTATCTGTGTCTTCATACTTGTCTTGCATATTGCATGGAGGGCTCACCAGCCTTGCCTGGGATGATCTCATCCAGGGCTTATAAACCTGGGAGACTTATTGCTTAACTGGACTTAGGAGTATCGTGATCCAGCCTAGAAGTTTAATAGCTCAATCAGGGTGCCAGGGATAACCTCGCCTAGGACTTTTGAATGTGGGAGATTTACTACTTAATCAGAACTTAGGGGCATCGTGACCTAGCCCAAGAGTCTGATAGCTTGGCCAAGGTACTAGGGACAACCTTGCTTGAACTTTGAAACCTAGGAGGCTTACTACTTAGCCAGGATTTATGCATTTTGTGATCCACTTGGACATCGACTGCTTGTTAGGGTGCTAGGGATAACCTTGCACGAGACTTTGGAACCTTGGAGGCTTACTACTTAGCCAGGGTTTACAGGTATCATGACCTACTTGGGCATTTGTCTGCTTACCAGGATGCTTAGGATAACCTTGTCCAAGACTTTAGAACCTAAGGGGCTTACTACTTAACTGGGACTTAGAGGTATCATGACCTAGCCTGGGAGTTTGACTGCTCCCCACCTAGGACAACCTTGTCCAGGCCTTCTAGGAATAAGGGGTGTTGGAACCCCGCCTGGGATAGCCTCGCACAAGACTTTTTGAATAAGAGGTGTAGGAACCTCACCTAAGACAACCTCATCTAAGACTTTTTGGAGATGACCTTAGCATTCACCTTTCATTGTACTCTCCTCAAGAACAAGAAAGGTAGGTTTTCATTGAAGAAAGTCAATATAGCAACTATAGGTACATCTCATTGGTAATTGACTAAAGATTATCAAAGTTTTAGGTGCGGCCAATAAGGGTGCTGTCTAGCTGCTCCAATTAGTAGGTTTGAGGTTAGATCACGTTGATAACACAGTAGGGTCCTTCCTAGTTTGGAGAGAGTTTTCCATACTCAATGGATTGACTGATAGCTACCTTTCGAAGGATAAGATTTTTGGACCAGAACTGCTTTGCCTTCACACGAGCATGGAAGTAGCAGGTCGTGCATCACTAGTATGCAACCATTCAAACTTGGGCTCTATCCTGAACCTCCTCTAAGAGATTAAGACTCTCCCTTAGATCTTCCAAGTTATGCTGTTCATCATAAGCTTCAACTCGAGGTGATGGCAGGCCTACTTCTAGAGAAAAATGGTCTTTATTTTGAAGGTGAGGTTGAATAGTGTCTCACCTATCAGAAGCTGGTGAGTGGTATGGTAGGCACAATGGATGCTATGTAGTTCTTCTACTTAGAGTCCTCCGACCTTATCTAGCCGAGTCTTCAAACCTTGAAGGATCGTCATATTGATAACTTCAACTTCTCCATTTATCTGTGGATGTATGACTGAAGTGAATTGATGGCTGATCTACAAGTCTTTGCAGAACTCATCGAAGGAGTATTATCAAATAATCTACCATTATTGATGATGATGATGTGAGGAAGTTCGAAGTGGTAAATGATCGATCTCCAAATAAAATTTTGGGCCTCATGCCCAATGATCTGTACTAAGGATTCTGCCTCGACCCACTTGGTGAAGGAGTTGATGGTGATGATCAAGAATTTCTTTTATCCAATGACCAATGGGAAAGTGCCAAGGATAGGCTATCCCCTACTGAGCGAAAGTCCATGGGGAGCTTAAGAAGTTGAGAGATACTGCAAGCTGGTGCTAAATGTTGGCATGTCTTTAGCAATGGTCGCAACATTGAAGGTACTCGACAGCATCCTCGTGAATGCTCAACCAATAGTATCTTTGTCTCAAGATCTTGTTAGCCAAGGTGTGGCCTCCTATGTGGCTACCGTAGATTCATTTATGGACCTCCCAAAGGGCAAAGTCTACTTCTAAGGGATGGAGATAATAGAGTAGTGGTATTGAGTAGGCTTGCTTGTAGAGCTTCTCATCGAGTACCACAAATAAGGCATAGGGTTTGAGGAACTTCTATGACCTGCATCCTATCGAGACTCTTAATAGAGAAACTTGATCACATGATAACTATACTCAAGGGTTCATCCTTCTATTCTACTGAGTTGCACTATATACTTGCAAGGTATCACTAGTAGATTGTGGAAACTCACTTGGATCATTTTCAGATTAATAATCCATGTTAGGGTTGAGCTAGAAAAGTTTTGATCTATCGAAAGGATTTCGATGATACTATGATAGAGATCATAGTATTTCTCACTACCAAATAGAATGGAACTTGAGGGGTCACACATAATAAGGGTTTACCTAATCAAGGCTTGGATCAAATTTAGTACTTGCTAATTTTAGCACTTGCTAATTTTAGCACCTACTAATTTTGACACTAGAAAATTAATTATAAGAGTTGCAATATTAATAAGCTTAATTAAGTTTTGGATCAAGTTCTAACTAATTTAAATGAGATTTAATCTAATTGGGCTTGACCTAATTAGGTTTAAGAATCCTAGTTGGACTAGGATTTCAATCCTATTGCGAATAGGATTGATAGCCTTTTTGAATTTGATTTGAATCAGGCTTGAATTTGATTCAAACAAAATTCCAATTGAACCCAATTGAAGAGGATGCCTAACCTAATAAGACTGGATTAAAATTATCTTTTATTCACATGAAAAAGGGAGAGGGGGTGCTAATTTTGGTTGCATCTTTCTCTTGGTATGCACAAAGGGATAGACATCATAGGTGGCATCTTTCATATTTATCTAGGACTCTCTCTCCAAATTAACATGGACTCTTATCTGATTTGAATTTGATTCAAATCAAATTAGTTTCCTATTTTATCAGGATTTTTGGAGGCATGGAGATGTGATTTTGACATGGAGATTTTATGATGCACAGATTTTTGTAGCACTAGTTTTGTTATCGCATATTTCTTTCTACCGCAATCTTCTTTCTTCCTCTCCATGTCCCACCTATTCCACACATCTAGAAATAGCAGAGAGGATGAGGGCTTGAGAGAAGAAAAAGGTAGGAAAAGTTTTTCCTTTTGGTATTTCCATCTCGTTTAGAATCAGCGCAAATGTTGGCACTAGGTTCTAGCTCTTCCTTGCCGCACACTATGTTTCTCTATCACCCCTTTCTTCCTCTTCTTGATTATTCCATTCCCTAAAACTCCAAAGAGAGTGTCTTGAAAAAGAGTAGAAGGGAGAAGAAGTTATGTTCTCCATTTGGCATCCAAGAAGAGGTTTCGAAGTCCTGTGTGAACTGATCATGCCAAGGCTACAAAGGTTGTAGCCTTTCCTTCAAGTTGTTGAAGGAAAATCTAGATATAAGTTGGATGAGATGCCTGTAAAGAAGCTAGCACTCTGGTGGCATTACTGATTCAATCAAAAATAGGCCCTATATGGATACCATAAAGGCCGAGAACATGCATGGCTCTGACAAGAACCCTGATGCTTGGTCGGATCTAATCCTATTGGAGTTGAACATGAAAAGCACTTCAAGTAAGTGGTCAATTTTTTTATGATTTTTATTTATAATGTTATATCTAATTTATTTCTGATCAAGCATGTTAGTTAGATCCTAATCTAGGCGTTTTAATTATATTTGCGTGCAATTTTATGAAAAATGTTTTCATAAATTAGCTTCCACTGCTCTAGAGTTTAGAACCCAAAAAAATCAGCATGCTAGCACCTAGAAAACCAACACCTGAAAGAGACCCTGAATATGCACTTGTTGGAGTTAAGCTATATGCAGTACCTTTGCAATGTCTGCAAGGTCTCCTCTAGGTATGCCACGTGCTGGCCCTCTATGTGGCTCTTCACCAACATGTCATTGATGTACACCTCCATGTTATGTCCAATTTGGTCACTAAAGACTTTGTTGATGAGGTGTTGGTAGGTGGCTCCGGTGTTCTTTAAGCTGAAGGGCATGACTTTGTAGAAGTATAGTCCCTAGTCAATGATGAACGCCATCTTTTTCTCATCCTCAAGTACCATCCAGATCTAGTTGTACCTAGAGAAAATGACCTTGAAATTGAAAGTCTCATGCTTAGAGGTTGAGTCCACAAGCTGATCAATCTTGGGTTGAGGGAAACAATCTTTCGAGTAGGCCTTGTTCAAGTTGGTAAAGTTGATACGCACCCACGATTTACCATTGGCCTTCTTTAATAAGACTATGTTGGCAAGCCAATCTGGGTACTGGACTTCTTGAATGAAATCAACCTTGAAAAGCTTCTCCGCCTCCTGTTTAATGGCACACTGGCACTTAGGAGCAAAGCTTCTTTTCTTTTGGCAAATTGGGGGATGTAGGGGGTCAATGTTGATCCGACGCACCATGACCTTGAGATCAATGTATAGCATATCTATACTTATCCATGTGAAGATGTTGGTGTTTGCATGAAAAATCTCCACTAGGAAGGCCCTGGACTCCTCACTCTACTTGCTCCTAATATAGACCATGTGGGAGGGGTTAGATAGATGCAGGGGAATAGGATCTAGTTCTTTTATAGGCTCTCCTCACTATAGCTTTTGCTGATCCTGAAGGTCGACGCTCTCAATGGACATGGCTTCCTTGGGCTTCTTGCTCTTGAGTGTTGCCATGTAGCATCGTCTCACCAAAGCATGGTCGCCTTGGACCTCGCCCATCCTATGGGGGGTAGGAAACTTCATGAGTAGGTGGTAGGTTGAGACCATGGCTCATAAAGCATTCAAGCCCTACATCCCCAAGATGGCATTGTAAGCTACTGGGATCTTGACACCAAAAAATCTAGTAGGATCATGGCCTATCTTGGAGCTTTGATGGGGGTCCAAGAGCCCAGCCACCTCAACAGCCAAGTGGAGTCCTAGTCATATCCTCAATTGAACCACCTAGGATTGATGCGGGACAGATGAGACGTAACCTGATTTATTGGAAAAATAGAAAAAAACCTAAACAAATTAGGACCGTGGGAGGGCAATGAAGCCTCCTGAGACTAGGGCAAGCTGACACTAAAATCTAAAATAGCTGAACTCTTTTGGTTTTCAGTTTTCTTGGTGGAGAAACATGGGATGGAGGATAGGAAACATGGACACTCTAGGACTGGGGACTCACCTTCACGGAGAGACGTCGCACCTCTAGGGCATCTCACCCACCCCACTACATGTAGTCTAGGGCATCCCACCCATCCACTACACGCGGAGCCTAGGGCATCCCACCCAAATCGCTACCTGGGGCCGTAAAGAAAAATCCCTAGACCTATAGGGGACTCGATGGAAAAGGGGGATAACTAGGGCCTCGCGCCCCTCGACGCTCGCATGCGAGCGAAGGAAGTGGGGTCTCACACCCCTCGACACCCACAAGTGAATGAAAGACGGGCCTTAGCCCAGAACTAGAATCCAGGAAAAATCCAAAAATTTATATCAAAACTTAATTATTACAGGGGAGGGGGCCTTTTATATAGAAAAACCAAAATCCTCAATTACTTGGCCTACAAGAAATCCAAAAAAGGAAAAATAAATTATATCAAAATCCATGCTACATCAATATTGGTGCTGATCTGCTTTGAAAAGCGTGTTGGCTTGATGATCTCTCCAGAAAGCATGCTGCACTAAAAAACTAGATGCTTCGAAATCCATGCAAAATCCTCTCGCGACCGTGCACAGGGGAAGATGATCTCCATCGAGCACCGGCAGATGGTCGGCAGCCGGGAAGCGGGTGACGAACGGGGCTGGCAGATGACAAGCGGTGGACGGCCGGTGGTAGGCTACAGGCGGGGCAGCGACACCGGGGGGCACGGCATGCTGGGCGTGCCGTTTGGTCTCCAACGGCCGTGGGAGACCCCCTGGGCACCGGCATGGCCTCCGACGGACGAGCGGGCGACGGACCAGCGACGGGTGGCAGCAGGCGAGCGGCGGTGGCAAGCGACGGTGGCGCAGGCCGGCGGTGGTGCAGGGGCGGACATACGCCTCCCGCGTCCGTTCGTCTTCCCACGGGCGTGGGGCCCAAGGGCACCGACGAGGGCGGCGGCGGCCGGGCGTGGGCTGGCGGACGACAAGTGGGCGACCGGTGGCAGGTGGGCGGCGGCGGTGCTTAGGCAGACGGACGCCTCCCGCGTTCATTCGTCTTCCCACGGGCGTGGGCGGCGACGCCGGATTTTCGACAAGGGCGGGGCCGGCATGCACCGGCAGGCGGGCCGGTGGGGGCGGCCGAGGGTCTGGCAGCCCGGATCTGGGGCCGGCGGGGTGGTGGGCTAGGGTTTTGCAAATTTTTTAAAATTACAGGAAGAGGATGGAATAAGACTGGAATAAGGTGGGAATAAGATCGGGATAAAACTGGAATAGAGGGAATAGGTGGAATAGCGAGAATAAGTAAAAATAAAAAATGCAGAAAAATAAGAAAAAATGGAAAAAATACCCAGACATGTCCTAGATCCCCATCATTCTACTCGACTGCGAAGAACTCGACTTCGTCGAGTTCGAAAAAAGGAGCACACCCTAATCCACAACTTGCTCTGATACCAAACTGATGCGGGACTGATGAGACGTAACCTGATTTATTGGAAAAATAGGGAAAAACCTAAACAAACTAGGACCATGGGAGGGCTAAGAATTCTCACGGGACTAGGGTGATGTAGGACGAAGGACACGAAGAAAACCTATTGTTATTTTGAAAAGAGGAAAAACACCTAAAGCAAGCCAAGGATCATGGGAGGGCTAAGAAGCCTCCGGGACTAGGATAGAACGACCCCCGAAAATCCTAAAATGACTGGGCTCTTTTGGTTTTTTTTTAAAATTTTTTTTGGCGGAGATGGCGAAGGAATGATGGGGATGGGAGGCTGGGACGGGAACTCCTAGACCTTGGGACTCATCCTAACGAAGAGACCGTCCACCTCTAAGGCATTACGCCCTCCTCAATACTTAGAGGCGCTAGGATGGATCTCAAGGTCACGAAGGACGGGGGTGGGGGAGAACTCCTAGACCTTGGGACTCATCCTAACGAAGAGACCATCCACCTCTAAGGCATTACACCCTCCTCAATACTTAGAGGCGCTAGGATGGATCTCAAGATCACGGAGGATGGGGGTGGGGGAGAACTCATGGATCTTGGGACTCACCCTAATGAAGAGACCGTCCACCTCTAAGGCATTACGCCCTCCTCAGTACTTAGAGGCGCTAGGATGGTTCTCAAGGCCACGAGGGGAAGACACGAAGGTGGGAGGGAGAAAGGAGATACTTGGGGCCTCACACCCCTCGACGTCCCGAAGGACGAAGGAAAAAGGGCCTCAGCCCAGAACCACACACTGGAAGAACACTCAAAATTTTCATTCAACTCTTTTTTTACAAGAGGAGTATGGGTATTTATAGATACCCATATCCCTTTTGAAATTCAAAAATAAAATCCCCTGAAATCCTCCCTTGATTTTGAAATCAAATTCAAAATCAAAATCCCAAATTTTCCAAATTACATTCATTAAAAAAATTACCTAATAAATCCCGTTTATTTGAATTTTGAAATCCCCTCCGCTCTGAAACTCGTGCTACTCCAAAAATCGTGCAAAACAACTCTTCTTCCATTGCTTTGAGAAGCGTGCAGAAGCTTCATTTGGTTGCTCTGAAAAACGTGCGGAAGCTCCTTCACGGCCGAGCAACAGGGGGCACCTGGGTCTTCGGCACCCGGCCTAGTGGGCGGCGGCGGGGCGGCCTGGTGGCGCGCCGGCGGGCGGACGGCGATGACGGGGCGGCACGGCGGTGGCGGCGAAACGGCGGCGGCGACCGTGGGCGACCGTTGGTCTTCCACGGACCGCGGGTCTTCCCATGGGCATGAGGCCCAAGGATGCCGGCGGCGGGGCGGCATGGTGGCGCGCCGGCGGGCAGACGACGGCGGCGGGATGGCACGACGGCGGTGGCGAAACGGCGGCGGCGGTCGTGGGCGACTGTTGGTCTTCCATGGACCGCGGGTCTTCCCACGGGAGTGAGGCCCCAGGGATGCCAGCGGGGTGGCAGGGCGGCGGATCGGCGGAGCGCCGGCGGGCGGGCGACAGTGGCGGGGGTCGGGCACGGTCGATCGCGGCCGGTGGGGCAAAAATTGGAAAAAAAAAGGCCTCTGTGATTTTTTTCTAGAGGTTGAAGGAGATAGGAATAGCCTGGAATAAAGTTGGAATAACATCGGGATAACATGGGAATAAAGGGAATAGGTGGAATAGCGGGAATAACTAAAATACAAAAATTCTAAAAAAAAAAATTAAAATTCTAAAAAAAAATAAAAGGTAAAACCCGGATAGGTTTCGGGTCCCCCATCATAAGGCGAGCTGACACTAAAACCTAAAACAGCTGAACTCTTTTGGTTTTTAGTTTTCTTGGTGGAGAAGCATGGGATGGAGGATAGGAAACATGGACACTCTAGGACTGGGGACTCACCTTCACGAAGAGATGTCGCACCTCTAGGGCATCTCACCCACGCCACTACATGTAGTCTAGGACGTCCCACCCATCTCACTATACGCGGAGCCTAGGGCATCCCACCCAAATCGCTACCTGGGGCCACAAAGAAAAATCCCTAGACCTAGAGGGGGACTCGATGGAAAAGGGGGATAACTAGGGCCTCGCGCCCCTCGACGCTCGCATGCGAGCGAAGGAAGTGGGGTCTCACACCCCTCGACACCCGCAGGTAAAGGAAAGACGGGCCTCAGCCCAGAACCAGAACCCAGGGAAAACTCTATATCAAAACTTAATTATTACAGGGGAGGGGGCCTTTATATAGAAAAACCAAAACCCTCACTTACTTGGCCTACAAGAAAGCCAAAAAGAAAAAATAAATTACATCAAAATCCATGCTACATCAATATTGGTGCTGATCTGCTCTGGAAAGCATGTTGGCTTGATGATATGCTCCAGAAAGCATGCTACACTAAAAAACTGGACTGCTCCAAAATCCGTGCAAAATCCTCTCGCTGCCCTGCACAGGGGAAGATGATCTCCGTCGAGCACTGGCGGATGGTCGACGGCCGGGAAGCGGGCGACAGACGGGGACGGCGGACAACGAGCGGCGGACGGCCGGTGGCGAGCTGCAGGCAGGGTGGCGGCACGGGGGGCAAGGCATGCTGGGCATGTCGTTTGGTCTCCCACGATCGTGGGAGACCCCGTGGGCGCCGGCATGGCCAACGGCGGACGAGTGGGCTACGGACCAGCGGCGGGCGGCAGCAGGCGGGTGGCGGTGGCAGGCGACGGTGGCACAGGGGTGGACGGACACCTCCCGCATCCGTTCATCTTCCCGTGGGCGTGGGGCCTAAGGGCACCGGCGAGGGCGGCAGCGGTCAGGCATGGGCCGACGGACGGCAGGCGGGTGGCTAGTGGCAGGTCGGCCACGACAGACGGTGGTGGCGATGAGTGGGCAGACGACGCCTCCCGTGTCCGTTCATCTTCCCACGGGCGTGGGTGACGGCGCCGGACTTCCGGCGAGGGCGGGGCCGGCACGGGTGGCCGGGGGTCGGGCGACCCGGATCTAGGGCCGGCGGGGCGGTGGGCTAGGGTTTTGAAAATTTTTTAAAATCTCGGGAAGAGAATGGAATAAGACTGGAATAAGGTGGGAATAAGATCGAGATAAAACTAGAATAGAGGGAATAGGTGGAATAGCAGGAATAAGTAAAAATAAAAAATGCAAAAAAATAAGAAAAATGGAAAAAATATCCGGACCTGCCCTGGATCCCCATCAAGGATTACATGGAGGATCACATGAAGACGGTCCATGCATGACCACATGCCAGCACACCCCTTCCACCCTTCAGGCACATCAACTCTACATGCCATTAAGTGAGAAAAGAAGGTCAAGTGAATAAGCATGAATCCCCTGATTCATGCCAAGCAACTAAGGAAAGATGTTGACCCCCCCCAAGCCCAAAAGAGCAAGTGTTTGGCGCCCTACATGGTCCCCCCTTTGTCCCCCTCTTCTTTCCTTATTTTCTTGAGTTTTTTTTTGGAAATTGTATAAACCCTTCCATGTTGTCATTCAACAAATCAGGAAGGATTGTGGTGCATATATTTTCTTTACCTGCTTCCTAAGTAATTGGTCCTTATATAAGGACCCCTCTCTTGTATTGAAAGTAATGAAGAATATGAATTTTTGAAAGAAAAGAGTGTTCTTGATTCTGCCTCCAAGCATGAGGACCGTCTTTCCTTCACCTGCGGGTGTCGAGGGATGTAAGACCCCACTACCTTCACTTTCAAGCATCGAGGGGCGTGAGGCCCTAGTTATCTTCCCCATTGCTGAGTCCCCTCTATGATTTTGGAGCTTTTCCTTCACGGCCCCAGGTAGCGATTTGGGTGGGACGCCCTAGGCTCAGCATGTAGTGAGATGGGTGGGACATCCTAGACTCATGTAGTGGGGTGGGTGGGATGCCTTAGAGGTGTGACGTCTCTCTGTGAAGGTAAGTCCCAAGTTCATAGATTATCCATCTTTCTTGCCCCCATATATTTTTTCCGCCTTCTTGACCCTAATCACAAGAGACTTCTCAGCTCTCCAACGATCCTCCTAGCCCTCCTTTTTGTCTTGCATCAATTTTGGTATCAGAGCAAGAGATGATTAGGGTTAGAAAAACAAAAAGCAAAAAAAAAAAATATTGGTTCAAGGTATCCATTATTTCCTTTTTTTTCCATTTTATTCCTGTTATCCCCACTATTCCCACTCTATTCCTGATTATCCCCAACTTATCCCGAACCCATCCCTATCATCTTCTTCCCTTTTTTTGCCCAGATCCAAGTTCCCCTCCCCTCCGTTCCCAGTCGATGCACCGCAAAATCACCTCCCTTCCCTACGCCGGCTGCCCAACCCGCCACTGCCGGTCATCTCCGCTGTACTGCCATCAGCCCACAGTCGTTGCCCGTGCCACAGGTCCATGCCACCCTTCCTCCACTACACCGTCCCTTCTTCGATGAAGGTTCCTCCGAGGACACTAATGAGAACCGGCCGAATCTGCCCCTCCGAGACGTCGGACACCCCGCCCATCCAAGACGTCGGACACCCCCTTCCAGCCGAATATCCCCGTTCCATCTTCTTCCACCTCTCCTCTCTGATTCAAGCCCCCATCTCATTCGTGACCAGACTACCACCGCTGTCTCCTCACCACTGCCTCCAACACCTCCCACCATCATCACCACAGCCACCGGATCTTCCCTATGCTGACACTGACCATCCCAGCCACTGCTGCTACCGGCCACTACTGCCACCGGTCATTGCATCTTCCCGAAAATAAGCCACCGCTTACACCTGCCAACCCAGTGCTGTTGCCGACAAAGTACGTCGGTCATCCCCACCTGTGCCGCAGCCCCACAGTGACCACCATTCCCTACACTGGATCGCCAAATCTACTGCCCCACCATCCGTCCGCCCTACTGTTCCACCCATCCGTGATGCGCTCCTCTCCCCCGCGCCGTCGTCCGCCCTTGCTTCTTGTCAACCACCCGTGCTAGCCGTCACGACCTACGCCGGCCGTGACGACCCCTGTGCCAGCCATCCGTTTCCCTTCATCAGTCCGTGGAGAGGAAGGGGCGGGATTGCACGAACATGAAAGCAAATCCCCTCCCCTCTTGTCGACTTCAACTCCGCACTCATTTCAAAGTTGCACAGATTCCAAAGCTACACAATTTTTGGATCTGCACCAATCTCAAAGTTGTACGGATCTCGGTGCAGGGCTGATGAGAAAAAAAATTTGGATTTGTTTGAAAAAGAAAAAAAAAAAAAATATATATATATATATATATATATATATATATATATATATATATATATATATATATATATATATATATATATATATATATATATATATCTCAAGGTTATCTCAATATGCAGTTTGGAGTCCAAGGGAAATAATATTAAGCTGAAGACGGGAGACTTGAAGCCAAACTCGATGGAGTCGAGTTCTCCCTACTCCAGGGGAATGATGGGGACCCGAGAGCCCAGCCACCTCAGCAACCAAGTGGAGTCCTAGTCATATCCTCGATTGCGCCACCTAGGATTACATGGAGGATCACATGAAGACGGCCCGTGCATTACCACATGCCAGCACACCCCTTCCACCCTCCAGGAACATCAACTCCACATGCCATCAAGTGAGAAAGGAAGGTCAAGTGGATAAGCATGAATCCCTTGATTCATTCGAAGCAACTAAGGAAATATGTGGTCCCTCCCAAGCCCAAAAGAGCAAGTGTTTGGCACCCCACATGGTCCCCCTCTTCTTTCCTTATTTTCTTGAGTATTTTTTTGAAAATTGTATAAAACCTTCCATATTATCATTCAGCAAATCAGGAAGGATTGTGGTGCATATATTTTCTTTACCTACTTCCTAAGTAATTGGTCCCTATATAAGGACCCCTCTCTTGTATTGAAAGTAATGAAGAATATGAATTTTTGAAAAGAGTGTTCTTGATTCTGCCTCCGGGCATGAGGCCCATCTTTCCTTCACCTGCGGGTGTCGAGGGGTGTGAGACCCCACTGCCTTCGCTTTCGAGTGTCGAGGGGTGTGAGGCCCTAGTTATCTTCTCCATTGTAGAGTCCCCTCTATGATCTTAGAGCTCTTCCTTTACGGCCCTAGGTAGCGATTTGGGTGGGACGCCCTAGGCTCCGCATGTAGTGAGATGGGTGAGATGTCCTAGACTGCATGTAGTGGGGTGGGTGGGATGCCCTAGAGGTGCGACGTCTCTTCATGAAGGTAAGTCTCAAGTTCATAGAGTATCCATCTTTCTTGCCTCCACATATTTTTCTGCATTCTTGACCCTAATCACAGGAGACTTCTCCGCTCTCCAACGATCCTCTTAGCCCCTCCTCTTGTCCCGCATCAGGCTTGGCCGGCTATCACAAGGAGAGGAATGATGCCTTTTATAGTGATAGTATCTCTAGAGAAGCCAATTAAGGGGATATTGGCCCTACGAATGCGATCCCTGAGCAAACCAATCTTTAAAAAAGCATCATATAAGAGAATATCTATAGAGCTTCCTTTATCCACAAGGATTCTTTCTACATCATAGTTTGAGATAGCAAGAAAAATAACCACGGGATCATCATGTAGAAATAAAACTCCATTAGTGTCAACAGTGGAGAAGGTAAAGGGCTCCTCTTCCATCCTTTAGCATTTAGGCTAGGGAATCTCGATTTTGGCTACACTAGTATAGGCTCGACACCTAGAGGAGCTTGCCCCCCAAGCAGCTAGTCCTCTTGAGGTGGTGCCGATGAGGATCCTATTGGCCATGAGGGGTTTGACTATCGGTTGGAGCTCTCTATCGATGGCCTCCAAGATGTTGGGCTAACTGACATGGCTGCATAGGTAGCCTCACCAAATCAGCAACTCAATCTCCCTCTTCAGGGTGATGCAATCCTCAATGTCATGCCTATAGTTTGATGAAATTGATAGTATTTCTTATGATCCTTTCAAGCCTTCTTATTCATCTTCCCCAGTAACTAGACAATATCTTGACCCTTAACTCCATCAGGATTTGCTCACAAGGAGCATTCAAAGGGTTGAAGTCCATATGGCAAGGTTGCCTAAGACATTCAAAATGGGGATGGATCTCTTTGTCCTGCTTCTTCTTTTACTACTATGGCTGAGAAAGAATAAGAAGATAGAAGTAGTCCTCTCGAGGATGCTTCTGATCTCCTTTCTCCTTCTATTTCCCTACTATGCCTTCCTCGATATTGACATACTTTCAAGCAAGGGCCAGGAATTTAGGGAGTCTTTTAGGAAACTTCTTGGAGGGAGAGAAGTAGAAACTAACTCCGTGCAGTACCCTTTTTAAGGCTAACATTACAATGAAGGACTCGAGGCCACGAACCTCCAACATGGTCACTTTAAAGTGACCAATGTAGGGCAAAGCGATCAATGGGGACATCGACCAGATCCTAAGGCAGCACAGATCCTGATGCAACATAGATCCTGATGCAACACAGATCTTGATAAACATTCAGCACCAACAGATCAATTCAAATTCGAGAATAAGTTATTTTAAGATCAAAATTTTTAGGATAGTTTAGGATTTGTTTTATCGAAATCTCTTTCTAGTTGTTTGGTTGTTTGGAGTCTGTTTGGATTTATCTTTAGAATCAGTTTGTTTCTTTAGGATTTATCTTTATCAGTTGTTTGGAGTCTGTTAGAAATAAAGTTTATTTAAGGTGTTTCTTCATTGGAATAAAAAATGGCGAAGAAATTTATTGAGAAAAGAGTTTGGATGTTATCCCGCTTTTACCCCCTCCTTCCCCTCTTCACTCTTCCTCTCTCTCCCTTCTCCTCTTCTCTGGTTCTTCCTTTCCCTGGACTCTTCTTCTTTTTCTCCTTATACTTTCTCTCCTTTTTTCTCTGAGATTCCTTGTTACCTCTTCTCCTTGGATTTTCCCTCTTCTTCTTTCTCTTCCTCCTATTCTTCTTTCCTCGGTCTCTTCCTTCTATTCTTGATTTCCCTCTATTATATTTCTTCTGATCTCTTTTTCTTTCTCCTATTCTTCGATCCCTACCAATCCAAGAATTAAACACACCATCAAGCACTCCATGCCATTGTTCCATCCACCAATTGATGGAACCCCCATCTCCGATCCAATTACACCCAATCCTATGACACCCGAACCTCCTTCATCCTCCGCCCAGGCCGAGCTTACTCCTCTCTATCTCTCATCCACCAGTTCCACTAACATTTCCTCAGTAATCGATTTCCTCCAACACCTCCAGTGAGCTCCCCTCCTTCCACAACATTCCCTCTCGTCCGGAGAGGTCCGACAACCACCACCCAAATACAAGCCCTCCATCTCCACCAATGGGGAGTTCAGCCACTCCCATCTTAATACCGGCCTTCCTCCCATCTAGATCCCCACCACTGCTACCCGTCTCCTCTACCTGCAATTGGGTACCCAATCACCGTCGGCCACCCCACTTGCCTCCATCGAATGACCGTCGATCCCACATCACTGCTTACAGCCAAACGAAACAACCCTAGCCCTAAATCCATCCATGCCATCCTTCCCCTCGCCGAGCAGCCTTCATCATGCCTGTGCGACACTCAACCTTCTCTTCTCTCCCTATCATCGTCTGCCTCTACAAGCCACCGTCATCCGCTGGCTCACATCCATGCCAGTGCCTTGTAACGTTAGCGTCACTTTCGTGCTGGTGCCCCGTGAGATCTCATGTACTGAGTCGACTGCTACACTCCATCAAATCCCTACCGGATCTTTCCCTAAAGTCCTCTCCTCTATTCCATAACTTCAGTCCATGGAGAAGGAAGACGTGCATGATCATGAAAGCAGTGCCACCCACCCCGTTGCCGACTTCAAACTAAACAGGAAAAAGTGAAAAAAAAGAAAAAAAATAATGAGAAAAAAATTTAAAAAATTTGGAAAAAAATATGGAAAAAAAAGATTTTTTTGAATAATTGGTTCCTGAACTAACCTAGCCTAAGGGTCATTTCTTAACGACCAACCATCCAAGCTCTTGGAATTAAATTTTGATCGGGTTGTCCCGTTTCAATTTTGGTATCAGTGCATAATTTAGGTTAGGTTAGATCAATTATATTTGCATTTGAATTGTTTGCATAATAAAAAAAATTCAGTTTGCAAGCCTTGTGCATCCTGGAGCCAGAAGATTCCTGAAGACTGTTGACTTTGCCTGACTCGATGGAGTCGAGTTCCCCACCTCAGGGGAATGATGGGGACATCAACCAGATCTTGATGCAGCATAGATCTTGATGTAGCACAGATGATGCGGGATGACTCTAAAATTGCTAAAAATATTAAACTAATTTTTTAATATTTTTTTATTATTTAATTTGCAAGCTTGATTCCCAAAATTAAGTAAGAACTAGCATAAGGAATAGTAATGCAAAGAATCATCGTATCGCAGGCAAACTCATGCAAAATAATAAATTCCAGGACCCTAGAATTGAGAAACTCCCAGATTAGGATAGCTTATCTTCATCAAATCAAAAATTAAAAGAAGGGAAGGATGTTACCAATCAGTGATTTGAAGAACGTCCGATGAAGAGATCACACAACACTCTGATTGGAATCTGGATGATGAAGTTCGGTTCCCTTGATTAGATGGATGATTTGGATAGTTTCGGATGCAAGGAAAGCCTCCTCTGGGGAGGTGAAACACCTCAAGGATCCTGTAAAATGTCAAGGGTCAATCAAAATAGCAAGTAAGAAAAAGAAAGGGGACTAGGTTTAGAAAGAATCAGGTTAGAATTTAGAAGCGGGGCGGCTTGAAGCTTGTTGAAGATCTCCTTGCTTGGTAGCCTAGGGCACTCCTTCTGGGACATGTGAAGGCTTGGATGGTAGTGAGTTAGGGCATGGAAGGATGCTAGGGCAGTAAGGAAACACATACACAAACCAAAGAACCAAAAAAACAAAGTAACACAAGCTCGCAAGCTCAAAATAAATTCACCAGGGTTTTGATATCATGAATAAAAGTTGATTACAAGAGAGGGACGGGTGGGGTATCTATAGAGTTCCCATGCTCTCTGACTTGGGTTACACACTTAGGTTACAAGTCCTCTCCTAAAACTAGGTTAGAAAAATAAATCTTAAAACAATTAGGAACATAGGTCCCAACTAGGTTAGGATTTGACCTAGTCTTCTCCTTCTCCCTTCATGCTTTGACTATTCCACTCAAGGACACCCCTTGGACTTGGTCAATACCTCAAGGATGCCTAGGGTGGCGTGTTGGGCCTCTAGGAGCAGCAAGGGGCTGGCCCAAAGGGGCTTGGGTGCATGGGTTTGGGCCTCTGGAAGCTGGGGTGGCCTGGTAACCTGGTAACAAGAATATTCCATGGAATCTTGCTTCTTTAGGGCTTGAGCTTGGTACCTGGGCTTGATTTCCTTGGGCTGGGATGCAGGTGGACCTTTAGAATCATGGATGCCCTGGTTTAGGAATATGCTCTGGCATCTAGGGAGGAATCTGGGCATCTGGAGGATATCTGGAAAGAATCAGGATTTCTGGAAGCATCTTGGATCCTAGGTTGTCACACAAGATCCAATGGACTAATGTAGTGGCCTCTGACTCCTAGATGTGGCCTGGTGGAACTCCAAAATAGGGTGACCTTCTCTCTTGTACAAAAATTGGGCTCATACTGGACTCATAATTGATGTACAGGACTCAAAATACTAACTAGGTTGAGGGTTGAAACAAATCAACTAACCTCAACTTATTACAGGACTCAATCTTAATTGATTTCAAAATTTTCAAAATTTTGACACATGACTAATTAAACCAAATGGGATCCAGGGAGTTGTGTCTGATCCTGGTGTCCCCACCAACAGATCTTGATGCACATTCAGAACTAGTAGTCAATAAAAATTTGAGAATAAGTTATTTTAAGATCGAAATTTTTAGGATAGTTTAGAATTTGTTTTATCGGAATCACTTTCTGGTTGTTTGGTTGTTTGGAGTCTGTTTGGATTTATCTTTAGGATCAGTTTATTTCTTTAGGATTTATCTTTATCAGTTGTTTGGAGTCTGTTAGAACAAAAGTTTATTTAAGGTGCTTCTTCATTGGAATAAAAAGTAGCAAAGAAATTTATTGAGAAAAGAGTTTGGGTGTTATCCCGACTTCTTCCCCCTCCTTCCCCTCTTCTCTCTTCCTCTCTCTCCCTTCTCCTCTTCTCTGGTTCTTCCTTTCCCTGGACTCTTCTTCTTTTTCTCCTTCTACTTTCTCTCCTCTTTTCTCTAAGATTCCTTGTTACCTTTTGTCCTTGGATTTTCCCTCTTCCTCTCTCTCTTCCTCCTATTCTTCTTTCCTTGGTCTCTTCCTTCTGTTCTCGGTATCCCTCTATTCTATTTCTTCTGATCTCTTTTTCTTTCTCCTATTCTTCGATCCCTGCCAATCCAAGAATTAAACCCACCATCAAGCGCTCCATGCCACGGTTCCATCCACCAACCGATGGAACCCCCCATCTCCGATCCAATTACACCCAATCTTGACACCCGAACCTCCTTCATCCTCCGCCCAGGCCGAGCTTACTCCTCTCTATCTCCTGTCCACCTATTTCACTGACATTTCCTCGGTAATCGGCCTCCTCCAACACCTCTGGGGAGCTCCCCTCCTTCCACAGCATTCCCTCCCATCCGGAGAGGTCCAACAACCACCACCTAGATACAGGCCCTCCATCTCCGCCATTGGCGAGTTCAGCCACTCTCATCTTCATGCCGGCCTTCCTCCCATCCAGATCCCCACCACTACCACCCATCTCCTCTACCTACGATTGGGTACCCAATCACCGTCGGCCTCTCCACGTGCCTCCACCGAACGACCATCGATCCCACATCACTGCATACAGCCAAATGAAACAGCCCCAACCCTAGATCCATCCATGCCATCCTTCTCCTCGTCGAGCAGCCTTCACCATGCCTGTGCAGCACTCTACCTTCTCTTCTCTCCCTGTCATCATCTGCCTCTGCTAGCCACCGTAGTCCGTTAGCTCACGTCCATGCCGGTGCCTTGTGCCACAAGCGTTGCTTCTGTGCCGGTGCCTCGCGAGATCTCTCATACCGAGACGACCGCTGCGTCTCCATCAGATCCCTGCGGGATCTTTCCCTGAAGTCCTCTCCTCTGTTCCACAGCTTCGGTGCATGGAGAAGGAAGATGTGCACAATCATGAAAGCAGTGCCACCCACCCCGTTGCCGACTTCAAACTAAACAGGAAAAAGGTGAAAAAAAAGAAAATAAAATAATGAGAAAAAAAATTAAAAAAAAGTAGAAAAAAATATGAAAAAAAGGATTTATTTGAATAATTGGTTCCTGAAATAACCTAGCCTAAGGGTCATTTCTTAACGACCAACAATCCTAGCTCTTAGAATTAAATTTTGATCAGGTTGTCCCATATCAATTTTGGTATCAAAGCATAGTTTAGGTTAGGTTAGATCAATTATATTTGCATTTGAATTGTTTGCATAGTAAAAAGAATTCAGTCTGCAGGCCTTGTGCATCCTGGAGCCAGAAGATTCCTGAAGACTGGAGACTTTGCCTGACTCGATGGAGTCAAGTTCTCCTCACCTCAGGGGAATGATGGGGACATCGACCAAATCTTGATGCAGCATAAATCTTGATGCAGCACAGATCTTGATGCACACTCAACACCAGTAGTCAATTCAAATTTGAGAATAAGTTATTTTAAGATCAAAATTTTTAGGATAGTTTAGAATTTGTTTTATCGGAATCGTTTTCTGGTTGTTTAGAGTCTATTTGGATTTATCTTTAGGATCAGTTTATTTCTTTAGGATTTATCTTTATCAATTGTTTGGAGTCTGTTAGAACAAAAGTTTATTTAAAGTGTTTCTTCATTGGAATAAAAAATAGCAAAAAATTTATTGAGAAAAGAGTTTGGGTGTTAACCCGACTTCCCCCCTCCTTCCCCTCTTCTCTCTTCCTCTCTCTCCCTTCTCCTCTTCTCTCTTCCTCTCTCTCCCTTCTCCTCTTCTCTGGTTCTTCCTTTCCCTGGACTCTTCTTCTTTTTCTCCTTCTACTTTCTCTCCTTTTTTCTCTGAGATTCCTTGTTACCTCTTCTCCGTGGATTTTCCCTCTTCTTCTTTCTCTTCCTCCTATTCTTCTATCCTCGGTCTCTTCCTTCTATTCTCGATTTCCCTCTATTATATTTCTTCTGATCTCTTTTTCTTTCTCCTATTCTTCGATCCCTACCAATCCAAGAATTAAACCCACCATCAAGCGCTCCACGCCACGGTTCCATCCACCAATTGATGGAACCCCCCATCTCCGATCCAATTACACCCAATCCTATGACACCCGAACCTCCTTCATCCTCCGCCCAGGCCGAGCTTACTCCTCTCTATCTCCCATCCACCAGATCCACTAACATTTCCTCAGTAATTGATCTCCTCCAACACCTCCGGTGAGCTCCCCTCCTTCCACAGCATTTCCTCCCATCGAAGAGGTCCGACAACCACCACCCAGATACAGGCCCTCCATCTCCACCAATGGTGAGTTCAGCCACTCCCATCTTCATACCGACCATCCTCCCATCCAGATCCCCACCACTGCAACCCATATCCTCTACCTGCGATTGGGTACCCAATCACCATCAGCCTCCCCGCGTGCCTCCACTAAACGACCGTCGATCCCACATCACTGCTTACAGCCAAACAAAATAGCCCCAGCCCTAGATCCATCCATGCCATCCTTCCCCTCATCAAGTAGCCTTCACCATGCCTGTGCGACACTCTACCTTCTCTGCTATCCCTGTCATTGTCTGCCTCTGCTAGCCACTGTCGTCTGCTGGCTCACGTCCATGCCGATGCCTTATGCCGCTAGCGTCGCTTCCATGCCAGTGCACCGTGAGATCTCTCGTACCGAGCCGACCGCTGCATCTCCATCGGATCCCTGCAGGATCTTCCCCTGAAGTCCTCTCCTCTATTCCACAGCTTCGGTCCATGGAGAAGGAAGATGTGCATGATCTTGAAAGCAGTGCCACCTATCCCGTTGCCAACTTCAAACTAAAATGGAAAAAATTGAAAAAAAAGAAAAGAAAATAATGAGAAAAAAATTTTAAAAAGTTGAAAACAAATATGAAAAAAAAAGGATTTATTTGAATAATTGGTTCTTGAACTAACCTAGCCTAAGGGTCATTTCTTAACGACCAACGATCCAAGCTCTTAGAATTAAATTTTGATCGGGTTATCCCGTATCAATTTTGGTATCAGAGCATAGTTTAGGTTAGGTTAGATCAATTATATTTGCATTTGAATTGTTTGCATAATAAAAAGAATTCAGTCTGCAGGCCTTGTACATCCTAGAGCCAGAAGATTCCTGAAGAATGAAGACTTTGCCTGACTCGATGTAGTCGAGTTCTCCCCACCACAGGGGAACGATGGGGACATCGACCAGATCTTGATGCAGCATAGATCTTGATGCAGTACAGATCTTGATGCACATTTAGCACCAGTAGTCAATTCAAATATGAGAATAAGTTATTTTAAGATCGAAATTTTTAGGATAGTTTAGAATTTGTTTTATCGGAATCGCTTTCTGGTTGTTTGGTTGTTTGGAGTCTGTTTGGATTTATCTTTAGGATCAGTTTATTTCTTTAGGATTTATCATTATTAGTTGTTTGGAGTCTGTTAGAACTAAAGTTTATTTAAGATTTTTCTTCATTGGAATAAAAAATAGTAAAGAAATTTATTGAGAAAACAGTTTGGGTGTTAACCCGACTTCTCCCCCCTCCTTCCCCTCTTCTCTCTTCCTCTCTCTCCCTTCTCCTCTTCTCTCTTCCTCTCTCTCCCTTCTCCTCTTCTCTGGTTCTTCCTTTCCCTGGACTCTTCTTCTTTTTCTCCTTCTACTTTCTCTCCTCTTTTCTCTGAGATTTTTTGTTACCTCTTCTCCTTAGATTTTCCCTCTTCTTCTTTCTCTTCCTCATATTCTTCTTTCCTCGATCTCTTCCTTCTGTTCTCGGTTTCCCTCTATTATATTTCTTCTGATCTCTTTTTCTTTCTCCTATTCTTCGATCCCTGCTAATCCAAGAATTAAACCCACCATCAAGCACTCCACACCATGGTTCCATCCACCAATCGATGGAACCCCCCATCTTCGATCCAATTACATCCAATCCTGTGACACCCAAACCTCCTTCATCCTCTGCCCTGGCCGAGCTTACTCCTCTCTATCTCCCGTCCACCCGTTCCACTGAATTTTCTTGGTAATCGATCTCCTCCAACACCTCCAGTGAGCTCCCCTCCTTCCATAGCATTCCCTCCCGTCCAGAGAGGTCTGACAACCACCACCCAGATACAGGCCCTCCATCTCCGCCAATGGCGAGTTCAGCCACTCCCATCTTTATACTGGCCTTCCTCCCATCCATATCCCCAACACTGCCACCCGTCTCCTCTACCTGCGATTGGGTACCCAATCACCATCGGCCTCCCCATGTGCCTCCACCGAATGACTGTCGATCCCACATCACTGCTTACAGCTAAACGAAATAGCCCCAGTCCTAGATCCATCTGTTTCATCCTTCCCCTCGCCGAGCAGCCTTCACCATGTCTGTGCAACACTCTACCTTCTCTTTTCTCTCTATCATCGCCTACCTTTGCTAGCCACCATCATTCGCTGGCTCATGTCCATGCCGGTGCCTTGTGCCGCTAGCGTCGCTTCCATGCCGGTGCCCCGTGAGATCTCTCGTACTGAGCCGATCGCTGTGTCTCCATCGGATCCCTGCCAGATCTTCCCATGAAGTCCTCTCCTCTATTCCATAGCTTCGGTCCATGGAGAAGGAAGACGTGCACAATCGTTAAAGCAGTGCCACCCACCCTATTGCGGACATCAAACTAAATAGGAAAAAAGTGAAAAAAAAAGAAAAGAAAATAATGAGAGAAGAATTATAAAAAGTTGGAAAAAAAATGGAAAAAAAAAATTTATTTTAATAATTGGTTCCTAAACTAACCTAGCCAAAGGGTCATTTCTTAATGACCAATGATCCAAGCTCTTAGAATTAAATTTTGATCGGGTTGTCCCGTATCAATTTTAATATCAAAGCATAGTTTAGGTTAGGTTAGATCAATTATATTTGCATTTGAATTGTTTGCATAATAAAAAAAATTCAGTCTGCAGGCCTTGTGCATCCTGGAGCCAGAAGATTCCTGAAGACTGGAGACTTTGCCTGACTCGATGGAGTTGAATTCTCCCCACCTCAGGGGAATGATGGGGACATCGACCAGATCTTTATGAAGCATAGATCTTGATGCAGCACAGATCTTGATGCACACTCAGCACCAGTAGTCAATTCAAATTTGAGAATAAGTTATTTTTAGATCAAAATTTTTAGGATAGTTTAGAATTTATTTTATCAGAATTGCTTTCTGGTTGTATGGTTGTTCGGAGTCTGTTTGGATTTATCTTTAGGATCAATTTATTTCTTTAGAATTTATCTTTATCAGTTGTTTGGAGTCTGTTAGAACAAAAGTTTATTTATGGTGTTTCTTCATTGGAATAAAAAATAGCAAAGAAATTTATTAAGAAAAGAGTTTGGGTGTTAACCCAACTTCTCCCCCCTCCTTCCCCTCTTCTCTCTTCCTCTCTCTCCCTTCTTTTCTTCTCTCTTCCTCTCTCTCCCTTCTCCTCTTCTCTGGTTCTTCCTTTCCCTGGACTCTTCTTCTTTTCTCCTTCTACTTTCTCTCCTCTTTTCTCTGAGATTCCTTGTTACCTCTTCTCCTTAGGATTTTCCTCTTCTTCTTTCTCTTCCTCCTATTCTTCTTTCCTCGGTCTCTTCCTTCTGTTCTCGATTTCCCTCTATTCTATTTCTTCTGATCTCTTTTTCTTTCTCGTATTCTTCGATCCCTGCCAATCCAAGAATTAAACCCACCATCAAGCACTCCACGCCATGGTTCCATCCACTAACCGATGAAACCCCCCATCTCCGATCCAATTACACCCAATCTTGTGACACCCGAACCTCCTTCATCCTCCACCCAAGCCGAGCTTACTCCTCTCTATCTCCCATCCACCCGTTCCACTGACATTTTCTCAGTAATCGGTCTCCTCCACCACCTTCGAAGAGCTCCCCTCCTTCCACAACATTCCCTCCCATCCGGAGAGGTCCGACAACCACCACCCAGATACACGCCCTCCATCTCCGCCAATGGCGAGTTCAGCCACTCCCATCTTTATACTGGCCTTCCTCCCATCCAGATCCCCACCACTGCCACCCGTCTCCTCTACCTGCGATTGGGTACCCAATCACCGTCAGCCTCCCATGTGCCTCCACAGAATGACTGTCGATCCCACATCACTCCTTACAGCCAAACGAAACAGCCCCAGCCCTAGATCCATCCATGCCATCCTTTCCCTTGCCGAGCAGCCTTCACCATGCCTATGCGACACTCTACCTTCTCTTTTCTCCCTATCATCATCTGCCTCTACTAGCCACCATCGTCTGCTAGCTCACGTCCATGCTGGTGCCTTGTGCCGCTAGCATCGCTTCTGTGCCGGTGCCCCGTGAGATCTCTCGAACCGAGCCGATCGCTGCGTCTCCATCGGATCCCTACCAGATCTTCCCCTGAAGTCCTCTCCTCTATTCCACAACTTTGGTCCATGGAGAAGGAAGACGTGCATAATCGTGAAAGCAGTACCACCCACCCCGTTGCTGACATCAAACTAAATAGGCAAAAAGTGAAAAAAAAGAAAAGAAAATAATGAGAAAAAAATTTAAAAATGTTGGAAAAAAATATGGAAAAAAAAGGATTTATTTGAATAATTGGTTCCTAAACTAACCTAGCCTAAGGGTCATTTCTTAACGACCAATGATCCAAGCTCTTAGAATTAAATTTTGATCGGATTGTCCTGTATCAATTTTAGTATCAGAGCATAGTTTAGGTTAGGTTAGATCAATTATATTTGCATTTGAATTGTTAGCATAATAAAAGAAATTCAGTCTACAGGCCTTGTGCATCCTGGAGCCAGAAGATTCCTGAAGATTTGAGACTTTTCCTGACTCGATGGAGTCGAGTTCTCCCCACCTCAAGGGAATGATGGGGACATCGACCAGATCTTGATGCAGCATAGATCTTGATGCAACACAGATCTTGATGCACATTCAGCACCAGTAGTCAATTCAAATTTGAGAATAAGTTATTTTAAGATCAAAATTTTTAGGATAGTTTAGAATTTGTTTTATCGGAATTGCTTTATGGTTGTTTGGTTGTTTGGATTTATCTTTAGGATCAGTTTATTTCTTTAGGATTTATCTTTATCAGTTGTTTGGAGTCTGTTAGAACTAAAGTTTATTTTAGATGTTTCTTCATTGGAATAAAAAATAGCAAAGAAATTCATTGAGAAAAGAGTTTGGATGTTATCCCGACTTCTTCCCCCTCCTTCCCCTCTTCTCTCTTCCTCTCTCACCCTTCTCCTCTTCTTTCTTCCTCTCTCTCCCTTCTCCTCTTCTCTGGTTCTTCCTTTCCCTGGACTCTTCTTCTTTTTCTCCTTCTACTTTCTCTCATCTTTTCTTTGAGATTCCTTGTTACCTCTTCTCCTTGGATTTTCCATCTTCCTCTTTCTCTTCCTCCTATTCTTTTTTCCTCGGTCTCTTCTTTCTGTCCTCGGTTTCCCTCTATTCTATTTCTTTTGATCTCTTTTTCTTTCTCCTATTCTTCGATCCCTGCCAATCCAAGAATTAAACCCACCATTAAGCGCTCCACGCCACGGTTCCATCCACCAACGGATGGAACCCCCCATCTCTGATCTAATTACACCCAATCTTGTGAGACCCAAACCTCCTTCATCCTCTGCCCAGGCCGAGCTTACTCCTCTCTACCTCCCATCCACCCGTTCCTCCAACATTTCCTCGATGATCGGTCTCCTCCAACACCTCCAGTGAGCTCCCCTCCTTCCATAGCATTCCCTTCCTCTAGAGAGGTCCGACAACCACTGCCCAGATATAGGCCCTCCATCTCTGCCAGTGGCGAGTTCAACCACTCCCATCTTCGTACCAACCTTCCTCCCATCCAGATCCCCACCACTACCACCCATCTCCTATGCCTACGACTGGTACCCAATCGCTATCGGCCTCCCCATGTGCCTCCACTGAACGACAGTCAATCCTACATCGTCGCTTGCAGCCAAATGGAACAGCCCCAGCCCTGGATCCGTCTGGCCATCCTTCCCCTTGCCGAGTAACCTTCACCATGCCTGTGCAATGCTCTACCTTCTCTTTTCTCCCTGTCATCGTCTGCCCCTACTAGCCACTGTCATCCGCTAGCTCACATCCATGCTGGTGCCCTGTGCCGCCGGCGTTGCTTCCATGCCGGTGCCTCGTGAGATCTCCCGTACTGAGCTGACCCCTATGTCTTCGCCGGTCCCTACCGGATCTTCCCCTGAAGTCCTCTCCTCTGTTCCATAGCTTCGGTCCATGTAGAAGGAAGACATGCATGATCGTGAAAGCAGTGCTACCCACCCCATTACCAACTTCAAACTAAACAAGAAAAAAGCGAAAAAAAAAGAAAAAAAAAGAATGAGAAAAAAAATTTAAAAAAATATGGAAAAAAAGGGTTTATTTGGATAATTGGTTCCTAAACTAACCTAGCCTAAGGGTTATTTTTTAATGACCAACGATCCAAGCTCTTAGAATTAAATTTTGATCGGGTTGTCCTGCATCAGCAACTTGCCCTCCTCCTACTGAATAGAGAAGAGGAAGTCAAAGCCTCTTTCTGGCATCTTGGCATTAGAACTAGACCATGAATTAGAAACTAAATTCTTTGAAGGAATAGATCGATCTAGGGGGAGCTAGGTATACCAAGCTAACATCACTTTCCTAAAAGTAGTTAAGAAGGACTTGCACATGAGGGTGATGCCCTCTGAAGAAGCATGAGGGATCTGAAGCCTCTAAGTGGTCGAAAGGGTTGGTGGTACCATCATAGTTCTCCATAGCATGCATCTTGAAATGATAAGCACCTTCATAATCTTATGAGAGAACAAGGGGTCAATAGTGCATCAAGTCTCGCCACCTAGGAACAAGTTCTATCAGCAAAGCTCCTTTAGATAACTATCCACCTCCTAGAGCTAACAGGCCAACTTGCCTTGTTGCCTAAACTATCGGGTGGGGCGATGGCTCGAAGATTCCTTCAGTAAGGTGTCTTGCATAAAAGAAGAGAAAATAGAAACATACAAGTTAGATTGACACATCTTATCTTGCTACGGGTGGGAGTAGTGACTACGAGATACTATAGGCTAGGGTGAGGCTTGATAGGAGGCTTGCCTCATGCCTTGAGTGATCTTCTTGCTCAAGGGGGCTTTGGCTCAACAGGAGTGGCCATTGGTACACCTTACATTTTAGGTTGATTGCCTTGCACCTTGAGATGTTCACCTCATCCAAGAGAATGCGGGTGCACTAGAGACAGATGGCAAGTTGGCTTAGCCTCCAACCTTGGTAGGGCTTGCTGTAGGCCCTGCACCAAGGTCATCAGCATTTTGACTTGCTAGGAGAGGTGCTGGAACTATTCAATGGTGATGGTTGGAGTAGTTGATGGTCTCGCCTCTTCCCCTATTGGGAGAATCAAAGGTAGGGTGGCCAAGGTTGTGGACACCTTAGCAAGAGTAGAGATGATTGTCCTTTTGCCTTTGGCTATGGCATGGATAATGGATAAAAGATGTCCAGAGACAAACTCCAAACCTCAATGAAGCTTGCAGGAACTTAGACCTTCCTCTAGCACTAATATGTTGCCATGCCAGGAGGTGGTGCCAACTTAGGCTTGACTCGTGGATGGCTAGAGCTAAGGTGGTTGTTGATGTAGAGCCAGGATGGCTGCTAATATGAAGTCAAATCTTGTAGTGGCCTATCGTTGGGAGTCAAACCTACAAAACAAAGAAGATTAAAAAGCCTACACCTGGGGGTGTTCTCCAATGGTGGACCCTTCGATTTCTAAGTCAGTCTCTCGAATGATAAATAGAAGAAGCTTAGACTCCCCTCTAGAATTTAAAGAGGAAGTAGCGGGAGAAGTTGGAAAATGAATGAAGGAGGGAGATGAAACGAGATCTGTGGGAGAAGGGGCTCTCAATGCATATGAGGCCCACTTCTAGAGAGATGTCACATTGATGAGTGGAGTTGTGAAGGCTGGGATAATTCATGGGTGGTGGAAAGTGTGAAGGTAGGCTAGTAAATATCTTGATAGATACTCAAGTGGATGCTCATGGAGTCAAGGAGCTTCAGGGTATGCTCTCAAGTTGATAGCTATCTCAAGAGATGTGGGTTCTTGGTTTCATTTTGCCATGCCTCCCTATTTTTTTCCATTGGCTTGCTAACCATGGCCTTCAGCATCTTACTCAACTTACCCTTGCTTGGCTTTGCCTATCTTGGCTCTACCTAGCTTACTTGGAGGGTCCCTGGAGAACACATTATATACATGTACCTGACACTTAAAGACAAGGAAGAGATATGGTCTGTGATGTAGGGGAGTGACATATGACATGTCCTAATTATTATAAGCATGCCCGTGACAGGGCCATACCATGGTTGGTGAGCAGGAAGTGGTGACCGACATGGTACATCCCAATGACCAGGAGACCCTCATGTGGTGAGCATTAATGTTGGCCACTTCTACAGCACACATGATTGGAATGAGCAAGGATAGATCTAAGATGATTGTTATCCCATAATGGGTTGATAAGCACATTGTTTGATGTCCAGGTGGCAAGGTGTTAGGAGGTTGCCCGGTTGCCTAGGCTGGCTAATATGTGTCTAGTGCAGATTGGAGCTTTAGTGCCATGTGGAACTGACTAGATCTAGATGTATCATTGGTAAAATCAAAATCACCTCTTCTACTTATATTGAAAATGCTTTGCTAGTTAATAACTTGAAATATAATTTATTGAGTATTAGTCAATTATATAATAAAGGTTTCAAGATTATCTTTGAATCTTCTATATGCATAATCACTAGTTTGTTTGATGAAATCATTAAATTTATAGGACATAGACATATAAACATTTATATGATAGACCTAAATGATCTAGCCATGAAGAATAGTACAAGTCCAGTTGCTATGAACTCTAGGATCAAGAAATTAGTGGATTTTCGTATCATAGACTAGGACATGCTAGCATGAACACAACTTCCAAATTAATTTCAAAAGATCTAGTTAAAGGTTTACCTAAAATGAATTTTAAAAAATATCATATTTGTGATGCTTGCTAATATGGAAAACAAACTATAGGAAGTTTTAAATCCAAAAATATTGTTTCAACATCTAAACAATTGGAACCACTTCATATGGACTTATTTAGACCTACTAGGACTACAAGCCTAGGAAAAAATAAGTATGGACTTGTAATAGTAGATGACTTTTTTTCACATGGATTTTATTTTTGGCACATAAAGATAAAGCCTTTACTATTTTTCTAAAGTCTTATAAACAAGTTTTAAATAAAAAAAAACCTATCTATTGTTGCAATCTAAAGTAATCCTGGCATAGAATTTGAAAACCAAAACTTTGAAGAATGTCACAATGAAAATGGGATAGATTATAATATTTCAACTCCATGAACACCATAGTAAAATGATATTTCATGTGGTACATCTGCTTACATGGAGCCTTGCTGGTGGCCGTGCCGGCAAAATCCCCGCCACCTGAGTACGGTGGCCCAGTAAGGGGCTAAGGCGAGCCCTCCTACTAAGGTCAGCTCCTAGCCAGGGCCGTGCTCATAAGGCGAGCCCCCCGTCTGAGGTCAGCTCCCGGCTGGGATCGTGCTCATGCTGCCAAGGCGAGCCCTCCTACGATGTTTGCTCCTAGCCGGGGTCATGCTTATAAGGCGAGCCCCCCGTCTGAGGTCAGCTCCTGGCCGGGATCGCGCTCATACTACCAAGGCAAGCCCTCCTACCAAGGTCAGCTCCCAGCCGGGGTCGTGCTCATAAGCGAAGCATCCCGTCTGAGGTTAGCTCCTGGCTGGGGTCACGCTCATGTTGCCAAGGTGAGACCTTCTGCCGAGGTTAGCTCCCAGCCGGGTCGTGCTCATAAGACAAGCCACCCGTCTGAGGTTAGCTCCTAGCCGAGGTCATGCTCATGCTACCAAGGCGAGCCCTCTTGTTGAGTTCAGCTCCTAGCCGAAGTTGTGCTCATAGGATGAGCTCTCCATCTGAGGCTAGCTCCCGGTCAGGATCATGCTCATGCCGCCAAGACAGGGGTCATGCTTATCCCATGAAGGCCATAGTTTCCGCCAACGGTGTGAGGGAGAGGAGGATCAATGAAGATTCAAATCATGACAAATGGAGACCTAGCCACCCACTACCTTCAGGAGGTGGCACATATCCTGCCATAAATATAGGCTCTACAGTGCACCACCTGCATGACCTGCAACCCCCCATGACACAAGAACCCAAGCCTTTCCAAGAAGGGTATTCCACTAAGGCCCTAGGCCCTGTGACACTCCAACGGTTCCCCCTAAAATGGAAACATGCTACCGTGGCTCGAGGCTCAATGGCACGGTGCCCACCCCTCCCACAAGAAGTTACACCATTAGAAGGGTAAGATCGAAATGACAAAAGGGCGACAGCGAGTAATCGAAAACCCTTCCAGAAAAGGCACCTAGAGATGGACACCTGGAAGAGGCCCTAGACTTAGTATGGGCCACCCCATGCATATAAAATCAGAGGGGGGAGGTAAGTAAGAAGGTAAGTAAGCAAATAGAGGGAGAAAAGGGGCACGGAACTGCTTGAGGGAACCTCCCAAGCTCTCTCTTACTTTTTCTTACCTCATCTCCATCCCATTTTTCACCCTCTACATGGAGAGTTTCCCAAGCTGTCCATCACAGAGGTTCTATTCACCTCAATCATCCCACTGATTTGATCATCAAAGTATCCTCGTCGAAATCCTCAGCCATAGTCTCCTCTATTTTGTAGGTCAACCAACCAAGGAGGCGACCGAAAGAGAGGACCAAGCGCCTCTTAGGAACCTGATGTGTCAGAGCTACAGGCCATGCCAATCTTGGCGGCAATAGATTGGCATGCCAGGTAGGGGGCAAAAGGATCGATTGATTTGATATAAGGTCCCCCACTGCTAGAAAGGCATCCACGAAAACCCACGCTCTGATGGTGACCACACGAGCACACGAGATCTCTACTGGTCGTGCGGGAGAACCATCTCACCATGGTAACCAGTGCCCGGAGAGGGAGCTTCTCGCTCTACCACCACCTTCGTCGGTGGACCCCTAGATCACCACACTAGCCCAGCAGGTTCATGCCCTAGCTACGGTGATGCATCAGCTTCATCAAAGGCACCGGTCCTTGAAAATCTGGCAGCAACCAAGGACCCCCACGGCCCACATCGCTGATCCCCGCACCAGCCTACGGTCCTTTTGGGAGGGGCCACTGCATGCGGGCCCCCACCTGCGAGGAGCCTATCGGACAATTAAGAAGAAGCCAAAGCATGGTCCGACCAGTCGGGAGAGCCGCTCCCCGGTCTCGGACCATGGTGCACCCTCGCACCAGCGATGCCGGCATGGCCAAGAACTCAGGCAAGAGTTCCTCCACTCCGACCCTCCTTCACCCCGGACATTCTCTACTAAGGGGTCCACTGACGAGGCCATCCACCGTCGAGCATAGAAGCACCTCGAGGAGCATGAATGCAAGCTGGCAGACCTAGCCCACTAGTTTGTAGAAGCTCAGGGCTCCCCTAGCAAGCCCACGAGTTATGACGCCCATCCTCCTTTCTCCCAAAGACTCCAAGAGGAACCGATTCCTAGTCGGTTCCGTATGCCACAGGTCAATCTCTACAACGAGATGACTGATCCCCTGGACCACTTGGAGAGCTAAAAGACCCTTATGAGGATCCAGGGGGCTACCGATGCTCTCCTTTGTATCACCTTCTCAACTACCCTACGAAAGGGCGCCCGAGTTTGGTTCTCCAAGCTCGAGTCTGAAAGTATCGATTCCTTCTCCTAGCTAGAGAAGAAGTTCATGGTGTACTTCGATGCATATCGAAAAGTACCATGCAAGGCCAACATCCTCTTCTCAATCTGACAACAGGATCGAGAGTCCCTTAGGGACTGCGTGTCTCGGTTCAAAGCCACCACCCTGGACATCTACAACCTCGACGAGTCGATTGCGATGCTAGCCCTGCAAAGGGGATTGCAGACCTCCCGCTTCACCTACTTCCTCGATGAGAAGCCTCTGAAGACTTATTCGGAGCTTCTCCTCCAGGCATACAAGTACATCTCTATCGAGGAGGTTGACCACACTAGGAGGGAGCTAAATAAGAGGCCCTTGAAGAAGCAGGCCATCGAGGAAGCATCTACTCTCCCAGTCCAGAAGACAGCACTGGTCCAGTGACCGGGGTCGAGACCCAGAATTGACCCCACCAAAGAAAAGAAGTTCACTCCTCTCCTTGCCCCCAGAGCAAAGATTTTGATGGAGATCTAGGGTGAGCACTTCCTGCACCGTCCTCCTCCCCTGAGGCCATCTACTGGGCATGATAAGTCCCATTACTGTCATTTTCATCGGGACCACGACCACGACACCGAGGAATGCCACCATCTGAAAAGGGAGATAGAAGAGTTGATCAACCATGGCTACCTCAGCAAGTACATGGAGGGAGGGGCACCCCTAGTGAATCAAGTGAGGAGCCCCGACCTCTCACCATCGACAATCATCCCATTGAGAAGCCAGTGGGGATGATATCCTAGGGGGCAGGGAAAACCCTGAAGAGGGCTAGGGAAAGGAGGAGAGTGATCATGTACTCCCCAACATGGGAGAGGGGTTGGTTGGGGAGGATAATCCAAATAATGATGCTATCATCGTTGAAATGATGACAGCAAGGCATCCTGTAAAAAGAATCATGGTTGATAGTGGAAGCTTAACAGATATCCTTTTTTATGATGCGTTTGCAAGGATGAACCTGTCTGCTGACCAAATAAAGCCAATATTCACACCCCTGGTGGGCTTTACCAAAGATTTAGTTGAGGTGAAAAGAGATATTACACTCCCAGTAACTGCCAGGACCCCGCCTTGGTAGAGTATGGTGCTAACAACAATTACTATTATAAGGCTCCCCTCACCTTACAACACTATCTTAGGGCATCCCGGACTCAATCGGCTCTACGCTACCATCTCCACAAGGTGGTTCCTCATTCAATTCCCGACTCTATGGGGGACCGGGGATATGAGAGGATCATGCCCGCTAGTCCCGCACTGCCTGCAGGCCCTCCCAGGACCTCGAGGGACCGGTCCGAGTGCCTTAATTGACTAGCCGAATCTAACAAAGCCGGAGCCAAAAGGTGGACCAGTTGAGCCCTTATTATCGTTCCCCTTAGGGGAGGATCCCTCGAGGACCATGCAAGTTGGGGCCCTACTGCTTGAAGGAGAGAGATCTGAAAGGATTATGCCCTGCAAGCCAATTAAAACTTGTAATTTTATTGGGATATCCTAAAAACTTCCAAACTTTTGTATTGACAATTATATATATTAAAAGGCATCTTTTTCATCATACGCTGTGTCTTAGATTTATGATATGATGAACCCCATAGACTAGGGCTATGGTTTTAAGGGTTAAGATGAGATCATACCAGTAAGACTTAAAATCTAAAAATCCTAATCTTAGGTATTCCTAGTCAAAGGGACATTGAGTAGGGGATCAAAGTTTTCGGAAAGACTAGCATACCCTTTGTATGCTCATTAATGAGGGTAATTGATCTTACAATTACTTGTGTAGGACACTAATACAAGGACATGGGTGCTCATTAAAGAATGAGTTCACTGAATTTGATCCGACTTGAAAATATCTAATGGAGTCTTATCTACTTGTCAATAGATGGTTTTCATAGAGGGAGTAGTGCATGTAATCCTTTGACCTGAGACTACCATAGTGCCTTGTATGCAAAAACCCATATTTTGGTTCACACTTATTCATGACACTGAGTCATGTACAGGGTGATACTGGATATGGTGAATTGTATATGGAGGTTGTGAGTAGGTCGAACAAGGAATCGATCAACCCTAGTAAGAGGAGATCGCATCTAGCTGATTTCGATCAAATGGTGATTCAGGAAAACTTTGATCAAAGTATGAATATTAGAAATAGTTTCTAATATTTCATCATTTGAATCATCATTATTAGATTGAGAAAGAATTGAATGTGATATTGGATTTGACATGGTTCCATATCCAAAGTCATATTCAGGGTGCAAGCTAATCGAAGGATTGAATTGCATGGTAACTTTCACTGAAGGGTATTTTTGGTATTTTCACTAAAATTCCACACCTTCCGGGTAGGCATGATACGTTGCTAGACATCAATCTTGCCTTGTGGGTTTTTGATTTAATTAAAGAGTTTAATTAGATCAAGAATTAGAAAGAATTCTAATTGTCAATTGGGTTAGCTCAATTTGACCTAAATCGGCTAGGTTAAAGCCTAAATCAAATTAGGTCAAATAGCACCCAACCCACTGCTGGCTAGATGTGGAACCCAATGAGTCACACACAAAGGAAATTGATTAAGAGTTTAATTGGATTAAACTATGTTTGCAAGATGAACATGCTAGCATATGTTGCAAACCATTGCACCTTGATTCAAATTAGGTTCGAATCGGGTTCCGATTTGGGCTGATTTGGTCTAATTAAGGCTAAATCAATTTAGGCTCATGTGTTGGGCTAACCCTTGGCTAGTTAACCAAGGGATTGGACTTTTATATCAGCCACATGGCTGGTTTAATTCAAATTGGACTCTATCCTAAATTAAGCGCCTAAAAGTTTGACTGGGTCAAACTATTTCTACGTAATAGTTACGTTAAAAAAATTTATGAAGAGGCGCCATATTAGAAGAGTCCTTCTGCTGTTGAAACACAGTAGAGGACCAGATAAACCATCATCTTTGCCGCCCATTGCAGATAAGTCTTTGATATTTTTCATGCACCATTTCCTATGACCCATCAAAGCAAGAAAGACAAGGGGCGTGGACTCTTCCTTCACGCCCCTTGGTGTTTCACGCCATATGGCATTTGGCATGGATAAAGGTGGCCATTTGATGGCTGATGGGTGGCCATGATGCAAGGATATTCGTGCAACAGAAATAAAAGGAAGTGACTCTTCGTAAAGTTTTTTTTTATCCGAAGAGTCCTTCTATTTTAATTCTCTTAAGTTTTGAATGAAGAGAAGTGTTGTCTGGATAAGGGACACGTTCTATTGGAAAGGACATGTCTTATGGCATGGAAGGGATGCCTTAAAGCATCCCTCAGATTGCTATTTAAGGAGATGGGCGCCCAGAGAACGGTGTTCGGAGTTTTATTCTAAAAACCATTTCTTTCCTGCATTCTCTTTCTTTGTCCTAAAAGATCTCTAGTCAAATTAAGACAAGCCCTTAACTTTGGTTAGGAGAGTCCTATTTGAGTGATCTTACAAGCGTTGGAAAGAGGAAGAAAGAGGAGGAAAGAAGGGTTGATAGGAGGAATATCAGTCCAAATAAGAGGAGTTTCTGCCTGAATTAAATTAGGCCTTAGAGGTCTAATTGAAGGAACCGGTTTTGAAGCGATGCATTTGTCTTGATCAAAGCCCTATGTGGATCACCGTTGGAGGGCGAACACTTGGGTGCCTGGTGAGCATATCAGAAAGACCAGATTAAGGTTTCTACATCGAATTGGATTTTTGCGATCGAGGTTGGTGTTTAAACCCTAATTTATATTTTTATGATTTATGTTCTTAATAAGATGTTCTTGGGATTAAGGGTTAGGTTATGATTTCATAATATTTTGAAATCCATGCTTCCACCCTAGTAACCGAACCCATCAAGATCCCATCTACTTGGCTTCTTGTGGGCCAACATAGACGTCTTCACCTGGACTGCCACCGACATGCCTGGTTTCCCTCCGAAAGTGATCACTCATAGGCTGAATATCGACCGCAACCATCGCCCAGTTTGATAGAAGAAAATGAGCTTCATCCTAGAGTGACAGAAGGTGATCGACGAGGAGGTTGAGAAACTCCTTATGGTGGGCTTCATCCAAGAGGTAAGATACCTAGACTAGCTTGCCAATGTGGTGATAGTCAGGAAAGCCTCTGGAAAGTGAAGAATATGTGTAGACTACACTGACCTCAACCGAGCATGTCTGAAGGATAGCTTCCCACTCCCCAAGATAGACCAGCTGGTACATGCAACTTCGGGTCACTGTTTCCTTAGCTTCATGGATGCGTTCTCTGGTTATAACCAAATTCGTATGCATCCAGAGGATGAGGAGCACACAGCCTTTATGATCGATAGATGTACTTTCTATTACAAGATGATGTCATTTGGTCTCAAGAACGCATGAGCCACATACCAGCATCTGGTCAGCAAGATCTTCAAAAATCAGATCGGTCGCAACATGCAAGTTTACATGGATGATATGCTTGTCATAAGTGACCCAGAGTCGGATCACATTACCGATATGGTGGAGGCTTTTGGCAACCTTCGCCTCTACCAGATGAAGCTGAATCCTGCCAAGTGCACGTTTGGCATGGCGGTGAGAAAGTTCATGGGGTTTATGGTCATCAAGAGGGGAATAGAGACCAACCCAGAGAAGATTCAGGCGATTACCAATATGAGACACCCTGTCTCCAAGAAGGAGGTTCAGCACCTAACAAGATGCATCGTGGCATTAAGTCACTTCATCTCATGCTCCACTGAGCACTGTCAGCCATTCTTCAAAGTGTTGTGAAAGATGAATGACTTCACTTGGATCGAGGAGTGCTAGGAGGTATTCGAAGGGCTCAAGAAGCTCCTTGCCTCCCCTTCACTACTATCCAGACCTGAACCTAGGGAAGAACTCCTATACCCAGCAGTTTCACCCAAAGCGGTTAGCTCAGTCTTGGTTCGTATTGATAAGGATAGCTCCCAGCGGCCAGTCTATTATGCCATAAGCTGCTCCATAATGCGAAAACTAGGTACACCCGATCCAAAAAGATTATTTTGGTACTAATAATGTCTGCGCAGCGCCTCAAGCCATACTTCCAAGTACACCCCATCACCATCCTCACTGATCAACCCTTGAGGGCCCTTTTGAGCCACCCAAATACTTTTGGGTGCCTGGCCAAGTAGGCGGTGAAACTCAACGAGTTTGACATCACTTACCGCTCATGATCGATAAAGAAGGCCCAGGTCCTTACAGACTTCCTAGTGGAATGCACCTAGGCAGATGAAGATCCAGAGTTGGAGGATCGACATGCTGAATCCGGGCCAGACCCAACTTCGTAGGAGATGACATGGGTACTCCACATCGATGGCATGTCCAACATCGAAGGGAGTGGCACCGGCCTCATTCTCGCCAACTCTGATGGGGTGATCATGGAGTATGCACTGCGGTTCCTCTTCAAGGCGACCAATAACCAAGTAGAATACGAGGCATTCCTTGTGGGGTTAAGAATATCCCATGAATTAGGTGTCAAGAGGCTGAAGGTCTTCACTGACTCCCAGCTTGTAGTGGGCCAAGTCTCCGATGAGTACAAAGCACGGGATCCCATGATGATGAAGTATCTGGATAAGGTACATTTGTCCATGGCAAATCTCCAATACTTCAGGGTCTCCCACATCTCTCAAGCGAAGAACGCTCGGGTTGACATCCTCTCCAGGTTAGCTACCCTACTGGAGTCATTGCTGAGGCGTACCTTCATCGAATACCTTGAGACACCCAGCCATGAGTCCATGGCAGAAGTGCAGCAAGTTGCCTCTAAAGCTAGTTGGATGGACTCTTATGTCAGGTATATCACCACCAGGGCCCTACCTGAAGATTGGAGGGAAGCGGGCCTCCTTAAGAGGAAGGCCGCATGCTACATGATGATGGACGGACAACTGTATCGGAGATCCTATTCCTACCCTCTACTGAAATGCTTGAAACCTTCTGAAGCTGCCTACGTGCTTCGGGAAATACATGAAGGCATCTGTGGCAATCATGTGGGGGGCAGAACCTTAGCCTATAAGGCAATCCGACAAGGATATTTCTGGGAGACTATACGAGAAGATGCCGTCGACTTTGTGAGAAAGTGTGACTAGTGTCAATGTCACTCCCACATTCAGCAGTAACCAGCAGCTCCACTTTCCTAGTTATCAGCCCCGTGGCCGTTCGCCTAGTGGGGAATGGACATCCTAGGTCCCTTTCCTACTACATCCGGTCAATAGAAGTTTATGATCGTGGCCATCGACTACTTCACCAAGTGGGTCGAGGCCGAAGCTCTGGCTTGAATAATAGAGGCGAAGGTCATATCCTTCTTCTAGAAGTCTGTAATCTACCAATTCAGCCTCTCGCATTCGATCATTACCAACAACGGGAGGCAGTTCGACAATCAGGCTTTCGAGGAGTTTTGCACCGACCTTGACATTGCCACCACTTTTCATCAGTAGCTCATCCCCAGACTAATAGGGAGGCTTAAATGACCAACCGAACCATCCTACAAGGGCTCCGCATAAAGTTAGACGAAGCCAAGGGTCGATGGGTTGACGAATTGCCTAGCATGTTGTGGGCTTACCACACTACACCCCGCACGACAACGGGCGAGACACCCTTCAACCTTATCTTTGGCACCAAAGCCATGGTTCCAGCGGAACTTGGCCTACCCACGTTGCGGGTAGAGTAGTATGATGAAGCTGAGAATCTGGCCCATCTCCTCCTCAACCTGGATTTGTTGGATAAGACAAGAGACAAGGCCCGGCTCCGGATGGTGGCTTACCGGCAATGACTGGCATGCTACTATAACTCCCGCATAAGGCCCAAAGCATTCCATCCGGGTGGCCTCATCCTCAGGTGGGCAGAGGTATCTCAATCGGGAGAGTGTCGGAAACTCTAGCAAAATTGGGAAGGCCCTTACAAAGTGGTCGAGACTCTACCGGGTGGAGCCTACTACCATGTTGAGGTCGATGGTGCTCGATTCACGCGAACCTGGAATGCCAGCAACTTGAGAATGTATTACCAGTAATATAAGGTTCTCCCTCCATAATTAAAGTTCCTTTTTGGTACAACCTTGTTTTCCACTTATGTAGGAACTTGTCCGTCCGACTCCAAGTCCAGTGAAATAAGCCCGAAAACTTACGAAGCCTGATACTCTAAGCATAAAATCTTACGAAGCCCGGCACTATAAGCCTAAAAACTTACAAAGCCTGGCACTCTAAGCCCGAAAACTTACAAAGCCCGACACTCTAAGCCCGAAAACTTACAAAGCCCGACACTCTAAGCCCGAAAACTTACAAAGCTCGGCACTCTAAGCTCGAAAACTTACGAAGCCCGGTATTCTAAGCCCTGAAACTTATGAAGCCTGGGACTCTAAGCCCGAAAACTTATGAAGCGCGGCATTTTAAGCCCAGAAACTCATGAAGCCTGGCATTCTAAGCCCGAAAACTTATGAAGTCCAGCACTCAAAGCCAGCAGTCCCACCTCTGAGGTCAGGAGACACCAGTAGTCCCACCTCCAAGGTGATGCCAGCAGCCCCGCCTTCGACGTCAGAAGACACCAGCAATCCCACCTTCAAGGTCAAGAGACACTCTACCGCCTTGCTCATAGTCCGGAGATGTCGGATGGGAACTCCAAGCAATCTCACCATCTACCGCATGACTCATAGCTCGGCAAATCAAACAATCCAGTCACCTTGCTCACAGTCCAGAGATGTTAAATAGTAACTCCAAGCAGACCCACCATCTACCGCCTGACTCACAGGTTGGCGAGGTGAGAAGATCTAGAGGCCTTGCATTCTGGCTTATAGTCTCAAGAATCAAGGAAAAAAGGATGAGGTGCTCGCTCCCAAGGACCTTCGTGCCCATCCTAATGATGGGGACATCAAAACCCATCCAGATTTTTCTTTTCTTTTCTTTTTCACCCAGATTTTTTTATTTTTATTTTATTTTTATTCCTGCTATTCCACCTATCCCAGCTATTCCTACTTTATTCTTGATTATCCCTAACTTATCCTTCTATTATTCCTGTCATGTTCTTCCTCCCTTCATCGCACTGATCCAAGCCCTCATCTCCTCCATTCCCAGCCGACGCCACCGACAACAACTGGATCGCCTCCCTTCCCTACGCCGGCTGCCCAACCCGCCACCGCCGATCATCCCCGCTTGTGCCGCCGTCCACCTCCCACCAATCGGCCATCCCCAAGCATACTGTCGATCTCATCGCCGTCCTCAACAGCTAGTGGAAATCCAGCCACCGGCCCTCCTTCCATCATGACTGACCGTCGGAACCGCCCAGATCCATCTCCGCTCCTCTCTCTCTCTCTCGTCCTTTTTACTCCCTCCCTTGTGACCGGCGAAGCGCCTGTTCCATCGCAGAAGCGGCAACAGAGAGTTTGATGGCCAAAAGTGCGATAAAGATCTGTCGTTGCATCCCGTCGCCGTTTGGATTTTGTCCACCGCCTTGATCCCACTTCTTATATTAGAAGCTTGAGACCGTCCAGGAAACTCCACAGATCTTGAAGCCGACCACCGTCTGCTCCTCTTCCTCCCTACCGTCTGCAGGACCCCAACCAAACGGCCTTCTCTGTTCCCCATCGCTGGTCACTGGAATCTGCTACGCACCGAAGGGCACCACCCTCGCCGGATCTGCAGCCCCAACCCCTCCAGCCCGTCTGCCCTCCACCTCGCCCGCAAGCTCGACATCCTGGGCCACGTCCTCACGCTGTGGTGCTCCAACCCGTCCAGCCCATCCGGCCTCCGCCTTGCCCGCGAGCTCGACGTCCTGGGCCAGATCCTTGTGCTGTGGCACTCCAACCGCTCTGGCCGGTCCGCCCTCCGACTCACCCCCACCGTCCTATCCGCAGCCTTCCACATCCTCTGCCCCATTCTACTCGATCCTCTATTCCACGATCATGAGAGAGGGACTTGCACAAATCCTGATATAGAAATAGTTTTACACGAATCTCAAAGCTACTGATTAAGAATTAAAATAATAATAATAATAATAATAATAATAATAATAATAAATTTATGTATATTCTTAATTGGTTTCTAAGTCTTGTAAACCTATAAAAGGGCATCCCCTCTTGTATTTGATTTTTGGTGAAAAATAAATTAAATTTTTATAAGATTTTTTTTTTTTTTGTTCGCCCCTGCATGGGGAGGGTGAGAGGCCCAATAGTGTTGCCCTTGCATGGGGAGGGTGAGAAGCCCAATAGTGTTGCCTTCGTTCTTTGAGAACGTCGACCTCCATGAGGGAGTGGGGGAGTGGGTGTGAGGCCCGTTATTGCCTTCGCCTTTGGATGTTGAGGGGTGTGAGACCCTATGCCTTAGCCTTTGGGCATCGAGGGGTGTGAGACTCTATGCCTTCACTTTCGAACATCGAGGGGCATGAGGTTCTAGTTTGCCTTTGTCCTTCAGGACATCGAGGGGTGTGAGGTCATGATTATCCCTTTCTTGACCCTATCCTAGAAGACTTCTCAGCTCTCTAACAATCCTCCTAGCCTAGTCTCACATCACTATGGTATCAGAGCATGCATATCTTAGTTCCACATCACCTGAGGCCTTAAAGAAGGCCTGAAGCAGCCAAGGCCTAAAAAAAAAAAAGAAAGTGAGAAGAAGAAAAGAAAAGAAAAGGGATAGGGAGAGGGGCCGAGTGAAGAATAGCAGTTGAAGAAAAAAGATGTTTCAATTGACAAAATCCTCTTTACAGCCTTATGAAGGCTCCCTACAGGTCAGGAGACCCTCTAAATCTTTAAGTACAAAAGATGGAAGGAAAAGAAGTTCATTCATTGGTCGCCAGCTCCTTCCCAGGCCAGCGAGAGACCACAGCTCGCCCGAGAGGCATCCTGTGCAGCCCTGGATCCAGTCTCGACTGCGACCTCCTCCAGCTCTGGTTCTACCTCGATGACTGGCGTGCCCCACTACTCGAGAAACAGAAGGGAAGGTTGGATGTCATCCAACCTCTCCCGTCCAAAAAGGCAGACAGCCTTATCCTTGAAGTCTTTAAACCCCTAGTAAGAGGAGTCCAGAACGACTTTGGCGACCTTGTCCTTGAAAGCCTGGGATGCCTTGAATTTGGGGATGGCCTCGGTAGATTCTTTCTTGGCCATCTCCATCAGTGCAATGGCCGCCATGGCCTTTTCTGCCGCTGTCGTGGCCTTGGCCGTTTGCTCCTCCAATTGAGCCTGGAGGGCCTGTGCTCTCTCCTTCAGGCGGACCACCTCCACCGTAGAGGTGGCTGCCTCTTTGGCTTGGCGGGAGCTAACCCCCCTCTCCTCAATAGGGTGGCCTCAAGCTCGACGCCTTCTTCTCTAGCTCAGCTACCTTGGCCTGGGCACCAGTTAGCTGAGCCTCCAGCCCTTGGGCCTGGTCGGACAAGCCCTGGGCCTCATCCCTCTCCTGATGGAGATGGGTCTCGTGCTTTTCCAGTGCTCGACAGGCATCCCGCATGAGCTACATATCGACCACCACCTGCACCATGGATGATGATTGACACCCCATGTGAAAAGTGTGGAAAAGGAGATACAAATCTGGAGATGGCTTACCAACATCAGTCGGGCAAAGGCCTCAGTGGCAAGCCCCACCACCAGCCTCCCTACCGAGCTCTGGTAGTCCGACGGCTGGATCAAAGAGGTGAGGATGTCTTTCACCAGCTTCCCATCCTGAGATATCATGGAACCCACGAGGAGGATGATGGTGAACCTCTTGCCTTCCTGGCTCGATGCCTCAAGCAATCTAGTTAGGTCGAGCGCACCCTCAGGTGATGGTGCCGCATCTATAGGACTGTCGCCGGTGGCTATGACCCTAGGCGATGGAGGTGGCATCTTGGTGGCAGCAGATCCCACCACACTCACCACTTCCGGCTGTGGTGGATCTCGGTGCATGGAGGGGCCACTGGAGATGGAGGTGGGGCCCCCTCTGTGGTCCTGGTTTCACCCTTGGGCTGCTTGGTAGAAGCCTGGACCCTTGGTCCGGATAGTGCACGTGGGGCAGCTGGTCCCCTCATGTCAGGCCCATCACTGGGCCTCGATCTCAGTTCTTCCTCAGCTCTCTTCTTAGGAGCTCCTTCAGGCCCTTCGATAGCAGCCCTCTTCTGGGACATCCCCAGGAGGTCATCAAAATTGAACCTCATCCCTACAAAATGGAGCAAATATGTTAGTCCCATCTAAAGGCTGGACTCATTGATGAGTAGAGACAGAGCCCGGCATCAAGCCTTACCCTGGGGCTGGGCTTGGCTGATCCCAGTGTCGACGAGATTTTCCTCACATAACAAGTCTTGAAGGGCTAGAACTTGGGAGGAGAGAAGCTGGTCAAACACTTCCTTATCGGCTAGCTCGACTGTAAACTGTCAATTGGGGGAGCGGTCTGGGTCACTCCAAATCCAGTCCACCCCCTCGACCAAAGCAAAGAAAAAACTGCACTTCCATCCCTTGATGGAAGTGGGCAGGTCAAACTTGAGGGCCCCCTTGTGGGGGTACACAAACCACCATCCACTATCGAAGGGGTGACGCTTCAGGGTAAACAAGGCCCTGAAGAGGAAAAAATAGGCGACGATCCCGTGATGATGGCAAAGAACAATAAAACTGAAGATAGTCCGAACGGCATTGGGAGTGAGTTAAGCCAAAACCAAATGATAGTGGCTGAGAAAAGAAAGGAAGAAGACATGAAAGGGAAGCTAAAGACCCCCAAAAAGGAAGTCTTCGTACAGGGCTATATAACCCGGGCCACTGGAAGTGACCCGTCCCCCGGCCCAGGAAAAGAGAGTCGAATGAAATCAAGGATTTCAAATGATCTCCGGATGCGAAGAAGATCCCTATCGATCGTCACTGAAGCAATGCCGGCGAGGCTGCCAGCCTCCCTGGCAGAGGGGGCAGGTGGAGGAGGAGCTGCAGGGGGTCCAATGACAATCCCCATCGGGCGGGGATGCTTGCAAAGCACGACCGGGACTTCCTCCTCCTCGCTATCCGAGGAGGGAGGCCTCAGTTGAGAAGGCCCCACACCATCGAAAAAACCTGGTGACGGTGCCCCCTACCGAAGGGACTCATCAGAAATGGTAGAGTAGAAAACTAGAAGACCTAACAAGAGAACTCCTCAGGCACAGGTCAAAGGAGGAGAGCAAATGAGAGGAAGGGGGAGAAGAAAGAAGCCTAACCTGTTGGAACTCCGCAACCTTGCCCAAGAAGGTGAAGGTAGATTGCTCTATGCAAGAAACTGTCTTTTGTCGCTTGAGAAACCCTTGGGAAATAAAAGGCAAGTCCCTTTCAAGTGACCCAGAGCCCCATTGCCTGGTACTAATTGAAGGCGTGTGCCATATCTCGCCCTGAGCTAGCCAGGGTGTGCCATATGTTGATATCCACTAGAAGCAATGCCCCGAATCAGAGGCGATCCCTTTGATCCTGGCATGGCAATTATGGCCACTCTTAATGAGGGGTGATGTGGCATCGCATTATTAGCATGGAAGCACAGCCTCCAGGGGCACCGGTGCACAAGGCATTAATGATGCAGGAGATGCATCTCTCCATGTCAGCGCGATCATTACTCCCCTCATCCTGAGCGTGGCTTTGTTCTCCAGGCTCGGGTGTAGGGAGCACCCTGATGCGGTACATCTGCTGACATGGAGCCTTGCGGGTGGCCATACCGGCAAAAGACCAGCCACTCGGGCATGGTGGCCCAGTAAGGGGCTAAGGCGAGCCCTCCTGCTGAGGTCAGCTCCCAACTGGGATCGTGCTCATAAGGCGAGCCCCCCATCCAAGGTCAGCTCCCGACCGGGGTCGCACTCATACTTCCAACGTGAGCCCTCCTATCAAGGTCAGCTCCCAGCCAAGGTCGTGCTTATAAGGCAAGCCCCCCATTTGAGGTCAACTCCTTGCCAAGGTCGCACTCATGCTGCCAAGGTGAGCCCTCCTACCAAGGTCAGCTCCCAGCCGGGGTCGTGCTCAAAAAGCGAGCCCCCCATCTGAGGTCAGCTCCCGGTTGAGATCGTGCTCATGCTGCCAAGGCTTCTATCGAGGTCAACTCCCACCAGAGTCGTGCTCATAGGGCAAGCTCTCCGTCTGAGACCAGCTCCTAGCCGGGGTCGTGCTCATGCCACCAAGATAGGGGTTGTGCTCATCCCACGAAGGCCATAGTTCCCGCCAATGGCATGAGGGGGAGGAGGATCAATGGAGATTCAAATCATGACAAAGGGGGACCTGGCCATCCACTACCTTTGGGAGGTGGCACACATCCTGCCACAAATACAGGCTCTGTAGCATACCACCTGCACGACCTGCAACCCCCCACGGCACAAGAACCCGAGCCTTTCCAAGAAGGGTATTCCACTAAGGCCTCAGGCCCTGCGACACTCCAACAGTTCCCCCAAAAATGGGAACATGCCACCATGGCTTGGGGCTTAGCAGCACGGTACCCACCCCTCCCACAGGAAGTTACACCATTAGAAGGGTAAGACCAGCCCAACAAAGGGCGATAGCGAGTAACCGAAAACTCTTCCAGAAAAGTCACATAGAGACAAACACCTGGAAGAGACCCCAGACCTGGTTTGGGCCACCCCATGCATATAAAATCAGAGGGAGGAGGTAAGTAAGAAGGTAAGTAAGCAAATAGAGGGAGAAAAGGGGCAAGGAACTGCTCGAGGGAACCTCCCAAACTCTCTCTTGCTTTCTTTCAACTCATCTCCATTCCATTTTTCACCCTCTATGCGAAGAGTCCCCCAAGCTCTCCACCACAAAGGTTCTGTTCCCCTCGATCATCCCTTGATCGTCGGAGTGTCCTCGCCGGAATCCTTGGCCCAGGTCTCCTCTGTTTTGCAGGTCAACCAGCCAAGGAGGCGACCAGAAGAGAGGACTAAACATCCTGCGAAAACCCGACATGTCAGAGCTATAAGCCACGGTGATCTTGGTGACAACAGTATTGTTGAAAGAAAGAATATAACCTTGAAAAAGATGGCCCAAATTATATTGTGCGAAGGTAATTTTCTAAAATATTTTGGGACTAAAACTGTAGACACTACTTATTATATTTTGAACCATGTTCTAATCTAACATATTTGAAAAAAACCACCTATAAACTTTAGAATGATAAAAAACCAAACAAGTTATTTTTATGTTTTTGGTTGAAATACTTTATTTTAAATAATGAAAAGATAATCTTGGTAAATTTGATACAAAATCTGATGAGGATATATTTTTTGGATATTCCACCTCAAGTAAAGCTTATAGAGTCTTCAACAAGAGAACATTAGTTGTTGAAGAATTTATACATATGATATTTGATGAGACTAACCCCTCACCTTCAAGTAAAAAAGAGTTTGCTAATCATGATGCAAATTCAATAAACAAAAAATGAAGGAGTTAAGCTTGAAAAATAAGCCAAATGAAGAAAAGAAAAATGTAAGCAAAGAGCATGGTGATTTGCCAAAAGAATAGAGGTATGCTCATAACCATCCAAAAGATTTAATTATTGATGAGCCTTCTCAAGGTATTAGGACTATATCACCATTTAGAAACATATTTGACTATCTAGCATTAATTTCTCAAATTGAACCAAATTGCATAGAGGAAGCTGAAAATGATTCAAATTGGAAGATGGCTATGCAAGAGAAATTAAATCAATTTTAAAAAAATAATATATGGACATTAGATAGAAAACCTAAAGAACATTCTATCATTGGAACAAAATGGATATTTAGGAATAAATTAGATGAAAAAGATAATATAGTAAGAAATAAAGCAAAATTAGTAGCCAAAGGATATAACCAAGAAAATGGTATAAGTAGATTTTGATGAAACATATACACCTGTAGCAAGATTAGAAGCCATAAGACTATTGGTTGCATTTGCATGTTACTTGAATTTTAAACTTTTTCAAGTGGATGTAAAAAGTAATTTTTTTAAATGAAAATATTTCAAAAGAAGTTTTTGTAGAGCAACCTTCTGGATTTAAAAGCCACACCTTTCCAAATCATTTTCAAACTTAACAAAGTATTATATGGCTTGAACCAACACCTAGAGCATGGTATGTGATGTGGGGTGAAACCCCTATCCTCGATACCCCAAGAACCATGAAGCTGTGAAGGTAGCTGAGTAACCCTCGGATGCCAACTAGATGAAATAGGATCACCATCCAATACCACCAGAAGTTTAGCATAGAGCTCCTTAATTTCCTAAGAAGAGTATGTATGAGGAATTTACTGAAATAAAAACCCAACATCCACCATAAAGGAAAGGGGGAGATGCTCGAGAATTTTTGAACCCCCTAAAGGAATGATTCCCATCACAAGACATTTTAGGACAATTGGATTCACCCTTGCCCTTGATAGTTAAGGGAGACCTAAGCAATCTTCCTCAACCTTTGGAGTCAAAGTCATCTTTGACAGTATTCCCTCCCATAAAGATCGAAGCAGTTTTCCTCGACCCTCTGAATCAAAGCCATCCTCGATAGTATTTCCTTCAAGGGAACCCAGGCAATCTAAGGACATTCATGCCTATCGACCCTCACACCACTAGGTGGCAACCAAACTGATCCTGAACAACTTTGTAGTCAAACTCCATGATAACATCTTGTGGATTAGCTAAAAGGAAAAATCACAAATTCCCATTCTCATGCATAACCCATGGCAAGCAAGTAGATCTCATAATACCAGGCAAATCCTCATAATTAAGAGGGCATGGACTATTTCTATGGCAAAGCCCCCATTGTCATTAATACAAATGGCTAGTGGCACACAAGACAAAAGCATCATTAAATGATGGATTTTTAGACAAACAAAATGATTTTGCCCCAAGGCAACTCTGCTAGGACCCGCCACCTATCATTCCAGGGCACCTTGCTAAGGCTTTTCATGCATTTCAAAAATGCCCTCATGACCACATATAAAGAGGAACACCTTGAGAGCTCCCAAGTATGGAATTTCTTCCACCATCCTACTATTCTTTCCAATGACCTAGAATACCGACTTGAGCATTAGAGGGTCTTTACCAAAGCCACCTCTAGCAGGACTTCTTTTGTAGGTATAGCCATGAATACTCCACCTCCCACACATTCCTTCGACCAAATAGATTCTAACATCATCAGATAGAGGAAGGGCCCACATTTGCCTGATCTTTGAAAGGAATTTTGAGTGGAAGATTCATGCCATCTAAAGGTGTATCCACTCGACGTTCCGCTGCCACCATCTCTCAATGGGGTAGACAACCCACTGGGAGTCCTGCTCTAGAACCTTAAGCTAGCCCTGTCTAGCAAGAGGGCCAACCTAATCACTTGAAGTAGCTTGCTCAATAGGTCTATGCATTGGCGACAGCTGTCTAGGCAATCCAACACTTGGTAGTGTCAATTGTTAGGTTTTGATTGGCATAGTGGAAGCATAGTTATTTAAATTGTTTTATTCAAAACACCCTAATATACTAAAACCCTAATGCCCAATATTCACCTTGGCAATTCAATCAAAGATCAATATATAATAAGAGGGTATTAAGACATACCTTGCTAAATTTTTCACAAGCACACAAGTGTCTGCCCTCCAATGGTGATCTACACAGGAATTGTACAAAGGATGGTGCTCCAACTTGATGTTTTGATTCAAAAGTTCTAGCCTCTAGAACTCAACTAGCCTCACACTTGGAAGTCGATGCCTCCACCTGATCATCCCGACCATCAGCACATGTTTTGAATTATCAAAACACTTCTTAGACTTCTAGAATTCCTTCTTTAAAACCTCCTTGCCCCTTGTTTCAATAGGTATAGGGTAGTCTTAAAATAACTAAGCCTTGTCCTAAAAACTAGAGTTATAGGAAGTGTGGACAACATTTAAACTTTTGAAATTGTCCTAAAGGACTTGGAATACCACATCCCATCTACCATCCCCTTTAAATAGAACCAAAAGGGTCCTAATAAAAGGTCACACCCAACTAATCATGCCCCTAAGAAAGAGCATATCAGATATAAACAGTTCCTTATCGGAAGGACTCTCTTCAATAGAAATACAACATTTTGTCCTTTCCCATGGGCACCTATAGAGAGGGCATTTTAGGCATCCATTCTAAATCAAAAAAAAATTCGAAAAAAAACCATGTCTGATCACCATTTAATTGTGATCTAGATCATCCAAAAAATAGATCAAAAGACACCTCCTTTTGCTTAAAATAGAAATAGACTTCGTGACCCATTGCAAGAAACTTATCATGCATTCTAAAGGAAAAGAGGAATCTTTTGGTGCTGATTGGTTTATCAGATCTTTCCCAAATTTGCCATGTTGAATCAGCATTCAAATATGATTCAAATAAGGAAAAATCTTGATTTTCTCAAGCATTCTTCTATTTAAAACCAAAGGAATAATTAGCATCCCTTCACGCAACTAGAGAGACTCGTACATGCGCAGCCTAGTGAGAGCAGGATTTTTATTTCGGAAATCCCCGGATCAGAGTATATGCTGCGGAAGCACCATGAGAGAGATCCTGACATGATGATGGCAGCCTTCTTTTTAAACCAAGAAGTAGGAGAAGATATAGAAGAAAGATTAGGAGAAAAGAGATTGTATTATTTCTTGGAGAAGAACTTGTTACAAGATACAAGATGGCCCACCTCCTCTCATAACCGAGAAGAAGCCCCACGAGATGTAACCCTCACGCTCTCCCTTCTCCAAACCGTGGAACACCCCCACATCCCAAGCCCTCTTTTAGCATGAAACAAGAAACCCTCCATGCTATACACACACCAAACCGTCGCCCCTTCTCTTTATATAATCACATGGGCAGTTTGGGGCTTCCTAGTTGATTACAACCAACCAACTAATTCTTGAACTTGGACATTAGGTCAAGGTGGTTAAGACCCCTAGGTAGTTATGATCCTTAGTTGGTTAGGCTTTCTAGTTAGTTAGACCTCAAGCGGTTAGGACTCAACCACCTAACCAACTAACTAACTAACCACATGCTAACCAACTAACCAACTAACTACCTAGCCTCAAATCCCTTTCACACCAAAGGGCAACCAACTACACCTCTAGACCTAAACCCCATAACCAAACAGGGTTATGTTACAATCTCTCAAAAACTCCTCCTAGTCAATGAAAAACTCTCAACCCTAGGTCAAACCCCCTGACCCAACATGACTCAAAGGGACCTTGGGATATAAGCCTCCCAAACTTGTTGCCTTCCCTGAAACACCTCCAGGACCTCTGGAACACCTCCAGAACCCGCTTGGCATGCCTCCAAGCTCCCAGGGATCCTCGAACATCCCTTCCATGGCCTTCCAAGTCTCTCTAAGGCTTGGGAGCATCACAAAATCCTACAATCTCCACCTTAGTGCCTCCAAGCCTTAGCAAACCCAGCAATGTCCTCTTGCATAACCCCACTGTAACTACATGTCCTGATAGCCTCTTGTGCGGGTCTCCTTGCCTCTGCCAACACCCTTCAGCTATTGAGATCTCTTGGAGGCCTTTGGGATGACCGCCTCCTTAGCGAAGACCCTTGCTTGTATCCTTGCACCACAATAGTAGCCTTCCTTCTATTTGGCAGTTGCATCAGACTTTTTCTTGGACTTCCTTAGAGATAACCCAGCAAACCGATCTGGCACTTGTTGCAACTGGAGCTTTACCTAACACCATCTCCTCAGAGCCATGCCTCACTACCTATGCATACTGCTCCACCTGCCTTGGTGCACCCTGGTACTGGTGCTGGGATGTGACTCCTCCCCATGCACCCTTCCGCTTTGACCTCGTGTTGAAACTTGCTCCACCTGTGAAGCTACCTCTCCCAAGTGCTTTACCTGAGACTGAAGTCCCCTTGATGGCATAGAAAGAATCCCGTCGCTGCCTCCTCGAACCATCTACATTCCGCAGACCCCTCTGAAATCATTTCATATACACTACCTCCTGTAGGCTCCTCTGAAATCAAGAGCTCATCCGACTCTTTCTTTGACCCAGCGACTGAACCTAAGAAATTCGGGCTTTTCTTTTCTCTATCCTTGCACTTCTTCCTAAGCAGACACTCCCACTTAAAGTGTCCTGCTACACCATACCTGTAACACTTGCTAGCCATGCTGCCTTTCCTGGACTGTACCCATTCACCTGTTCACCTTTCTTCTTTCATTTTCTTATTTCTTTGATGCAGCTAAACCCTCCTGGAAGACCTCCCTCTTCGTCATCCATTCTCACTGCTCATTAGACCTTAGCACTGATATGATTTCCTCATACACCAGTATCTCCTTACCATACAGCAGTGTAGTCACCAATGGATCGAAGCTCTCTGATAGTGAACATAAAAGCAGTAGACTCTTATCTTTCAAAATCTATCCCAATGTTGAGCAAGTCCATGCTCATCTAGTCGAACCGCTGAATGTTGATAGAAAAATGCCCTAAGAGACAATCATTGTATGGGCCTTTTTGTAAACTTCCAACTCATGTATGACATCATTATTTATAATAAAGCATTTGATTCATCATATACTGCTGTGTCATGTTTCTGACTATGATGAACCCCATAGAGTAGGGTAATGAAATTAGGGTTATGATAAAATAATAGTGAGACCTAATTCTTATAAACCCTAATCTAGAATGTTCCTAGTCATTGGACCATCGATTCGGGGATTGATGAATCCGGTAAGACTAGCTTATCCTATGTATGCTTAGTTGATGAGGGTGGTTAGTCTCACAGCCACTTATGTAGAGACACTAATACAAGGATAAGGGTGTTCATTATGTTATGAATACACTGAACTGATCCGCACCGGGACTATCTTATGGAAGTCTTACTCCATGTTAAAAGATAGGTCCCAGAGTAGAAGTTATGCATGTGATCTTTAGACCTGAGGTCATCATGATTATTTGTGCACACTAAGCCATACTTTAGTTCATACTCATTCATGGCATTGCGACATGTATAGGGTGTTCTGGGTATGGTGAAAGGTGTACGAAGGATGTGAGTGGACCAACAAGGAATCGATCAATCTTGGTAAGAGGATATGTTATCCCGTGTAATCTCTTCGATGAGTGACTCAAGGAATCTTTGCAAAGTGGGATGAGATTAGAAGTGGCTTCTAATCGTCATCAGCTGAGTCCTCATGATCGAGCTGAGATTTGATATGATTAAGTGTTAGGGTTTGACATTTATCCATACCCATCACTTAATCAGAATAATGGAAGATCAAAAGATTGAATTGCACGGTAACTTACTACTGAAGGGTATTTTGATAATTTCTACCAAATTCCTCATCTTCTGGGTAGGCATGACACGTTGCTAGATGTCAATCTTGTCTTGTGGATTTTCATGAACCAATTGGATTGGTTTTATGAGTCAATTCAATATGTGATTTGAATTGGATAATAAGGTGAGCCGATTTGACCTAATTAGGTCAATCGGGTTCGATCAGATCGAATCGACTCAAATCTAAACCTATTGCGACTAGATATAGAACCCAATGGATCACACACAATAGAGAGTTGGCTAAGGAAGTCACTCATGATTTAATTAGGGTCATGGGATCCTTATTGGTTAGCTAGATTGCATACTAGCATATGTAGGCTAATCTAATTCCTAACCCAATTGGATTGGGTACGGTTGCTTGCTAATTGGGCCAACCTAATTAAGAAAAACCTAAATTAATTGGGTCCTAAGTGGGGATAGCCAAATCAGAGCTTGATCTGATTTTATTTTGGTATTTTGGATGTCTTATTGAAGAGTCCATTTGAGTTGGGACTCTAGATGCCAAAATGATACCTTGGCATTCAAAAAGGCCTAGGAGAGTCTATAGTCCTCTGATCTGAAAAATATTTATATGGATGGAAAGAGGACTTAATGCTCTTTCTTTTGACACCCATATTGCATATGCTTTGACTAGTTAAAGGTTGCATGGGATGTGGATAAATCTGACCATGAGATAAAGGGACTCTTGGCGCCTCTTGGTGCACGCGGGAGATGAAGGTGTGCGCAGAAGGACAAAAGTCCTTCTACAGATGAAACACTAGAGTGTTTCATTTCAAGGGGGAACCTTCTCATCTTACCCCATGTCTCTTGGATAAGTTTGACCGGTCAAGGCCTTTTTGAAAGGGCGTGAAAAAGGGATGGAAGCAAATGCACGCATGAAGAGACATGTCTCTTCATGTGGCACGCACCCTGAAGCACAATCCTTCTGCTTTCAGGACTCTTCATATTCTCTAGTGTTTGGAGATTGAAGAGGCACCTCTTGGCTTTCCAGGGACCGGTACTTGCCATGTGGCAAGTCACAGATTATCCAGGAAAATGGACGAATGCCAATATGTCTTTTGGTGCATGAGGAGACATATTGGATATGATTTTTCAGTCTTGAAAAATCATATCTGATAACCTATTGGAGGACATATCACACGCCCCTCTTAAAACTATAAATAGGGGCGGTGATATGAGTTTCAGATCTTTTTTTCCACCGTAAAGATATTCTGAGTGTTCTTCCACTTCTCTCTCCCTCCTTACTTTAGGACAAGACTTGTCTTGTTAAGACAAGGTCTTTTCTACTAGGACAAGTCTTAGTTTTAGGACATAAGCCTAAGGGGTCCTAGAGGAGGGATGTCCTAAAACCAAGAGTGGTTTATGACTGTATCCAGAGAGCCCTACAGTAGGATAGGGTGTCCTACAGTGGTCAAAGGTCAAAAGGCTGACATAAGAGTCCTGTTGAAGCAAGCAACCCCGGTAGGGATTCTTCCTTGGTACCATTCTCGTGTGGATCACCATTGGAGGGCTTGCACTTGTGAGCTTCATGGAAAGGATTGGGTTTCAGCAATCTAGGTATGTATTCTGACTTCATTTATGTTTCGTTGATTGGGATTGCATGAGGGGTTCCTGGGAATTATGGTTTTCTTGCCAATTAGGGTTTCATGCTTAGAATTTCAGTTTTGAAATTCACTTCCGCATGCTACATGATTCCCGGCATCCTGGGAGAGTTTCCATCAAATGTGTCTTGCAACGTCCTCACCCTCTTGCATCCGAAGGCTATACAGTTGCTTCTTCAGCACCAACTTTTGCACATATTCTTTTCCATGTACATGGTGTGCAATCTCGACCATAATTCCTTGGGTGTCTTCTTCTCTAACACGCCATACAAAACTTCATCCGCCAGACAAGTCCTAAGCATGGCACATGCCCTTTTCTCCAAGGACATCCACTCCTTGTCATTCATATCCCCTGGCCATCTTCCAAAGCTAGATCTAATCCCATCTGAACTAGCAAGTCTTCTATCCTAACCTTCCACATGGTGAAACTCCCTTTTCCATCAAACTTCTCCATACAAATCTTCACACCCCTGCCTTCCATGATCCAAAACAATCACAAAATAATGAAAGATTGAAAACCTTGAAAAGGATATCTGATATAAAGAGGGTGTAGACAGCAGCCCCAGATCTTATCCTTCCTTCCAACACCTTGAGAAAACCTTAGATCTGAACCCTTCTCCAAAATCCTAGAGAAATCTCAAAGGGATCCTAAGGTAGAAACCTCCTCTCCCATGCTCAAACCCGCTCTGATACCACTTGTTGGAAATTCTCGAATCAGAGTATATACTGTAGAAGCACTGTGAGAGCCATCCTGATGTGATGATGGTAGCCTTCTTTTTAAACCAAGAAGTAGGAGAAGATATAGAAGAAAGATTAGGAGAAAAGAGATTGTATTATTTCTTGGAAAAGAACTTGTTACAAGATACAAGATGACTCGCCTCCTCTCACAATCGAGAAGAAGCCCCACGTGATGTAACCCTCACGCTCTCCCTTCTCCAAACCATGGAACACCCCCACATCCCAAGCCCTCTTTAGCATGAAACAAGAAACCCTCCATGCTATTTTCTCACACACACCAAACCGTCGCCCTTTCTCTTTATATAATCACATGGACGGTTTGGGACTTCCTAGTTGTTACAACCAACCAACTAATTCTTGGGCTTGGACATTAGGTTCAAGGTGGTTAGGGCCCCTGTTAGTTATGATCCTTAGTTGGTTAGGCTTCCTAGTTAGTTAGACCTCAAACGGTTAGGACTTAACCACCTAACTAACTAACCAACTAGCTACATGCTAATCAACTAACCAACTAACTACCCAGCCTCAAATCCCTTTCACACCAAAGGGCAACCAACTACACCTCTAGACCTAAACACCATAACCCAACAGGGTTATATTACAATCTCTTAAAAACTCCTCCCTTCTAGTCAATGGAAAACTCTCAACCCTGGGTCAAACCCCCTAACCCAACATGACTCAAAGGGACCTTGGGATATAAGCCTCCCAAACTTGTTGCCTTCCTTGGAACACCTCCAGGACCTCTGGAACACCTCCAAAACCCACTTGGCATGCCTCCAAGCTCCCAAGGATCCTCAAACATCCCTACCATGGCCTCCCAAGTCTCTCTAAGGCTTGCAAGCACCACAAAATCCTATATTTTAGCCATTAAAAATTGATAAAAAAATTCTCCAAAAATGACATGTATAATAGATTTTAAAGAGAATTAAGAATGGGAAAAAAATATAATTAAATAAGGCACGTCCTTCCATGTAGAATCCATTTTAAAGAGGATTTAGAATGGGAAAAATTAATAATCAAATGAGTTGCATGCAGAATCCATTTTAAAGGACTCACACCCATCCATGCATGACCAGAAATCCTTGCACATACAAACTCATTTCTTGGCATCCCATGCCCAAAATAAAAGCCCATAAATTCTGTAAAAATAGTGATGATGAAGATCAAGAGCCATTCTTCATGACATATAGGTTTGAAACCCATTAGAGAAGTATTCCTTATCCATTCTTGTGGTAAAATTTCATCGCATGTCCTCTTACAATTTAGGTGCCTATAGTCCCACCAAGTTGGGACTCTTGATTTAGGCATGTGGCTAGAAATTTGGGTACTATATTTAGCTACCCCTTGGAGGCTAACTCTAATCCAAACCCTAATAAACCAACAGGTCAATTAGGTTTGATCAATTTATAAGATTCTAGCCCAAATCAATACTGATTCAAAGAGCTAGGATTTCCACATGTACTAGCATGCTTACCGGTCACCCTGATTGGATCCAAATTTCTGCTCAACCATATCAAATGGATCCTTGGCCAAGTACTTAATGTATGTGACCACTTATCGATTATAAGTGGTCTAATCAAATTAGGTCAACGTGCACATGGACCTTTTACTAGCTAGATAGGAATTGATTACAACTCATGAATTAACTCATGTTGTCAAATTAGAACCCTTTCTAATTAACTCATGAATTGATTACTTTAATTCATGAAAATCCACTAGGCAAGATTAATATCTAGTAATATATCATGCCTACCTAGAAGATGAGAGATTTGATAGAAATACCAAATATACCCTTCAATGATGAGTTACTATGCAATCAATCCTTCGATCATCCTACATATTGAACATGTCCGAGTATGGAAATATGTCAAACTCACTAACATATTTCTTTCAATTGTCCATCCATCAATAATGATGTAATGATGAAACATTAGAAACCTTTCGAATTTTCATCCTACTCTAGTCAGAGATTTCTAGAGTCATCTACAAATGTAATACATTGGATGCCATCTCCTCTTACTAGGAGTGATCAATTCCTTATTGACCTACTCACAACTTCCATACATATTTCTTCATATCCAGAACATCTCGTTCATCACTTAATTGCTATGAGTGAGTATGAACTAAAACATAGATTCCTGTGTATAAGGTTCCATGATGATCTCAGGTCTAAGGTTCACTTGCACAACTCCCACTTAGAGAACCATATTTTGATATGCAAATAAGACTCCATAAGATATTTTCTCTCAGCAAATAAATTTATTAAACTCATTTCCTAATGAGCACCCAGATCATTGTATTAATGTCTCACACAAGTGGCTTGTGAGATCAGCCACCCTCTCCATCGAGCATATATAGGATAGGCTAGTCTATCTGGAACATTAATCCTTGTCTCAATGCTTCTATGATCAGGAATATTTTAGATTAGAATTTTAGGATTTTAGATCTCATAGGCATGAAGTCTTTTCATGTCCTCTAAAACCATAACCCTAATCTACGGAGTTCATTATAATCTTAATTAAATACAGTAAAATATAGCTGTAATGATTAATCATAATGCCTCTATTCATAAAAACATGAATATTATCATAACAAGAGTTGTAAGATTACCTAGAAAAGTTTCATCACATCACTCATGCGATTGACTTGCATGGCACTGTTCTTCAATCTACTACTTGCACTAAAAGCAATTGCTTAAATATCTCAAACCCTTGAGATGATGATCAAATACCTATTTTAATATGGCCTTAGTCAATGGATCTACTATATTGTTCTATTAATCAATTTGTTTTATGATCTCAATATAAATGAGATGGAAGTTCCTTAAGATGTACTCGGGTTAACAAAAGAGTCCTTGGTTCAAACTCAAGAACCAAACCCAATTTAGAGATAAACTACTCCATCCAAACAGCTTCCTAAAGTTTCTTCACTTAACAACAATGTAATTTGGCTTAATACTTGAGTCAACTACATTCTGCTTTTAGGAACTATGCTAACTCACTGCTATACCTTTTAGGATAAACTTATACCCTTGATAGAGACTTGTTGTCATCTAGATCTTATTGAAAACTAGAATCAAAATATTCTTCTAGTTTCTACTCTAATCTTCCAAAATTATTAGAAAAACATCTTTAGTCCTTCCCCAAGAATAAATGTTTTTCATTATTTTTTGATGATCCTTTCTTGGTCAACCTAAAAACCTATTGGTAATGCCTAAAGCATAAGCCCCATCAGGCCTAGTGCATAGCATCATATAAGCAAGTAATTAAACTATTTTTCTAGCCTTCATGTTAAACCTCTTCAATACAAAGTCTATGTACTGAGACTAAGAAAAGCCAAACATCCTTTTAGATCTATCCCTATAAACCTATTTATATCCAATATATAGGATGCTTTATCTAAGTCTTTTATGAAAAACATATTAGATAGCCAAGTCATGACCAATTAAAATATTGGGATATCATACCCCATCATCAAACAGAACTAAGAAGATAATAGTACTCCTAATTATCTTCTTATATATACATGGTTCATCCACCTTTTGATGAAGCCAAACTCTTTTGATTATCACATTAGAGTGGATGTTTCGACTCCTAAAAGCTTGCTCCAATCTATAAATCGATTTTCAAAGCTTGCATACTTGAATTATGCTTCCACTAGAGACAAATCTCTATGGTTAAGTCAAGTAAACCCTATCCTCAACATATTTTTTAAGGTAAGAGGTTTTGATATCTAATTGCCAGACTTAAGTATGCAACTTTAATAAGCATAATCTAAATGGACTTGAGCATTGCCATAGATAAAAAGATTTCTTCAAAGCTAATTCCTTGTCTTTTCTTGAAACCAATCACCACTAACCTAACCTTGTAGGTTGCAACTTGGCAATCTACCCCAATCTTCATCTTGAAGGCCAATTAACAACCTATTGAGGTCACACCCATAGGCCCATCAACCAAAGTCTATACTTGGTTGATTTACATGGAGTCCATCTCAGATTACATGGCTTCTAGCCATTTATCAGAGTTTCTACTCATGACAACTTCCGTATATGTCAATAGATCATCATCCTGAATAATCTAGGTTTTAATGTCATTCCCAATGACAAATCCATATTTCAGAGATGCCTAGTGTACTCTATCTGACCTAGGGAGAGGTATGTATTGTGGATGTACCTCATCCTTGGGTACTTCTGGTTGAGGATCACCTTGTGAACCATTCACAGATGATAGAGAAATGGTTTGTAGGTATTGAACTTCTACAAGTTCAAATTATTATCCCACTACCTCCTTTTAGGATAAAACAACTTTTCAAGAAAGTGGCATACCTACTAACAAATACCTATTATTAAGTAGGGTGGTAGAATCAGTATCCAATACTTTTCTTTGGATAACCTACAAACTTTTACTTCTTAAATCTAGTACTTAACTTATGTCCAAAATCATTTTTGACACAAGCAAGACATCCTCAAACATAAAGATATGTGAGGCTTGTCCTTTTACTCTTTTCATATCTCATATAGAGTGCTAGTAATAAAACTTGAAGGTGGATATTATTTTACCAAAGCAGTAATTTCTTGGGCAAATTCCTAGAGTGATATTGAAAACTCAATGAAATATATTATAGATTGCACCTTATACAATAGAGTGCGATCCCTCCATTCTACAGACTACCATGGTATATTAGGAGGTATCTATTTCAAGAGAATAATCGATGATCAAAAAATTCACAGGATAAGTATTCATTTTCTCAAATAAATCAATGAACCTTGATGCTTTTCTAGTTTATTTCTCGACCATACAATGACACTCCTTCAGTTTATCGAAAGGCTTTGGATTTATGTTTCATCAAATATATAAAATCCAAACCTAGATAAATCATCTATAATGATGATGAACTAGGAGTATCCTCCTCTGGCTCGAGTTGTCATAAACCCACATACATCTGAATGTACTAGGGCTAACAACTTAATTGCCCTTTTTCCATATCTAAAGAATGGAGTTTTGGTCATCTTTCCCATGAGACAAGGTTCATAAGTCCCGTATGATTCAAATCATAAGAATCAAAGCATTCATCTTTTTATTACTTGTTTATTCATGACTCACTAAAAAGACCTAAGCAACAATACATAGAAATGTGATATTCATATCTTCTCTTTTACATTTCTTGCTTCAATCAATATAACATGCTAGAATGAAAATAGGTAATATCCAAAGGAACATTCTATGCCTTCTTTCTCTTGAAGATGCTTCCCTTAGAATTCAACCTCCTTGAATCCTACCTGCCTCTCTTCTTGTCCATAAGGAGTAGAACCTTATCACTCATGATATGGCTCTCTGCTACTTTCATCATGTGAAGTAGCTTTGGCAGAATACTATCTAGTTTGTTCATATAATAGATAATCACAAACATGGATTGGGAATTTTAGAGAGACTAATAGATGTGATTGTGACTTAGCTTTCAATTTATCTCCTTAAGGAGTATGGAAAGGGGCCCATCTATTTGTGTTGGCTATTAAATTAAAGAACAATTATATCAGTAGACCACTCATGAAGATATTCATAACTAGATAAGGTCTTTAGTCTAGTTATGTCTCCTAATATTTTATCGAATATCATAGCCCTCACTTATGGTAAACAGGAAGCCAATTCTTTGGTTCCTTAGTGGGGTTGAGATCCCAATTCCTTGAAGAAGCCTTGTGTTACACAACAAACCTCTATGAGTTCAAGGGTGGGAATATCCTTTCTAATTGCATCTCTTGCAACTCTCAACCATACCTCTTGCCTCTAAGATACTTATAGCCTTGTATTATATAAAAAACTATAATATCTTGTTAAGTCGGACCCTTCATTTCTATATAGTCATATGTGAATAATATTGTCCTTGTATTACATAACAAAGCAACACTATCAAATATACCATAAAGCATAAAAATGCACCAAGATAATCTCATATCAATTCTCATAGTAAGCCTTATGTTACATAACAAACCTACTATAGATTTTGACATGGTTTTGACTTAGCATGAAGGAAGGCATTAGTAGTGTAATAATCATTAAGCATTTTTTATTCAAGATTTAAATTAATCAAATTAGCCAGTAAGTGGGAGAGAGGTGGGAGGCCCCCCGTGCTTGCCTTTGATATCAAAAGATTGTCCAGGTAAGCAATGGATCCAATTAAAAATTATGTTCTCTTTACCTTCTCAAAATCACTTTCCTAGACACCAATTGATCAATCATATCATGAATAGATTTGCTTTTGATTTCTGACACTATGACTTAATATGATTTTTAAGAGGGCTTTAATGATCTCAAGCACATCCTAATTTAATGAACAATTCAAAAACAAATACATGCTAGTATTTATAATCATAAAGAAATAAATATAAACATATATCTATAATTAATTAGGGTTTAAACATTTAATTGGACTTAACATATAGTGCAAATTGAACCAAATTGAAAATCCTAGCAAAAACATTAATTAAAACTACATGCAATCCTTTAATTGTATTGATCAATGATGGCTCTGATACCACTGTTAGATTTTGGTAGGTGTAGTGGAAGCACATGTGCTTAAATTGTTTTATTCAAAATACTCTGATACACCAAAATCCTAATGCCAAGATTCACCTTGACAACACAATCAAAGATCAAAATGTAATAGAGGGTATTGAAAGTTACCTATCTTGCTGAATTTTTCATAGGCACACAAGTTTATGCCCTCCAACAATATCCACATAGGAACTGTACCGAGGATAGTGCTCCAAATTGATGTCTTGATTCAAAAGTTTTAACCTCTAGAACTCGACTAGTCTTACACTTGGAAGTCGATGCCTCCATCTGATCATCCCAACCATCAACACATTTTTGAACCACTAGAACACTTCTTAGGCTTCTAGAATTCCTTCTTTAAAACCTCCTTGATCCTTGTTTCAATAGGTATAGGCTAGTCTTAAAACAACTAAGCCTTGTCCTAATAACTAGAGTTGTAGGAAGTGTGGACAGCATTTAAACTTTTGATGTTAAGCTAAAGGACTTGGAATACCATATCCCATTTGTTGTCCCCTTTAAATAGAACCAGAAAGGCACTAAACAAGAGATCATGCCTATCTGATCATGCCCCTAAGAAAGAGTGTATCATATATGAAGAGTTCTTTATCAGAAGGACTCTTCTTCGATGGAAATATGGCATTCAATCCTTTCCTGGCATGCACCTAGAGAGAGGGCATTTTAGGCATCCATTCCACATCAAAAAAAATTCTAAGAAATACCACATCTGATTAGCATTTAATTATGATCCATATCAGCCAAAAAAATAGATCAAAAGATGCCTCCTTCTATTTAAAATAGAAGGAGACATCATGACCCTTCACAAAAAACTTATCACATGTGCTAGAGGAAAAGAGGAATTTTTTTGGTGCCTATTGGTTTATTAGATCTTTTCCAAATTTGGCACATTGAATCAAAATTCAAATCTAATTCACATAGCAAAAAATTCTGATTTTATGAGGCATCCTTCTATTTTAAATTGAAGGAATAACTGGCTTCCCTTCATGTAACTAGAGAGACTTGTGCATGCATAGCCTGGTGAGAGGACTTTTAGCCATTCAAACTTGATCATAAAACTTCCCAAAAATACTACATGGAATCTCCTTTTAAAGGGGATCTAGAATCAAAGAAATTCTTATTAAATAAGTTATGTCCTTCTACTTAAAGCAGAAGGACTCTCACACTCATACATGAATGACTAGAAATCCCTATGTAAATGAACTTTTTTCTTGGCATCCCACACCCAAAATAAAAGTCCATAAATTTTGTAAAAATAGTGATGATGAAGATCAAGAGCCCCTCTTCATGCCATATAGGTTAACCCATCAAAGAAGTATTCTTTATCCATTGTCATGCTAAAAGTTCATCGTGTGCCCTCCTATAATATAGGCACCTATAGCACACCAAGTTGGGACTCTTGATTTAGGCATGTGGATAGAAATTTGGATGCCATATTTGGCTACCCCCTGGAGGCTAACTCAAATCCAAACCCTAATAAACCAATAGGTCAATTAGGTTTGATCAATTTATAAGATTCTAGACTGGATTAAAATCAATTCAAGGAGCTAGGGTTTCCAAATGTGCTAGCATGCTTACTGGTCATCCTAATTGGATCCAAATTTCCAATCGGCCATATCAAATGGGTCTTTGGCCAACTCCTTAATGTATGTGACCTTGTAGATTCCTATCTAGCCAATAGTAGGTTGAGTGCACGTTGACCTAATTTGATTATACCACTTGTAATCGATAGAGGTCCAAACCATGCCAACCCATGTTGTCAAATTAGAATCCTTTCTAATTGATTCATGAATTAGTTACTTTAATTCATGAAAACCTACAAAGCAAGATTGACAACCAGTAACTATCATGCCTACCCAGAAGATGAGGGATTTGGTGAAAATGCTAAATATATTCTTCGATAATAGGTTACCATACAATTCAATTCTTTGATCATCCTGCATCTCGAATATGTATGAGTATGGAAACATGTCAAACTCACTAATATATTCCTTTCAATTATCCATCAATCAAAAACAACTTAATGATGAAACATTAGAAACCTTTCTAATATTCATCATACTCTAGCCAAAGATTTCCAAAGTCATCTAGAGATGATAATACACAGGATGTCATCTCCTCTTACTAGGAATGATCGATTTCTTGTTGACCTACTCATAACCTCCATACATATCCAATTCATGACTTAATTTCCATTAGTGAGTATGAACCAAAATATTGATTCTTGTGCATAAGTTCCAGGGTGATCTTAGGTTTAAGGATCACTTGCACAACTCCTACTTAGAGAACCATCATTTGACATGCAGATAAGGCTCCATAAGATGTTCTCTCTCGGTAGATCAATTCAATGAACTCATTTTATAATGAGCACCCATGTCATTGTATTAATATCTCACACAAGTGGCTTGTAAGATCACCCACCCTCTCTATCAAGCATACATAGGATGTGCCTGTCTATATTGAACATTGATCCCCATCTTAATGCTCCTATAACTAGAAAAGTTTTAGATTAGGATTTTAGGGTTTTAGATCTCACAAGCATGAACTCCTTTCATGTCCTTTAAAAGCATAACCCTAATCTATGGGGTTCATCATAGTCTTAATTATATACAGTAAGATGTAGCCATAATGATAAATCATAATACCTCAATTCATAGAAACAAGAATATTACATAACATGAGTTGGAAGATTACTTAGAAAAGTTCCATCATATCACTCATGCGACTGACTTGTAGGGCACTACTCTTTCATCAATGGCACTCGCTATTGCACCACAACCAAAAATAGATCAAGTTATATCATTGCAAACCCTTGCACCACTCATAGGGGCATGCTTGGAGCCACGACGGCTTCCTCTCCCAAGAGGTACTGAACAGGGAAAACATGTTCCCCCCACTGCACCCAACAACCCCAAGCACACCAAGAGGTGCTCTCCTTCACCCCAATCAAATGAAGGATCAACTCTGGCCCATTCACTCCCATGGCCTTTAAAAGTACACCTTGTTAGAGACACTGAAGTAGACCGCAAGCTTCCAGAGCTAGACCGATGAATTAAATCCTTGCAAGGTCTCACACCACTTAGGGATGAAAATTTTGGTTTTACTATGGAACCACCTTTTAGAGCTCATATCATACAAGAACCACTACTAAGATACTTCAAAATACTATAACTAAAGATATATGATTGATCCACTAACCCAGTGGATCATTTAGAGAGTTTCAAGATGTTGATGCTCCTTCAAGGGGCTACTGACATAATGTTGTATCGGGCCTTCCTTTCTACTCCAAGAAAATTAGCTTGATACTGATATTCTAGTCTGAAGGTGGGCTTTATTCATTCCTTCTATTAATTAAATCAACCTATCATCTCACATTTTGCTAGTACTAAAAAATTATGACAGAGTTCTGACTCCATGATCCATGTCAAACAAAGGGAAGGTGATGGGGACCCGAGAGTCTAGTATATTTTATTTTGAGTCAAGTTGAGTCCATTTAGTCGAGTTCAGTTATTTTCAGTCCAATTAAGTGAGTTAGATCGAGTCCTGTAATTTTCAATCATGTCAAGATCTAAGAGGAGAGTAAGCAGACCCGGAGATTCACCAGGCCCCCTCAACCAGAGCTGGACTTCATGCACCTAGGCCCTTTTCATGCTGCCAAGCCCACAAGAGAGAGCTTCAGTCCAAGACAAAGGCCCACTGTTGACCAGGTCCACCAGGATTTCTTGGCCCACAAGTCAAGGTTTCTTAGCCCTCAAGTCATATACCCTGGGGTGAATCTATAAATACCCCACCCCCTCTTGTATTTTTATGCAATGGATGAATAAAATTTCTTGAGTTCTGTGTGAAGGATCTGTGTGATCCCAGGGTATCTATGTGATCCCTGATTTTCCTGTGTGGAGGGCATCTATGTGAGCCCAGGATATCTGTGCGATCCCTATTGTGAGGGCATCTGTGTGAGCCTAGGATATCTGTGTGATCCCTATCGTTCCTAAGGGTATCTGTATGATCCCTTCCCCCTCTTTTCAGGATATTTGTGTAATCTCTAGGGCATCTGTGTGAGCCCTTTGCTATGTGCTTGTCCTTCTAGGGGAATCTTGTGAACCCCTGCAAACCCTAATCCTTGTGACTTCTATGCTCACCAGCGATCCTACCCCGCGCATCTGTCCCGCATCAACTTGGTATCAGAGCACGGAGGATTAGGGTATGCTTCATCCTCCATGCTAGACCAGTTCATCCAAAGCTTCCGCAGCCTCCCTATTCATCCAAAGCTTCCACAGCCTCCACGATAGATCCTACCCCCACCAAGCAAGACCCTCGCCGCCAGCCTCCACCACCGTTGCCCACACCACCGATCAGAGCACCCCACCCCGATCGAGCCATCTCCTCTGATCTTCCCTCCCTGTCATCGTCCGTCCCTACTAGCCACCATCGTCCACTGGCTCATGTCCATGCCGCTGCCATGTGCTGCCCGCATCGCTTCCATGTCGGTGCTCGTGAGATCTCCGCTCCTGATGCCTCATCTCTGCCCGTGAAGCTCATCTCCACACCGCCTGTTGCCATCGCACTACCGACGCCAGCTACCATCGACCGGAGCACCACAGCCGCTCCGTCCCACTGGATCCTCCCAGCCCCTGTGTCACCGACTTCTTCTCCAGCACCAATGCTGGTGGAGAGCCCATCAGTTCTGCTTCTTTCCAAGCCTCCAACCAGATCGCATCTGACACCATCCGAACCTCTCTGCCCACTGGCCTGTGAAGACCTCCACCATCCTTTCCGCCCGCCACCACGATCAACAGGGCTACCGATCACCTCCTTTCCTGCCGATCGATGCCACCGACACTACTGGAGCCCCTTTTTGTCACTGCTTTCATCCCGATCAGAGTGGTCCTTGGATGGCTGAGACGATCTCCATGTCGGCATCTTCCCGTCCACGTCGGCCATCATTCCAACCATTCCACCATCTCCGCCCAGCACCACTTCCCCTTCCATGGTCATGCCTCCCTCTCATCGAGCTGCCATCATCTTCACCATCGCACCACCCAGGATCGAGCGAAGCCATCTCCTCCCAGTGCCACCGTCTTCCCCCCCCCCCTCGCTGCCGTTACCGGCCATCGCCGACTCCACTACCACCCTACCAGATGATCTCCGCCCAGCTTCGACACCGGCAAATTCCTCCATTGCTCCTCTGCTCCCTGGTTCGGTCTGTGAGGAAGAAAGGGGACAGCACGAACATGAAAGCAGTGCCATCCCCTATTGCTGACTTTAGCACATGATTTTTGGAGCAGCACGGTTTCTGGAGTAGCACGGATTTTAGCACCGCACGGCTTCCAAAGTTGCATGGTTTTTAGAGCAAAGATGAAAAAAGAAAAAAAGAAAAGAAAAGAAGTTGAAAAAAAAATAAAAAATAAAAATGGGTGAACCCAACCTTGGAGTCCTTTTTTTATTAGTTTCGGTTCCATCAAACTCCCACTAAGCCAAACTCGATGGAGTCGAGTTCTCCCCACTCCAGAGGAATGATGGGGACCCGAGAGTCTAGTATATTTTATTTTGAGTCCAGTTGAGTCCATTTAGTCGAGTCCAATTATTTTCAATCCAATCAAGTGAGTTAGATCAAGTCCTATAATTTTCATTCATGTCAAGATCCAAAAGGAGAGTAAGCAGATCCAGAGATTCACCAGGCCCCCTTAACCAGAGCTAGACTTCATACACCTAGGCCCTTTTCATGCTGCCATGCCCATAAAAGAGAGATCCAGTCCAAGACAAAGGCCCACTGTTGACCATGTCCACCAGGATTTCTTGGCCCACAAGTTAGGGTTTCTTAGCCCTTAAGTCATGTACCTTGGGGTGAATCTATAAATACCCTACCCCCTCTTGTATTTTTATGTCATGGATAAATAAAATTTCTTGAGTTCTGTGTGAAGGATCTGTGCGATCCTAGGATATCTGTGTGACCCCTGATTTTCTTGTATGGAGGACATCTGTGTGAGCCTAGGGTATCTGTGTGATCCCTATTATGAGGGCATCTATGTGAGCCCAGGGTATCTGTGTGATCCCTATCATTCCTAAAGGTATCTGTGTGATCTCTTCCCCCTCTTTTCAGGATATCTGTATGATCCCTAGGGCATCTGTGTGAGCCTTTTGCTATGTGCTTGTCCTCCTAAGGGAATCTGTGTGAATCCCTGCAAACCCTAATCCCTAGTGACTTCTATACTTGCCAGCGATCCTACCCCGCGCATCTGTCCCGCATCAGAAGGAGAATCCCTTAGAGCATATATGAGCAGGTTCAATGAAGCAGCCCTAGATATGTACAATCTGGACCACTCGATCGCAATGACCATCTCCACGAGTGGCCTTTAGAAATGTCTTTTCTTTTAAAAATTATGTCCTAATACCAATCGTCTAACTAATAGATGGTTAATTTGTATATGAATTATTATGAATAAAAGTTATATTGGCAGTTCATCATATTTTATCTTCCTGTAATGAGCTCTTTTTTGATGGAGTCCTTAGAACTACATCTTATACAATAAAAAGAGGATTTATCATATGGTTCTTAAACATGTTCACAACCAAATGATACATTATTATAGAATGATAATGTACCGAGTATAGGTCATTGTATACCATATGGGTTGGTTGTCCCTTTAACCAAGAAGCATGGAGATACTGGTATAGCATGAAGGTGAAGTGTAGGATATTTCACTAAACATGACCCACCTATGGAGTATTCTTTTGCCAAGTGCTTCTCATAAAGGGATATGGATATGTGTCCTTCAGACCTGAGATTATCACAGTGACTTGCAAGCAACAACTATACTTTGGTGTTTGACTACCTAGATTTTTAATCCAGTAATGAAAGGTTTCTGGATGTAGTCAAGTACTTATGGGATCGATGCCCTTCAAATATTGGAGTGAATATCTCACTGTATTTCAATTTAGTAAAACCTTGGCTAGAGTAATTCTTATAAGGAGTCATAGGACTTGTAAGGTTAAGACACATTATGGATGAATTGTTTAAGGGTTGGTAGTTAAACCCTGAAGTCATCCTAAGCATTGAGAGTCAAAGGGATGAATTATATAGTAACTATATGCTATAGGTTCTTGATTATTGGTCTATAACTTTTGACCTATCCAGATGTCAAGTGTCATTGCTAGATGGCGACTTTGATTGGTATAGAAAGTTTTCCTGTGATACTAGATTACTGTTCGCATCTATGGAGTCACACATAATAGAAGTTTCTACCTGATTTGATGGATGATTAATGATTGTGAGTTATTCGTAGGATCAATTATCAATATGATTGATAATGGACCTTGAATCAACACTTTCAAGTATCGGCACTTTGATGAGATGACACTTTGAGTTTTTTCAAATGTTGACTCATTAGTGTTGTAAAAGCTGTAATAAGTTTTTAAGATGATTGATTAGCAATTAGATTACTAATAATCTTAATTTGATTGAGCAATGAGTTTTGAGTCAATCCAAATATGATTTGGTTTAGGCTCGAAAATTGGGTCTAATTGAATTAGACCTGACCCAAACACCCAAGCCACATGATTTGAATTTTGAATTTTAAATTCAAAATTTAAATTATGTTTAAGTTTGAATTTAAAATTTAAATAGTTTGAATTTAAATTTAGATTTAAATTTGAATTCATATTTTAAATTTGAATTCAAATAAGTTGGTTTTAACTCCCTAACCTCTCTCCCCTTATCTCTCCCCATCTCCCTAACCCCCTTTGGTTGTGACTTTATAATGGGCTTCAAAGTGGGCATGCGAGAAGCTTTTGGCTGGCTAGAAAAGAGTCTTCTACTAAGGAAAAAAGGGGTTTTAGGACTAGAGAGAAAAGGATCTTTGATGAGAGCTACCTAGTGTTTTTACTAGGTTTGGAAAGTGAGGAAGATTAGAAAGTCTTATTTCTTCCACCACTTCTTCCACATCTCAATCCTCCCTAGTGTTCTTCTTGGTCTCCTTGAGTATCTTAGAGTTTTGAAGGAGAAGAGAGGATCAGCCATCAAGATTCTAGAGGAGCCAACACTCTGAGAAAACTATTTAGGTGAGACTCCTGTGTGGATCACCTATAGAGGGCTAGATACACTGTGTGACTCACAGTCCCTACCAGAACCTTCCAGTAGTGGTGAAAATTGATGACTCATAAAGAAGGTAATGATGCGATCATTGTACTGAAGATATAGTCTACAGCACTAGGTTTGTTGCATAGATATAGTCTATAAAAAGGTTTGTATGTTTATATTTCAACTTGATTTATATACTTTATATCATGTTAAGATCTTATTGTAGGTGTTTAAAAAATTAGATCATTTGCATGCATAAATTAATTTGATTAATCTTTTGCTTCTGTTGTATATATTAATTCAAAAAGTTTTAAAATGCATGCTAAAAATCCTACATTTTTCCTTCAAATAGTATCAGAGCTAGGTTATTTTGGCATGATATAATTATATATAATAACTTAAATTTTTTCTTTACAAAAATACTTGGATTGGTTGGATTCACTATGGCCATCCAGTCATAAGGGAAAGCAAGGTTTAAAGGCTTTCACATCCCATTCAATGGGGATCTCTTATGGGATGTAGGCATACCGCTTGTGTCATAATGCATGAAGAAGAAATGCAAAATAAGCAAATGATTAAAATAATTTTAATCTAGATTATTTATATCTGAAGATCATAAAACATATTTAGATAAGATTTAAAAAAAGTTTATGATTTGTTATGCTAAATAGTTTAGCATAAAGTTTGGATCTAGAAATGGACTATTTTCTATCAACCTGCAGGTGTCAACACTTGGCCTTGAAATGTTAACACTAGGACCTGGTGAGTCGACACTTGCTACTATAGGTGTCGACCCAAGACTGCAAACTAAAAGAATGTGATGAGGACATCAGGAGCAGACCAGAATCTCAATGTTCCAATTTTGTTCTCTAATTCATATGTTGGGAAGCCTGTAATTTTTCAATTGAGTCCTATAATAAAGTGAGTCAATTGAGTCCAATTGAGTCTACTTGAATCCACTTGCTTCAGTTCAATCAAGTGTCTGTTGAGTCCAATTAAGCTGAGTCCTGTAGTATGAATTTTTCATTCAAGTCAAGACCAAGAGGTGAGCTACTGGACCATCACTCAAGCCCTCCCAAGCAACAAGGCTCTTTCATTTTGCCCAAGCCCCAAGTGTTGGGCACCCCATGCCTCCAAGGCCTTTGGCACCCCAAATCCACACCAGATGGTGCCACACCCCTGACCCATGGCCCTTAAGTCCATATGATTGGCGCCCCAGTTCCAGGGCCCATAATAAATGGCACCCCTCACAAGCCCACAACTCATGGTGCCCCACTCTCTAGTCCACTTGCAAAGTTGGGGCCCCAGCCCAGTCAAACCCAGCATGAATGGCGCCCCTCCTAGTCCAAGCCCACCAGGGAGTGGAAAAGTAAATGCAGTCCTAGCCCAAGAGAATTTCATACCAGCCCATACCCAAGAGGAGTCATGCAGTCCAACAAGGAGTCGGCCAGCACAATCCTTCTAGGAGACCAGTCTTTTAATTTTATTCAATTTTGTACTCCCATTTGACACAGACTTGTACTCCCACTTTGATACAAACTTGTACTCCAACTTTGACAAGGAGAGAGCTGGATGAGTCTATAAATACCCACCCCTCTCCCTCTTGTATGGATGACTTTTGATGAATGAAAATTTATTGAGTGTTTCTTTTCAATTGCCTTCGTTCTTTGAGAACGTCGACCTCCGTGAGGGAGTGGGTATGAGGCCCGATTATCTAGTTAGCTAGTTATCATCCATACAAACCCTAGCCACCCCATACCATCTTCTAACCTAGGATGCCCTTCATATTCCATCCATCCTTGGCTGCCAACTACTTCTTTCCCATCCAAGCCGCCACCAATTTCCTCCAAGCTTTGGCTGCCAAAGGTTCTCTCTCCACTAGGCCACCCCTCTCCACCATCCAGGCACCCTCTTCATCAAGCCCCAGGCTACCCTCCAAGGATCCAGGTGTCCATCATCCATCAAGCCATCAATCAGCCCCGGCAATCCTCACGCTTTTCCTTCTCTTCCAATCTTCCATTTTATATATTTTCCATTATCCTTGACACTAACCTTTGATGTTTGTAGGATCCCTCTAGTGCCATGCCCTCTAGATGAGGTTTTCTTTGCCCCCGAATCAATCTGATAAAAAGTCAATGGATCTGCGAGAAAGTGACCTCTTCGTCCAGGCACTGATCCAAGTGGAGAGATCTCTTCTACGACATCCAGAGCATCATTGCTAGGTAATTCTATCCCTTTCCTTCTCCCTTTATCTATTGATGGGGATCTCAGAGCAGCACTGATCTCGAAGCCGCATTGATCCCGGAGTAGCACTGATCCCAGAGCAGCACTGATCTCGAAGCTGCATTGATCCTGGAGCAGCACTGATCCTCGATCTCGGAGTAGCACAGATTTTAATAAATTAGTTTGGGATTTATCTTTTATTTTGAATTAGGATTTGGTTGGTTAGGATTGAGATATGGATAGGCTTATCTTATCCTATCTTGTATTTGAATTTGAGTCATCCCTATCTTTTTATCTTGTATTCAAATTCAAATGAGGGTTGGACAGGTCTATAAATACCACCCTCAGTCCTTTGTAAAAAAAAAAGTTTTTGGAGAAAAAAAAATTTGAGTTTTTAGAAGAGTGATTCTTCGGTCCTTCGCCTTCGGGCGAGGGCGTGATGCCCAGTTATCCCCCTACCCATTCTATCTTCTCTATCCACTCATGGCCTTTGAGATCCATCCTAGCACCTCCAAGTATCGAGGAAGGTGTAATGCCCTAGAGGTGAGAGGTCTCTTCGTTAGGGTGAGTCCCAAAGTCCATGAGATCCAGATTCCTATCCTACATCCCCATTGTTCCTTCACCACCCATAGAGAAAAAAATACCAAAAAAAAATAGTACCCTAATTTAGGTGACTTCTAGGCTTGCCAACGATCCTACCCCATCTGTCCCCCATCAATTTTGGTATCAGAGCTTAGAAAAATTAGGGTACCGTCAAATCAACCCAAATCCTGTCTTACCAATCCGATCCATCTGTTCTATCCTATCATCTTCCCATATAAAAAAAAATAAAAAAATTTAGATCTCCGGACCAGTGTCATCCCTCCCCTGTGATCAATCACCCACTACCACCATCGCCTCCATCAGCCTCCACCCAGGCCGAACCCCCTCCTCTCTGCCTCGTTCCAAGTCTTCACCGAATCACACCTCCTCTTCCGTCCGCTCTGTTGCCGCCTTCCCAGCCCCGAGCCGAGTCCGCCCAACGCACAGCCAGAGATCGACAGCACCGCCGCCTCCCACCAGATCCTTCAATTGACATCGCAAGCACCATCCTCCCTGCCGGACCTTCCACCTCTGAACCCCAACATCCCCCGCCGACACCCGCTGGAGAGAATGAGCCGAGGGAACCATGCCCTCCTCTCCCTGCCGAGGCTGAGCTCAACCTGTCGCCAGGTTTCCGATTCCACCCCAACGACAAGGAGCTCGTCATCCATTATCTCTGCCGCCCAACCACCGCACATATCTCCCAGATCCGCCCAATCCGTTCCAGCAAACCACCCGCTCTCTTCCGCTTGTGACCCGAACCACCGTCGGCCTCCTCTGCTCCGTTCGGAACCACCGACCGTCCGTTTCTCCTCCTTGCTGCCATCAGCCAAGATCGCTAAGCCACCAGAAATCCCTCCCGTTGTCGCTGTCTCCGCCCGTGACAACACACCGGCGTCTGCCTGCTCCTCCCTGTTGCCATGGCCATCGCCGCCCTGTCGGATCCCTTCTACCCCTCGCCGACGCCGGCCTCCCCAAGAGCCCCCCGTTCTGCATGGCAGTCAAAGCACCAGGAGATGCTTTGCACGAACGTGAAAGCATCTCCGGGCCTCCCTCTTGCCAACTTCAACTCAGCACAGATTTCAGAATTGCACACTCTTTAAAGTGGCACAGATTTCAAAGCACACCGATCTCAAAGCTGCACCATTTTCAAAGCAAAGTTGATTAAAAAAAAAAATCATGGTTATGTCAAGCTAAAAGTTTGGAGTTCGCGGAGCTGAAGTCAAGCTGAAGCTGGAGCCTGACCCAAACTCGATAGAGTCGAGTTTTTCCCCACCTCAGGGGAATGATGGGGATCTCAGAGCAGCACTGATCTCGAAGCCGCATTGATCCTGGAGCAGCACTGATCCTAGAGCAGCATTGATCTTGAAGCCGCATTGATCCCGGAGCAGCACTAATCCCTGATCCCGGAGTAGCACAGATTTTAATAAATTAGTTTGGGATTTATCTTTTATTTTGAATTAGGATTTGGTTGGTTAGGATTGAGATATGGATAGGCTTATCTTATCCTATCTTGTATTTGAATTTGAGTCATCCCTATCTTTTTATCCTGTATTCAAATTCAAATGAGGGTTGGACAGGTCTATAAATACCACCCTCAGTCCTTTGTAAAAAAAAAAGGTTTTTGGAGAAAAAAAAATTTGAGTTTTTAGAAGAGTGATTCTTCTATCCTTCGCTTTTGGGCGTGGGCGTGATGCCCAGTTATCCCCCTACCCATTCCATCTTCTCTATCCCCTCATGGCCTTTGAGATCCATCCTAGCGCCTCCAACTATCGAGGAGGGTGTAATGCCCTAGAGGTGAGAGGTCTCTTCGTTAGGATGAGTCCCAAAGTCCATGAGATCCAGATTCCTATCCTACATCCCCACTGTTCCTTCGCCACCCCTAGAGAAAAAAATACCAAAAAAAAATAGTACCCTAATTTAGGTGACTTCTAGGCTCGCCAACGATTCTATCCCATCTGTCCCCCATCATCTATTTTATTGAAGTTTAAAGCATGTCCTACTAGGTGTTTCTTAATCCTAGGATCCTTTTCTCCTTTGTTTCTTTGATAGTTCTAGCATGTGGGTAGTGTTCTAACTATTGCATGAAACCCTAACCTAGTCTTAACTAGCTTTCAAGAACAAAATCAATAAAAATCTAAAATAATTGCTCCTTTAATCTGATTTTTCTTTATGTTCCTCTCTTTCATGTCATTATGCCTCATGTTAGAGTTCATCCCCCATCAAAATGCATCTCTGTTCATTCTCCTGAGTTGATATCATAGGGTCAAATATCGACTCAATGTGACTCGACTCATAGAAGTGTCGACACTTGACCAAGAAGTGTTGACTCATAGCAAAGAATAGAAAATTCAAAAAGTTGAATTTTGTTATAAAAGTTGATTTACAAATTAAGATTGAAACTATTTCAATAGGAAGTTAATGAACTTAATTAATAATTAAGTTTTAATGACTAAAATATCTAGATTTGAGAATGAAAGATTTTAAGTCATTTTTCATAAACCTTTAGATTATAGGTTAGCTTGAGTCAGGTTCATTAATTGGGATAGACCTAAGATTAAATTCAGATGGATTGTATAGAGAAACTAATCTAATCAAAAGTTAATTTAGATTTCCTTCCCTATAGATCATTCATAATAGTTGTAGTTTGATCATATCTATGTTTCTCATTAGACCTGATTATGGCTCAATGGTCAGACTTGAGTCGTTAGGCTAGTTTAATTGAATCTAGTAAATCAATTGGTCTCTAAGATAAGTTTGACGGTTTGATCATGGTTCTTAAGGTAATCTCTTACCTAGTCAACTTGTTTGGTGTCTAAAAAAAGAGGTTAATGGTGGAACTCTCTCATTATTCTCACTTACCTGATTAATGTGGTCAATTAGGTTTGATCATATAGCTTATTGATTCAAGTTAACCCAGTCAATCAGATTTGATCGGATAGCTTATTGATTCAAGTTAATCCATGTCATTAAGGTTTATCAGTTTGACTGATTTAGGTGCCCTTGTACAAATTTATCTTGAACCCTTTTTATGACTTGGTAAAGTTAGTGGAAGGATTCTTGACCAAATGGTCCATGTCTTCTCTTTCGTTTGTCACATATAAGTTTAAATCTTTTAAATTATTAGGTCTTTAAAATAATGAAGTTATATTGATAACTAAGTCATAGCCTCCCATTAAATGGATGATAATAGGTCTAATAGTTAGGTGATCACTGAAAGGCCCAAAGGCCCAGTGTTCATTTAGATATTGAAATTGCCATTGATAATATGATGGCTCAATGTGACTCTTTAAACAGTAGTCAAGTGGGCCAGCCAATATCAGGCTTAACTATTGGTTGGTTAGAAGCATTGAATTTTGTCGAGTTAATGGTTGGACCTAACCAGGATTTTCAATGGAAGGCACAAAGGCCTACTAAAAAGGAACCTAAAAAAAATTGATTACTTAAAGTTGTTTGGACAAATAATTGGTTTACAACCTACCTTTGATATGCATGGATGGGCCAGCCAAATTTGGACTCATATATAATACATAGAATTCTAGTACCTGCTAAGAAATTAATGTAATCCCTCATATTAAAAGTAGAGCTACCAATCTATCTAAAATAGTGGGAGGACCTTTAGACTAAAGTCCAAGTCTTCAAGGTTAATAATTCATATACTAATTAATCTTATGGTTCTCTTTTAAGATAATGGCCACCAGTTTGTTACTCCAATTATTGTTAGACAATGACAAGTTAATGGATCCAAACTTCGATGTTGGTATTGAAAGATCAAGATCATCCTAGAGCACAAAAGGATCCTTTATGTGATAACAGATCCCATACTTGAGTAGCCTACTCCCATGCTCACAGTGTGGTCAAGGACACTTTTAAAAGTGGCTCTCTGACTACACCACTATGTGATGCATAATGTAGGTGGCTTTTAATAACAAGTTTAATCACAAGTTCGAGGAAGCCCAACCCAAGGAAATCCTTCAAAAGTTGAAGGAATCCATTGGCACACCTGACGACATTGAGGACACATGACTTATTGTACTATTTTCAATGTATGGATGCATGAAGAGGCATCGGTCATTGGTAATGTATTATACATAATTGAGCAAATCGAATGTCTGGGCAAACTTGGCTATCCTTTGCACAAGCATCTTGGGAAAGATATGATACTGAATTCCTTGCTTGCTTCCTACCTAAACTTTCTTGATCATTATAAAATGATAAGGCCTATAGTAAACTATCATGGTTAGCTAAGATTACTATAAGCCTATGAGAAGGATCACCAGCTCTATAAAGGGTTGGTGAATTTAGTGGGAGGTTCTTCAATAGAACATTGTCAGGCAGTCGAGCCAAGAAGAAGAAGAATAAAAATAAGAAGGTGCAAAGCATTGGGGCCCGTCAAGCCAAGAAGAATAAGGCTAAAAGTGTCAAGCAGAGTACTTCTTTTGCAAAAAGTAGGATCACTGGAAGAAAAATTGTCCTCTTTATATTGCTTCTCTTGATTCGAATAGGTCAAAGAAGAAGAAGCAGCAGGAGTTGCTAAACAAGGTATTTATATGATAATGCCTTGTAGTTTATCTATCTGTGATACTACTACTTGGATATTAAATACTGAAGGTCCTATTTATATTTGTAATTCTTTGCGAGGACTTTAAGTTAGTAGGAGATTTGAGAACGGTGAATAATTCCTGAATGTAGAAAATGGAAGTCAAGTTCCACTCCTAAATTTGGGAGTCATAAAACTTATTTTCAATTCTTGTATAGCCATTTTAAATAAATGTCACTTTTGTTTATCATTTTTATTAAATATTATTTTTGTAGGCCTTTTGGCTAATGATGGTTATGAACTATTAATAAAGAATGATATTTGCAAAATCATTATGAATAGTCTTGTTGTGATGAATGGACAAATAAAAAATGGCATATATATGTATATATACTATCATAGTATGTTGGTGTAATGTACACTTCATGCAAAAATGCCCTAGGTCAAATAATGTCAGTGATGCCTACCTTTGGTACTGTAGGCTAGGCCATATTAATAAGAGCAGGATAAATAGGTTAATAAAAGAGGGTATCCTTAAGTTAGTGATTGTGATCACTACCAACATGTGAATCTTTCCTTCTTGGAAAAATGACCAAGTCACCTTTTATTGGAAAAGATAAACAGGTTAGCAAGATTCTAAGTCTAATATATATTGATGTATATAAACCTATAAACACTAGTGCCAGGGGTGGGTATAACTATTTTATTACATTTATAAATGACCTTTTGAGATATGGTTATGTCTTTCATATAAGATATAAATCTGAGCCATTTGAAATGTTCAAACAATATTGTAAAGAAGTAGAGAAACAAACTAGGAAGAGTATTAAAACTCTTCAATCAGATCAAGGATGGGAATACCTTACCAGTGAATTTCTGATATATTTTGGAAAGAATAGGATTCTCTGTTAATGGACATCTCTAGGGACACCCCATTTAAATAGAGTATCTGAAAAGAGGAATCAGACTCTGTTAGACATGGTCCAGTCTATGATGGGATTTACTAGTCTACCAATCTCTATTTGGGAATATACTTTAATGTCATTCTGTTATATTCCAAATAGGGTTACGAGAAAGTCCATTAACAAAAGCCCATATGAGATATGGAAAAGGTGTAAGCCAGTACTCTCACACCTGAGGTTCTGGAGGTATCCAGCTTGTGTCAAATGTTTGCAAATAGATAAGCTTGGACCTAGATCTGACAAGTGCCTATTTATTGGATATCCTAAAGAAAATAAAAGGTATTACTTTTACCATCCTGAAGAACAAAAATTGTTCATCAATCTTAGAGCTACCTTTTTAGAAAAGGAGTTTCTTGAGGAAGAAATTAAAGCAACTAAGATTGAACTTCATGAAGTGTTGAGTAAAGGAACTGACATTTTCAAGGGACATTATAAAACCAGCTTTGATTAGATCAAACCCAAAGTCCATAAAAGAACCATTAAAGAGATCTACTAGAGTACCATGTCAACTAGACAGATACTATAATTTGTAAATGAATTTTCAAAAAGAAATGGAGCATAAATGGGCAGGTGGAGATCTATAAAGCTCATTTATTTGCTAAGAGATATCATCAACATTATGGTATTGACTATAATGAGATATTTTTTTCTATGACAATGCTCAAGTCTATTCGGATTATGCTTGCTTTGGCTACATACTTTGACTATGAAATCTGGTAAATAGATCTCCAAATAGCTTTTCTAAATGGAGAGCTAAATGAGGTGTATATGATGCAATCTAAAGGGTTCACATCCATAGATGAGTCAAAGGTATGCAAGTTTTAGAAGTCCATTTATGGACTGAAGTAGGCATCTCAGAGTTAAAATATGTATTTTGATAAGATAATCAGAACATATAGCTAAAAGAATGGTGCCCTAAAAGCTAATCTTTGTATGGGCATTTCTGTAATCTTCCAGTTCATGTATGATATTATTTATTAATAAAAGGCATTTGATTCATCATACTACTGCATCTTATCAAGATTATGTGAACCCCATATGTTAGGATAATGGAATTAGGGTTATAATAGAGATCATAATGATGAGACCTAAGTCCTATAAACCCTAATCTAAAATATTCCTAGTGATTGAATAATCAGTTTGGGGATTGATGAATCTGGTAAGACTGGCATATTTCATGTATGCTCGATGGAGAGGGTGGTTGATTTCACAGCCACTTATATAGAGACACTAATACAAGGATGTGGGTGCTCATTAGGTTATGAGTTCACTAAATTAATCTGATAAGAGAACATCAAATGGAAGTCTTACTTGTCAAAAGAATGTTCTCTTAGTGGGAGTTGTGTACATGATCCTTAGACCTGAGACTACCATAGTATCTTATGCACATGAACCATGTTTTGGTGCATACTCATTCATGGCAATTAAGTCATGTACGGGGTATTTCTAGATATGGTGGATTGTGTATGAAAGTAATGAATAGGTCAATAAGGAATCAATCACTCCTAGTAAGAGGAGAAGTTATCCCATGTGATCTCTTCAAATGATGACTCAGGAAGTCTTTGATCAAAGCATGATGAGATTAGATAGGGTTTCCAATCTTTCATCAATCGAGTTTTCATTATCGAATTGAGATTCAAAAAAATTAAGTGCTAACATTTGACATTTATCCATGCCCATCACTTAATTAGGATAAAGAGAGATCGAAGGATTGAATTACACGATAACATTTCACTAAAGGGTATTTTGATAATTTTTATCAAATTCCTTATTTTTGGGATAGGTATGACATGTTGTTAGATGTCAATCATGTCTTGTAGGTTTTCATGAATCAATTCGACTGGATTAATGAGTCAATTTGGAAGTTGGTTCGAATTGGAAACTTAGGTCAGCTCAAATTGACCTAATTAGGTTAATCAGGTTCGATTGGATCGAATCGACTTGGACCTAGACCTACTGCTGGCTAGATGTAGAACCCAAAGAGTCACACACATTAGAAAATTGGCCAAGAATGATAATTATATTTTTATTAGGATCATAGGATACTAATTGGCTAGCTAATTGACATACTAGCACATGCTGGCTAGCCCAACTCCTAACCCAATTGGATTGGGTTAGCTTATTTGCTAATTAGGCTAACCAATTAAAGTGAAATTTAAATTGGGTTGAGTCCTAAGTAAGACAGCCTAATTCAGTATTTATCTGGATTTATTTGGGACTTATCTTAGATTAATGAAGAGTCCTACATGGCATGGACTCTTGGTGCCAAGTTACGGTGTGCGCCAAGAAAAAGTGTGCATGGAAGGACCACGAGTCCTTCTGCCAATCAGTCACAAAGGTCAAATAAAGTCCAAAAGACTTTTTCCTTATCTCCATGCCCTTTTGAAAGGGGATTGATCAGTCAAATAATGGGAATTTGGCATGGAAGGAGTTGGTGCAAAGTGAAGAGTTATATCTCTTCATTTTGGCACTAATCAAAGACTAGGAGTCCTTCTGTTTGAAGGCTCCTATATTTTTTTGATGTTTCATTTCTGAAATCATACCTTTTAGCCTTCCCATAACCAGTCAAAGCCATGTGGCAGATGGAGGAAAAGGCTAGAAACTGAAGAGAGAATGATCTATCTCTTGGCGCATGAAAAGCATTATCATGATATGTCCTTTCATCCTAATAAGACTCCTTCAGCTTGAAGGGTCTTATCAAATGACTGAAGGAGAGACATTTCAGACACCCCATCCCTCTCTATAAATTGGCATCGATAATCTGATGCCAAGGCATGAAGAGTTTCCCATCAGAATATACTACCTGTTATTTCTCTCCCTCCTCCTTAAGACAAGGTTTGTCTCTTTAAGGCAAAGCTTGTTCTTTCAAGACAAGGCTAGTCTAATTAAGACAAGATCCTAGGAAAAAAAATAGAAAGGATATTTGGGATCTTAGAGAGGATTCAGAGTATTCTCTGAAAGCCCTACAGGAGGGTAAGGGTTCCAGCAAAGGAAGAAAGTCTGAAAGGCTGCCGGAAGAGTACCAGTCAAATAAGCAAGCTTCGTAGGAGTGCTTCCTTGGTCCAGTTCCTGTATGGATCACCTTTGAAGGGCATACACTTGTGTGCCTTATGAAAATTAAGGAATATAGCATTCCAAGTATTCCTTTATAACCCTAAAGTTTAGATTTATTAGTTGTCATGATCAAGTGGTCCTAGGATTTAGGGTTCCAGCCGGTCAAGGTTTCGAATATGAAAATTTCGAAATCCAATTTTCCACTGCGCCCGGCCTAGATAACCCAACAATAGCTTCGTTAAGAATGGAGGGAACCCTGTATTTATAAGTGAGTTAATGGTTCTATGGTAGTATTTCTTGTATTATATATGGATGACATTCACTTAATCAAGAATGACGTCCCTGTACTAAGGAAATAAAGGTCTAGTTATTATCTCAGTTCTCTATGAAGGACTTGGATAAAGCTTCCTATATCCTAGGGATGAAGATCAGTAGAGATAGATCTAAGAAGTTATTGGGATTGTCCTAGTCTAAATACATTGATACTATGCTGAAGTGATTTAACATGAAGAATTCCAAGAAAGGCTATCTTCTGATAGGCCATAAATTTCTCTCTCTAAAAGGATTGTATGACAACTCTTGAAGAGAGTGAGCAAAGGAGTAGGATCCCATATGTCTTGGTAGTGGGATCTATCATATATTCCAAGGCATGTACAAGACCAAACATAGCATACTCACTAGAGATAGTGAGTGGATACTAGTCTAACTTGTTACGGCCGTTACGATGACGTGTCATATCTCAGATTTTGCTGGGCGTGATTCGAGCCACGTGGAGTTTTTTGGCAATGTCAGATGTGGCTTCGCCTCGATCGAAGTCGAGGTCGGTCCAGGCCTTCCTACCGCTCCGCCAGGTGTCCACCCAGGAGGGGTCCACCTCGGCCGAAGCCGGCGGCCCCCTGCTCCCTCGCCAGGTGGTGCCCTGAGACGGTCCCACCTCGACCGAGGTCGAGCCGGGCCCACTCGCTCCTTTGCCAGGTGGCGCCCGGAGACGGGACCACCTCGGCCGAGGTTGAGCCGGGCCCCCTCGCTCCTTCATCAGGTGGCGCCCGGAGACGGGACCACCTCGGTCGAAGTCGAGCGCCCCTCTGCCGCTCCGCCAAGTATCCACCCAGGAGGGGTCCACCTTGGCCGAAGCCGGCGGCCCCCTGCTCCCTCACCAGGTGGCGCCCTGAGACGGTCCCACCTCGGTCGAGGTCGAGCCGGGCCCCCTCGCTCCTTCGCCAGGTGGCGCCTGGAGACGGGACCACCTCGGCCGAAGTCGAGCGCCCCTCTGCCACTCCGCCAGGTGTCCACCCAGGAGGGGTCCACCTTGGTCGAAGTCGGCGGCCCCCCCTGCTCCCTCGCCAGGTGGCACCCTGAGACGGTCCCACCTCAGCTGAGGTCGAGCCGGGCCCCCTCGCTCCTTCGCCAGGTGGCGCCCGGAGATGGGACCACCTCGGCCGAAGTCGAGCGCCCCTCTGCCGCTCCGCCAGGTGTCCGCCTAGGAGGGGTCCACCTCGGTCGAAGCCGGCGGCCCCCCCTACTCCCTCGCCAGGTGGTGCCCTGAGACAGTCCCACCTCGGTCGAGGTCGAGCCGGGCCCCCTCGCTGGTGTGGACACCAGAAGCCGAAAGAAACTTCACTCCAACAAGGTTAGCCTTATCCCAATTTGGATCGAAGATAATTAGGTTACCTTGTATCCTTTAGTTCAAAAATATTTTATTTTCAAGAGTCATTTTCTTTTCAAGAGTCCTGTAATTAATTTTGAGTTTCAAATCAAGAGTGTTTATTGAGTCCTGTAATTACTTTTAAAATTTCATTTCTTGTAAGTCCATTTCAAGTTTTAAAGTCTAGGTCAGTCGAGTCAGTTCAGTTGAGTTAAGTCTAATTTAGTTGAGTTAAGTCTAATCAAGTCTTAAAGCCATGAAAGCCAGCAACAAGACTCAAATTCTAGACCCCAGAATTTGACCACATGAAGAAGAGAAGACACATCAACCAAGCAAGAGAAAAGGACCATCAACTAGGACCACTGGGTGCCACATGTCATTCTTATCCAAGTAGAAGACCACCTCACCATGCCACATCATCAGGTGCCACTTCACCAGCCACCTCATCACCCTTTGGGTGCCAACAAGGGAGATTCAAATTCAAGGAGGTTGGCCACATCCCTCCAAGTCCTCCACCAAATCCTCCAACCCCCCCCCACATCCCTCCAAACTCTCCACCAAATCCTCCAACCCCCCTTGTAATCCTCCTCGATTTGGGGAGTTTTTAAATTTCAAAAGCTAGCTTTGTGAGGCTATTAAAAGCCTTGGACGCCCATTGTAAAAGAGAGGGACTTTGGAAATTAATGAAGTTTGAAGTGAAGTTGTCTTGAGTTTTATGTGTGAAATTTTTCCTATCTTCTTCTTCCACGCCCAAAGCCACTCTCTTCCCTAGCAATTCATCATCCAAGCTCAAGGGTCCTTCAAAGTCCTTGAGTTGTGAACAGGGTTCCCCTTGACAATGAACCAACAAGCTGAAGCCCAAGTCCAGGGTTCTGATCACTATTATCCAAGTTCTCCAGTCCAGAGCATCAGTAGTTTCAAGTTTTGAATCATAGGAAGGTTGGAAAACTCATCAAGGTAAGTCCTCAATTATTAGCCCCTATTGTCTAGATCTTCTTCCTTCTTAGTTTTAGAGTTGTGTCTAATCATGTAATAGTCCCTTTTCATATAATCCTTAAATCTTATTAAGATGAGTACAATGCTAAGTATAATTAGGTTTTATTGCTCTACAAACCCCATATTCAAAACATTAATCATATGCGTGCCGCATCAAATTGGTATTAGAGCCAGGTTGCATTAGGGTAGAATAGTTTTCTTTAAATCCAAGCAAGATCTAAAATTCACGCCTCCTGAGCGGGTGTACTCTAGTACACTGTCACAACCCATGGGAATAATGAGCCCCTGGCCGGACGTGAGTTTTTTAGATTGAAGTTTGGGTAAGCCATTGCACTTGTTTGATTAGGTTCTATTTTCTGAAAATTTGCATCTATTTACTATAATCCGTCTGCAGCTCCAAAGGAAAGTCACTAATTTTTTATTGAAATATTTTTTTTCTTATTCCTTTTTAAGTCAGTTATAACCATATTAAATTTCATCATCATAAAAAAATTATAAAAAAAATGAAAATTTCTGCAGTTCGACACTGTCATTAGGGTTCTGTTCTGTCCTTTTTATTTATCTTCAATTATAGGATCTTCTTAGAGTAGTATAAATTTTAGTTTTAAAATTCCTTTCACCTGCATTGAAACATATAAGTTAGGAATCCTCTATGAGTTTTTTAAAATTTTTGGACATTTTTTTCATCACGTTTTCTACACCATTTTCAAACTGCAACACACTTCTGCTGCACCTTTGCATTTCATTCATCTCATGAGAAATCAAATTAAGGGCATCAATTTGACATAGGGTCAGGATTTCATCACCTGTCCCTAGCCCAAAAACCACCAACCAGCATATCGATCCCAGCCCATTAATTAAAATTGAGTAGAACGTTAAATGCCCTAGTGGGTTAGGGACACCAACAAATTGGGTTCAGGTTAGGGTCAAGTTAACTGTGTCAGCTAATTGGTGTGTGCTTACTGGCTTGGTGTCTAGGATTGGTGCATCAGGGCTTGTGATTTGGTCCGCCTACCTGGCCAATCTCAGATTGGTGTCTAAGGTTGGCAATCAGGGACCTTCACTCCCCACCACCTACCTAGCTAAGTCCCATAAGTACTACTAGCTAGTTGGTTCACTTAATTAGACCTCTAATTTGTGCTCTAGGTTTAGGAAACCTTAGCTCGAGCTTGAGTCCATTTGCATGCATGACAACTAGAGCAAGGACACCATATTCACCAATCCAAGCCCAGTCCAGTGTAGCCATGGACCCGAATCTTGAAACCATGCTGAAAGGCCTAAATGATCTAATGGCCCAATTGAACCAAATGCTGGCTAAACAATTTTCCTTAGACCAACCAACTCCTACTTTCCCATTAGCTCATAAGAATGATAGGAGTAAGAACCCTGAAGTACAAGTTGAGTTCATGAATACTCAAGACTTAGGGTATCCTCAAACTGAAGGGCTAGGGAAGGAAGAAGGCAAATTTGAACCTAGTAAATATATGTATGAGACCGACATAAGTTTAATAGATGAAAATGAAGGGGAAGACTGTGAAGAGAATAACTTTAGTACCTTACCTGAGAAAACCTTTAGTAAAGAAAAGATTATTGAGCCTAGTCCTGAAACATCAGAACAACCAAAATTTAGTGAGGACTTGGTTCTCGTAAGACAATGCCCTTAGGAAGAACCCAATACTTTAGCTTCGATACAAGAACTCCTTCAGGTACCTGAGAAGAACCCAATCATTATTTTAGAAGACTTTCCTGATGACCTTCAACTACCTAGAAGCATCCCGCCTGTAGATCAATATTCAAATCTTAAGGTCATCATGAGTAACCAAGGTCTGTTTCAAGATTCTCCTAAATTATCCCAAGACTCAGATTCCTATTTCCTGCCTTTCCTTAAGTCTTATCCTAATTTTAGAGCCATTAAGTTTCATTTTGATGAGATTACTAGGTTGCATGTGCCTTTAAAGCCTATTCCTTTTGCTACCTACTTTTGGAAAACCTTATGGCATTTGCTAGGAACCCATGGTAAATTCTCATGTGCATACCAGACCAGGGTCAAACCTAGAGAGTCATTAATCTGTTAGGTTTAGGCCCTAGAGAGTCCAATAAAATTCCTCTCAATAAAGATGCCTAGTTCAGTCTGCATTTCGTAAGTGCTTGTGTAAGTTTCTGAGTCTGCTGAGTCTTTTGCACAGCATGTCACAAATCTGCATAAAGAAATCAGTAATAAGATCAACCTGAGCAATGAAACTTATAAACACTTAGCTGACTCACATAAGAGGGCTAAAGAATTCTGTGAAGGGGATTATGCGATGATTAGGCTCAACCCTGAACGGTTTCCCCCTGGAACCATAAAGAAGCTGCATGCCCGCGGAGCGGGACCTTTTAAGATCTTAAAGAAAATAGGGCATAATGCATATGTTTTGGAACTTCCACCTGATATGGGTATTAGTACAACCTTCAATGTTTCAGACCTAGTAGAATACAAAGAACCACTACTAATACCTAGTGAGCCTTTTGAGCCAGAAACTTTCATTGAGAGTGAACATATTTTCGAGTGTCCACCACCAACCTTACCTGAGCAGAGAGAGAGGATTGAGAGAATCCTGGATGACAAGATCATTACTACCAGGAATAAGGACTATCAGCGATACATGGTTCAATGGCAAGGTTTCAAATCAAGAGTGTTTATTGAGTCCTGTAATTACTTTTAAAATTTCATTTCTTGTAAGTCCATTTCAAGTTTTAAAGTCTAGGTCAGTCGAGTCAGTTCAGTTGAGTTAAGTCTAATTCAGTTGAGTTAAGTCTAATCAAGTCTTAAAGCCATGAAAGCCAGCAACAAGACTCAAATTCTAGACCCCAGAATTTGACCACATGAAGAAGAGAAGACACATCAACCAAGCAAGAGAAAAGGACCATCAACTAGGACCACTGGGTGCCACATGTCATTCTTATCCAAGTAGAAGACCACCTCACCATGCCATGTCATCAGGTGCCACTTCACCAGCCACCTCATCACCCTTTGGGCGCCAACAAGGGAGATTCAAATTCAAGGAGGTTGGCCACATCCCTCCAGGTCCTCCACCAAATCCTCCAACCCCCCTTGTAATCCTCCTCGATTTGGGGAGTTTTTAAATTTCAAAAGCTAGCTTTGTGAGGCTATTAAAAGCCTTGGATGCCCATTGTAAAAGAGAGGGATTTTGGAAATTAATGAAGTTTGAAGTGAAGTTGTCTTGAGTTTTATGTGTGAAATTTTTCCTATCTTCTTCTTCCACGCCCAAAGCCACTCTCTTCCCTAGCAATTCATCATCCAAGCTCAAGGGTCCTTCGAAGTCCTTGAGTTGTGAACAGGGTTCCCCTTGACAATGAACCAACAAGCTGAAGCCCAAGTCCAGGGTTCTGATCACTGTTATCCAAGTTCTCCAGTCCAGAGCATCAGTAGTTTCAAGTTTTGAATCATAGGAAGGTTGGAAAACTCATCAAGGTAAGTCCTCAATTATTAGCCCCTATTGTCTAGATCTTCTTCCTTCTTAGTTTTAGAGTTGTGTCTAATCATGTAATAGTCCATTTTCATATAATCCTTAAATCTTATTAAGATGAGTACAATGCTAAGTATAATTAGGTTTCATTGCTCTACAAACCCCATATTCAAAACATTAATCATATGCGGAATAAGGACTATCAGCGATACCTGGTTCAATGGCAAGGTCGACCTGAGTTCGACAACACTTGGATTACTCGAGAGGACCTGCAAAGACTTAACCCAAACTTGTTCGAGCATTACCAGGGCAAAACTGAACCATACTCGACTGGGTCGAGTTCTGCCCACCCCAGGAGAATTGGTGTGGACACCAGAAGCCGAAAGAAACTTCACTCCAACAAGGTTAGCCTTATCCCAATTTGGATCGAAGATAATTAGGTTACCTTGTATCCTTTAGTTCAAAAATATTTTATTTTCAAGAGTCATTTTCTTTTCAAGAGTCCTGTAATTAATTTTGAGTTTCAAATCAAGAGTGTTTATTGAGTCCTGTAATTACTTTTAAAATTTCATTTCTTGTAAGTCCATTTCAAGTTTTAAAGTCTAGGTCAGTCGAGTCAGTTCAGTTGAGTTAAGTCTAATTCAGTTGAGTTAAGTCTAATCAAGTCTTAAAGCCATGAAAGCCAGCAACAAGACTCAAATTCTAGACCCCAGAATTTGACTACATGAAGAAGAGAAGATACATCAACCAAGCAAGAGAAAAGGACCATCAACTAGGACCACTGGGTGCCACATGTCATTCTTATCCAAGTAGAAGACCACCTCACCATGCCACGTCATCAGGTGCCACTTCACCAGCCACCTCATCACCCTTTGGGCGCCAACAAGGGAGATTCAAATTCAAGGAGGTTGGCTACATCCCTCCAAGTCCTCCACCAAATCCTCCAACCCCCCCCACATCCCTCCAAACTCTCCACCAAATCCTCGAACCCCCCTTGTAATCCTCCTCGATTTGGGGAGTTTTTAAATTTCAAAAGCTAGCTTTGTGAGGCTATTAAAAGCCTTGGACGCCCATTGTAAAAGAGAGGGATTTTGGAAATTAATGAAGTTTGAAGTGAAGTTGTCTTGTGTTTTATGTGTGAAATTTTTCCTATCTTCTTCTTCCACGCCCAAAGCCACTCTCTTCCCTAGCAATTCATCATCCAAGCTCAAGGGTCCTTCGAAGTCCTTGAGTTGTGAACAGGGTTCCCCTTGACAATGAACCAACAAGCTGAAGCCCAAGTCCAGGGTTCTGATCACTGTTATCCAAGTTCTCCAGTCCAGAGCATCAGTAGTTTCAAGTTTTGAATCATAGGAAGGTTGGAAAACTCATCAAGGTAAGTCCTCAATTATTAGCCCCTATTGTCTAGATCTTCTTCCTTCTTAGTTTTAGAGTTCTGTCTAATCATGTAATAGTCCCTTTTCATATAATCCTTAAATCTTATTAAGATGAGTACAATGCTAAGTATAATTAGGTTTCATTGCTCTACAAACCCCATATTCAAAACATTAATCATATGCGTGCCGCATCACTCGCTCCTTCGCCATGTGGCACCCGGAGATGGGACCACCTCGGCCGAAGTCGAGCAGCCCTCTGCAGCTCCACTAGGTGTCCACCCAAGAGGGGTCCACCTCGGCCGAAGCCGGCGGCCCCCCTGCTCCCTCGCCAGGTGGCGCCCTGAGACGGTCCCACCTCGGTCGAGGTCGAGCTAGGCCCCCTCGCTCCTTCGCCAGGTGGCGCCCGGAGGCGGGACCACCTCGGCCGAAGTCGAGCGCCCCTCTGCCGCTCCGCCAGGTGTCCGCCCAGTAGGGTTCCACCTTGACCGAAGCCGGCGGCCCCCCCTGCTCCCTCGCCAGGTGGCGCCCTGAGACGGTCCCACCTCGGCCGAGGTCGAGCCGGGCCCCCTCGCTCCTTCGCTAGGTGGCGCCCGGAGACGGGACCACCTCAGCCGAAGTCGAGCACCCCTCTGCCGCTCCGCTAGGTGTCCGTCCAGGAGGGGTCCACCTCGACCGAAGCCGGCGGCCCCCTGCTCCCTCGCCAGGTGACGCCCTGAGACGGTCCCACCTCGGCCGAGGTCGAGCCGGGCCCCCTCGCTCCTTCGCCAGGTGTCTCCTAGAGACGGGACCACCTCGGTCGAAGTCGAGCGCCCCTCTGCCACTCCGCCAGGTGTCCACCCAGGAGAGGTCCACCTCGGCCGAAGCCGGCGGCCCCTTGCGCCCTCGCCAGGTGGCACCCTGAGACTGTCCCACCTCAACCGAGGTCAAGCCGGGCCCCCTTGCTCCTTCGCCAGGTGGCACCCGGAGACGGGACCACCTCGGCCGAAGTCGAACGCCCCCCTGCCGCTCCGCCAGGTGTCCACCCAGGAGGGGACCACCTCGGCCGAGGCAGGCCAACCTGTGCGGTGAAGCTTCCGAGGAGCAGGAGCATGAGCTCCAAGATTGTCCCTCGAGCCGTGCGCGCCGCCCCCCGAGAGAAGCGCCCGTACGGTCGGCAGCGACACGTGAATCATCGCTTACATCGGCCCGACAGGTTTCACAGTCGAGAGGCGAAGTCTTGACAAAACAGGACCTGATAACGGGCATTGTCGGCGCCTAGGAAGGAGAGCGCCCACGCTCGGCCCAAGGTCTGGTCGGCGATCTGGCCGGCGCCCTCCCTTTACTCTTTCCTCGCTAGGCCCGGCAAGCAAGGCCGGGAAGCCGCCAGGTTCTTTGATCCAAAAGGGAAAGGGGAAAGAGATGGAGGGGAGGAGGTGAAAGCGACGAAGGGGCCTCCCAAAGGCGAAAAACGAAAAGACAACGTGAGGAGTTAAAAGGAAGGGGAGAGTAGATGACAAGGTAAGCAAGAAACGAAGGCTGGGAACCAAGAAAAAAGTACCAAGAGCAGGATCCAAGATCCCGAGAGGGGACCTTTGGCATGAGCTCGGTGGAGGAACCCGGCCGGATTTCTATTCTTCCTGAGACCTTTCTTGCTAGCACGATCTCTAAGTCTGGGACTCCTTCGGGGGCCATCTCAGAGATTCTATTCCCTCTCGCTGTTTACTAACTTGACTATCGGAGCTCCCTCACCGGGATCCCCGGCCAGGATTTCTGACCTTGTCTTGCAGGATTGAGAGCTAGAAGATCCCGAGGCAAGACGGTCTAGTCAAATCGGTGGCTCCGAAGCCACAGGCACGGCGGCGAGATCGGCAACATAACTCAAGTGAGGCCCATTGGAAGGTAGCAAAAACTATCCTCAAGTATTTATGAAATACTAAAGACCAATGGCTCGTTTATGGAGAACCTAACTTAAAACTTGTAGGATATATTGACTCTTGTTTTAGTCAGATAGAAATGATAGCAAGAGTATATCGAGCTTTATTTTTATCCTGAATAGTTGAGCGATCTATTAAAAAAGTTTCAAGCAGCACATCATGACGAACTCAATTTGCAAGGCAAAGTATATTGCAGCATCAGATACAACTGATGTGAACTTAAGTTGTAACCGCAAGCACACGGTGTACAGAGTAGCATGTCCAGTGAATATGGATCGATCCAACGAGGAAATGGTGTTCGAACTGTGTTCAAACCCTCACTCAGAATAGCTGACAAGAAAGAGCAAAAGTAATTTAAATTACTGAAATAAATAATTTAAAGATCTAGAACTTTTGAATCCACTAGACTAATAAGTTAGAAAATTATCCTAAGATTTCTCTCATATCATCTTTTCAATATCTTTCTTTCAGTATCTTTCTTTGTATTACAAAGAATAGCTTATGAAGAGGTTCCAACTCAACAATAATCTATCAAGATTTCTATAGGAAAGAAGAAAGAAAAGAACTTAAAAACATTATTAGTCTACTATCTGTTACCCTCCCTGCATCGAATCAAGTATGAATTTGAAGGGATTGAAATACAACAATAATTCATCAAGTCTCTCAGCAAGAAGTTTAAACGGAAAGAAATACTTTTAAAAATCAAAACTCAAAGAAAAAATTCTAAGAAAAATTTCTACTCATGATCCAGTTTCATCGCCAATCCTAGTGGTTCTGCTTAGCCAGACATAATCTAAATTAAAACTTTAAAACTTATTTAAAGATCAATTCTACGCTACTTACAGATATTTAAATTGCTAATCTAAAGATATGAAGAAATGTAACTATATTAATTACAAAGAATTAAATGATAGGAAATTAAACTATCTTAATTACAAAAATTAAAAATTCTAGAATTGTAAAAACAAATAAAAAAACTATCCTAATTGTAAGAATATAAATAGTATAAAATAAATTTACAAGTAATGAAACTATTCTAAAACTGGAATAAAAAAATAATTTTTTTATTATAAAAAAAATATTCTAATTATAAAAAGTTTGAACTTCTAAGCGGTTAACGGGCTTAGAGTTAAAATATAAATAAAAAAAATTAAGTTCTACGTGGGAAGGACAGATATCTCTGTGAAAAGAAAAGACGGGAAGGAGAAAGGATAAAAGGAAACAAAACGACCCGCTCCCGCTCTCGGCTTCTCCTCTGATCCTCCCTGCTTTCCCCCACAGGTCTCGTATTTAAAGACCGAGCGAACGAGTCCAGCGTGAGAAATTTGTTGGGCTCTGGCATCAATTTCTTCCGGTTCTCTACTCTCCTTCCCGTAACTAATACAACCACCGCGTATCCATATCCCGGTAAGAGCTTCAGTTCTTATCCTTTTTCTCCGTAATCACTCGATAATTCCATTCTTATCTCTCGCACCCGTCAAAATTTAAACCTCCCAAGAACTCTTCCGGATCTAGTTTCCCATTCAGACATCTTTTATCTGACAACTGCACTGACAAGTGGCGGTGATGTAGCGATGGAGAATCCGGAAGAGGAGAACAACATGGTGGAGACCGATCAAATCTTGGCTTGGCAAGTGGCATGCCGGCTGTTGGTAGGCTGGGAAGTGTCCTGGACCGGAGGGTTGAACGGCGATTGGAGGAAGAGGGCGACGCACAGAGGAGCGGTGATCGGCTCTTGAATAGGGGCTTCTCCCGACCGTGGGAATGATCGAGGGCTGCTCGGTAGTAGCAGGGAAGAACAGCACCTTGATGGAGACCGGAACAGGGAGAAGACGGTGGTGGCCGTAGGGAGAAAATGACTCGGTGTAGAGCTGGACGGTGAAAACTAGAAGAAGGCCGGTGATGGTCGGCGGCTTCCTGGGATTTTCCGGCAACTTGGGCTTCTCCGGTCAGCGAGGAGGATGATGCTTGGATCCATAGGAGACGGTGACGGTTGGCAGCAGGCGACGAACTGACAACAGAGGAAGAAGAAGACCATGACTTTTTCCTTGAATTTTTTTGGCGTTGAAAAGGATTTCCGGCGTGTTCCCCTGCCACGAGGAGACTCCCGGCGTCGTGAGACAGAGCTTCGGCAATTTTCTTGGCAAAAACGGAGCTTCATTTGGCCTGTGGTCCACGGACCGAACTCGTGGACCAGCTACGATGGAGGTCATGGACCAGCTTGCTATTTTGTGGACCAACTGGGTGGTTCGCTGTGAACCAGTTGCATCAATTGTCGTGCTATTCCTCGTATTAATCATTCAAAATTTAGTTCCCATCTCAATTGAAGTCCGATTCGCTCGCCGTTCACTCCGTTGGATCCCATAAATCACGCTCTTCACGTTGACATGGTTCTTTCCTAAAAATACTGCATAAAAATATTAATTTTAATTAAATAAAATTGAATTTGATATATAAATTAATGCTTTTATGCTAATTTTATGCACTTATCAACAGCAAAGGAAGCTATGTGGTTATAAAAGTTCTTTGATAAGCTAGGAGTAGCACCCTCCCATGATGATCCGATTTTCCTTAATTGTGAAGCATTGAAGCCATAACTCAAGCCAAAAAGCCAAAGTTCCAACAACGCATCAAGCATATTATGCATCGCTATCACCATGTGCGAGAGTGGAACGAGATGACATCGAGTTTCAGAAGATTGATAGAAAGGAGAACCTGGCTGACCCATTTATTAAAGCTTGGAATTAAAGAGTTTGATGATCACAAATAGAAGATGGGTATTAGATACTGTTTCGATTGGCTTTATTCCAAGTAAAAGTTTGTTAGAAATTGTGTCCTGATGCCAATCGTCTAACTAATAGATGGTTGATTTTGTATATGTATATTATGAATAAAAGTTATTTTGGTAGTTCATCACAATGCATCTTCCTCTAATAAGCTCTTCTATAATAGAGTTCTTAAAACTATATCTTATATGATAAAGAAAGGATTTATCATGTAGTTCTTAAACCCGTTCATAGCCAAATGATATATTATTACAGGATGATAGTGTATCAAGTATAAGTCATTGTATACCATATGGGTTAGTTATCCTCTTAACCAAAGAATGTGGAGACACCGGTATGGCATAAAGGTGAAGTATAGGATATTTCACTCAATGTGACCCACCTGTAAAGCACTCTTCTATTAAGTGTTGCTCATAGTGTTCCTCATATCTGAGATCACCATGGTGACTTGTAAGCAACTCACTATACTTTGGTACCAAACTATTTAAATTTCTAATCTAATAATGGAAGGTTTCTGGATGCAGTCAAGTACTTGTGGAGTCGGAGTATGAGTCAAGATAGGATTGACCCCTCCAAATGTTGGAGTAAATATCTCACTGTATTTCAATTTAGCAAAACCTTGGCCAGGATAATTCTTGTAAGGAGTCATAGGACTTGTGAGGTTGAGATATATTATGGATAAACTATTTAAGGGTTGGCAGTTAAACTCTAAAGTTATCCTAAGCATTGAGGGTCAAAATGATGAATTATATGGTAACCATATGTCATAGGTTCCTGATTCTTGCTCTGCAACTTTTGACCAATCCAGATATCGGGTGTCATTGCTAGATGGTAACTTCGATTAGTATTGGAACTACCAGCTTAGTGTTCGAACATTTAGAGTTATACACAATAGGAGTTTCAACCTGATCTGATGGCTGATCAATGATTGTGAATCATTCCTGGGATCAATTATTAATATGATTGATAATAAACCTTGAGTCGACACTTCCAAGTGTTGACACTTTAGTGAGCCAACACTTTGAGTTTTTTCAAGTATCGACTCATTAATGTTGCAAAAGTTGTAACAAGTTTTTGGAAGGATTGATTAGCAATTGGATTACTAATTAGCTCAATTTGATTAAGCAATGAGTTTTGAGTCAATCCAAATATGATTTGGTTTAGGCTCTAGATCTGGATTCAATTGGATTGGACCTGACCCATACATCCAACCACGTGATTTGAATTTTAAATTTTGAATTCAGAATTTAAATTATGTTTAAGTATGAATTTAAATTTATATTTAAATTTGAATTTGGATTTTGAATTTAAATTCAAATGAGTTGGTTTTAACTCTCTAACCTCTCTCTCCTTGTCTCTCCCTAATCCACTCTAACTTTCTAACTCTCTAAACCCCTTTGGCTGCTACTTTATAATGGACTTCAAAGTGGGCATGGGAGAAGCTTTTGGTTTGTTGGAAAACAATCTTCTACCAATGGAAAAAAGGGTTTTGGAACTAGAGAGGAAAGGATCTTGGATGAGAGCTACCTAGTATTTTTATACTAGGTTTGGGAAGTGAGGAAGATTTGAGAGTCTTGTTTCTACAACCACTTCTTCCACATCTCAATCCTCCTTAATATTATTCTTGATCTCCTCGAGAATCCCGGAGTTCCGAAAGAGAAGAAAGGATTAGCCATCGAGGTTCTAGAGGAGCTAGCACTCCGAGAGAACTGTTCAGGTGAGACTCCTATTTGGATCACCTATAGAAACCAAAAATACTGTGTGGCTTGCAAAGTTCCTACCGGCACCTTTCAATAGTGGTGAACATTGATGGCTCACAAAGAAGGTAGTGATGTGATCATTGTGCCGAAGATATAGTTTATAGCACCAGGTTTGTTGCATAGATATAGTCTATACAAAGGTTTATATATTTACAAGCTTGATTTATATATGTTATATCATATCAAGATCCTACTATAGGTATTTAAATGATTAGATCATTTGCATGTGTAAATTATTTTGAATAATCTCTTGTTTTTGTTGCATATATTAATTCAAAAAGTTTCAAAATATATACTACAAACGCTACATTTTTCCTTTATTTTCCTCTTCTTTCTAGAGAAAAGATTTGTGACAAACTTCTCTAAGATACTTGACAAAGAAGAGAAATAGCACACACTAAAGAGGGATACGATGCTCACATTCTTCCTATAGTGTCCTCTACTACATCACGGGCCCCTTCTGCTACTCTATCACTTTCTCCATCCTCTACCCTTTTGCCAATACCATCTACCACCACAGTGGTAGTTCCCCCTTCAGTCTCATACTAGCTTTGACAATCGAGGAACAACCATCAACACGGGAGCTATAGATCAGAGGAGAGGATGACGGGAAAAGGCTAAAGAGTCTATCTCCACTGCAATGCTGAAGGACATCCCCTTGGGGTGCTTGATGCAGAACGAAAGAGAGATGATGCGATGCGGAAATAAATTAAGATTAATTCTTTTTTTTTATATATTTTCAGAAATTGGCTTTGACTCAAAGGAAAGCTAAACTAAATTGAAAGAAACTAGGTAATGATTGAAAGCACATTTTAAAAGAAACTAGGTTATAAGAGTGGTTCAGAAGTAACGGATCGCTGGGGGTTGAGAAACTCCCAGACCTAGGGTTTCGCTCTGAACTTTCAACAGGATAGAAATAAAGAGAAGAGAAGGGTTACAGACCAGACAGTGATCTTCACGGAGTTTGGTGGAAGAACCCTCTCGAGCAGATTGTTGGATCCTCGGATTTGGATATCTTCGCAATGGATCCTCCAATACTGGTCCTGTGGTTAAGTCGGCTTCTCCTGAACTCAAGATCTGGGAAAGAAGAAGAACAAGTAATGGAATCAGATACTCAAGGAAGGATTTACCAGATTGAAGAACTTGAAAGCTGATGTTGCTAAAATCCGGATTCTCCTAAAGGTTGATCTAGCTCCCTCTGGAATTTGCTCTGAATCTGAAGTATCCGGACTGGACCCGGATGCTGGTGGTTGTCCTTGACTTGGAGAGAGTGGCCGTGGGAGGTGGGGTAGGCTAGGGTTTGGTGGATTGAGGAGAATGATGGGCGGCTAGGGTTTTGGAGTTGAAGTGGCTAACCTAGGGTTTTGGGGTTGGAGATCTCACACCTCCTCAAGGTTCCTGGGGAACCCGGATTTACTCCCTCACGGAGCTCAACACCTGGATGCAAGTGCGGAAGAGAGAAAACACAGAGTTTGCTCACACATAAATTGGATTCATTCATCAGATTACTTTAAAATTTACAAGAGGGGTTTAATTTATAGGACTTTACAAGAGAGTAGGGTTTTACATCTTTCCATGTGGGACTAATGGGGGGATCTTCAAATTAGGTTTGTAGGATCAATTCCCACACATATGGCCGGCCAAAAGGTTCCAAAAAAGTTGATTGGAGGCTTTAAAAGGAAGGTAGGTGGCGCCTCCTAGCCTTGTTCTTCAAGAGAAAATTTCTTTCCTTTCATGGCTCAACTCTTTTGGACACCTCCTTTTCTTTCTCCCTAAGTCATGGTTCTTCCCATCTTTGCTTTGGGCTTTTTAGGCATGGATTGGGCGCCCCCTTGAAGTGCTCCCCAAGAAGTGCTTCTTTCTTTACATAGCTTGGCTCTTATGGAAATGTTTTGGCCGCTCCCTTGAATTGTGGATCCCAGATTATTTTCTCCTTAAGTGGCGCATGAGAGAAGGGACCTGCTATCTTGTGGTGTGGGGACCAAAGCATACTGGATGGAGATGTGGCACCCCCTGGACTCAGGCATGTGGCTGGGAGTGTGGCGCCCACTTGCTTGGTCTTTGGAGAAAATGTGACACCCTGGAGAAGACCTAGACCACTACTGAGTCAACATGACTCAACAAAATTAAATTGCAGGAAAATACAGACTCAAGCTAAAATTGAGTTGATCAAGTCAACCCTAATTACAAAACCAGAAAATCCTAATTCTTCGGGCAAGGTCAATGGAGCCCTGAAGTCTTCTTCTGAGTCTGGTGCCCGCACCAGTGCCACTCAAGCCTGAATTGGCCAACCAACCGACCATCATAATAGTTTAGCCAATATACTCCTCTCAACACCCCTTGGGCTCACGTTTTGATATTGATCAGAGAGCAGCTACCTGAAGCCAGGAGGAAGCTAGCTAAGCCGGATAGGTGCAACCAGAACAAATATTGCCCTACCACCGGGATCATGGCCATAACATGGAGGAATGTATTCAACTTCAAGATAAAATTGAAAAGCTCACTTATCAAGGCTGCTTGAATAGGTTCATTAGAGATAGAAGAGAAACACCCGATCCCCAACTTCCATGCATATTAGAACCACTATTGATGCTGGAAGAACCGACCTATCACCTCATGAAAGATGATATCAATACCATCATAGGGGGGCCAAAAATAGAAGCTGGAATAGGTGTGGGACAAAGCTTGAGTGATGAACTGATCATTTTCACTCGAGTTGATGCCAAAAGACCCCAAGGTTGTGACCCTCAATATTGATGGTATAATGTTCATCGTATATTAATTTACAGTGGAAGTTTGGTGGATGTGTTGTTTTATCATGATGTGTTCTTAAGGATGAATATCTCTCCTGAATGATAAAGAAAGATGGACACCTTAATAATAGGATTACTAACTGCAGGTTGTTTTGTTATAAGGTAATGCTATTCGGCCTGAAGAACACAGGAGCTAACGTACCGGCGACTAGCGAACAAGGTCTTCAGGGATCAAATTGGTCATAATATGTAAGTGTACATTGATGATATGCTAGTCAAGCATTATACCTCTAGCAGCCATGTTGATGACTTAAAGGAAACTTTTGCCACCTTGAACAAGTACCAAATGAAGTTGAATCCAACCAAGTATGCATTCGGAGTCACGTCTAAGAAGTATGTCAGATTCATGGTATCACACTAAGGAATCAAGGATAATCTAGAGAAAATATAGGTCATAGGGCAAATGGTTGCACCAAGAATAATCAAGAAAGTCCAAAGACTCACTGGGCATATGGCAGCCCTCAGCAGATTTATCTTTCGATCGGCTGAGCGATGCATGCCTTTCTTATAGACATTAAAAAATAGGAGTTTTAATAAACCCAAAATTATCAAAACCCTTTTGATAAACTTAAAGCCTACCTCACACTCCTTTACTCCTTGACAAGCCTAAAATAGGTGAAGAATTGTATCTACACTAAGCAATCTCTCCTTCGGCTATCAAGTCTGTTTTTGTCCACGAAGAAGATCGAACCCAAAAGCATACTATGTTAGTTAAATCATGCAAAATGTTGAGATTCGATACACACAGATGGAGAAGCTCATTTTCGACCTTGTGATGTTAGTTATGAAACTTTGACTATATTTCCAAGCTCACATAGTGGTGGTGTTGACAGACCAGCACCTCTGAATGATGCTGCACCAACCGGACACTTTGGGTAGAATGGCAAAATGGGTCCATGAGCTCTTTGAGTTTGATTTGGCATTCCATCCATGGCCCTCCATTAAGGCACCAATACTTGCATACTTTACGATAGAATGCACCATTCTTGAAGAAAGCCCCGAAGGAGGTGCTATGACACTTGAAGATGAAGAGAGTCAATGGCCCTATATGCAGATGGAGCCTCAAATGCTAAGGGGTTAGCAATTGGGCTCATTTTCATCAACCCCAAAGGGGGACACATACAGTACACCCTTCAGTTCGAATTTTCTACCACCAATAATGAGGCTAAATATGAGACCCTTATCGCCAACCTCATGATAGCCAGAGAACTGGGAGAGCAACATTTGAAGGCCTACAGTGACTCTTAACTCATTGTCAGCAATGTTTTGGATGAATTCGAAGCAAGGGAAGAAAGCATGAAAAAGTATCTCCCGAAGGCGAGAGGTTTAACTTCAACATTTTGTAGTTTCAACATTCAGTAGGTCCCCATAAAAGAAAACACTTGGGCCAATGACCTCTTGTAGCTTGCAGCATCCACACCATGCAACCTATGTGTCGAGGTCTTCTTCAAAGTACTAGAAGAACCTAGCATCAGTGATGCAACTGGATGCTGAACCTTGCTAGATGAAACCTCTGATTCAATATCTTCAGGATGGGAGATAGAGAGGTAGCCCAAAAGATGAGGTACCAGGCCTCCAGGTTTCTTTCACATGAGGGTAAACTCTACAAGAGAGGATTCTCCCAACCATTATTGAAATGCTTGCAACCCTCAAAGGCAAGATTTGCTCTATAAGAAGGACATGAAGGAGTCTATGGCAATCACTTAGGGGCAAAGCTCTATATCATAAAATTTTGAGAGAGGGATATTATTGCCCTCCATGCAACAACATATAGCTGATATGGCTACATCGCTGACGTGGAACGTGTGTCAGATCCAACTGGATGCCGCCGGTGCCACGTGAATTTTTCTTTCAAAATTTCTGCTCCTTTGCCAGGTAGCACCCCGAGACGAGTCCACCTCGACCGAAGTTGAGCACCTATCTGCCACTCTGCTAGGAGTCCACCCAGGAGGGGTCCACCTCGGTCGAAGCTGGCGGCCCCTTGCTCCCTCGCCAGGTGGCACCACAAGACGGGCCCCCCTCTATCGAGGTCGAGCCGGGCTCTCCTGCTCCTTCGCCAAGTGGCACCCCAAGACGGGTCTACCTCGGTCGAAGTAGAGCACCTCTCTGCCACTCTGCCAGGTGTCCACCCAGGAGGGGTCCACCTCGGCCGAAGCTGGCAGACCCTTGCTTCCTCGCCAGGTGGCACCCCAAGACGGGTCCACCTCTGCCGAGGTCGAGCCAGGCCCTCCTGCTCCTTCAACAGGTGGCGCCCCAAGATGGGTCCACCTCGGTCAAAGTCGAGCACCTCTCTGCCACTCTGCTAGGTGTCCACCCAGGAGGGGTCCACCTCAGCCGAAACTGGCGGCCCCTTGCTCCCTCGCCAGGTGGCACCCCAAGACGGGTCCACCTCTACCGAGGTCGAGCCGGGCACTCCTACTCCTTCGCCAGGTGGAGCCCCAAGACGGGACCACCTCGGTCAAGGTCGAGCACCTCTCTGCCACTACGCCAGGTGTCCACCCAGGAGAGGTCCACCTCAATCGAAGCTGGCAGCCCCTTGCTCCTTCGCCAGGTGGCACAGCAAGACGGGTCCACCTATGTCGAGGTCGAGCCGGGCCCTCCTGCTCCCTCACCAGGTGGCGCCCCAAGGCAGGTCCACCTCGGTCGAGGTCGAGCACCTCTCTGCCACTCAGCCAGGTGTCCACCCAGGAGGGGTCCACCTCGACCGAAGCTGGCGGCCCCTTGCTCCCTCGTCAGGTGGCACCCCAAGATGGGTCCACCTCTGTCGAGGTCGAGCCGGGCCCTCCTGCACCCTCGCAAGGTGGCGCCCCAAGACGGGTCCACCCCAGTCGAGGTCGAGCACCTCTCTGCCACTCCGCTAGGTGTCCACCCAAGAGGGATCCACCTCGGTCGAAGCTGGCGGCCCCTTTCTCCCTTGCCAGATGGCATCCCAAGACGGGTCCACCTCTACCGAGGTCGAGCCGGGCCCTCCTGCTCCTTCGCTAGGTGGCGCCCCAAGATGGGTCCACCTCGACCGAGGTCGAGTACCTTTCTGCCACTCCGCTAGGTGTCCGCCCAGGAGGGGTCCACCTCAGCCGAAGCTGGCGGCCCCTTGCTCCCTCGCCAGGTGGCACCCTGAGATGGGTCCACCTTTGCCGAGGTCGAGCTGGTCCATCCTGCTCCCTCGCCAGGTGGCACCCCAATACAGGTCCACCACGGCTGAAGACGAGCACCTCTCTACCACTCTGCCAGGTGTCCACCCAGGAGGGGTCCACCTCGGCCGAAGTTGGCGACCCCTTGCTCCCTCGCCAAGTGGCACCCCAAGATCGGTCCACCTCTATCGAGGTCAAGCCGGGCCCTACTGCTCCTTCGCCAGGTGGCACCCCAAGACGGGTCCACCTCGGCTAAAGTCAAGCACCTCTCTGCCACTCCGCCAGGTGTCCACCCAGGAGGGGTCCACCTCGGTCGAAGCAAGTGGCCTCTTGCTCCCTCGCCAGGTGGCACCCCAAGACGGGTCCACCTTTACCGAGGTCGAGCCGGGCCCTCCTGCTCCTTCGCCAGGTGGCACCCCAAGATGGGTCCACCTCGACCGAAGTCGAGCACCTCTCTGTCACTCCACCAGGTGTCCACCCAGGAGGGGTCCACCTCAATCGAAGATGGCGGCCCCTTGCTCCCTCGCCAGGTGGCACCCCAAGATGGGTCCATTTCTATCGAGGTTGAGACGGGCCCTCCTGCTCCTTTGCCAGGTGGCACCCGAAGACGTGTCCACCTCGGTCGAAGTAAAGCACCTCTCTGCCACTCCGCCAGGTTTCCAACCAGGAGGGGTCCACTTAGATCGAAGCTGGCGACCCCTTGCTCCCTCGCCAGGTGGCACCCAAAGATGGGTCCACCTCTACCGAGGTCGAGCCGGGCCCTCCTGCTCCTTCGCCAGGTGGCACCCCAAGACGGGTCCACCTCGGTCTAAGTCGAGCACCTCTCTGCCACTCCGCCAGGTGTCCATCCAGGTGGGGTCCACCTCGGTCGAAGCTGTCGGCCCTTTGCTCCCTTGCCAGGTGGCACCCAAAGATGGGTCCACCTCTATCGAGGTTGAGCCGGGCCCTCCTGCTCCTTCACCAGGTAGCACCCCAAGACGGGTCCACCTCGGTCGAAGTCGAGCACCCCTCTGCCACTCCGCCAGGTGTCCACCCAAGAGGGGTCCACCACGATCGAAGCTGGCAGCCGCTTGCTCCCTCGCCAGGTGGCACCCCAAGACAGGTCCATTTCTATCGAGGTCGAGCTGGGCCCTCCTGCTTCTTTGCCAGGTGGCACTCCAAGACGGGTCCACGTTGGCCAAAGTCGAGCACCTCTCTGCCACTCCACCAGGTGTCCACCAAGGAGGGGTCCACCTCAGTCGAAGCTGGTGGCCCCTTGCTCCTTCGCCAGGTGGCACCCCAAGACGGGTCCATCTCTGCCGAGGTCGAATCGGGCCCTCCTACTCCTTCGCCAGGTGGCGCCCCAAGACGGGTCCACCTCGGTCGAGGTTGAGCACCTCCCTTCCACTCCGCCAGGTGTCCACCTAGGAGAGGTCCACCTTGACCGAAGCTGGCGGCCCCTTGCTCCCTCGCCAGGTGGCACAGCAAGATGGGTCCACCAATGCCGAGGTCGAGCCGGGCCCTCCTGCTCCCTCACCAGGTGGTGCCCCAAGGCAGGTCCACCTCGGCCGAGGTCGACCACCTCTCTGCCACTCAGCCAGGTGTTCACCTAGGAGGGATCCACATCGGCCGAAGCTGGCGGCCCCTTGCTCCCTCGTTAGGTGGCACCCCAAGACGGGTCCACCTTTGTCGAGGTCGAGCCGGGCCCTCCTGCTCCCTCGCAGGTGGCACCCCAAGACGGGTCCACCCCGACCGAGGTCAAGCACCTCTCTGCCACTCCGCTAGGTGTCCACCCAAGAGGGGTCCACCTCGGTCGAAGCTGGCGGCCCCTTGCTCCCTCGCCAGATGGTACCCCACGACAGGTCCATCTCTACCGAGATCGAGCCGGGCCCTCCTGCTCCTTCGCCAAGTGGCACCCCAAGATGGGTCCACCTCGGTCGAGGTCGAGCACCTCTCTGCCACTCCGCCAGGTGTCCACCCAGGAGGGGTCCACCTCAGCCGAAGCTGGCGGTCCCTTGCTCCCTCGCCAGGTGGCACCCCAAGATGGGTCCACCTCTGTCGAGGGCGAGCCGGACCCTCCTGCTCCCTCGCCAGGTGGCACCCCAAGACGGGTCCACCTCGGCCGAAGACGAGCAACTCTCTACCACTCCACCAAGTGTCCACCCAGGAGGGGTCCACCTCGACCGAAGCTGGCGACCGCTTGCTCCCTCGACAAGTGGCACCCCAAGACGGGTCCACCTCTACCGAGGTCAAGCCGGGCCCTCCTGCTCCTTCACCGGGTGGCACCCCAAGACGGGTCCACCTCGGTCGAAGTCGAGCACCTCTCTGCCACTCCACCAGGTGTCCACCCAGGAGGGGTCCACCTCGGTCGAAGCAGGCGGCCTCTTGCTCCCTCGCTAGGTGGCACCCTAAGACGGGTCCATTTCTATCGAGGTCGAGCTGGGCCCTCCTGCTCCTTTGCCAAGTGGCACCCCAAGATGGGTCCACCTCGATCGAAGTCGAGCACCACTCTATCACTCCGCCAGGTGTCGACCTAGGACGGGTCCACCTCGACTGAAGCTGGTGGCCCCTTGCTCCCTCGCTAGGTGGCACCCTAAGATGGGTCCATTTCTATCGAGGTCAAGCCGGGCCCTCCTGCTCCTTTGCCAGGTGGCACCCCAAGACGGGTCCACCTCGGTCGAAGTAGAGCACCTCTCTACCACTCCGCCAGGTGTCCACCCAGGAGGGGTCCACCTCGACCGAAGCTAGCGACCCCTTTCTCCCTCGCCAGGTGGCACCCAAGATGGGTCCACCTCTGCCAAGGTCGAGCCGGGCCCTCCTGCTCCTTCGCTAGGTGGAACCCCAAGACGGGTCCACCTCGGTCGAAGTCTAGCACCTCTCTACCACTCCGCCAGGTGTCCACCCAGGTGGGGTCCACCTTGGTTGAAGCTGGTGGCCCCTTGCTCCCTCGCCAGGTGGCTCCCCAAGATGGGTCCACCTCTACCGAGGTCGAGCGGGCCCTCCTGCTCCTTCGCCAGGTGGCACCCCAAGACGGGTCCACCTCGGTCGAACTCGAGCACCTCTCTGCCACTCCACCAGGTGTCCACCCAGGAGGGGTCCACCTCGACCGAAGCTGGCGGCCGCTTGCTCCCTCGCCAGGTGGCACCCCAAGACGGGTCCATTTCTATCGAGGTCCAGCCGGGCCCTCCTGCTTCTTTGCAAGGTTGCACCCCAAGATGGGTCCACCTCGGCCGAAGTCGAGCACCTCTCTGCCACTCCACCAGGTGTCCACCCAGGAGGGGTCCACTTCGGCTGAAGCTGGCGGCCCCTTGCTCTCTCGCCAGGTGGCACCCCAAGACGGGTCCACCTCTACCGAGGTCGAGCCGGGCCCTCCTGCTCCTTTGCCAGGTGGCACCCCAAGATGGGTCCACCTCGGCCGAAGTGGAGCACTTCTCTACCACTCCGCCAGGTGTCCACCCAGGAGGGGTCCACCTTGACCCAAGCTGGCAGCCCCTTGCTCCCTCACCAGGTGGCAACCCAAGACGAGTCCACCTTTGTGGAGGTCGAGCCGGGCCCTCCTGCTCCTTCACCAGGTGGTGCCCCAAGACGGGTCCACCTCGACCGAAGTCGAGCACCTCTCTGCCTCTCCACAGGTATCCACCCAGGAGGGGTCCACCTCGGTCGATGCTGGTAGTCCCTGCTCCTCTGCCATGTGGCACCCCCTGACGGGTCTACCTCGATCGAAGTCAGCCCTACTCTGCAAAGCCTCGGGGAGGCAAAGACACGGGCCACGAGGTCGCCACTAGAGCCGACGCATGCCGCACCTCATAGGGGTGCCAGTACGGCCTGCAGTGATACACGAAACCTCGTTTACATCAGTTAAATAGGCCCCATAACCGAGGAATGAAATCCTTGCGGGTAGGAGCCTGAATCGGCTAGGAGCCCATCGTCAATGCCCCGAAAGGAGAGCTCACGCACTTGGCCCAAGGTCTCGCCAGTCTTCCTCCTTTCATGACACACGGTGGACGAGGCATGCCGGCCACTTAACTCCCAGGCTCGAAGGAGAGGGGGAAGATCGAGAGATCTCCGAGAGCCTCCGTGAGGGGACGTGGGCTGAAGGTGGTCCGGTGGTATAAAAGGGACGGAGAAAGCGGACAGAAAGGTAAGTCGGAAAGAGGAGAGAATATCGGGAGAACGATCCAGGGACCCCAAGAAGTCCTCAGGCGTGAGCTCGGTGAACCCAGCATAGGAAGCCGGGCTTCAACTCCTCTCTTCCCTACACTTCTTTCATCTACATCTCCTCTAAGCACGGGAATCCTTCGGGAACCCGCCTTAGAGGATCTGTTCCATCTTACCACTCTCTGACTTGATCGTCGAAGTGCCTCCATCGGAATCCCCAGCCCGGGTCTTTGACTTTGTTTCACAGGACCGGAAGCTTGGAGATCTTGAGATGAGAAAGTTCGAGAACCAGCACCAGCTCACGAGCTACAGGCCACCGCGGTAAGATCGGCAACAGATTGGTGCACCAGGTAGGGGGTGAAGGAAGATTTTTTTTTTTTGATTTTTTTTTTGTGTGCCTACACTAAGCAGAGGATAGGAACAGGTAGATGTTTAAAACAATTTTAATTAATTACGGAAATACCTGTCCCAAAACCAGGATCAAAAAATATATTTGCATAGAGAACAATAAAATGCATGGCATATATTTTTTTCATAATTTTTGGATATGTATAAATGCATATAAAAATTAAATTGAACTTATTCCAGGCTGGAATAAGGGAGGAATAGGGTGGAATAGCAATGAGGAATAGGGTGGAATAGCTATTCCCGCTATTCCACCCTTCTTCAACCTCGGTCCAGAGATTGCTTACCGTGGAGCAATGTTCAGACGCCGACTGCAGAGCGCACAGGCCTCCAAACTCCGAGCTCCTAGGTCCGCTGGAATCCTTGCTTGACCGGCTACAAGGTGATGAAATCGGATCTCCAGGTCTCCGGCGTTTTCCTCTTCGAATCGGGGCTCCAAAAGTCGTCCACGGCCACGGTTGCAGCAGGGGGATTTGAAGATCAAACTTTGATTACCTTGCACTGGAGCGATGACCTGCTCCGAGGATCTCAGGCGAAATCCCTCTAGAGGGGATACACGCCGTGGGAACTTCTGATCGGAGCTCCGGCGTCGCTAGCCGCCGGATCCCAAGTTTTCACGATTTTTGGAGAAATGGAGGAAGCTCTCAAAAAACCCACCGAAAGAGAGCAAGAAGGGGGTATAAAAAATTCCTCTTGATGCCAACCGAAGGGGAGAGCAAGGGTCTTGAGTTTGGTGCGATGGGGTAGTGGGATTTAATTGAAATAAATCAGGGAAGGGAACGCCCTGTTTCGGTTTCAGAAGTTGAAAAGTCTCAGGCGTGAGGATGAAGACGACGGTTCAATGGGTGAACCGGCAAATGACCAAAAAGCCCTTCGGTCCAAGGGCAAAGCAGGGTCAATTGGGTTCAGGCCAAAACCCAGTCAAACGAAGTCCAAATCGAACGAAACTGGACTCAAAACGAAGCTAAGAACGAACCCTATCTTTCTACAGTCCAACCTCACTGATTTGAGTTGAAATCGATTTGCAATCGATTTAAAACAAAATCAATTAGACTTAGAAACATTCATCAAACCATTTGATGAACATGGGTTCAATCCTAGTCAGCCAGGAACATATTCCTGGTTGATCCAGAGAAGACCCGATCAACCCAAGACCGGGTCATCCAGAAGAAAACTCAACCAAAAACCGTGACAAAATACCGAAACGATTCCCAATCGAATCGGATCCTGATCAGATAGAAATCCTCTGTGGCGTGTGACCTCATAGGTTCGAACCTAAACGGTAGTACTGGGACACTTCCAGTACCAGCACAAGATACCACCTAGCAATGGGTCTCGGCGTCCGGATAGGTCGAAGATGCGGGAGCAATCCATCGAACCTCTGGCATATGGTTAGCGCATAATTTATCCCTTTGACCTCCAATGCTCAGGATGACCTAGGGTTGAACTGCCAACCCCAGCTATGTCAATCCACTACGTGTCTCAATCTCGCATGTCTAGTGACTCTTCACTGGGACCACCCCGGCCGAGGATTTGCTAAATTGAGACACTGCGAGACATTCAATCCAAACCATTTAGATAGGTCAATTCCATCTTGGTCCACTACTGCCCCACAAGTACTTGCCTGTACCCAGAAACCTTCCGTCACCGGATTAAAAATCCGGGTAGTCCGGCACCAAAGCACAAGGAGTTGCTTGCAAGCTACCATAGTGACCTCAGGTCAGAGGGACACTTATGCCCATATCCATTCGCGAGCGATCCTTAGGCAGATAAGGTGCTACGCGGAGTCACGTCTAATGAGATATCAAATATCCCATTTGCAGATCACATCAGTGTCACCACACTCCTTTGGTCAAGAGGACAACCAAACAATGCGAACCACAACAGCCTATGCTTGATATGTTGCTATCCAGGCACAACATATCATTTGGCTGAGAACCCTGTTTAAGGACCACTCGATATATCCTCTCTATATCGATGTAATAGTAGTCCTAAGGACATAATCACTAAAGAATTCATTATAGGAAGATGTAAAGTGATGAGAAGCCAGAATAACTTTTATTCATTATAAAAATTACATAATAATTAGCTCAACCATCTACAACCTAGATGATTGGCATTGGGATACAATTCCCAACAAACTCCCACTTAGACTAAAGCCAATCAGAACAGTATCGAATACCCATCTTCCATTTATAACTGTCGAATTCTTTAATTCCGATGGCTTTGGTAAAGGGGTCGGCCGGATTTTCCTTTCCATCGATCTTCTGAAGGTCGATGTCACCTCGTTCCACGATCTCTCGTACAAGGTGAAAGCACCGCAGAATATGCTTGGTGCGCTGATGTGCCTTCGGTTCTTTGGCTTGAGCAATCGCCCCTGTGCTGTCACAATGCAGAGGAATAGAATGCTCTAGGGAAGGTGCCACTCCCAGCTCGCCTATGAACTTCCACAACCAGATAGCCTCTTTAGCTGCATCAGATGCGGCAATATACTCTGCTTCACAAACCGAGTCTGCAACAGTATGCTGCTTGGAACTTTTCCAGCAGATAGCTCCACCATTTAGGATAAAAACAAATCCTGACACACTCTTGCTGTCATCATGATCTGACATAAAACTGGAGTCAGTATACCCCTCTAGTTTTAGGTCAGAATCTCCATAGAGTAGCCATTGATCTTTAGTATTTCGCAAATACTTAAGGATGGTCTTTACCACCTTCCAATGTGCTTCTCCTGGGTTAGATTGGTATCTACTCACTACCCCTAGTGAGTATGCCACATCGGGTCTAGTACACAACATAGCATACATAATAGAACCCACTGCCGAAGCATATGGTATTCTACTCATACGCTCTCTTTCCTCAGGGTTGTCGCACAATCCTTTTTGGAAAGAGTGATTCCATGGCCTATCGGGAGATAGCCTTTCTTGGAATTTTCCATGCTAAACCTTTTTAACACGGTGTCAATGTATGTCGACTGGGACAATCCCAGAAGCCTCTTTGATCTATCTCTATAGATTTTCATACCTAATATGAATGAGGCTTCTCCCATATCCTTCATGGAGAATTGTGATGAAAGCCAAACTTTTATTCCCTGTAATGCAGGAACGTCATTCCCGATTAAGAGAATATCGTCCACATACAATACAAGAAATACAACTACAGAACCATTGGCCCATTTATATATGCAAGGTTCTTCTCCGTTCCTAACGAAGCCATACGATTTGATACACTTATCAAACCGCATGTTCCAACTTCGAGATGCTTGCTTTAGCCCATATATAGACTTCTAAAGTCTACACACTTTTGACTCGTCTATGGAAGTGAACCCTTCAGGTTGTGTCATATACACTTCCTCCTCCAGCTCTCCATTTAGGAAGGCTGTTCGGACATCCATTTGCTAGATCTCATAGTCAAAATGTGCAGCTAAAGCTAGCATAATCCGAATGGATTTCAGCATTGCCACAGGAGAAAATGTCTCGTCATAGTCAATACCATAACGTTGACGATACCCCTTGGCAACCAGACGGGCTTTATAGGTCTCTACCTTCCCGTCTGCGCCTCTTTTCCTTTTGAAGATCCATTTGCACCCAATGGGTTTTATCCCTTCAGGTGCATCAACCAATGTCCATACATGGTTGATTTCGATGGACTCCATTTCGGATTTCATGGCTCCAAGCCATAACTCAGAATCAGACCTTTGCATTGCATCCATATAGGTGATCGGATCCTCATTGTTCTCATCGAGTTCAACAGGATCGCCATCCTGGATTAGATATCCAAAATATCTATCCGGCGGACGCGATACTCTATCGGATCTCCTTAATGATTGCACAATAGGCTCAGGATTTGATCTTACCAAATCAGGTTCAATAGCAGCCTGTGTGTGCCCAGGTTCTTCTACTTGTAGAACTTCATCAAGTTCTATCTTAGAAGCTACAGTTCCTTTAATAAGGAACTCCTTTTCTAAAAAGATAGCTCTAAGTCTGACGAACACCTTTTGTTCATCAGGCAAGTAAAAGTAGTATCCTTTGGATTCTTTTGGATAACCAACAAAAAAACATTTTTCAGACCTTGGCCCTAGTTTATCTGTTTCCAAATGCATGACATAAGCCGGACACCCCCAGACACGAAAACGTGAAAGGGTTGGCTTACGTCCTGTCCATATTTCATATGGAGTTTTGTCAACGGATTTACTAGGAACATTATTAAGAAGTTGACATGCAGTCTCCAATGCATATCCCCAGAAAAACATAGGCAAAGTAGCAAACCCCATCATAGATCGAACCATGTCCAACAAGGTCCGATTTCTCCTTTCAGACACTCCATTTAACTGAGGTGTCATAGGAGGAGTCCATTGAGAAAGAATCCCATTCTCCTCAAGATATGTCAAAAACTCACCTGAAAGGTATTCACCACCTCGATCTGATCGAAGTATTTTGATTTCCTTTCTAGTTTGTTTTTCAACTTCATTACGATATCGTTTGAACATTTCAAACGAATCAGACTTATGTCTCATGAGATAGACATAACCAAACCTCGAAAGGTCGTCTGTAAAAGTAATGAAATATCTAAAACCTCCTTTAGCACAGATAGACATAGGTCCACATACATCAGTATGTACAAGACCTAGGATATCTGAGGCTCGTTCACCTTTTCCTTTAAAAGGTGATTTGGTCATCTTTCCAATAAGACAAGATTCACAAGTTGGCAGTGATTCACAATCACTGACATCTAGGAGGCCATCTCCTATTAACTTGTTAATCCTATTTTTATTGATGTGACCTAGCCTACAGTGCCAAAGATAGGCTTCATTGACATCATCTATTCTAGGGCGTTTACTAGAACTTGTACTCATTACAATAACAGGCTGTGATAGTAAATATATGCCATTAACTAAGCTTCCATTCATGATAGTCTTACCATTCAAAATGATAGAACAAACGTTTTTCTTTATTGAAAATTCAAAATTTTCATTGGCCAGAAGGCCTACAGAAATAACATTAAGCATGAAAGAAGGACTATAATGACAGTCACTTAGAGTGACATTACAAGACTCATAAGACAACTCCAGAACACCCAACGCCAGAACTGGAACAGCATTTCCATTCCCTACGTTCAGGTACCTCTCGCCATCTTCGAATCTTCTACTAACTCGAAGTCCCTGTAAAGAATTACAGATATGAATAGGACTTCCGGTATCTAATACCCAGCTAGTAGTATCACAAATAGTAAAGTTAGGATATATCATATATATACCTGGTGCAGCAACAGCTTGCTGCTTCTTCTTCTTTGGCCTGTTCGGGTCAAGTGAAGCGATGTAAAGAGGACAATTCCTCTTCCAATGACCCTGCTTCTTGCAAAAGAAGCACTCTGCCTTGCTCTGGTCTAACTTCTTCTTGGTCTGACTTGGACCAGGAGCAGACTGTAGCTTCTTGCTCTTCTTCTTCTTCTTTTTCTTAAAGGGTCGAGGAGCACCTGCCGAGGAACCTCCTACATAATTCACCAGCCCTTTGTTGAGCTGGTGGTCCTTTTCATAGGCTTGCAGTAAACCTAACATCTCATGATAGTTTATTACCGGCCTATTCAATCTCCAATGATCGAGAAAGGACACGTAGGACGGTGGCAGGGAGTTCAGGATCGCATCTTTTCCCAGCTGTTCGTGAAGGGGACAGCCGAGCTTGCCCAGGCGCTCGAACAACTCGATCATGTTCATAACATGATCAGTCACAGAAGCACCTTCACGCATACGCGTGTTATAGATGGCGCTGGAGATACGGTATCTCTCAGCGTCATCAGGTGTGCCAAAAGACTCCTTCAACCTTTGAAGGATATCCTCAGGCTGGGCCTCCTCAAACCTGCGACTGAACTCATCGTTCATCGCAGCCAGCATAATACATCGGACAGTGGTCCGATCAGAGATCCACTTCTGGTAAGTGTCTCTAACCGGTCCCCGAGTATTGGCAGCGGGAACTACAGGTGCCGGATCTGTCAGAACGTACAAGATCCGTTCATGCTCAAGGACTATCCTCAATCTTCGATACCAGCTATCGAAGTTGGGTCCAGTCAATTTTTCATTGTCCAATAATGGACGGAGCGACAGACTGGTGGACATCTGAAAGAAAAATATGACCAAAATTAGTTTATGTAATTTTCAAAAACCTAAAGACTTGGACTTTAGTCAAAAAGGTTCTCCCACTAACTTTTCAGAATAGGAGCCTCTACCTCCAATTCCGTGAAGTCATAATTCAAAGTGGGTACTAGAATCCAATAGACCACGTACAAGCCCGTCTAGGGTACGGCTCACCCATACGTGTCTAAAGGTAGGTTCTTATAACCAATTGCTACCCTTAGCAATTTCTAGTAATCTATTTTGCCCCAAGATGCACTGTAATCGACCTAGGGGCCTCCTATTACAGGCTCTCGGTTAGGTCCAACCATTAACATGCCGAATTCAATGTTTCCAACCAACAAATGACCAAGCCCGTCTAGGGTACGGCTCACCTGATCACTATTGAGAAGGTCACACTGAACCTTCATATTAGGGAGAGTAATCCCAATAGCGTGATATACACCCGTTCTATGGAACTGCCGATGCATACCCAGCTAATGGACACATTACAAACCCACTTAATGGGAGGCTAAAGACCTTGTTAACTCCTTAACTAGGCCTTTTTAAGGACCTAATAATTTAGAGGATTTTAAAATTTGTGACATATAAAAAATCATGAACCTTGATCCATAAACTCCCACTAAATCTTAGAAGGGTTTATGGTTAGGTTCATGGGCACCTAAATCAGTCAGACTGATAACCTTAAATGGCATGGGTTGATCTAACTCAATAATCTTTTCTAAATCAAATCAGGTTAGCCAATTTGGCCAGGTAAGTGCGGTCGAGGCATGAGTTACGGCATTAACCACTTTCCTTAGACACCAATTACAAGAACTGGCCAGGAAAGGGTACCCTCAAAGCCAAGGACCATAAGGCTGCTTACCTTAGACACCAAATTGGTTTACCGTCATCAATTAGATTAGAAAAATTGAGTTAGGTTAGCCACTGAGCCAGATTAGATCCATTTAGATGAATGGACTCAAGCTTCTAACTAATTAGAAACTAGGAAAAGATAATCCTTAATCAACTTTTGATTAAAATTAATTTTAGAGTTCATTCAACTAAACCTAGGTCTAACCCAATTAGGATCTAATCCTAGCCCAACCATTTAACCCAATTGGCTTATCAAATGACTTAAGGTTTTATAAACCCTAATTTGCATTTATCATTTAAATATTTCAAATAATTCATAATTATAAGAAATCAAGCCAATTATTTAATTAAAGCAATTTTAATTAAATCTTGTAAAACTCCTTTTACAATTAATTCTTATTTACATTTAACATATCAAAAATTAAAAATAATACATGCCATCATTAATTCTTAATTAAAACAATTTTAATTAAAAATTAAATAATTCAACTAATTATCAAATTAGTTAATTAAACAATTTTAATTGACTAAAATCTATGCAAATATAATTTTAAATTGAACCTGGCTCTGATACCATTTGAAGGAAGATTTTTTTTTTTGATTTTTTTTTTTTTGTGTGCCTACACTAAGCAGAGGATAGGAACATGTAGATGTTTAAAATAATTTTAATTAATTACGGAAATACCTGTCCCAAAACCAGGATCAAAAATATATTTGCACAGAGAACAATAAAATGCATGGCATATATTTTTTTCATAATTTTTGGATATGTATAAATGCATATAAAATTAAAATGAACTTATTCCAAGCTGGAATAAGGGAGGAATAGGGTGGAATAGCAATGAGGAATAGGGTGGAATAGCTATTCCTGCTATTCCACCCTTCTTCAACCTCGGTCCAGAGATTGCTTACCGTGGAGCAATGTTCAGACGCCGACTGCAGAGCACACAGGCCTCCAAACTCCGAGCTCCTAGGTCCGCTGGAATCCTTGCTTGACCGGCTACAAGGTGATGAAATCGGATCTCCAGGTCTCCGGCGTTTTCCTCTTCGAATCGGGGCTCCAAAAGTCGTCCACGGCCACGGTTGCAGCAGGGGGATTTGAAGATCAAACTTTGATTACCTTGCACTGGAGCGATGACCTGCTCCGAGGATCTCAGGCGAAATCCCTCTAGAGGGGATACAAGCCGTGGGAACTTCTGATCGGAGCTCCGGCGTCGCTAGCCGCCGGATCCCAAGTTTTCACGGTTTTTGGAGAAATGGAGGAAGCTCTCAAAAAACCCACCGAAAGAGAGCAAGAAGGGGGTATAAAAAATTCCTCTGGATGCCAACCGAAGGGGAGAGCAAGGGTCTTGAGTTTGGTGCGATGGGGTAGTGGGATTTAATTGAAATAAATCAGGGAAGGGAACGCCCTGTTTCGGTTTCAGAAGTTGAAAAGTCTCAGGCGTGAGGATGAAGACGACGGTTTAATGGGTGAACCGGCAAATGACCAAAAAGCCCTTCGGTCCAAGGGCAAAGCAGGGTCAATTGGGTTCAGGCCAAAACCCAGTCAAACGAAGTCCAAATCGAACGAAACTAGACTCAAAACGAAGCTAAGAACGAACCCTATCTTTCTACAGTCCAACCTCACTGATTTGAGTTGAAATCGATTTGCAACCGATTTAAAACAAAATCAATTAGACTTAGAAACATTCATCAAACCATTTGATGAACATGGGTTCAATCCTAGTCAGCCAGGAACATATTCCTGGTTGATCCAGAGAAGACCCGATCAACCCAAGACCGGGTCATCCAGAAAAAAACTCAACCAAAAACCGTGACAAAATACCGAAATGATTCCCAATCGAATCGGATCCTGATCAGATAGAAATCCTCTATGGCGTGTGACCTCATAGGTTCGAACCTAAACGGTAGTACTGGGACACTTCCAGTACCAGCACAAGATACCACCTAGCAATGGGTCTCGACGTCCGGATAGGTCGAAGATGCGGGAGCAATCCATCGAACCTCTGGCATATGGTTAGCGCATAATTTATCCCTTTGACCTCCAATGCTCAGGATGACCTAGGGTTGAACTGCCAACCCCAGCTATGTCAATCCACTACGTGTCTCAATCTCGCATGTCCAGTGACTCTTCACTGGGACCACCCCGGCCGAGGATTTGCTAAATTGAGACACTGCGAGACATTCAATCCAAACCATTTAGATAGGTCAATTCCATCTTGGTCCACTACTGCCCCACAAGTACTTGCCTGTACCCAGAAACCTTCCGTCACCGGATTAAAAATCCGGGTAGTCCGGCACCAAAGCACAGGGAGTTGCTTGCAAGCTACCATAGTGACCTCAGGTCAGAGGGACACTTATGCCCATATCCATTCGCGAGCGATCCTTAGGCAGATAAGGTGCTACGCGGAGTCACGTCTAATGAGATATCAAATATCCCATTTGCAGATCACATCAGTGTCACCACACTCCTTTGGTCAAGAGGACAACCAAACAATGCGAACCACAACAGCCTATGCTTGATATGTTGCTATCCAGGCACAACATATCATTTGGCTGAGAACCCTGTTTAAGGACCACTCGATATATCCTCTCTATATCGATGTAATAGTAGTCCTAAGGACATCATCACTAAAGAATTCATTATAGGAAGATGTAAAGTGATGAGAAGCCAGAATAACTTTTATTCATTATAAAAATTACATAATAATTAGCTCAACCATCTACAACCTAGATGATTGGCATTGGGATACAATTCCCAACAGGGGGCGCAGAACAGTAACCCCTATACAAGTAGCTCTCAGTGGGCAAAAGCGTGCTCCAACCATGGTGGTGACGCGCGGGCGCGAAGCATCCACCAGCCGAGCAGGAGAGGTCCCTTCTCCCCAGGGGCCACGTAGCCCGGAGAGGGAACTTCCTGCTCCACCTCCTCCTCCTTAGCCATCCTCGGTGGACGTTCCTTTCACAGCTGTCATCCAGTAGCTGCAAACATTGATTATAGCTGTGCGGCAGCTGCAGCACCAGCAGCGGTCCCTGGCCACTCAGCCCCAGCCAGGGACTCCCGTGGCTCAAGCCACGGGCTCCCGAGGAAGCCTGCGCTCCATCCAAGGCAGGCCTTCCCATCCACGGGCAGTTTCCAATCCCCATGGGAGCCACCAAACTCCCGCAAAGAGAAACCACTCCGGTTTGGTGAATCACGAGAGTCGATCCCCAGCCAACGGTGCTGAAGTAGTGCAGCGTGACAGGCGCCATCAGGGCAAGGCCCCCCATCGAGATCGATCGGCACCCCCTTCTCCAGCGTCCTCGATGGAAGATCCCACCGATAAGGCCATCAGGCGCCAGGCCGTGAGGCGCTTGGAGGAGCACGAGCATAAGTTGGTGGAGTTCTCCCGTCACTTGCTGACATGCAGAGCTCTCCGACCGATCCAGCAGGCTACAACACCCAACAACCCTTCTCCCGGGAAATCCAAGAGGAACCGATCCCAAATCGGTTCCGCATGCCTCAGGTGGATCCCTACGATAGGACCACCAACCCCTTAGACCACTTAGAGAGCTATAAGGCTCTCATGAGAGTCCAGGGGGCGACAGACGCCCTTCTGTGCATTGCCTTCCCAGCCACTCTCCGGAAGGCTGCTCGAGTTTGGTTCACCTGCCTCAAGCCGGAATCCATCAGCTGGAAGGAAAGTTTGTGGCACACTTTGACACTTGCCGAAATGTGCCAAGGGAGGTAGATAGCCTCTTCTCTATCTGCCAGCAAGACTAGGAGCTGCTGCAGGATTACATCACCTGCTTCAAGACTGCCACCCTGAAAATCTATAGCCTGGACGAGCCCGTCGCCATGCTGGCATTGAAGCACGAGCTCAAGACCTCCCGTTTGACGTATTCCCTGGACAAGAAGCCTCCCAAGACATGTTCTAAGTTCCTCCTCCGCATCCACAAGTACATCCAAGCTGAGGAGGTCGACCACATCAGACGAGAGCTGGATGGGAAGCCTTCGAAGAATCCTGCCCCAAGAGATGTCCATGGAACCCGTAGGCTTGGACCACTTGCGGACTTCCATCCAGGTCCAAAGCCGAAGAATGGTGCTGCCCTGGAGTGAACCTTCACTCCTCTGCTCGCCCCCAGAATGAAGATCCTCATGGAAATCAAGGGCAAGAACTACCTCTGCTGACCTCCTCCTCAGAACCCAAGGTACACCCATGACAAGACAAAGTATTGTCAATTTCACCGCGAGCACGGCCACGACATGGAGGAGTGCCGTAATCTAAAGCGGGAGATCGAGGAGCTGATCAAGAGGGGCTACCTTAGGAAGTTCGTGAGGAATGAAGCCCCGGCGGAGGGTCAGCCCCTCGTAGCCCTTCCCCCCGTTCCTGTAATTGACAACCGCCCAACGGAGAAGCCGATGGGCATGATCTCTTGGGGATAGGGCGTGCGATGAAGAGAGCCCGGGAGGCGGGAGACCTGGAGAATGTACTCCCCTTTAAAAAGGGGAATGAAAATGAAAGTGTAAACAATGATGTGGTGGTTGATGCAGAACGAAAGCTCTGATACCAAATGATGCAGAACGAAAGAAGAGATGATGCGATGCAGAAGTAAATTAAGACTAATTCTTGTTTTATATATATATATTTTCAAAAGTCAGCTTTGACTCAAAGGAAAGTTAAACTAAATTGAAAGAATCTATGTAATAATTGAAAGCACAATTTAAAGAAACTAGGTTATCAGAGTAGTTCAGAAGTAAAGGATCGCTGGATTTGAGAAACTCCCAGACCTAGGGTTTCGCTCTGAACTTTCAACAGGATAGAAGTAAAGAGAAGAGAAGGGTTACAGACCAGGCAGTGATCTTCACAGAGTTTAGTGGAAGGACTCTCTTGAGCAGATTGTTGGATCCCCGGATTCAGATATCTTCGCAATGGATCCTCCAATACTGGCCCTTTGGCAGAGTTAGCTTCTTCTGAACTCAAGATCTGGGAAAGAAGAAGAACAAGTTAGGGAACTAGATACTCAAGGAAGGATTTACCAGATAGTAGAACTTGAAAGCTAATGTTGCTGAAATCCTGATTCTCCTGGAATACTGATCTGACTTCCTCTGGGATTTGCTCTGTCTTCGAAGTAGCCGAACTGGACCTGGATGCTGGTGGTCGGCCTCTACTTGGAGAGAGGGGCCGTGAGAGATGGGGTAGGCTAGGGTTTGGTGGAGTGAAGAGGATGATGGGCGGCTAGGGTTTGGAAGTGAAGTGGCTAACCTAGGGTTTTGGGGTTGGAGATCTCACACCTCCTCAAGGTTCCTAGGGAACCCGGATTTACTCCCTCACGGAGCTCAACACCTGGATGCAAGTGCGGAAGAGAGAAACAAAAATTTGCTCACACAAAATTTGAATTCATTCATCAGTTGTCCTTTAAAACTTACAAGAGGGGTTTATTTTATAGGTCTTTACAAGATGTCAGGGTTTTACATCTTCCCATATGGGACTAATAGGATGGATCCTCAAATTAGGCTTGTAGAATCAAATCCTTCTCATATGGCCGGCCAAGAGCTTTCATAAGTGTTGATTGGTGGCTCCAAATGGTAAGTAGGTGGCGCCTCCTAGCCTTGCTCTTCAAGAAATTTTTTTTTTCCTTCCATGCTTGGTTTTATTTGGAAGTATTTGGGCGCCTCCTAGTCTTGCTCCACAAGTTTAGGCTTCTTCCTTTCATGGCTCAACTCTTTTGGACACCTCCTTTTCTTTCTCCCCAAGTCATGGCTCTTCCCAACTTTGCTTTGGTCTTTTTAGGCATGGATTGGGCATCCCCTTGAAGTGCTCCCCAAGAAATGCCTCTTTCCTCCTTTAGCTTGGCCTTTTAAGGTATATTTGGGGCGCCTCCTTGATTTTGGCTTCAAGAAAAATTCTTGCTCCCTTGGGTGTGGGGACCAAGACACTGGGATGGAGATGTGGTGCCCCCTGGACTCTGGCATGTGGCTGGGAGTGTGGCGCCCACTTACTTGAGCTTGGGAGAAAAATGTGGCACCCTGGACCTTGACTTGAAAAAGGTGGCACCAACCTGGAGAAGACCTAGGCCACTACTAGGACTTGTACTGAGTCAACATGACTCAACAAAATTTAAATTACAGGAAAATACAGACTCAAGACTAAAATTGAGTTGACCAAGTCAACCCTTATTACAAAACCAGAAAACCCTAATTCTTCGGGCAAGGTCAATCAGAGATCTAGATGGAGCCCTGAAGTCTTTTTTTGAGTCTGGTGCCCGCACCAATTCTCCCGGGGTGGGAGGAACTCGACCCTGTCGAGTATGGATCAAGTTGGCTCTGGTATCTCTCCAAGAGGTCTGGGTCCAATTCTTGTAATTCTTCTCGGGAGATCCAAGAGTCATCAGAATCTGGCCTTCCTTTCCAGCGGACCAGGTATCTTTAGTATTCTCGATTACGAGTAGAGATAACCTGATCATCCAGGATCTTTTCAATCTACTCTTTCCTCGCAGGCCAGTTTGTTGGTGGACACACAGGGTTGGGTTCACTCTCAAGAGCAGGATTAGGCTCAAAAGGCTCACTGGGAATCACAGCTGGCTCTCTATACTCTACTAGGTCTGTAATGTTGAAAGTGGAGCTAATGCCTAGTTTTAAAGGTAACTCGAGCACATAGGCATTGGACCCTACTCTCTTCACCACTCTAAATGGTCCAGCTCCTCTAGCATGTAACTTTCTAACGGTTCCAGGAGGAAACCATTCAGGCCTTAACCTAATCATTACATAGTCTCCCTCAACAAAAGTTTTGACTCGCCTTTGAGAATCAGCCAACTTCTTATAAGTTTCATTACTTAAATTTATTTTGGCATGAATTTCTTTATGCAAGTCCTTTACATGCTATGCAAGTGCATCAAGAGACTTGTGTGTGTGGACTAATAGTGAAATCAGATCAAGTGGTGTGTGAGGCTTGTATCCATGAACAATTTCAAAGGGACTCTAGCCTATAGACCTATTGATCGAAACATTATATGCAAATTTAGCCCAGGGTAAATACAAATCCTAATTCCGGGTATTCTCACTCAACCAAAATCTGAGACAATGTCCTAAACTCGACTGACGATGCATTCCTAAAGAATGGACTTTATTCAAAGGAACCCTAGGTCTAAACCTAACAAACTACGGCTCTCTAGGTTTGACCTTGGGTCGGAGGATGGCATGCAGAGCATGAAAACTTATCATGGATGCCTAGTAGGTGCCATAAGGTCTTCCAGAAGTAGGTGGCAAACCTAATAGATTCTGACACATGGTTCACTCTAAAGATTTCGACAAAGTATACTTGGATGGTGTAAGAAGCATTGGAAGTCCTAGAGAAAGGGATAAAATATGAGGTGGAGTCTCGAATTACCTGCTGGCTAAAGGTGGTGACCTGAAGGTTTGAATGGTGATCTATGAATGTCAACTGGTCATCCTTACAAAAGGAAAAGTTTGCTACTCCCAAGAATGGATCAAGAGATGGTTCGGGAAGTAGCCTAAGACATGTGATTGCAACAGTTAAGGTTTGTTCTCTAAGCAAATAATGATCCACTTTCTCAAGGAATGGATTAGAGAATGATTCATGGAAGGGCCTATGGATGATGACCTCAAGACTTAAATTTGACCTATGGGTGCGGAAAGGTATACTCTATAGAAGGGTAGGTCAGTCATGCGAAGGAAGGGGTCTGGGGCCATAAGGAGGACTTCTACAGGACTGGGTGAATCAATCCGCTCAAGACAAGGATGTTCAACTGAGATTATGGGAGAGACCTTAGTGGCTGGGCATGGGACAAGGTCCAATTGTAAGAGGCTTGATTCAGTCATCCTAAGGAGAGGATCTACCATAGGGTGGGCAAACTTAAACAGTCCAGTGCAAAGATCTTCAATTGGTACTTGGGGAATGACTGTCATTAGAGGGTACGAACTGATAGCTCGGGCTAACACTATGAGTTCTTCCTGGGGGTATTTGATTAAAGGAACCTGGTTCTCACAAATCTCTTGAATTTCTAAACTAGGTCCTACCACTTGGTTGCTTTCCAAGGTCTCCTCAGGTAAGGAACCAATAGTATCGATGTCACATTCTTCAAGTTCTTTCCCCTCATATTCATCAACTAAACTCAAGCCAGCATCATATACTTCTTCGATGCCATCTTCAATGGGTTTCGGGTCAGTGGTAATCGGGTCAACTGATTCTGGGCTTGTCATACCTAACCTTTCTTCCTCATTGGTAGGCTTGGGTTCTCCCTTATTAATGTCATCCTTAGGATTCTTACCACTTAGCTGTGCACAAGCCAATCCTATGCATGGGCACTAACTAGATTTATGGCCTCTTTCTCCACAAAACCAACATTCTTGTGACATAGGAACCTGGGTCACATTGGGTTTCAAGCTAGTAGAGACCTTACTTGGGCATGGGTGTGGATCTAAATGGCATGATCTAGAAGACTTGGGTTGTTGAGTGACTGGTCTAGAATATTGTAAGGACCTCTCATAGACACGATCCACACTATAGATATCATGGTTAGGCTTCCTAGGGTTGTTGAGTGACTGGTCTAGAATATTGTAAGGACCTCTCATAGACACGATCCATACTATAGATATCATGGTTAGGCTTCCTAGGGTTATGCTCGGGATCACGGTATAAGGCCCTCCTAGGCTCCTCGCATGGGTGAGGTTGGGGCCTATTAAATTTTGGATCAGGGGTCCAATTTTGATGTCTACATTTCTCAAGTACTTGGACTCGATCCCTAAGCTGGGTAAGATCCTCACGGACTTGATTCCTAAACTGGGCAACAGTATCAGTCGTATCCTGACTCAATTTGGTCATACTTTCGGTAAGAGTTTTAATCATGGCCTCTAAATCAGGTTGGGTTTGACCAGGTTGGTAGGGTACTCCATTCCGGGTGGCCATGATGATGCAAGCAAGCACACCAAATGAGACTCGACTGAAACAACTACGGGCTAACTAGACCTAGAGCCCAAACTAGATGCCCAATCAGAGTGGCAAGCTAGCCTGTAGTAACTCGGGACTCAGCCAGGTAGGTGTAAGGGGAGTGTTAGGTCCCTAATTGCCAATCCTAAACACCAATCAGTGATTGGCTAGGTAGGCGGACCAGCACACAAGCCCTTCGGGACGTAGTCCCTGAACCACCGTTCTAGACACTGAGTACAAAGCACACACAGAGTAACTAGACAAACTGACTCAACATTAGCCTAGACCCGACTTGTTGGTGTCCCTAGCCCACTAGGGCAAATTAAGTCTAATAAATTTTAAAATTAGGCTTAGGATCGAATGAATGGATGATGGTTTTGGGCTAAGGAGAGGTTATCAACTCCTCCCCTTATCTTAGATGCTCAATTGCCCTTAAGATGAATTAGGAGATGATCACTCAAAAAAAAATTGAATTGCAAAAACACAGAAATAGAGTTGCTGTAATTTAACTCTCAGAAATTCCACAGAAACCAATAAATTACAGTGAAATTATGTAAAATAGTTTCAATTATACTAGTTCTAGCAAAACAAAAATCATGTAATTTAAAATTACCTGTAATGAGAAACAATTTCTGCAACAGGGCAGTTATAAACTGAAAACAGAATGCTTTCCTAGTTTACAATTCCTGCTACGAAGTTGTAACCCAGCGGATCCCCTACATGCCCTAGGAACACCACATGGAATGGGAAGAGGAGGCTTGCACCTCGCTTCCTTCCTAGGACCGGACATCCTGGGGAGTCTACTTCGAGTAGACAAAGTAAAAAAGAGAGACACTCAAAACATGCAAGCAAGTCAGAAACCCTAAACAGGGCTCTGATACCAAAATTGATGCAGAACGAAAGCTCTGATACCAAATGATGCAGAACGAAAGAAGAGATGATGCGATGCGGAAGTAAATTAAGACTATTTTTTTTTTTATATATATATTTTCAGAAGTCGGCTTTGACTCAAAGGAAAGTTAAACTAAATTGAAAGAAACTATGTAATAATTGAAAGCACAATTTAAAGAAACTAGGTTATCAGAGTAGTTCAGAAGTAAAGGATTACTGGGGGTTGAGAAACTCCCAGACCTAGGGTTTCACTAAGAACTTTCAACAGGACAGAAATAAAGAGAAGAAAAGGGTTACAGACCAGGCAGTGATCTTCACAGAGTTTAGTGGAAGGACTCTCTTGAGCAGATTGTTGGATCCCCGGATTCAGATATCTTCGCAATGGATCCTCCAATACTGGCCCTTTGGCAGAGTTGGCTTCTTCTGAACTCAAGATCTGGGAAAGAAGAAGAACAAGTTATGGAACCAGATACTCAAGGAAGGATTTACCATATAGTAGAACTTGAAAGCTGATGTTGCTGAAATCCTGATTCTCCTGGAATACTGATCTGACTTCCTCTGGGATTTGCTCTGTCTTCGAAGTAGCCGAACTGGACCTGGATGCTGGTGGTCAGCCTCTACTTGGAGAGAGGGGCCGTGAGAGATGGGGTAGGCTAGGGTTTGGTGGAGTGAAGAGGATGATGGACGGCTAGGGTTTGGAAGTGAAGTGGCTTACCTAGGGTTTTGGGGTTGGAGATCTCACACCTCTTCAAGGTTCCTAGGGAACCTGGATTTACTCCCTCACGGAGCTCAACACCTGGTTGCATGTGCGGAAGAGAGAAACATAAAGTTGCTCACACAAAATTTGAATTCATTCATCAGTTGTCCTTTAAAACTTACAAGAGGGGTTTATTTTATAGGTCTTTACAAGAGGTCAGGGTTTTACATCTTCCCATGTGGGACTAATAGGATGGATCCTCAAATTAGGCTTGTAGAATCAAATCCTTCTCATATGGCCGGCCAAGAGCTTCCATAAGTGTTGATTGGTGGCTCCAAATGGTAAGTAGGTGGCGCCTCCTAGCCTTGCTCTTCAAGAAAATTTTTTTTTCCTTCCATGCTTGGTTTTATTTGGAAGTATTTGGGCGCCTCCTAGTCTTGCTCCACAAGTTTAGGCTTCTTCCTTTCATGGCTCAACTCTTTTGGACACCTCCTTTTCTTTCTCCCCAAGTCATGGCTCTTCCCAACTTTGCTTTAGTCTTTTTAGGCATGGATTGGGCGCCCCCTTGAAGTGCTCCCCAAGAAATGCCTCTTTCCTCCTTTAGCTTAGCCTTTTAAGGTATATATGGGGTGCCTCCTTGATTTTGGCTTCAAGAAAAATTCTTGCTCCCTTGGGTGTGGGGACCAAGACACTGGGATGGAGATGTGGCACCCCCTGGACTCTGGCGTGTGGCTAGGAGTGTGGCGCCCACTTACTTGAGCCTGGGAGAAAAATGTGGCACCCTGGACCTTGATTTGAAAAAGGTGGCACCAACATGGAGAAGACCTAGGCCACTACTAGGACTTGTACTGAGTCAACATGACTCAACAAAATTTAAATTGCAGGGAAATACAGACTCAAGACTAAAATTGAGTTGACTAAGTCAACCCTTATTACAAAACCAGAAAATCCTAATTCTTTGGGCAAGGTCAATCAGAGATCCAGATGGAGCTCTGAAGTCTTCTTCTGAGTCTGGTGCCCGCACCAGTGGTGGTCGAGATGACCATCGCTAAGCATCATGTACATCGCATTATGGTGGATAGTGGGAGCTTTACTGATGTACTTTTTTACAATGCTTTCTCCTGAATGAATTTGTCTCATGATCAATTAAAGCTGGTGCACACCCCTCTTGTGGACTTCACCGGAGATTCTGTGGGGGTCGAAGGAGAGATCACTCTCCCTGTCACCATCGGATCCCCACCTCGATACAGTACGGTCATGATGACGTTTACTGTCGTCAGGCTCCCATCACCGTATAATTCTATCCTAGGTCATCCAGGGCTCAACCAGCTAAACACAGTTATCTTCACCAAGGGGTTGCTGGTGCAGTTCCCTACCGCCTCTAGGGTGGGAGTAATGAGAGGGACGGCCCAACCCGTTCCATATTATCTACAGACGGTCCTAGGGGCCCGGAGTGCTAAGGTCGGTTTCGACATCGATGACCTCGATCTAAGAGCACAAGACCCTAGGGGAAGCCCTATGGAGTGCCTATTGACGTACCCTCTCGGCTCGGACCCGCAGAAGACGGTGCAGATAGGAGCCCAGCTCCCGAAAGAAGAGCAGACTCGTTTGCTGGAATTCCTCCAGGTGAATGCTGACGTGTTCGCCTGGTCTACTGCTGACATGCCAGGTATCCCCTCGAAGGTCATCACCCATCAACTAAAGATTGATCCGAGGTGCCGCCCAGTCTGCCAGAAAAAGAGAAGTTTGCTACGGAAAGATAGAAGGCCATCATGAGGAGGTAGAGAAGCTTCTCACTGCTGGCTTTGTATGAGAGGTACGGTATCCCAGTTGACTGGCGAATGTGGTGATGGTGAAGAAGAGCAATGACAAGTGGAGGATCTGTGTGGACTACACCGACCTCAACCAAGCTTGCCCGGAGGACAGTTTCCCTTTTCCAAAGATCGATCAGCTCGTGGACACCACTTTAGGACATCGCCTCCCTCTTTTATGGATGCCTTCTCCAGATACAACCATATCCGAATGCATCCAGAGGACGAGGAGCATACCACCTTCATCACCGACCGCGGGACCTATTGCTATAAGATGATGCCGTTCGGCCTCAAGAACGCAGGTGCCACGTACCAACGTCAAGTCAACAAGGTCTTCAAAGACCAAATTGGCCACAACATGCAGGTGTACGTGGACGACATGCTGGTGATGAGCAAGCCAACTTCGGACCACGTCGGTGACCTGGCGGAGACCTTCGGTAACCTCCGGCTTCACCAAATAAAGTTGAACACTGTGAAGTGCGCTTTCGATGTCTCTGTAAGGAAGTTCCTAGGGTTCATGGTAACCCAAAGGGGAATAGAGGCCAACCCGAAGAAGGTCCAAGCAATCCTAGACATGGAGCATCCCACCTCCAAGAAGCAAGTGCAACGACTCACCGGCCGGATAGCCACCCTGAGTCGATTTATCTCAAGGTCCGCTGACCACTGCCAGCCCTTCTTCAAGGAATTAAGGAAGATGAATGACTTTGCCTGGACGAAGGAGTGCCAGGAGGCATTCGAGGAGCTGAAGAGGACATTGGCATCCCTGCCATTGCTTTCCATGCCAAAGGAAGGAGAGGAGCTCCTCCTGTACCTTGCGGTCATACCGGAAGCCATCAGTTCGGTCCTGGTTCGGACGGACAACAAAGGGATGTAGAGGCCGGTGTACTACATGAGGAAACTCCTCCACGATGCAGAACTCAAGTATTCTCGGTCTGAGAAACTGATTTTTACACTAATCGTATCCGCTCAGCATCTCAGGCCTTACTTCCAAGCGCACCCCATTACGGTCTTGACGGACCAACCATTGAAAGCGGTGCTCAGCCGACCTGACACGTCTGGGTGCCTGGCAAAGTGGGTGCTCAAGCTCAGCGAGTTCGACATCACCTACAGGCCGAGGTCGGCCATGAAGGCACAAGTACTCGCTAATTTCTTGGTTGAGTGTGCAGGCCTGGGCGAGGGGCCAAAAGAAAGCCCCAAGGACCAGTAGCCGGAACCAGGACCGGAGGAGGACGTCTGGATCCTTCATGTGGATGGAGCCTCAAACTCTGGTGGGAGTGGAGCAGGACTCATCCTTGCCAATGGTGAAGGGGTCATCGCCGAGTGTGCGCTCCGCTTCCAGTTCATCACCATCAATAACCAGGCAGAGTACGAAGCGCTCCTCGTGGGGCTAAGTGTGTCCCGCGAGCTGGGCATGGCCTGCCTCAGGGTCTTCACCGACTCGAAGCTGGTGGCCGGGCAGGTCTCGGGGGAGTACGAGGCACGGGACCCCCAAATGGCAAGGTACTTAGAGCTCATGCGAACGAGCACAATAGGATTTCATTGCTTCAGCATCTTCCATATCCCTCGCGGGAAAAATGCTCGCGTAGATGCCCTCTCCCACCTTGCAACCCTACCGGACTCATCACTAGGCCATGCTTACATCGAGCATCTCAAAGCCCCGAGCTATGAAACACCCATGGAGGTCCAGCAGATCAACCCAGAATCCAGTTGGATGGATAAGTACATCGAGTACATCACCAACAGCACCTTGCCAAAGGACTGCGTGGCGGCTGGCCTCATCAAGAGGAAGGCCGCACGGTTTGTATTGAAGGATGGACTACTGTATCGAAGATCCTACTCCTACCCGCTCCTCAAGTATCTGAGACCCGCAGAAGCTGCACTCGTGCTCCAGGAGATCCACGAGGGCATCTACAGGAACCATGTTGGGGGCAGAATGCTTGCATATAAGGCCCTCCATCAAGGCTATTTCTGGGAGACGATGAGAGAAGACGCTGCTGACTTCATGAAGAGGTGTGACCGATGTCAATGATATGCTGTGGTGCAACGTCAGCCTGCTGCTCCACTCTCCCAACTCTCCGCCCCAAGGCTGTTTGCTCAGTGGGGCATGGATCTCCTAGGACCTTTTCCTCTGGCATCCGGGCAATGGAAATTCTTGATCGTGGCTATCAACTACTTCACGAAGTGGGTCGAGGCTGAACCCTTAGCCCGGATCACGGAGGCAAATGTCACCAATTCCTTTGGAAGTCGATTATCTGCCATTTCGGCCTACCCCACACCATCATCACCGATAACGGATGCCAGTTTGATTATCGGGAGTTCGAGGAGTTCTGCAATGACCTCGGAATCCATCATCGTTTCACCTTGGTAGCGCATCCTCAGACAAATGGAGAAGCTAAGGTAACGAACAGGACCATCTTGCAAGGCCTCTGGACAAGACTAGACCAGGCCAAGGGGAAGTGGGCAGAAGAGCTCCTGAGCATCCTTTGGGCATACCACACTATCCCAAGGACAGCTACGGACGAGATCCCATTCAACCTCATCTTCGGGATAGAAGCGGTTATCCCGATTGAGCTTAGCCTACCGACCTTGCACGTGGAGCAGTACGACGAGGCGGAGAACCCAGCCAGGATTCTGCTGAACCTGGACCTCCTTGAAGAAAGAGGGACAGGGCCCGAGTTCGGATGGTGGCCTACCGACAATGAGTGGCCAAATACTACAACTCTAGAGTGCGACCGAAGTCCTTCTGCTAGGTAGACTTGGTGCTATGCCGCGCTGAAGCTTCCCAACCTCGGGAGTGCGGAAAGCTCTCCCCAAATTGGGAAGGCCCTTATAGGGTGGCGGAGACACTCCCCCACGGGGCATATTACCTGGAGGAGCTAGGTAGATCCCGATTCCCTCGGACCTGGAATGCCTCAAACTTGAGGATGTACTATTAATAGTGTAAGGCTCCTTAAACTTTAGCAATAAAATCTTTTTCAACAAATGCCAACTTTCATCTCGTAGGATAAAAGCCATCCAGCTCTAGGTTCAGCGAGCATGGGCACGGCGAAAGTTTCGCGAAGGCGCAAAGTCTCCTCCGACAAAAATCTTGGAGTTCAGTCCGGAGTGTCGCACGGAATCGAATTCCGACATGCGGCCCCGGAGTTCAGTCCGGAAGAGGTCCCAGAGACTTAGGTCCCGGTCTTACAAAATCTCGGAGAATAGCTCGATAAGCCGTGCAAGGCTCAGTTCCGGCCTACAGCCCCGGGGTTCAGTCCGGAAGTTTGCAAGGAAACTGGTTCCAAAGTGAAGTCCCAAACCTCGGTCTGGAAGGTGGGGCAGAACCCAGTTCGCCCACGCAATCTCGGAGTTCAGCTCGGAACGCACCACAAGACTTAGTCCTAGTGGCTAGCACCAGGGTTCAGTCCAGAAGATGCATAAAAAAAAAAGAAAAGAAAAAGAAAAGGAAAAGAGAGAAAGAAAAGAAATGAGAAAAGGAAGAACAAATTCATGAAAGAAGTCCTTCATTTCAAACAAAAGTTCCTTACAAAAAGGAGCTCCGATAGGCCGGAAGACCCCAAAGAAAGAAAAGGAATACATGATAAAGAAAAAGAAATAGAGTCGCAGGGCTACTTCGGTGCGGCCGCGTCCTCCTCGGGCTGGGGGGCACCCTCTCCGCCGACGCCGTCGTCTGGAGGCTATTCGAGAGCCACCACCTCAGCACCTGCTGCAGTTGAAGCTCCCTCGGCGGGCTCCTCCCTCCGGCCACCCAGCATGACTCCCCTAAGGTCGAGCTCGAGGAAGAAGGAACTTACCTTCTCCTGGCACACCTAGAAGCCCTTCAGGAAGGAGTTCACGGCCGTCTCATGCACCTCCGCCCGGAAGTCCTCGAAGGCCCATAACTTCGGCACGGCCTCCTGTGCCTCCTTCCTAGACGGCTCCAGCATCCCGCTGACTCGGGAGGTCTGCTCCCTGGATGCGCTCAACTCCTTCAGGACCTCCTCGACTCGGTGCTCTAATGACCGGGATTGGGTCCTGAGATGCGCCATCTCCACCGCATCATCCTCGGCACGATGCTGGTTCGAGATCCTCTCCTCAGACAGAGAGGTCTCGAGCTCCCTCACGCGCCCCTCGACGCGATCCAGGTCAGCTCGGAGGGCCTGGTTATTCTTCCATAGTTTGACCCCCTTCTTCATGAGGTCCTTCACGTCGACCGCCAGTTTGCCGAGCCTCTTCTCCTTCTCGGCATCCTTCTTAGCGTAGCTCGAGAGGAAGTTCCTCAACAGGAGAATGTCTGTCCTGATCTGCATCAAAAAAGACACAAGTCAGTAAGATCCAACTGGTACTTTAAAGGAGGAGAGCTCGGGACTTACCATGAAGAGATGAGGGAGGATCCCTAGTAGCGAGTCAGCATAGTCCCGGCCACCCCTCAGATGGCGGTCCCGGGAGGTGCTGGCAAACTCCATCACCCTCTCTGCGAGCCCTTGGTCACGGATGACGAAGGAGTTGGCGGCGAGACTTGGAGGCGGAATGTGGGCGTCGGTAGCAGGTTGGGCAGCCGCCCCTTCGCCGGGCGATGCGGCTATTGGTTGGGCCGCCGTCGCCCTGGTGGCCACCGTGGAGATGACCGGCATGACAACTAGAGCAGGCATTGCCCGAGGAGGTTCCAGCCTCCTCTACTCCCCGGTCCTGTCGAGCTCAACGATGGGGACATCGGACGCACAAGTTTGGGGTGGCCTGGGAACATAACACATCGCCCCGGGCCCGGTAGCAACAGGAGTGGGCACGGGCCCCCAGCTCGTTTCAGTGCGAGCCCTCTTCGTCGAGGTCTCCTCAATCCCTTCAGTGGTGTCCCTCTTCAGGATGCCCTCCATTAGGCTCTCGATGGAGAACTTCATTCTGGAAGAAAAGGTCAGTTAGGCCAGTTTAAATGAAAAGAAGTGCAAAAAGAAAATGAAGGCAATAATAGGAGATCCAGGGTCTCACCCAACTCCTGGATGGGACTGATTCCTGCCTCGAATAAATTCTACTATGAGAGCAGAACCTCGAGAGCTAGAACCACATCACCTAGCAACTGCGTGAAGACCTCTTGGTCTGCTAGCTCGACCAGGGAATTCTGGTTCGGGGATCGGTCTGGCTCGCTCCAGGCCCAATCAACATCCTCGACCAAGGCAAAGAAGAAGCGGTTCTTCCAACCCTTGATCGACGAGGGAAGGTCGAACCTGAGGCACCTAGGCCGGGTGATGCGGGACTAATATGCATGCAATTCTTTTTGTATGTTTTATATGTGGGGTTAGGTGATTAATTCTCAAATTTTAGATCAAAATTAATTGTAGAGAATTTTATATGAATTTTTGAAGCCAAGCATGCAGATTAGAACCTAGAAAAGTACTAAAGAAGGATCGTCGGGGCTGAGAAGCCTCGGTTAGGGCAAGTTCTCCCACAATATAATTACTGGAGGTAGAGAGGGTGTACCTGACAACGTCTGAAGCACCCGGTGAAGATCGCAATGAAGGGATCTCTTGTTCCTTGATGGATGCGGCCTGGAAAATTGAGCCAAAGACCTGCAGATACCCGGCTTTCTACTCGGTGGTTCGATTGAGGCTTGGCTGGAGTCGTTGAATTTCTAGGAACTCGGGGACCTGCAAACGACCTGTCAGGGGTTAGAAAACTCAGAGGAGATCAAGAAAATAAAGGAAAATAGCAAAGGGGAAAGGAATTTTGGAGTGGTCGGCCAAGGCTTTGGAGGATTGGCTGGCGGCAGGATGATGGTTGCAGCATTGGGAAGAAGAAAACTCTCACACCCCTTTATGAACACAGCAGGGTAACACTCAAAGCAATAGAAGAACTCAAGGTTTATTTCATATATCAAAATCAATCCTCATACAAGAGACTAGGGTCCTTTAAATAGACCCTTAGTCTTGGGCTCCAAGTAAGGATACATTAGTCTTTACATAAGAATCCTACTCATACTCAAACCCTAGCTAGAAAAAAAGGAAACATTAGGTAGAAAAAATCCCTAAAAATTCTCTTGACTTGGTCAACACTCCAAGGATGCCTAGGGAGGTGTGTTGGGCTTCTAAGAGCAGCAAGAGGCCAGCCCAAAGGGGCTTGGGGGCACGGGATTGGGCCTTTGGAAGCTGGGGTGGCCTGGTAGCTTGGTAGCAGAAATATTCCTTGGTATATTGCTTCTTAGGGGCTTGGTCTTGGCGCCTGGGCTTGATTTCTTTAGGATAGGATGCAGGTAGACCTCTGGAATCATGGATGCCCTGGTCTATGAATATATTCTAGCATCTGGAAGGGAATCTGAGCATCTTGAGGACATCTGCAGGGAATCAGGGTTTTCTGAATTTTTCTCCTGGGGTCTTCAAATCTTCGAGCTGGGTTGGACTTGGGCTATACTTCCATTTATTCAATCTGGTTGGACTTGATCTTCACTTGTATGATGTGGTCTTGAGTCTTCAATATGGTTGAATAGGACTCAAAAAAATAAAATTAGCTAGACATGAGCTGACTAACACTGGACTGAACTAGCTCAACATGAGCTGACTAGTACAGAACTGAAATAATAACTCAAAAGACTCAAATAACAACTAAAATGGACTCAGATGAGCTAAGCCCTTATTATAGATGGACTCATAAATTATTGATCAATCCACAGAGGGTTGAAAAGCCTCTGTCTTATTCTGGTGCCTTTGGTGTTCCCACCACCGGGATGAAATATACCACCAGCCATCATCGGCAGAGTAGCGCTTCAGGGTGAAGAGGGCCCTGAAGTGGGAGAAACGGGCAACAAACTTGTGGAAGTGATAGAAGATGATGAAAGCAAAGATGACCCGAATGGCATTGGGAGCCAACTGGGCCAAGACAAGACGATAGTGACTGAGGAAAGAAAGGAAAAAGGGATGAAGGGAAAAATGAAGACCCCCAACAAGGAAGTCTTCATAGAAGGCGACCCTCCCAAGGCCACTCGAGGTCACTTGGTCCCAGGAGGGAAAGACAGACTGAACCCGGGACCCCATAGGTATCCCGAATCCAAGAAAGGTCATCTCCGGTCATCATCGAGGTGTAACTGGAGGGACCGAAAGAAGAAACCTCCGCCACCAGAGGAGGAAGAGAAGAAATTGGATGTGTGGAAACTATGGGAGGAGACCTAGGACTCCTAGGGATGCCTATGGTCATGGCCCCAGGTTGGAGCTGCCTCCGGACCTCGTCCGGAATTTCTTCCCCCTCTGAGGAGGAAGACGATGGAGTCCTCAGCCGGGAAGGACCAGCCTCATCTGGGATTGAAGAGACATGATGACGACGCGCCATTAAGGAAGAAGAAGCAAGAAGAAAATCGAATTCTCGGTGACATAGAGGCTGAAGGTAGAAGAAGAAGAGAAGGGGTCACAGGGACTCACCGAAATGATTTGTACCAAAAGATTGGCAACCCTTGGAAGGTGAAGGGAGATCGCTGCAACTACCGGCGAGGTGTGAGAAAGCCGAGAGACTTCATTTTCGGAAAGTCCCCCCCTTTTTCAAACTCAATCAATAGTAGTCATATGCCTCTTACAATCCCGGACCAACAGATGACTGCTACGTGGAGGCATGCCCGACATCGATGCTTCGATTCGATGGAAACTGCCTCGTTTTCGAAACGGCGTATTAATGGCCCGTTAGACGTGCGCACGTGGCCACTCCGCCAGGTGTCCACCTAGGAGGGGTCCACCTCGGCCGAAGCTGGAGGCCCCTTGCTCCCTCGCCAGGTGGCACCCCAAGACGAGTCCACCTCTGCCGAGGTCGAGCCGGGCCCTCCTGCTCCTTCGCCAGGTGGCACCCCAACACGGGTCCACCTCGACCGAAGTCGAGCACCTCTCTGCCACTCCACCAGGTGCCCATCCAGGAGGGGTCCACCTTGATCGAAGCTGGCGACCCCTTGCTTCCTCGCCAGGTGGCACCCCAAGACAGGTCCACCTCTGTCGAGGTTGAGCCGGGCCCTCCTGCTCCTTCGCCAGGTGATGCCCCAAGACGAGTCCACCTCAGCCGAATTCGAGCACCTCTCTGCCATTCCGCTAGGTGTCCACCCAGGAGGGGTCCACCTCGGTCGAAGCTGGCGGTCCCTTGCTCCCTCTCCAGGTGGCACCCCAAGATGGGTCAATCTCTGTCGAGGTCGAGCTGGGCCCTCCTGCTCCTTCGCCAGGTGGCGCCCAAAGACAGGTCCACCTCGGTCGAGGTCGAAAACCTCTCTTCCACTCCGCCAGGTGTCCACCCAGGAGTGGTCCACCTCGGTCGAAGATGGCGGCCCCTTGCTTGGTGTGGTATGCATGATGAGGATGCAATCATGTGACTCTAAAGGAGATTAACCAAAATTTAACTAGCAATTCTTACTTGCATATGAGTGATTCAACATATAAGATCAAGGAGATCTAAATAAGAAACCCTAAATGCTTATACTTAAACCCAGCTAGGAGGACTATCAAAATATTAAAGAAATAGGACAAAATTAGAATTCGCACACAAGTCAAGCTAGCCCTATTTAATGATCCCGATCTTAAAAGACTAGGAGTTCAAGCATTGAAATCTCAAGCACAAGGGATTCGCTCTTAAGGTTCTCAAATGAAAGATCATACCACATAAGATGGGCCATCTAACTTTCTGGTTTGTAGCAAGTAATCCTTCCTCCTGGATCTGGAACCTAGAGAACCCTGCAACAAAGAAACCAAGATGATTAGAAGCTTAATTAGAAATGAGAAGATTGATGGAACTCAAAGGAGAGTTTGTTGGAAATGATCCTTGGCGCCATGGTGGAAGCTTGTGTTGGTGTTGATCTTCTTCTTGTGAGGATGTCCTTAATTCACCTTGAAGGAAGAGGAGTGCTTGGAAGATGAAGAGTGAAAGAGAAGGATTAGGGAGAAGAAATGATGGAGGAGAGGAAGAGGTTCACTTAGGCACAAAGATCCACATAGGCACATAGAAACACATAGAAGATTTCTGAAAATTTGTAGTCCTTCATCAATAGCTCTTTACAAGGGGCGTCCAAGACTTTAAATAAAGCCTCACAAATTTTGAAATTTCAAATCCCCAAACAAGTGGAGTAATATAAGGGAAGAGGGCTGATTTTCTTGCTTGAAATCCTCCTTGGCCAACTTCCTTGAATTTGAACTTGGGATGGCGCCCTCTTGTGGTGAGGTGGCATGTGAGGTGGCATGTGGTCCCCTCTTGACGTGGCATGTGGTCCCAAGTTGAGGTGGTGCAAGTGATGTGGCATGTGGTCCCCAATTGAGTTGGTTTTGGTCTTGATTTGGGGTATACATTGTGAGTCTTCTTTAGGCTTGATGCTAGTTGACCCATTTGGATTGGACTAAGACTAGACCCGACATGGACTCGACTTACATGATTATTTTGGACTCAAAAGAAAGATTACAGGACCCAACATGGACTCGACTTACATGATTCTTTTGGACTCAAAATAAAGAAAGGTTACTGGACTCTCTAGTCCAACCATAAAGATTCGAAATGGGCTTGAATTGGTTGGAGTCTCTTTCTGATTCTGGTGCCCACACCATTGCTCCCTCGCCAAGTGGCACCCCAAGACGGGTCCACCTCTGCCGAGGTCGAGCCGGGCCTTCCTGCTCCTTTGCCAGGTGGCGCCCCAAGATGGGTCCACCTCGGCCGAGGTCGAGCACCTCTCACCACTCCACCAGGTGTCCACCCAGGAGGGGTCCACCTCGGTCGAAGCTGGCGATCCCTTGCTCCCTCGCCAGGTGGCATCCCAAGATGGGTCCACCTCTGTCGAGGTCGAGTCGAGCCCTCCTGCTCCCGTGCCAGGTGGCACCCCAAGATGGGCCCACCTCGGCCAAGGTCAACCACATCTCTGCCACTCCGCCAGGTGTCCACCCAGGAGGGGTCCACCTTGGTCGAAGCTGGCGGCCCCTTGCTCCCCCTCCAGGTGGAACCCCAAGATGGGTCCACCTCTGCCAAGGTCGAGCCGGGCCCTCCTGCTCCTTCACCAAGTGGCGCCCCAAGACGGGTCCACCTCGGTCAAGGTCGAAAACCTCTCTGCCACTCTGCCATGTGTCCACCCAGGAGGGGTCCACCTCGGTCAAAGATGGTGGCCCCTTGCTCCCTTGCCAGGTGACACCCCAAGACGGGTCCACCTCTGCCAAGGTCGAGCCGGGCCCTCCTCCTCCTTTGCCAGGTGGTGCCCCAAGACGGGTCCACCTCGGTCGAGGTCGATCACCTCTCTGCCACTCCACCAGGTATCCACCCAGGAGGGGTCCACCTCAGCCGAAGCTGGTGGCCCCTTGCTCCCTCACCAGGTGGCACCCCAAGATGGGTCCACCTCTACCGAGGTCGAGCCGGGCCCTCCTGCTCCCTCGCCAGGTGGCGTCCTAAGATGGGCCCACCTCGACCAAGGTCAAGCACCTCTCTGCCACTCTGCCAGGTGTCATCCCAGGAGGGGTCCACCTTGGCCGAAGCTGGCGGCCCCTTGCTTTCTCGTCAAATGGAACCCCAAGACGGGTCCACCTCTACCGAGGTCGAGCCGGGACCTCCTGCTCCTTCGCCAGGTGGCGCCCCAAGATGAGTCCACCTCGGCCAAGGTCGAGCACCTCTATGCCACTCCGCCAGGTGTCCACCCAAGAGGGGTCCACCTCGACTGAAGCTGGCAGCCCCTTGCTCTCTCATCAGGTGACACCCCAAGACGGGTCCACCTCTACCAAGGTCGAGACGAGCCCTCCTGCTCCCTCGCCAAGTGGCACCCCAAGATGGGTCCACCTCGGTCGAAGTCGAGCACCTCTCTGCCACTCCACCAGGTGTCCACCCAGGAGGGGTCCACCTCGGCCGAAGTAGGCAGCCCCTTGCTCCCTCGCCAGGTGGTACCCCAAGATGGGTCCACCTCTGTCAAAGTCGAGTCGGGCCTTCCTGCTCCTTTGTTAGGTGGCACCCCATGACGGGTCCAACTCAGTCGAAGTTGAGCACCTCTCTGCCACTCCGCTAGGTGTCCACCCAGGAGGGGTCCACTTTGACCGAATCTGGTGGCCCCTTGCTCCCTCGCCATGTGGCACCCCAAGACAGGTCCACCTCTACAGAGGTCGAGTCGGGCCCTCTTGCTCCTTTGCTAGGTGGCACCCCAAGACGAGTCCACCTCGGTCGAAGTCGAGCACCTCTCTGCCACTCCGCCAAGTATCCACCCAGGAGGGGTCCACCTCGGTCGAAGCTGGCGGCCCCTTGCTCCCTCGCTAGGTAGCACTCCAAGATGGGTCAATTTCTGCCGAGGTCGAGTTGAGCCCTCCTTCTTCTTCGCCAGGTGGCACCCCAAGACGGATCCACCTTAGCTGAAGTTGAGCACCTCTCTGCCACTCCGCTAGGTGTCCACCTAGGAGGGGTCCACCTCGGCCGAAGCTGGCGGCCCCTTGCTCTCTCGCCAGGTGGCACCCCAAGACGGGTCCACCTCTATCGAGGTTGAGCTGGGCCCTCCTGCTTTTTAACCAGGTGGCACCCCAAGACGGATCCACCTCGGCCGAAGTCAAGCACCTCTCTGCCACTCCGCCAGGTGTCCACCCAGGAGGGGTCCACCTCAGCCGAAGCTGGCGGCCCCTTGCTCCCTCGCCAGGTGGCACCCCAAGACGGGTCCACCTCTGTCGAGGTCGAGCCGAGCCCTCCTGCTCCTTCGCCAGGTGGCACCCCAAGACGGGTCCACCTCGACCAAAGTCAAACACCTCTCTGCCACTCCGCCAGGTGTCCACCCAGGAGGGGTCCACCTCGGTCGATGCTGGCAGCCCCTGCTCCTCTGCCAGGTGGCACCCCCTGACGGGTCTACCTCGGTCGAAGTCACCCCGACTCTGCAAAGCCTTGGGGAGGCAGAGACACGGGCCACGAGGTCGCCACTAGAGCCAGTGCATGCCACGCCCCGTATGGGGTGCCAGTACGGCCTGCAGTGATATGCGAAACTTCGTTTACATCAGTTAAACCGAGCCCCACAACCGAGGAATGAAATCTTTGCATGCAGGAGCCTGAAATGGCTAGGAGCCCATCGTCAATGCCTTGAATGGAGAGCTCACGCACTTGGACCAAGGTCTCGCCAGTATTCCTCCTTTCGTGTCACACGGCGGACGAGGCATGCCGGCCACTTAACTCCCGGGCTTGAAGGAGAGGGGGAAGATCAAGAGATCTCCGGGAGCCTCCGGAAGGGGACGTGGGCTGAAGGTGGTTCGGTGGTATAAAAGGGACGAAGAAATCGGATGGAAAGGTAAGTCGGAAAGAGGAGAGAATATCGGGAGAACGATCCAGGGACCCCAAGAAGTCCTCAGGCATGAGCTCGGTGAACCCAGCGCAGGAAGCCGGGCTTCAACTCCTCTCTTCCCCAGACTTCTTTCATCTACATCTCCTCTAAGCACGGGAATCCTTCGGGAACTCGCCTTAGAGGATCTGTTCCATCTTGCCGCTCTCTGACTTGACCATCGGAGTGCCCCCGCCGGAATTCCCGGTCTGGGTCTCTGACTTTGTTTTGCAGGACTGGAAGCTTGGAGATCTCGAGGTGAGAAAGTCCAAGAACCGGTGCCAGCTCACGAGCTACAGGCCACTGCGGTAAGATCGGCAACAACAGCAGACTTCATTATGAATTGCAATCGTTGCCAACGTCGCTCCAACATACAACGACTACCAACAGCACCACTTGCCCCCTGAGCATGCCGTGGCCCTTCACATAATGGGGAATGGATATATTGAGACCTTTTCCCCTATCAGGGGATGAAGATTTCTATTAGTGGCCATTAACTATTTTACTTAGTGGAAAGAGGCAAAACCCATTGCCAAAATAATAGAAGTCAAGGTGAAAGACTTCATATGGAAGTCCATCATCTATCATTTCAGTTTGCCTTGAATCATTATCACAAATAATAGCCACCAATTCAATGGCTTTAAGCTAGCCCAATTTTGTCAAAACCTAGGCATTACTTGGTGTTTTACCTCTATCGGCCAATCCAAAGCTAACAGGGAAGCTGAGGTTGCTAACAGGATTCTTTTACAGGGGGATAAAGAGGCGACTTGACAAAGTGAAAGGATGTGGGTGGACAAAATATACCATATTCTCTGAGCCAACCAAACCACATGGAAAACCCCGACAAGCAAGACATCTTTCAACCTTGCCTAAGGAGCCGAAGTTATGAACCCCCTGGAGATAAGACACCCATCCCAACGGGTCAAGAATTTTGATGAAGGTAGCAACTCTAAGCAGCTCAAGACCAACTTAGATTTGCTGGATGTGGTTTGGGATTGCACTGCAGAAAGAATGGTAGCCTTCTGGAAGAGGGTTACTCGTTACCATATGCATGAGTCTAAGGCAAATATTTTAAAATCAAAAATTTTCTGTTGCGGCAAGCCAAAATATCCCAGCCAACCAATCAGGAGAAGCTTTCCCTAAATTGGAAAGGACCCTATCAAGTGGAGGAGGTTATCCGACCCGGGACTTATCGCTTGGCACAATTGGATGGACATCTCTACCTCATCTATGGAACTCTAAAAATTTAAGAATATACCACCGTTGATGTAGTCTTCCCCTTTTTGATAGTCAAGGCCTTCTTTTGTTTATGTAAAAATATGTTACTAGCGGGAGTGGCTAAATAGATCCTGATGATGAAATTACCGAATAATAGGGATGGAATGAAACTCCTATTTAAATCCATATAAGCATGCACAAAACCTAAGTATGGCATACGGTTGTGCCATCCAAACCCCTGCAAACACCAAGCATACATCAAAACCATAGAAGCACCCATTTTCATTGAAATATATATGTTTTTACACAATAGTTAGGTTACATTTCTCCTGAAAGCATTTCATAATTAAGGTACAAAAAAGTCACAAGGGGCTGACTAGAAGCCCCCAGGTTCAACGTCGATAGAAGGAACACTAATATTAAACTTGGGCTTCCCTAGGGCCTGAAACCACTCCAAGGAGTCAAAAGCTGTGCTCATACTCCAAAAAGCTGATGGTACTCTCCACATGAAATCCTGCTACAGTAAAGAGATACATCATGCAGGTAGGAAAAGCCAACAGATGACGAGCCCGGGCCTTCGTTGCATGGAGTTGATGCAAAGCAAAAGTCCTCTCCGACCCACGAGCAGTGAAGGAAAAGAGGCCAATGCGGACCAAAGGCTCCATCTGCTAAAATGAGAGAGAGGGAGAAGAATATTCTAGAGGCTTCCAGTTGCCTGTAGTCCATGGCAAAAACCCTAGGAAGGCATTCATAGCTGCTCCCTCAAACCCAGCTTCTGTTGATACTGGGTGTTGAAGAAGGACTGGGTAAGGAGGCACGCAACCTGAGTCCTCTAGCTTCTTCTGACCGGTAAATGATGGTGATCACAACCCACCAAAAATGCTGGTCATTTCCAATACTTTCCATCCTAGAAAGGATTACACTCATAAGTCCACCTCAATGCTCCTCCTGTAGAGAATCCTTCCATCCAAAAGAGAAGCTCTACAAACCCAATAGCTATGATGAGCACTGACCATGCCATTCTCTTATTGAACATAGTGACAAAGTGGACTTGGTAATGGAGCAATAATATTTGTTAGCAAAGGGAAATGAGCGAAAAACACTGGGTGCTAGAGGGAAGACCAACTGTGCAAGAGTCCAACTAGAGATAGACATGTATCTCATTCTGGAATTTAAATATCCGAGAGAAGCAATGAAAAGGAGGCAAAGTTATGTCAGCAGTCTTATCCTCTCAAGACTTGCGCTACTGCCCCTTAATACATTTTTAGGGTAAAGCCATCGCAGCGTTTGTAGCACAAGAATGACAGGTCAAATTTCTTTACTACTGTATGGCAATCCACAATTCATGGAAGTAATTTTAGAGTATTTGCCATCCGGCGAAGTATGAAATCCTTTTGAAAGGATATAAGTGCCTACAAGCCTTCAACTTGGCAAAGTGCCGGCAAGCCTATGGCTCAATGCAATACCGAAAAACCTTTGATCCAGTTAATGCTAAATGCTTGCAAGCCTTCGGCTGGGCAGAGCCTCAGCAAGCCTTTGATCCGATGCAGCACTAAAAGGTCTTTGGCCCGGTTAATGCTAAGTGCCTGCTAGCCTTCGATAGGATAGAGCATCGGCAAGCTTTTGTACTGATGCAACATTGGAAAGCTTTTGGCTAGATTAATGCTAAGTGCCCGCAAACCTTCGATCAAGCAGATCATCGACAAGCCTTTGGCTCAATGCTACACCGGAAAGCCTTTGGTCCAATTAATGCTATGTGCATGCAAGCCTTTGGCCAGACAAAGCATCGACAAGTCCTTAGCCCTATGCAGTAGCAGAAAGCCTTTGGCCTGGTTAATGCTAAGTGTCTGCAAGCCTTTGGTCAGGTGAAGCATTGACAACCTTCAACCTGACACAGCATTGGAAAGCCTTTATCCTGGCTAATGCTAACTGCCCACAAGCCTTTGAGTGGACAAAGTATCGGCAAACCTTTGGCCTAATACAGCATTGGAAAGCCTTTGACCTAGTTAATGCTAAATGCTTGCATGCCTTCGGTCGGGCAAGGCATCGTCTTGCCTTTGGAACGATGCAGCACCAAAAAGTCTTTAGCTTGGTTAATGCTAGGTTCCATAAGCCTTTGACCGGTAGAGCATCGACAAACTTTTGGCCCGATGTAGCACCAAAAAGTCTTTGGCCTGATTAATACTAAGTGCCTACAAGCTTTCGGCCAGGCAAAGCACTGGCAAGCTTTTGGCTTGATGCAGCACTGGAAAACCTTTGGCCTGGTTAATGCTAAGTACCTGCAATCCTTCGATCAAGTAGAGCGTCCATAGGCCTTTAGCCCAATGCAGCACTGAAAATCCTTTAGCCCGACTAATGCTAAGGGCCCATAAGCCTTTAACCGAACAAAGCGTCAACAAGCCTTTGGCCCGATGCATCACCAAAAAGCCTTTAGCCCGGTTAATGTTAAGTGCCTACAAGCCTTTAGCTGGGCAAAGTATCCGCAAGCCTTTGGCCTGACATAGCACCAGAAAACCTTTAGTCTGGTTAATGCTAAGTGCCTGCAAGCCTTCAACTGGGCAGAGCATCAGTAAGCCTTTGGCCTGATGCAACACCAAAAGGCCTTTGGCCCAGTTAATGCTAAGTACCTGCTAGCCTTTGGCCTAGTAGAGCATTGACAAGCCTTTGGCTTAATGCAACACTAAAAAGCCTTTGACCTAGTTAATAATAAGTGCATGCAAGCCTTTAACTAGGCAGAGCGTCGACGAGCCTTGGGCTCGATATAGTACTAGAAAGCCTTTGACCCGGTAAATGTTAAGTGTCTACAAGCCTTCAACCAAGCAAAGCATTGATAACCCTTTGGCCCAATGCATCACTAAATAGCCTTCGGCCCGGATAATGCTAAGTGCCCATAAACCTTCAACCAGGCAGAGCGTCTGCAAGTCTTTGGCCCGGCACAGCACTAAAAAGCCTTTGGCCTAGTTAATGCTAAGTGCCCACAAACTTTCAATTAGGCAAAGTATTAGCAAGCCTTTGGCCTAATGCAGAACTAGCAAGCCTTTGGCCTAATGCAGAACTAGAAAGCCTTTGACTTGGTTAATGCTAAGTGCCTGCAAGCCTTCGACCGGGAAGACGTCAATAAGCCTTTGGCCTGATGCAACATCAGAAGGTCTTTGTCCCAGTTAATGCTAAGTGCCCATAAGCCTTCGATAAGGCAAAGTATTGGTAAGCCTTTGGCCCAACACAACACCAGAAAACCTTTGGCCTGATCAATGCTAAGTGCCTTTAAGCCTTCGACCAGGTAGAGAATCGGCAAGCCTTTGGCCCGATGTAGCACCGAAAAGCATTTGGCCTAGTTAATGCTAAGTGCCCGCAAACCTTTAACCAGGCAAAGCATCAGCAAGCCTTTTGCTCAATATGGTACCAGAAAGCCTTTGGTCTAGTTAATGCCAAGTGCCCACAAACCTTTAACCAAGCAAAGCGTTGGTAAGCCTTTGGCCTGATGCAACACCGAAAAGCCTTTGGCTTGGTTAATGCTAAGTGCCTGCAAGCCTTCAACTGGGCAGAGCATCGGCAAGCTTTTGGCTCAATATAACACTAGAAAGCCTTTGGCCCGATTAATACTAAGTACCTACAAGCATTCCTTTGGGTAAAGCATCGGCAAGCCTTTGGCCTGATGTAGAACCAGAAAATCTTTGGCCTAGTTAATACTTAGTGCCCATAAAACTTCAACCGAGCAGAGCATCGACGAGCATTTGGCCTGACTCAGCACCAAAAAGCCTTTGGCCTAGTTAATGCTAAATGCTTACAACCTTCGATCGAGCAGAGCATCGGCAAGCCTTTGGCCCAATGCAACATCGAAAAGCTTTTGACCCAATTAATGCTCAGTGCCCCCGAGCCTTCAGCCAGGTAGATCATCGATAAGCCTTTGATCCAATGTAGCACAGAAAGCCTTTGGCCCAGTTAATGCTATGTACCTTCAAGCTATTAGTCGAGCAGACTATCAGCAAACCTTTAGCCCGATGTAGCATAGGAAAGCCTTTGGCCTGGTTAATGCAAAGTGCCCGCAAGCCTTTGACTAGAAAAATGTCAGCAAGCCTTTGGCCCGATGCAATACCGAAAAACCTTTGACCTGGTTAATGCTAAATGCCTGCAAGCCTTTAGCTAGGCAGAGCGTTGGTAAGCCTTTGATCGATACAGCACTAGAAATACTTTATCCTAGTTAATGCTAAGTGCCAGCAATCCTTTAACCAGGTAGAGCATTGATAAGCCTTTGGCCTGATGCAGCACTGGTACGGCTAGCACTAAGCAACCACGAACCTTTGGCTAGATAAAGCATCAACAGGTTTTCAACTCAGTGCAACAATCATTAAACCTCTAACTCATTCAATACTAAATGTGCAAAAATCCTCGAGCCAGCAAAACATCGGCTAATCTAAAGTGATGACTAGAGGGCCTTCACTACAATAAAAAGGTTATTTCCCAATGCTTTTTCCTCGATGCTAAGGGTGTGTGTCGGCAGCCTCCGGTGACCCGCCGATGCTTTTGAGGGGCGTCATTAAAATATGACATTACCGACACTTTTTAGCATCGCGAGGTTTCCTATTTCTCCCCCAAACCCAAGCCCTAGTCTCATTCGCTCGATCCGCCGCAACCTCCCCCTCCTCCTCCCTCCTCTGATTTGCTCGATCCGCCGCAACCTCCTCCTCCTCCTCCCTCCTCTGATCCCTCCCTCCTCCTCTCATTCGATCGACCGGTAGCTCCTACTCCGATCCCTCTGTCCTTCTCCATCTCTTCCATCAACATCGGGTCTATCCTCACCATCTGAAGGATCGAACTACTGCTGCATAGATTTCAGTCGAGCCACCGCTGCACACTGGCCACCTCCTCCATTTCATCCTCCGATCCCTCCCTGTTCATCAAATATGTAGGTATATTTCAGCAACCTGGCCCTTCACTATGTTTTTCCTTCCAAGATCTGTGCATTGGAACTTAACAATGCCTAATGCTTCTAAATGTGTTCAAGTTACTCTTTGATCAAAATAGTAGTAGGGGTATAGATCAAACTATGCATTTCAAAGGCATAATAGTTAGTTAATAATTTTATATTATATTTAAAAAACATGCAATCTTGCTATATACAGGACTTGTAAGATATTTTGTGACAATTTACTTCTAAAGCATGGTACAAGAGTTTCAGCAATTTTTTGCAATCATTCTATTATACCTCTGTCTGCATGATTTTATTTCCTCCAACAAACTTATTGCCGCCAAGATCATCGTAGCCCGTAGCTGCTATCGACGTCGGATCACACCTCGTCTCTCCAAACTGGTCTGCGCTTTAGGACCTGCAAAACAAAGTTAGTGACCCGGGCCGGGGATTCTGGCGGTGGCACTCTGACGGTCAAGTTAGTGATGATCCAGAGGAATAGATCCTCTTGGTTGAGCCCCTTGAGATGGACTCCATGCTAGGAGGAGTGAATGATGTGTGAGTAGGGTGCAAGTGTGCTGGGGAGAGTGATGTCCGAGGTGAACTAGAGTTGGCTCTCCTGTGTGACCTCGCCTCCCTTACTTGCTTGAGTGTGTTTTTTGGTATGTTGGGGTTACTACCATTACCTCCCCCGTTGGGGGGTGCTGATGGCTCTTTTAAGTCTAGGTGGTTGCCGAACGCCTACTTCGGGATCTCTCCGTGCCAGCAGGTGCGTGCAGTGGCATTCCGTGCTGTGGATGGGATGTTTTTCCTGGTTCGTATAAGGGAACCTGCTATGCATTCTGACATTCCTCCCGGTTGCTCCATTCCAGGAAACTTGGCAGTGCCTCAATTGGGGGGCCGCTACCCCCAGAATTCGAATCTCTTGGTTGACTTCCTCTTTTGATGGTGCAGGCGGTTGGTGGAGAGCGTGGCACCTCGATCATAGAGCTCCTTCCTCTTCTGATGTAAGTGATAGCTGCGGGCAGTTATTACGGCTTGGTGGGTGCCTCTGATGCAGAACAAATAAGATGATGCGATGCAGAAGTAAATTAAGACTAATTTTTTTTTTTGTGTTTTGTTAGAAGTTGGCTTGACTCAAAAACAAGGCTAACTAATATTGAAAGAAAATATGCACTGAAAGAAAGCACAATTCAAAAGAGTAGATTATCAGAGTAATAAAGAAGTAGGATCGCTGGGGATTGAGAAACCCCCAGCCCTAGGGTTTACTCCTCTTTCAAGAAATAGATGAAGAGAGAAGAGAAGGTTTTATACCTGACTGTGATATCTCTCTTTGCTTCAATTGAAGGACACTCTCGAGCAGATTGTAGGATCCTTGGAGACGGGGTATCTTCGCAATGGATCCTCGGATTGTAGTCCTATGGCAAGGTTGGCCTTCTTCTCGTACTCTGGATCTGGAAAAGATGAAGAACAAGATAAGGATGTAAGAAACTCAAGGAAAAGACCTTTACCTGGGATAGCTCTGGACTGCTCGAACTTTGAAGATGAGGGAAGAGTATGGAGGTGGCGGTGGAAGATGGAGTGGATTTAGGGTTTGGCTGGTAGGACGGTGGCTTGCAGATGAAAAGGACCTTGGGCTTGATATAGTGGGCAGTGGCTTGGAGAAGGAGATGGCGGCCTTGAATGAAGTGGGAATAGGGTTTAGAAATTTGGGTGTTGGCGGCTAGGATGATGAAAGAAAATTAGGGTTGGCGGCCAGGGATGAAAGCAGGGCAGGGTTTTGGTAACTTTGGAGGTCTCTCACCTCCTCAAGGCTCCAATGGAACCCGGATTTACTCCCTCATGGAGCTCAACACTCAAAGAAGTACGGAAGAAGAGAACACAAGGTTGCTCAACACAAGAAAAGATTTCATTTACTCATTAAAATCAAAAGATTACATAAGGGTCCAATATATAGACCTTGCAAGAGAAACAAAATTACACTACTTCCAATGTGGGACAAAACATTCATCCTAAGCATGAAAAACTTTTCCTTGACCGACCAGGCTTCTTTCCTTGGAGTGGGCGGCCTCAAATGCAAGGTGATGGCTTCATATGGCAGGTATGTGGGGCACCTCCTAGTTCTTCTCCTTAAGTCATGGGTTTTCCTTCCATGACTTGCTCTTTCTTGGAAGAAAATACTCATCTCCTAGTCTTTCTCCTCAAGACTAGGCTCCTTCCATTCATAGCCAGGTACTTTAGGCAGGTGTGGGCACCTACCTTGAAGTCCTCTCCAAGAAAAATCCCCTACTCCTTTAGCTTGGTTACTTTTGGCAGCTTGTGGGCGCCTTCCTTGACTTCTCCTAAGAAAATTTTGTTGCTCTCTTAATGCAGAACGAAAGCTCTGATACCATAAAATGATGCAAAACGGATATGTGGAATGCGAAAGCAAATTAAAATTAATGTATTTTTTTTTTATATATATATTTTCAAAAGTCGGCTTTGACTCAAAGGAAAGATAAATTAATGTTGAAAGAAACTAAGAAATGACAGAAAGCACAATTAAAAGAAGTGGATTATCAGAGTAACTCAGAAGTAGGATCGCTGGGGATTGAGAAACTCCCAGATCTAGGGTTTGCTCTGAGTTTCAACGAAACAGACAAAGTGAGAAGGGAAGGTTCTTGTTACCTAGCAGTGATATCTCTCCATTTGGTGGAAAAAGACTCTCTCGAGCAGGTTATTAGATCCCGGGAGTCAAGGTATCTTCGCAATGGATCCTCCGATAATGGTCCTTGGCAAAGTTGGCCTCTTCTTGAACCCTGGATCCTGGAGAGAAGAAGAACAAGGTTAGGAACAAGAGACTCAGGGAAGAGAGTTACCAGAGTAGAAGAAAGGATGGGATCTGAAGGTCTTCAGTTGATCTGGAACTCCTAGGCTGTGGATTTGGGACTTCTTCTCCTAGATCTGCTGGATGGACTCTGAAGCAGTGGTAGCTAACTTGAAGATGGCTGGACTGGGGTCCTGGTGGTCGGCCACCCTTTGGAAGAAGAACCTTGGAGATGGTCTAGAGGCTAGGGTTTGGTGGTGGTGGAGTAGAGATGGGTGGACTAAGCTAGGGCTTTGGGGTTGGAGATCTCACACCTCCTCAAGGTTCCTAGGGAACCCGAATTTACTCCCTCACGGAGCTCAACACTCAGAATAAGTGCGGAAGAACAAGACTTTGCTCAAAAACAAGGAATTTCATTCATAAGATTTCATAAGATAAGTTCAAGTTACAAAAGGGGTCAATATATAGACCTATAAGAAAAATCTAAACCATACAAGTTTCCATGTGGGACTAATAGGACTAATCTACACTTTAGGCATCAAATTCTCTTCCCTTGGCCAACCAAGACTTCTTCCATGAGTGAGCGGCCCAAAAACTCCAAGAAAACTTGAAAATCAGCTCCAAATAGCAAGTTATGGGGGTGTCTCCTAGTATCTCTCCATGAATCAAGGATTTTTCCTTCATGGTTTGGCTCTTTTAGACACCTCCTAGTCTTGCTCCACAAGTTTAGGCTTCTTCTTTTCATAGCTTTGGCACTTTAGGAAACTTTTGGGTGCCTCCTTGATTTTCTCCCCAAGACATGCTCTTTTCCCTTTTATAACTTAGATTTTTATGGAACATTGTGGGGCACCTCCTTGATCCTCTCTTCAAGAAAAATTCTTGCCATCCTGGCTTAGGTTTATCTGGAAAGAAGTTGGCTCCTCCTTGGATTGAGGTATCTTGATGGATTTCTCCCCCAAGTGGTGCAAGAAAAAGGGGAACTTATTTCTTATGGTATGGGGACCAAAGACACTGGATGGAGATGTGGCAGGGAGTGTGGCACCCACTTGTAGCTGGACCATGGAAGAAAAAATGTGGCACCCTATGGCAAAGGAAATGGTGCCAACCTGGACCTGGACTTGGACTGAGTCAACATGACTCAACAAAAATTAAAATGACAAAATTACAGACTAAAAATTGGGTTGATCAGGTCAATCCCTATTACAAACCATAATTTTCTCGGGCAAGGTCAATCAGAGATCCAGATGGAACCCTGAAGTCTTCTTCTGATTCTGGTGCCCGCACCAATTCTCCCGGGGTGGGAGGAACTCGACCCTGTCGAGTATGGATCAAGCTGGCTCTGGTATCTCTCCAAGAGGTCTGGGTCCAATTCTTGTAATTCTTCTCGGGAGATCCAAGAGTCATCAGAATCTGGCCTTCCTTGCCAGCAGACCAGGTATCTTTGGTATCCTCGATTACGAGTAGAGACAACCTGATCATCCAGGATCTTTTCAATCTGCTCTTTCCTCACAGGCCAATTTGTTGGTGGACACACAGGGTCGGGATACTCTCAATAACAGGATTAGGTTCAAAAGGCTTACTGGGAATCACAGCTAGCTCCCTGTACTCTACTAGGTCTGTAATGTTGAAAGTGGAGCTAATGCCTAGCTCTGGAGGCAACATAGGCATTGGGTCCCACTCTCTTCATCACTCTAAATGGTCCAGCTCCTCTAGCATGTAACTTTCTAACGGTTCCAGGAGGAAACTGTTCAGGCCTTAACCTAATCATTACATAGTCTCCTTTGTCAAAAGTTTTGACTCGCCTTTGAGAATCAGCCAACTTCTTATAAGTTTCATTACTTAAAGTTATTTTGGCATGAATTTCTTTATGCAAGTTCTTTACATGTTGTGCAAAGTCTTCAGCAGACTCGGAGACTCGTGTGTGGACTGGCAAAGAAACTAGGTCAAGTGGTTTGTGAGGCTTGTACCCATGAACAATCTCAAAAGGGCTTTTACCTATAGACCTATTGACCGAGTCATTATATGCAAATTCAGCCCTGGGTAAATACAAATCCCAATTCCTGGTATTCTCACTCAACCAAAATCTGAGTCAATGTCCTAAACTCGACTGACGACACATTCCTAAAGAATGGACTTTATTCAAAGGAACCCTAGGTCTAAACCTAACAAACTAAGGCTCTCTAGGTTTGACCTTGGGTCGGAGGATGGCATGCAGAGCATGAAAACTTATCATGGGTGCCTAGTAGGTGACATAAGATCTTCCAGAAGTAGGTGGCAAACCTAATAGGTTCTAAGGAGTCTTGCAACCTAGAAATCTTAGTAAAGTGTAATCCCTTAGCTCTAGAAACATGAGAAGATTCAGGGAAGGGTATAAAATAAGAATCAGAGTTTTGAGGTGGCTTATAGGAAACAAGAAACATACCTTGGTTATTCAGGACGACCTTAAAATGAGGACATTGTTCTATAGGTGCACTCATCCAAACCTCATGATTTGTTCTAGGAGGGTCTACAAGTGCAAGTTCTAGGGTAGGCTGGGTGCTCCTAGAAGGTGGAAGGTTGTCAGGAAGGTCTTTGGAATGTTTATCTAGAAAGTCTTCTAAGCTACTGTCTTTTTCTTGTTCTTGGACCTTCTCAATGGGCAATTCTTGTGAACCCCTTCCTTCTTCACACTTCTCTACCAGATTTGACTCAGGGGTGTCTTCTTTGGATTCCTCAATGAGTTCAGGGGTATTCTCACTTAAACTCTCATTGGGTGCAATTTCCTCTTCCTGAACTTCCTCAAAAGGGTCTTCTCTTAGGGTTAGCTCCTGAATTCCTTGAGTGGCAGGGGTCCCCTCAATAACCCCATCAGGTAGGAGTTGGTTAATTGAATTATCGGGAGAGATATTCTCAAATTCTTTTTCTTCGTATTCATCTATCAAACTTATGTCAGGCTCATATATTTCTTCCTCAATCTCACTGAAAGGTTCTAATCTATTCTCCTTTGATTCCTTGTTAAGTATGGCTCTGGTCAGGTCAACTAATTTTGGGATGGCCATGCCTAACTCCTTCTCAGTGTTATCCTTCTGGTCAAGAGGTGACACAAGTAGGAATTGACAAACAAAAGTCTGGTTCATTACGGGTATCGGATCAATCGGAACTTGACTCAAGTTGGTAGAGGTTGGCTTTAAGTCCAAAGTACTTGATTGGTTATATCTTAAAGACCACTCATAGTCTTGGGCTTCTTGGTAGGCTCGGTCTAACTTATTGGTCTTTTCAAGGCATAGCTTCCTATAAATGTCTGGGTATAACCCAACCCTAAACCTCGATATGATCTGAGCTTCGGTCTCAATGGTATTGCATTTCATGTCATACCACTGGAAGTCCTCGATATATTTAGACACAGGCCTATTACCTTGTCGCAATTGGTACCATTGGTCTAAAAGTCTTTTCTCATAGGATCTACCTAGGTACCTATCTCTCAACTTACTTCTCATATCTCTCCAAGTATATATTTCTTCTTTTCTTTGATAACACTCACGCTCAATAGCATACCAATGCGACCTAGCATGTTTGGTGAACTTGGTTTTGGCCAACTTAACTTGTCCTAATTCCGATATGTTAGTATACTCAAAATACCGATCCATTTGTTCTTCCCACTTAATATATGTCTCTTATCTTCCATCAAAAGTGGGTGCATAAGGTTCGGTGTTCCTAACGGGTCCCTTCTCTGAGTCAACCAAGTATGGGTATAGGCTCCTAGGATTAAACTCAGGGGCAAGATCATGGTCATAGGCTCTTAGATCAAACCTCCAATGATTAGGTTCAGGATCCTTGTATAAAGGTCTCCTAGGCTCTGGGTGTGGGTGAGGTTGGGGTCTACCAAATTCTGAGTCAGGGGTCCAATTTCTATGCCTAGGTTCCTCAAGTCTCTGGGCTCGGTCTCTAAACTGGGAAAAAGTATCAGTCATATCCTAACTCAATTTGGTCATACTTTCGGTAAGAGTTCTAATCATGGCCTCTAAATCAGGTTGGGTTTGACCAGGTTGGTAGGGTACTCCATTCCGGGTGGACATGATGATGCAAGCAAGCTCACCAAATGAGACTCGACTGAAATGACTACGGGCTAACTAGACCTAGAGCCCAAACTAGATGCCCAATCAGAGTGGCAAGCTAGCCTGTAGTAACTCGGGACTCAGCCAGGCAGGTGTAAGGGGAGTGTTAGGTCCCTAATTGCCAATCCTAGACACCAATCAGTGATTGGCCAGGTAGGCGGACCAGCACACAAGCTCTTCGGGATAGAATCCCTAAACCACCGTTCTAGACACTGAGTACAAAGCACACACAGAGTAACTAGACAAACTGACTCAACACTAGCCTAGACCCGACCAGTTGGTGTCCCTAGCCCACTAGGGCAAATTAGGTCTAATTAATTTTATGATTAAAGGCTTAGGTTCGAATGCACGGGAGGTGGTTTTGGGCTAAGGAGAGGGTCTCAATCCTCCCCTTATGTTGCAACTTCGGTGCCCTTAAGATAGATTCAATTTATGCACACTCAAATAAAAACACAGCTTGCAGAAAATAAAAAGTAGAACAGCAGTAAAATTGATCTCAGAAAATCTACAGAAATTAATAAATCATGAAAATTTTATGTAAATTACTTTCAATTATACTGGTTCCATCAAAATAAGAATTACTTAATTTAGAGTTTTTTTGCAGGGAGAAACAATTTAAATAACAGGATAGTTACTGGCAGAAAACAGAACGTGTGTCCCGTTTACAATCCCTGCCTAGAAGTTATAACCCAGCGGCACCCCTACACGCCCTAGGAACCCCTGTGGAATGGGAGGAGGAGGCTTGTGTCTCGCTTGTTCCTAGGACCGGACGGCCAGGGGAGTCTACTCCAGGCAGCAAAAGTAAAAAGGAACGAAAAAAAATAATCAAACAAGCAAGAACCCTAGACAAGGCTCTGATACCAAGAATGATGCAGAACGTAAGCTCTGATACCATAAAATGATGCAGAACGGATATGTGGAATGTGGAAGCAAATTAAAATTAATGTATTTATATATATATATATATATATATATATTCAGAAGTCAGCTTTGACTCAAAGGAAAGATAAACTAATGTTGAAAGAAACTAAGAAAGCACAGAAAGCACAATTAAAAGGAGTGGATTATCAGAGTAACTCAGAAGTAGGATCGCTGGGGATTGAGAAACCCCCAGATCTAGGGTTTGCTCTGAGTTTCAACGAAACAGACAAAGTGAGAAGGGAAGGTTCTTGTTACCTAGCAGTGATATCTCTCCATTTGGTGGAAAAAGACTCTCTCGAGCAGATTATTGGATCCCGGGAGTCAAGGTATCTTCGCAATGGATCCTCCGATAATGGTCCTTGGCAAAGTTGGCCTCTTCTTGAACCCTGGATCCTGGAGAGAAGAAAAACAAGGTTAGGAATAAGAGACTCAGGGAAGAGAGTTACCAGAGTAGAAGAAAGGATGGGATCTGAAGGTCTTCAGCTGATCTGGAACTCCTAGGCTGCGGATTTGGGACTTCTTCTCCTGGATCTGCTGGATGGACTCTGAAGCAGTGGTAGCTGACTTGAAGATGGCTAGACTGGGGTCCTGGTGGTCGGCCACCCTTTGGAAGAAGAACCTTGGAGATGGTCTAGAGGCTAGGGTTTGGTGGTGGTGGAGTAGAGATGGATGGACCAAGCTAGGGCTTTGGGGTTGGAGATCTCACACCTCCTCAAGGTTCCTAGGAAACCCGGATTTACTCCCTCACAGAGCTCAACACTCAGAATAAGTGCGGAAGAACAAGACTTTGCTCAAAAATAAGGGATTTCATTCATAAGATTTCATAAGATAAGTTCAAGTTACAAAAAGGGTCTAATATATAGACCTATAAGAAAAATCAAAACCATACAAGTTCCCATGTGGGACTAATAGGACTAATCTATACTTTAGGCATCAAATTCTCTTCCCTTGGACAACCAAGATTCCTTCCATGAGTGAGCGGCCCAAAAACTCCAAGAAAACTTGAAAATCAACTCCAAATGGCAGGTTATAAGGGTGTCTCCTAGTATCTCTCCATGAATCAAGGATTTTTCCTTCATGGTTTGGCTCTTTTGGACACCTCCTAGTCTTGCTCCACAAGTTTAGGCTTCTTCTTTTCATGGCTTTGGCACTTTGGAAAACTTTTGGGTGCCTCCTTGATTTTCTCCCCAAGACATGCTCTCTTCCCTTTTATAACTTGGATTTTTATGGAACATTGTGGGGCACCTCCTTGATCCTCTCTTCAAGAAAAATTCTTGCCATCCTGGCTTGGGTTTATCTGGAAAGAAGTTGGCTCCTCCTTGGATTGAGGTATCTTGATGGATTTCTCCCTCAAGTGGTGCAAGAAAAAGGGGAACTTACTTCTTATGGTGTGGGGACCAAAGACACTGGATGGAGATGTGGCAGGGAGTGTGGCACCCACTTGTAGCTGGACCATGGAAGAAAAAATGTGGCATCCTATGGCAAAGGGAATGGTGCCAACCTGGACCTGGACTTGGACTAAGTCAACATGACTCAACAAAAATTGAAATGACAAAATTACAGACTCAAAATTGGGTTGATTAGGTCAATCCCTATTACAAACCCTAATTTTCTCGGGCAAGGTCAATCAGAGATCCAGATGGAACCCTGAAGTCTTCTTCTAATTTTGGTGCCCGCACCATCTCTTGAGCATGGGGACCAGGGACACTGGGATGAAATGTGGCGCCAACTGATCCTGGGAGTGTGGCGTCCACTTGCATTTGGCCTTGGAATAAATAATGACGCCCTAGGGAAAGGTGCCAACCAGGACTTGACTTGGACTTAGACTGAGTCAACATGACTCAACAAAATGAAATGCAGACTCAAAGAAATAAAATAATCTAGTTGACCAGGTCAACCCTTATTATAAACCCTAATCTTCGGGCAAGGTCATTCAGAGATCCAGATGGAACCCTGAACTCTTCTTTTGATTCTGGTGCCCGCATCAGCCTCTCTATGATCCTCGGGTGACTCACCGACATCCAGGGAGGACGGTGTCGCCCTTTGATTGTTGGTGCATTCGTCTGAGATGGAGGCCGAGCTAAAGAGGCAGGGCTCGACAAAGTGGTGCTCGACCTCGAAGGGGCTCCACTTGGTAGAGGAGGGCTGGGCTCGACTCCAGACCAAGGGGCTCGACTTCGAGGAAGCTCGATTTGGTGGAGCAGGGCAGGAACCAGGTTCGTCTCCTTCTTCCTCCTTCCCCCAGTAGAGTAGAGTTTCTCCTTTTGAGGTTTGGGTCCTCGCAGTCTATCTTCCTTCTCTTCTCGAGCTTTCGCTTTCCCATTTCTATAGATGTCTCGCTTTGGTCCTGGCTTCCGTCCCTCAACCAACCAGGTTAAGGCGGGTCCTTCTGTGCCGAGACCACCTTTTTCTTCTTCTGATGAGGAGGGGGAAGGGGCGCGCTTTTAGTTTAGTAGGAGGCGTCCCCCTGGTGGCATAGTTATTAGGGAGCTTGAATCTAGCCCCACTCCTCCTTCTCCAGTCGAGCCCATTTCTAAACCTGCTCGATCCACAGATCCCGATGGGATTGCTTTGACAATCTCAGCTGAAGAACTGGGGACCATCTGGGATGTTTATGGCATCCGTCATTCTGTCCGGCTTTTGATCCCTTGACCAGGGGATCGGGTTACTTCGAGTAGCCCGAGCCGGATCGCCTTCTATGAGGAGACCTTCTCAGAAAGACTTCGCTTCCCTTTCCACCCTTTCTTCTTGTTAGTGTTGAGCAACTATCATCTGGTCCCTGCTCAACTCGTCCTGAATGCCATAAGGACCATCTTTTGATTTATAGTGCTTTGTCATTTTCACAGGATTGTCATCCATTTTTCCTTATTCAAGGCCTTCTTCATCTTGAAGCACCACCCTACCAAGGACGGGTGGTGGTCCATCTCTTCTCGCCCGAAGGATATTAGATTTGAACTCCCCTCTTCCATCAAAGGGTGGAAGAGCAAATTTTTCTTTGCCACCATTAAGGGGATCGACTGGGTGTGGAGTGACCCAGATCGATCCCCTAACCGAAACTCTATGGTCGAAGTAGCTGACTCAGATGTCTTCGAGCTGCTTCGCACCACCCAGATTCTTTCCTTCGAGGTTTTGTTGTCAGAGCAAAACCTCGCCGAGGCCGGGGTCGGCCCAACGAGAGAGTTGGGTGAGTTCGGCTCGAGTTCTTCTTTTTTGTGCCTCTTACTCTGTTTCTCCAAACTTGGAACTGATATTGGATCTTTCGTATGCAGGTATGAAGTTCTCGGTGGATGACCTGCTCTCGATCACCAGGAAGAGGCCTCCATTGGAATTGGTTCAAGAGTCCTCCTCGAAGATGGCTCGCGATGAGAGTGCATCAGTGGCCGCTCCCGCCGCACCGACCGAGCCGAGCAGGAGGGAGACCAAGGCCACCCCTGCACAAGGAAGGAGGGTGGTTGTTGTGATGGCGGAGCTAGGTTAGAGGGCAGCCGGGCCCATGCCAGAGCGGCCGAGGTGACAAGAACCGGCCCCTGCCCCAGAGCCTAAGGTGGTCATCCAGGCCAGGACAGTGGCCATAGCCGTTGCCGTCATGTCTCTTCCTCCCCCGAAGCTCATTGTCGTCGAGGGGGAGGAGGTGCGAGGAGGAGCAGAGCCGATGCCTGGGGCACTACCTGAAGGGGTACCGAGCTCCCACACTACCCTTGAGGCCTCTCCTACCAGCGGAGTAGGCGATTCCACCTCAAGGGAAAGTAGGAGGGAGAGGGATTACCGCCGGGTCCCATTCAGACTAGCTCCTGACGTCTCATTGCTCCAGGACCAAAGGCTGGCTGAGCGCATGATGGACTTTTCAATCCAATTATGCGACCAGTGGGAGATGGCTAGAAAGTTGCTGGGGGATGTGATTAGCAACATCTTCCCCCAACTCTTCTCGGTAAGTCATTTCGCCTTCTTGATTTCTTCCTTCTCCTCTCTCTCTTTGTGCATTGGTTACTGATGTCTTATTTGGTGCAGATCGGTGCCGAGACCCTCCTGATCAGAGACTGCTGTAGAAATTGGTTAAAGAATGACTAGCAACGAGCAGCGGAGGTCGAGTCCTTGAGAACCAAGCTGAAGGAGAAGACTGATGCCTCCGGGGAGCTCGGCATAAAGAACAAGGAGCTACAGAAAGAACTCACCAACATTGAGAGGCACTCGAAGGAGCTCCAGGAGAACCTTGACCAGGAGTGGGGCTGGTCAAGGAGCAAGGCTAATGAGTTCACGGCCACCGAGAAGAGGCTGACTGAGTTCAACGCCGAGGCAGTCCGGTAGAAGGGGCGTGCTCAGTCCCGTCAGGCCGAACTAGATGCGACGAAAGAGATGCTGGCCGCCACCGAGAAGAGGGCCATTGCTATTAAGAAGGAGGCAACAACGATGGCCAAGTCGACGAGGTGGCAAAGAAGCAAGCTGTCGAGGCAAAGAAGGGGGCTGAAGAGGCCATGGCAAGGTGCAAGGCCTCGAAGGAGTTCACCATCGAGTTCCATGAAACAGCGTTGGACTCCTTCTACAAAGGCTTCATATACTTGCGCTCCAGGGTCGAGGAGTTCATTTTAACAAGGGCTGAGCTTTCCTCAGATATCCCAGTGCTTCAGACATGGAGCCAGCCCCAGACTCAGGTGCTGCTGAGGAGTTGGCAGCCATCTCCGTTCCTTCCTTGCCGGCAGTGGTTAATGAAGCCAGAGCTACACAGACTGAGGCCCATGGAGATGGCATCTCGAAGCCACATAGCCTCGGCGAGGGACTGCCTGAGTAGGGTAGATTTCCCTTCCTGTTTTTCTTTTCTTCTATCTTTGACCTAGGCTACCCGGCATGTCTGGGGCCCGGGGACACTTGTAATGAACCAAAAATTTTCAATGAAGCAAAAACTTCTAACCATCTCGGCTCGAAACTTGTTTACCTCTTTCCTCTTTTTCTTCTTCTTTTCTTTTTTTTGTGCATGTAATGAGGTTAGAGAGGAGGCTTCCACTTCATCTCTGAGCATCTCAAAGATGGATGGGTGTTCCTGAGTGCCGGAGTGCTAGGCTTCAAGCTTCGGTGCCGGAGAGCTGGGCTTCGGGCTTGATGGCCTGAGAGCTGGGCTTCAAGCTTCGATGCTGGAGAGTTGGGCTCCATGCTTGGTGGCCTGAGAGCTGGGCTTCAAGCTTCGGTGCCGGAGAGCTGGGCTCCGGGCTTGGTGGCCTAAGAGCTAGGATTCAAGCTTCGGCGCTGGAGAGCTAGGCTGCGGGCTTGGTGGCCTGAGTGCTGGGATTCAAGCTTCGGCACCGGAAAGCTGGGCTCCGGGCTTGGTGGCCTGAGAGTTGGGCTTCAGGACCTAGTGCCAGAGATTCATGGGATCCGGACTTTGATGCCTGGGAGATGGGCTCCAGGACTTGGTACCGGAGAGTCATGGGATCTGGGCTTTGATGCCTGGGAGCTGGGCTCTAAAACTTGGTGCCGGAGAGTCATGGGATCTGAGCTTTGATGCCTGGGAGCTGGGCTCTAGGACTTGGTGCCGGAGAGTCGTAGGATCCGAGCTTTGATGCCTGGGAGCTGGGCTCCAGGACTTGGTGCCAGAGAGTCGTGGGACATGGGCTTTGATGTCGGGAGCTAAGCTCCAAAAATTGGTGCTGGAGAGTCGTGGGATCCAGGCTTTGATGCCTGGGAGCTGGGCTCCAGGATTTGGTGCCAGAGAGTTGTGGGATCCAGGCTTTGATGGGTGGGAGCTGGGCTCCAGGATTTGGTGCTGGAGAGTTATGGGATTGGGGCTTTGAGTGCTAGACCTGGGGTCGGGCGATGATTCTCCTGCAAGGCAAAAAGAGTTTGCACAAGGAGAATCTTGATATTAGTAAGGAAGGACCTTACACTATTGATGCAAGAGAGCTGGGCCCTGGGTTTTGGTGCCGGAGAACGTGGGCTCCGAGCTTGAGTGCTGGAGAGCTGGGCTCCAGACATCGATGCCGGAGAGCTGAGCTCCGGGCTTTAGTGCCAAAGAGTTGGGCCCCGAGCTTTAGTGCCGAAGAGCTGGGCTTCGAGCTTAGATGCCGGAGAGTTGGGCTACGGGCTTGAGCATGCCAGAGAGCTAGGCTCCAGGCTTGAGTGCCGGGGAGCTGGGTCCATGCCTTGGTGCCAGAGAGCTGGGCTCCGGGCTTGAGTGCTGGAGAGCTGGGCTCCGGGTATCGGTGTCGGAGAGCTGGGCCCCGGGCTTGAGTGCTAGAGAGCTGGGCTCTGGGCTTCTATGTACCGGTCCTCGAGCTGGGCATCGACATCCCTGCAAGGCAGGGAGCAATTTGTGCAGAAGAAAATTTTTATTTTTATAAGAAGAGATCCTTACACTACTGATAATATTTTCTCAGGTTGTAGGCATTCCATGTTCGTGGGAATCTGACACCATCCAGATCCTCGAGATAGCAGGCTCCATGTGGAAGAGCTACAGCCACCTTGTAGGGGCCTTCCCAGTTCAGCGAGAGTTTGCCGCACTCCCGGGGTTGAGATGCTTCGGCTAGGTGCAGCACCAGGTCACAGGGTCGGAAGACCTTTGGCCTTACCCGCGCGTTGTAGTACCGGGCCGCTCGTTGCCAATATGTCACCATCCAGAGCCATGCTTTGTCCCTGGTCTCCTCAAGGAGGTCCAGGTTGAGTAGAAGGCACAACGGGTTCTCCACTTCGTCATACTGCTGTACCCACAATGTTGGCATGCCGAGCTCGATCGAGATAACGGCCTCAGTGCTGAAGACAAGGTTGAAGGGCATTTCATCCGTCGCCATTCTAGGCATTATGTGGTAGGCCCATAGAACACTTGGGAGTTCCTCCGCCCATCTACCCTTGGCTTGATCCAACCTAGTCCTGAGTCCCTGGAGGATAGTCTGATTGGTTACCTCGGCTTCCCTGTTTGTTTGGGTGTAAGCCACTGAGGTGAAGTGGTGTTGGATGCCGTGCTCGGCACAAAATTCTTTGAACTCCCGGTTATTGAACTATCGTCCGTTGTCAGTGATGATGCTACGGGGAAGCCCAAAGTGACAGATGATCAACTTTCAGAAGAACTGGCGGACCTTGGCTTCTGTGATCCGTGCTAGTGGCTCTACCTCTACCCACTTGGTGAAGTAGTTGATGGCTACTATTAAGAACTTCCACTGCCCTAAAGCTAGAGGGAACATGCCCAGGTTGTCCATCCCCCACTGAGCAAATGGTCATGGGGTGGAGAGCTGGGAGAGTGGCATTACTGGTTGGCACTGTATATGGGCGTGGCGCTGGCATCGGTCGCTCCTCTTCACGAAGTCTGTGGCATCCTTCCTCATAGTCTCCTAATAGTAACCTTGATAGAGGGCCTTGTACGCCAGTGTCCTCCCTCCGACATGGTTTCCGCAAAGTTCTTTGTGGATCTCTCAGAGGATGAAGGTTGCCTCTGTGGGTCTCAAACATTTCAAGAGTGAATATGAGTAGGATCGGCGATAGATTTGTCCTTCCATAAGGACAAACCGCAAGGCCTTCTTCTTGATGAGGCCTGCCTCTGCTCAATCTTCTGGCAGAGTGCCATCGATGATGTATCTAACATACCTATCCATCCAGCTCTGCTCCGGGGTGACCTGCTGCACCTTGGTGGGAGCTTCATTGCTTGGACTTTCGAGGTACTCGATATGAGCTCGCCCTAGTGACGAGTCCGGCAAGGTCGCAAGTCTGGACAGTGTGTCGGTGCATGCGTTCTCACCTCGGGGAATGTGAGAGATGCTGAAGCACTGGAAACCTATCATGCTTGAGCAGACCTGCTCCAGGTACTTCATCATCTGGGGGTCTCTTGCTTCATATTCTCTGGAGACCTATCCGGCTACCAGTTGGGAGTTGGTGAAGACCTTCAGGCTCCTTACACCTAGCTCGTGGGAGACCCTAAGGCCCGTGAGGAGTGCCTCGTACTCTGCTTGGTTATTTGTTGCGGTGAACTTGAAACGGAGTGCGCATTCAGTCACAACTCCATCATTGTTGGCGAGGATTAAGCCTGCACCGCTTCCACCCACATTGGACACGCCATCGACGTGGAGGATCTAGAGCTCGTCCTCTATACTGGGCTCCTTTTAATGCTCTAGGACCGTCTGCTCTGGCTCTTCGGTGAGTCCTGCACACTTGACCAGGAAGTCGGCCAGCACTTAGGCCTTCTAGGATGACCTTGACTGGTACGCGATGTCAAACTCGCTGAGCTTTAGTGCCCACTTGGCCAAGCATCCGGACATGTTGGGATGGCTAAGCACAGCTCTCTCAAGGGCTGGTCCATCAAGACCGTGATTGGACGTGCTTGGAAGTATGACCTGAGATGTTGAGCAAACATGATAAGTACAAAAATAAGCTTTTCGGATCGGGTATACCTGATCTCGGCATCCCGGAGGAGCTTGCTGGCGTAGTACACTAGCTTTTAGGATCCATCCTCATCCGTGCGGACAAGGACCGAACTGATGGCTCCAAGGGTGACCGCCAGGTTCAACAGGAGCTCCTCTCCTGTCTCCGACCTGGAGAGCAGTGGTGGTGATGCCATGAAATCTTTAAGCTCCTCGAAGGCTGCCCTGCACTCCTCAGTCTAAATGAAGTCGCTCATCTTGCACAGCACCTTGAAGAAGGGGAGGCAGCAGTCCGCCGACCTCGAGATGAATTGACTTAGTGCAGCGATCCGACTCGTCAAGTGCTGGACCTGCTTCTTCGAGGTTGGGTGCTCCATGTCGATGATTGCCTAGACCTTCTTCGGGTTCAGCTCGATCCCTCTTTGGGTCACCATGAAATCGAGGAACTTTCCTGTTGCTATCCTGAAGGCACACTTCGCCAGGTTCATCTTCATCTTATGCTCGTGAAGGTTGTGGAAGGCTTCCACGAGGTCGGCTACATGGTCTAAACTTGGCTTGCTCGTGACAAGCATGTCATCCATGTACACCTGCATATTCCTGCCAATCTGGTCTTGGAAGACCCAGTTGACCTGGCGCTGGTATGTGGTGCCAGCATTCTTCAAGCCAAACAGCATCATTCGATAGCAGTACGTCCCATGGTCGGTGATGAAGGCAGTGTGCTCCTTATCCTCTAGGTGCATCTGGATCTAATTATATCCAGAGAATGCATCCATAAAAGAGAGCAAGCGGTGCCCCGATGTGGTGTCCACTAATTGGTTAATTTTTGGTAGAGAGAGGCTATCCTTAGGATAGGCCTGGTTGAGGTCAGTGTAGTCTACACAGATCCTCTGCTTCCCATTATTCTTCTTCACCATGACCACATTTGCCAGCCAGCTCGGATATTGTACCTCCCGAACAAAGCCGGCTACGAGGAGTTTGTCCACCTCCTCGTTGATCGTCCTTTATCTCTCCGATGCGAAACTTCTCTTCTTCTGCTGGACAGGGCGGTACTTTGGGTCAATACTTAACTTGTGGGTTATGATCTTTGGCGAGATCCCAGGCATGTCAGCCGCTATCCAGGCGAATACGTCAATGTTCATCCAGAGGAACTCCAGAAGGTGGGCCCTTTCATCATCTTGTAGCTGTGCTCCAATCTGCACTATCCTCGTCGGGTCAGCTCCAAGAAGGTATGACAGTAGGTGCTCGACTGGGCCACCTCTGGGATCTTGTGCCCTTTGGTTGAGGTCGTCCGAGCTGGGGTCATCCTCAGCAGCCTTGGCCCCGGGGATGGTTTGGAGACAGTGTTGAATGGGTTGGGGTGCCTCCCTCATCTCTCCAATGCCATAGGGAGTTGGGAATTGCATTAACAGCCGCTTCGTGGATATGACCGCGTTGAGCAGGTTGAGCCCGGGTTGGCCAAGGATCATGTTGTAGGCAGAAGGGAGCCAAACAACCATGAATGTCATCATGACAGTGCTCTATCGAGGTGGAGTCCCAGCAGTAACGAGGAGGGTAATCTCCCCTTCGACCCCCATGGAGTCACCCATGAAATCGACAAGAGGTGTGTGCACGGGTCTGAGCTGAGCAGGGAAAAGATTCATCCTGGAGAAAGCATCTTTAAAAAGCACATCCATGGAGCTTCCATTATCAACCATGATGTATTTTATAGGATGTTTCTCGATCATCATCTAGACGACCACAGCATCATTGTTTATATTTTTATTTTCATCCCCCCTTCCCTCGTAAAGGGAAGTACATTTTCAAGATTTCCCCAACCTCGGGCCTTCTTGGAAGCATGCTCGGCTCCCCAGCATATCATGCCGATCGACTTTTCGGTGGGGCGGTTGTCGACGAAAGGGATCGGAGGGAGCGCGACGAGCGCCTGAGGTTCAGATGGAGGTCTGCCCCCCACGAACCTTCCGAGGTAGCCCCTCTTTATGAGGTCTTCAATCTCTCTTTTGAGGTTGCAGCATTCCTCGATGTCGTGGCCGTAGTCATGGTAGAATTTACAAAATTTCATCCTATCGCGACCATTGGATGGCTTCAGCGGAGGTGGGCACTTCAGGTAGAGCTCACCCAAGATCTCCATGAGGATCTTCTCCCTTGGGGCAAGGAGAAGAGTGAAGCTCTCTTCCAGGATGGGGTCTCCCGTAGGCATCGGCCTCTGGCGGAAGTTCGGAGTGGCTAGTCCAGGCTTCCACATCTCGGAGGTCTCCCTGGGAGAGGGCTTCTTCAGAGGCCTTCCATCCAACTCTCTCCTCATTCGATCCGCCTTCTCAGTGCGGACGTACTTCTGAACTTGGAGGATGAGCTCAGAGTAAGTCTTGGAGAGCTTTTTGTTAAGAGAGTAGGTCAGGCAGGAGGTCCAAAGCCCTCTCTTCAATGCTAGCATAGCGACTAGCTCATCAAGGTGGTAGATCTCCAGTGCGGCAGCCTTGAAACGGGCCACGTAGTCCCATAGGAGCTCGTGGTCCTACTGCCTGATAGAGAAGAGGCTGTCCATCTCATGGTGCACCTTCCGACAAGCATCGAAATGAGCCATGAACTTCTACTCCAGCAGAGCAAATGAGCTAATACTCTCTGGCTCCAGGTAGGTGAACCACACTCGGGCTGCTTTTTGGAGAGTAGTAGGGAAGGCGATGCGGAGGAGTGCGTCGATTGCTCCCTGGACCCTCATGAGGGCTTTGTAGCTCTCAAGATGATCCAGGGGGTTGGTGGTCCCATCGTAGGAGTCCACCTATGGCATGCAGAACCGATCCGGGATCGGTTCCTCTTAGACTTCTCGGGAGAATGGGGGATGGGCATCATAACCCGCTGGCTCGCTGATGGAGCCCATAGATTTACAAACTGGTGGGATAATTCTGCCAGCTTGTGGTCATGCTCCTCCAGGCGCTTCTCTGCCATGTGCTTGATGGCTTCGTCAGTAGAACCCTCCGTCGAAGGAGACGAAGAAGGTGACATGGGATGGTGTCCATGATGGGGGTCTTTCCTTTTCAAGCTCAGTGGGCTCTAGCTATTACCCGCTAGAGGGTCGGGGACCGGCACTCCTGATCGGTAGATCCAGCCCGTTGTCTCTTTGCCAGAGTCCGGTGACTACCCCGGTGGTCGGTGGTGGCCCGCGGCTGTGAAGGCCTTCCTTGGAAGGAACGCAGGCTATCGCTGGGCACCGTAGCATGGGCCGCGGGGGTCCCTAGCTGCTGGTGGGTGGGGATCGATGCTGGTGCTGGAGCTGGTGCACTACCACAGTGAGGATCTGCATCTGCTGGGCGAGTGTGGCCAGCTGGATGTCCAACGGAGGTGGTTAAGCTAGAGCGGAGAGCTCCCCTTCTAGACTATGCGGGTCCCCTTGGGAAGGGGGATCTCCCGCATGGCTGGTGGAGACTTCTCTCGCTTGCATCATCACTATCCTCCCGTTGAGTTGCTTGCAGGGGATTTAGGTTGGATCAAGACGCATCCTACCTTCCCCCTACCTGGTACGCCAATCTGTTGCCACCAAGATCATCGTGGCCCATAGCTGCTATCGACGTTGGATCGCCCCTCATCTCTCCGGGACTGGTCTGCACTACAGGACCTGCAAAACAAAGTTAGTGACCCGGGCTGGAAATTTTGGTAGGGGCACTCCGACGATCAAGTCAATGATGATCCAGGGGAACAGATCCTCCTAGTTGAGCCCCTTGAGATGGACTCCACGTGATGAGGAGTGAATGATATGTGAGTAGGGTGCAAGTGTGCTGGGGAGAGTGATGTCCGAGGTGAACTAGAGTTGGCTCTCCTGTGTGACCTCATCTTCCTTACTTGCTTGAGTGTGCTTTTTGGTATGTTGGGATTACTACTGTTACCTCCCCCGTTGGGGGGTGCCGATGGCTCTTTTAAGTCCAGGTGGTTGCCAAACGCCTACCTCGGGATCTCCCCGTGCCAGCAAGTGCGTGCAGTGATGTTTCATGCCGTGGATGGGATGTTTTTCCTGGTTCATTATAAGAAAACCTGCTATGCATTCCGACATTCCTCCCAGTTGCTCCATTCTAAGAAACTTGGTATTGCCTCGATCAGGGGGCCGCCACTCTCGGGATTCGAATCTCCTGGTTGACTTCCTCTTTCAAGTGGTGCAGGTGATTGGTGGAGAGCATGGCACCTCGATCATGGAGATCCTTCCTCTTCTGATGTAAGTGGTAGCTGCGGGTAGTTATTACAGCCTGGTGGGCACCTCTCTGTGATCCTCGGATGACTTGCCGGTGTCCATGGGGATGGTGTCGCCCCTTGGATTGCTGGTGCCTTCGTTTGAGGTGGAGGCCGAGCTGAAGAGGTAGGGCTCAACTCCATGGTGCTCAACCTCGAAGGGGCTCTACTTAGTGGAGGAGGGCTGGGCTCGACTCTGGATCAAGGGGCTCGACTTTAAGGGGGCTTGATCTGGCGGAGGAGGGCAGGGCTCGACCTCGAAGGGGCTCCACTTGGCGCAGGAGGTCACCATGGTTCCTTGTGCACACTAAGCCATACTTTGGTTCATACTCATTCATGGCATTGCGACATGTACGGGGTGTTCTGGGTATGGTGGAAGGTGTACGAAGGATGTGAGTGGACCAACAAGGAATTGATCAATCCTAGTAAGATGATATGTTATCCTATGTAATCTCTTCGATGAGTGACTCAAGGAATCTTTGCAAAGTGGGATGAGATTAGAAGTGGCTTCTAATTAGTCATCAGCTGAGTCCTCATGATCGAGCTGAGATTTGATATGATTAAGTGTTAGGGTTTGACATTTATCCATACCCATCACTTAATCATGATAATGGGAGATCAAAAGATTAAATTGCACAGTAACTTACTACTGAAGGATATTTTGGTAATTTCCACCAAATTCCTCATCTTCTGGGTAGGCATGACACGTTGCTAGACGTCAATTTTGTCTTGTGGGTTTTCATGAACTAATTGGATTGGTTTCATGAGTCAATTCGATGTGTGATTCGAATTGGACAATTAGGTAAGCCGATTTGACCTAATTAGGTCAATCGGGTTCGATCGGATCGAATCGGCTCAAACCTAAACCTACTGCTGGCTAGATGTTGAACCCAATGGGTCACACACAATTGAGAGTAGGCCAAGGAAGTTACTCATGGTTTAATTAGGGTCATGGGATCCTAATTGGTTAGCCAGATTGCATACTAGCATATGTAGGCTAACCCAATTCCTAACCCAATTGGATTGGGTCTGGTTGCTCGCTAATTGGGCTAACCTAATTAAGGAAAACCTAAATTAGGTTGAGTCCTAAGTAGGGATAGCCAAATCAGAGCTTGATCTGATTTTATTTTGGACTTTTGGACGTTTTATTGAAGAGTCCATTTGAGTTGGGACTCTAGATGCCAAAATGATATCTTGGCATTCAAAAAGGCCTAGAAAAGTCTATAGTTCTCTGATATGAAATATTTTTATATAGATGTAAAGAGGATTTAATGCTCTTTCTTTTGACACCCATATTGCATATGCTTTGACTAGTCAAAGGTTGCATGGGGTGTAGATAAAGTTGACCACAACATAAAGGTTTCTTGGTGCCTTTTGGCGCGCGCGAGAAATGAAGGTGCACACAGAAGGACAAAAGTCCTTCTGCAGATGAAACACTCAAGTGTTTTATTTTAGTGGGCACCTTTTCATCTTATCCCACACCTTTTGGATATATTTGACCGGTCAAGGTTTTTTGAAAGGGCTTGAAAAATGGATGGAAGCAAAAGCGCGCATGAAGAGACGCATCTCTTCATGTGGCGCGCACCCTGAAGCAGAGTCCTTCTGCTTTCAAGACTCTTCATATTCTCTGGTGTTTGGAGATTGAAGAGGCACCTCTTGGCTTCCTAGGGACTGATACTTGCCATGTGGCAAGTTACAGATTGTCTAAGAAAATGGATGGATGCCAATATGTCTTTTGGTGCATGAGGAGACATATTGGATATGATTTTTCAGTCTTGAAAAATCATATCTGATAACCTGTTGGAGGACATATCACATGCCCCTCTTAAAACTATAAATAGGGGCGGTGATATGAGTTTCAGATCTTTTTCATTTTTCACTGTAAAAAAAAAAGAGATATTCTGAGTGTTCTTCCACTTCTCCCTCATTCCTTCTTACTTTAGGACAAGACTTGTCTTGTTAAGACAAAGTCTTTTCTACTAGGACAAGGCTTAGTTTTAGGACATAAGCCTAAGGGATCCTAGAGGAGGGTTGTCCTAAAACTAAGAGTTATTTAGGACTGTGTCCAGAGAGCCCTACAGTATGACAGGGTGTCCTACAGTGGTCAAAGTTCAAAAGGCTGACAAAAGAGTCCTGTTGAAGCAAGCAACCCCGGTAGGGATTCTTCCTTGGTACCATTCTCGTGTGGATCACCGTTGGAGGGCTGGCACTTGTGAGCCTCGTAGAAAAGATTGGATTTCAGCGATCCGGGTATGTATTCTAACTTCATTTATGTTTCGTTGATTAGTATTGCATAAAGGATTCCTGGGAATTAGGGTTTTCTAACCATATTAGGGTTTCATGCTTAGAATTTTGTTTTGAAATTCACTTCCGCATGCTGCATGATTCCCGGCACCCTGGGATAATTCCCATCAGTGGTATCAGAGCCAGCCTTGTGGCATACCAATTATGAATCATTTTTGAAGTTCATGATTTTCACATATCGAGTCGACCCGACTAGTGATCGAGCCGACTCGAACCCTGTCATGTTAACTTTACTAGAATCTTATGATGAAAATGTATATTAGGGTTAATATGTCAGATTTCTGGTTTCTTCATGAAAAAGGCATGTTAATGCATTGATATGAAATTTTGCATATTAGGATAATATGTTTAATTTCTGTTTTTCATGAAATGCATGTTATCATTTCAAGTATGAAATTATGCATGTTGATTGAACCAAGTAACTGCTCTGGATTGGGGTTGCCATAGTCGTCCGGTCATAGGAGTAAAGTAGGGTGTAAAAAGCCCACTATGTCCATTCTATGGGTTTCCTATATCGTGTAGGGGTGCAACTTTGTGGTAATTTCCATGAATGAGTGAGGTGAATGGTATTTTACATTAATCATGTCATGTTTTGCATATTAGGGTAATATGCGTATTATCATGCTATGCATATTAGGGTAATATGCTTGTTGTCATGTAATGCTTTGCATATTAGGGTAATATGCTTGATGACATGAATGTTTTGCATATGTTAGAGTTATATGCAATATGTTTATATTTGTTATAAACATAGTTATCATGTTTATGTTTATACTTGTAGTTATAAATGTAATTATTATGATAGTATTTAGAATGTGTTTTTGAGACCATCAAAGTTCTCATAAAAATCATATTTAGTCATAGTAAAAAACTTAGTCATGATGCAAAACCGATTAGGGTTTGATTAGCCGATTGGTGTCTAGGCAAGTTATTCTGGGAAGGTAAAGGGAATGATATTTTTAATTGGTTCCGTTGTCTAACTTGGCCAATTTAATTGGTGTCTAAGGAAAGCAACGGGGGGACCCCCTCACCCCTTCCACATATCTGGCCAATTTGGTCATATCTAAACCTTAACTTGAGAATGCTAATTGATTATGTATACTATAATTTGCCTTCCTTCATGCTAAGCCAAATTAATATCAAAACTATAGTAGGTTTGTTGTGTAACACAAGATCTACTCTAGGGTTTGATATGAAATTTGTATTGGTGCACTTAGCGCTTTATGGCATGGTTGAAATTGTTGCTTTGTTGTGTAACACAAGGGCAACAATCTTCAATTATAGCTATATAGAAATGAAGGGTTTGACTAAACTAAGATATTATAGTTTGTTGTGTAACATAAGATTATAAGTGTCTTAGAGGCAAAGATAATTATTGAGAATTGCACGGGTTGCAATTGAAAAGTAAGTCCTACCTTTGAACTTATTAGTATTTGTTGTGTAACACAAGGCACTAATGAGGAATTAGGATCTCAACCCCACTAAAAAAATCGGAAAGGTTTCTCGCTTACCATAGTTGAGGGTTATGGTATTTGAAGAAAATAGTATGAGACATAATTAGATAGAAAGTCCTTATCCAGTTATGGATGTCATCTTAAGTGGTCTGCTGATATTGTTCTTTAATTAAATATAGGATATTTATTTTTATGGCTTCAAATTTATCGTTGCATGGCATCTTGGATGCTAATAAGTTAACCGATTCAAACTATGTGGACTGGTTGAGGAAGAAGGCTGATAGAGCCTGTTCCCATTGTAGCATGTTTGGGCATTGGAAGAAGGATTGCAAGACTTGTCTTGCAAATGTGAAGCTAGATGCAAGTGGTGCATCTAAGGGTTTGTACATGATACAAACCAATTTATCATTGAGTGAATCTATTTCTAATCATGGGTATTGGATACCGCATGTGGGTCATATATTTGTAAATCTTTACAAGGACTCTACAGAATTAGAAATTTAAAGAAAGGTGACTTCAAATTATATGGGGCAAGTGAAGAACCCATATATGCTGAAGCTGTGGGCACCTATCTTCTGTTATTACCTTTGGGTAATAGCATAAGGTTGGAAGAATGCTACTATGTGCCAAATATTATAAGAAACATTATTTCAATACCCTTGTTGTTATAACAAGGATATGAAATAAGTATAAAGAGCAGTGGCTGCTCTATTCTTTATAATAATACAATATTTGGGCATGGTTGCTTTGTGAATGGTCTTCTAACTTTAGTACTCAATGATGAAATACTTCTTGTAGATAACAAGAAGAGAAAAAGAGAATATCAATGTCACATATCTCTAGAATTGTCGGTTAGGTCATATCAGTGAGTCAAGGATAAATAATTTAGTCAAAGAGGATTACTTTGACCCTGATGATTTTCAATCATTAGGAACTTGAGAGTCTTGCCTCAAAGGGAAAATGACCAAGTCTCCATTCACTGGATATGGAGAAAGGGCAACTGAATTGTTAGGTCTTGTACATACTGATGTGTGTGGACCTATCTCAACTCAAGCCAGAGTAGGATATTCTTCTTTCATCACTTTTATTGATGATTTATCAAGGTTCGATTATGTGTATCTTATAAAACACAAGTCCGAAGCTTTTTATAAGTTTAAAGAATATCAGAGTATGGTTAAAAGACAAACTGGACTTAGTATTAAAGCTCTTCGGTCTGATCGAGGAAGGGAAAACTTGTCTAGTAAGTTTTTGAACCATCTCAAGGATAAAGGCATTATTTCTGAATGGGCCCCTTCTTATACATTCCAGTTAAATGAAGTGGCAGAAAGGAGAAATCACACCTTGTTGGACATGGTGAGGTCCATGATGAGCTTCACAGATCTTCCCATTTCCTTCTGGGGACATGCCTTGGAGACTGCTGCATATATATTAAACAGGGTTCCATCTAAGTCAGTAAGTAGCACTCCATTTGAGTTATGGAATGGTAAAAGACCAAGTCTTAAGTACTTAAAGATTTGGGGTTGCCATGCTTATGTCAAGAATAACTTTGGACATAAGTTAAGTGCTAGGTTGACAAGTGTAGGTTTGTTGGTTACCCAAAAGAAGGTAAGGGATACCTCTTTTATAATGCTACTGAGCAAAAGATAATTGTCAGTAGGCATGCTACATTCTTGGAACAAGAGTTTATCCAAGAAGGATGTAGTGATTCTTTACTTGAGTTGTGTGAAGAACAGAACCAACAAACTGATGAGCCTTCAAATAAAGTTCCTCAACCAGAGGTTCTTGTGGATCAAGAACAGCCACAATACACACCTCCTCTTCGAAGGTCAGAGAGGGTGCGAGGAGCATCTCTCAGATATGGCTTTGTCATCCGGGATGACAATGAAGCCAGTATCATACAGGATGATGATCCTATGACCTATTTGGAAGCTGTCGAGAGTAGGGACTCTAACAAGTGGCTTGGTGCCATGAAATCTGAAATGGACTCCATGTATTCCAATCATGTTTGGACATTGGTAGATCCACCTGAAGGAATTAACTCGATAGGGTGTAAATGGGTCTTCAAGAAGAAGATTGGAGCAGATGGTCAAGTTGAGACCTATAAAGCTAGGCTGGTAGCAAAAGGTTTTAGACAAAAACATGGTGTAGACTATAATGAAATCTTTTCTCCAGTAGCCATGCTCAAGTCCATTCAGATACTGCTTGCCATAGCAGCATACCATGACTATGAGATCTGGCAAATGGATGTAAAGACTGCTTTCCTTAATGGAAACCTTGAGGAAGAAGTCTATATGTCACAGCTAGAGGGGTTTGTCTCAAGTGGGAGACCAAACCAAGTATGCAAGTTAAAGAAGTCCATTTATGGACTTAAGCAAGCATCAAGGAGTTGGAACATCCATTTTGATGAAACAATCAAAGGATTTGGTTTTATCAAAAATGTGGATGAACCATGTGTGTATAAGAAGACAAGTGGGAGTGCCATTATTTTCTTAGTTTTGTATGTGGATGATATACTGATCATTGGAAATGATATCCTAATGTTGCAATTGGTTAAAACATGGCTATCATCAAAGTTTTCCATGAAGGATTTGGGAGAAGCATCCTATATACTAGGTATAAGGATCTATAGAGATAGATCCAAGAGGATGATGGGCTTATCCCAATCTAGGTACATTGACTTAGTATTGAAGAGATTCAACATGGATGGAAGTAAGAAAGGTTACTTGCCAATGAGTCAAGGCATACAACTCTCTAAGAAGATATCTCCTAAGACATCAGAAGAAAGAGAGAGGATGGCTATGATTCCTTATGCTTCGGTTGTAGGATCGATTATGTATGCCATGTTATGTACCAGGCCTGATGTCGCTTATGCCTTGGGCATGTGAGCAGGTTTCAGGTAGATCCAGGAGAGGATCATTGGAAAGCTGTGAAAAATATTCTTAAGTACCTAAGAAGGACTAAAGATATTTTTCTAGTATATGAAGGATCTGAGTTAAAACTAGAAGGTTATACAGATTCTAGTTTTCAATCAGATTCAGATGATAGCAATTCCATATCAGGATATGTCTTCACCCTGAATGGTGGTGCAGTGAGTTGAAAAAGTACAAAGCAGCCTACAGTATCTGACTCAGTCACTAAGGCAGAGTACATAGCTGCTAGTGAAGCCATAAAGGAAGCTGTCTGGATGAAGAAATTCATCATGAAATTGGGCATGGTTTCTAATGTACAATAGCCAGTGCCATTATACTATGACAACACTGGGGCTGTTGCATAAGCTAAGGAATCAAGGTCTCATCACAAGTCCAAGCACATTCTAAGACAGTTCCACCTCATTCAAGAGATCATTGAAAGATATGATGTTACCATTGAACGAGTTGACACAAAGAACAATAAAGCAGACCCATTCACTAAAGCATTAGCCAAGCAGCAGTTAGATCGCCACTTGGATTGTATGGGCATAAAGTATAAGGGCGATTGGCTTTAGTGCAAGTGGAAGTTTGATAGAAAAATGTCCTAAGAGCCAATCATTGTTTGGGCCTTTTAGTAAACTTCCAACTCATATATGACATCATTATTTATAATAAAGTCATTTGATTCATCATATACTGCTGTGTCAAATTATTGACTATGATGAACCCCATAGAGTAGGGCAAAGGGATTAGGCTTATGATAAAATAACAGTGAGACCTAATTCCTATAAACCCTAATCTAGAATGTTCCTAGTCATTGGACCATCGATTCGGGGATCGATGAATCCGATAAGACTAGCTTATCCTATGTATGCTCAGTTGATGAGGGTGGTTGGTCTCACAACCACTTGTGTAGAGACACTAATACAAGGATAAGGGTGCTCATTAAATTATGAGTACACTAAACTGATCCGCACCGGGACTATCTTATGGAAGTCTTACTCCTTGTCAAAAGATAGATCCCAGAGTAGAAGTTGTGCATGTGATCTTCAGACCTGAGGTCACCATAATTCCTTGTGCATACTAAGCCATATTTTGGTTCATACTTATTCATGGCATTGCGACATGTACGGGGTGTTCTGGGTATGGTGGAAGGTGTACGAAGGATATGAGTGGACCAACAAGGAATTGATCAATCCTAGTAAGAGGATATGTTATCCTATGTAATCTCTTTGATGAGTAACTTAAGGAATGTTTGCAAAGTGGGATGAGATTAGAAGTGGCTTCTAATCAGTCATAAGCTGAGTCCTCATGATCGAGCTGAGATTCGATATGATTAAGTGTTAGGATTTGACATTTATCCATACCCATCACTTAATCATGATAATGGGATATCAAAAGATTAAATTGCATGGTAACTTACTACTGAAGGATATTTTGGTAATTTTTATCAAATTTCTCATCTTCCGGGTAGGCATGACACGTTGCTAGACATCAATTTTATCTTGTGGGTTTTCATGAACTAATTGGATTGATTTCATGAGTCAATTCGATGTGTGATTCGAATTGGACAATTAGGTAAGCCGATTTGACCTAATTAGGTCAATCAGGTTCGATCGGATCGAATCGGCTCAAACCTAAACCTACTGCTGGCTAGATATGGAACCCAATGGGTCACACACAATTGAGAGTAGGCCAAGGAAGTTACTCATGGTTTAATTAGGGTCATGGGATCCTAATTGGTTAGCCAGATTGCATACTAGCATATGTAGGCTAACCCAATTCCTAACCCAATTGGATTGGGTCTGGTTGCTCGCTAATTGGGCTAACCTAATTAAGGAAAACCTAAATTAGGTTGAGTCCTAAGTAGGGATAGCCAAATCAGAGCTTGATCTGGTTTTATTTTGGACTTTTGGATGTTTTATTGAAGGGTCCATTTGAGTTGGGACTCTAGATGCCAAAATGATACCTTGGCATTCCAAAAGGCCTGGAAGAGTCTATAGTTCTCTGATCTGAAATATTTTTATATGGATGGAAAGAGAATTTAATGCTCTTTATTTTGACACCCATATTGCATATGCTTTGACTAGTCAAAGGTTGCATGGGGTGTAGAAAAAGTTGACCACAACATAAAGGTTTCTTGGCACCTCTTGGCGCGCGTGAGAAATGAAGGTGCGCACAAAAGGACAAAAGTCCTTCTCATCTTATCCCACACCTTTTGGATATATTTGACCGGTCAAGTTTTTTTGAAAGGGCGTGAAAAATGGATGGAAGCAAAAGCGCATCTCTTCATGTGGCGCGCACCCTGAAGCAGAGTCCTACTTTCAGGACTCTTCATATTCTCCGGTGTTTGGAGATTGAAGAGGCACCTCTTGGCTTCCTAGGGACCAGTACTTGCCATGTAGCAAGTCACAGATTGTCTAAGAAAATGGACGGATGCCAATATGTCTTTTGGTGCATGAGGAAACATATTGGATATGTGATGGGGACATCTCAAGCACGGATCTTGGAGCAAGCATAATTCTTGGAGTGGCACAGATCTAAAAGCATTTTTGGAATAAATTTATTTAGGATTTATCTTTTGTTTAAAATTTGAATTAGGATTTGGTTGGTTAGGATTGATATATGGATAGGCTTATCTTATCCTATCTTATATTTGAATTTGATTTAGGATTTGGTTGGTTAGGATTGATATATGGATAGGCTTATCTTATCCTATCTTATATTTGAATTTGATTCGTTCTTATCTTTTTATCTTGTATTCAAATTCAAATGAGGGTTGGAAAATCTATAAATACCACCCTCAGCCTTTTGTAATAGGAGGATGGATGAATAAAATTTCTATTGTTATGTGTGAAGGATCTGTGTGCTCCTAGGGTATCTGTATGATCCCTTCTCCATCTTCCCAGGGTTTCTGTGTGATCCCTGATTTTGGGCATCTGTGTGAGCCCAGGGCATCTATGTGAGCCCCTTTGCTATGTGCTTGTTCTTCTAGGGCATCTGTGTGAGCCCCTTTGCTATGTGCTTGTTCTTCTTGGGGAATCTATGTGAACCCCAGTATTTTTTCTTAACCCTGCACCCTCTTCTTTCCTCCTTGCAAATCCTAATCCCTGGTGACTTACATGCTCACCAGCGATCCAGTCCAATCCCTGTCCCGCATCAAATGGTATCAGAGCTAAAGGATTAGGATTTTTCTGTTTCATCACCGGCCCACTATTCTCTTTCTTCCCTATTTCAAATCTCGTCCACGGATCCTTCCCCAACATCGACGTCGGACCACCCTCCCCCCAGCCGGTCACCCACCACCATTCCTCCCTTCCATCCCTCACCCCTGTTTTCTGCTTCGTCTATGCCAAGCTCTCCAAGAACTGCCTGCAGCCCATTTTCAAAGCACAGATTTCAAAGCCACACCATTTTCAAAGCAAAGTTGATTAAAAAAAAAAAAAAATATCATGGTTATGTCAAGCTAAAAGTTTGGAGTTCCCGGAGCTGAAGTCAAGCTGAAGCTGGAGCCTGACCCAAACTCGACAGAGTCGAGTTTTTTTCCCCACCGTAGGAGAATGATGGGGACATCTCAAGCACGGATCTTGGAGCAAGCATAATTCTTGGAGTGGCACAGATCTAAAAGCATTTTTGGAATAAATTTATTTAGGATTTATCTTTTGTTTAAAATTTGAATTAGGATTTGGTTGGTTATGATTGATATATGGATAGGCTTATCTTATCCTATCTTATATTTGAATTTGATTTAGGATTTGGTTGGTTAGGATTGATATATGGATAGGCTTATCTTATCCTATCTTATATTTGAATTTGATTCGTTCTTATCTTTTTATCTTGTATTCAAATTCAAATGAGGGTTGGAAAATCTATAAATACCACCCTCAGCCTTTTGTAATAGGAGGATGGATGAATAAAATTTCTATTGTTATGTGTGAAGGATCTGTGTGCTCCTAGGGTATCTGTATGATCCCTTCTCCATCTTCCCAGGGTTTCTGTGTGATCCCTGATTTTGGGCATCTGTGTGAGCCCAGGGCATCTATGTGAGCCCCTTTGCTATGTGCTTATTCTTCTAGGGCATCTGTGTGAGCCCCTTTGCTATGTGCTTGTTCTTCTTGGGGAATCTATGTGAACCCCAGTATTTTTTCTTAACCCTGCACCCTCTTCTTTCCTCCTTGCAAATCCTAATCCCTGGTGACTTACATGCTCACCAGCGATCCAGTCCAATCCCTGTCCCGCATCAATATGATTTTTCAATCTTGAAAAATCATATCTGATAACATGTTGGAGGACATATCACACGCCCCTCTTAAAACTATAAATAGGGGTGGTGATATGGGCTTCAGATCTTTTTCATTTTTCACCGTAAAAATAAAAAGAGATATTTTGAGTGTTCTTCCACTTCTCCCTCCCTCCTTACTTTAGGACAAGACTTGTCTTGTTAAGACAAAGTCTTTTCTACTAGGACAAGGCTTAGTTTTAGGACATAAGCCTAAGGGGTCCTAGAGGAGGGTTATCCTAAAACCAGGAGTAGTTTAGGACTGTGTCCAGAGAGCCCTACAGTAGGACAGGGTGTCCTACAGTGGTCAAAGTTCAAAAGGCTCACAAAAGAGTCCTGTTGAAGCAAGCAACCCCGGTAGGGATTTTTCCTTGGTACCATTCTCGTGTGGATCACCATTGGAGGGCTTGCACTTGTGAGCCTCATGGAAAAGATTGGATTTCAGTGATCCAGGTATGTATTCTGACTTCATTTATGTTTCGTTAATTGGTATTGCATAAGGGGTTCCTGGAAATTAGGGTTTTCTAGACATATTAGGATTTCATGCTTAGAATTTTGTTTTGAAATTCACTTCCGCATGCTGCATCATTCCCGGCACCCTGGGATAATTCCCATCAGGGCTTGGCTTTGAGGGGCTCAATTTGGGGGAGGTCGCTCTGCTCTGACCTAAGCATCCCGATCTTGTGGGAGCCAACATGGTAGAGGACGGAGCATGGCTTCAACAAGCCATCCCGACATTATGAGGGAGCTCGGCCCGGCAAAGGAGTTCGAGGAGGAGTATCTGGCATGGCAGCCTTCTACAACATGGCATCTGACAAATGTTCTACATCAGGGATCCTCTGACAGGTGTTCCACGTCAGTGATCCTGCCAAATCAAGACTAAACATGTTTACCATGAATAGAGAATAATATAATTAACAAGAGTCAGGATTCCATAGCCAAACACATTTCATATTCAAAATTGTTGATATGTCATGATTTCAAGAAATAGATTTCAGTAAATGATTATTTTCCTAGATATATACAAATATGTAGTTAGTGATGCATCATACACCAAATTGTATGAGGAAAAGCCTGAAGTTATTGCCATATAACCCATTCTCATAACTAAACTATATCATGATCTTCTTAGTAAATAAGAAAAACCACTGTATTTACTTATGGTAGTACAGAATTTATTTTATCATTATAATATTAAAAAGAAGACTCAAACCACCAACCCCACACCATAAAAAATGCTAATAAAAAATTTTGACCATAAACCATAGAAAACAAGGTAAGCATGATTTGACAAGTTAAAGACCTAGGAGAACAACATTCCTAATCATGTAGACAAGAAAAGGAGATCAAGAAGGAATGGTTGAATGAACAAAATAAAGCTTAGCATTTAGTCGACCATATAAGATGCAAACTGTAGCTTTCTAGATACTAGACATCTTTCTTAGATTGATCTCTCACACTTCGACCATGCCACAACTCTTTGACAAGGTACATTACTTCTTCAACATCTACCTTAAAGTCAAATCAAACAGAATTCAAGAAATTATGAACAAAATATGGCTCAGCAGGGTAATCATTGTTATACCAAACTACATTGAGAAGCATTACTATGAAAGTGGTGTGGGGATTAAGGCAAATGTAATATCCAAAAATGAAAAGCTTTAGAAGGGGAAAAATTGTTTGAACATAATATAGAGCATGTTGGCATGGAGTTCCTTTTCCGACCGGGTGGAGCTACTGGATCGTAGGTCCGCTTCCTGGTTCACCTGCAAAACAAATCCCTTGCTGGAATTGCTCCGGTGGGGGACACTCCGATGCCTAAGTCAGAGGCGGGCTCCAGCCACAGAATGGGGAAGATTCTGAGGAGGATAGATGGAAAGGAAAAGACTTTGAGATTTTTAGGAATATCTTGTGCCTTACCTTGAGTGTCCCCTCTTACCAATATTTATATTGAGTTGTCCAGCCTGCGGTTCCATTTTTTCTTTGGCGATTACGATGGGGGAGTTAATTCTTTCTCCTCGATTCGTAATTATGGACGGTTACTAAACGGTTCCGGCCAGGCCGGAGATGTTGCTAATGGAGTTAATGATCACGTGCCATAGTCATGTTCCAGAGGCAGTTAAGTAGTCGACGATAACCGTTGTTTGTCACATTCGTGGAGATTCGAGATAGATCAGAGATCTGTCTTCAGGCTTCTTTTTTAGGGAAATGTTCTGTAGCCGAATTGAAGGGACATCTTCATCTTCGGACCCCTTTGAGATAGATCGGAGATCATGCTTTCAGTGAGGGTCGAAGACTTTATCCTCGACGTAGGCCGAAGATTGTGTCTTCAGCTGATAGCGAAGATCATGTCTTCAGTTTAGGCTGAGAGCCCTATCTTCAGTAGGGGCCACGGTTGACTCTTCAAATGAAGTTGAGAGCTTCAGCTTCGGCCTGCCCATCATTTATTTGATTTCTTTCAGATGCTTTGGTTCGAAATGCATGATTCGGGAGAAATGTCTTCGACCGATCGAACTGATGGCTAGCTTGTGCTTGAATTGACATATCCCAACAATTGTCCCCTACTCTCAGTTTTCAAAGCAACAATCTGCCTCGAAGAGTGAGAGTATTACTGATTTATCATTTTTTCCTAGGGAATGGTGCGTAGATGATTACAAAATCTCTGATTGGACTTTCTGTCATAACTGCTGACCTATTCGAGGATCAGGTGATGGATAGTTTTCATCCCCTGATCGGGGTATAAAAAAAGGAGCAGGTGGACTAGTGGCTATCTCTCCTTTTTATGTTGTGTGATGGTTCAACCGATCTTTTGGTTGGGATTTAAGGGACGGTCATGGCCTCTTTCCATCCTTCAGAAAAGAGGTGCATTCCATTTTAGCCATTGATTTGTGCGGGTTATGATCTCTGGTCTATTCCGTGCCAAATCAGTTTAGGGCTGTTTGGGTTTGCGCACCCATCCCGAGCATCCATGGCAGATTTGGGGAGAAGGTTCCGTCTATTAAGATGTCGCCCTGGAATTTCTTTGTCCTTTATGAGGAGGAGAAAACGTCTAGTTGAGGAAGCTTCTTCATCCTCGCATACTTTTAACTTTGGCCCAGCCTTCCCTGTTCTTGGCCATCGGTCCCTTCCGCAGGTAGAATCTTCTTTTTGTTTCTTTGTTTTATTCTTTTGTCATGGCTGAGACCGTAGGAAGTCAAAAGGAAAAGGTTGCACCTTCTGGGACTGATGATGTGGTGAGTCCAGAGTTGGTTTCCAGCTCCGTCTCACCAGAAAAGATTGCACACCTTCGAGAGCAATATCACATTCCCGAAGGATTTCCTTTGATACTTCCAATGTCTGAAGAGCGTGCAATATCACGTTCCCGAAGGATTTCCTTTGATACTTCCAATGTCTGAAGAGCGTGTGCATAAACCTCCCGTCAGGTGTCTTGCTCTATATGAAGACCATTTAAAGGCCAGTCTTCGATTTCCCCTACACCCCTTCTTCGTCAGAGTTTTTTGTATGTATCAAATAATGCCTATGCAGTTGACTTCGAACAGCATTCAAAACATCTGTAGATTTTTGGTCCGGTGCCACATTGCCAACGTGAACCCCAGGACCAATTTGTTTACCGCTCTTTTTGCTCTCAAGAGGGATTTACATGGTCGTGAATGGTGGGTAATCGGTCCTCAGCCTGGTCGTAAGATCATAAAGGATATGCCCAGTGCCATCCATGGGTGCAAGCCCAACTTTATTTTTGTATCGTCTACCAAACCATGGGGTTTCAGTAGCGAGTGAGGGGAGCCATTCCTGGTCACCAATGATGGGAAAAAAGTTTTGGCGGTCCATCAATCTGATTATGCCTTACTAACTGATTCAGAGGCAGTTCCCATTCGCGAACTGTTAGAGGAGAGGAATCTCCATCTTGTAGGGATCAGCGAGTTTCCTGCATTAGGTATAAATGGCAAAAGTTTTTCACCTCTTCTCTTTCTTTTCCTTTATAGTCCAGTTGATTTAGAGGGGCTTTTCTACTTGCAGGTGGTGGAATGAAGCCTAACTTGGGCTGGCTTCACCAATTTTCCAAAAAGAGAACAGCTCCAGCTCCCCCTTCAGGATCGGGGGCCCGAAAGAAGGTCCAAGTGGATGATCCTAAGAGAAGCAGAAGTACTTCGACCTCTAGAGGGACCTCTGGAGGAGATGGGGTATCGATGACGGAGGCTCGGCTGGAGCCTCAGTTGGTTGAGTCTCTGCCGACGGTTAGCTCTCCAGTCCATATGAGGGAGAGTCCATCTCCGGTGGTTGATGTACCACCGCCTTGCCCCCCTATGGTGGATAGGAGCAAGGTACCACAAGTCGAGGAGGAGTCTGTCTGGAAGTCTTCTCCAAATGGTGGCCATCGCATGGGCTCTTCAAAGTTTTCCCCTATGGGGGGTCTTTTGGTTCCTGCAGTGGCTAGGCGGACACTAAAGGATACTCTGTTGTCTCATGATTTGGCAGTTATTTGAGGTTGAAACCTTGCTAAAGTATCTGATTATGCCTATTCTTCCCTGCTATAGGTGAGATATTCACCGTCCCTTGCTTGTCCGATGAGTCATTCAATCTATGACTAATCTTACACCTTGTTTAGTTGGTGCAGTTGGTCTACGACTTTATTTTCATGGAAGAGGGCCTGAGGAGCGTTGATAACCTCCTTCATGGTTTGAAGGAGGAGCTCCACATGGCCAAGGCCAAAAGGGAGGTGGCCGAAGAACTGAAGCAATCCATGGAGAATCGGCTTGCTCGCGTGGATGTTGAAGTTCGGGGCCTAAAGGGTGAGCTGAAAAATGCCCACTTGATTATCGCAGGGCAGGGGGTTGACTTAAGGAGGAGCAGGAAGCAGATTAACTCCTTAGAACATTCCGTCAAGGAGGATCAGGAGACGATCGAGGGCCTGACCAAGGTGGCTAAAAAGGCAGCCGAAGAGGCAGCTTTGGCAGCCAAAAGGGAGTCCGAAGCCATGAAAAAGAAGGCAGCTAGAGCAGTTTTTAGGAAATCCTCATAGTTCCAGCAAGAAATGAATGAGGCGAGTTTGTATAGCTATCAGCATGGCTTTAATGACAGACTTGCCAAGGTCAGCGAAGTCCTCCCCGATCTTGATCTTTCCAGCATCCCCGCCTTTGACATTGAGGAGGAAGAAGAGGAGGAGTTCGAGGCCATAGAGGAGGAGGAAGAGATGTCGAACTGGAGGGATGAGATCCCAGTTGTAGTCGAGGGCTCAGATATGACTATGGTCCAGGCTGAGGAGACTGAAGAGATGCCAGGCCTAAAGGAAGAAATCCCAATCGTAGCTAGGGGCTCGGGTGTAATTCCCGTTGAGGCTGAAGAGGGAGTTCATGCTGAAGAGGGAATCACGGTCGAAGAGGGAGTCCAGAACGAAGAGGGGATCCAAGTTGAAGACTCTCTGGATCTAGCCCAAGTTGAAGAAACCCTTTCCACCCAGATAGATAGGATACTTCAATCTTGCGATACTGGATCCCTCTTAGCTGATCCTTAGGGACTTGTTTGGCCTTAGGCCATATATTCCTTCTTTTCTTTCCCTTGGCGTGTAACTGGCAAACTCTCCTAAATTAACAAGCAATTTTTTTCTTTTTTGTGTATACCATGATGCTTTCTAAGTGTTGCACTTTTATGAATGTAGACTTCTCCTTTTTGGCTGCAAAACAAATAAGAGAGTTTCTACATAAAAGGAGAATCTTTAGTTTGCCGACTTACCGGAGGTGTAGTGACCGCCCTGTCGTCGCTTGGAGAAGTAGTGGCGATCAAATTCATAATTACTATGCAGGGGTACAAGGATCATCGTGGCTGCAGCCTTTTGATGATCCCTCCCAGCACACTAGTTGCAGCCTTGATCCACTAGGGCGGCCGCACGTGGCGTGCCTAGGAGCCCATTGCAGATGAGGATTTTTGAATTTTGCTAGTTTCAATATAAGGAGGAGAATCTCTTTGGATCAACTATCATTCGCTCCTAGCAACACCATTTCTAACACCATTTCTCTTTCCTCATCGCTGCCTTGCTCTAAGGGTTTGCTGCGCTATGAGGCCAAACCTAGCATAGCTCAAACGACCAGCAAAGGAGAAACCAACGAGGGGTTTCCAGGTAAGGAGATCTGATCGAAGGTGAAGATATATGCTAGTGTTGCCATGCGCCAAGGCCAAAAGCAATGATCCTATTGAGATAAGTTCTTCTTCAGGGGAGGAACCGATTTCTCCCAAGAGGGTCGTGCCAGCCGGGCCATTTGTGAGATCGAGCTCACAAGATGTTGGTAGGGCTCCCCCACATGCTGAAGGTGCTAAGCCTGCGGCTTTGATGGTAGGAGAAAAAGGTCCGGTAGGGTGCGATACCCTTATCACCGGAGCCGGGAGGCAGGGATCTGGGGATCCTTTTCCTGCCTTCCTCCTTGGGGTACAGCAGGTAGCTTCTGGCACACGTGTTACCTGCCTATACTTGTCGATTGAACTAACCTTGTGTATGTGTCCCTTGTTCTGCAGATTTCTTGCAGCCTTTCTTTGCTGGAGAAAGGTGCTCATGAATCTATCAGTTACAACGAAGATCTCCGAAGCCACATGGCTTTAGCTGTGGCTAAGAAAGATGTCGCCAAGAGGCTTCGGGTTGCTGCAGAAGAAGAGAGGGATAAGGCATTTGCTTTGAATGATGCCTTGAAGAGACAGATGGATACTATTCAGGCACAGGTGGCCGAGTTGTCGATTATTATGCAAGAGAGGAGAAAAAAGGTAGTCTCTCTTGAACTGCTGCTGAGGGAGGTACTACGGGATGCTGAGGAGCCGAAGTCTCGTCTAGTCGAATTGGAGAGGAGAGTCGAGGAGCTGGAGACAGATCATTCGATGGCCAACTAGAGGGCTGTGCAAGCTGAAGAGAGGTCTTCCAGGGCTGTTGAAGCTTATAAAACTTTCCATGCTTTCAAAGATAAGGCAAGCAAAGCAGTGTCAGAAGGATACTCTTCAGGTTACGTCGATTGTCAGGATAAAGTGAAGGAACTTTACCCTAACCTGGACTTCTCCTTGCTTGCCATCCCAGAGGGTAGATCCATAACCTCCAAGGTCCAGCCTGAAGTGATGTCGACTCTTACTCTCATCTCAACTGCCGAAGAGGCTGACAAGAAGTAGATATGTTGTAATTCTTTCAGCTATCTGTAATATCTCCCTTTTGGACGAGATTTTTCATCCTTGAAATAAACGACCAATTTCTTTCAAACTAGTGTCTTTTGGGTTGACTTTTTTTTTCTTCTGGATGATGGGTAAGCCGAAGACTGTTCGATGTAAGGTTGGTGTTGAAGATGAATTCCAAAGTAAGATCGGAATGCCGCTGTCGATGATTGACCTTGATTAAGTTTGGCTGATGTCAGTTACCCACCGTAATCATTCCTTCTACATTGGAAAGGACATGACAGACAGGTGTCATCTTTCTATCGGCCATCAATTGAGGAACATTAAGCATGATCTTCGTTGCCCGTGTCGAATGCATAAATATTCGAACGATCCATCCCCACGCATCCTAGGTGCCGCCATATCTTCCCTTTTTTAGAGAAGGCCATTAATGTGGTAGCCGTTCGAGGGAGACGATTTTGGGTTCAAAGCACCGACGGTCTCCATCCCCCATAGTAGTTATTGGCGATCATGGTGTTCCCAGGCAGCCACCTGGATTCCGAGGCATCGCTTCGAGACATGGCACTCTTTGGTATGTCTGGGGAAAGGGATGGAGCATGTTTTCCTGCAACCGTTCGTGGGTGTAGGGTCCTTTTAAATAGGACCCTGTCTTTTCCCTGCCATAGGCTATCGAAATTTCAAACTTTTTCTTTGAAAATTGCCCTCCTTCCCTTAGCACAGCAACAACATGAAGTTCAATATCTCTGACCTTAAGAAGGCAGCTATGAACAGGGCCTCCGATGCTCGAGCTGAGGGTGAGCCTAGTTCAAAGGCTCCCCGGAGAAGTGACAATGTGACCCGCAAGGGATCATTGCTCGCTTGGAAAGGCAGATCCGGGTTTTGGAGGCTCGCTTGGAGGAGGCCAGGGCCCGAGCCGAGGTAGCCGCTGCAGAGGTGGAGGAGGCTAGGAAGGTGGTGGAGGCCATCTCAGACTTCATGGCATCTTCCACCTACAAGGATGAAGTTGTCGAGGAGGTCCTAGATTCGTACCACTAGGGGTTCCGAGAACATCAGGACAAGGCTTTCAAGTACTTCAATCTGAAGGGCTTGGAAAACATCAAGCCTTCTATCCCCTTCCTTGGTCATGAATTTGACTCCGCTTTGAAGAAGAGTCGGAGTCCGACTCAAAAGAAAACTCTGGGGCCTCTCCATCCTCCTTCCAAGGCTTTGACTCCTCCCGCCAGCATGGGAAAGGGCTGGCAGGTGGTTTTTAGATCCACTTTTCCGTTATCTGCACTTCTTCTTCTTCTTTTTTTTTTGTAAAAATATGGCAATGAAATGAAAAATTCTGACTTTCTTCATACTTCTTCTTTTGTGACTAGTACTACTTAAATGTAGACCTTATGATATGGTGAAAGTGTGGATTTCTCAAAGCCATTAGGGATATGTAGAGGGGATGAGATCGGTTGGATCATCTCATCAGATTCTTGCTGTTGATAGGATGAGTTATATAGATTCACTTCAACATGTTTTCGGATTTACTGTAGGGTAAGGCATCCAAGCTACCCCTGTGCATTCCTGTCATGGTTAAGGTAGGCTGTTCAGGCCTGCCTCAGTGCATCTTTGGATTTACCATAGGGTAGGTTATACGAACCATCCCTGCGCCTTCTTTGGTGTAAGGTAGGCTGATTAGGCCCGCCCCGGCATGTTTTCGGGTTTATCGTAGGGTAGGTTACATGAACCATTCCTGTGCCTTTGATCATTTTGATAGACTGATTGGGCCATCCATTGCATTCGTCGAGCACACCGATAAGGTGAGTGGATCAAGCTCTCCTTTGTGCTTCGGGCTAATTCTTTCGATCGGACAATTGAAACCATTGCTTATGCAATGGGTTATCGACTTGGTATGGTCCTTCCCAGTTGGGAGAAAGCTTGCCTTGCTCTATTATCCTAGATACTTCAGTTCTTCGCAGCACCATGTCCCCCAAGCGGAAAACTTGTTCCTTCACTCTGGAGTTGTAATATTTGGCGACCTTTTGTTGATATGTCACCATTTTCATTTGGGCCTAGAGCTGGTACTCGGCAGTAGATCCAGGTCAACTCTTCTACGATCGGAGTTTTTAGGCTCCTCATACTTGTCGATCCTGAGAGATTGGAGAGAGACTTCGATGGCGAGGATGGCTTCGGTACCGTACGCCAAGTTGAATGGAGATTTGTCGATAGCCATTCTCGAGGTCATCCTGTATGCCCAGAGAACGGAAGCCAGCTCTTCTACCCAAAGTCCTTTGGCAGCATTCAACCTTGTCTTCAGGCCATGGAGAATGGTCCGATTAGTCACTTCGGCTTCTCCATTGGAATGTGGATGGGCGATGGAAGTAAGCCTATGTTGCACATGGTACCGAGCACAGAAGTCTTTAAACTTCGGATTGTCGAACTACCTCCCATTGTCAGTGATAATTATATGTGGAATCCCAAACCAAAATATGATGGAGTTCCTGACAAAGCTCTTGACTTTGCCCTCCATGATGTGAGCCAAGGGTTCAGCTTTGACCCACTTAGTAAAGTAGTCGATTGCCATGAGGAGGAACTTCCTCTACCCAGACGTCAGTGAGAATGGGCCAAGGATATCCATGCCCCATTGGGTGAAGGGCCAAGGTGCTGTCAGCTGGGTCAAATGACTCGCTGGTTGTCTCTGTATGTTGGCATACCCCTGGCATTGGTCACATTTCCGTACGAAGTAGGCTGAATCTTTTTGAATGGAGGGCTAATGGTATCCCTGGTGTATAATTTTATATACCAAGGATCTGCCCCCCAAGTGATCTCCACATATCCCTTCATGGACCTCCCTCAATGCATAGTTAGCATCTGAGGGTCTTAAGCATTTCAGTAGAGGCTGAGAGAAGGATCTTTTGTAAAGGGTACCATCCAAGATGACATACTGGGATGCCATCCAATGGATTTTTTTGGCCTCTGCCTTATCTTCTGGCAGTATACCCTTGTTTAAGAACCTAAGGATGGGATCCATCCAACTTGGCTCGGTCTCGATTTGGTGCACCTCTGAAGTTTCTTCAACTATACTCGGGGTTTCGACGTGTTCGATGAAGGTGTGACCAAGGGATTCCAGAGTGGTGGTAGCAAGTCTGGACAATGCATCTGCCCGGCAGTTCCCCGATCGAGGAACATGAATGACTTCAAAGAACTCCAGTTGAGAAGACAGGGCTTGTGCCTTTTCCAGATATTGTACCGTGGTAGGGTCTCTAGCCTCGTATTCTCCTTTGACCTGGTTCACCACCAACTAGGAATCCGAAAAGGCTTGGAGTTTTTGAACTCCTAATCTCTTGGCGATCCGAAGTCCTGCGAGTAAGGCTTCAAATTCAGCCTGGTTGTTCGAAGCATGGAAGGAAAACCAGAGTGCATACTCCACTGTGTGCCTATCTAGTTCAGCCAGTATGAGACCAGCTCCACATCCAGCGGAGTTGGAGGCTCCATCCACATAGAGCACCCAAACAAACTCCATGTCCTTCAAAATTTCATCCTCTACTGGAGGCGCTTCATCTTCAAACTTCCAGGTGCATTTAGCCAAGAAATCTGAGAGCACCTGAGCCTTTATAGCCGATCGAGGCTGGAAACTAATGTCGAATTTGCTTAGCTTCACAGCCCATTTGGCTATTCTTTCTAACGTATCAGGGCATCAGAGGATGGCTTTAATGGGTTGATCAGTCAGCACCACGATGGCGTGGACATGTAAGTAAGGCCGTAGTTGCTTTGCCATAATTATTAAGGAATATATCAGCTTCTGCATTTTCAAATATCTTGTTTCATCATCGTGCAGGACTTTGCTGATGTAGTAGACAGCTTGTGGGAGCTGTCTTCTTCTCTTCGGACAAGGACTGAACTGACTGCTTCTTCCGAAGTGGAAAGGTATAAGTAGAGTATTTCCCCCTCTTTAGGTTTTGAAAGTAGAGGTGAAGTCTCTAAGTATTTCTTCAGTTATTTAAAAGCAGTGTGATAGTCTTCATCCATTCGAATCCTCGAGACTGTCGAAGTACTTTGAAAAAAAGGAGGCACTTCTCGGTTGACCGAGAAATGAACTTGCTTAAGGAAGCGACTCTTCCTGTCAGTTGTTGTACTTCCTTCTTACAGGACGGATGCCTCATGTCTTTAAGAGCCTGGATTTTCTTGGGATTTGCTTCAATCCCCCGTTTGGTAATGAGAAATCCTAAGAACTTACTCGAAGTTACCCCGAAGGTGCACTTTGTCAGGTTTAACTTCATACGGTGGCGTCGCAGGGCATCAAACAATTCTTCCAGGTCCTTGATGTGATCTTTTCTAAAGAGGCTTTTGATGATCATGTTGTCAACATAGGCCTCCATGTTTCTTCCTAATTGCTCCTTGAACACTTTGTTATTAATCTCTGGAAAGTTGCCCTAGCATTTTTTAGCCCAAACGGCATCATTTTGTAGCAATACAGACCTTTGTCTATGACGAAGGCCATCTTCTCTTCATCTTGGGGATCCATTCGAATCTAATTGTATCCAGAGAAAGCATCCATGAAGCTTAGCAGCTAGTGCCCAGTAGTGGCATCGACCAGTTGGTCAATCTTTGGGAGGGGAAGCTATCTTTAGGGTAAGCCTTATTGAGATCTGTGTCGTCAATATAGATCCTCCACTTGCCATTGGCTTTCTTCACCATTACCATATTGGCCTACCACTCAGGATAATGAGCTTCTCGGATGAACCCTGCCTTGAGGAGTTCGCCTACTTCTTCATCTATTGCCTTCTATCTTTCAGGGGTGAAACTCCTCTTCTTCTGTCTGATCGACTTATATTCACAAGCGACTTCCAGTCGATGAGTAATCACTTCGGCTGGAATTCCTGGCATGTCCGAAGCCGACCAAGCGAAAACATTAGCATTATTTCTAAGAAAATAGATCAGCTCCACTTTAGTTTTCTCGTCAAGCATACTTCCAATCTGCACGACCCTGGTGGGGTCCTCTTCAGTCAATGGCACTGAAATGGTTCTCTCCATGGGTTCACCAGAGTCTGTGGTCAGATCTTTCGGATCTAACTGATCCCAAGTTGTAGGATTATTAGAGTGCTTGCTTGAATCATCAAGCATGTCACGCCATTCTCTGATCTCCTTTGGCTTCTCCGATGCCATTCCTGGTGGGAAGCGCACCAGGAGGTAGTAGGTCAACACTATGGCTCGAAATGTGTTTAGGGCAGGCCATCCCAAAATCATGTTATAGGCTGATGGGGTATGCACCATCGTGAAATTGATTGGTAGTGTCTTCTGTCAGGGTTCAATACTGAGGGTTACAGGTAATATTATTTCTCCCTCGACATCAACCTGATTACCTCCGAAGCCGATAAGAGGTATGGGAGATCTTTGTAATTTGTTTTTAGGCAAGCATATCCGAGAGAATGCATCATAGATCAAGATATCGATGGAGCTTCCATTATCAACCAAGATTCGTTTTACATCATAATTAGCCACGATGGCTGAAATTACAACAGGGTCATCGTGCGGGAGTCGAACCCTCGCAAGGTCATCATCAGAGAAGAGAATAGCATTGTTATCTTTGAGATGCTTCGAGGCATCGTCTTCGGCTCTTCTCCAATTGGTAGGCTGATGTATCATCCCCACATCTCTGTTGGTGGGACTCTAATTCGGCAGTTCAGCCTCTTCAAGGGCCCTCTGGGGGACTATAGCTTCTAACCGAGGTCCTTGGCGACCAATGTACCACCCCAAATATCCTCTCTTGATGAGATCCTCTATCGCATCTCTCAGCTAGATGCATTCTTCAGTATTGTGGCCGTGGTCCCGGTGGAATCGGCAATATTTGTTCCTATTCCTTGCGAAAGAGGATGCCTTCATGGGACATGGCCGTAGGAGATAGTTTTCTTTCTCTATCTCCAAGAGGATCTTTTCTCGAGGAAGGTTAAAGGTGGTATAGGAGTTGAATTTTCTTCCTAATGCTCTAGGCCGGGGACTCCATCGTCGGTCAGGATATTTGTTTTTGTTGTTGTTCTTGGAAGTAGGGAGACCTTGTCCCCTATTGTTCTTCTTCTTTAAAGGGGGCTTCCCTTCAGCCAGTCACCGATTCGCTGCTTGCTCTTCGGCATTGGTGTACTTCTGAGCTCTCGACAGAAGCTCAGCATAGCTTTTGGAAAACTTCTTGTCCAGGGAAAAGGTGAGCCTGGACGTACGAAGCCCCTTCTTCAATGCATACATGGCCATGTGCTCGTTGAGGTCAGGGATCTCAAGCATGGCCGTATTAAATCTGGAGATGTAAACTTGCAGACTTTCTCCTTCATTCTGGTGAAGGAAGAATAGCGTATCCGTGTTGCGAGGGGTCTTGAGGCAGGTCCTGAAATGCAAGACAAATAATTTTTCTAGCTCAAAAAATGAATCGATGGTACCTGGACATATGCTCGAGTACCACATCCGAGCAGCCTTCTTCAAGGTGGCCAGGAATGCGAGGCAGTACATTGCATCCAAAGCTCCTTGGATCATCATATGGGCTTTGAAACTACCCAGGTGATCAAAAGGATCAGAGGTGCCATCGTAGGGCTCCATCTGGGGAACCCTAAAGTGCTAAGGAACAACTTCAGCCATGATACGGTCAGTGTAAGGAGGGTGCAGTTCGCACGTCACTAAATCATTGTGGTCTCTCCGCTCCCGCATCTTTGCAATCTCTGATTCGATGGCTTTGAACTTCTCATCGTAATCGGGGAGAACTTGCTTCGGTGAATTCTCCATAGGGGTAGAGTCTTCAAAAGAAGGAGAAGGAGTTTGCCTAGGCCTTTTTTCTCTTTGCAGGGAATCAGTAGGCCTGGGCATTCTTGAGCTTCGGTCCTCAGGGGAGGGTCGAGGATGGAGGGAAAGATGGGTGGACCCCTGTCGAGGGGCTTTCTTCCTCCGAAATCAAGAGCTATGTCTGGAGGTGGCTGGCGGATGCCCTACTTGGAAAGCTTTGTTTTGGAAATCCTGAACCATGGCTGTAAGAGTGTTGAATTGGTTCAGGAGATTCTCAAACTGTTGTTGTCCCACAACAAGTGTGGAAGGTGGAATGTCATTTTGTTATGGGGATTCAGTCCCCTGGGAAGGAACACGACTTCGACTTGCTAAGGCGATCTGAGTCTTTCCTTTTGCCATCGAGAACTTCTTACACTTCCCCTTTTTCAAGGAGGGGAGCTTAACAATGGATTCTTAAGCGCTTACTGCCCCCTACCTGGCGCGCTAATCTATTGGTGTGGAGTTCCTTTTCCGAACGGGTGGAGCTACTGGATCGCAAGTCCACTCCCTGGTTCACCTGCAAAACAAATCCCTTGCCAGAATTGCTCCGGCGGGGGACACTTCGATGCCTAAGTCAAAGGCGGGCTCTAGCCATAGAATGAGGAAGATTCTGAGGATAGATGGAGAGAAAAAGACTCTAAAATTTTTAGAAGTATCTTGTGCCTTACCTTGAGTGTCCCCTCTTACCATATTTATATTGAGTTGTCCGGCCTGCGGTTTCATTTTTCCTTCGATGGTTACAATGGGGAAGTTAATTCTTTCCCCTCAATTCATAATCATGGACAGTTACTAAATGGTTCCGGCCAGGCCAGAGACGTTGCTAATGGAGTTAATAATCACGTGCCATAGTCGTGTTCCGGAGGTAGTTAAGTAGTCGATGATAATCGTTGTTGTCACGTTCATGGAGATTCGAGACAGATCGGAGATATGTCTTCATGCTTCTTTTTTGGGAAAAAGTTTTGTAGCCGAATTGAAGGGACTTCTTCGTCTTCGAACCCCTTTGTGATAGATCATAGATCATGCTTTCAGCGATGGTCGAAGACTTTGTCCTTGACATAGGCCGAAGACTGTGTCTTCGGCTGATAGCGAAGATCATGTCTTCGATTTAGGCTGAGGGCCCTGTCTTCAGCAGGGGCTACAGGTTGACTCTTCAGATGAAGTTGAAAGCTTCGGCTTCGGCCTGCCCATCATTTGTTTGATTTCTTTCGAACGGTTCGGTTTGAAATGCACGGTTCGGGAGAAACGTCTTCGGCCGGTCGAACTGATGGCTGGCTTGTGCTTGAACCGACATATCCCAACAGAGCACATTATAATGGATTCAAAAAGACCATACGATCAGACAGTGGTAAGATACTGCACTTTTTTAATCCTTTGGTACAGTCAAAACCTTTCTTTCAAATTTGTTTATCATGTAATTTCTTCTTTCCACTAATATACCAATCCCAACAATTGAGAGATGGTTCCGTAAAACTTTGTTCTATGGAAGTGTTCTGTGGATTTAAAAGAGAAATATGTTGTTGCATTTATAAATAGGGAAACATCAATTACATATCATGTGGCAGGGCTCCAGATCGTTGAAGTTTCACTTCATGTAGCATTTTGGAGTTGAATTGAAGTCATTTTATTTCTTTAGCTGATCCTTTGGCATTAATGTGCCTAAAGAAGCATAAAGGTGGCCTCATCTTAGAAGATATTAAAGGAGAAAAGTTATAAATGGCATATGTTTTTGCTTCAATGAGCAAAAAGACATGCAAGACTATTGCATCAATGAAGTACTTGGTTAGTGATTTGACATGTTTCAATAAAATGGAAGTCAAAATTCATCCAACAAGTTTACCAAAAAAAAAATCAAAAAGTTTTTATCTGGAAGATCATATGTTAAAATGTTTTTTTTTTTTTTTGTGTATAGGATAGTATATGATCTGACAATAGTTAGGTTTGTCACATCATCATAAAATGGTGGACTGCTCCAACATATGGAACAAAAGGGACAAGTAAGTGTGCCGGTTCATGTTAGAAGCTGCAGTTATTGTGATCTCATCCATGGCTAAAATTAATATCATTAACCATGGTTCAGTGGATGATTATGCACAACCTTTATATTACAAAGTATATAAAGATTGACCAATGTCTATCAACCTAAACTTAGGTTATGGGCTTATGGCTTTTCCATGAGAAAGTGGCCAGTGTTTCAATTTTCAAGGTTTAACAGTCCTTTATTATATTAGTTTTTGTAGGACACACCGATCATGCTAGGATTACATGGTAGGAGGAACTTTCAAATGAATGAAACTAGCACTCATAGCATTACTCATGATTGCATTTGAATAAATATCATCTAAGAGAGTCTCTAAACTCTAAATTGCCTTCATTTAGATGAGAAAGGTTTCACTTAGAAGCTAGTTTGTCCTTTCTTTTCGATTAATATATATGGGTTAGTGGATTGTCTTGGTGGTGGAAAATTCATATCTTTGTGTAATTATTGAAGAGGAAAAATAGGGTTTAATCTAAACAACTTATTGTTGTCAAGATCACTGAAGGAGAAAATCTCTCTTCTCATTTTTATGCTTCTTTTCTGTCATCCAATTATTCTTAACATATATGTTGCTTTCTATTGAAGGAGATTCAATACACAAACATCATGCATCATCTTAAACCCCCTGTATCTGACTTTTTGTCTTGACTGCTGACTTTATACCTTTGAGCTTCGTTGCCTCATGAGATCAGCCATCCAACAGAAGCAAGGTACCAAATAGTATATGCAATTATAATAAGAAGATTTTTAGTATTGGGTTTCCCAATTTGTTTGTCTAGTTTGGTTTGAGTATTGGGTTTCTTCATATCTATTATAATGGCTGGACACTGGGTATTAGGCAAAATGAATCAAGCACATTATCTCTTGCATATAACCTCAATGTAATTAATGTTCAATATAAATTGATGGTGGTTGCAAATTAGCGTATGCCTTTTGTTTCATAGTATCTGCTGCACAGCCAAGCATATCCAGAGTACCTATTGCAAATTGATATGATGTGCTATGCCTCCTGTAGTTAACTTTCATTCTTTGTACTCTGTGATTTTATCATTTGATATGTGCGTATTAATATAAGATGATGAGGTATGATGAATTGCATAATAGTAAGTATCATCTATTTTTAAAATTTTTGTATTGATATTATGTGACAATATTACCTTTGCCTTTTAAATGCTCTATTTTCTAGGCTTCTCACCATGCTTCATGCTTGAAAATCTTTTTATACATCATTCATGTCAGTTGAGCATCAATTTGGATATCACCTTCTTTCATGTCAGTTGAGCATCATTCATGTCAGTTGAGCATATTTCCAAATAATATTGGTATGATAATATATAAACCTAGCAGTTATAGAACATTTTAAGATATTTAGCTTTGATGGATTTTGATTTACTGGTTCCAAGCCCTTTTCTTTTGGTGGAGGCATCATATATATTGAAAATTCTCTCTTTCAATTAGAGCACGTTAAGGATTGTTGGAGGTGACATCCTGTTCTACCTTAGATCTTGCTCTTGCACACTCACTCATCCAGTGCCCCTCCACATCTGTAGCATTTTCCTGTCCTCGATGCACCCAGGCTCTCACCATGTAAACTGATTCTTTCAATTTCTAATAATTCTAGTATGATGTTAGGTTGATTTTGCCTCGTTGGTGCTAATGGTGGTGACTCTGGAACAATTGATGCCTCTGATAATATTTCTAACATTTCCTCTGGTTTGTCTATATTCATTGCTTCACCTACTCCACCGTCATCCATCCCAGGTTCCTTATGCTCAAGCACCAAAATAAAATTTGCATGCCCATTTTCACCTAAAGCACTATTCTTAGTGCCATCGTCCATTCTTGGTTTCATCCACTCATCATGCACCAGACTAAAATATGGAATGTTGTTTTCACATTCATGATTCTCCATCATTTCTAATAGTTTTGCAGGACTATACAACCCATTGGAAGTGATTGCATCGTTTTCATCAATTTTTGTTGTAAGTCTGAATGTAATTTTTGATATACCTTGCTGTTTGTGATTAGATTGACTGTAAGGTTTTCTTCTAATCTGGAGGCCTTCGAAAATGTAATGTTTCTATCGATTATCTTTGCTCCTCATGATCTATGATTCATGATCTTGTTGTTGTTGGTTATTTTTTTGTCATGTAGATCTACCTATTTTGTTGCCTTTTTCTTATTAACTGCTTAACTGCTTGGATAGTAAAGAAGCTTTCTAAACTATTTTAAAATTGGTTTAAGGTTTGTATATGGAGGCCATGATGATCTTGGGATGTATGTTTGGCTGATTCAACTGTTTCTAATGGTAGCAATCTTGGATGGACTTCTTTTGTAAGCAACCGATTGTAGTTGTTTTGATTTAGTTGTGGATTAAATAGTGGATCTGAGCCTCGTTATTTTTCATTATTTATTGTTCTTTTTCTTAGTAGATTATTTCTATTTCTTTATAAATTTCTTGGTATATACATGTATCTTACTCAACATGTTATACTTTAAGATTTGTTCATTATTGTAAATCCTTCATTTCAATACCTGATATAGTTTTGCTATGATCAATAATGGTTCTTTAAATATTTTTTATAAAACTTGAATTGCATAGAAACATAGACCCGTCAATTGATTAATGTACATATTCTATAGCATCCGTACATTAATTTTATTTTTGTATGGATCGAAAAATTATGTATAGTGGTCAATTGATTGTCCAGTTTGGATAGTTTGAGAATTATAAATAATTTTATAGGTACTTATAGTAATCAAGCGATATGGATAGAGTTCTAGATATATTTTGGACAGCATTTTCTTTTAGTTCTCCTCATACATCTTTAGTCGTGTGGGGAGAACTAAATGGAAATGCTGCCAAAATTTTTCTAGAGCTCCTATTCCATATCGTTTGATTACTGTAAATGACCTATATAATTAATACAATTTTTGAATAAAATAGGACCTCTGTACCTATTAGTTGGAATATGATGCATTTATTATTTAATCTATATTATTTCTTACATAATTTTTTAAAAAAAATTACTTGGTGCATTGTTATTAACTGAAATTTTTTTTTGTATTTAGATAACTTGAAAGTTGGATCATTTTATCTTAAAATGGGTAAAAGCTGGATAAATAAACCGAGAAATACCAAAGAATATTTAGATGGAGTTCGTGATTTCATTAAATTCGGTATGGACAAAAGTAGTTTGAATGAAAAGATTTCATGTCCATGTCAACAATGTATTAACAGTTCCTATCTAGATCCACAAACAATTAAAGAACATTTGTATAGAATAGTTTTCCAAGAGGTTATACTCAATGGATTTTTCATGAAGAACTTATGTTGCCAGAATCAAGTAATTAACCCTCGTCTGATTCTGGATCCAGTAATATGCAAGAGAATCCAGTAGGAGATGATGATATAACAAGTTTGATCACAGATGCTTTTTGATATGGTATTCAAAATTTAAGAGGTTCAACCAGTACACATGAAATAACTGGAATATGTGAATGTTCTACATTTATTGAACAAACATATATCGAGAAGCAGATGCGACCATCAACTTTTGAGTCAACTCGGTATCATAATTTAATGAAAGAAGCAGATGAACAATTACATCCGGGCTGTTTAAGATTTTCTAAGATCTCTTTTCTTATATAATTATTCCATATAAAATAAATGAATATATGATCGGGAAAGAGTTTTACTATACTTCTAATGTTATTAAAGGATGCATTTCCATAAGGCAATGGTTTACCATCCTCTTATTATAAAGTAAAGAAAGTTGTCAATAATCTGGATCTTGGATATCAAAAAATTCATAGTTGTTCAAAAGACTGCATGTTATATCATGGTAAAAATGCTGATCGAGAGTCATGCAATGTATGCAGATCTTCATGATAGACAACTCACGCAGGAGATGAGGATGATGTAGTGAATGGAATAGATACACTGTGACGTACAAAGAAACCGACAAAGGTATTGCGTTGCTTTCCTCTTATTTCTTGATTGAGAAGGCTATATTCATCATCGAAAATAACTTCATTGATGAGATGGCATCATGAAGGACGTACGAAGGATGAAATGTTGAGACATCTAGTAGATAGTTTAGCATGGAAAGCATTTAATGCTAGGCATTCTGATTTTGTCTCTAATATTCATAATATTCGGTTGAGTTTAGCTTCAGATGGCTTCAATCCTTTCCAGACTCTAAATTTTATAGATAGCACTTGGCCAGTTGTTCTGATACCATATAATTTACCACCATAGTTATGCATGAAACAATCATCACTTATCTTATCAATAGTTATTCTAGGTAATAAGGATCCAGGAAATGATATTAATATTTTTCTCCAACCTTTAATAGAGGAATTGAAACAGTTGTGGAAAGGTGTCGATACAATTGATGCTTCCAATAATGAAACATTTAAACTACGGACAACTTTACTATGGACTATAAATGATTTTCCAGCATATGCCAATTTATCTGGCTGGAGTACAAAAGGATGGGTTGCATGCCCTTTTGTGCAGATTCGACACATTCAATTTGGTTAAAACATGGAGGAAAATTCTATTATATGGGACATCATCGATGGTTAGAACCAAATCATCCATTTTATTTTCAGCAAGATTTATTTAATGGTACCATTGAAATGGGATGTGCACCTATTCCACCTTCTGGAACTATTATTCATAGACAAATGGATTCTATCAGTTACATATATGGTAAATTCTCAAAGTCTTCTAAAAAAAGAGGAAGGGATTGATGCAGGCACCAACTCTGATACCAAAACTGATGCGGGATGCCAGCTCTGATACCAAAACTAATATGGGATGGATACAAAGACTAATCTAACAATTAAAAGTTTAATTTTGATGAGCAATGGCAGCAAACTCAGATAAGCTATCAAATTAATTTAATGAAGATAGACTAAGTCTTTACTAGCTACCCGCAATATAATCAACATGCAATCATATAAAGAACCCTGGATCTGATGATTGAGAAACCACCGAAACTAGGATGTCCTGACTTCAAACAACCAGATCTAAAGAGATTCGGATGGTTACTTACCAATAATGCTTTTCTCTCCTCCATTTCAACAGATCTGGATTCAACTTTCAAGATCTCGCGGTAGGATTGCCAACTCAGTCCTTCAGAGCAGATCTTTCCATTGATGGTTGGATGGCAAGGGAAACCTCCTCTTCTGATCAGGTACTCTATAGATCCTACAAGAAAACTTTGATTAGAATGATGGAAATGGCATGAAAATCTAAAATGAGAGGGGGAAAGAATGGTGGATGGCTTGGTTCTAGATTTGGATTAGATGTTGAAGATGGTGGTGCCTAGCTTTTGGATCTTGGACTCAGGAGATAACTTGGACTTCAGTACTCTACACACACACTAATACATTGCTTAACCAATAGAGCACTCACAAACTATAATTACTTAACCAGTAATTGCACTCTCAATGCTTACCTAGCAATTGGAGAAAAATTGATAGAGTTTCATTAATCAATCATAAGTTGGATTACAAGAGGGATATAGGGTGGTATTTATAGACCCCTTACATAGTAGCTTGATAAGAATAAACTCATTATAGCAAGATAAGAAAATATTCTTTTGAATACAAAAATAATTAAGATGACAATGGACTCTAATTTCCTTCTTGACCTTGATGAAGACTCTTTATAATTTAAATTGGATAGACTCCTTTGTTCTTGGTCTTCTCCATGACTTGGGCTATGAATGAGGCATTCCATAATTTTTAAGAAGAATGTGGCGACAAAAATAAGATGAGATGGCACCCTTAATCCTTTCTCAATTAGCGCTAATCCATTCTTGGCGTGAACTTCTTTCTGTTCTTCAAATTTGAATGGTAGGCAAAATAATAAAACATCTTTTTGAATGTTCAATGGATTCCATAGGAACTTGGACTCCTTTGAAATATAGATGAACCTCCACTTAACCTTGGACTCTTCTTCCATCTAAATTTGAATAACTCCTTAAGTTGGCCGACCATTTGGAGTGGGCGATAATTCATGATAGATGGCACTAAATGGGAGGAAGAATCCTTCCATTTTACTCCTCTTAAATGGCATCATCTTGGATTTAAAAAGGGGCGATGAGAAGGAACTTGTTGGCACCTCTCTTGGATAAACCTAAATCTTAAATTATCCCGATGTCTCGATATCCCAATGTCTCGATGTCTGGATGTCCGGATGTTCGGTAAAAATTTTGGACAACCCTTCTTTTGTCATGGAATTGATCCACCAAGGCAATGTGGCATGATGACATGGCATGGTGACATGGCTTCAACAACTGGGCCTGACCTTGGCTAATAATTGGACTTGAACCCCCTAGACTAATTCAATTACAAGACTCAACTTCAAGTAAACATATCCTGACTATGGTGGGGACACCAGGATCAGACACAGATCACTGGATCTCATATGGTTTATTGATTAGGGTTTTAATTTTAAAACCTTAGTCATGTGTCATAAGTTTATAATCAATTAAGATTGAATACTGTAATAAGTTGAGGTTAGTTGATTGAGGTTAGTTGATTTGTCTCAACCCTCAACCCTAGTCAGTATATTGAGTCTTGTATTTCAGTATAAGTCCAGTATGAGTCCAATTTTTGTACAAGAGAAGAGGATATCCTACTTTGGAGTTCCACCAGGTCTCTTTCAGGAGCCAGAAGCCCCCACTTCAGCCAATTGGACTTTGTATGCCATCCCAAGGTCCAATATTCCTGCATGATGCCCAGATGCCCTCTAGATGCTCTCCAGATACCCAGATTCCCTCCAAATGCCAGAGTATATTCCTAGACTAGGTCATATCATGAATCCAGAGGTCCATCTATGCCCCAGCCCAGGCACCAAGCCCAAGCCCTTAAGAACCAAGATTCTAGGTATATTCCAGTCCAGAACCAAGATACCTAGAATATTCCTGCTCCAGGCATCCCAGGCCTCCACGACCCAAAGCTCATGCACCCAACCCATCCTTAGCTGCCCCTTGCTGCCCCCCATGAAGCCCAACACGTCCAAAGTTTGACTTGGTCCAAGCTAAGAAGGAGAAATTCAAATGGAAGAAGGAAACCTAGTTCTTATTCTATTCAACTAGCATACTCCTAGTTCTAAGTTTATTTTATAGTCTTTCTCCCACCTAAATTATGTAAACAAATTCTAACTAGGAGAAGACTTGTTATCCCTTTAGGAGAGGGCATGGGACTCTATAAATATCGCACCCCAATTCCTCTTGTAATCAATCAACTCTTATAAATTAAAACTCTGCTGAATTATTTTGAGACAGGTGTCTTGTGTTCTTTGGTTTTTGGTTTTGTTTTTGGTTCTTTGTTTTTGTGTTGGCCAACCACTACCCTTGATATTCTCCACACCCAAGCAGCAAATCAGTCATCTTGACATCAGCCACGTCTTTAGAAGGAGCCCTGAAGCTGTCCCTGAAAGCAGGAGTCTCCCTTCTCCAAGCCGCCAGCCCTACTAGCCCTAATTCCCTTTCTTTTATTCTTTCTTCCATATTTTGTTTCTTTTATTGCTTACCGGATTCGTGCCTAACCTTGATGTTTTGCAAATCCCTGAGGTGTTTTCCCTCCCCAGAGAAGGCTTTCTTTGCCTTCAAACCAGATCCATATCACTTTCAGATTCGGGAACCAAAGGCTTGTTCTCCAAGGTGCCATCCAGAGGCTGAGAGATCTCTTCATCGAAGAAACTACAATCGCTGTCTGGTAAAAGCCTTCCCCTTCCTTTGTTCTGATCTGATGATAGGTACGCTATCCTAAGCTAGGAGTTTCTCAATTCTCGGGTCCTGGCTTATTATTATTCTGCATGAGTTATCCTGCGGGTATGTTAGTTTCTAGCATTACAGTCTTTCTGCTGATTCTTTCTTATTTTCGGGTCTTTAGCCACTGAATTAATATCTAAAAAAATATTAAAAAATTAGTTTACTATTTTTCATCAGTCCTAGGTTCGTCCTGCATCAGACTAACTTGTGAATCAAAGAAAACTAATTTATTTACATGACTCAAGCTAAAATTAAAATAGAATAACTACTTATTGGGATCCATAATAAGCTTGGCAGGTTCTATCGTCTCTTCCTAACTCTGGTGTCCTCACCAATTCTCCCGGGGTGGGAGGAACTCGATCCTGTTGAGTATGGATTGACTCTGCTTTGGTAATATTCTAGCAAGTCTGGGTTAAGTTTTTGCAGATCCTCTCGAGTGATTCATGAATCATCAGATTTCGATCTACAGATAATGCTGATAATCTTTACTCCTAGTAGTGATAGTTTTGTCATCCAAAATCCGCTCAATCTTATCTCTCCATTCTGGTAATTTAGTCGGTGGACACTCATGGATAAGGTCACTCTCAAAGATCGAATCAGGTATAAATGGCTCACTAGGTATCATTATTGGCTCCTTATACTCAACCAGATCTGATACATTGAATGTTAGACTAATACCTAATTCGGGTGGTAATTCTAACACATAGACATTAGACCCAATTTTCTTTATGATCTTGTATGGTCCTGCACTATGGGCATGTAGTTTTTTTCATGGTTCCAGGTAGGAACCGTTTAGGATGAAGCCTGATCATGACAGAGTCTCCCTCATTAAATTCTTTGAAATATTTATGTGAGTTAGCCATATACTCATAAGATTCATTACTTTCATTAATTTTTTTACTTAACTCTTTATGCAATTCCTTAATATGCTATGCATATGACTCTTACCAACACCTAATAGACTTAATTATGCATTCCTATTGAATGAAATTTATTAGGTCTATAACTACAACTTTGGGCTTGATTCCTAGTTAATGGATGATATGTCGATGAAAATTTGACGTGGACTCCTAATAAGTGCCATAAGGTCTTCCAAAAGTAGATTGCAAACCTAACATGCTCAATGGACTTATGTAACATGCTAACCTCTACAAAATGTAATCTAATGGTCCTAGAAATATAGGTAGGAAAAGATAAAAAATAAGAAGTAGATTCAAGGAATCGTCCCAAACTAATAGGGTTGATGTTGGCTCTACCTAGTAATTTTGATGAATAACAAAATGTTGAGTACATATTGAGTACTAATGTTTATTTCTAGTTGTGAGTTTTCAAGAAACAAGCACCTCAAATTCTCAAACTTAAAGTATCATGGCATGCTGTGGCACGAAGCATCTTTCATAATTTAAGGAGTCTTCTCCATGCAAAAAGGGCTTAAACGAGTTCAATTATTTCTTAATTATATTGGATTTTATTTTCATAATCGATACTTAAATTTTCAAGTGTCGACTCAAGGCTTGAGACTTTTTGAAAATCCAGAACTTGGCCATAGAAGGTTTTTTGTGTCAAGTATCGACACCTATAAATTAAGTGTCGATACTTGAAAGTTCAAGTGTCGACACCTGATAGCCAAGTATCGATACCTGACAGCTAAGTGTCGACACCTGACAGCCAAGTATCGACACTCGGGTTCTGACAGCCCTAATGGATCTATTTTTCTGAGTTGCAGAAACATCTTTTCAAGCTCCCAACGAATAGATTTGAAGCTCCAATGGTCACAACCCATTTTTTGAAAGTTTTTGAAGTATTTAAGCTTCACCAAACTCATTCTTGAAGTATTGAAGTCCATTGAAAGCTCAAAAGCCAATATTTCCTCAAGAACTTTACTTCAAAAGCCATTTAAAGAGTGATTCCCTAAAAAAGCTTACAAGCCTATCCTTTCATCTTTCCAAAAAGAGAGCTTGAAGAATATTCCAAGGAGAAGACAAGACAAAGCATCAACTTGAGCCTCAAAGCTTCCATTCTACTCTTGAAAGGAGTTTATTTTGTTTATTTTGAATTGTATATCTAAAATTTCTCTTGTGTTTTGACCTAGCTTTCAAGGGTTTCTTGAAAGTAGATTGTTGTGGTTGTTGGTGAGCCAAAGGGACAAAACTAACTAAGGTTGACTTGTGAGCCCAAAGATAAAATAAGTGTAAAGATTTGTTGGTGATCCTAGGTGATAAACCAACATAGATTTTGACTTGTGAGCCTTTGGTAAAACAAGTCGGCTGTAATCTTGGAGAGATCATAGTAGAATTCCCAAGGATGGCTTGGGGAGTGGATGTAGGTGCTAGGTTTGCACCGAACCACATAAACCTTGTGTTTGTATGTGATTCTCTTCTATATCTTGCTCTTTACTTCTTGCACTCTATTTATTGCTTTCTGCTGCATATAATCTAGTGCATAAATTTCATTACTCACAAACACCACAAGGCCTGCACATTATTGTTTTAATTTTTTTTAAAAGATCCATTTCACCCCCCCTCTTGGGATCCATTTCTGGGCAATAGTTGACCTTAAGGTTTGGACACTGAGTTATATCTATAGGCACTAAAAGGTCCACTTTATCGAAGAATGGGTTAGTAAGTTCAGAGAAGAGATCATTAATTGGAATCAAAGGGGTGACCTCATCCTGAGAGTATCGAATTAAAGAGATCATGTCTTCGATAAATTCCTCTGGTTCAAGAATTTCAGGACTAAGCTCTCCTATTTGGATCTCTTCTAGGATTTCCTCAGGTAAAGCCCTAATGGTAGCGATGTTAAATCCCTCATGGTTCTCTTTTTCTAATGGTCCTTCTAATACATTAGGTGACTCATCGACTTCCTCTTCTCCTTTATACTCATCTATCAAGATTTCTCCAGCTTCATATACTTCCACTACAATTTCAGCCTAGGTAATCTTCTGGTCAATTAACTCTAAGTCTGCAATAGATATTTCCTCTTTAGGGTCATTCTTAGGAACAAATGGGGTCACAGGGATAGGTCGGCTCAGATTAAGGTTGAGTCGGCTCAGATTATGGTTGAGTCGACTTGGGTGAGAATTGGGTTGACTCTATCGAGGAATGGGTCGACTCGGGTGGACTAGGCTAGATCCTGATTTTTGATAAGGGGCACTAATCCTAATGGATTATAGCCGATGAATTCTGGGTCCAGAGGGAGTTGGTTTAGGTGAACCTACAGGTTCTCTCTAGGTTATCAAGTCGCTTATCCAGTCGATTAAACCTATTATCCATCAGGGCACATTATTCATTGAAGGTCCTCAGTAAAATTTCTATAGTGGACTCCATGATTAGATTAGGTTGGGGATAGGCTCCTAATCTAGTGGTCATGTAATGCATCCTAGCTTCTAGGATTCCTAGACCTAGAGCTCAAGTGGAATGAGTTAACTCAAATTATACCTAATTTTATAATTAGTCTTCCACTGGCTAGGTAAGAGGTGGGGTGGTGGGAGGCCCCCCTGCTTGACACAGGGTCCTAATTAAAAACCACCAGTTTGCTTAGGGCATTTGCCTCTGGACCTCTAGCATTAGACCCAACTTCCAGTAATAATTGAAAGGTTGAGTGTACTAGTTTACTCACAAGACTCAAACCTGACCTGTTGGTGTCTCTAAGCTGTATTAGGTTGCTACTTCGTTTTAGATTAGGGCTAGGACAATGCAAGATGAGGTTGGTTGTTTGTGGGCCAATGAAAGGTGATGAAATCCTTCCCTTATCTTATGATAGTGTGCCCTTAAGTGATTTCAGATAGGATGAATGCACAATCCAATCAAACAAGTTACCAAGATAAGATAAGATAACACTTGCAACTCAAAATTTAAACTTTAAATTTTAAATTTCAAATTTAGATTTCAGATTTGAATTTTGAATTTTAAATTTTGAATTTTAGATTTTAAATTATAGAAATTAAATTTGAATTTTCTTGGGGATTAGGTTGGATAAACTCAAAATCTAGATGTGCCAGAATCTTATCCTAGGTTGCGCTTAGAAGATTAATATGCAATCTTTCAAGCAATTAACAATTCAAACACGCAAACACTAAGCACAACTGATTTTCGATATCGGGTCATCATGTCCGGCCATCATTACTTCAATGGGTTGTGACTGTATACTTGCGTATACCCGCTCAGGAGGCGTGATTTCCTTCCACCAAAAAGTACTAAGAAAATAATGCAATTTTTTTGAAAAAAAAAATTTCAGATCTGAAATCTATGAGAGAAGATTAGAGATCTAATTTTAATATGGCTAAATTACTAAAATTAATGCAAAGGAAGCTAAGATCTGAAGAGCTATGGAAGAGCCTTCCAGATCCAACGCTAGAATAGAGCAAAATTTTCAGCTAGTCACTAAATGTCCTAGTCTAACCTTTGGCTCTAATACCAAAACTGATGCAGGATGCCAGCTCTAATACCAAAACTGATGTGGGATGGATACAAAGACTAATCTAACAATTAAGAGTTTAATTTTGATGAGCAATGGTAGCAAACTCAGATAAGCTATCAAATTAATTTAATGAAGATAGACTATGTCTCTACTGCTACCTGCAATATAATCAACATGCAATCACATAAAGAACCCTAGATCTGATGATTGAGAAACCACCGAAACTAGGACGTCGTGACTTCAAACAACTAGATCTAAAGAGATTCGGATGGTTACTTACCAATAACACTTTTCCCTCCTCTGTTTCAATAGATCTGGATTCAACTCTTAAGATCTCGCGGTAGGATTGCTAACTTCAATCCTTCGGAGCAGATCTTCCCGTTGATGGTTGGATGGTAAGGAAAACCTCCTTTTCTGATCAGGTACTCTAGAGATCCTGTAAGAGAACTTTGATTAGAATGATGGAAATGGAGTGGAAATCTGAAATGAGAGAGGGAAAGAATGGTGGACGGCTTGGTTCTGGATTTGGATTGGATGTTGAAGATGGTGGTGCCTAGCTTCTGGATCTTGGACTCAGGAGATAACTCAGACTTCAGTACTCCACACACACTAATGCAATGCTTAACCAGCAGAGCACTCACACACTACAATTACTTAACCAGTAATTGCACTCTCAACACTTACCCAGCAATTAGAGAAAAATCGACAGAGTTTCATTAATCAATCATAAGTTAGATTACAAGAGGGGAATGGAATGGTATTTATAGACCCCTTACATAGTAGCTTGATAAGAATAAACTCATGATAGCAAAATAAGATGACAATGGACTCTAATTTCCTTCTTGACCTTGATGAAGACTCTTTGTAATTTAAATTGGGTAGACTCCTTTGTTCTTGGTCTTCTCCATGACTTGGGTGATGAATGAGGCGTTCCACGATTTTTAAGAAGAATGTGGTGACAAAAATGAGATGAGATGGCATCCTTAATCCTTTCTCAATTAGCACTAATCCATTCTTGGCGTGAACTTCTTGTTCTTCAAATTTGAATGGTAGGCAAAATAATAAAACATCTCTTTGAATGTTGAATGGATTCCATAGGAACTTGGACTCCTTTGAAATATAGATGAACCTTCACTTAACCTTGGACTCTTCTTCCATTTAAATTTGAGTAACTCCTTAAGTTGGCTGACCATTTGGAGTGGGCGACAATTCATGATAGATGGTGCTAAATGGGAGGAAGAATCCTTCCAGTTTACTCCTCTTAAATGGCATTATCTTGGATTTAAAAAAGGGCGATGAGAAGGAACCTGTTGGTGCCTCTCTTGGATAAACTTAAATCTTAAATTATCCCGATGTCTTAATGTTCCAATGTCCCAATGTCTTGATGTCTGGATGTCCCAATGTCTCGATGTATGGATGTCTGGATGTCTAGTGAAAATTTTGGACAACCTTCTTTTGTCATGGAATTGATCCACCAAGGCAATGTGGCATGATGACATGGCATGGTGACATGGCTTCAACAACTAGGCCTGACCTTGGCTAACAATTGGACTTGAACCCCCTTGACTAATTCAATTACAAGACTCAACTTCAAGTAAAGCTATCCTAACTAACTTATGAATCAAAGCAAACTAATTTATTTACATGACTCAAGATGAAATTAAAATAGAATAACTACTCATTGGTGATCCACAATGAGCTTGAAGGATTCTGACATCTCTTCCTAGCTCTGGTGTCCTCACCAGGGATGATCAAGAAGGATTGGCAGAAGAAGTGACTACTGGTACTATGGGTGCACAGGTATTTGAAGATCCTGATAATTTTTTTTGAAAATAAAAATGAGGAAGATGAACATATAGCATTTACAAATCAGCCTAGCAAATATTTATGAAAAAAAAGGTATCTTCTTTGACTTACCTTATTGGGAACATAATCTTATTCGGCATAATCTTGATGTCATGCACATAGAGAAGAATGTATATAATAATCTGCTTGGAACATTGTTGAATCTTGATGGAAAGACCAAAGATAACATGAAGGCCCGAATGGATCTACAAGAATTGGGTATCCGACATGAGCTTCATTCCAAAATGCTTGCTAATGATAAAATTTATTTGCCTCCTACATCTTATACCATGTCTACTCAAGAAAAAGATAATTTTTTGACAGTATTGAAAAATATTAAAGTATCTGATGGATATGCATCTAATATTTCAAGGTGCGTGCATCTTAAAGACCGAAAAATTTCTAATCTAAAAAGTCAAGATGGTCACGTATTGATGGAAGATATCTTTCCAATAAATTCAAGATCATTTGTGCGTAAACAAGTTCTTACAGTTATAATTCGGTTATCATCATTCTTTAAGGCATTATATTCAAAGGTTATTGATCCTGGAGAGCTTGATCAGTTGGAGTCAGATATTGCCATTACACTTTGTCAGATAGAGAAGATTTTTCTACCTGAATTTTTTACTATTATGGTACATCTACTCATTTACTTAGCTTCGGAAGTCAAGCTTGGTCGACCGGTACATTATAGATGGATATATCCTATTGAGAGGTATTATTATCAATTTTTGATCTCTATATATTTTTTAATAAAAGTAGCATCATGATGATGTGTAAATAAATTTTTCAATGTTGTAGGTATCTTGTGCGATTGAAAGATTATATACGAAATAAAGTGATGCGAAAAAAAAAGGGATGAAGATGATGCTAACACGGATGATGCAAAAGGTGGTTATATCTTGTTTTCTTTTTAGGGTTTTATCTTTGGTTCCCGATTGCAAGCAAAGAGAACCTAGGAAAACTGAAAGAAAAGATGTCTATGCTAGCAGATCAGTCCCTAAGAAATGATAGACCAGGACCCCGAGATTAAGGAACCCCGGGATTAGGACTAGCTCAATACAATCAATACCTACCTAGGAGATGGGGATGCAAACCTTTCAAATTCTGAAGCGCCTGGTGCAGAGATCGCTCCACTAGACGAATGCGGCCTGGATGTCCGAGCAATCGCGCCCGTGGATGCACCGGTTCCCGGTCATGTGACCGCTATGGCAAGACGACCCATCTTCGATGTCCGTAGCACCGAGGAAGACCTGTAGGCAGCACGAGAAAGAACGGTTAGCAAAGAGATGAGAAGTGTTGAAGTTGAAATAGGGTTAGGGTAGAGAAACAGGGCTTCGAGCCCGATATCCGATTGGAGTCCGAAATTGAAGCTGATAACTTGGGGCCTCGCACCCCGCGACATCCCGAAGGATGAAGGAATTGTGGCCTCCCACCACTCGACGCCCGCAGGCGAAGGAACGTGGCCTCACACCACTCGACGCCCTCAGGCGAAGGAACGTGGCCTCACACCACTCGACATTACTGGGGATGAAGGAAGAGTTTCACTCACTCACAACCTAGTCTAGGGAGACAGAGGATTGGAGAAGAAAACACTCGAATTTTTTTTTTGTATTCATTCACTAACTTTTACAAAGAGGGGTTTGGGTCCTTTAAATAGGTACCCAAAGATACATTCAAAATTCAAAAGAAAACCCATTCAAAATTTGAACCAAAAATACAACTCAATTTGAAAGTGGCGCCCAAGCTTTGGAGAGCTTTCTTCTTGGCCAACCAGCTTGGTATGGCATGATGCTTGGCTTGGAGTGGAGGAGTTGCTCCTTGGACTTCCTTCTTTGCTTGCTTGGTTTTGGTAGAAAACATGAAGTGAGGCTAGCTTGGAGGGATTTGTCCCACTTTGACTTTTCTTGGCTTGATTCAAGGCTGACCAAATGGGAATAATCCTAGGCGTGGCATGATTGGAGGCTTGGAGAGGGGGATTGGTCTTTGACCTTCCTTCCTTGCATGGCTTATTTTGGTAGAAGGCTTGGATTGAGGCTTGATGTCTTCACCATGCCTTTCTTGCTTAACTTCATCAAGGGATCATGCCTTTCTTGCTTAACTTCTTTATGGAATAAGGCTTGAGTGGAGGAATGCATCAAGGGATTTGAAACTTCTTTCCACTTGGAGAATGGAGGATGCCTTTCTTGCTTGACTTCTTTATGGAAGGAGTCTTGAGTGGAGGCATGCATCAAGGGATTTGAAACTTCTTTCCATGACCGCCCATTTTAGATTGGAAGAGAGCTTAAAGAGGGGAGGGGAAGGGGGCATGGATCATGTGAGTGGTCCCCTTTCTTGGGTGCCCAAAACAAACTACATGTCATCACCTCAGTGCGCCACATAAACAGATAAGGTGGGCCCTGAGCTGACATGTCTCCTTGCCTTTGTTAGGCTTAAAAGAGACTTAACTTTTGAACCACTAAAGACTTCATGGGCTTAGACTCGGCCTGACTTATTACAAGACTCAGCTCGACCCGATGGGTTGAGGTACAGACTCCATTTAAGAAAATAAACTAGAGGCTGACAGCCTTATTACAGGACTCGATAAACACAGAATCCTAATCAGAGATCCCCCAAAGTTTGAAGGACTCAAGTCAAACCCTGATGCCCACATCATAGAGCCTATCCAGAGGGTTCGATTGCAGAAGGATATATTGCTGAAAGGTGTCTAATATTTTGTTCAAAATATCTTCAAGGTGTAGATACTATGTTTAACAGACCTTAACGGCATAGTGATTTTGTGGCTAATGTAGAGTTGTACAAGTTTTTAACTACTGGAAGAGTAATGAAAAAAGGTGAAAGTATTGTATTGGATCATAAATCAATTACACAAGAACATTGTTATATGTTACTTCATAGTGAAATAATATATGACTATCGAAGGTTAGCATATTTAATGCATTTCAAGTTTAAATATCATATCTTATTTTTTAAACTATATTAATAAATGTAAATTTTATGCAGCAAATTTTTAATATCTCAGTGACATGCTAATAATAGCACTCGACCTAATCCAAGGATTGAGCAGCGATGGTTAGTCGAGTTATTTTTTACATGGCTTTCAAAACAGGTTTGATATATATTTAAAGAATATATGGATAGATTTATCATCGAATAACTTGTTAACATTTTTTATTATTTTTTAGGTACCAACAATGATGAAAAAAATTATTCAGATGAATTAATAGCCTTGGCTTGAGGACCTAACAATATTGTCATCATATATAATGGTTTTATAATCAATGGTTTTAAATTTCATACTAAAGATCGCGAGAAATTTAGAAAAATATAGAATAGCGGTGTTATGATGGAAGCTGATGGAAAGACTTATTATGGTGTACTTAAAGATATATATGAGCTAGATTACTATGGAATCTTTAAAGTCATATTATTTATATGTGATTGGGTAGATATAAACTCATCAAAGGGTTAGAAAAAAGATGCAAATCGATTTACACTTGTAAATTTTACAAGGTTGATAGATACTGGTGTCTTATTGAAGGATGATCCATTTATTTTTTCTTCTCAAGCTTGTCAAGTATTTTTTATATAAGATGCAAAAGACAAAGATTATGCTACTATTATTAAGATAAAATCTCGGGACTTATATGATATGGGAAAATAATTGGAAGTTGATGAAGATGATGACACTTATACGGATTCAATGCCATTCAATTTTGTACTTGTTGCGGTGTCAACTCCTTGATCGGGGATCGGGGTGGCTGGATGTGCTGGAGCACTCCTCTCCCGGATGAACCTGCAACAAAGTCCCCAAGGGCACCGGTGGTGTTCCGGCGGGGGACCCTCCAATGCCTAAGTCAGCAGGAGGTTGAAGGCAACAGAATGGAGGAATCAAGGAATGAACAGCATATGGAGAGGGAAGAGTTCTTCTACCTTCGAGCGAGGTCCCCCGGGTATCTTATATAGGTATGGAATAGTCCAAAGTCTGTTAGGGGAGAGGCTGAGAAAGATCGATCTGTCCCTAGGAGAATCTGGAGAGTGGCCACGTGGCGCGCAGATACGGCGGCATCGTGGAAGTAGTGGAGCAGGGCTGTTGGGATAGCAGGATCTCGCAGTAATAGAAAGGTGCTTCTAGAATTCCCTGGATGCTAAGGCTTGCCTGTCGGACATCGACCGCGGGAAAGCCGGTCGGCCGGATTAAAGGCCAACCCTTTGAAGAAGAGAGACGGGCCAGACCCCAATAGGAGAGGGTCGTTCGGACCTCAGCTCCGATGGGTCGGACCGTTGAAGGAGAGTGACAGGCCGGATCCCAGCAGGAGAGGGTCATTTAGACCTCAGCTCCGGTGGGTTAAACCGCTGAAGGAGAGTGATGGGCCAGACCCCAGCAAGAGAGGGTCATTCGGACCTCAGCTCCGGTGGGTCAGACCGTTGGAGGAGAGTGACGGGCCGGACCCCAGCAGGAGAGGGTCATTCGGACCTCCGCTCCGGTGGGTCGGACTACAAGAATGGGCCGGTTCCGCTTGAGGGTGAGCTGTCAAGGTACAACAGTACCAGTTGATAATGTACATGCTACACTATCCTTAGTTAGGACGAAAGTTGAAGAAAATGCTAATGCTTGATTTTTATTGGTAATCAATTTTGTAATGTATGCAATTTGTAGTAATTATTATGTTAAATTAATATTTATCTTCACTAATTCTGACTCTGATATAAATGATAGGTTACACTATGCCATGCTCACGATGATTTGTTGTTGTGCAGTTCCAGCACTCACGAACAGAGGCTGGCAGTTCTTTGGCATAGTAGGCAGAGGCCAGTACTTCAGCACAGGATGTTGATGCTGGTCCTTTGTCAGTACCAGACACTGCATCTAGTCCTTCGGCACACCAGCATACTACAGGTCCATCATCCTCAGGGCATCATGATTCTCCCGTCGATCCAGCAGATGATGAGCTACACATTCAGGATAATCTATTATAATATGCTTGGCTAGATAAAATTTCATTATACCTTTTACTATAGCTTACTTTTATCTATTTTTATGCAGATGGATTTGGGAGGGTTACATGTAGGCGTGGGCCCACTGCAGTACGAGATGTGTGGCAGAGCATGAGGGTGAGAAGATAGTGATCGAGTGCAACGAGCTGGGGCAGCCAATTAAAAAAGCCGCCAGCTTATTGAGTTCTTTTTTGGGGATAGTTGCGCAGAGGCATCAGCTTTGTCCACTTAGTTATACAAAGTGGAATGGCATGCTTCCGATGTATAAAGTAAACATTCTATGACTTGTACAGGTAAAAATTTTATATTAAATTATTTGTTATTTTGCTTAGTTAAAATATTATGTTATGTTTTATATTCTTATTATTTTTTTTTGTAGTCCAAGTTTGTACTTCCTCCATCCTCTCATGATTTTGTTGATGCGGAACTAATATGCATGCAATTATTTTTGTATGTTTTATATGTGAAGTTAAGTGATTAAATCCCGAAAACTGAGTCAAAATAAGTTGTAGGGAATTCTATATGAAATTTAGAAGCTAAGCATGTAGATTAGGACCTAAGAAAGCAGTAAAGATGGATCGCCGGGGCTGAGAAGCCTCGGTTAGGGCAAGTTCTCCTACAATAAAATTACTGGTGGCAGAGGGGGTGTACCTGACAATGTCTGATGTGCCCGATGAAGATCGCAGTGAAGGGATCTCTCGTTCCTCGATGGATGCGGCCTGGAAAATCGAGCCAAAGACCTGCGGAGACCTGGCTTTCTACTCGGTGGTCCGATTGCGGCCCAGTTGGAGTCATTGGATTCGTAGGAACTCGGGGACCTGCAAACAACCATCAAGGGTGAGAAAACAAGGTTGGGAGCACAAGAAAAAAATCAGAAACAAGGCAGCAAGGGCATGGGAAGAGGAGGCTTGGATGATGGCTGGAGGCAATTGCAACACCAGGAAGAAGAAACTCTCAAAACCCCTTTATGCACACAGCAGGGCAACACACAGCAATTGAAGAGAACTCAAGTTTTATTTCATATATCAAAATCAATCCTCATACAAGAGACTAAGGTCTTTTAAATAGACCCTTAGTCTTGGGCTCCAAGTAAGGACACATTAGTCTTTACATAAGAATCCTATTCCTACCCAAACCTAGCTAGAAAATAAGGAAACATTAGGTAAAAAAAATCTCTAAAAATTCTCTCCTCCTCTCTTGACTTGGTCAACACTCCAAGGATGCCTAGGGGGGCGTGTTGGGCTTCTAGGAGCAGCAAGGGGCCGGCCCAAAGGGGCTCGGGTGCATGGGCTTGGGCCTCTGGAAGCTGGGGTGGCCTGGTAGCCAGGTAGCAGGAATATTCCCTGGTATCTTACTTCTTAAGGGCTTGGGCATGGTGCTTGGGCTTGATTTCTTTGGGCTAGGATACAGATGGACCTCTGGAATCATGGATGCCCTGGTCTATGAATATACTTTAGCATCTGGAAGGGAATCTGGGCATCTGGAGGGCATCTGTAAGGAATCAGGGTTTCTGATTTCTCCTCCTGAGGTCTTAAAATCTTCAGGCTGGGTTGGACTTGGGCTTCACTTCCATATCTTCAAACTGGTTGGACTTGGTCTTCACTTGTATGATGTGGTCTTGAGTCTTCAGTGTACTTGGACAGGACTCAAAAAATAAAATTAGCTCAACATGAGATGACTAGCATTGGACTGAACTAGCTCAACATGAGCTGACTAATACTGAACTGAAATAACAACTCAAAAGACTCAAATAACAACTAAAATGGACTCAGATGGGCTAAGCCCTTATTACAGATGGACTTATAAATTATTGATCAACCCATAGAGGGTTGAAAAGCCTCTGTATTATTCTGGTGCCTCTGGTGTCCCCACCAATTCTCCTGGGGTGGGAGGAAACTCGACCCTGTCGAGTGAAGATCAGGCTGGCTCACATATCTCTCGAGGAGGTCTGGGTTGAGGCACCGTAAGTCCTCTCGAGAAATCCATGAATTATCCAACTCTGGCCAGCCTTGCCATCGAACCAGGTAGCGTTGATAGCCACGGCCCCGGGTTGTAATGGCTTGATCGTCCAGGATACGCTCGATCTGTTCTCCTCTCTCAGGCCAATTAATTTGTGGACACTCTGGGTAAGGATCACTCTCAACAGAAGGGATAGGTCCAAAAGCCTCACTGGATATCATTGCCGGTTCCCTGTACTCAACCAGGTCTGTAATATTGAAGGTAGAACTAATGCCCAAATCTGAAGACAAATCTAACATATAGGCATTTGATCCAACCTTCTCTATCACTTTAAAAGGTCCGGCTCTGCGAGCATGAAGCTTTTTGTAGGCCTAAGCCTAACCAAGACAGAATCTACTACATCAAATTCCTTGACCTTTCTTCGGGAATTAGCCAGTTATTTCTAAATTAGTGTAGGTGGTGATCATGCTGGGCACATGCAGACTCTTAACAAGATGATGCAAAGGACTCAAACCTACACCTAACAGACGCGACTATGCATTCCTATCAAAGAAATTTTTATTAAACTCTTTGGACCTAAACCTAACAGATCATAGGTTCTCTAGGTTTGATCCTAGCTTGACATGCACATGAAAACTTACAATGGGCTCCTAGCAAATTCCATAGGGTATGCTAGAAGTATAATGCAAACCTAACATGCATAATGAATGCATGCAGCATGCTAATTCCAACTAAATGCAATCTAATGATCCTAGAAATGCTGGAGATGTCTGGAAAGGGCAGAAAATAGGAAGTGGATTTAGAATTAGTTTGGTAGGGTAGAGAAAAAGGTTCCGGATTAGTTGGATAAAGTACGATATAAGAAGGCATGTCAGGGACTAATCCTAGACTAATGAGGCTAACCTTACAAGGTTAAGGTATATCTACAGGATTTGCATAATGAAAGGATGGGTTACTAATCTCAGGGAAGAGGTCCTTAATGGGAACTATAGGAGGAGGCTCATCCTGAGGGTACTGATTCAAAGAGATCAGGTCCTTAATAAATTTTTCTGGTTCTTGTATTTTAGGACTAGACTCTATAATTTGGCTCTCCTCTATGGTTTCATCAGGTACGGCTCTAGCAGCAGTACCTAGGTTCTTTTCCTTTAATTGTTCTTCCACTATAGCTTTAGGCGGGGTATAATCAAGGTCAACTAACTCTAGGTTGGCTTCTACCTGGGTACCTACGGGGTCAACTAATTCTAGGTCTTCTAGAGGTGTGTCCTCTTCTCCCTCATACTCATCCATTAAATTCACATCAGCTTCATACACTTCTGCGTTAATGTAAGCCTTGTCAATCAAAAGGATGGTTGGGGAAGGTCGGCTGAGGAAAAGTTGGCTAGGTCCTGGTTTCTGATTATGGACACTACTCCTAGTAGGTTCGGGTTGCTTAAGGGGTAGTGGCTCACTACTGGGTTCATATCTAGGGATACTAGCCTTATGGGGTTCTGGTCGATGGCCTATGGGTTCAGATCTATAGGTCATGGTTCTATAGGCTTATAGGGTGTGGGTGCATAAGATCTATGGTCATGGGATCTGGAGTCATAGGATCTAGGTTCATAGGTTCTAGGTTCATAGGTTCTGGGTTCATAGGACCTGGGTAGTATGGGTAAAGGTGGCTCAGGTTTGGATCTAGCCTGGGTCCTACAGGTTTTCTCTAGGGTTCCTACACGGCCCTCTAACTGATCAAACCTATTGGCGAGATGGTCAATTCTATTGTTGGTTTGGGTACCAGACTAAGTTAACTGGGTCATCTGGGTAGTCATCTTGGTAGTTAACTGGGTAGTCATCTGGGCCATGGATTGGGTTAGCTGCTCAGCAAAGGCTTTCATTTGGGCTTCAAAGTTATCCATGGGTTCAACCAAAAGTGGAGATGGTGGATGATATGATGCTCCTGATCTAGTGCTTATACAAAACTCGATCAAACTAATTACAGTTCCCTAGACCTAGAGTCCAGAACTAGGTGCTCAATCAGGGTGGCAAACTAGCCTATAGTAATCCTGTACTCAGCCAGGCAGGTGTAAGGGGAGTGTTAGGTCCCTGATTGCCAATCCTAGACACCAATCAGAGATTGGCCAGGTAGGCGGACCAGCACACAAGACCTTAGGGACTGAATTCCTGAACCACCATTCTAGACACTAAGCACAAGGCACACACAGGTTAGCTTGACACAGTGATCTAACACTAGCCCGGACCCGACTAGTTGGTGTCCCTAGCCCACTAGGGCAAATTAAGTCTAATAAATTTTAAGTTAGGCTTGGGATCGAATGCAGGAGATGTGGTTTTGGGCTAAGGAGAGGTTATCAACTCCTCCCCCCATCTGACATAGCAAGAATGCCCTTAAAGATAGTTTATGCAATGATGGCAGGAAGATGATGCAAATTAGGGTTTAAGTATTTTAGGTAGCTTTAGATATGCAAATTTTCTCTTTTTTTTGTCCTTTTGTAGAAATATGATTTTCAGCCAATGACCTAATATGCTAGAAACATACTAAAATAAAATATATGCAAACAGATACTAAACAAAACCCTAAACCTTCCAAAATTGTCTTGCTGAAAAAAAATAGAGCCAAAAATTTGTAGGCTGTGTTTTGGCCTATAGAAACTGCACAGACTGAAAAAAAATCTAAAAAAATTCTGTAAAATATTTTGAATTATGATGAATCCAGAAAAATAAATTTTAGGATCTTTAGAGTTATGAGCAGGGAGAAATAACTAAAATATCAGAGCATATATGAACTAAAAAATTGCAGAAAACAAGTCCTAATCTAAGCTCTGATACCAGATGATACGGAACTAATATGCATGTAATTATTTTTGTGTTTTATATGTGGAGTTAAGTGATTAAATCCCGAAAATTGGATCAAAATAAGTTGTAGGGAATTCTATATGAAATTTAGAAGCTAAGCATGCAGATTAGGACCTAAGAAAACAGTAAAGATGGATCGCCGGGGCTGAGAAGCCTCGGTTAGGGCAAGTTCTCCTATAATAAAATTATTGGTGGCAAAAGGGGTGTACCTGACAACGTCTGTTGCACCCGATGAAGATTGCAGTGAAGGGATCTCTTGTTCCTTGATGGATGCGGCCTGGAAAACCGAGCCAAAGACCCACGGATACCTAGCTTTATGCTCGATGGTCCGATTGCGGCCCGATTGGAGTCGTTGGATTTGTAGGAACTCGGGGACCTGCAAATAACCGTCAGGGATGAGAAAACAAGGTTAGGAGCACAAGAAAAAAATCAGAAACAAGGAAGCAAGGGCATGGGAAGAGGAGGCTTGGATGATGGCTGGAGGCAGTTGCAACATCGGGAAGAAGAAACTCTCAAAATCCCTTTATGCACACAGCAGGGTAACACACAGCAATTGAAGAGAACTCAAGTTTTATTTCATATATCAAAATCAATCCTCATACAAGAGACTAGGGTCCTTTAAATAGACCCTTAGTCTTGGGCTCCAAGTAAGGACACATTAGTCTTTACATAAGAATCCTATTCCTACCCAAACCCTAGCTAGAAAATAAGGAAACATTAGGTAGAAAAAATCCCTAAAAATTCTCTCCTCCTCTCTTGACTTGGTCAACACTCCAAGGATACCTAGGGGGACGTGTTGTGCTTCTAGGAGCAGCAAGGGGCCGGCCCAAAGGGGCTCGGGCGCATGGGCTTGGGCCTTTGGAAGCTAGGATGGCCTGGTAGCCAGGTAGCAGGAATATTCCCTGGTATCTTACTTCTTAAGTGCTTGGACTTGGCGCTTGGACTTGATTTCTTTGGGCTAGGATGAAGATGGACCTCTGGAATCATGGATGCCCTGATCTATGAATATACTTTGGAATCTAGAAGGAAATCTGGGCATCTGGAGGGCATCTGCAAGGAATCAGGGTTTCTGATTTCTCCTCCTGAGATCTTCAAATCTTCAAGCTGGGTTGGACTCGGGCTTCACTTCCATATCTTCAAACTGGTTGGACTTGGTCTTCACTTGTATGATGTGGTCTTGAGCCTTCAGTGTATTTGGACAGGACTCAAAAAATAAAATTAGCTCAACATGAGTTGACTAGCATTGGACTGAACTAGCTCAACATGAGCTGACTAATACTGAGCAGAAATAACAACTCAAAAGACTCAAATAACAACTAAAATGGACTCAGATGGGCTAAGCCCTTATTACAGATGGACTTATAAATTATTGATCAACCCACAGAGGGTTGAAAAGCCTCTGTCTTATTCTAGTGCCTCTGGGGTCCCCACCATTTGTACTGAAGTCTCTCAACTAGAAATGGAAAGAATATAAAGCACGATTGAAGATGAAGTACAAGTTGTCGGGTATGATAGAGGAGCAGGTAGTTCGTACCTATCCTCCTGATGTGCCCCCTCATCAATGGGTGGAGTTGGTTCACTATTGATTTTCCTAGAGGGGACAGGTATCTTCTAATTTCTTTGAAGCAAATTTATTAAAATATTTTGTTTATATGGTACATTATGCATTTTTATACATTACTTTCTGGATATAAGAAGTTATTATTTTGATTTTACAGACATATTCTGATATTGGTAGAGCTGCACGAGAAGTTATGTCTATTCTCCATACATCGGGATCCAAGAGTTACACGCGACTTAGATAGGAGTTCGTAAGTTTCTTAAACTATACGCTTGTATTTATACATTTTAATGAAATTAATATTATATATCATAGAAAATATATCGCGATATATATATATATCGCGGACGATGTATCACGATACATATGTACCGTAGTACATATCACGATACATATATATATCACGGTTCATATATGTTTCACGCTATCGTGGATGGTGTATCGTGGTACATATATGTATCGCGGTTCATATATGTATCACGGTACATATCGCATTACATATATATATCACGGTTCATATATGTATCGTGGTATCACGGACGGTGTATCGTGGTACATATATGTATCACGGTACACATATGTATCACGGTACATATATGTATCACGGTTCATATATGTATCGCAGTATCGCAGACGTATATGTATCACGATACATATATATATCGCAATACTTAAGTAATTTTTAAATTTATTTGAATTATTTGCTTAAAATTATAATTTTTCTTGTAGGCGAATGAGCATGGGAGGGAACCCGGTTAGGTGGAGTTTTACCGGATGACTCATACTCATCGTGATGACAGTTTGTCAGAGATGAGTCGAGGGATATATGTGTAAGTTTTTATTATAATTTATACGGCTGACAACGTTTTAAATTTGATTTTGTTATTCTTTAAGATCTAACTATTTTTTCTAAATAAATATAGGAAAGAGCTACAGCTCTTATTGTCGAGCGTGTTGATGATTCTATAGCATCTACACAGAGTAGTCGCATCGAGACCGAGGTGTTTACAGAGTTGATGGGCCCGGAGCACTATGGTTGAGTGAAGGGCTATGGAGTTGGAGTCACCCCCACTCAGTTATCTGAGATTAGTAGACATGCATGTGAGGTTGCAGTGACTGCTCAAGATGCACGTGTTCATAGGCTCGAGGAGAAGATAGAGGAAATACGATAGAACCGTGCCACCGATAGAGCAGCGATGGAGAGCATAAGAGAGCACATAGAGCGGCTTACATCTGTCATACAGATGTATGTTTCATGCCAGGTACATATATATGATAATAAATATATATTTTTATATTAAATTAATAACTTATTTAATATATTGTCATTCATAATTTCATAAATTAAATATTTAAAATATTTTTTATATAAGCTTCTGGAGCGTCAGATCCTCATGGACAAGGTGACGACCTACCTCCTGCAGATCATTGATCTCGACTTGTTATTATTTTATATCTTGTATTTTCATGTATTTTTAATTTTGTTAAACAGATATATGTGTAACAAATTTTATTATATTTGATCATCATGAATTTTATATTTGGATTTATGTTTGGATGTGTGAAGAATGCATGTAATGTGACCTATAATATTTGTTATTACTATATTATATAGGAAAAAAATATTATACAGATATTTAAATTTTAAAATAAATATTTTACTTTTAAAAAAATTGGAATTCCCGATGCTTTAAAGCATCGGGAATAACCTTATCCCAATGTTATTCCCGATGCTTTAAAGCATTGGGAATAACTTTATTCCCAATGCTTTTAAAAAGCATCGGGAATAAGTTTATTCCCGATGCTTTAAAGCATCAGACAAAACCCTGGACCTACCACGATGCTTTTAAAAAGCATCGAGAATAACCTTATTCCCGATGCTTTAAAGCATAGGGAAAAACCCTGGACCTACCATGATGCTTTTAAAAAACATCGGGAAAAACCATCTCCACCCCTTCTTTCGCGATGCTTTTATGACACTTTTTAAAGTGTTGGGACTGGGTTTAGCAATGCTTTAAAGCATTGGGAAAGACCTAAAATAGTGTCGGGAAATGACCTTTTTACTGTAGTGCTTATAGTTAGTTCAAACTCGATAGGAGGAAGAATCTAATCTCCCAATTCACTAACAAAAAGGTTGGGTATAAGAGTTAGCTTACAAGGCCTCTAAGAACTTATAAGAATCATTCAAGAGTCCTACTTATTATTCACTAAATCTTAAAATATATCATCATCAAGGGAGGCACCAAAAAGAAAAGGCATTATAAAACATGCCCAATAACAGTATTCACACAAAATTACAAGAGGAATGAACAAAGTATTTCATTAATGATCTTTACTAAGAAGCCCGAAGGCCTTACAAAAACAATCTACCTTAAGGGCCAACTAAGGATTACCTATACATAAGTGAAACCAAAAATAAAGGAAAATAAATCAAGCAGTGGTTGAAGGGCCAGCTGTTCCCTCGGCCCTAGTGGTTGGTGCACCTTTCTCTCCATCCTCGCCATCCTCTATGTCCAAGAAGCACAAGTTAATGCTTGGGTATTGCTTAGCAACCCTCCTTCTAGCATCATCTATACCCTTGGCAAAGGCCAGCTCCACATAGGCAATTTTGGCCTAGTGACAATTTATGGAACACTTGTTGGCCTCTACCACTTCCTGAGTGATCTTCTCCTTTTGGGCATTGAGGCTTCGATCTCCTTTTGTGCCTCGACCAAGGAGTTTCTCTCAGAGAAAAGATCCACCTTAAGACTCTGAACTCCTTGATTCAGATGCTCAACCTCAGCCTTATACTGACCAAGATTTGCCTCTGATTCCTTCAAGCAAGCCTCTGTCTCTTTCCTCTTCACCTCTTCTGAGGTCTAGTGGCCCCTTAATGCAGTATAATCACTGATGAAATGACACATCTATCAAACCAAGAGGATGACAATCAGACAAGTCTTAGTAAATTTGAGTCGCGAGAAGGGAAAGTATCATACCCGAATAACACACCAAACAACATCCTTCCAATGCTAAGTATTACTTTCCCCCACCACTCACTCTACATCGACAGGTAAATAAAGTTCTCAAAGATATGCTTGGTGACCTTCTAGTTATCAAAAGCACACATCTCATATTCGGGGTCACCAGAAGCCCCCTCAATGGATGTGGACTGGGGGGTAGAAGGAGAAGTTCTAGCCTTCGACAAGTGATGGTGCTTGAGAGCTGGTTGGGGCAAAGTCTCTGATGGAACAACAAGAGTAGTCCATTAGGGACGAAGAGCAGTGGCAAAAATAGTCTATACTAACAGAGCCTTTGTGGGACCAACGGAAGTCCCCTAGGATGAATTAGCCCTCCTTTTTAGGATGGCTTTCCTCGTGCTTCACACATATGAGGGATCCATGTCTATGGAAAAAGAAGGAAAATTAGTAAGTAAAAATCAAAATAGAATAAAGATAAAGGAATGGCTTGGGATTCTTCCTACCACTCGGCCAAATCTGGCTAATCCCTATATTGAAGAGACTTGCCTGGGATAGCAAAACCCTTAGAGCAAGAACTTGGAAATGTCGAAGAATCCTGCACCATTCCTCCTCCTCTTCAGACAAAAGGGTGGGATGCATTAGTTGGCACGATTGTACCCCCATTGCGTGAACCCCCAGTCACTGTCTAAGGGATGCTTTACAAAGAAAAAGTCTTCTTTCCAGTGATGTATGGCAAAGGGGGTGCCTTGGATCAAGGATTGGCACCCTTGCCTTTTTACGAGGGTAGATGTACCACCACCGAGTGAAGTGAGGATGTCTTATGAATGTAAAAAAAGCCCTAAAGAGAGGGACAGTTGGATGCATCCTAGCTAAGAAACAAACTGCAGCGAAGCTGCACATGAACCTCTAGGCATTCGGGATGACCGCACATGGAGGCAAACCCACAGCATGAAGGAACTTGACAAAAAAAAGGGAATAGAGGAAGTCTTAGCCTAGTTGGGAAACACTCTTTCTGAAGAGCCACCTAGCCTCGAGGAACCAACTCAAATTCTAGGGGAATTCGATATTTATTCTAGATTTTTTCTAAGTCCAATTCATGGACCCTAGAACTAATGACTTTAGGGAGGAATCAGCCAATTCTACCCCCCTCGATCTTATAGGAGCCTCTAGCACCAAGGTTGCTCCTGGTGTAAGAGCAACCTCTGGAGACTCAGCCCTTGAAGCAGTTTCATCAACTTCGACCCCCAAAGCTACCTTATTAATTTCGATCTCAGAAATAATTTCTTCAACCTTGGCTTCCGAAGAAACCTTGGAGGCCTCGACTAAAACCTCCGATTCGATTGGCTCTTGTCCAAAGGACCATGAACCGACCAAATCAAGAGTCCTCTTAGACATTGTGGATTAAACAATACATTCCTTAAAAATAGCAAAAGTCACCTAAAAATTAAATGGAAGAACTCTCCCGAGGTGCTGCTAAACAAAAAATGAAAAATAAAAGGAAATGCAACCAAAGGAAAATCTAAGAGACCACAGAACTTCATGAAGGAACCTAGATAGAAAAAAGGCTAGGAGAACTGATGCGGAACAAATAATTAAAGCCTAAATTACTATGAGTAAGATCAATTATTTGAGGAAAGTAGAGAGTAATTTTTTTTTTTAATTTTAAAAGAAGACTTGAAGGAGACAGCGAAGGAAACTAGTTTAGTTAACTACCAGCACAAGTAAAACTAACAAAATAACTAGGAAAACAGGATCTGGTGGCTAATAAACCATCGAAACTAGGATTAACTTTCAACTAATCTGAAACTAAAGAGGAAGGAAGAGGTTTAAAGTTACCAATGAAGATCGATTCTTCAGATCTAACAGGACTCTCAAGATTGTCGTAGCGGGGTTTCAAGGACTTGATCCCAGGCTCCGATCTTTTGTGCGATACCGGTTCCAAGGCAAGATTACCTGACTTCAATTCCTGATCACCTGCAAATACTCAACAAAGGAAATTCAAGTTAGGAATAAGCAAAGAAAGGAAAAGAAGGAAAGCGTAGGGTTAGGAACGATGGTTATGGATTCTTGTCAATTGGATAGATAGGATAACTAGGGCCTCGCACCCCACGATGCTCCGAAGAACAAAGAAAAAGGGCCTCACACCCCGTAATGTTCCGACAAATAAAGGAAAAGGGTCTCACACCCCGGTATGCACATAGCAAAAGAAGAAAATTCAACAGAATAACTTTCTTTATTGATGAATGAATGAATTAAAATTACAAGGGATTGATGGGTATTTATAAACCCATAATCAGTAGGCAAAGGATTCAAATAGTAAACTCCTCCCTTGGACTACAACTCCTGGAATTATGGTCAATGTGGCCTGGACTCATGCTTGTTGGGCTGATCTGGACTCTTATCCAAAGTAGGCAACAATCATGAAGTGATCATCCATCTTGGGCGCCATTTATGAGGATTAGTGAGCTGGTTTGATGTAAGGTCAATATGCTCCATCACTTGGTCATTGTTGTTGGACTCTGAAATCTTGATGTTGTAGGCTTCTATGGTAAGTGGACTCTTCAGTTTGGATGGAAGAAGACTCAACAATTTTGATGAAACTCTTGAGTTTTGGAAATTTAAGCAGTTGGCAACCTGTTTGATTGAAATACTAGTAGTAGAAACCCTTGGACCTCCAACACTTTAGAAGAATTAATTTGGCTTGAAATTCTTTGGCAAATGGCATCAAGGAAGAGGAAGAATTGCTTGGTCAAGCTCTTTCATTTTGGCATGGAATGACTTGAGTGGAGGGCGCCAATTAAGAGGAGTCCTTCACACTTACTTATCTTAAAAAGGAGGGCGCCAAATATTTCTCATGTAGGCGCTAATTATTCTTACATGGGCCAGCCAATGAAGTGTGACATGGAAGGTGAAGTTGTCCTAAAATGAAGTGGCATGACATGTCCAAACATGACATGTGCTGATGTCCCCTAGTGATGTGGCAGTGATGTCCAAAAATCTAGCAAAGATGGTGCCAAAAATAATTTGACTTGGCCTAGCACATTACTTGTCTTGAGCTAGTACATGGGTCTTCAATTGGATGCACATGAAGTCACATAGATCTTCAATTGGGTCCCCCTTATAATCCAAGACTCAATAACTAATTTTTACAGCACTCAAAACTAAATAACTAAAGCCCAATTGATCAATTGATCAAAAGGCTTAACTTCATGTAACAAAAAGAATAGATTGGTAAACAAGGTTTTGCCCAATAGGGTTTGACATAACCGATAAATGGGGTTTTCATCAATGTAGTAAAAAGGGTTTAGTCCAAAAAGCTAAATAACAAAACCCTAATTACAGTTGGTAAAAAGGACTAACCCTAACTAAACCAAAATAACATAATTTAAAATAAAATTTTACATGGTAAAAGGGGTTGGATTCAGGGCTTTATCATAGGTGATACACAGGGATGTGGGTTCAACCTGTCGATATTTTCTGGTCCTGGTGTCCACACCAAAAATCTTTATAATCACTGGCACGACTCACCGTAGAAGGAAATCGAAGTAAAGGAAGAAAGAAAGCTATGAGAGAAGATGAAGATATGAGAGAGAGGTTAAAGCCAAGGTAGCCCGAGCAGCAAAACTTTTGCCACTTATAAAAAAAACTCGTCAATGGTCCAAATACGCTCAAAATAGATTGGTCATACCTAGATTTCTGACAGGTAGCAAGCTAGGATGGGTCAAAATCTTATCCCCATGAATTGCCAACAGGTGCTTAGAAAAGCCCCCTCGTCGACTCTTCATTTCCATGTGGAAAGACTACCTGTCTTGACCAGAGCACTTCACCCACCTCGCTCACCATGAAGCATTAAATGCTTCTAATCCCTCGTAGAACCCCCAACGAGATGTCTCCTAGAATACCATGCCTGACCAACAAAAGTATTAATAGACCCAAAAACCTTAGCCAAGGCCCCCCAAAAAAAAAAAAGACCAACGGAGAATCCCTATGAAGCCGATGTAAGGAATCCAAAATTCCTAGGATGACACTATCTAAATATAAAGAAAAGAAAATTGCACTGAAGGTCAACACTTAAAAGATTTTCAAATTTCATTCATCTTGTAAAAGAGTACAATGGGAAAAGCAAAATAGAGCACAAGTTACAAGGGTAATGACAACTATGATTTCTGACCCGACAGATTGGCTGTTATAGGGTGAACCGAAATTGGGATTTGGAGTAGTCAAGCCATGGCTAAGGAGAAAATCTGTATTGCCAAAAATTTACATTCTTTGAACCCAGCTTCGTATGCTTTTCATTTAGCATGAAGAAGTTGGGTATCAGTAGCGCCTATGCATACTTTAGCCAATGACAATTTGCTCCATAGAATCACATCAATGGTCCTCTTTGCAAGCTCCAATTGACTTCGAAGAGCTGAATTCTCCTCTATTTCTACAGCACAATGATGCTGCACCCATTGAAACACCACAGCATTCCTCCTCCTTTATTCCTGCAATGTTTCCTAGTAGAATTGGGCCTCGGCCTAGGCTTCATCCCTGCTCCATTCGACTCACTAGATTCTCTCCTCATACTAATTCGAAGGACCCTCCCCTTGAAGCTAACTACAGGCCTGATGGAGTTCTCTCAACAGCCATTCATTATGGTCCCTGGCTGACTTAAGCTCTTCCCAATGCCATTGAGGCCGGCCATCAGCCTCCTTTTTCAGATCCTTAATCTCAGCTTGAGATTTTTTCTCTAGTTTTGCTTTTTCAATCATAGACCTTACAATGCTATGGACTTCTTCATTGCATGCATCAGTCATCCTCTGATGCATTTCACCAAGCTTTACTACCGATCGAACGATATTTCGAGAAAGAATGCCTACCCGTGCTCTCTGCTCTTCAAATTCTTGAGCCACCTCAAAGGCATGAATCTCAACTTCACTAAATAATCCCTAAGCTTCATCAATCTTTTCTTCCAATATAGTGACCTTCATTTCAGCAGCCTCCACCACATCTCTAAAGAAATCAAAATCGTAGGCCAATTGCACCATGAACTTTCACTAAGAATGGTAAAAAAAAAGAAGGGTGATAAGAAAGAGAATCTTCAGAAGGATTGGAGCTTTTCATATCTTAGTCACAGACTTAAAGGCTATATGATTATATTCCTCAAACCCCAATTCCTCCAGTCACCTAGCATCGACAGGGCGAAGCACAACTCGAACTCATTCTTCAGCCACACTCGAAGTATTCAAAGTTCAAATCTTTCCTCTCTGAACACATTTCTAAATCCTTCTCAGGCTAGTTGGATGCCTGATCAACTGGAGCCTCGGCTCTCCGCCATCTTAAAATAGCTTTATGTAGTTCCCCAACATCAAAGGGATCCATTAGGATAACTTGAAAACAACAACGAGGCCCATTGGAAATTACTTCTTGTTGACAACCTAGCATGGCCTAATTTCTGTTATGATCCTTCCTTGTTAAGCCATTCTTTATTGAGCCATTTCTTGTTAAGATTATGACCAAAATAGGTCATCACCTTCCTTTGAAGAAGGATATGAATCCTGTATAAAATGGGAATGAACCTCATCTTATTATGTATGAAAAATAATAAAAATTCTCTATTTTTTCTCCTCTGATTCAACTTGGTATCAGAGCCACCGACCTATTCCCTCCTATTCTCATCTATTCCAATCTTATCCCTAACTTATTCCTTTTTTATTCCCATTTTATTCCCATTCCCCTCTTCTTTCCTATGAGCCGTCGTTGCTTCCAAATCCGCCACCCAGCACAGCCGACCTGTGCCCGGCTAACACGTCGCCACCCAGTGCCACCGCCGACTGCCGCCCTGCACCGTCGACTGCCGCCCTGCACCCGGTGCCCACGCCGCCGCCCTGCTACCAGCACCCACGCCGCCCACACCTGGCACCCACGCCGCCTCTTCCAGATCTGTCACCCAAAGCCGTCGCCCTACACCACCGACTGCCGCCCTGCACCCGGTGCCCACGCCGCCAACGTACTACCAGCACCCACGCTGCCCACGCCCAGCACCCAGGCTCTTCTGGATTTCCCGCCCACGTCCGCCATTGCTCGTCGTAGTGATGGCCCCAAGACCCCGCCGATCCCAACCCGGTCGAGTCCCTTCGACGAGCCCAAGCCCGTGAGGGGCCTGCACCGCACCCTGCGGCGAGGACAAGGCCGTGCCTATCCCCTGCACCCTGCATTGCCTCCTTGCTTCTGGCTCCTGTGACCACCACGACCCTCGTCTCTATATACAATCTTTGGTCTGCAGTCTCTTACTACCAGATCTTCATGGCAGAAGACAGTAGATCACAGGCACTTTTGATGGCTTGTTTTTAGGTACACCTCCTCTTTAAAAGCCTTACTTTTTCTAGCCCTACTTTGAGCATCTTTGAGCAGCTATTTTTTATGGTGAACTGTACCTGGCTCTCGGATGGTTATGGATAATCCATCTCTTCTGATTTCTTCGATCCGATTAGATGGACCTCTTACTTATCTTCTGTGGTCTCGAAATGTGCGGTTGTACATTAAAGCTCGTGGATTTGAGGGATTTCTCATCGGGGCTACTGAAAAGCCGTAATTAGGAGACAATGCACTATCAAAATGGGAATCAGAGAACTCTCTTGTGATGGCTTGGCTTCTTAACTCTATGGTACCTTCAGTTGCTCAAGGTATGTCTTTCTTGACACTGCCCGAGAAATTTTGGAGGCTGTTGCTCGAACTTTTTCCCAACAGGGCAACACTACTTAAGCTTTTAAGATTAAATGCCGGGTACGTGCACTATGACAGGGCGAACTCTCTATTACTGTCTATATGGATGAACTCTAGTGGATATGGTCTGAGCTGAATTTTTATCGTCCCTTCAAGGCCTGTTGCTCGCAAGATGCCCTTGAGTTCAAGAAATACACTGATGAAGAATGAATCTTTGATTTTCTTGCTGGACTCAATGATGACTTTGACCCAATCAGAGTTCAAATTTTAGGTCGAAGTACGGATCTGCCCTCTCTTGAACAGGTATTCTCCCTTGTTTTGAGTGAGGAAACTCGTTGCCGAGTGATGATTACTCCTCCAGATACAGTCCGATCTGCACTAGTCATTCAGTCTCCATCAAATTCTCGTGGTAGCCGAGATATGCAAGTCTGCTCATATTGTCACAAAACAGGACACATACGTGATGCCTGTTGGCAGCTACATGGTCATCCCTCCGGACGTGGTCGGGGTGACCGTCGAGGAGGAGGACGTTCTGGTGGATCCACTAGTCATCCTCAAGCACATCTTTCTGAGCACCCTGAAGGGTGTGCCTCATCTGCCAAGGCCATGCCTCCTGCTGATACTGGATGCTCACTCTCTACTGATGAAATACTCTGCCACATTATGGACCAGCTCAATATTTCTTCCAACAGTGCCCTATCTTCGGCTAACAGTTTGCCAAGCAGTTCTTCCAGTTTTTCTCCTTCCATTTCTCATTCTCATTTTGCACAATCCCATATCTCTCATATCAAGTCTAGCACAATACATAACTTTAATACCTCTAAGACATGGATTATTGATTCTAGTGCCACTATGCATATGATGGATAATTATGATATTTTTCAGTCTTACTCATTATATTCGGACAGAGTTCGTATAGCTGATGGCTCTTTCCGGCCTATGTCTGGAAAAGGTTCCATCAACTGTACACCAACCATACAACTCTCTATGGCTTTACATGTTCCTAGTTTTCCTACTAATCTTCTCTCCATCCATTCAATTACCAATGATCAAAATTGTACAGTCACATTTTTTCCTACTTATTGTGTTTTCTAGAAGCTGACAACGGGGGAGACGATTAGGTATGGTAAAATGCACAACGGGCTCTACTACTTGGATGAAGGAGAACTCAAGACTCATTCTCAGCAAGCTGGTATGATTGCTTCATCATCTGATAATGCCCTGCAGGACCTTCAGTTACAGCACCGTAGGCTCGGCCATATCTCCTTTTCTATGTTATCACGCTCATTTCCTAGTTGATATCATTTGTGTGCTAAAGAACAGTTAGTTTGTGATGCATGTGAGTATGCTAAGCACACACGCACTACTTATCCAATTTCAGGAACTCGTAGTAAGAAGTTTTTTGAAATTATTCATTCTGATGTGTGGGGATCCTGTCGTCCTATTTCTATTTCTGGGCATCGTTATTTTGTTACTTTTATTGATTGTTACAGTAGAGTAACTTGGGTATGTCTTTTGCGATCTAAAGATGAAGTGATCCGTTTCTTTAGAGAATTTCATAAATATGTGGATATCCAATTCGGTGCTAAGATTAAAATACTAAGATTTGATAATGGCATCGAATATATGCATAAGGATTTTCATGAATACCTCACTACTCATGGCATTGTCCATCAGACTACTTATGTTGATACCCCTGCCCAGAACGGTATTGCTGAACGAAAGAATCGACACCTTTTAGAAGTTGCTCGGTCCTTATTATTTGCTATGCGAGTTCCAAAATCTTTATGGAGTGAAGCTGTTCTCACTGCAGCTTATCTGATCAACCATATACCTCTTCGCACTCTAGAGTACCAGGCACCACTTGCATATCTTCAAGGGGAGTCTTCTTTTATTGTACCCCCCCCCGAGTCTTTGGATGTACATGTTTTGTCCAGGACCATCGTCCTACTATTGGCAAGCTTGATCCCAAATCTCTGAAATGTGTCTTTGTGGGCTATTCTGCTATACAAAAGGGCTATAAGTGCTATTACCCTCTTGAGAAGTGCATCTTTGTCAGATGGATGTGACTTTTCGAGAGACTGAACCTTATTAAGATGCTATTCCAATACCTCCACCTCCTGCTCCTCTGTCCTTAGTCCAACAGTTTATTTACTCCCCCAGTATCCCTTCTAGAGCTACTGGTCAAGAGGGAGAGATTACAGTGTCTGAGGAGCAAGAATACACTAGTGAGAAGTCAGACAATGACTCTAATCGACAAGGAGAGTCTGCATCTGAGCCCATTGTGCATTCTATTATTACCCAACGGTCTTCTTCTGACTCAGCTCCAGCATCTCCATTTGACAATGGTAATATTTCCTCTGACCCTACTTTGAATCTGCCTATTGCTCACAGAAAAGCTTCTCGTCCTCATATTATTCCTTCTAGATATCATTATGATATTGCTAATTTTGTTTCCTATGAGTCTATTTCACTTACATATAGGACATTTATTGTATCTTTAGAATCTACCTCTATACCATCACACTAAAAGGATGCTATGTTGAATCCTAAGTGGAAAGGAGCGATGCTTGAAAAAATACAAGCCTTGAAGAAAAGTCAGACTTGGGAACTGGTTCCATTACCTGTTGGAAAACATGTAGTAGGTTGCAAATAGGTTTATACTGTGAAGCAGACCCCTGAAGGCAAAGTTGATCGTTATAAAGCATGCCTTGTTGCCAAAGGTTATGCACAAACATATGGCATTGACTACGAAGAGACCTTTACCCCTGTAGCAAAGATCAACACTATTCGGACCCTCACATCTTGTGCAGCAAATCTTAACTGGAGTTTATTCCAATTAGATATAAAAAATGCTTTCTTAAAATGGTGATCTTCAAGAAGAGGTGTATATGGAAATTCCTCCTGGATTTACTAGTACAGAAACTGCTGGCAAGGTCTGTCGTCTGTGCCAGTCACTCTATGGATTAAAGCAGACACCTAGAGCATGGTTTGATCGCTTTCATCATGCCATGCTTGAAATAGGTTACCACCAAAGTAATGCTGATCATACCATGTTCTTCTGTCATAACAAAGGCAAGGTTGCTATCCTAATTATCGTTGTAGATGATATCATCCTAACTGGAGATGATCTCCCAGAGCTGACTCGTTTGAAGACTCAATTGGCACAATCTTTTGAAGTCAAGGATTTGAGAAATTTACGATACTTCCTTGGAATCGAAGTAGCCAGGTCATTCCATGGCATATTTCTTTCACAGCAAAAATACGTCTTGAATTTATTGACTGAAACAGGAATGTTGGGATGTCGACCTACTACTACCCCTATTGAGCAGAATCATCATCTTACTGTTGACGATGGTAAGCCACTAGATCGTGAGCGATATCAGCATCTTGTTGGCAAATTGATCTATCTCTCCCATACAAGACCTGATATAGCCTTTGTAGTCAGTGTTATAAGTCAGTACATGCATGATCCCCGTGATCGCCATCAGGAAGCTGTGTACAGGATCCTTCGGTATCTTAAGAACTGCCCAGGATGAGGTCTTCTTTTCTCTCATCATGAACATCTTAAAGTTGAATCCTATTCAGATGCTAACTGGGTAGGTTATATAGATGATCGGTGATCCACTTTAGGCTATTATACTTTTGTTGGTAGAAACTTGTGACTTAGCGCAGTAAGAAACAAGATATTGTCGCTCGATCAAGTGCAGAAGTTGAATACCGAGTTATGGCTCAAGGCATTTATGAGATTTTATGGTTGAAAAGGTTGCCTGTTGAATTACACCTTCTCCAATCTTCTCCCCTCACTCTGTTCTGTGACAACCGTGCGGCCATTAATATTGCAAATAATCCTGTTCAACATGACAGAACTAAGCACATAGAGATTGACCGCCATTTCATCAAGGAGAAACTTGATCAGAAAGTTATATATCTATCATTTATTAAATCTACAGAATAATTGGCAGACATATTGACAAAGGGTCTTGGTGGTTCTATGTTTTCTTCAATTTATAGAAAGATGAAGCTTTGTGATATCTTCGCCTCATCTTGAGGGGGAGTGTTGACAACCTAGCATGGCCTAATTTCCTGTTATGATCCTTCCTTGTTAAGCCATTCTTTATTGAGCCATTCCTTGTTAAGATTATGACCAAAATAGGTCATCACCTTCCTTTGAAGAAGGATATAAATCCTGTATAAAATGGGAATGACCCCCATCTTATTATGTATGAAAAATAATAAAAATTCTCTATTTTTTCTCCTCTGATTCAACTCTTCTCCACTAGAAATCACTTCTTCACTGGAAATTGCCTTTCCACTGGAAATTGCCAATGTTTGTCTTACCAAGCACCACTCCAAAGATCAAAAACCACCTATAAGGGCCATCCCTACAACCCCTTTTTAAAAAAAAGTAGTAGCACCACAAATACTGTACAAAATAACCTTTTACCTTCCCATCAAGTCCCTCCTCTCAAGATATCTCAAGCTCGGGAAAAGTTAGGGATGCCTCAGAAAAAGCACTTAGCACTACTCTTCAACTCAAAATACTTTTGGACTAAGGAATGAGGGGCAACTGAAATGGGGTGAAAATCTTATCCTCGATATCCGAGGAACCATGAAGCCATGAAGGTAGTTGAGTAACACTCAGATGCTGACTAGGCAAAATAGGAGCACCGGCCAATACCGCTAGAAGTTTAGCATAAAGCTCCTTAATTTCCTAAGAAGAGTATGTATGAAGAATTTACTCAAATAAAAACCCATCATCCACCACAAAGGAAAGGGGGGAGATGCTTGAGAATTTTGGAACCACCTAACGGAATGATTCTTATCACAAGCCATTTCATGATAATTGGCTTCACCCTTGCCCTCGACAGTTAAGGGAGACCAAAGTAATCTTCCTCAACCTTTGGAGTCAAAGTCACCTTTGACAGTATTTCCTCCCACAAAGATTGAAGCAGTCTTTCTCAGCCCTTTGAATCAAAGCCATCCCCGACAGTATTTTCTTCAAGGGAACCCAGGCAATCTGAGGACCTTCAAGCCTATTGACCCTCAAATCACCAAGTGGCAGCCAAATTGATCCTGAACAACTTTGTAGTCAAATCCCATGACAGCATCCCATGGATTAGTTGAAATGAGAAATTGTTGATGCCTATTCTCATGCATACCCCAAGGCAAGCAAGTAGATCCCATAATACCAGGCAAATCCTCATAATTAAAAGGGCATGGCCCATTTCAGGACAAAGCCCCCATCATCATTAATACAAATGGCTAGCAACACACATAAGACAAAAGCATCATTAAATGATGGATTTTCAGATAAACATAATGATTTTGCACCAAGGCAACTCTGACAAGACCTACCACCTTGTCATTCTATGTCGCCTTGCTAAGGCTTTTTGTGCATTCCAAAACTGCCCTCAAGCCACCTCCAAGGAGACTTCTTTTGTAGTTACAGCCATGGATACTCCACCCTTAGTACATTTCTTCGACCAGATAGATTCCAGCATCATCAGTATGAAAGACATAGTAAATTTCTGCTTGAAAATAATTTTATTCAAGGAAGTGTCGACACAACCTTTTTATAAAAATAAAATATGTTAGTTATACAAATATATATGCATGATATCATTTTTGGTAACTAATGAGGAACTTTATCAAGAGTTTGCTAAGCTTATATAAGGTGACTTTGAAATGAGCATGATGGGTGAGCTAACATTTTCCTTGAACTTCAAATAAAATAAACAAAGGGATTTATATCAACCAAACTAAGCATATTAAGGAGCTTCTTAAGAAGTTTAGAATGGAAATTACAAAGAAAATTTGCAAATCAATAAGTTCCACCTAGAGGCTTGATAAAGGTGAAAATGATAATAGCATTGATCAAAAACTATATCGAGGTATGATCAAATCATTGCCATATTTAACTACAAATAAGCCTAATATTTTATTTAGTGCTTGTATATATACTAGTTTCCAATAAAATCCTAAAGAATCATATATACTTACTATCAAAAGAATCATTAGATACTTAAAAAGAGCATCTAACTTAGGACTGTAACACTATAAATATTTTTTAATTAATTTAATTAGTTACTTTAATGTTGATTATAATAGATGTAAAATTGATAGAAAAAGTACTAGTAGTACATGCCAATTTTTAATGTTGAACTTAATCTAATAACATAGTAAGAAATAAAACTCCATAGCACTATCAATTGTTGATGCAGAATATGTAGCTATAGAGAGTTGTTGTACTCAAGTGCTCTGGATTAAACAACAACTTGAAAACTTTGATATAAAATAAAATAAAATTTTTATTAGATATGATAATACAAGTATTATAAATCTAATTAAAAACCTTATCCAGCACTCGAGCACCGAGCATATAGAGATTAGATATCATTTTATTAAAGATCATAAATAAAATAATGATATAGTGCTAGAATTTATTAGTACAGATAAATAATTAGCTGATATGTTTATCAAATTTTTAAGTAAAGATAGATTTTCAATGATTAGAGGAGAATTATGACTATATGACCCTTTCTAGATGTACTTTTCTAAAAAATTTTCAAAATTAAAATAGACCTCTCTTGAACTAATTCTCATCTTTTCTCATCAAATTAGAGTGTATTCTTTCATATTTTATAGGTTAGAAACCTCTGATTTTGATCCCTACCTTTTTTGGCTAAGATTTTTCAAATTTTCAAAATTCTACCTAGATAAGCCAACTCATGTCGGCACCCTACTTGTGAGAGCCAACTCACCTAGTCAAAATATTTTTTTTTTTTCAAAACTTTACCTTTTTTTCACTTTTCATTGCTTTAACCTAGAGCCGACCCAATTTCTCACTATTCCAAACCTTCCAAAAAAATCCTAAGGACCATATCTTTTGGATTTTTCTTTAGTAAATCAGAATAATGGATCCCCAAAAAGTTGTGGCATCGAAGAAGAAAAAATCCAGAGGAAAGTCTTTGATTGAAAGGAGATCAAAGCAAAGAAATAACTATGACACCCCTGCTAATCCTCAAAACCAACCTCAATCAGTGATTTCTATGGTACATTGACCTATGACAACCAATCGGAAGATCATTTTGAGTTCTTTAAGGTGGTGCACTTTTGGACAGGGTCTTGGATCTGAGTCCAAGGATGGAAAATATTTTGTAGGCTAGAGGTACCGGTCTACTCGAAGTTGGTTTGAATGTTCTTTGATAATTTAAGATTCAGAACGATGTCCATTAGTTCTACCACCAAGGAGAGTTTGATTATTTTGGATGAGAGATAGATTGGGAATATATTAGAGATGCTGAGAAATGAAATTTTATTTTTTGGCCATGGAGAGAAAAATAGATGGACTAAAGGTTATTTTGGATAGGGAAGATGTAAGGAATCTGAAGAATCTGCAAGCTATTAGTGGAAATGAGACTACTTCATAATATGGTTAGTAGGATCTTCTTCCCAAAAATAGGTTGATTCGATTGGGTTATAGAAAAAGATGTAGCATTTATGTATTACTTGATAGAAGGGAAACCCGTCAATCTATCATTTTTGGTGTTGACCTAAATAAAGGAAGCAGCTAAGAAATCTAGGACATGCTTGCCTTATGGGATGGTCTTCACACTGATTTTCCAGGAGTTTGGTATTGATGATACGGGAGAGGATGTTAGGAGATTGCTTCACATAGATAGATACAACAATTGATGATACGGGAGAGGATGTTAGGAGATTGCTTCACACAGATAGATACAACAAGCACTCTCTTTACTATATAGGGTATCATAAGGTGGACAATTGCTAGATCTGTAGAGCTTTCAAACAGGGAGTTGCTACCTTTGATAGCTCTAAGGATGATAACGATGACAACAAGGAGGAGGAGGATAAGGAGGAGCCATAGACACCTTCTACTATTGCACCATCTAACTCAACACAAGCTGTAGGAGCTTCTATTGCACATACTTCTGCCCAGCTTGCTAGCCCAAGGACACCGCCAAATTCATCTACATTTATTGGACCATCAAGTGTGACTATCGATTAGTTTACTTATTTTATAGAGACCCTGACCTCTAAGATTAGTTTCCTATTAACAGACATGAGAAAGGAGATCAGGAGGACTCACCAGGAGCACAGGATAGCCATTCAGCAGTCCTATATGAGGTTAGATAGGATTTGAGGGAGATGACCTTTAAAGTGGAGGTAGTTAGCAGGCTCAGTGAGTTTAGGAAGCTTAGCTTAGCTCTCAGTCTGATATTGCTGGACTCGAAGGAGCCATTGGTAGGATGATGGAGAGAGCAGTCAGATTTGTAGTCAATTAGACAAAGGCTATTGGATCTATTCACTAAGGCATCCATAAGATCGAGTCTGAGTTAGGGGTAGTTCTTCTTGGATTTACATTTGTATTTAGTCAATCCCATAGTCAGCCTCCGAGACAAGAGTCTCAGCCCACATCTACCCGACCACCTTTTTTTACTATAGTGCATCCAGGCACTAGTTTTCCACCTCCACCTACTTTCGGACCTACTTTGAGGATCCGTAGTGCTAGGGGCCCTTTCCATCTTTTGCATCTACTTCTAGGATCTATTCTCCACACACTATAGAGATTCATAACGATGATGAAGACAATTAGAGCATTAGGTTATATTTACTAGGTTATATATATTAGGATCAGGATCACTAGAATCCATATATTAATGTAGTATTTTATTTATCCTTATATTGTATAGAATATTTTGTGTTATGTTTAATGCCATATGTATAATGAATTATGTATTGATTCAGCTTTTTAGATAATATATATTGACTTCTATGTGAAATGAATGGCATGTTTTTGTCTTATTTAATCTGTTTGAGAAATAATTATATTATTTTTCTTATTTACTAATGACAAAAAGGGGGAGAAAAAGTGATGTGGAAAAGAGATGAATGAATTCTAATTTAGTGGGTGATTTAACTTGTTGAGCAATGATCCCTATGAGCATAAACTTAATTCAAACATAAAATAGTAAAAAGTTATATGAAGGAAATACTAAATAAGGGAACAACTCAAACTAGGGCTGCATATCCATCCATGAAGATTGGAACTAAGGTATTGAGAAACCATCCTATCTAGGGCATAGACCATTCAACTATTCAAACTTAAGAAATAAGGAGGGTTTTCTTACCAATATTGATGTCTTAGGCCATTAGAAGGGTTTCAATTTTAGCACTCCCGAATGGAGATTGGTACTCGAAAACTATCACCTCCAGAGATGAAGACTTCTGGCTTGAAAGGTCCAAGGGCAAGACCAACTTCCTCGTTGACACGTGATCTTGGGGAACCCTAGAAAGAAAAGGGATTAGTGATTTGAGATGACAAGAAGATTAAAAATTAATAAAACTTCAATAATATGATTGGAGTGGATGGAGTTGGAGGAGATCAATTGGCTCCATTCAGTGTATGGACTGCAATCGCCTTGGAATCCTTGAGTTGTAACTGGAGTTGGCGTCCCATGAAGGCAAGGGACGATATCCCAAAAATCTACTATAGAAGCTTGCTTGAAGATTGGAATAGGCGTCCTTATAGAGTGGCAATGGTGAAGAAGACTTGGTTGGAATTTGAAAGATCTACTTAGGATGGTGGTGGGGCATCTTCTAGCTAGAATTTTGGTGGATGTAGGGGAATACTAGGATGGCTAAAGGATGGTATTTTCGGGTCTCTCACCCACTCCCTTGCGGAGGACACATTGCATAACACAAGTGGAAAAGAAAACTCTTTGATTTCATTCATGAATAATTGCTTACAAGAAGGGTTTGGAGAGCTTTTTATAAGCCTCTACTATAATTTTGAAATTCCAAAATACAAGGAGAGAATCATGGGAAGTTCCTTGCTATGTGGGAGGGGAGTTGAAGCCACCTTGATCCTTGCTTAGAATAAGGAGAGAATAGTGGTTGGTTGGCTTTTTTTGAATTCAAATGTGGGTGCCCAAGAGAGGTGAGGTGGCAGCTTAGGTGTCCTTCCATGTGGCCTTTGGAGATGACTTGGCATCCACTTGCATGTGATGATGTTGCATCCTCCATGTCAAGGTAGGTTGAAGTGATTTGTTGCACCCATTCTCCAAGTCTTCTAGCTTTGATTTTGAACCCAAAGTAAACCCTTCTTGGACCAACTTAGGGAATTAACTAATTACAAAGTCAAATTGCACCTAATTTGACTTAAAAGATCAAATTAGCATAGACCTAGTCCTATTTACAGGACTCAAACTCAAATATAGAAATAAACTATCCTATTTACATGACTCATATTCAAAAGAAGTAAAATTGAAACCAAAAGCAGACTAAATTTATTCTACTTCAATCCATATTGAATCTGGCTTGATTAAACTGGATTGAATTCTCTTCTGAGCTGTGGTGCCCGCACCAAAAAGTGAGATGCATGCATGAGATTAAAATTTAAAAAGAAAGTGAGATTAAAATTCAAAGGGGAGTAGGATATAAGATTAAACATATATATATAAGGGAGAGAGAAGAAAAGGCATGATACATGAAAGAAGAAAGGAATTACTAGAGCAAGAGATAAAAAGGAAGCTTAAATTAAGGGAGAGCATTGTTTTTGAAAATTTTTAAATCATTACAGCTCTGATATACCTTTCTTTTCAAGCTTTAACACATGTTCTACCAACTCTAATACATCTCCTTTAACTTTGAGACATTTTTTTATAAGCTCTAATACAAACTCATTCCACTTTGATATATTACCAATACATCTTACATAGCTCTCATATATGTAAATTTTTAAAGCTCTAATACATGCATACACATAAAAAAACTCTGATACATTCTATAAAAAAAGCTCTGATACATATTATAAGTTTTGATATATTCTATAAAAAGTTTGCTTTGATATATTGTATACGCTCTGATACATAACAAACACTCTGATATTTTTATTGTAAAGCTTTGATACATCCTATACCATAACTTCTAAAGCTCTGATACATTTTATATTATAAAGTTTTTTTAATCTCCATGTCCAATATTTTGTCATCATCAAAAATGAAGAGATTATTAATCCCATGAATAATTTTAATGATTATAAAATATTAGAGCATGAAAAGTATACTAATATCTTTCAAATTATTTAAGAATGTTTTATAGAGAGTATATAATTTCAAAGAATAGCTCATGAACTTATTGGTATGCTTAGTGAGCTCCGATGGATGAATAAAAATTGTTATGAACTATTGATATGATTGGAAAGCTCATAAGAATCACTAAAAGTATTTATGAGGTCTTGAGAGCTTAATTGCACTTCATTTGGAGTGAAATAGAAGTTAGAATTCAAGTTTGGAATGAAGAGTTAACCCATGAAACTTGGAGTTGACTTTGGCAAGTTTTGCAAGTGGCACACTAATTTGGCATGTAAATGAGCCGACTCATGGGATGGACGGCCGACTCTCTCAGTTGGATAGTGGAACAATTTTTTTATCTCAAGCAAGCGAGCTATTTCTTGTGGGGCAAGAGCTAACTCTCTCAGAAAAATAAAGCACAAAATTTTTTCAAGTCATTCAAATGGGCTAACTATTAATAGGCGAGCCAACTCTCTCAATGATACAGAAAGTCAATTTTTTTGGCATAGACAGAAGAGCTGACTTGTATACCCAATGAGTTGATTCTTTTAGTGGAATGGAAGATCAAATTTTTTCATAGGCGAGCCGACTCCTGGCCCTTTAATAGCAAAGTAACGGCTAGTTCTGCAGACTTATAGATTTCAAGTTTTTTTTATTTTTACAGCTATTTATTAGTTTCTAATGGTTAAAAATGGCTAGAAAGGCCTCTAAACCAATGGAAGAACATTGAGAGAAGTATAAAAGTATGGATTAAGCTCAAAAACCAACAACATTCCTTGACATTCATTACAATTATTGCAAACAAAGAGAATATTTAGTGCTATCATTGAAAACTCAAGAAAAACTTTAACTACTTCCCACCTACCCTCTTGAAGCAATTAGTGAGGAACAAAGAGTGCATTAAAGAGCAAGTATTGAAGCTTTCAAGCATTTACAAGTCAAGCTTCACCGGCAACATTCAACTCTTTTTAAGAGTTTGTTTTTGTTGCTCTGTTTTCGATTTTAGTTTTGGTGTTACAAGTTTCAATAAGATCTAAAACTTAAGGTTTTTTGTTTGGATTTTGATTGGTGGGCCTTTGAAAGCTAATTGGATTTATTTGTGATCCTATATTAAATAAACTTATATTAGATTTTAGATTGTGAGTTTAAGAGAAAATAATCAGACTGTATTCTTGAGGATATATAGTAGAAATCCCAAGAGATCCTTTGGGAGTAGACATAGGAAATAGGTTTGCTCTGAACCACTATAAATCTATTATATTTGTGTGTGTGCCTTTTACTTTTTTATTCTTTATATTTAGTACATCATACACCATACTTGGCTCACAAAATTAAAGTTTTTCAAAGTGCACATATATGCTTAATTTTTTAACAACCCAATTCTCCTCCTCTCTTGGATTGTTGATTTGGGTAGCATTTACTTTGCTGCAAGTCTTCTAGCACCCTCCTTCCTTCTTGATTATTTTCTTAATGCCAAAACTAGCAAGAGTGAGAGAGATTAAGAGAGGAAAAGGGAAGAAAAGGTTTCTTCCCTATTGGCTTCCAATCTCCCATCATTCAGTGCAAAAGGTTCATGCAAGGTTTTCTAAGGGCTTTTTCTTCTAATTTTAAAGAAGTTCATATCCAATTTTTGAAGTGAGGCCTGCAAGGTGTTAGCACCTCAGTAGCCTCGGTGCTTCAATTAAGCCATCTCTGTATGGATACCAATAGAGGCCGGTTTCATGTGGGCTCTGACAGAACCCAAGACATTTGTTAGATCCAATCTAAAGAAGATGGAGTAACGCAGCAGGTAGGTGATCTAATCACCAACTTAATTTGTGAAATTTTTAGATCTTATGTATTTATGATGTGGATTTTGGAGCATGCTAGATTAGGTTTTTAATTCCATTGCATTTTGTTAACATTTTTTTTTGAAAAACATGCATGCATGCAAGTTATGGGATCATGCAATGAATCCTAATATGAGGAACCTCTGGCGGGCTACCACTGGATAGGGTGGAGACAGAGGGAGGAACCTTCGACGGGCTTCCATTGAATGAGGAGGAGACAAAAGGAGGCAGTGCAGGTGAAGCAGCCAGCGAGGGTGATGAGGTAGCGATCAAAGAAGTTGTAGATGCCACTGCCAAGGATGTCGAAGGCAAGTGGACCTCCAATTGGCTTCCCTTGGAAGGAAAGGAGACGAAGGTGGAGAAGTGATGCGGGACCAAAGATGCAAAAATAAAACTAATAATTCTAAGATTGACTATCAGTAATTAAGTAGAGATTATTTTTTTTTATAATTTTCAGAAATAAGACTCAAAGTACTTAGATGAATTTAACTAGCCAACTAGTTATGCTACCTGCAAAGCAAATCAATAAAACTAACTAAGAATCAGGACTTGGTGATTAAGAAATCACCTAAACTAGGGTTCATACTTTCAAAGAATCAGAGCTAAAGAGTTAAGGATGGGTTTTATGTACCAACAAAGATTTGTAGCGCTCTTGATGTTGATTGATTTCAGCACTCTAGGATTCACGGCAGAACTTCAAGATTATCGTTCCTTGGGCTCCGATCTTCAACTCGATTGGTTCCAAGGCAGGAACACCTTTATTTCAGATCTTGATCACCTAAAATCATGCACAAGAAACAAGTTAGAAGGCAGCGAAGGAAGGAAAGATGGGAAGAAAGAAAGTAAGAGAAGGAAGGAGGCGGATTAGGGTTTCTTGGATGGCTGGAAGTTGGATAGTTAGAAGATGGGTCTCGTGCCCTGGGACCTCATGCCCCCTCCCTCATGGAGTTCGATGCCCTCACGTTAAAGGAATTGAAGAGAAAACTCTCACTTTATTTCATAAAAATAAGATGCTACACAAGGGTGTTTGGGGTGGTATTTATAGATTACAAGCAAGTGAAGTATGGGTTACAAATTCTTGATTTCTTGTTGGAAGAGAAAGAAACTTCTTGGAATTGGCTTCCCTTGGGCATTAAATTCTTCTTGATCCTCTCTTGGCATCATGGAGTCTTAGCATTGAGTTCTCCTTGGACTTCTTCCATGTGGGGCGATAAGAGGTGATTGACTTCATCCAAGCTGGGCGACAACTCCAGATAAGCTCCATAGGTTGGGTGACAAGACTCCCTTGATGATGGGTTGATGATGGGTGACCAAGATGAATTTATTGGTTGGAAATTTATATTGGAGTCCTGAATTTTCATATGAAGGAACTCTTGAGGTTGAACGCTTCTTGGGTTCTTGGACTCTTGAGATATGAAACTTCCTTGCAACTTAAACACCTGGTTTTCTTGAATTGGCACCCATGTGACTCTCCTTGTGGCCGACCAAGATGATGCCATGTGGATTGGTGAGGTGGCATAGCATGATGACATGGCAAGTGACATGGCATGATGACATGGCAAGTGACATGGCATGGTGACATGGTGGATGACATGGCATGGGGCATCCAAGATGTTGATGTGGCATGTGATGATGTGGCAAGATGTTGTGGTGCCATGTGTGGTGTCTTGAAATGATCTCCCCTTATAATCTTGGTCAAGACCCTAACTAATTACATAACTCAATTGCAACCAATTAATTAATTAATTGAACTAACTTCAAATCCACTTGATCAAATTGAACTAATTTTGATCAAAGATATAACTAACCCTCAATCACAGGGCAAAATAAAAATTAACTAGATATATATATATATATACAGGTTCTCAATTGGGTTCAGGGATTTATTCACAAGCTTAGACTTGTACAGGACTCAACTGAATTTGGGGTTTAGGGCTTGTCACAGGTGATCCACAGGGATGTGGGATTGACCTGTCTTTTCTTTCTGGCCTTGGTGTCTGCACCAATTCTCCCGGGTGGGAGGAACTCGACCATGTCGAGTATGGGTCAACTCTGCTTTGATAATGTTCTAGCAAGTCTGGATTAATCCTTTGCAAATCCTCTCTAGTGATCCAGGAATCTTCAGTCTCAGATCATATTTGCCAATGAACCAGATATCATTGATAATCTTTACTTCGAGTAGCGATAATCTTGTCGTCCATGATCCACTCAATCCTGTCTCTCTGTTCTGGTATTTTGGATGGTGGACACTCATGAGTTGGCTCACTCTCAAGGATGGGGTCAGGCCCAAAAAGCTCACTAGGTATCAACATTGATTCCTTATACTCTACAAGATCTGAAACATTGAAAGTTGAACTAATACCTAGCTCAGGTGGTAACTCAAGCACATAGGTATTAGGTCCAATTTTCTTAATTATTTTGTATGGTCCTGCACTACGGGCATGTAATTTCTTCATGGTTCCAGGTGAGAACCATTCAGGTCGAAGCCTGATCATGACAAAGTCTCCTTCATCAAATTCTTTGAGTTTTTTTCTTGAATTAGCCATATGTTTATATGTTTCATTGCTTTCTTTGATTTTTTTCACTTATTTCCTTATGCAATTCTCCAATATGCTGTGCATATGACTCTGCTAATGGACTCAATTATATATTCTTATTGAAAGAAATTTATTAAATCTTCAATTACAACATTGGGCTTGATCCTTGGTTGGTAGGGGACATGTAGATGAAAATTGTGCATGGACTCCTACTAGATGCCATAGGGTCTACCAAAAATAAATGGGAAATCAAACATGCTCTAAGGATTTATGCAACCTAGTAACCTCAACAAAGTGCAACCAAGTGGTTCTAGAAACATGGGAAGTCTCAAGCCAGGGTAGGAAATAAGAAGTGGATTCGGGGTTAGTCTGATAGGGTAAGAAATAAGAAGAGGGTTCTTGGAACAATCCCTGACTAATGGGGTTGGCCTTAAGGTTTGGACACTAATATATTTCTACAAAGAATAAAGGGTTCACTTTATAGAAAATAGGTCAGCAATTTCAGGAAAGAGATCTTCAATTGGGATCAAAGGGATGAATTTTTCCTGAGGGTACTGGATTAACGAAACCAAGTACTCACTAATTTCTTCTAGTTCTTGAATTTCAGGACTAGGCTCTATCATTGGGTTCTCTTCTAGGATTTCCTTAGGTAAAGTTGTAATAGCAGCATAATGGTTCTCTTCCTCTAGCTGTTCTTCCAAAATAACTTTTGATGTGACAAGATCACTGATGTGGAACCCATGTCAGACCCGATCAGATGCCATGTCGGAGGAAGCTGACACATCAGATGTCTCTCTTCGGACTCCTTTGCTAGGTGGCTCCCTCGAGGTTGAGATGCCCTGGCCGAAGTCGAGCTCTAGCTCTCTCTAGACTCCTTCACCAAGTGGCTCCCTCGAGGTCGAGACACCCAGGCCGAAGTGGAGCTCCAGCTCTCTCTGGACTCTTCGCCAGGTGGCTCCCTCGAGGTCGAGACACCCTGGCCAAAGTTGAGCTCCAGCTCTCTCCAGGACTCTTTCACCAGGTGGCTCCCTCGAGGTCGAGATGCCCTGGCCGAAGTCAAGCTCTTGCTCTCTTCGGACTACTTCACCAGGTGGCTCCCTCGAGGTCGAGATGCCCTGGCCGAAGTTGAGCTCCTGCTCTCTTTGGAGTCCTTGCCAGGTGGCTCCCTCGAGGTCGAGACGCCCTGACCGAAGTCGAGTTCCTTCTTCTTGAACCAACCCTACTTCGAACGAAGGGACCGGCAGCTAAGGAACATCGTCGCCTTCCTTGAACGGTGGTAAGCCACCCAAGGATGATGGAGGGGTGCCCACCAAGCCATAATAATTACCCCAGCTACCACTTACATCGAAGGGAAAGGGGTCCCCTGATCGAGGCACCGCGCTCCCGACCGATCGTTTGTGCCACCCAAAAAAGGAAGTCAACCCAGGAGATTGAACCCAGGCGGCGACTGCCCCCTGATCGAGGCTCTGCCAGGTTTTCCAAAGTGGAGCGACCAGAGGGAGGGTCAGAGCGCATGGTGAAGTTCCTTATCACAAATGGGGAAAGGCACCTCGCACATGGCACAGAATGTCACTGCACAGGCCTACAAGCGACGGGGGGATCCCAAGGTAGGCGGCGTATCCTGGCTTAAAAAAGTTCTCTAAGGTTCCAAGAAGAAGGTAAGTAACAAACGGGTGAAAGGGGTGGCATACAGGAGAGTAACCAAGATGCCAAGTGCTTTAGGCTACTAGAGACTCACCGGAAGGGTCTCGACGGACACAACCATCCAGCCTAAGCTCTCCTCTACTGCTACTTTCCTTGCTCTACTCTCAACTCATTCACACTTTCCAAGTACATAATTATCTCCTCCTAGGGTGGAGTCCATCTACGGGGCTCGACCAGGAGGATCTGTTCCCCTGGATCGCCATTGACTTGAGCATTGGAGTGCCCCTACTGGGATCACCGGCCTGGGTCTCCTCTGTTTTACAGGTCCAGGCACGCGAGCAAGTTCCCAAGCGACAAGGACGCGATCCAAGGTCATCTCCAACTACAAACCATGGTGGTCGGGCGGCAATAGATTGGTGTGCTAGGTAGGAGCAGGACACATTTTGATCCAAGCCAATCTCCTTGCGGGCAACCCCACTAGGAGCATGGTGATGACACGTGTGAGGGAGGCTCCACTAGCCATGTGGGAGATCCCCCTTCCCATGGAGATCCGCACAGTCCAGAGAGGGAGCTCCTCGCTCCACCATAACCGCCTCCAATGGACGTTCAGCTGGCCACACTCACCCAGTAAAAGCAGCTTCTGACTACAGTGGTGCACCAGCTACAGCATCAGCACCGATCCCTGGCCACCCACCAACAGCTAGGGACTCCCGTGGCCCAAGCCGCCGCACCTCGTGACATCCTATGGTCCTTCCAAGGAAGGCCTTCGCTGTCGTGAGCCACAACATATCGCCGGGGAAGCCATAGGACCCTGGCGAAGAGATAGTGGACCGAGTCAGCCGATCAGGAGAGCCGATCCCTGACCTTCGGGCAAGCTACTGTCAAGCACCGCCGAGGTCGCAGAGGTAAGGCCCCCAATTGCGACCCCCCTCAGCTGCCACCTTCACCTCCTCCATTGGCCTCAGCGGAGGTCTCAACCAACGAGGCCATCAGGCGCATGGCAGTAAGGTGCCTGGAGGAACAAGAGTGCAAGCTGGCGGAGCTATCCTGCCAGTTTGCAAATTTGCAGGGCTCCCCCCGCGAGCTTGCGGGCTATGACACCCATCCCCCTTTCTCCTGAGAGAACTAAGAGAAACCGATCCTGGGTCAGTTCCGCATGTCGTAGGTGGATCCCTGCAATGGGACCACCGACCCCCTGGACAATCTTGAGAGCTACAAGGCTCTCATGAGAGTCCAAGAGGCGATCGACACTCTCCTCTGCATCACTTTTCCAGCCACCCTCTGTAAGGTGGCTCAAGTCTGGTTTACCTGCCTTAAGCTTAAAAGCATCAGCTCATTTGCTCAACTGGAGAGGAAGTTCGTGGCCCACTTTAACGCTGTTAAAAAGTGCCATGGGAGGCAGAAATCCTTTTCTCCATCAAGCAGCAGGACCACGAGCTCTTGCGGGACTACGTGGCCCGCTTCAAGGTTGCCGCACTGGAGATTTACAACCTAGACGAGCCAGTTTCCATGCTGGTGCTGAAGAGAAGACTCAGGACTTCCCGCCTGACCTACTCACTGGACAAGAAGCCATCAAAGATGTACTCCGAACTCCTCCTCCATGATCATAGGTCATCCATGCCGAGGAGGCAGACCGTACGAGGAGGTAGCTGGACGGAAAGCCATTGAAGAAGCCATCACCTGGGGAGACATCCGGGGTGCGAAAGCCCGGGCCGGCCATCCCGAACTTCCGCCAAGTGTCGAAGTCGAAGAGCGGCCCCATCCCAGAAGAAAGATACACACCTCTTCTAGCCCCGAGGATGAAGATCCTCATGGAGATTGAGGGCGAGCGCTACCTGCGATGCCCACCACCACTGAGCCCATCTAACGGTAGCGACAAGATGAAGTACTGCCAATTCCATCACGACCATGGCCACGACATTGAGGAGTGCCACCACCTCAAGAGAGAAATTGAAGACCTCATAAGGAGGGGCTACCTTAAAAAGTTCATGGGGGGTAAGATCCTGGTGGAACCTCAGGCACTCACTGCTCTCCCTCTAGTCCCTGCAGTTGACAACCAGCCCACCGAGAAGCCCATCGGGATGATATGTTGTGGAGTCGAGCATGCCCCCAAGAGGACTCGGGGAGGATAAAGTTAGGAAAATGTACTCCCCTTTGTGAGGGAGAGGGAATCTGGAAATGAAAATATAAACAATGATGCCGTGGTCATCGAGATGACGATCGCCAAGCATCCTGTAAAATAGATTATGGTCAATAGTGGAAGTTCGACTGATGTCCTTTTTTATGATGCTTTTACCAAGATGAATATGTCCTCTGCTCAACTTAGGCCTGTGCACACTCCCCTCGTCGATTTTACAGGGAATTCCATGAGAGTCGAAGGGGAAATTACTCTTCCTGTCACTACCGGGCGCCACCTCGATAGAGCACCATCATGATGACCTTCATGGTTGTTAGGCTTTTCTTAGCCTACAACGTGATTCTTGGCCACCCCGGGCTCAATCTACTCGATGCGATCATTTCCACCAAGTGGCTATTGGTGTAGTTTCCCACTTCTTATGGTGTTGGAGATATGAGGGGGGCACCTCAGCTGATCCAACACTGTCTCCAAGCCGTTCCTGGGGCCAAAACCTCCAAGGCAAACCCCAGTATCGATGACCTCGACCAAAGGATGCAAGACCCCAGAGGTGGTCTAGTTGAGTGCCTGCTATTGTATCCACTCGAAGCCAATCTGACGAAGATGGTGCAGATTGACTCCCAGCTGCAAGAGGAGGAGCGGGCCCACCTGTTAGAATTCCTTTGAGCAAACATAGACGTGTTCACCTGGAAGGTGGCCGATATGCCTAGGATTCTCACTGACATCATCATCCATAAGTTGAGCATCGACCCGAAGTACTATCCTGTTCGACAGAAGAAGAGAAGCTTTGCCCCGGAGAGGTAACGGGCAATCAATAAGGAGGTGGATAAGCTCCTCACAACCAGCTTTATCCATGAGGTACAATACCCCAGCTGGCTGGCAAATGTAGTCATGGTCAAGAAGAATAATGGAAAGTGGAGGATCTGCGTGGACTACACCGACCTCAATCGAGCCTATCCAAAGGATAGCTTCCCTCTATTGAAGATTGACCAATTGGTGGATGCCACCTCGGGGCACCGCTTGCTCTCCTTTATGGATGCATTCTCCAGATACAATCAAATTTAGATGCATCCAGAGGACGAGGAGCATATTGCCTTCATCACTGATCAATGGACGTACTGCTATCGAATGATGCATTTTGGCTTGAAGAATACTGGCACCACGTACCAGTGGCTGGTCAATCAGGTCTTTAAGAACTAGATTGGCTGAAATATGTAAGTATATGTGGACGACAGGCTTGTTATGAGCAAGCCGAAGTCAGACCACGTCATCAACCTGGCGGAGGCCTTCCACAATCTCTTAGTGCACAAGATGAAGTTGAATCCGGTGAAGTGCACCTTCGGCATAGCAGCAGGGAAGTTCCTTGGCTTCATGGTCACCTAGAGGGGAATTGAAGCGAACCTGGAGAAGGTCCAGGCAATTATCGACATGGAGTATCCCATCTCGAAGAAGCAGGTCCAGCATCTAACGGGCTGGATTGCAGACTTGAGCCAGTTCATCTCGAGGTCGACTGACCGCTACTTACCTTTCCTTAAGGCACCGTGCAAAGTGCACAACTTCGCCTGGACCGAAGAAGGCAAAGCAGCCATTGAGGAGTTGAAGAAGTTCTTGGCATCACCGCCCCTGCTCTTCAGGCCGGAGGAAGGAGTGGAACTCCTACTATATTTGGCAGTCATCCCGGGGGCTGTCAGCTCAGTTCTTGTCCACACAGATAAGGACGGATCCCAAAAACTAGTGTACTATGCTAGCAAAATCCTCTGAGATGCAAAGATCAGGTACACCCACTCAGAAAAGTTAATTTTTGCTCTTATAATGTCTACCCAGTGCCTCAGGCCGTACTTCCAAGCACATCCGATCATGGTCTTAATGGACCAACCGTTGAGGGCCATGCTTAGCCATCCCAACACATCCAGATGCTTGGCCAAGTGGGCATTGAAGCTCAGTGAATTCGACATCACATACCGGCCAAGGCCATCTTAGAAAGCCCAAGTGTTGGCCGACTTCCTGGTCGAGTGCACAGGACTTGCCAAAGAGTCGGAGTAGACTACCCCGGAGTGTCAAGTGGAGCTCAAAGCCGAGGAGGAGTCTTGGGTCCTCCACGTGGATGGTGCATCCAATGCGGGCGAGAGTGGGGCAGGCCTCATCCTCGCTAACGGTGACGGGATTGTAGCTGAGTATGCGCTTCACTTCTGATTTGCAATGACCAACAACTAGACAGAGTACGAGGCACTCCTCACGGGGCTGAGAGTCTCCCACGAACTGGGTGTACCCAATCTAAAGGTCTTCATCGACTCCCAGCTGGTGGCCAGACAGGTCTCAGGAGAGTATGAGGCCCGAGATCCCTAGATGATGAAGTACTTGGAACAGGTCCGCTCGAGCATGACAGGCTTTCGGCACTTCAGCATCTCCCACATCTCTCGTGGAGAGAACGCTCGCGCCGATGCTCTATCAAGGCTCGCGACCTTGCCGAACTCGCCACTGGGGCATGCCCACATTGAGTACCTAAAAAATCCAAGCTACGAAGGTCCCAGAGAAGTCCAGCAAGTCACCCCAAAGCCCAGCTGGATGGACTAGTTGATGCGGCACGATGATGATAATGCAATCTAAATGATGGATTGAGAAATGAGAGCAATGAAGCCTATTAACAGGTACTAAATTTCAGATCAAAAGTACAAAGGTAAAGCTATGGAAGGAGCACTGAAATTTGGAACTTACGCCGCGATGTAGTTATTTAAATCCTAGAGAAGATTAGGGCTAATGAATATTGAATTTAAACCTTGGCAACGATCTTCAATAACTCAGACTTGAGAGATTAGGAGGTGTTATTTATCCAAGATGATCACTCCCTGGTAGATCCATTGAAGCTCTTAGACGAACTAGCCCTGAAGTGGAAGATTGGCATTCCAAAGAAACTAGTTTCATTCAACATTGATCTTTGGCAAGAGAACACTTTCTTGAACTCTGAATCGTAGAAGGATCCTGCACAATGAACGGGTTAGACTGGGACCAATTTGAAAGATATCAAAACAAAGAAACCAAACAGGTAAGAGAACTTCGATGGAGGCATGGATCCCTAGAGGTGGATGTTGGCGTTGGACACTTGAAAGCTTGAGAAGAGAAAATCAAACACACCCAAAGAAAACAAGAGGATACTACCAAAAAAAAAAAAATACCTTCTTCAACTACTACTTCACTTAAATTTCATTTCATCCAAAAAGCTTCCTCTACCATGGGCATACAAGAGGATTTTAATGGTCTTTCAATCAATTTGAAATTCCCCATATCATGGAGAAATATTAGGGGGGGTTACATGAAATGTGGAGGATTTGGTAGAGGGTTACATGGAATGTGGAGAATTTGGTGGAGGGTTACATGGAATATGGAGGATTTGGTGGAGCTGATTGCATGATTTGTGGATGGAGTTGGCCGACCTCTTTTGAATTTGAAAACACTCCTTGGTCGACCACTTGTAGCTTTCATGTAATTTAAAATTTGAATGATGCCACGTGGCAGGTGAGGTGGCAATGATGTGGCATGGCAAGGTGGCATGGTGACATGGCGCATCCTTCTCCATGGCGCCCCTTGGAGATGACATGGCAGAGGTGATGTGACGTCCTCTGGTGATGAGTTGGCACCGGTGGTCCATGATGATGTGGCATGCCAAGTAAAGCTGGTATGGCCCAATTTCAAGTAGCTCTTGAACTTGACTCAATACAAAGCCTAATTGACTCTAATTGAACTCTTGATTGAATTTTAATTGAACTTTAAAACCCCAAAAGAAAATAAAACAGGACTCAATAAACATACAGGACTCATACGAGACTTGAGTTCCTAGTCTCAATCCATAAAGAACTTGGTATTAGTTGAAGCTTCTTCTTTCTGAGCCTGGTGCCCCCACCACTAGTACATCAGATACATCACTGACGGCACCCTACCAGAATCGAATGGAGGCCGACCTCATCAAGAAGAAGGCCACGCGATTTGTCCTGATGGACGGGTAGCTCTACTGCAGATCTTACACCTATCCGTTCCTGAAGTGCCTGAGGCCCATAGAGGAAACCTTCGTGCTCCAAGAAGTACATGAAAGCCTCTGAGGGAATCACGTCGGAGGGAGGATGCTAGCGTACAAGGCCCTCTATTAGGGGTACTACTAGGAAACTATGAGGGAGGACGCTGCCGACTTCATGAGGAAGTGCGATCGCTGCCAGCACCACGCCCACATACAACATCAACCAACGACGCCACTCTCCCAACTCTCCTCGCCCTTGCCGTTCGCCCAGTGGGGGATGGACATCCTTAGTCCATTCCCTCCTGCATCCGGACAATGCAAGTTCCTGATGGTGGCTATTGACTACTTTACCACACGGATAGAGGCTGAGCCACTAGCATGGATTACCAAAGCCAAGGTGTGCCAGTTCTTCTGAAAATTGATCATCTACCATTTTGGGCTCCCCCACAACATCATCACCAATAATGGATGGCAATTTGATAACCGAAAGTTCGAGGAGTTCTACGCCGACCTCGGCATTCAACATAGCTTCACCTCGGTTGCTCACTCCTAGACCAATGGAGAGGTCGAGGTGACCAACTGGACTATCCTCTAGGAACTCCGAACCAGGCTAGACCGAGCCAAGGGTAGGTGGGCAGAAGAACTTTCTAGTGTTCTTTGGGCCTACCACAAAACATCTAGGATGGCCATGGATGAGATGCCTTTCAGCCTTATCTTCGGCATGAAAGCCATCATCCCGGTCGAACTTGGGGTGCCCACGCGGGTGGAACAGTGTAATGGGGTAGAAAATATAGCCCGCCTTCTTCTCGACTTGGACCTCCTCGAGGAAACGAGAGACAAGTCTCGACTCTAGATGGTGGCCTACCGGCAGCAGATAGCTCGGTACTATAATGCATGGGTGAGGCCAAAGATCTTCCGTCCAAGCGACCTGGTGTTACGCCGGGTTGAAGCCTCCCAACCCTGGGAGTGCGGCAAGCTCTCTTTGAATTAGGAGGGCTCTTATAAGGTGGTCAAGGTTCTTCCCCATGGAGCCTACTACCTAGCGAAGCTGGACGATGCCAGATTCCCACGGACTTGGAATGCCAACAATCTAAGAATGTATTATCAGTAATGTAAAGCCTTCCTCTATTAATGATAAAGATCCTCTTTGTGCAAACCACTTTTACCTTACAGGAATGTCACTGCTTGACCCCAGGTCTGGCAAGCTAAGCCCGGAAACTCCTGAAGCTCGGCACTCCAAGCTCGAAAACTCCAAAAGCCCGGTATTTCAAGCCCGAAAACTCCTGAAGCCCGGCACTCCAAGCCCGGAAACTCCTGAAGCCCGGCACTCTCAAGCCTAGAAATTCCTAAAGCCCGGTACTCCAAGCTAGAAACTCCTGAAGCCCGGCACTCCATGCCAAAAAACTCCTGAAGCCCGGCACTCTCAAGCCCGAAAACTCTTGAAGCCCAACACCTTAAGTCCGAAAACTCTCGAAGCCCAGCACCTCGTAGTCACCTGGTGGGCCCACCGAGTGCAGCATCCTGACTCGATCGCACCATGGGTGCTTGGAGATGGTTCCATCCGAGGTCACCTAGACCTCTCCCGAGGAAGCACACGAAGCCCTATTGCAATGCTGCTCATGAGGTGGGAACGACTCAGCAAGTCAAGGACTTCCTTCCTAACCACCCCGCATACCCGGAGCTCGGCAGGAAAGAGCCCAAGGACTTAGAGCCTCAAGGCAAGATGCCTTAGCAAAGACGTGTACGTGGGCAGTTGAGAAGAAAAGGAAAGTTGCCAGAGTATTGAGAATATGAAAGTACACAAGTAAAGCTGAATAGAAGAAAATCTCATTAAAAGATCTTCCAAGGTATTACATTGTCTCTGGGCCCCGACAAGCCAGGCAGCCCAGATAGAAATAATAGAAGAAGAGGTACAAGAAGAAGGGAGGCTCCCATGCTATTCCGTGGCTCCTTCCCGGGATGGTGCACAATTTGGGCGACATCTTCTGGGACCTCCAGTGATGGGGCTACGTCCAGGACCTCTGGTGGCGGGGCTACATCGACAGCAACCGCGGGTTCCTCCGATTCGGCCAAAGCCAAGATTGGGCTCCTGCACGGAGTAGCCGGGAAGGCGAGCCCATCCAAGTTCATGTGTGGAATGAGCTTTGCCATCTTGGACCGACTGAACACGAACCCCTTGAAGAACGAGTCTGTGGCCAGCTTGTGGAACTCAGCATCGAACTCCTTCGAGGCCTTGTAATTTGGCACTACCTCGGTGGCCTCCTTCTTCATAACTTCCATAAAGTCGCGCCACCGTAACCTTCTATTCGACGGTGGCAGCTTTTCTCTCGGTGGCAGCAGCCCGCTCCTTAGCCACCTCCAGCTGATCCTGAAGGGTTTGAGCCTGCTCCCTCTCCTGGGCCACTTCGGCGCTGATCTCTTCCACTCTGGCCTCCTTAGCCTTGAGCTCCTCGGCTTGGCATCTGGCCCAATTACTCTCCTAGTCCAAAGACTCCTCCAAGCCCTTGAGGCTCTTCTCAACACCTGTTGTCTCGGCCCTCATCTCCTTATTCTTTTGTTCGGCCTCCCAGGACATGTCCATCCTCAACTTGACCTCGATCGCCAACGAGTCAAGTTGTAGCACCCGCTGCTTGCCCCTCTTGGCCTAGTTCTCGCAGTAGTCTCGTATGAGCAAGAGGTCTATCCCAAGCTGCACCAAGGAAGACATCAGCCAAAAAAAAAGAAAAGAAGAAGAAAAGAAAGGGAAAGAGGAAAGAGGAAAGGATAGGGGTACCCACTAAGAAGAGCTACGAAAAGGTGCCAAGGATGGTGTCGACCAGGAGCCTTCTAACTTTTTCTCGCCGATCGCACGGTTGGATGGTGAAGTCCATCATGTGCTCGGTGAGGGCCCGATCCCGGACCAACGAGGTATCCGTGAGACCTCGAAGGGCAACTTACAGGAGTTCTTCTTCTTCTTCTTCACCGCTACCATGGCTTCGCCCCCATGATTAGCCGAGGACATCTCAGAATCTCTTTGGGGGCTCACCGCCATGCCAGATGGCACCGCAAACGGTGGCTCCCTCCTCTCCTACTCTTCTTCCGCTTCCACCTTGATAATTTTAGGAGGTGGGGGCACCACAGCGGCGGTAGTGGACCTGGCCCAGGCAACCACGTCAGGCTCTCAGACCAGGGGCAAGTCCCTCTGCATCGGTAGTTCGAGGACGGGTTTGGCCATCCTCCTGCTCGGCTCGAATGGCATGGTGGATGCAGCCCTTGCGCTATCCTCATTCCGAGCCCTCTTCGACAGGGACTCTCTAATCCTCGCCGATGCACCCCTCTTCCTGGAGAGCGCAAGGAGTTCATCCATGGAGTACTTCATGCCTGTACAAAGGAGAACGAGATCAGTTCCGAGCTTGAGGGGACAAGCAGAAAACAGAAACAAGTAGAGCTTGCATCGAACTCATCCAACTCCTATATTGGGCTGACCCCAGCTTCGAACAGGTTCTGCATTGATAGTAGAACCTCGAGGGATGAGATTTGGTTGGCACGGAGCTGGTCATAAATTTTCTGATCAGCCGCCTCAACAGCAGAGTTCCGGTTCAGGGTTCGGTCTGGGTCGCTCCAAACCCAATCGACCCCCTCGATGGAAGCAAAGAAGTATTTTCTCTTCCTTCCTTTGCTGGAAGAGGGGAGCTCAAACTTGATGCCCTTTGGGCGCAGAGAAATAAACCACCACCCCTCCTCGACTGGGTGGCATTTTAGGATAAAAAAAATCCTAAACAAGGAAAAATGGGCTACGATCCCATGAAAGTGGCAGAGGACGATGAAGCAAAAAATTATCCTGACTGTGTTCAGAACCAACTGAGCCAGAACTAGATGATAATGGCTCAGCACAAAAAAAAAAAGAAGGGATGAAACGGGAATCGAAGGACCCTATGAGGGTTTACTCGTAAAGGGCAATCCGGTCCAGGCCACTGGAGATGACCCGTTCCCCCGGTCGTGGGACCAAGAGCTGGATGGAATCCAGGACATCGAAGGCCTCCTGGATGATCGAAAGCTCCTCGTCGGTTATCGTCGAAGCAATACCACCGGGACCAATCGACCGAGAAGGTTCAGAAGAAGCTTCAAGAGGAGGAGGTAGTGGGTGGGCCCTATGCTCCTTTATGATGATTCCTGTGGGGCAAGGCCTTCTGCAAATCTCGAAGTGGACTTCTTCCTCCTCATCTGAGGAAGAAGGAGTCCTCGACCGAGAAGGCCAAGCCTCATCAGGATTGGTCGAGGTACGAAAGTTGTGACCCCAACGAGACATCTTAAGGAAGAAGATGAAGGAGAAAGAACAGAGAAGGAGGAAAAAGGAGATGGATGAAGCCCAGGAAGATCCTGACCCTAAGGATGAGCTACCCGACCAAAAGGAAAAGAAGAATGAAAAGGACGAACCTGGCTAGCCTTGGAGGAAAAGGATGATTGGGGGAAGAGAGGAGACTCTGGTTCATTGGCGGGCACGAGGAGTTTGAGAGAGGAAGTATTTTCAGAGAACTATCCTTCCTTTCAAAATGACCAAATTGCAATCGTACCATTCCAGAGCCACCGCCATCAGAACTACGCCACATGTCAGCAATCGATGGAAGGCAATGCTTAGTTTGCTCACGACTATTTCAAATTCTGTGTCAGCCATAAAGCCTCCTCGAACGAGTCCACGTGTCACCCTTGCATTGGCTTGGAGGCCAGTCCTGAGAGGCACCGGCGATCATGGCAATAATGGCATCATATTTTGGCCTTTCCATGTTAGCATCGCATTTACTTCCTTTGCCCCGAGCACCATGCACCAACAGGACTTGGGAGTGGGGGCAAATGATGTGGTAGGATCGCTGACATGGAACCCATGTCAGACCCAGTCAGATGCCACATCAGAGGAAACTACTATGTCAGACGTCTCTCTTCGGACTTCTTCTCTAGGTGGCTCTCTCGAGGTCGAGATGCTCTGGTCGAAGTTAAGCTCTGGCTCTCTCCAGACTCCTTCGCCAGGTGACTCCCTCGAGGTCGAGAAGCCCAGGTCGAAGTCGAGCTCTGGCTCTCTCCGGACTCCTTCGCCAAGTGGCTCCCTCGAGGTCGAGATGTCCTAGCCGAAGTCAAGCTCCGGCACTCTCCAGGACTCCTTCGCTAGGTGGCTCCCTCGAGGTCAAGATGCCTTGGCCGAAGTCGAGCTCCTGCTCTCTTGGGACTCCTTTGCCAGGTGGCTCCCTCGAGGTCGAGACACCCTAGCCAAAGTTGAGCTCTTGCTCTCTGCGGACTCCTATGCTAGGTGGCTCTCTCGAGGTCGAGATGCCCTGGCCAAAGTCGAGCTCCTACTCTCTTTGGACTCCTTCGCCAGGTGGCTCCCTCAAGGTCGAGACGTCCTGATCGAAGTCGAGTTCCTCCTTCATGAACCAGCCCAACTTTGGACGATGGGACCGGCAGCCGAGGGATGTCGCCACCTTCCTTGAACGGCGGTAAGCCACCCAAGGACCATGGAAGGGCGCCCTCCAGGCTGCAATAATTGCCGCAGCTGTCACTTATATCAAATGGGAAGGGGTCCCCCGATCGAGGCACCGCACTCCCGACCAACCATCTGTGCCACCCAAAAGAGGAAGTCAATCCAGGAGATTTGAATCCAGGGGGTGGCTACCCCTCGATCGTGGCTCTGCCAGGTTTTCCAAAGTGGAGCGACTAGAGGGAGGGTTAGAGCACACGGTGCAGTTCCTTATCACGAATGAAAAAAGGCTCCTCATGCATGGCATGAAACATCACCGCACGTGCCTGCAAGCAAGGGGGGATCCCAAGGTAGGCGACGTGCAGCCATCCTGGCTTAAAAGAGTTCTCTAATATTCCAAGAAGAAGGTAAGTAACAACCAGGTGAAAGGGGCAGCATACAAGAGAGTAACTGAGAGGCCAAGTGCTTTAGACTACCGAAGACTCACCGGAAGGGTCACGATGGACACAGCCATCCAGCCTGAGCTCTCCTCCACTGCCACTTTCCTCATTCTACTCTCAATCCATTCACACTCTCCAAGTATATAATTATCTCCTCCAAAAGTGGAGTCCATCTAAGGGGCTCGACCAGGAGGATCTGTTTCCCTGGATAGCCACTTAGACTGTCAAAATGGGCCAGAGCCCATGGGCCAGCCCATTTGGCCTTATAAATGGGTCGGACCGGGATGAAAAAATTTGGTCCATTTATGTAAGTGGGCTTTTTGGCCCAGTCCCTGTAGCCCATGGGCTCAACAGGGTTAGGGCCGGGCCAACCCATGGCCAAGAAGTTTTGAAACTAAAAAAATAAAATGAGCCCGTGAGCCTGATGCCATCACCGAGTTCGAGATTGAGAGGCGAGAAAGAAGAAAGAACAATTCCGGCCTTAAATATTATGACCATCCATCCGTATTCGACAATCCAGCCTCACCCTCTCATACTCTCATCGCCACTTCGCCAGGCCCTGAGGCCTGAGGTCCATCACCGAGTGGTCTGAGTCACCAGTCCCGACCATCCGGTGACTCCCACCATCCATTCCCGTTCTCTGCTTCTTCCTCCGCGACAGGCAAGCCAGTAGCCAGGCATTCCCTCTTCCGACATCGACGCCGGTGGTGACTTCGATAATTCGGTCTCACATACAGTCATACTCTCATCGCCACTTTGTCGGGCCCTGAGGTCCATGACGTCCGTGATGTCCATCACCGAGTGGTCCGAGTCACCAGTCCCGACTGTCCGGCGACTCCGGCCATCCCGTTCTCCGCTTCTTCTTTCGCGACAGGCAAGCCACGCATTCCCTCTTCCCACAGGCCATAAGCCACATCGGCGATGAGTCCTCCTCCCTAAATCCTATTTTTATTTTATTTTTCTCTCGACAGAGAGAGAGTAGAGCCGGTAGGGGGCTGGGGGCATTTTGTATTTTCTAATGGCACCCCTAATTCTGATAACTGCCATCACAACGGTCGAGTCTGATGTGGGGCGGGGAGACTGACGTGGAGTCCCCATCAGATGCCATGATGGATTCTCATCATGAGCCCCTTCGCCAGGCTGGGCTCCCCTGGAGCAACGGGGCCGCCCACCGAAGCCGGGCTTCATCCTCCGCCAGGTCGAACCCCGCTGAGCCGGGATGCCTATGCTGGAGCCGAGTACAGGCCCCACCAGAGGCGGACCCCTCAAGGTCGGGCCCCGTGGTCGGGAGTCGAGCTCAAGTCTCCTCCGCCACGAGGAGCTCCTCCGACATCGAGTCCCCTGGGCTGGGCAGCACCCCACCCACCTCCGTCAGCTCGAGCTTGTCTAAAGCCGCGTTTCATAGATCCGGAGTAGAGCTCAACCCTCTGCCCTGCCGAGCTACCTCGAGGCGAGTCCACCGAAGGTGGGCCCCACCTTTTAGCTTGGCCCCCAACTCAAATCGAGGCACCAACCGTCAAGGGAGCAGCACCTCCCCTTCGAGGATAATGGTGGGCCTCCTAAGGGTCGTACAACAGCGCCCGCCATGCCGCCATTAACGCTCACGACCATCACTCATACCAGAAAGAAAGGAAACTCATATCAAAGCACCCTGCCCTCCACCAACCTACCGTACAACCAGGAAAAAGATCCAACCGGAGAGTGCGGGTCCTTAGAACGGTGGCCCGCCAATCGAGGTCTCACCAGGCTTCCAGGAGAGGGGCAAGCAGAAGAAATGTCAGAAGCGTTTAGAAGCTTCCCCGGCTACCTGACAGAAGAGGCGTCCCGTCTACGGCATGATACCTCGTCGCACACATCTGACAGCATGGGAAGATCTCGAGGCAAGCCAAACTAAAAGACCCAGCCAGAGTAAGCCAAAGGGAGGTAACCAAAGTAAACATAGAAACAAGGGGAGAGAAGCCAGACAGGGGGACGACCACCTCGGCCACCACCTCTCCCAGTTCACTCTCATTTCCATACACACTACACTCACTCCTCCTAGCATGGAGCTCATCCAAAGGGGCTCGACCAGGAGGATCTGTTCCCATGGATCGTCACTGACTTGACCGTCGGAGCACCCTTGCCAGAATCCCTGGCTCGGGTCACTGATGTTATTTGTTGCAGGTCCCGAGGCACCGGAGGCATCCCAAGCAGGCGGACGCGCGACCCTCGATGCCATCAGTAGCAATGGGCCATGACGATCCGGTGGCAACAGATTGGCATGCCAGGAAGGGGCGCAGAATGACTCTCGATCCAGTTCTGGCCCGGCTCAGATAGTTCGCCGTGAGGATGATGACCACTCGGGCAAGGGGAGCCTCTCCCAGCCATGCGGAAGCATCCCCTTCCCACGGGAACCCACACGGTCCGAAGATGGAGCCACCCACCCCGGTTCAACCACCTTCGCTGGAGATCCAGCTGACTGCACTTGCTCAGCAGATGCACACTCTCACTGCAGCAGTGCGCCAACTCCAACATCAGCATCGGTCCCTGGCTACCCACCAGCAGCCAGAGACCCCCGCGGCCTATGCCAAAGCACCCCGCGACAGCCTGTGATCCTTCCATGGGAGGCCTTCGTAGCCGAGGGCAATTACAGACCTTCGAGGTAGTCACCAAGCCCCAATGAAGTGACGACGGGCCGGGTCCACCGACGAAGAGAGCTGCTCACTGCACCTTGACCGGGGAGCATCTAAACCTCGCCAAGGGGTATCTAAACCCCGCCAAGGCAGGAAGGACAAAGCCCCTCATCATGGGCGCCGCACACTCGCGTCACCCTCCCCGCCTCTCTCAGCAGAGGGGTCGACGGATGAAGCCATCAAGCGCATGGCGGAGAAGCGCCTGGAGGAGCATGATCGCAAACTGGCGTAGTTGTCCCGCTGGTTAGCTAACTTGCCCGGCTCCGCTAGCGAGATAGCGGGCTATGATGTCTGCCCCCCATTCTCCCAGGAGATTCAAGCAAAGCCGATTTCCCGTCGGTTCTGAATGCCGCAGGTGGATCCTTACGACGGGACTACCGACCCCCTGGACCACCTGGAAAGTTACCGGGCCCTCATAAGGGTCCAGGGGGCTACTAACGCTCTCCTATGCATCGCCTTTCCCATTACTCTTCGAAAGGCGGCTCGGGTATGGTTCACCCGCCTCGAGCCAGAAAGCATCAATTCCTTTGCCCAGCTGGGGCAAAGGTTCATGACTCATTTTGACGCATGTTAGAAGATGCCACAGGAGGCGGACAGCCTCTTCTCCATCAGGTAGCAAGACTGCGAGCTGCTACGGGACTATATAGCTCGCTTCAAGGCTACCGCGCTGGAGATCTACAACCTGGAGGAGCCGGTTGCAATGTTGGCTCTGAAGCGATGGCTCAGGACTTCTTGCCTGACCTACTCACTTAACAAGAATCCCCCGAAGACTTACGCCGAGCTCCTCCTCCAAGCTCAGAAGTACATCTGTGCCGAGGAGGCGGATCGTACAAGGCGGGAGCTCGACGAAAAGTCGCTGAAGAAGCCGGTACCCACTGAGGCACCTGGAGCACGAAGACCAGGACCACTAGCTCAGAGCTCCCGACCGGGACCAAAGCCAAGAAGCGCTCCAGTCCCTGAGGGGAATTTCACCCCCCTCCTCGCCCCGAGGATGAAGATCCTCATGGGGATCGAGGGCGAGACCTATCTGAGGTGTCCACCATTGTTGAAGCCGTCCTCCAGCCGTGACAAGATGAAGTACTATCGTTTCCATCGCGACCACAGCCATGACATCGAGGAATGTCGCAATCTCAAATAGGAGATCGAAGATCTCATCAAGAGGGGCTACCTCGGAAGATATGTGGGGGGCAAATCTCAGCCAGAATCTCAGGCGCTTGTCGCCCTCCCACCAGTCCCGGTGGTCGATAATCGCCCTATCGAGAAGCCGGTGGGGATGATACACTGGGGACCAGAGCGCACTCCCAAGAGGGCCCGGGGGGCGGGGCATCCTGAGGTTGTACTCCCCTTTATGAGGGAAGGACAAGATGGAAAGAGAAATGTAAATAATGATGCTATGGTCGTCGAGATGACGATCGCAAAGCATCCTGTAAAACGCATCATGATAGATAGTGGAAGCCCCACGGATGTGCTTTTCTACGATGCCTTCTCCAGGTTGAATCTTTCCTCTATTCAGCTCAAGCCTGTACATACCCCCCTTGTTGGTTTTACTGGAGACTCCATAAGGGTGGAGGGAGAAATTACTCTCCTAGTCACTGCCAGGACCCCACCTCGACAGAGTACCGTCATGATGACGTTCATGGTTGTCAGGCTTCCTTTGCCTTACAACGTGATCTTGGGCCAACCTGGGCTCAATCTCCTCGACGCTGTTGTCTCTACTAAAAGATTGCTCGTACAATTCTCGACCCCTTGTGGCATGGGGGAGATGAGGGGTATGCCCCGGCCTGTGCAGCACTGCTTCCAAACCCTCCCCGAGGCCCAGGCACCCGAGGAGGGCCCCAAGACGGGCGAGCTCGACTAGAGGATTCAGGACCCCAGGGGAGGCCCAGCCGAGCGCCTGCTTCCTTACCAACTCAGGGCAGACCAGACGAAGACCGTGCAGATCAGAGCCAGCTACCCGAGGAGGAGAAAGCTCCACTGTTGGAATTCCTGCTGGCGAATGCAGATGTGTTCACCTGGATGGTAGTGGACATGCTAGGTATTCCCCCTAAAGTCATCACCCACAAGCTTAACGTCGATCCGAAGCACAGACCGGTTCGACAGAAGAAGAGAAGCTTTGCCCCAGAAAGGTAGGCGGCCATCAACGAGGAAGTTGAGAAACTTTTGGCCGCCGGCTTCGTCCGAGAGGTGCAGTACCCGAGCTAGCTGGAGAATATGGTGATGGTGAAGAAGAACAATGGCGAGTGGAGGATATGTGTAGATTACACCGACCTCAATAAGGCATGCCCAAAGGACAGCTTCCCTCTGCCGAGGATAGATCAATTGGTGAACGCCACCTCAGGGCACAGGCTGCTCTCCTTCATGGATGCATTCTCTGGGTACAATCAGATCCGGATGCATCCGGGGACAAGGAGCACACTGCCATTATCACCGATTGAGGGATATACTGCTACAGGATGATGCCCTTTGGCCTGAAGAATACTGGAGCCACGTACCAATGTTTGGTCAACAAGGTCTTCAAAGACCATATTGGCCAGAACGTGCAAGTGTACATGGATGACATGCTCGTTATGAGCAAGCCAAGCACAGACCACATCACAGACCTCGCCGAAGCCTTTCACAGCCTTCGGAAGCACCAAATGAAGCTCAACCTAACAAAATATGCTTTCGGGGTGGAGGCCGAAAAATTTCTTGGCTTCATGGTCACCCAAAGAGGCATCGAAGCAAATCCGAAGAAGGTCCAAGCAATCCTTGATATGGAGCGCCCAACATCCAAGAAGCAAGTTCAACATTTGACAGGGAGGGTAGCAGCCTTAAGCCGGTTCATCTCGAGGTCGACTGACTGCTGCCTCCCTTTCTTCAAGGTGTTGCGTAGGATGCATGACTTCACCTGGACTAAAGAGTGCAAGACGGTGTTTGAAGAGCTGAAGGAGTTCCTAGCCTCTCCACCTCTGCTATCCAGACCAGAAGAAGGGAAAGAGCTCCTACTCTACCTGGCAGTTACACCCGGGGCCGTCAGCTCGGTCCTCGTCTGCACAGATCAGGACAGATCTCAAAAGTCGGTGTACTATACCAGTAAAATCCTCTGCGATGCGGAGATCAGGTATACCCGCTCTGAAAAACTCATTTTTGCACTAATCATGTTTGCTAAGCACCTCAGACCCTACTTCCAAGCGCATCCCATTGCGATTGTGACCGATCAACCGCAGAGGACCATGCTAAGCCACCCCGAGACTTCCAGGAGACTGGCTAAATGGTCCCTAATGTTGAGCGAGTTCGACATTATATATTGGCCGAGGTCATCGCAGAAGGCCCAGGTCCTAGCCGACTTCGTGGTCGAATGTACAGGACCTCCCGATGAACCAGAATGGACGGTCCCGGAGAGCCAAGCTAAGCCCGGACCGTGAGAGGACCCTTGGATCCTCCACGTGGACGGTGCCTCCAATTCCTGCAGAAGCGGAGCGGGCCTCATCCTCGCCAATTCCGATGGAGTGGTGATGGAGTGCGCCCTCCACTTCAAGTTTGCCGCCATAAACAACCAGGCGGAGTATGAAGCACTCCTCGCGGGCCTAAAAGTGTCCCACAAACTGGGCATCCAGAGCATGAAGGTTTTCACCGACTCCCAACTGGTTACCGAACAAGTCTTCGAAGAATACGAGGCCCGAGATCCCCAGATGGTGAAGTACCTGGAGAAGGTTCGTTCGAGCACGGCGGGCTTCCATTACTTCCACATTTTTCACATCCCTCGTAGAGAAAATGCTCATGCAGATGCACTGTCAAGGCTCGCAACCCTACCGGACTCATCCCTGGGGTGTGCCTATGTCGAATACCTCGAGAATCCAAGCTACGAAGGCCCAGAGAAGGTGCAATAAGTAGCCCACAAGCCGAGCTAGATGGACAAGTATATCAAGTACATCTAGGACGGCCTCCTACCAGAGGACCGCAGAGAAGCTGGCCTCATCAGAAGGAAGGCCACCCATTTTGCTTTAATGGACGGTCACCTTTACCACTGATCTTATTCCTACCCACTCCTGAAGTGCCTCAGACCCATGGAGGTGGCCTTCATGCTCCGGGAGATACAAGAGGGCCTCTGTGGGAATCATGTAGGGGGAGGACTCTGGCATACAAGGCTCTTCGCCAGGGATACTTCTAGGAGACGATGAGGGAAGACGCCACCGACTTAGTCAAGAAGTGTGACAAATGTCAGCGCCATTCCCATATACAGTGCCTATCGGCTGCACTGATCTCCCAACTGTCATCCCCCTGGCCTTTCGCACAGTGGGGGATGGACATTCTGGGACCGTTCCCCATAGCACCAAGGCAGCGGAAGTTCCTGCTAGTGGCGATCGACTACTTCACCAAGTGGGTCGAGGCGGAGCCACTAGCTCGGATTACAAAAGCCAATGTTCGACAATTCTTTTGGAAGTCTATCATCTGCCACTTCGGACTCCCCAATTATGTGATCACCGACTGGTGAGGGCACCAGACTCAGAAGAAGACTTCAGGGCTCCATCTGGATCTCTGATTGACATTGCCCGAAGAATTAGGGTTTTCTGGTTTTTTAATAAGGGTTGACTTGGTCAACTCAATTTTAGTTTGAGTCTATATTTCCCTACAATTTAAATTTTGTTGAGTCATGTTGACTCAATACAAGTCCTAGTAGTGGTCTAGGTCTTCTCCAAGGTGCCACATTTTCTCCCAGGACCAAGCAAGTGGGCGCCACACTCCCAACCACACGCCAGAGTCCAGGAGGCGCCACATCTCCATCCAGTGTGCCTTGGTCCCCACACCACAAGAAAGCAGGTCCCTTCTTTCATGCGCCACTTGGGAGAGAAATCCATCAAGACACCTCAATCCAAGGAGGAGCCAACTTCTTTCCAGATAAACCCAAGCCAGGATGGTAAGAATTTTTCTTGAAGAGAGGATCAAGGAGGTGCCCCACAATGTTCCATAAAAACCCAAGTTATAAAAGGGAAGAGAGCATGTCTTGGGGAGAAAATCAAGGAGGCACCCAAAAGTTTCCTAAAGTGCCAAAGCCATGAAAGGAAGAAGCCTAAACTTGTGGAGCAAGACTAGGAGGTGTCCAAAAGAGCCAAACCATGAAGGGAAAATCCTTGATTCATGGAGAGATACTAGGAGACACCCCCACTACCTGCCAAAAATGTCCAAAACAAAGATGGGAAGGGCCTTGACTTAGGGAGGAAGAAAAGGAGGAGTCCAAAAGAGTTGATCCATGGAAGGAAAGAAATCCTCTCTTGAAGACCCAAGCAAGGAGGCGCCATCTACCTGCCTTTTATAACCCAAATCAAATTTTTTTGGTACCTTGGCCGACCATATGTGTATGGATTATCCTGATTTGTAGATCCCCTCCTTTAGTCCCACATGGAAAGATGTAAAACCCTACTCCCTTGTAAAGTCCTATAAATTAAACCCCTCTTGTAAGTTTAAAAAAATCAGATGAATGAAACCAATTTTTTTTTGTGAGCAAACTTTGTGTTTTCGCTCTTCCGCACTTGCATCCAGGTGTTGAGCTCCGTGAGGGAGTAAATCCGGGTTCCCCAGGAACCTTGAGGAGGTGTGAGATCTCCAAAACCCAAACCCTAGGTTAGCCACTTCTACTCCAAAACCCTAGCCGCCCACCATCCACTTCAATCCATCAAACCCTAGCATATCCCACCTCCCACGGCCTCTCTCTCCAAGTCCAGGCCGACCACCAGCATCCAGCTACAGTCCGGATACTTCAGATCCAAAGCTCTTTCCAGAGGGAATCGAATCAGCCTTCAAGAGAATCCGGATCTCAGCGACATCAGCCTTCAAGTTCTTCGAACTGGTAAATCCTTCCCTGAGTCTCTGAATCCCTCACTTGTTTTTCTTCTTCCCAGATCTTGAGTCCAGGAGAAGCCGACCAAACCACAAGATCAGTATTGGAGGATCCATTGCGAAGATAGCCAAATCCGAGGATCCAACAATCTGCTCGAGAGAGTTCTTCCACCCAAATTCTGAGAAGATCACTGTCTGGTTGGTAAACCATCTCTTCTCTTTATTTCTGTCCTGTTGAAAGTTCAGAGTGAAACCCTAGGTCTGGGAATTTCTCAACCCCCAGCGATCCGTTACTTCTGAACTACTCTGATAATTTAGTTTCTTCTAAATTGTGCTTTCAATCCTTACCTAGTTTCCTTCAACTTAGTTTAGCTTTACTTTGAGTCAAAGCCAATTTCTGAAATAAAAAAAAAAAGAATTAATCTTAAATTTACTTCCGCATACGCTTCTTTGTTTTGCATCATTTTTGGTATCAGAGCTTCTGTTCTGCATCATTTTTAGTATCAGAGCCCTGTCTAGGATTTCTGTTTGATTGCCTGTTTGAGTCCCTCTCTTTTTACTTTGTCTGCTCGAAGTAGACTCCCCAGGATGTCCGGTCCTAGGAATGAAGCGAGGTGCAAACCTCCTCTTCCCATTCCACGGGGTGTTCCTAGGGCGTGTAGGGGATCCGTTGGGTTACAACTTCGTAGCAGAAATTGTAAACGGGGAAGTGCTCTGTTTTTAGTCCGTAATTGCCCTGTTACAGGAATTATTTCTCACTACAGCTAACTCCAAATTCAGTAATTTTTATTTTTCTGAAACCAGTATAATTGAAACTAATTTGCATAATTTTCTCATGATTTATTGGTTTCCATGCAATTTCTGAGAATTAAATTACTGCAACTCTATTTTTGTGTTCTGCAATTCATTTATTTTTGAGTGTTCATCTCTTAATTCAACTTAAGGGCATTTGAGCATCTAAGATAAGGGGAGGTGTTGATAACCTCTCCTTAGCCCAAAACCACCACCCCTTCATTCGAACCCAAGCCTTTAATCTAAAATTGATTAGACCTAATTTGCCCTAGTGGGCTAGGGACATCAACAAGTCGGGTCAAGGCTAGTGTTGAGTCAGTTTGTCTGGTTACTCTGTGTGTGCTTTGTACTCAGTGTCTAGAACGGTGGTTCAGGGATTCCATCCCGAAGGGCTTGTGTGCTGGTCCGCCTACCTGGCCAATCTCTGATTGGTGTCTAGGATTGGCATTCAGGGACCTAACACTCCCCTTACACCTGCCTGGCTGAGTCCTGAGTTACTACAGGCTAGCTTGCCACTCTGATTGGGCACCTAGTTTAGGCTCTAGGTTTAGTTAGCCCGTAGTCATTTAGTTGAGTCTCATTTTGTGTGCTTGATTGCATCATGTCTACCCGGAATGGAGTACCCTACCAACCTGGTCAAACCCAACCTGATTTAGAGGCCATGATTAGAACTCTTACCGAAAGTATGACCAAATTGAGTCAGGATATGAATGAGGGTTTTGCCCAGTTTAGAGACCGAGCCCAGGGACTTGAGAAACGTAGACATCAAAATTGGACCCCTGATCCAAAATTTAATAGGCCCTAACCTCACCCATGCCAGGAGCCTAGGAGGACCTTATACCGTGATCCCGAGCATAACCCTAGGAGCCTCTATCCATACTTGGTTGACTCAGAAAAGGGACCTGTTAGGAACACCGAACCTTATGCACCCACTTTTGATGGAAGACAAGAGACATATATTAAGTGGGAAGAACAAATGGATCGGTATTTTGAGTGCACTAACATATCGAAATTAGGACAAATTAGGTTGGCCAAAACCAAGTTCACCAAACATGCTAGGTCGCATTGGTATGCTATTGAGCATGAGTGTTATCAAAGAAAAGAGGAAATATATACTTGGAGAGATATGAGAAGTAAGTTGAGAGATAGGTACCTAGGTAGATCCTATGAGAAAAGACTTTTAGACCAATGGTAACAATTGCGACAAGGTAATAGGCCTGTGTCTAAATATATCGAGGACTTTCAGTGGTACGACATGAAATGCAATACCATTGAGACCGAAGTTCAGATCACATCGAGGTTTAGGGTTGGGTTACACCCAGACATTTATAGGAAGCTATGCCTTGAAATAACCAATAAGTTAGACCGAGCCTACCAAGAAGCCCAAGACTATGAGTGGTCTTTAAGATATAACCAATCAAGTACTTTGGACTTAAAGCCAACCTCTACCAACTTGAGTCAAGTTTCGATTGATCTGACACCCGTAGTGAACCAGACTTTTGTTTGTCAATTCCCACTTGTGTCACCTCTTGACCAGAAGGATAACACTGAGATGGAGTTGGTAGAGGTTGGCTTACAGGAACATCACTGCCCGGGGCCCAGCTGTCCGGGAAGCAAGCCTCGAGCCTAGCTCCTCAGCATCCAAGCCCGGAGAAAAGTCCTCCGACACCAAGACCTGATAAGCCCTCAGGCACTCAAGCCTCGAGCCTAGCTCCTCGGCATCCAAGCCCGGAGAAAAGTCCTCCGGCACTAAGACCTGAGAAGCCCTCAGGCACGCAAGCCTCGAGCCCAGCTTTTCGGCATCCAAGCCCGGAGAAAAGTCCTTCGGCACCAAGACCTGAGAAGACCTCAAGCACTCAAGCCTCGAGCCAAGCTCCTCGGCATCCAAGCCCGGAGAAAAGTCCTCCAGCACCAAGACCTGAGAAGCCCTCAGGCACTCAAGCCTCGAGCCTAGCTCCTCGGCATCCAAGCCCGGAGAAAAGCCCTCCGGCACCAAGACCTGAGAAGCCCTCAGGCACTCAAGCCTCGAGCCCAGCTCCTCGGCATCCAAGCCGGGAGAAAAGTCTTCTGGCACCAAGACCTGAGAAGCCCTCAGACACTCAAGCCTCGAGCCTAGCTCCTCGGCATCCAAGCCCGGAGAAAAGTCCTCTGGTACCAAGACCTGAGAAGCCCTCAGGCACTCAAGCCTCGAGCCTAGCTCCTCGGCATCCAAGCCCAGAGAAAAGTCCTCCAGCACCAAGACCTGAGAAGCCCTCAGGCACTCAAGCCTCAAGCCGAGACCACCTCTCCAACTAGCACATCTCCGAGCCCAGCTCCAAGATGGCATTTCCTGAGCCTGACCTCCGATGATCAAGCCCCGAGCATAGCTCCAAGGTATTCAAGATCTGAGAGGCCCTCAAGCACTCAAATCCGAGGCCAACATTCTCTGGCATCGGAGTCCCGAGCCCAGCACTAAGATGGTGAGGCTCAAACCCATATAAGATGAAGCTTCCCTCTCTGACCTTCCCGTATTGAAAGAAAAGAAAAGAGAGAAGAAGAGAGGATGAGAGAATACATTCACACTACAAAAGAAAAAAGAAGCCACATTTGCAGAACTATTTTTCATTACTTAGAAGAAATGCTTTACATTATCTCCCGGGCCCTGACAAGCCAGGCAGCCTGGTTCAAAAAAGAAGAAGAAGAAAAAAGGGGGGAGGAAAAAGAAAAATTATTACAGAAGTCCTATCCTATTAGGCCGGCTGCTTCCCTGGGCGATGCACGGCCGGGACTTCTCTTTCTTCCACCTCTGTCATGGGGTCACGTTCCTGAGCAGCCTCTGTCGGAGGGGCAGGTTCAGTTGCTGCTGCTAAGGGGATCGGCTCGGCTGTCTTCGCTTGTGGTGCTGGTCCGGCCGTCGCCACAACCAAGGCCGACTCAGCTATTTCCGGGGCCACCTTAGGGAGAGACCCGGCTGGAGCAGCTCCCTGCCCTGCTGCAGCCACTACCAGAGTCAGAGCCTTCTTGCCAGGGGCCCAGAGCACAGCCAGTCACTCCTCGGAGAGGATCCCCAGCAGCTGAGTACGGCAGTAGGCGAACCCCTTGGCGAAGGAGTCCATTGCCACCTCTTTGAAGTCCTTTATATACTCGGGGGAGGCCTTGAAAGTGGCCACCGCATCGGCGGCCTCCTTCCTTGTGGCCTCCGCTCGGTGCCTCGCCTCCTCCAATTGCTCCCTGGCATGTTTGACTTGCCGGATCACCACCGCCATCCCCTTCTCGGCGATCTCAGCAGAGCGATTGGCGGCGGTAGCCTTCTCCATTGCCTTCTTGGCCCTCTTCTCCGCGGTCGCCGCCCTCTTCTCAGCAGAGGCGGCCCTATCCCTCGTTGTCTCCGACTCGGCCCAAGCTCTTTCAGTCGGGTCCTCTTTGACTCAAGCTCTCCTTCGAGCTCCTTCTTGATTCGGGCATCGTCAACGACCTCAGCCTGGAGGCTCTTAACCTTCAGGTTAGCCTCCCGGGTCTCCTAATCCTTTCAACCCGCCTCGGCCCTCAGGAACTCGAGCTCTGCCTGTCGCTCCTTGTCCCTTTTCATCCAGTTATGGTAGTAATCCTGAATGAGGATCAGCTATCTGCCTTGCTGCATTAGAAGGAGCGCATTAGTCACGGTGCTGGAAAAGGTTAGAAGAAGTCAAGGCAAGTGAAGGAAAACTTACGGTGTACAAATTGGCAAAGGACGAGCTGACGACATCACCCAGAAGTCTCTCGCTCCCTTCCTGCCAGTCATAGGACTGGATCGAGAAGTCCATCATCTGCTCGGCGAGGCTCGGGTCCTTCATCAGGAAGACATTGGTCCCAACCAGAAAGGGACTCAGTGATAGTCCCTGTCTTGCTTTCCCACCGGCTTGGATCCTCGGCGATGGGAGGCGCCTTCAGCGCCAGTTGCAAGCTCGGCGCCACTTCAAACCGCACTTGGGGTACTGGCCTTGCTTCTCTCAGCCCCCCGTCCTCCTCGACGTCGATGACCTTTGGAGTGGGGGCTCCTACCCTGGCGGCAGCGATGGCCGACCTGGCACGGACGACCACCTCGGGCTCAGGCACCGGGACCGGGTCGTGCTGCCCTGAAGGCTCATGGACAGACTCGGCCGCCCTCTTTTGCCTTCACTCTGGAATCAATGCATCCAGCCCGGCTTGCACTGGCCTCGTACCATCGTCGACACGAGCACTCTTCAGAGCGGGCTCGCCGGCCTCAGCTGCCTGCACTCACTCCTCGAAGAATAAGAGCAGCTCATCCATGGAAAACTTCATCTCTGCATTGGAGAAGACATGGTCAATCCCAAGTAAAAAAAAAAAGAGAATAGAAAAAAAAAGAAAAAGAAAGAGAAAACGAGAGAAATAAGAAAAAATGATGAAGAAAGAAAACGAAAAGGGGGTGGCCAAGTCGAACTCACCCGACTCCTGCGCCGAGCCGACCCCGGCCTCGTGGAGATTCCACTCCGACAGCAAGACCTCAAGCGAGGGGATCTCGGCCGATCTGAGCAGCTCGTGCAGGTCAAGGTCGGCTGCTTCGATGGAGGAGTTCCTATTGGGAGACCGATCTGGGTCGCTCCAAACCCAGTCAATCCCCTCGACCGAGATGAAGAAGTACGTACTCTTCCATCCCTTGATGGAAGAGGGGAGCTCGAACCTAATACCCCGAGGGCGAGAAGAGAGAGACCACCACCCCTCCTCGGTGGGGTGGCATTTGAGGGTGAAGAAGGCCCTAAACAGGGAGAAACGGGCAACAATCCCATGGAAGTGGCATAGAGCGATGAAACAAAAGATCGTTCTGATAGCATTGGGGACCAAATGGGCAGAAACAAGTCGGTAGTTGGTCAGAAAGAAAAGAAAGAAAGGATGGACATGAAATCAGAGACCCCCGATGAAGACCTCCTCATAGAAAGCAATCCGTCGAGGGCCACTAGATGTGACCCGCTCCCCCGGACGAGGAGTAGAAAGATGAATGGACTCGGGAATGTCATAAGCATCACGGATGGTCACAAAATCCTCGGCGGTGATCACCGTGAAAAGAAACAGTGCAGGTGGTAAGACATAAACCTACACTAGGCATGCAAACAGGGCACGGGAGCATAGGGGATTTAAAAAATAATTTTAAAACCCGTGCAACAGAAAACTGCTCCGCCCAGAAATATAATCTATTCAAGTTGTATGTATTAAAAATAGGCATGTAACAAGGCATATAATATTTGTAAAATATATAAACAAATAGATCTAATTATGCATGATTTAAAAAAAAAATATTTCCATACCTTTATTCTACCTGGAATAACCCTGGAATAAAACTGGAATAGGCTAGAATAAGTGGGATAAACTTATTCCGGTTGTCTTCAAGCTTGAGATGTTTGGGAGCTCTGTTTTTGGTATTCAAAACAGCGATGAAACGCTACCTTCCGGAGTTCCGTTTGCTCCCAAATCGCAGCAACGGTAAGGGAGAAAAGTCTTCTTCGACCACCAATCAAAATCTGTAAGAAAAACACAATGTATAGGGTGTACAAAATCACCCAAGTTGCTGCCAAAAAAATTCTGTAGCAGAACAAACAATAGCTTCTTCTTTGTGTTTGGAACAACAGCAACGAATTCGGCTCGACCCTCTTGCTCCCAGGAGTAAAGGGATACTCCCTTTAGAAGGGAGACACACCAGGGGATCCCTGAACCTCCCTCACGAACGGTGCTAACCGCTGGAAGAGGACACGGTCACAGGTAAGTTGCAGCAACTTCTCTTTGCTGCAGAGCAGATTTTAGGCACTTCAAAAGAGAGGGATTAAGGCCTTCTTTCTCTCCCTCAAACACTCCAAATCCCAACCCCAAGAACTCTCAAAAATGGAGAACTCTCTCAAAGAAAAAAAACTCGCCCAGAAGATGTTTTGTTTACTGTTTCACGGTGTAAAATTTACCTTGAAATAGGGGACTGCTGGTATTTAAAAGCAGCAGGGAAGAGGGAGAGGGAGAGGCAGGGAAAAGCAAAGGACGCCGGCTGCTAATCACCCATTTAACAGCCATTAAATGGGAGGATTAAACCCAGGTGGTGGAGGGAGAAGAAGGGACGCCCAGCGAGTTGTTTCGGTCGTTTAGCCTTCTTGTCGCAAGAAATTTCTCCCAGCGATTTTACCGTGTAAAATGGTCCAAGGGGAGAAAAAAAAATGACACCGGTTCAAAACCGGTCCAACCAAATTAAAACTCTTGGTTCAATCCAATTGAACCAGTTAAAGCCCAATTAAATTGGGTTCAATTGGTTCACAACCAATTGGAGGCCGAAACGAACTCCGAATCAGTTCAAAACTGATTCAGAAAAAATCCTGGCGCAGTGCTGGTCAACCCGGAACAATTTATGGTTGACACAGACAAGGGCAAGATGGGGAAAAGAGTGCTGAAAAAATACCGTGACCATAAAACCGAGACGAATCTCAATCGTAATCGGTATCCGAATCAGAGAGTAATCCTCTATGGCGTGTGACCTCATAGGTTCGAACCTAAACGGTAGCACTAGAACAATTCTAGTACCAGCACAGGAAACCATCTAGCAATGGATCCCGGCATCCGGATAGGTCGAAGATGGGGGAGCAAACTATCGAACCTCTAGCATATGGTTACCGTATAATTCATCCCTTTGACCTCTAATGCTCAGGATGACTGAGATTGGGCTGCCAACCCAGACAGAGTCAGTCCACTACGTGTCTCAACCTCGCAAGCCCAGTGACTCTTCACTAGGGCTACCCCGGCCGAGGATTTGCTAAATTGAGATACTGCGAAACATTCAATCCAAACGGTTTGGACAGGTCAATTCCATCTTGGTCCATCACTGCTCCACAAGTACTTGCCTATACCAAGAAACCTTCCGTCACCGGATTAAAAATTCGGGTAGTCCGGCACCAAAGCACAGGGAGTTGCTTGCAAGCTACCGTGATGACCTCAGGTCAGAGGGACTCATATACCCATATCCAATCATGTGTTTTCCTTTGGCAGAAAAGGGGCTGCACGGAGTCACGTTCAATGAGATATCACATATCCCACTTGCAGATCACATCAGTGTCACCACACTCATTTGGTCAAGAGGACAACCAAACGATGTGAACTGCAACAACCTATACTTGATATATTGCCGTCCAGTATAATATATCCTTTGGTTGTGAACAGGGTTTAAGGACCAGTCGATACATTCTCTCTGTATCGAAGTCAGTGTAGTCCTAAGGACTTCATCACATGGAAAGAGCTCATTTCAGGGAAATACAATATGTGATGAGCTGCCAAAAATAATATTTTATTAATTCATAAAATGAATACAATACTCAGCACAACCGCCTACAACCCAGGCGATTGGCTTTGGGACACAATTCCTAACTGGTGGGGACACCGGAGGCACCAGAATAAGATAGAGGCTTTTCAACTCTCTGTGAATTGATCAATAATTTATGAGTCCATCTGTAATAAGGGCTTATCCCATCTGAGTCCATTTTAGTTATTATTTGAGTCTTTTGAGTTTCAGTTCTGTACTAGTCAGCTCATGTTGAGCTAGTTCAGTCCAGTGTTAGTCAGCTCATGTCGAGCTAATTTTATTTTTTTGAGTCCTATTCAACCATATTGAAGACTCAAGACCACATCATACAAGTGAAGACCAAGTCCAACCAGATTGAAGACATGGAAGTATAGCCCAAGTCCAACCCAGCTTGAAGATTTGAAGACCCCTGTAGGAAAAATTCAGAAAACCCTAATTCCTTGCAGATGCCCTCCAGATGCCCAGATTCCCTTCCAGATGCCAAAATATATTCATATACCAAGGCATCCATGATTTTAGAGGTCCATCTACATCCTAGCCCAAAGAAATCAAGCCCAGGCGCCAAGCCCAAGCCCCTAAGAAGCAAGATACCAGGGAATATTCCTGCTACCTGGCTACCATGCCACCCCAGCTTCCAGAGGCCCAAACCCATGCGCCCGAGCCCCTTGGGGCCGGCCTCTTGCTGCTCCTAGAAACCCAACACACCCCCCTAGGCATCCTTGGAGTGTTGGCCAAGTCAAGAGAATTTTTAGGGATTTTTCTACCTAATGTTTCCTTATTTTCTAGCTAGGGTTTGAGAGGGAAAAGGATTCTTATGTAAAGACTTATGTGCCCTTACTTGGAGCCCAAGATTAAGGGTCTATTTAAAGGACCCTAGCCTCTTGTATGAAGGGAGATTTTGATATATGAAATAAACCTTGAGTTCTTCAATTGCTTTGTGAGATTACCCTGCTGTGTGCAAAAGGGGTTTGAGAGTTCTTCTTCCCGGTGTTTGCAATCATCTTCCTGCCGCCAACCATCCTTCCAGCCCCTCCAAAATTTTCTTCCCTTTACTATTTTCCTTTATTTTCTTGATCTCCTTTGAGTTTTCTAACCCCTAACAGGTCGTTTGCAGGTCCCCGAGTTCCTACGAATCCAACGACTCCAGCCATGCCTCAATCGGACCACCGAGCAGAAAGCCGGGTATCCGCGGATCTTTGGCTTGGTTTTCCAGGCCACATCCATCGAGAAATGAGAGATCCCTTCGCTGTGATCTTCACCGGGTGCTTCAAACATTGTCAGGTACACCCACTCTACCTCCAGTCTTTATATTGTACGAGAACTTGCCCTAACCGAGGCTTCTCAGCCCCGGCGATCCTTCTTTAGTACTTTTCTAGGTTCTAATCTGCATGCTTGGGTTCAAAAATTCATACAAAATTCCCTACAACAAATTTTGATTTGAAATTTGGAATTAATTATCTAAACCCATATATAAAATATACAAAAATAATTGCATGCATATTAGTCCCGCATCATTTGGTATCAGAGCTTAGATTAGGGCTTGTTTTCTGCAATTTTTTAGTCCATATATACACAGTTATTCTAATTATTTCTCCCTGATAAAAACTCAAAAAATTATAAAATTTATTTTTCTGGATTCATCATAATTCACAGTAATTTTAAAAGTTTTTTCAAGTTTTATTATCGCCTGTGAATCTTCTGCAAGCTGAAATACAGCCTGCATATTTTTGGCTCTGTTTTTTCAGCAAGACAAGTTTGGAAGTTTTAGGGTTTTGTTTAGCATCTTTTGCATATCTTTTAATTTTAGTATATTTTTAGCATATTAGGCCATAATTTGAAAGTTTTCTTCTATTTAAGAAAATACCAAAAAAAAATACATATTCTCCAAAAATACCAAAAACATCTAAACCCTAATTTGCTTCCGCATCTGCCTGCCATCATTGCATAATTTACTTTTAATGGCACTCTTGCTATATCAGATAAGGCGAGGAGTTGATAATCTCTCCTTAGCCCAAAACCACATCCCTTGCAATCGGTCCCAAGCCTTAACCTAAAATTAACTAGACTAAATTTGCCCTAGTGGGCTAGGGACACCAACTGGTCGGGTCCGGGCTAGTGTTAGATCACTGTGTCAAGTTAACCTGTGTGTGCCTTGTGCTCAGTGTCTAGAACGGTGGTTTAGGGATTCAATCCCGAAGGGCTTGTGTGCTGGTCCGCCTACCTGGCCAATCTCTGATTGGTGTCTAGGATTGGCAATCAGGGACCTAACACTCCCCTTACACCTGCCTGGCTAAGTACAGGATTACTATAGGCTAGTTTGCCACCCTGATTGAGCCCTTAGATTGGACTCTAGGTCTAGTCAGCTGTAGTCGGTCTGATCGAGTCTTGCATGAGCACTAGATCAGGAGTTTCATATCACCCACCTCCTTCACAAATGTCTGAGCCCATGGAAAACTTGCAAGCCCAAATGAAAGCCCTAGCTGATCAAATGGCCTAGATGGCTACCCAGATGACTACCCAGATGACCTAGTTAACTTAGTCTGGTATTCAAACCAATGATAGAATTGACCATCTTGCCAATAGGTTTGATCAGTTAGAAGTTCGGCTAGGGACCCCAAGAAAAACCCATGGGTCATAGTCTGAGCCAGATCCTGATTCCCCTCAACCTAGGAGGACCCCAAACCCTAATCCATACCGAGAGGTTGAACCTAGGAGAGCTCCTCAGACTGACCCATACAATAATACTGAACCTAGAAGAACCCCTTACCATGACCCTTATTATGATACTGAACCTAGAAGAACCCAATACTCTGACCCATATAGGGAGTCCAATCCTAGGAGAACCCAATACTCTGACCCATATAGGGAGTCCAATCCTAGGAGAACCCAATACTCTGACCCATATATGGAGCCCAACCCTAGGAGAACCCAATATTCTGACCCATATAGGGAGTCCAACCCTAGGAGAACCCAATATCCTGACCCATATAGGGAGCCCAACCTTAGGAGGACCCCATACCATGATCCATCCTTAGAACCTGACCCTAGAGCTGACCCAAAATCCTATTACCCTAAATCCTATAATCCCATGACCCATAGATCTGCACCCTTGTTCTATGAGCCCAGAGAACCCATAACCCCAAAGTATCAATCTAGTACTAGTCAGGTTTCCCTTAGTCAACTTGAACCCCATAGGATTAGCACCCCTAAATATGAGCCCAGTAGTGAGCCACGACCCCTTAGGCAACCTGAACCTACTAGGATTAGTGTCCATAATCAGAAACCAGGACCTAGCCAATTTTCCCCTAGCCGACCTTCTCCAACCATTCCTGAGATTGACAAGGCTTACATTAACACGGAAGTGTATGAAGCTGATGCGAGCCTAATGGATGAGTATGAAGGAGAAGAGGAGACACCTTTAGTAGACCTAGAATTAGCTGACCCAGTAGATACCCAGGTAGAAACCAACCTAGAGCTAGTTGACCTTGACCACATCCAACCTAAAGCTATAGTGGAAGAACAATTAGAGGAAGAGAACTCTGATACTAGGATTTTACCTGAGGAAACACTAGAAAAGGATCTAATTGTAGAGCCTATTCTTAAATTCCATGAACAAGAAGACTTTATTGAGGATTTGGCTTACTTAACCCATCGCCCTCAGGATGAATCCCTTCCTGCCATTCCTATTAAAGATCTCTTCCCAGAAACTGTTGACCCATCCTTCCATAGCATGGACCTTTTCTTGCCCATAGATATACCGCAACCTCGTAAGGTTAACCTCATTAGTATAGGATTAGTTCCTGACATCCCGTCTTTTATCCTACTTTATCCAACTAAACCTTTTTCTCTACCCTACCAAACTAATTTTGAACCCACTTCTTATTTTATGCCCTTTCGAGACATCTCCAGCATTTCTAGGATCATTAGATTGCATTTAGTTGAGATTAGCGTACTCCATGCATTCATTACGTATGTTAGGTTTGCATTATACTTCTAGCATACCCTTTGGCATTTGCTTGGAGTCCATTGTAAATACTCTTGTGCACACCACACTAGGGTCAGACCTAGAGAGTCTATAGTCTCTTAGGTTTAGACCCATAAAAGTCTAATAAATTTTCTTTGATAGGAATGCAAAGTCGAGTCTATTAGGTGTTAGTTTGAGTCCTTTGCATCATCTTGTTAGGAGTCTGCATGTGCCTAGCATGTTCACCACCTGCACTAATCTTAAAACAACTGGCTAATTCCCGAAGATGGACCAAAGAATTTGATGTAGTGGATTTTATCTTGGTTAGGCTTAGGCCTAAAAGAAGCTTCATGCTCGTAGAGCCGGACCTTTTAAAGTGATAGAGAAGGTTGGATCAAATGCCTAGGTGTTAGACTTGCCTTTGGATTTGGGCATTAGTTCTACCTTCAATATTACAGACCTGGTTGAGTATAGGGAACCAGCAGCGATACCTAGTGAGGCCTTTGAACCTATTCCTTTTCATTGTGAGTGACCCTAACCTAGAGTGTCCATTAATAAATTTGGCCTAAGAGAGGAGAACGGATCGAGCGTATCCTGGACGATTAAGACATTATGACCTGGGGCCGCGGTTATCAACGCTTCCTGGTCCGATGGCAAGGCCGGCCAGAGTCGGACGATTCATAGATTTCTCGAGAGGACTTGCAGCACCTCAACCCAGACCTCCTCGAGAGATATGTGAGCCAGCATGATCTTCAATCGACATGATCGAGTTCCTCCCACCCCGGGAGAATTGGTGGGGACACCGGAGGCACCAGAATAAGACAGAGGCTTTTCAACTCTTTGTGAATTGATCAATAATTTATGAGTCCATCTATAATAAGGGCTTAGCCCATCTGAGTCTATTTTAGTTGTTATTTGAGTCTTTTGAGTTTCAGTTCTGTACTAGTCAGCTCATGTTAAGCTAGTTCAGTCCAGTGTTAGTCAGCTTATGTCGAGCTAATTTTATTTTTTTGAGTCCTATTCAACCATATTGAAGACTCAAGATCATATCATACAAGTGAAGGCCAAGTCCAACCAGATTGAAGACATGGAAGTATAGCCCAAGTCCAACCCAGCTTGAAGATTTGAAGACCCTAGGAGAAAAAATTCAGAAAACCCTGATTCCTTGTAGATGCCCTCCAGATGCCCAGATTCCCTTCCAGATGCCAAAATATATTCATATACCAAGGCATCCATGATTTTAGAGGTCCATCTGCATCCTAGCCTAAAGAAATCAAGCCCAAGCGCCAAGCCCAAGCCCCTAAGAAGCAAAATACCAAGGAATATTCCTGCGACCTGGCTACCATGCCACCCCAGCTTCTAGAGGCCCAAACCCATGTGCCCGAGCCCCTTTGAGCCGGCCTCTTGCTGCTCCTAGAAGCCCAACATGCCCCCTAGGCATCCTTGGAGTGTTAGCCAAGTCAAGAGAATTTTTAGGGATTTTTCTACCTAATGTTTCCTTATTTTCTAGCTAGGGTTTGAGAGGAAAAAGGATTCTTATGTAAAGACTTATGTGCCCTTACTTGGAGCCCAAGATTAAGGGTCTATTTAAAGGACCCTAGCCTCTTGTATGAAGGGAGATTTTGATATATGAAATAAACCTTGAGTTCTTCAATTGCTTTGTGTGATTACCCTGTGTTACGGCCATAACAGTGATGTGTCCAGGCTCAGATACCGCCGAATGCGATCGAGCCACGTAGAAGTTTTCTCCGGCCGAGTCAGCGCCACGTCTTTAAGACCAGGTTCGGCGAGACCACACCGCCCGACGACTTTCCAAGGCAAACTGCCCTCGCCGAGGTCAAGATCGGCTCGGAGCTCCTCTACCACCTCGTTGGCGCCCACACCCGGGGGGTTCCGCCTAAGTGAGGTCGGCCGAAGCCAGGCGACCTCCTGCCACCTCGCCAGGTGTCCACCCAGGAGGGGTCCACCTCGGCCGAAGTCGGGCGACCTCCTGCCACCTCGCCAGGTGTCCACCCAGGAGGGGTCCACCTGGGCCGAGGTCGGCCAGTCCTTCGCTCCTTCGCCAGGTGGCCCCTAGAGACGGGCCCACCTCAGCCGAAGCCAGGCGACCTCCTACCACCTCGCCAGGTGTCCACCCGGGAGGGGTCCACCTAGGCCGAGGTCGGCCAGTCCTTCGCCCCTTCGCCAGGTGGCCCCCAGAGACGGGCCCACCTCGGCCGAAGCCAGGCGACCCCCTGCCACCTCGCCAGGTGTCCACCCGGGAGGGGTCCACCTAAGTCGAGGTCGGCCAGTCCTTCGCCCCTTCGCCAGGTGGCCCCCAGAGACGGGCCCACCTCGGCCGAAGCCAGGCGACCCCCTGCCACCTCGCCAGGTGTCCACCCGGGAGGGGTCCACCTAGGCCGAGGTCGACCAGTCCTTCGCTCTTTCGCCAGGTGGCCCCCAGAGACGGGCCCACCGCGGCCGAAGTCAGGCGACCCCCTGCCACCTCGCCAGGTGTCCACCCGGGAGGGGTCCACCTAGGCCGAGGTCGGCCAGTCCTTCGCTCCTTCGCCAGGTGGCCCCCGAAGACGGGCCTACCTCGACCGAAGCCAGGCCGCCCGCACGGGGAAGGTCCTAGGGAAGGAGGCGCAGTTCTCGAGGTCATCCCTCGGGCCGTACGCATCTCAGACGGCACCTCGTACGGATTGCGGCGGCAAGCGGAACACTGTTTGCATCGGCCCGACAGGTCCCGCAGTCGAGGGGCGCGATTCTGACAAAGCAGGCCCCATATATGGATGGCGCCCGCACTCGAGAAAGAGAGCGCTCTCGTTGGGCCCGAGGTCTGACCGGCCACCTTACCAGCGCCGCCCATCCCCCTTTCCTAGCTTTGCCTTTTCCTTGCTGGGCTCAGCGGACGAGGTCGGAAAGCCGCCTGGCCCTCCTCACCGAAAAGGGGAAAGAGAAAGGGACGGGGGAGGGGAGCCTCCCAGGAGGAGAAGACAAGCGAACGAAGGGAGGAGATAAAAGGAGGGAATCTGGGGACGACAAGGTAAGCGGACAAGCCTGGGGACAAAGAGGAAGAGCGGCAAAAAGGCCTCGCTCCGAGAGAAAAAGGAGAGATCCCAGGAGGGGATCACTTGGGTGAGCTCGGTAGGGAGGCCCGGCCGAGGTTCCGGTCCCCAGAGCGACTCTCTCACCAGTAAACTCTCTAAGTCTAGAACCCTCTCGGGGGGACCGATCTGGAGAGTCTGTTCCTTCTCGTCGTCTACTGACTTGACCGTCGGAGCTCCCTCACCGGGATCCCCGGCCAGGGTCTTCTAACCCCTTCTCGCAGGTTCTCCGCATCCAGGGAGGCTCCCTCGCCAGGCGGTCAGGAAGGATCGGCGGATCCGTGGCACGGGCGCGGTGGCGAGAGCGGCAACACCCTGCTGTGTGCATAAAGGGGTTTGAGAGTTCTTCTTCCCGGTGTTTGCAATCATCTTCCTGCCGCCAACCATCCTTCCAGCCCCTCCAAAACTTTCTTCCCTTTGCTATTTTCCTTTATTTTCTTGATTTTCTTTGAGTTTTCTAACCCCTGATAGGTCGTTTGCAGGTCCCCGAGTTCCTACGAATCCAATGACTCCAGCCACGCCTCAATCGGACCACCGAGCAGAAAGCCGGTTATCCGCGGGTCTTTGGCTCAGTTTTCCAGGCCGCATCCATCGAGAAATGAGAGATCCCTTCACTGCGATCTTCACCGGGCGCTTCAGACATTGTCAGGTACACCCACTCTACCTCCAGTCTTTATATTGTAGGAGAACTTGCCCTAACCGAGGCTTCTCAGCCCCGGCGATCCTTCTTTAGTACTTTTCTAGGTTCTAATCTGCATGCTTGGCTTCAAAAATTCATACAAAATTCCCTACAACAAATTTTGATTTGAAATTTGGGAATTAATTACCTAAACCCACATATAAAATATATAAAAATAATTTCATGCATATTAGTCCCGCATCACCAACACACCGAAGCAATCCCTTCGGGACATGTTGACTGAGAAGGCTCAGGTTCAGGAATGGGAGCAGAAGGAGTAGGAAGGAGGGCCAAGCGAGGTGAAGGAGAAGACCTAGGTTCCCTAATTGCTACAAGACCGTAGAAAGGTCTCCTACTGAACTCGTAGCGTGCCGCCTCCCTCTCCTCGTCGGAGGAAGAAGGAGTCCTCGACTGGGAAGGTCCGGCCTTGGCTTGGCAGGAAGGACAGAAGTTTGGACCAAAACGATCCATGGAAGGGGAAGAGAACAGCAAAGGAAAACCTACGACAACTCCTAGTCGACGAAAAGGAAGAAGAGGAAGCTAACCTGCTAAGGTCCTAGGAGGATGATGACGGTCGGAGAAGGAGAAGGAGAAGACCTCTGTACGACCCCGGGCACGAAAGATTTGAAAGAAAGTAAGTTTTGAAAGACCTACCCTTCCTTTCGAGGCAACCTATGGCTGACCATACCGTTACGGCTCCCTCAAGAGATGCTCGCCACGTGTCACCAATCGACTGGGCCAACACCTCAATTTGATCGCAGTCGCTCTGACTTCTATGCCCACCATAACTGCTCCCTAGACATGGCCGCGTGGTACCCCTGCAAAGGCTTGAAGGATCGTCGAGCGAGACGCCACCGATATCGGTCATTATTGCACCAGATTTCTCCACCTTTCCACGTCAGCACCGTAATTACTCCCTTCGCCCCGAGTGCCGCGCGCCAACGGGCCTCGGGAGTGGGGGGAAAAAGATGTGGCTGGGTTGCTGACGTGGGGCGGGGAGACTGACGTGGAGTCCCCATCAGATGCCACGATGGATTCTCATCATGAGCCCCTTCGCCAGGCTGGGCTCCCCTAGAGCAACGGGGCCGCCCGCCAAAGCTGGGCTCCGTCCTCCGCCAGGTCGATTCCCGCTGAGCCGAGATGCCTAGGCCGGAGCCGAGTACAGGCCCCACCAGAGATGGACCCCTTGAGGTCAGGCCCCGTGGTCGGGAGTTGAGCTCAAGTCTCCTCCGCCACGAGGAGCCCCTCCGAGGTCGAGTCCCCTGGGCTGGGCGGCACCCCGCCCACCTCCATCAGCTCGAGCTCGTCTAAAGCCGCGTTCCGCTGATCCGGAGTACAGCTAAGCCCTCCACCCTGCCAAGCTACCTTGAGGTGAGTCCATCGGAGGTGGGCCCAACCTTTCCAGCTTGGCCCCCAACTTAAATCGAGGCACCAACCGTCAAGGGAGCAGCACCTCCCCTCTGAGGACAATGGCGGGCCTCCCGAGGGTCGTACAAAAGAGCCCGCCACGCCGCCATTAATGCCCACGGCCGTCACTCACACCAGAAAGAAAGGAAACTCACATCAAAGTGCCATTCCCTCCACCAACCTGTCGTACGACCAGGGAAAAGACCCAACCAAAGAGCATGGGTCCCGAGAATGGCGGCTTGCCAACCAAGGTCTCGCCAGGCTTCTAGGAGAGGGGCAAGCAGAAGGAATGTCAGAAGCGTATAGAAGCTTTCCCGGCTACCTGACAGAAGAGGCGTCCCGTCTATGGTACGATACCTCGTTGCACATGTCTGACAGCATGGGAAGATCCCGAGGCAATCCAAAGTAAAAGACCCAACCAAAGTAAGCCAAAGGAAGTTAACCAAAGCAAACACAGAAACAAGGGAAGTGAGGCCAGACAGGGGGACGACCACCTTGGCCACCACCTCTCCCAGTTCACTCTCATTTCCATACACGCTACACTCACTCCTCCTAACATGGAGCTCATCCAGAGGGGCTCAACCAGGAGGATATGTTCTCTTGGATCATCACTGACTTGACCGTCGAAGCACCCCCACCGGAATCCCCGGCCCGGGTCACTGACATTGTTTGTTGCTAGTCCCGAGGCACCGGAGGCATCCCGAGCAGGCGGACACGCGACCCTCGATGCCATCAGCAGCTACGGGCCACAACGATCCGGCGGCAACAGAACCTAATGATACAATCTCTGCCATGTTTTCATGCTTTACTGATATTATTAGTGGCTTAAAAAGTCTTGGCAGGGTATATTCCAATGCTGACCTTGTACAGAAGATTTTAAGATCTCTTCCGGACAAATGGAATCCAAAAGTGACCGCCATCCAGGAAGCAAAAGATTTACATACTTTATTGTTGGATGACCTGCTAGGATCTATCATCACTCACAAACAGACCATGCAGCACAAACTGAAGATGATCAAAAGAAGAAAAAATCTATTGCCTTCAAAGCTGCTATGGATTCAAGAAAGGATGATGATGAATCAGAAGAAGAATGCTCCTCCATTGAAAGCGACATTGAAGATGAAGATGTTCCCATGGTCGTTAGGAGGTTCAAAAGGTTCTTGGGAAGACGAAAATGAAGAAACTATAGAAAATTCCACAAGAACAAAGAATACAGTAAAAAAAAGACAAGGAAAAAGAAAAAGAAAAAGAAGTGCCAGTCTGCTACGAATGCAAAAAATCAGGGCACATTCGACCAGATTGTCCTTTGCTGAAAAAGAGCTTCGAGAAAAAGAAAAAGAGAGCTATGGTAGTGACGTGGAGTGACAACGAAGCATCCACATCTACTGAAGAAGAAGAGACCACAAAATTTGCAAACTTATGTTTAATGAGTCTTGAGAATGAGGTATCATCCCCTGAGCTTCAATATTGAATTTACTTATGATGAATTGTATTCTGCTTTTCATGATCTGCTTGCTGAATTCAAGAAAGCTTGGGTTAAAATTAAATCCTTAAAGAAACAAAATAATCTAATGCTAAAAGACAAGGATGAAACTTCAGAAAAAAGTAATATTTTGCAAAAAGAACTAAATATCTTTTCTGACAATTTTATTGCTTTGAAAATTGAGAAGAATGCTTTAATTGAGACAAACAAAGCTCTAGTTGCTGAAAATCATGATTTGAAAAAGGAGGTTGAAAAGCTTAAGCCTCTCATTGAAAAACTTACTTTGAGTTCTAATATGCTTGAGCTAATTTTAAAAGAACAAAGAGATTCAAAAAGCAAAGCTAGAATTGGATTTAATGCCTTAAATACCAAAGAAATTTTAGCAACAAAATTTGTATCTTCAAAAGCTTCAGCTTCAAATACTAAATCTCAAAAAGCTTTTCCATCAAATTCTGTTTCGAAAGGGTTAAAGTACATTCCTAAGATTTCTATTCAAAAATCTTTCAAACCAAACATATCCATTTCTACATCTGTTAAAGCTTCAAAGCATGCATCATTCGAATATGATAAAATTGTTTGCTATGCATGTCATAGATTTGGGTACAAATTTCATCAATGCAATTCTTTGAAAAATTTCAAGATTGGTGCATTGAAATATAGAACTATTTAGGTTCCAAAAGGAACCAATTTTGCTAACCCGAAAGGACCCAAGTTAGCTTAGGTACCTAAAACCACTCCTTGATTGTTTTGCAGGATTATCTTGCGGCGCTGAATACTAAGAAATGAAGGTATCTAGACAGCGGTTGTTCAAGGCATATAACCGGTGATAAACAGCAGTTTATCACCCTAAAAATGAAAGAAAGAGGATCAGTTATTTTCAATGATAATGATAAGGGGAAAAAAATCAGAATTGGTAAGATCAAGATAACTCTCTGTACTTTTATTGAAGATGTGCTGCTAGTAGATAAATTGAACCATAATTTATTAAGTATTAGTTAACTTTGTGATAAAGGCTTCAATGTTATCTTTGAATCATCTATATGTATAGTAACTAACTCTTTTGACTCTAGCAACAAATTCATTGGTCATAGACTTGGAAACATCTATGTGATAGATCTAAATTATCTAGCCATGACTAGTAGTTCCAATTTAGTAGCAATGAATGCTAAGACCAAAGAGTTTTATTTACTGTGGCATAGATGATTAGGTCATGCTAGCATGCATACAATTGCTAAATTAATTTCAAAGAATTTAGTTAGAGGTTTGCCATATTTTAAAGTTGATCTTGATTATATATGTGACGCTTGTCAATTAGGCAAACAAACTAGGAAAAGTTTTAAATCGAAAAATATTATTTCAACTACTAGACCCCTTGAGCTACTTCACATGGACTTATTTGGACCAACTAGGACCACAAGCCTAGGCAGTATGAAATATGGCTTTGTGATTGTAGATGACTTTTCTAGATTCACATGTGTATTATTTATCGCACATAAAAATGAAAAACATTTGATGTATTTCGAAAATTTCACAAAAAGGCTGCAAATGAGAAAAATCTTTCTATTATTTCTATAAGAAGTGATCACGAGATTAAGTTTCAAAATCAATTTTTTGATGAATATTACACTGAGCATAGCATTGATCACAACTTCTCTGCTCCTAGAACACTACAATAAAATGATGTTGTAGAGAGAAAGAATAGGACTTTGGAAAAAATGGCCCGAACCATATTGTGTGAAGGTAATCTTCCAAGGTACTTTTAGACAGAAGCAGTGAACACTGCCTATTACATATTGAACCATGCTTTAATATGCCCAATTTCAAAGAAAACCCCTTATGCGCTTTGGAATGGAAGAAAACCTAATATTAAATATTTTCATGTTTTTGGGTGTAAATGCTTTGTGTTGAATAATGGTAAAAATAACCTAGGAAAATTTGATGCAAAATCTGATGAATCCATATTCCTTAGTTATTCACTGCACAGCAAAGCATATATAACTATTTAATAAGAGGACTCTTACTGTTGAAGAGTCAATTCAAGTTGTTTTTGATGAAGCTAACCCCTTACCATCTAGAAAAGATGAGTGTGTAGATAACGATGCAGGTACACTACAAAAGAAGATGGAAGATCTAAGCATACAAGATAAGCCAACACAAGATAGAAATGAAGTGGTAAGTAAGGATCATACTGATTTACCAAAGGAATGGAGGTATGTAACTTCATATCCTAAAGATCTAATTATTGGTGATCCTTCCCATAGTGTTAGGACTAGGTCTACACATAGAGATACACATGACTACCTAGCCTTTGTTTCATAAATTGAACCACATAGTTTAGAAGAAGCTGAAATTGATCCAAACTGGATGTTGGCCATGCATGAAGAATTAAACTAGTTTGAAAGGAATAATGTTTAGACTCTTGTTAGTAGACCTCTAGACCATCCCATCATAGGAACCAAATGGGTATATATAAATAAATTAGATGAGAATGTTAAGGTTATAAGAAATAAAGCAAGGTTGGTAGCTAAAGGATACAACCAAGAAGAGGGCATTGATTTTGATGAAACTTATGCACCTTTAGCAAGACTTGAGGCCATTAGATTACTTCTCGCATTTCCTTGCTATATGAATTTTAAACTATTTCAAATGGATGTAAAAAGTGCTTTTCTAAATGGATTTATTTCTGAACAAGTTTTTGTAGAACAGCCACCAGGTTTTGAAAATCATGCTTTTCCAAATCATGTGTTTAAACTAAATAAAGCTTTATATGGTTTGAAACAAGCACCTAGGGCCTGGTACGATTGACTTAGCAAATTTCTGCTTGAAAATGATTTCAAAAGAAGAAATGTTGACAAAACTCTTTTCATTAAGAAAAAGGAAATGATATGTTGTTGTACAAATTTACGTTGATGATATCATATTTGGTGCAACTAATGAAAATCTTTGTGAAGAATTTACTTAGTTGATGCAGGACGAGTTTGAAATAAGTCTAATGGGTGAACTCAACTACTTCCTTTGATTACAAGTAAAACAAACAAAGGAAGGGATTTTTATAAACCAAGCCAAGTATATCAACGAAATAATCAAAAAGTTTGGCATCGAGACAAGCAAAGAGGCTAGCACACCCATGAGCCCTACTTGCAAACGAGACAAAGATGAAGATGGTTGTAACATCGATCAAAAGCTCTATCGAGGTATGATTGGATCGTTGTTATATCTTACTGGCAGTAGACCTGATATCTTGTATAGTGTATGTATGTGTGCTCGTTTTCAGTCAAATCCTAAGGAATCATACATGCTTGCTGTTAAAAGAATTATTAAATATCTAAGAGGTACAAGTAATTTAGGTCTTTGGTATCCTAATGAATCTTCTTTAAATTTAATTGGTTTTTCGGATGCTGACTATGCTGGATGTAAAATTGATAGAAAAAGTACTAGTGGTACATACCAATTTCTAGGATTGAATTTAATCACATGGCACTCTAAGAAACAAAACTCCATAGCATTATCCACTGCTAAGGTAGAGTATGTTGCTGCTGGTAGTTGTTGTGCTCAAGTGCTTTGAATTAAACAACAACTAGAAGATTTTGGTGTTACATAATCTAAAATTCCAATCAAATGTGATAACACAAGTGCTATAAATTTAACTAAGAATCCTGTTCAGCATTCAAGAACTAAGCACATTGAAATTAGGCACCATTTTATAAGAGATCATGTATTGAATAATGATATTGTACTTGAATTCGTACCAACTGAAAACCAACTTGCTGATATTTTTACCAAACCTTTAAATTATGATAGGTTTGCAATGATGAGATGTGAACTAGGTTTGTGTGACCCTCTTTAGAAACCTCAACTTAAGTTCCTACAAACTTAAGGAAACATTATCTAGATAACCTCCACATCCCATTTTTTTTGTAAAAAAGGTTTTGAGTAAAGGCTTCAAATTCATTTTTATGCTCCCTCTGCTCGAGCCGACTCGAGTAGAAGACTTGTTGGTCGAGCCGACTCGGATGTCGAGCCGACTCTTTCTTAAGTCGAGCCGTAGGGTTATTTCTCTACAATTCATTCTTCGGCTCTTCGTTCTTTCCCTCTGAAACATCTTTTCCAAAAAAAATCCTTCCCCTCCAAATCCTTTGGATCACTGTATTTTGTGGGAATGGCTCCAAGAAAGGCAGTTGGAAAGAGACCTCGTCAAGAAATTGTGCAAGCTCTGCAGGAGAGGCGCTCCAAATTCTGGGAAGAAAGCTCCTTACGGATTCCGGCTCAACCAGTTGAAGAACCAAGCCTTCCTTCTCCTCGTCAGCAAATATCTTTGGCAATGAGACCCATCACAACAGGTAGACGGATCCTATTTGAGTTTCTTAAGGAAATAGGGTTAATTATCGGAGATTTAATTGAAAACCAGGGTTGGAATTTTATGTGCTCTTTGAATATTCTTACTTATCCCAACCTAGTTAGAATATTTTATGAGAATTTAAGACTTGGAGAGCATCACATTGAATCAGTTGTAAAAGGAAAAAGAATCATAATTTCTGAAGAAAGTCAGGGCAATATGTTAGAAATGCCTTTTGAAGGAATTGAACACTTAGTTCTAAAGGATAGAACAAAGGCACTTCAAACAGTTTTGAAACAAAAAAATGTGAATGAGATTGGCACTCTGAAAGCGAGCTCCCTATCTATGGAAATGAGACTCCTTCATAGCTTTATCAGTCGAATTTTCCTACCTAGAACAGGATGGTTCGATTGGATTAGTGAAAGAGATTTGTGTTTTATGGAGCTGGTGATATATGGAGACAAGATTAACCTTACTACAATAATGTTATCCCAAATGAAAGAAGCTATTAGAAAAGTAAAAGCTTGTCTGCCATATGGAATGATTTTGACATTATTCTTCCAAGCTGCACATGTGGACTTATCTGATGAAGACAGCATACCTCTACTACACACTGATACATACACAGCCAAAACATTACAAAGAATGGGATATCTATTTTCTGAAGGTATCTGGAAGAAGAAGTTTGATACTCCTGCTGACATTGAAGAACATGAAGAAGAAGGTGAGATGCAGGCTGGTGAGGGCATTTCAATGCCTATTCCTGAGCCACAGCCATAGCCAGACTCATCTATTCTGATAGGTTTTGATGTTCCTGTACATGATGCATCTGTACCTGACTTGACTCCTACTGTACCTGCTTCTGTTCAGACGGCTTCTGATATTCCTTTACCTAGTACTGCTGTTCCTGCACCTACTATTGATACATCAGCTTTGTAGGACTTTATTTCATAACAATTGGGTACTTTAACTGACTCACTCACTTGCACAATGACTAACATGTGTGGCGAGTTTCGCTAGTCAGTTGATACAAGACTAGATCAGTTTAGAGGACAAATTAATGATCTGGAGTAAATGTTCTAGAAGCCTCCAAAAGTGCAACCAGTGCAACTCAGCTAGACCTTCAACCCATACTTGAATTGATTTCATCTAGTTCTGAATCCATTAAAAGCTCTGTTAATGCTACACTTGAAGCATTCAGAATTGAAATGGATAATCTGAGATTTAAAATGGGTTCAGTGGAAGAAGGAAGAAGAATGGAAAAAGATTATACCAAGAGGATTGGAATATTGAGAGCTGAATTTGGAAGATTAAGATGATATGCAGAGGCATTTGCAAATGAACAAGCATCTGAATTAGTCCAACTGCACAAAGAACTGAAGAAATTGGATGAAGAAGTGGACTTTGTACAATTCAAGATAGACCAGCTATCAAGCCGAGTGATTGCCGCATTTGCAGTTCCTCAATCTAGACCTAGGCCACAGCCTTCAACCTTTGCTGGTCAGTCTGTCCATCCCAAATAGCCAGCTCCACACCTTAAGCCTTAGGGATCTCATTCTGCTCCAACACCTTCTAATGTATTAGATCCAGACCCCATAGCTTTTAGGCCTCCTGGCATTCAAATTCCTAGTCGTTCCACCAACACTAAAGTAAATCTAGATAGTGATTGAATATACTCTCTTTCATATTTTGCACCTTGTATTGAAAATTTCCAAATGAAATGAAAACTCTTTTGATGTTTACGAGACTTCTCACAAATTATTCTTTATGCTTATACAATGTCTGAGTTTAAAATAGAATATCCAAATGAAATTGAGAAAGTGAAATTATCTCAAACAAATATTAAAATCTTTCTCACTCTATTTCAAAATGCCCTTTACTGGCTTTACCTTTTTGATTTATAACAAAAGGGGGAGAAATTTATGTTCTTGCATGAAAAGGATAAAATCTTATGCTTCTATTTTTTTATGCTCTGATACATGAAACATAATATTCTTTATTGATATGTTCTGAAATCTGAACATTAATCTCTCAAAATATGATCTAATTTATGAAAGATATGCTCTAATACTTGAAAATTTCTTTAGCACATATGCTTTGATACATAAAGTTCTTTTTAAGCACTGATGCATAAAGTTTTCTTAGAAGCCTTGATACATGGGCTCTGAACAATGAAATTTTCTTGAAATGCTTGAGAAAAACATTGTCTTGCATGGAAAGTTTGTTAAAACATGGAGTATCTTATTGAGGGGGAGATTACCTCTCATTGCTCTAATTCTCCTTCCATGGTTTGATATTAATGATAGTTGAGCATGTCATAAAAATATATCGCTCAAAATTAGAGTCAATTCTTTCTACTTGTTTATACATTCTTGCAAATATAATTATACAAGTAAATGTAAAGTTTTATCTTATTTTTTCATGCCCGGTGTTTTGTCATCATCAAAAAGGGGGAGATTGTTGACCCCTTGAATGATTTTGATGATAACAAAACATTGGAGCATGCACATATATTACTAACTACTCTCAAGTGTTTCACAAGTTTTGTAGGATGATTCTTGTTGCTTATCAACTACTCCTACTTCATTTTGTTCAGTGTGTTAAGTAATATTGTATGAGTGTGATGTAAAGAAGAATCCCTTGAAAAACCTTTGTAAAATCATGAAGATGGGTTACTTCTTGAGTGTTGTGCTTTAGATTGAATTTGAGTTGGTTTATATTGAATGTTGGAGAGTGTTGGTGAGAGTATTCTTGAGTCTAATTGTAAATTTTCTAAAAAAGTCACTCAAGCCAACCCAGCCAGAAGAAGAGCCGACTCTATCTCATGGCATGCACTAAGGATTCTAACACGCAGCAATCCGAGCCGACTCGAGTAGAACTGAGTCGACTTGTCCAGAGTCCATTCCTAATATTTTCTGAGAACAAGCCAAGCGAGTCGACCCCAACAAGAATGAGCCGACTCTACCAGAATAAATTTTGAAGACCTGAGAAAGCGAGCCGACCCGATTTGCAATGAGCCGACTCCTCCAGAGTAAAGATTTCTGATTCTGAGATGAAGAGTCGACCCAAGTAGAAGCGAGCCGACTCCTATAGTTCAATGATTTCAACGATGAAAGTTTGAGCCAACCCGAACGGTCACGAGCCGACTTGTCCAGAGTGAAGATTCTGCACCCTGAGACAAAGAGCCGACTCTGCTGAAGAAATGGTGACTCGACCAACTAACTTGAAGGATCCGAGTCGACTCGAGTGTCGTTTCCAGGTACACAATGGCAGTTCCATAATTCTTTTCTGAATGCTAGAAAGTGCTCTAATGGCTAGTTTTCGAATCCCAATGGTATTTAACGGCCATAACCATCAGAGAAAGGTACAAGACTACATATTTGAGAGATTTGATCATTTAAAAAAGAAGTTTTAGAGAAGATTTGAAGAGTTTTTGAAAAAGAGAGAAGCGTTTTATTGAATATCCACCAACCAAGAAGCAAGTGAGCACAAGTGAGCATTCAAAGCAGACTTCACTCTTCACCAACTCCCATCTGAAAATTGAAGCATTCATTGAACAAAGAAAGGAAGCCTCTCAAGTGCATTAAAAAAGAATAAAAGAAGGCTTCATCAGCATAAAAGCGGCAACTATCTGACAATAAGAGTTTGTCATTTATTGTTGCAATTACTTTCAACTTCTTTGTGAATTACTTGGATTATTGATGAGCCCGATTGAAAAACCAAATAGGTTCTTAGTGAGCCTTAGCTAAAAACCAAGTGTTGGATTCTTGGTGATCCTGATAAAACCAAGTTAGGTTCTTGGTGATCCTGTGTTAAAACCGAGTTGGGTTTTTATGGTACTCCCGTTTTAAAACCAAAGGGTGTCGGGTTTCTTTGGTGCTCCCGTTTTAAAACCAAAGGATGTTGGGTTTCTTTGGTGATCCCAGTAAAACCAAAGTGCAGAGATTTTGGATTGTGAGCCTATAAAACAATCCTACTGTATTCGGGTGTGAATATAGTGGAAATCCCAAGTAGTATCTTGGGTAGTGGACGTAGAAGCGGGTTTGCTCCGAACCATTATAATCTTTGGTGTTTGTATTGCTGCTTGGGTAGTGGACGTAGAAGCGGGTTTGCTCCGAACCATTATAATCTTTGGTGTTTGTATTGCTGCCTTTGTCTTTCTTTTTAGCTTGTGGTTTACATTCTTTATCACGACACCTTTCACCAATAGAAGTTAATTTCCTAAAGCACATATCTGCAGCAGTAATTTTTAAATCCCAATTCACCCCCCTCTTGGGTAGCCACCTAGGCAACAATAGTAGTTCGGAGCAATCCTGCTCTTACGTCTACTATCCAAGATACCACTTGGAATTTTCACTATATTCATACCTGAATATAGTATGATTGTTTTACAGGCTCACAATCCAAACCTACACTAGGTTTTAAATAGGATCACCTAGAACCCAAGTTTCTTTGGTTTTGAAACGGGAGCACCAAAGAAACCCAACATCCTTTGGTTTTAAAATGAGAGCACCAAAGAAACCCAACTCTTGGTTTTAACACAGGATCACCAAGAACCTATTTGGTTTTAAATCGGGCTCACCGATAACCCAAACAACTTACAAGGAAGTTGAAATTAAATGCAACAATTAATGACAAACTCTCATTATCGGATAGTTGCCACTTTAGCACTGATGAAGCCTTCTTTAATTGTTTTTAATGCACTTGAGAGGCTTCCTTTCTTTCTTCAATGAATGCTTTAATCTTTATATGGGAATTGGTGAAGAATGAAGACTGTCTTGAATGTTCACTTATGCTCACCAAAAACTTTTGTATGCAATATGTATTCAATTAAGCATCTCTCTTTTGAATCACTGCTTTTGAATCCCTTTATAAGGTCTCTTGTACTTGTTTATGAAGGATATAGCCATTGTAGTCCGTTGGGATTCAAAAACTAGCCATTGGAGCACCTTTTTGTATTCAAAAAAGAATTATGGATCTAGTCGTTGTGTACCTGGAAATGACACTCGAGTTGGCTCGGATCCTTCGAGTTGTATGGTCGAGTCACCATTTCTTCAGTAGGGTCGGCTCTGTCTCATAGTGCAGAAACCTCACTCTGGATGAGTCGGCTCATGTCCTTTCGAGTCGGCTCGAACTTCTATCATTAAAATCATTGAACTCGAGGAGTCGACTCGCTTCTACTTGGGTCTACTCTTCGTCTCAGAATCAGAAATCTTCACTCTGGAGGAGTCAGCTCGTTGTAGTTCGGGTCGGCTCGTTGTAGTTCGGGTCGGCTCGCTTTCTCAGGTCTTTAAATTTTATTCTGGCAGAGTCGGCTCATTCTTGTTGGGGTCGACTCGCCTGGCTTGTTCTCAGAACATTTCATAAATGGAATCTGGACGAGTCAGCTCGGATTGCTGCATGCCAGAATCCTCGCTGCGTGCCATGAGATAGAGTCGGCTCTTCTTCTGGTTGTGTTTGCTCGAGTGAGTTCTTCAAGAATTTTATAATTAGACTAGAGAACACCCTCTCACCAAAACTCTCAAACATTTTATACAAACCAACTCAAATTAAATTTAGAGCACAACACTCATAAAAGTAACCCAGCCTCATGATTTTAAAAGGTTTTTCAAGAGGTTCTTCTTTACATCACCCTCATACAATATTACTTAACATACTCGACAGAATAAAGTAAGAGCAATTGATAATCAATAAGAGTCATCCTATAAAACTTACGAAATACTTAAGAGTAGTTAGTAATATATGTGCATGTTCCAATATTTTGTTATCATCAAAATCACTCAAGGGGTCAACAATCTCCCCCTTTTTGATGATGACAAAATACCGGGCATGAAAAAATAAGATAACACTTTACATTTACTTGTATAATTGTATTTGTAAGAAGGTATAAACAAATATAGAAAGAATTGACTCTAATTTTAAACAATACAATTTTATGATATGCTCAACTATCATTATTGGCAGATCATGGAAGGAAAATTAGAGCATGTTAGTAGTAACGAGAGAAAAAAAGAATCAGAGAAATGAGAAATAATCTCCCCCTCAATAAAGTACTCCATTCTTTAACAAACTTTCCATGCAAGACAATGTATTCATCAAGTTTTTCAAGAAAATTTCATGTTTCAGAGCTCATGTATCATGGTTTCTAAGAGAACTTTATGTATCAGAGCTAAGAAAACTTTATGTACCAGAGCATATATACTAAGAAAATTTTCATATATCAAAACATATTTTTCAAAAATCAGAGCATATTTTGAAAGATTAATGTTCATATATCTGAACATATCAATAAAGCATATTATATTTCATATGTCAGAGCATAATCAAATAGAGTTTATTCTTTTCATGCAAGTACATAAATTTCTCTCCCTTTTTGTCATAAATCAAAAAGGTGAAGTCAGTAAAGCTCAAATTTTGAAATAGATTGAAAAAGTTTTTAATATTTGTTTGAGATAATTTTATTTTCTCAATTTGATTTGGATATTCTAATTAAAATTCATCATAGTAGTAATGTAACCATTGGATAAGTTCACAGTAATTCAAGACAGTGCTAACAAGTTCCAAAATGACTTTCATTTCATAGAAACAGTTTAGTACAAGTTACAAAATATGAAAGAAGTACAGAGTTTCTTGAGAAAAAAAAAAAATTATAAGGTAAACATCATTAAAAGTGTAAATAAAACATCAATTCTAGTTCTAGTGGATGACCTAAAGGTGAGGAGCAGGTCTCCTAGGATGTGAAGATGATGAAGGTCCACTAGTAGGTCTAGGCTGAGAAGGGAAATAAGCAATGATTGATGCTCTTAGCTGCTCAAATATAATCTGAATTTGTTCCATTTCTTCACTTGTCTTCTTTATTTTCTTGTGTAATTGAACAAGTTCAGATGCCTATTCATTGGCAAATGCTTCTACAAATCCCCTTAACCTTCTAAATTCGGCTCTTAAGATTCCAATCCCTTTCATGTAATCTTCTTCCATTCTTCTTCCTTCTTCCACTGAACCCATTTTAAATATGAGATTGCTTAATTCAGTTCTGAATTCTTCAAGTGTATTATTGATGGAGCTTTTAACGGATTCAGAACTGGATGAAATCAATTCAAGTATGGGTTGAAGGTCAGGCTATGTTGCACTGGTTGCACTTTTGGAGATTTCAAGAACATCCAATCTACTACACAGATCATTTATTTGCTCTCCAAATTGATTTAGCCTAGTCTCTACTGACTGGTGAAACTTGCCAAACATGTTGTCATAGTGCCGGTAAGTGAGTCAGTTAGAGTACTCAATTACTGTGAAATAAAGTCTTGTAAAACTGATGTGTCAATAGTAGGTGCAGGAGCAGCAGTGTTAGCTAAAGTAGCAACAGAAGCTGGCTGAACAGTAATAGGTGAGTCTGGCTATGGCTGTAGCTTAGGAATAGGAATTGAGGTGTCCTCACTAGCCTGTATCTCACCTTCTTCTTCTTGTACTTCAATATCAGCTGGAGTATCAGATTTCTTCCTCTAGGTGCCTTCAGAAAGCAGATATCCCATCCTTTATAAAGTTTTGGCTGTGTAAGTGTTAGTGTGAAGAAGTGATCTGCTGTCTTCGTCAGATAAATCAACATGTGCCACTTGGAAGAACAATGTCAAAATCATTCCATATGGTAGACAAGCTTTTACTTTTCTAATAGCTTCCTTCATTTGAGATAACACTATTACAGGAAGATTAATCTTGTCTCCATGAATCACCAGCTCCATAAAGCATAAATCCTTCTCACTAACCCAGTCAAACCGTCATGTCCTAGGTAGGAAAATTCAACTGATGAAGCTATGAAGGAGTCTCATTTTCACTGATAGGGAGCTAGCTTTTAGAATGCCAATCTCATTCACATCTTCCTGTTCCAAAACTGTTTGAAGTGCCTTTATCCTGTCTTTTAGAACTAAGTGTTCAATTATTTCAAAAGGCATATCTAACATGCTGCCAAGACTTTCTTCAGAAATTATAATTCTTTTTCCTTTGACTACTAATTCAATATGCTGCTCTCCAAGTCTTAAATTTTCATAAAATACTCTGACTAGGTTGGGATAAGTAAGAATATTCAATGAACACATAAAAGACCAACCTTGGTTTTCAATTAGGTCACCAACAATTAGCCCTATTTCTCTGAGATATTCAAATAGAATCCTTCTTCCAGTTGTGACCGGTCTCATTGCCATGGAAATTTGCTGATGAGAAGGAGGGCTCGGTTCTTCAATGTGTTGAGCCGGAATCCGTGTGAAGCTCTCTTCCCAGAATTTGGAATGCCTTTCTTGCATTGGTTGCTCAATTTCCCAATGAGGACTCTTCCTGACAGCCTTCGTAGAGCCATTCCCACAAAGACACGATGATCCGAAGGAATTGGAGGGAAAGGATGTTTGGAAAAGATGTTTCAGAGGGAAGGAATGAAGAGCCGAAGAAGAAAATGCAATAAGAAACCCTACGGCTCGACCAACAAGACTTATGCTCAAGTCGGCTCGAGCAGAGGGAGCACAAAAAAAAGTTGAAGCCTAACTCAAAAGATTTTTTTTCAGTGAAAGAACATGAATAAAAATAAAATGTGGAGGTTATCTAGATAATATTTCCTTAAGTTTAAGAAAAATTAGGTGAAGTTTTTCTAAAGAGGGTCACACAAACTTAATTCATATCTAATCATTGCAAACCTATCATAATTTAAAGGTTTAGTAAAAATATCAGCAAGTTGGTTTTCAGTTGGCACAAATTCAAGCACAATATCATTGTTCAAAACATGATCTCTTGTAAAGTAGTGCCTAATTTCAATGTGATTAGTTCTTGAATGCTAAATAGGATTATTGGTTAAATTTATAGCACTTGTGTTATCACATTTGATTAGGATTTTAGATGATGTAACACCAAAATCTTCTAGCTATTGTTTAATCTAAAGCACTTGAGCACAACAATTACCAGCAGCAACATACTCTACCTTAGCAGTGGATAATGCTACGAAATTTTGTTTCTTATAGTGCCATGTGATTAAATTCAATCCTAGAAATTGGTATGTACCACTAGTGATTTTTTTATCAATTTTACATCCAGCATAGTCAGCATCCGAAAAACTAATTAAATTTAAAGAAGATTTTTTAGAATACCAAAGACCTAAATTACTTGTACCTCTTAGATATTTAATAATTCTTTTAACAGTAAGCATGTAGGGCTCATGGGTGTGCTAGCCTCTTTGCTTATCTCCATGCCAAACTTTTTGATTATTTCGTTGATATACTTGGCTTGGTTTATAAAAATCTCTACCTTTGTTTGTTTTACTTGTAATCAAAGGAAGTAGTTGAGTTCACCCATTAGGCTTATTTCAAACTCGTCCTGCATCAACTAAGTAAATTCTTCACAAAGATTTTCATTAGTTGCACCAAATATGATATCATCAACGTAAATTTGTACAACAACATATCATTTCCTTTTTCTTAATGAAAAGAGTTTTGTCAACATTTCTTCTTTTGAAATCATTTTCAAGCAGAAATTTGCTAAGTCAATCGTACCAGGCCCTAGGTGCTTGTTTCAAACCATATAAAGCTTTATTTAGTTTAAACACATGATTTGGAAAAGCATGATTTTCAAAACCTGGTGGTTGTTCTATAAAAACTTGTTCATAAATGAATCTATTTTGAAAAGGACTTTTGACATCCATTTGGAATAGTTTAAAATTCATGTAGTAAGCAAATGCAAGAAGTAATCTAATGGCCTCAAGTCTTACTATAGGTGCATAAGTGTTGGCTCCACCCAATGATTTTGATGAATAACAAAACATTGAGTATATATTGTATACTAATGTGTATTTCAAGTTATGAGTTTTCAGGAAGAAAGCATCTCAAAATCTCAAAAACCTATGTATCATGGCACGCCGTGGCATGGAGCATTTTTTATAAATCTGGACATCTTCTTCATGGAAAAAGGGCATCTACATGTTTAATTGTTATTTGTTTATGATCCATTTAAGTTTCCAAATTTATATTTATGTTTTTGGGCTAATTTGCACTTGAATATGAGATTTTCAGTCTCAAGTATCGATACTTGGGAAGCCAAGTATCGACACTTCAGCATTTAGCACAAAGAAAAATCCTTGGCATACCAAGTGTCAACACCCAGAACTCAAGTGTCGACATCTAGTGTCGACACTTAGGTTTCTAAGTGTCAACCCAAGGTCTAAGATTTTTGAAAATATAGAACTTTGCCATTTAAGAATTTTTTATTAAGTGTCGATACCTGTGCATCAAGTGTCGACACTTGAAAGTTCAAGTGTCGACACCTAGAAATCAAGTGTCGACACCTGATAGCCAAGTGTCAACACCTGACAGCCAAGTGTTGACACTTGAAGCCTGACAGCTCTAACGGATCTATTTTTTTGACTTATAGAACTTGCTTTTCAAGCTCCAAATGGCTAGATCCGAGGCTTCAACGGTCACAAACTATTTTTTAAAAGTTTCTTGGTGTATTTAACCTCCACCAACCTCAATCTAAAGGTATTGAAGTGTATTGAAGTCCATTTAAAGCCAAAAAGTCTATATTCTCTCAAGAACTCCACATCAAAAGCCTTTTATAGTTTAATTCCCTGAAAAAGCCTACAAGCTCATCCTTACATCATTCCAGAAGAGGCATTTTGAAGGATATTCCAAGGAGGAGTCAAGACAAAGCATCAACTTGAGCTTCAAAGATTCCATTCTACTTTTAAAGAGAGTTTGTCTTAGTTTTAAAGTTGTATATCTATTTTTATCTTGTGATTTGATATTGCTTTCAAGGGTGTCTTGAAAGAAGGTTGTTGTGGTTTGCTAGTGAGCCAAAAGGATAAAACCAACTAAGATTAACTTGTAAGCCCGAAGACAAAACAAGTGTTGAGGTTTGTTGGTGAGCCTAGGTGACAAAACCAACTTAGGTTTTGACTTGTGAGCCTTGTGAAAAATAAGTCAGTTGTAATCTTGTTTGGATTATAGTGGAATTCCCAAGGATAGCTTGGGGAGTGGATGTAGGTGCTAGGTTTGCACCGAACCACTATAAACCTTGTGTTTGTGTGTGATTACCCTCTTTCTCTCTTGCTCTTTGATTATTGCTATTCACTTACTGTTTTTCGCTGCATTAAATCTTGTGCATTGAATTTATTACTCACAAACACCACTAGACATTCACATTATTATTTTATTTTTTAAAAGAGCCAATTCACCCCCCCTCTTGGGCTCCATTTCTGAGCAACAAGTGGTATCAGAGCACCGGTACTCTCTTGTAGGTCCAAGGATCTTGAGTGAAAGATCATGGCAGCCCCAATAGGAATAGGTGTAGTTGAAGGTCAAGCTTCAAATCATCCCCCACTTTTCAATAGGACAAATTACACGTATTGGAAAACACGCATGCGCATTTTTATTCAAGCTATTGATTATAATTTATGGAGGACAATTGTAAAAGGTCCTCATTAGCCTACAATGTTGGTTAATGGCATTCTCACTCCGAAGATGGAAGATGATTGGGATGAGAATGACATTAAGCAAATTGAGCTCAATGCTAAGGCTATGAATCTGTTATTTTGCTCTCTTGACCCAAGTGAATTTAATAGAATATCTAATTATCTCTCCGCCAAGGAGATTTGGGATACACTTGAGGTTACCCATTAGAGTACACACCAAGTGAAAACAACCAAGGTTAACATGCTTATTCATACGTATGAAATGTTTAAAATGGAACCTACTGAGTCTATTAGTGAGATGTATACTAGGTTGACAAATATTGTGAATGGCATGAGAAGCCTAGGAAAAATTATTTCTAACGGTGAACTTATGAACAAACTCCTTAGGTCTCTATCGACTTCTTGGGATGCAAAGGTAACAGCTATTGAAGAAGCCAAGGATGTCAACACTCTTCCACTTGAACAACTGTTGGGCTCACTGATGACCTATGAGCTCTTCCTTAAGCAAAAAAATGTGGAAGTCGACAAAAAGAAGAAAGTAATTGCCTTCAAATCTAATGCGAGAGAATAATCAAGCGATGACTCCGAAGAAGATGATGAAGAAGATGAGACGGCTCTAATGACGAGAAAATTCAGAAGGTTTATGAGGAAAAAAAGGTTCAACTTCAAGAAGAAGCCTCTGAAAGATGAGCCAAGTAAAGACAAGGACAAGGAGAAGGAGAATGAGCAGCCCACTTGTTTTGAATGCAAGAAACCCAGTCATTTCAAGGTAGACTGCCCTTTGTTGCCCAGATATGGTGCCCAAGATGGGGGGTGAATTGGGTATTTAAAAAAATTAAAGCAATATATGTGCTATCAAGTTTTAAGGTGAAGAGTGATAGTGCTTAAATAATTGTGCAACAGAAGCAATGAAATAAATCAACAATTAAAGAGCAAAAGAAGAGCAATGCAAACACACAAGAAGTATAGTGGTTCGGTGCACCTAGCACCTACATCCACTCCCCAAGCTCCACTTGGGAATTTCCACTATAATCTTTAGATTACAGCCGACTTGTTTTACCAGGCTCACAAGTCAAAACCTTACACACTTGTTTTGGCTTCGGGCTTACAAGCAACCCTAGTTGGTTTTATCAATTGGCTCACCAACAAACCTCACTCACTTGTTTTGGCTTCGGGCTTACAAGCAACCCTAGTTGGTTTTATCAATTGGCTCACCAACAAACCTCACACTAGTTTCAAATTCCCTTGAAACTAGCCAAAGACAAAAAGGAATATGGATACAATGAATAAAATAAAACAAACTCCTTTTTGAGCAATAAGAAATTCGTTGAAGCTCTTGATGGAGACTCTTCAAGCCTTTTCCCTTGGAATCTTTGGACATCACTAAATGCCAAACACTTGAAAGTTGGATTCCTCAAAGATGGAAAGCTTTTGGCTAAGGAATCTCTTGGTTTTCTCACTCTTTTGGCTTGGAAGTGATTGAAGGCTTTGTACTTTGAATCTACACTTTTTCACTTTGTCTCCTTGTCTTTTTTGAAGTTTGGTGGAGGTTAAATACCTCATTCATGCTGAAACAACTCCACAAGACCATTAGATTCAAAAATATGGCCGTTTATGGCTGTTAGAAATCAAATCAGAAGTTCAGAAAAACTAGCCGTTATGCCATGAGTCGACCTCATGAGTCGACCTCTGGATCAAGTGTCGACCTCATGAGTCGACCTCCAGTAAATTTTAGGCAAAAATTCAGAATACCATAGTTCTGCCAGGTTTGAATTCTCAGGCTATGAGTCGACCTCTGGTGTCGACCTCTGGACAGGTGTTGACCTCTGGTGGTCGACCTCTGGTGCGTGCCACTGAGATTTTGCCGTGTCGGCCATGCTGAACTTTTCTTCTCTTCATGAGTCGACCTCTGGTGGTCGACCTTTGACAAGGTGTCGACCTCTAGGGGTCGACCTCTGATCTGAATTTTTCTGAAACTCCTTGAGATGTGCGTGCCATGCTTGAGTTTCTTTAAGCCTTTGTTTCTTTTGTCAAATATTTCTTAACAAGAAGGTCCATTATGAGAATTTTGATCTTTTCCAAGGTAGAAGAGCTCTTTTCCAAATCATGCAAACTTAGTTTCATCATTGTACTTTTGATACTCTTTTTGAATAACCTAAGTCCTGAAACTTTATCTAGAGATGAAACATTAGTCCAAACATATACTCAACCTTTTGTTAATCATCAAAACTAAGGAGCCAAAGTCAACAATCTCCCCCTTTTTGATGATGACAAAACCTTGAGTATATATGCAATTTAGTCCAAAAGCAAAATATAGCAATGATAAAAATTTTCAAAGAATCCTTACATGCATAAAAATTTTACTTCTCATTTACTTCTTTCTTTTTGTGAAAATATTCTCATGAGTCAAAAAGATAAGAAACATACTAGCTTTACTCATAAGAATCATATTTTACTTTACTACTAATAAGAAGGAGTCTCATATATACTATACTACTGGTATCATGAGTCTCATATATACTTTACTACTCCCCCTTTTTGTCAAGAATCAAAAAGTCCATTTTTGTAGTGAAAGATATATTAAAGAAACTTATGTTCAATTATAATAAAGTATTTAGGTGCATAAAATACATGCTCCCCCTCAATTTGTGCATTCAATATAACAAAATATTCTAACTTGAGGGTTTAAAAGGATAAATGCTAAGAGCTGGTATCAGACAGTAAAATGTCACAAAATGTCACAATATAGATAAAAGTCACAATATAGATAAAAACAAATGTATACAGTTACAAAATTGCTTACATAGTAAGCACAAAAACACTGATATAACAGACCATACAAAGCAAACTAATACAACAAGTAAATCTATGAGGCTACTCCTCATCAGAAGGTATATCAAAAGATACAGGAGCCATGATCCTAGATGAGGATTTTGGAGTCCTATGTGAGGAACTCCGAGTCCTCAGAGAGGGACCAGACCTAGGGGTAGTCCTACGAGATCTATATGTCCTAGGAAAGGGCTCCACAGGTGTCCCGACTGAAGCAGTAGCAGAAAGAGTAGATGGATCAGTATGCTGAGTAGACTGAGCCGGGGTCTGCCTGCTGACTATCTCATAAGCTGTGGGATCATCAATGTCTGTCTCTGTATGCTCATCTATGTCATCCGGAATCCCAGTGATAGTCTCAAAAAGTGACTTTGTAAGCTCAGTATCAACTGGCACATCTGGAGGAGCTGTACTCGGAAGATCTGTAGCTGGAGGATCAGTAGCAGGGGGTATCTCTGGAATCGGATCTGCAGGTGGAACCTCAAAACTCCCTGCTCCAGGCTGATCTCCATCACTGTCACTGTATCCACTGGAGTCATCACCATCATCATCATCATCATCATCATGTGGAGGAGATACTGTCGGATCTGCAGTCCCTGATGGCAGTGCTAATCTCAGTAGGCTGAGGATCTGTCTGAATCCTGTATCCATACTAGCTGAGAAAGCACCAATGCGCATGTCTGTGTGTATCCGCAGATCATGTAGCTCCTGTCGTACACCAGTGATCTCTGTCCGGACCTCTGAAATATGATCAGTCACTCTCTGCTCGAAGTCTGATATCCTCACTGAAGTCCTCCGTGGTGTAGCAGTAATAGTAGGTGCTGGAGCTGATGAGGGTGGTGGCGTGAATGGCTCAGGCTCCGCAGTCTCTGTCTCCGGTGCTGGGCGAGGAGGTGTACCATGATCAGTAGGCTCAGAAGGCCCTGCCTCAGCAGCTCGGATCTCATCCTCCTCATCTGGCTCCTGGCCAGACTCTCATCGTACCCAGCGGTCACTGATCAGTCAAAATCCCATCCTATGCAGGGATTTCTCTCCATAAATATCAGTGTGCTGTAACTGACTGAAGGGTATACCGTCGAATGAGACACCATGCTCTCTGAATATCTGAGTCAGTCCCATGCCATAAGGCTGAACAAGTCTCCTGTGAGAAGCTGCCTCACCCATCTGCTGAAGCATGATCCTGGGAAGGTTGATGGGAGTCCGCTGTCTCAGGGACACCATCAACACCAGCTAACGCTCAGTGATAAAATCGAATCTCCCGCTCTTCGAAATCAAGATACGGGCGATGATATGATGTAGCACTCTCATCTCCAGTGAAAGCTGGTTAGCGGCTACTGTGGAAATGCCGCTAACATCCTCACGCTCTAGGATACATCTGAAGGCGTGCTCTCTGTCGCTGATCATAGTGGCAGCAGTGCCATGAAGTAGAATCCTCCAGACACGACTGATGACCTCCGATGTCACTGGAATCTCGATCCCTCGTACTGTAGCAGACCATCCAATGCCATCAGTGGCCATGGATCCATAAAACTCCCTGATGAGGTCTGGGTAGAATCTCTCAGACATCGTACAGAAATGAACCAGACCTGCATCTCTCAGTACATCTCCAATAAAGAAGTGATGCTGATCCCAGAATGGTATATCCACATGCCTCCCACTAGCAATGCTCTTCCGAACCAAGCTGGCTGGCACTGGTGCAGGTGGCTCTGGGGTCGGCTCACGCTCATGTCTGACCTTTCGTCGCCGCTCAGTACTACCCTGGCCTTGTTCCAATCTCCTTTTCCTTACTGCCAAGTGCTTTCTCGGACCCATATGGAAGGAAGAGGGGTTAACTTAGGGAGAAGTACAAGGAGGCAAGGCTAAGAGGAAAAGAGAGGGAAAGAGAGGTTCACGGATTGGGAAAAAGAGGAGAAGGTGAAATGGTGAGATAGGGTTTGTGAGAATGGAGAAAATAGAGAGTAAATGAAGAAAAAGTAAGAAACGGAGGAAAGAAATACGTAATTTCAATTGAAAAACAACCGAGATTTGAGGGTAGATAGGTGCGAAGGTTTCTATTGTTCAAAATCAAGAATACGGTCAAAAAGAAGGTTGATTCCAAGAAAAGCAAGAGGAGAGGAGAGGATTACCCAAAATGATGAAGGAGAAGGGTGGAAATCTACTATTTAGGGGTTTAAGGAAGTTGGAGGGGGACCACACGAAGGAGAAGTAAGAAAAAAATGGAGAAAAAAGGCTTGCGGACGGGTTTTTTAAAAAAGCAGGTTTCCGTTCAAGTGTCGACCTCTGAAAATTTTCAGGGGTCGACCTCAAGTGTCGACCTCCAAAACTTAGGTGTCGACCTCAAGTGTCGACCTTCGAAAATTAAAGTGTCGACCTCCAATAATTAATAAAATTCTGTAAAATAAAAAATTGATAAAATTTAGAAAAATAACCTTTAAACATATTTGAGAATTTATAAATCATTTTTGAGGAATTTTGATGAAAATTGAAGAGTTTCAAGCAAAAGGATCAAAGACTCCCAGTTCTCTTCTGATCATACAAAATCTATCTTCATTCAATGGTTTTGTGAATATATCAGCCAATTGATAATCAGTACAAATAAATTCTAACAACATATTAGAGTTTTGAACATGATCTCTTATGAAGTGATGTCTTATTTCAATATGTTTGCTTCTTGAATATTGTACAGGATTTTTTGTTAAACTGATTGCACTAGTATTATCACATCTTATGGGTGTCTTAATTAGTTTGATGCCAAAGTCCTCGAGTTGTTGTTTGATCCATAGAATCTGAGCACAACAGCTTCCAGCTGCTATATATTCGGCTTCCGCCGTAGATAGAGCAACCGAATTCTGTTTCTTACTACTCCATGAAATCAAATTAACTCCTAGGAATTGACAAGTTCCACTAGTACTTTTTCGATCAAGTTTACACCCAGCAAAATCAGCATCAGAATATGCAATTAATTCATATGATGACTCTCTAGAGTACCAAAGACCAATTTCGATAGACCCAGATAAGTATCTAAGTATATGTTTTACAGCTAAGAGATGTGATTCTTTAGGAGCAGACTGAAAACGTGCACACATACAAACACTAAACATTATATCTGGTCTACTGGCAGTTAGATATAGCAATGAACCAATCATGCCTCTATATAATTTTTGGTCTACTGATTTACCACATTCATCTTTATCTAATTTACATGAGGAGCTCATAGGGGTACCTATTGGTTTGGTAGTCTCCATCCCAAACTTTTTCAATATCTCCCTTGTGTACTTGGCTTGGTTGATGGAGATCCCTTCTTTGGTTTGCTTAATTTGGAGTCCGAGGAAGAAGTTGAGTTCTCCCAACATGCTCATCTCGAACTCACTCTGCATTAACTTAGCAAATTCTTGACAAAGACATTCGTTAGTAGCACCAAAAATAATATCATCTACATATATTTGTACTACTAAGAGATCATCATTTTTCTTTTTCAAAAATAATGTATTATCTACATTACCTCTAGAGAAATCATTTTTCATCAAAAACGAACTTAATCTATCATACCAAGCTCTAGGAGCTTGCTTTAAACCATACAATGCTTTATGCAATTTAAAGACATGATTAGGAAATTCAAGATTTTCAAAACCAGGAGGTTGTTCAACATAAACCTCCTCTTCAATAAATCCATTTAAAAAGGCACTCTTAACATCCATTTGAAATAACTTGAAATCCATAAAACAAGTAAAAGCAAGTAAAAGTCTAATTGCTTCTAGCCTAGCAATAGGAGCAAAGGTTTCATCAAAGTCGATCCCTTCTTCCTGGTTGTAGCCTTTAGCAACAAGTCTAGCTTTGTTCCTAATTACAATACCATGTTCATCAAGTTTATTTCTAAAAACCCATTTTGTGCCAATTACAGAAACATTAAGGGGTCTTTCAGTTAAAGTCCAAACATTATTTCTTTTAAATTGATTTAGTTCATCTTGCATAGCATTAATCCAGTTACAATCTTTTTCAGCTTCTTCTATTGACTTAGGCTCTATCTGAGATACAAAAGCTAAATAGTCACAAACATTTCTAATAGAAGAGCGTGTACTTACCCCCTTTGATGGATCACCAATTATTAGCTCTTTAGGGTGTCCGTGTGCATACCTCCATTCTTTAGGTAATGGTTTTGGTGAAGTTGCATTGATCTCTTGAATTTGATCTTGATTCTCTTGATCATCATCTCCTTTGGGCTTATCTTCATTGATTGTCAATTGTTCAAGCTTCTTTGTACCTGTTTCAACATCAATAGAATCTTCTTTTCTAGAAGATTTTTCGTTAGATTCATCAAACACTACATGAATTGATTCTTCAACCAGAAGAGTTCTTCTGTTGAAGACCCTGTATGCCTTGCTAGAAGTAGAGTATCCTAAAAAGATACCCTCATCTGACTTGGCATCAAATTTACTGATATTATCTTTGCCATTGTTTAATATGAAACAGCGGCAACCAAATACACGAAAATACTTGAGATTAGGTTTTCAATTTTTCCAAAACTCATATGGTGTTTTCTTCAAAATAGGTCGAATTAAAACACGATTTAAAATGTAACAGGAAGTATTAATGGCTTCTGCCCAAAAATATCTAGGTAAATCATTTTCGCAAAGCATTGTGCGTGCCATTTCTTCAAGAGTCCTGTTCTTTCTTTCTACCACCCCATTTTGTTGAGGTGTCCTAGGTGCAGAAAAATTATGATTAATACCATTTTCATTACAAAAAGCTTCAAAATCATGATTGTCAAATTCAGTTCCATGATCACTACGCAAAGAAATAATAGTGAGATCTTTTTCGTTTAAAACCCTTTTATGAAATTTAACAAAAGCTAAAAATGTTTCATCTTTATGAGCTAAAAACATCACCCAAGTAAATCGTGAGTAATCATCTACAATTACTAGCCCATATTTTTTACCTCCCAAACTAGTTGTTCTGGTTGGTCCAAAGAGGTCCATATGCAATAATTCAAGGGGTCTAGTAGTAGATACTACACCTTTAGGTTTGAAAATAGATTTAGTTTGTTTTCCAAATTGACATGCAGCACAAATCTTATCTTTTTCAAATGTGAGTTTTGGCAATTCTTTTACAAGATTCTTTTTGCTTAATTTTGAAATCAACTGCATACTAGTATGTCCTAGCCTACGATGCCAAAGCCAACTAGTTTCACTTGCCTTGGCTTCCTTAGCCACTAGGCATTGACCACTTTCCATGGCTAGATCATCAAGATCAACCATGTAAATGTTTCCATGCCTAAGACCAGTGAACTTGATGCCATCGACATCTAGACTAGATACCTTGCACAAAGATGATTCAAAAATTACTTTAAAACCTTATCACAAAACTGACTAATGCTAAAAAAATTATGCTTCAAGCCATCAACAAATAATACATTATCTACATAAGCATTAGGGGTGATATGGATTTTACCAATTCCGACGATTTTGCCTTTTCCATTATCACCAAAAGTAACGTTTCCACCATCAATAGCAGCTAGTGATGAGAATTGCTTCACATCCCCAGTCATGTGCCTTGAGCAACCACTATCCAGATAACACATTCTTCTTTTATTTTTGGTTGCAAGGCACACCTGCAAAAATTGATCAAGTTGAAACTTTAGGTACCCAAGTCATCTTGGGTCCTTTAGGGTTAGTCAAATTGGTTCCTTTTGGAACCCAAATCTTTTTAAAGGTATTTAATTTTCTTCTATTACAAACATATGATTTATGACCTAATTTATCACATGCATAGCAGGTAATATTAGAAGATGCAGGTATGAAAAAGTTTTTATAAAGTTTTTGCTGATTGTGTGGCTTAAATCCAAGTCCAGCTTTGTTAAACACTGCATGTTGACTATTTAAAAGCCTATTTATTTTTTCTGAACTAAAAGTAAACTTTTCTACAAAAGGTTTTACTTTTTCTAACTCTTCCTTGTAATTCTTGTTTTGAAGCAATAGTTCTTTATTTTGTTTTTCAATGTTCTCATTAGTTTTAAGACTTCTATTATTTTTCAAAGAATCATTTTCTTTTAACAGATTATTCTTATCATTTGTTAAAGTCTTTACATGTTCAGTTAATTTCTTGTTTTCTTGAATTAAATTTTCAATTTCAGTTGAAAACTTTTCTGAATTTTTAGTAAGCTCAAAATTTTGCTTTCTTAATTTCTTATTTTTCAATTTTAATTTTTCATATTCAATAACTAAGTCATCAAAAGCATCATGCAATTCATTGAAAGTAAATTCAGTTTCAGGTTCAGAATTTACCTCATTATCTTCATTGGCCATGAAACATAAGTTGGCGACTACCTGCTGCTCTTCTTCACTGCTGGAGTCCTCACTCTCACTCCAGGTAGCCATCATGGCTTTCTTTCTCAACATCCTTCGACTCTTCTTAAGAAAAGGGCAATCCGTTTTGTAATGTCCAGGCTTCTTGCACTCGAAGCAGATGGGTGGATCCCTTTCTTTCTCTTTCTCTTTCTCCTTGTTGTGATCACCTTTTTGTGGCCTTTTCTTGTAGAAGCCCTTCTTCTTTCTCATGAATCTTTTGAATTTTCTTGTAATGAGGGCTGTCTCATCATCATCAGCTTCTTCTTCTGATTCATCACTTGACTCTTCTTTTGTAGTGGACTTGAAGGCTATGGCTTTCTTTTTCTTGTCATTGTCCACTGTCTTCTGCTTTAGTGAAAGCTCGTAAGTCATCAGTGATCCAAGAAGCTGCTCGAGAGGTAGAGTATTGACATCCTTGGCTTCTTCTATGGCTGTTACTTTCGCATCCCATGAAGCCGGAAGAGACCTGAGAAGTTTGTTAACCAGTTCACCATTAGATATAATTTTTCCCAAACTCCTCATACCATTTACTATATTGGTAAATCTAGTATACATTTCACTTATACTTTCAGTTGGTCCATCCTGAACATCTCATACGTGTGAATGAGCATGTTCACCTTTGTGGTCTTCACTTGGTGTGTACCCTCATGGGTAATCTCAAGTGTATCCCAAATTTCTTTGGCGGAAATACAATTTGATATTCTGTTGAATTCACTAGGGTCAAGTGCACAGAATAGCAAATTCATCGCCTTAGCATTTAACTCAGCTTGTTTGATGTCATTGTCATCCCATTCTTCTTCAGATTTTGGGGTGATAATGCCATTAACCAAGTGAGTGGGCTGATAAGGCCCTTTAGTGATTACTCTCCATATATGATAATCTACAGCTTGTAAATAAATACGTATACGAGTTTTCCAGTATGTGTAGTTTGTGCCATTAAAGAAAGGAGGGCGATTTGATGCTTGTCCTTCAACTATACCCATTCCAATTGGGGCGGCCATGATCTTTCACTCAAGATCGTTGGACCTACAAGAGAGTACCGGTGCTCTGATACCACTTGTTGCCCAGATATGGTACCCAAGAGGGGGGGTGAATTGGGTATTTAAAAAATTAAAGCAATATATGTGCTATCAAGTTTTAAGGTGAAGAGTGATAGTGCTCAAATAATTGTGCAACGGAAGCAATGAAATAAATCAACAATTAAAGAGCAAAAGAAGAGCAATGCAAACACACAAGAAGTATAGTGGTTCGGTGCACCTAGCACCTACATCCACTCCCCAAGCTCCACTTGGGAATTTCCACTATAATCTTTAGATTACAGCCGACTTGTTTTACCAGGCTCACAAGTCAAAACCTTACACACTTGTTTTGGCTTCGGGCTTACAAGCAACCCTAGTTGGTTTTATCAATTGGCTCACCAACAAACCTCACTCGCTTATTTTGGCTTCGGGCTTACAAGCAACCCTAGTTGGTTTTATCAATTGGCTCACCAACAAACCTCACACTAGTTTCAAATTCCCTTGAAACTAGCCAAAGACAAAAAGGAATATGGATACAATGAATAAAATAAAACAAACTCCTTTTTTAGCAATAAGAAATTCGTTGAAGCTCTTGATGGAGACTCTTCAAGCCTTTTTCCTTGGAATCTTTGGACCTCACTAAATGCCAAACACTTGAAAGTTGGATTCCTCAAAGATGGAAAGCTATTGGCTAAGGAATCTCTTGGTTTTCTCACTCTTTTGGCTTGGAAGTGATTGAAGGCTTTGTACTTTGAATCTAAACTTTTTCACTTTGTCTCCTTGTCTTTTTTGAAGTTTGGTGGAGGTTAAATACCTCATTCATGCTGAAACAACTCCACAAGACCGTTAGATTCAAAAATATGGCCATTTATGGCCGTTAGAAATCAAATCAGAAGTTCAGAAAAACTAGCCGTTATGCCATGAGTCGATCTCATGAGTCGACCTCCAGTAAATTTTAGGCAAAAATTCAGAATACCATAGTTCTGCCAGGTTTGAATTCTCAGACTATGAGTCGACCTCTGGTGTCGACCTCTGGACAGGTGTTGACCTCTGGTGGTCGACCTCTGGTGCGTGCCACTGAGATTTTGCCGTGCCGGCCATGCTGAACTTTTCTTCTCTTCATGAGTCGACCTCTGGTGGTCGACCTTTGACAAGGTGTCGACCTCTGGGGGTCGACCTCTGATCTGAATTTTTCTGAAACTCTTTGAGATGTGCGTGCCATGCTTGAGTTTCTTTAAGCCTTTGTTTCTTTTGTCAAATATTTCTTAACAAGAAGGTCCATTATGAGAATTTTGATCTTTTCCAAGATAGAAGAGCTCTTTTCAAATCATGCAAACTTAGTTTCATCATTGTACTTTTGATACTCTTTTTGAATAACCTAAGTCCTGAAACTTTATCTAGAGATGAAACATTAGTCCAAACATATACTCAACCTTTTGTTAATCATCAAAACTAAGGAGCCAAAGTCAACACCCTTGTTCAAGAAAAGCATAAGAAAGTTGAGAAAGAAAACCATAATGGCAACCTGGAGTGATAGTGAGGACTCCAGTTCTGAGGAAGAACAACAGGAGGTGGCAAACTTCTGTCTAATGGCGGATCATGATGAGGTATGTTCTGAAACCGAAAATGAATTTACATTTGATGAACTTCATGAAGTTTTTGATGAATTAGTCATAGAATTTCAAAAACTAAAATCAAAACATAAAGATTTGAAAAAGCAAAATTTGGAATTAGCCAAAACAAATGATAAGCTTTCAAATGAAAATGAATGCCTTATTTCTCAAAATAGAAAATTAACTGATAAGATTTTAGTTCTCGAAAAGGAAAAAGAAATTTTGAAAAAGAAAAGCTCTTCAATTTCAAATGAAAGTCTTCCAAAACAAAGCAAAGAAATTTTGGATGAAAATAAAAGATATAAAGAGGAAATTGAAAAATTAAAACCTTTTGTGGATAAATTTACTTATAGTTCTGAAAAATTAAATTTGCTTTTGAACAATCAAAGTGCTATTTTTGATAAAGCAAGTTTAGGATTTAGAACTCATAAAAAACAAAAATTTTTCAAAAATTTCTTTGTGCCTGCATCTTCATCCATTATTTGTTATGCACGTGGTACAAAAGGGAATAAATCTTATATGTGCAACAAAAGAAGATTGAGTAATATTAAGAAAGTTTAGGTTCCAAAAGGAACCAATGCCACTAACCTAAAAGGATCAAAGATGACTTGGGTACCTAAAGTCTCCACTTGATCTTTATTGCAAGTATGCCTTGCAACCAACAAGAAAAGAATGTGGTACCTTGATAGAGATTGCTCAAGGCATATGACAGGAGATGTAGAGCAGTTCTCATCGCTCGAATATCAAAATGGTGGCAATGTAACTTTTGATGATAATGGAAAGGGCAAAATTGTTGGTATTGGTAAATTACATATCATCCCTTCTTCTTACATTGATAATGTCTTATATGTTGATGGTTTGAAACATAACTTGCTTAGTATTAGCCAGTTTTGCGACAAGGACTTTAAAATTATTTTTGAATCTTCTTTGTGCATTGTTTCTAGTTTAGATAACAATGGCATCAAGTTCATTGGTCATAGGCATGGCAATATTTATATGGTTGATCTTGATGATCTCCCTATTCAAAATGGTCAATGCCTAGTGGCAATGGAAGCCAAGATCGATAAAACTAGTTGGCTTTGGCATCGCAGACTAGGACATGCAAGTATGCATTTGATTTCAAAACTTAGCAAAAAGAATTTGATAAAGAATTTGCCTAAACTCAATTTTGAAAAGGACAATATTTGCAGTGCATGTCAACTTGGAAAACAAACCAAATCCTTTTTCAAACCTAAAGGAGTAATCTCTACATCTAGACCCTTAGAGTTGCTTCACATGGACCTCTTTGGGCCAACTAGAACATCTAGTTTGGGAGGTAAGAAGTATGGTCTAGTTATTGTATATGATTTCTCATGATTTACATGGGTCATGTTTTTAGAACATAAAGATGAAACGTTTTCTGAATTCATTAGATTTCATAAACAAGTTTCAAATAAAAAAAGTGTTTCAATCGTATCTTTGAGAAGTGATCATGGAACCGAATTTGAAAATGCTGATTTTGATAAATTATGTATTGAAAATGGCATTCATCATAATTTTTTGCACCTAAGACATCTCAACAAAATGGGGTGGTAGAAAGAAAAAATAGAACTCTTGAAGAAATGGCATGCAACATGCTTTGTGAAAATGACTTACCTAGATATTTTTAGGCGGAAGCCATAAATACTGCATGCTATGTTTTAAATCAAGTTTTAATCCGACTGATTCTAAAGAAAACATCTTATGAGCTTTGGAATGGTAGAAAACCCTCAATTCATTATTTTCGTGTTTTTGGATGTCGTTGTTTCATCTTAAACAATGGTAAGGATAATTTAAGCAAATTTGATGCCAAATCAGATGAGGGAGTCTTTCTAGGCTACTCCACATCTAGTAAGGCATACATGGTCTTCAACAGAAGAACACTTGTTGTTGAAGATCCATACATGTGGTGTTTGATGAATCTGACCAGAAATCTTTGAAAAAAGAAGATGTGCTCTCTGATGAAACAGGTACTAAGAAAACTGAAAGTATAAACAACAATGAAGAGCTTACCAAGGAATAGAAAGATGATCAAAACACTGAAGGAGATCAAGCACAAGGTGATAAAAACATATCAGCAGTTGATCCACTACCAAAAGAATGGAGGTATGCTCATGGACACCCAAAAGAACTAATTATTGGTGATCCATCTAAAGGTGTAAGTACTCGATCATCCCTTAGAAATATCTGTGATTACTTAGCTTTTGTTTCTCAAATTGAACCTAAAATTATTGAGGAAGCTAAATGTGATAGTAATTGGATAAATGCTATGCAAGTGAACTTAATCAATTCAAAAGGAACAATGTTTGGACATTAGTAGATAGGCCTTCAAATACTTTAATTATTGGTACAAAATGGGTTTTTCGAAATAAACTTGATGAAAATGGTGTTGTTACTAGAAATAAGGCTAGACTAGTTGCCAAAGGATACAATCAGGAGGAAGGGATAGATTTTGATTAAACCTTTGCTCCTGTGGCCAGACTTGAGGAAATTAAGCTATTATTGGCTTTTGCTTGCTTTATGAATTTTAAATTATTTCAAATGGATGTTAAAAGTGCCATTTTAAATGGTCTGATTGAAGAGGAGGTTTATGTTGAACAACCTCCTGGTTTTGAAAATTCTGAATTTTCAAATCATGTTTACAAATTTCATAAAGCTTTGTATGGTTTGAAACAAGCTTTTAGAGCTAGGTATGATCGTTTAAGCTCTTTCTTACTCAAAAATGATTTTGCTAGAGATAATGTAGACAAAACTTTGTTTTTAAAGAAAAAGATTGATGATCTCTTAGTAGTACAAATCTATGTAGATGATATAATATTTGGTGCTACTAATGAATCTCTTTGTCAAGATTTTGCAAAGTTAATGTAGGGTGAGTTCGAGATGAGCATGATGGGAGAACTAAATTTCTTCCTCGGACTCCAAATAAAGCAAACCAAAGAGGGAATCTTCATCAACCAAGCAAAATACACAAAATAAATACTCAAGAAGTTTGAGATGGAGAATACTAAGCCTTTAGGTACCCCTATGAGCTCTACTTGTAGACTTGACAAGGATGAATCAGGTAAATCTATTAACCAAAAATTATATCGTGGCATGATCGGTTCATTGCTATATCTTACTGCCAGTAGGCCAGATATCATGTTTAGCATATATATGTGTGCTAGATATCAGTCTAATCCTAAAGAGTCTCATCTTTTGGCTGTTAAATGCATACTTAGATATCTATCTGGCTCAATTAAAATTGGTTTATGGTACTCTAGAGATTCTTCATTTGAATTGATTGCTTATTTTGATGCTGACTTTGCTGGGTGTAAACTTGATCGTAAAAGTACTAATGGAACCTGTCAGTTTCTTGAAGTAAATTTGATCTCTTGGAGTAGCAAGAAACAGAATTCAGTTGCTCTATCAACGGCGGAAACCGAATATATAGCAACTAGAAGCTGTTGTACTCAAATCCTATGGATCAAATAATAACTCAAAGATTTTGGTATTAAACTAACTAAGACACCCATAAGATGTGACAATACTAGTGCAATCAATCTAATTAAGAATCCTGTGCAACATTCAAGAAGTAAACACATTGAAATAAGACATCATTTATAAGAGATCATGTACAAAACTCTAATATTATTCTTGATTTTGTGTGTACTGATGATCAGTTAGCAGATATGTTTACCAAACCATTGAGTGAAGAAAGGTTCTGTCTGATTAGAAGAGAGTTAGGTGTCATTGACCCATTCTCCTAGAACTCTCACAATTTTCATCTTACCCAAGATATTTCACTCAAAAACCACTTGTTTTGAGTCCCAAAAGATCTTAAATATTTTCTAAGATTTTTTGAAAATTTTTTGATTTTTTTTTGGGATTTTCTTGGCCAAGTGTCAACACTTGGGTTTTGCGAAGTGTCGACACCTGATCAAGTGTCGACACTTGACAAATCCCAAGTATCGACACTCGTGAAAATTTTTCTGCTTTTTAGGGTTTACCGAACGGTTTTGTTTCATTTTTTCCCCTATCTCTCTCAAGCAAAAGTGGTCCCCCAAGCTCCACAAACCTCCAAACCTTCCCATTTCCCATTTTCACCTCCAAAAATCAAGTATTTCCCTCATTCTTTTTCGTTTTCTTTTATTTTCAAACCATGGAAGCTTGTTTTTGGGTTTTTTCGACCGTTTTAAATCATTTCAATCGGATTTTCCCAAGGTTTACTTCATTTCTAGGATTCCATTTGAAGGAATCAAGCTTCATTGCATTCCTCTTAGATTTCCTTCGGATTTTTGATCGATTTCCCATTTATTTCGTCCGTTTTTCTTAAAAACACTGTTGGATTGATTTTTGGCCAAAAAATGTTAGGGTTTTTGTCTAAAATCTATTTTTTCCAAACTATTTGTTGGATTTCATTCTTGTGGGAAGAGTTTTTCAATGTTTTTCACTAATTTTGTTGATTAATTTATTGGTTTTGACCTTAAACACAAATGAATTTTGGTTAAAACATAGGTTTATGTTATACGTTTCAATTTATTTAAGTTTACTAATTTTTCTGGACTTAAAAAGAGGATGGGATGTATTTTGATCAAAGTATATTTGATGGGATCAACCCTAATTTGTTATTTTGACCCTTGATTTCTCGTAATTTAAAAGAATTTCACACCTGATTTCTTATAATTTAATCCTCGAATTCTTTTGACAAAAGTAATTCAACTTCGATTTCCTGTATTTTACAACTTAAATCTGATTTATCCTAGTTTTTCAAAACTTAGCTTATTCTTTAAAATCTAGAAACTCTAGGTTTGGAAAGCCTAGTTTCCCTAAGCCTATCTTGTTATGTGCCTAGTTGAAACTGTCCCCCTAGTTTACATTTCCTCAACCTTTCTTGGTCAGCTTGCTGTGATGGGTCCCAAGAAGAGACTTGCAGTTAGGGAGAGACCTAGTCGGGGTGTAGAGAGGAGATCGAAGGCAAGATTTGATTATTCAGGGCAGGCTAGCAGTTATGCTACACCGAGTTCCCCCCTGCAGAGAGGATGGCAGGGAAGATGGTGGCCTCTGGGAGGAGAGTCGACTTGGATTGTTTCGATTGGTACCACTTTCTCTTACGACAAGTGCTCATTGATGCAGGTTTAGTACCCTTCTGCACTATGCAGGAGAGGTACTACCCTCATCTAGTGAGGAAGTTCTACGGTGCTATGGACTGTCGACGACTTCTATAGACTATGACCGTGAGAGGAGTTTAGATTTCTCTTTCTGTAGAGCTACTGAGCAGAGTCTGGGAGATCCCCCATAGGGGAGTCAGTATTTTTATAATAGACGACAGGGAGGCAGCATTCAGGTGTATCCTCGAATGAGAGGATGTTCGTGGTATGTCTATAGTCATCGGGAACCAGCTATCCTTGGAGATGCGTCTGTTACACCACATCACGGCTCGTATTCTTCTGCCAAAGAATGGGAGGTTCGACTTCATTACTGAGAGAGAGCTGATGGTGATGACCAGTCTGACAGAGAGGAGGCAGATCGACCTTCCTTCATTGATGTTAGTACAGATCCATGATGCCGCGACTCAGTGCCGTCATTGTTTACCCTACGGTATGGCTTTAACTAGGATATTTAGAGTTTGTGGAGATCGCTGGAGGGGGAGATCCCCAAGGAGATACTGCATACAGATGTCTATGATGAGAGGTCATTGCACCGTATGGGGTACAGACTTGTCGCAGGTCGGTGGGTGCGCAGAGAGTCTGGCCAGGATCCAGATGAGGAGGATGAGCTTCGAGAGGCAGAGGCAGGGCCATCTGGGCCAGCTAGTTTTCCTCCCATTGATATTCCACTGACACAGGCAGAGCCTTCGACACCTGGTACTTCGGCTCCTCCACTACCTTCTACTGGTTTACCCTTTGAGGAGCACGCTCGGGAGCAGTTTACCGAGATCAGGAGTGAGTTGACTCAGTTGCGCAGCGAGATTGAGACTCTTCGAGCACATACTACCTAGGAGCATGCTGAGATCCGTAGGACTATGGAGGAGGGTTTCACTCGTATTGAGTATTTATTGAGATCCCTTATACCTCCAGCAGCCCCTGCAGTTGTATCTTCTGATGATAATGATGATGATGATGGTGATGATCACCAGAGTGACCATGCTGATATAGTTGATGGTGATGATCAAGCATATATGAGTGAGGACAGAGCTACAGAGATTATTGACAGTGGCAGTGGCAGTGATGACTGTGCTAATGGTTTTAAGGTGGTTAGTCACGATCCTCCTGCTACCCCAGCTGCTCCTTCATCTACTAACTTAGTTGATTCCACACCAGATTTTGTTATACCAGCTGATCTTCTCTCCCCCCTTCCATCAATTCATCTAGGGTTGTACCCATTTTAGGTCCTTTTGGCTGTACTAGGAGTCGTCGGGCTTTAGCCGAGGAACCTCCTAGGGCCTTAGCCTCTAGATCTAGGATCAGTGCTCCTTTTAGTCTTGAGATTCCATCTGATGAGGATTAGCCTCACAGATGTCTTTTATATCTTTTATCTCTTCTGTTGTATGTCTTTTATGTTTCATGTTACTTTGTATGTTTCTGATTATTGTATGACTCTGATACACTTTGTATGTTTCAGTTTTGCTGATGACATTAGCAAATTTTGTACTGAAAACTCCTCTTATTAGTTATATATTTCAGTTTGGTGCTTATTATTTGTGATTGATTGGTTAAATTTACTTTCTTCAGCTCTAATACTCTCTTTGGATCTTTTTGGCTCTGATACATGTCATATTTGATATGCTACCACCTTTTTGTCTCCATGCTCATTGTGAGGGGGAGGTTATTTCCCTTTCTAATGATTGACAAAAAGGGGGAGTAATAGTATAGATTGTATGCATAAATTGTTGTGATTCCACTTTGTTTGTGTAAATTTTCAAATCTGGTATGCTTTGATACCCTGAAATAACATATTATTTGTTATGATTAGAAATATCTAATTGAGAGGGAGAGTGATTCTTCCTAACTATGAAAATTATGCCTCATATGGACTTACATTCATATTCATGAATTATAACAGTTAAAATTTGAAACTTAACGCTATCTTACTCAAGGTTTTGTCATCATCAAAAAGGGGGAGATTGTTGGCTCCACCCAGTGATTTTGATGAATAACAAAATATTGAGTGCATATTGTATACTAATGTGTATTTCAAGTTATGAGTTTTCAGGAATAAAGCATCTCAAAATCTTAAAAACCTATGTATCATGGCACGCCGTGGCACGGAGCATTTTTCACAAATCTGGACATCCTCTTCATGGAAAAAGGGCATCTACATGTTTAATTGTTATTTGTTTACGATCCATTTAAGTTTCAAAATTTATATTTATGTTTTTAGGCTAATTTGCACTTGAATCTGAGCTTTTCAGTCTCAAGTGTCCATACTTGGAAAGCCAAGTGTCGACACTTCAGCATTTGGAATGAAGAAAAATCCTTGGCACGCCAAGTATCGACACCCAGAACTCAAGTGTCGACACTAGTGTCGACACTTAGGTTTCCATGTGTCGACTCAAGGCCTGAGATTTTTGAAAATACAGAACTTTGCCATTTGAGAGTTTTTTGTCAAGTGTCGACACCTGTGCATCAAGTGTCGATACTTGAAAGTTCAAGTGTCGACACCTAGAAATCAAGTGTCGACACCTGACAGCCAAGTGTCGACACTTGACAGCCAAGTGTCGATACTTGAAGCCTGGTGCTCTAACGGATCTATTTTTCTGACTTGCAAAACTTGCTTTTCAAGCTCCAAACGGCTAGATCCGAGGCTCCAATGGTCACAAACCATTTTTTGGAAGTTTCTTGGTGTATTTAACCTCCACCAACCTCATTCTAAAGGTATTGAAGTGTATTGAAGTCCATTCAAAGCCAAAAAGCCTATATTCTCTCAAAAACTCCATATCAAAAGCCTTTTATAGTTTGATTCCCTGAAAAAGCCTACAAGCTCATCCTTACATCATTCCAAAAGAGGCGTTTTGAAGGATATTCCAAGGAGGAGTCAAGACAAAGCATCAACTTGAGCTTCAAAGATTCCATTCTACTCTTGAAGAGAGTTTGTCTTAGTTTTAAAGTTGTATATCTATTTTTATCTTGTGATTTGACCTTGCTTTCAAGGGTGTCTTAAAAGAAGGTTGTTGTGGTTTGTTAGTGAGCCAAAGGGATAAAACCAACTAGGATTAACTTGTGAGCCCGAAAATAAAATAAGTGTTGAGGTTTGTTGGTGAGCCTAGATGATAAAACCAACTTTGGTTTTGACTTGTGAGCCTTGTGAAAAACAAGTCAGCTATAATCTTGTTTGGATTATAGTGGAATTTTTCAAGAGTAGCTTGGGGAGTGGATATAGGTACTAGGTTTGCACCGAACCACTATAAACCTTGTGTTTGTGTGTGATTTCCCTCTTTCTCTCTTGCTCTTTGGTTATTGCTATTCACTTACTGTTTTCCACTGCATTCAATCATGTGCATTGAATTTATTACTCACAAACACCACTAGACCTTCACATTATTGTTTTATTTTTTAAAAGACCCAATTCACCCCCCCTCTTGGGCTCCATTTCTGGGCAACAATAAGTTTCATCAAAATCTATTCCCTCTTCCTGGTTGTACCCTTTAGCTACCAACCTTACTTTATTTTTCATAACCTTACCATTCTCATCTAATTTGTTCCTATAGACCCATTTGGTTCCTATGATGGGATGGTCTAAAGGTCTACTAACAAGAGTCCAAATATTATTTCTTTCAAACTGGTTTAATTCTTCATGCATGGCCATCATCCAGTTTGGATCATATTCAGCTTCTTCTAAATTATGTCGTTCAATTTGTGAAACAAAGGCTAGGTAGTCATGTGCATCTCTATGTGCAAACCTAGTCCTAACACCATGAGAAAGATCACCAATAATTAGATCTTTAAGATGTGAAATTACATACCTCTATTCCTTTGGTAAATCAGTATAATCCTTACCACTTCATTTCCATCTTGTGTTGGTTTGTCTTGTATACTTAGATCTTCCATCTCCTTTTGGAGTGTACCTGCATCATTGTCTACACACTCATCTTTTCTAGATGGTGAGGGGTTAGCTTCATCAAAAATAACATGAATTGACTCTTCTACAGTAAGAGTCCTCTTATTAAATACTCTATATGCTTTGCTGTGCATTGAATAACTAAGAAATATAGATTTATCAGATTTTGCATCAAATTTTTCTTGGTTATCTTTACCATTATTCAACACAAAGCATTTACACATAAAAAGATGAAAATAGTTAATGTTAGGTTTTCTTCCATTCCAAAGCTCAGAGGGGGTTTTCTTTGAAATTGGATGTATTAAAACACGGTTTAATATGTAACAGACAGTGTTCACTACTTCTGCCCAAAAGTACCTTGGAAGATTGCCTTCACACAACATAGTTCGGGCCATTTCTTCCAAAGTCCTATTCTTTCTCTTTATAACACCATTTTGTTATGCTGTTTTAGGAGCGGAGAAGTTGTGATAAATGCCGTGCTTAGTGCAATATTCATCAAAATATTGATTTTGAAATTTAGTCCCATGATCACTTCTTATAAAAATAATAGAAAGATTTTTCTCATTTGAAACCTTTTTATGAAATTTTTGAAATACATTAAAGGTTTCATCTTTATGTGCGATAAATAATACCCATGTGAATCTAGAAAAGTCATCTACAATCACAAGGCCATATTTCATACCATCTAGACTTGCGGTCCTAGTTGGTCCAAATAAGTCCATGTGAAGTAACTCAAGGGATCTAGTAGTTGAAATTACATTTTTCGATTTAAAACTCCCTCTAGTTTGTTTGCCTAATTGACAAGCATCACATATATAATCAACATTAACTTTAAAATGTGGCAAATCTCTAACTAGATTTTTTGAAATCAATTTGACAATTGTATGCATGCTAGTATGACCTAATCTTCTATGCCAAAGTAAACAAGACTCCTTAGTCTTAGCATTCATTGCTACTAGACTGGAACTACTAGTCATGGCTAGATCATTTAGATCTACCACATAGATGTTTTTAAGTCTATGACCAATGAATTTATTGCTAGAGTCAAAAGAGTTAGTTACTATATACATAGATAATTCAAAGATAACCTTGAAGCCTTTATCACAAAGTTGACTAATACTCAATAAATTATGTTCAATATATCTACTAGCAGCACATCTTCAATAAAAGTACATGAGGTTATCTTGATCTTATCGATTCCGATTATCTTCACCTTGCCATTATCACCGAAGGTAACCGATCCTCCTTCTTTCATTTGTAAGGTGATAAACTAATCTTTATCACCAGTCATATGCCTTGAACAGCCGCTGTCTAGATACCAATATTTCTTAGTATTCAGCACTGCAAGACAATCCTCATTCTCAAGACCCATTAAACAGAAATTCGTGATTTGTGTGGTCTCTTCTTCTTTAGTAGATGTGGACGCTTCGCTGTCACTCCACGTCGCTACCATTACTCTCTTTTTCTTTTTCCTAACGCTCTTATCCAGCAAAGGACAGTGTGGTCGAATGTGCCCAGGTTTTTTGCATCCATAGCAGATGAGCACTTCTTTTTCCTTCTCTTTTTCATTGTCCCTTTCCTTGTTGTATTCTTTGTTCTTGTGGAATTTTCTATAGTTTCTTCCTTTCCTTCTTTTCAAAAATCTTTTGAATCTCCTAACGACCATAGCAACATCTTCATCTTCCATGTCATTTTCAGTGAAGGAGCAGTCTTCTTCCGATTCATCATCATCCTTTCTTGAATCCACTTCAGCTTTGAAGGCGATAGATTTTTTCTTCTTTTGATCATCTTTAGTTCTGTGCAACATGGTCATTCGTGAGTGATGAGAGATCCTAGCGGTTCATCCAGCAGTAAAGTATTCAGATCTTTCGCTTCCTGGATGGCGGTTACTTTTGGATCCCATTTGTCCGGAAGAGACTTAAAATCTTATATACAAGATCAGCATTGGAATATACCCTGCCAAGACTTTTTAAGCCATTAATAATATCAGTGAAGCGTGAAAACATGGCAGAGATTGTTTCATTAGGTTCCATTTTAAATAATTCAGAACAATGCACAAGAAGATTAATTTTTAAGGACTTCACTTGGAAAGTTCCTTCATGGGTCACCTCAAGTTTATCCCAAATTTTCTTTGCTGAAGAGCAAATGGAAATTCGTTTAAACTCATTGCTGTCCAAAGCATAATATAGCAAATTCATTGCTTTAGCATTTAACTCACCCATTTTCATGTCGTGTTCATCCCAATCATCTTTAGGTTTTGGAATGTCCATTCCATCAATTTTAACCATGGGAATATATGGACCCTTCAAAATGACCTTCCATAACTGAAAATCAACAGCTTGAATATAAATTTTCATCCTAGCTTTCCAATATGCATAGTTGGTGCTTGTGAAGAGTGGAGGTCTATTGATTGATTAGCCTTCGACCAAGGACGTACTCATTGGATGAGCCATCAATCTTTACTCTAATATAATCAGAGACACTGCTTTGATACCAGTTGTTGCCCAGGTGGCTATCCAAGAGGGGGGTGAATTGGGAATTAAAAAATAATTACTGCTGCAGATATGTGCTTTAAGAACTTAACTTCTCTTAATGAAAGGTGCTGTGATTATGAATGTAAAGCACAAGCTAAAGGAAAGAGAAAGGCAGCAATACAAACACCAGAGATTATAGTGGTTCAGAGCAACCCCGCTCCTACGTCCACTATCCAAGATACCACTTGAGATTTTCACTATATTCATACTCGAATATATTAGGATTATTTTACAAGCTCACAATCCAAACCTATACTAGGTTTTAAATAAAATCACCTAGAATCCAAGTCCCTTTGGTTTTAAAACAGGAGCACCAAAGAAACCCAACTATTGGTTTTAACACAGGATCACCAAGAATCTATTTGGTTTTAAATCGAGCTCACCAATAATCCAAACAACTCATAAAGAAGTTGAAAGTAAATGTAACAATTAATGACAAACTCTCATTGTCGGATAGTTGCCACTTTAGCACTGATGAAGCCTTCTTTAATTGCTCTTTAATGCACTTGAGAGGCTTCCTTTCTTTCTTCAATGAATGCTTCAATCTTCAGATGGGAGTTGGTGAAGAATGAAGACTATCTTGAATGCTTACTTGTGCTCACCAAAAACTTTTGTATTCAATATGTATTCAATTAAGCATCTCTCTTTTGAATCACTGCTTTTGAATCCCTTTATAAGGTCTCTTGTACTTGTTTCTGAAGGATATAGCCATTGAGTCCGTTGGGATTCAAAAACTAGCCGTTGGAGCACCTTTTTGCATTCAAAAAAAAATTATGGAACTAGCCGTTGTGTACTTGGACATGACACTCGAGTCGGCTCGGATCCTTCGAGTCGGCTTGGATCCTTCGAGTCGTATGGTCGAGTCACCATTTTTTCAGCAGGGTCGGCTCTTTTGTCTCAAAGTGCAGAAACCTCACTTTGGACAAGTCGGCTCATGTCCTTTCGGGTCGGCTCGAACTTCTATCGTTGAAATCATTAAACTCGAGGAGTCGGCTCACTTCTACTTAGGTTGACTCTTCGTCTCAGAATCAGAAATCTTCACTCTAGAGGAGTCGGCTTATTGTAGTTCGGGTCGGCTCGCTTTCTCAGGTCTTCAAATTTTGTTCCGGCAAAGTCGGCTCATTCTTGTTGGGGTCGACTCGCTTGGCTTTTTCTCAAAACATTTCATAAATGGACTCTGGATGAATCGGCTCGGATATATTCGAGTAGGCTCGGATTCACTCGAGTCAGCTCAGATTCTCTCGAGTCGGCTCGGATTACTGCATGCTAGAATCCTCAGTGCGTGCCATAAGATAGAGTCGGCTCTTCTTCTGGTTGGGTCGGCTTGAGTGAGTTCTTCAGGAATTTTACAATTGGACTAGAGAATACTCTCTCACAAAAACTCTCAAACATTTGATACAAACCAACTCAAATTAAATTTAGAGCACAACACTCACAGAAGTAACCCAGCCTCATGATTTTAAAAGGTTTTTCAAGGGGTTGTTCTTTACATCACCCTTATATAATGTTACTTAACATACTCAACATAATAAAGTAGGAGCAATTGATAATCAATAAGAGTCATCCTACAAAACTTATGAAACACTTGAGAATAGTTAGTAATATATGTGAATGCTCTAATATTTTGTTATCATCAAAATCATTCCAGGGGTCAACAATCGTGTATGCTCTTCTTGCTCAAGATTCCATGGAAGAGGAAGGGACACCGCGAGGAGTGGGCCATGATTATTGGGCCCTAGTAAAGGGTTGCTATTGTGGGGCAGGAGTGGGCTTTGCCTCCTGTGGGGCATCATTATTCTACTGCATTATGTGAATGGCAGCAGCTAGGGTGGGCACATTCTAGACCAATGTATTAAACTGATCCATGCTTATCTCTGTGGCTGACAGAGGTGGTAGTGCTAGTTGTGATGGTAACATAGGGGTCTCGCTATCAGCATAGGCTCCCTTGTTTCTAGAAGAGACATCACTGGAACACCATGAAGAAACTATGGCACCATTGAATGCTCACTTGGCTTCCCCAAAAATGGGCCTGACCCTTTCTCTAATGCTAATATGTTGTTATATATTCCAACTCAAAGTTAGAGCTGGCATTGACTGGCAGGAGTCATCATTAGAGTAACTTGTAAAGCAAAGTCCATAGCCAGAGTTGACTCTAGCAAGGACTATTTGATGCTCGAGTCAGAGATTTGGAATAGATAGGAAGTAGTAAGCATAGTAAAGAGTTGCTTACCCCAAGGATCCTCGATGCTTTAATTATTTATAGAAGAGGGCTGAGAAAATAGACAACTCCAAGAGTATTGGGCCATTAATCGTGTCATTATGGTATTATAGCTCTCATTCACTTCTATGGATGGAGGAGTCTATTACTGGTGATATTATGAGTATGAGATTTTAGTTTAATATGCTCTTCACATAGGTAGTTATTATTTTTGACCTCTTTTTCATGGTATGAATAGTTGTCATATGAGTCAGGAGACTATTTAATTAAAATATTAGAGTAAATCATATGATGGATAAGATTCAAGTGAAATTTGGAACAAATGACTAAGTATAAAGATGATTCAGCTTGGCATGAAGATACCTTGGTTTTGCATGAAGGTCTTACTTGCAAGACTAAGTATTCTCAATTTGAAACTCACATAAAGATGTCTCAGTCCAGCATAAAGATGTCTCAACCATTTCTAAAATAGTATCCTGACTGTAGATCTGAGATTCCAAAAATATCCTTCATGATAATTAACTTAGCCTGATGCTTGTAAATGTTGTAATAATTTCTTACATGCATATGTTGGCTTGCCTTTTGTGATACTTGAAATGAGTAGTGTGGAAGATTGCTGGAAATTAAAAACTTCAGCTCTTTGACTAGTATAATTATCATTATTATTTGATAAAAAAATGGGAGGGGGGATAAATCCCGGTATAGCTATCCCCTTTCAGGCCCCAACCCTGCCAGGATATGTTCGATTCGAACCGTAATTTTTCTACGAGCTCTCCCCACCATCGATAAGTACGTCAGCTTGACACCATAAGATGCCGGAGTAGTGCGCTTTCTCACCACCCCGATCACGCATCCTAGAAAATACCTAGATTTAATCGAGTCACCTGCGGGATCATGCCTCGAACCCGTGACCGGTGAGAGGCGAGTTTAAGCCTCTACCAACCGGGCTACCGCCTTAGCGGTAACTAGTCTAATTATTTGATGGACCAGGCCAGTGACTAATTCAAACGGTGACTAGCCATTTTTCCTCGTATTTAAATGGTGGAACGAGGGATCCCAATTATCCAGATATTTTTCGATCGGTCCACTAAATGCATTATTTTCTCCAAGTAATTCTTTGTTCAATGGGGGTGGTGTAGAAAAAATATAGCATCAAATATGATTAAGCCATGTAAGGGCCACATAAGTTTCACTTTTCAAAATACATTTAATATCTATAGCTTTACTTTTACGTTAAAATTCTTGAATGATAAAAATATCCCTCCCTTAAAAAAAATTATGACAATCTTGTCTTGCATTATGACATTCCTTGACTTAGGTTATGACACCCTATATCATATGCCAAGAAATATTTTTATCATTGAAAAAAGTTTTAAATTTTTTTATTGATAAAAATATCTTTAGCATTATGATAGCATGTGAACATGATTATGATGTTCACAAAGAGATGCTATAAGGGTAGGGATGCAAATGGGTTAGGTCAGACCGAGTCATGAGTGACCCGGATTCGATCCAGTTCTTTGATCGGATCCTAATATTAGATCCAGACCCAACCTACTAGAAAATCGGGTCGAGTTGGGTCCACTATCAAAATTTTCAATCTAACGGGTCATTTGGATTTGATTGGGTCCATAAATAACCCAGTTCTAATCTAAAAAATTTGGATCTAAATAAAATCCGAATAAAATATAGACAACTTATTTTAATTATTATATAGCTAACTATTACTACCATAAAATAAATAACAAACAATATTATTTTTAAAATAAATTAAAATATAAAATTAATTATAACTCTATTTTTATGTTAAAAATAAGTTTCATATAAGTTTTAAATTATAATTTAAAAATTGAAATAGATATAATTCTAACAGTATTAGTATGTTCGAATCGGGTCGGGTCGGGTCCAAATTCAGTAAACTTAGACCTGACTCGAAAAATAGAATGGGTCTAATTTTAGAACCCAACCCGAGTCCACGGGTCTATAAAAATGGGTTAGATCGGGTCAGGTCATGAGTCAACCCAACCCATTTGCAGCCTTACATGAGGGGAGAGTATTTTTATCATTCAAAATTTTTAACGAAAAGTAAACTGCATGCATTAAATACATGTTTGAATAATGAAAATGTCCTTCTCTTATGATATCCCTTTATGAACAAAATGTCATTACTTTGTTCACAGGATATCAAATAACTTAGAGCATTTTCATTATTAAAAAAATTTAAATTTTTTTAATAACAAAAATACCCCTCAATCTTATGATACATGGATATCATAACCCAAGCCAAGAGATGTCATAATACAAGCCAAAGGGTGTTATAATTTTTTCTAAAGAAAATTATATTTTCATTATTCAAAATTATTAACAAAAAGATAAAGCTGCAAGCATTAAATATGCATTGAAAAGTAAGGTTTCTGTGGCCTAATCAGATTGTATGATGTATTTTTTCTTTATCGAAAGTGGTGTACAAAGACTTTCTTAATTTCTAATGAGAAATTTTTTATACACTGCATGCGGTGGAGAAAAAATACATAGCACAACTTTGATCATAAATCTCACTTTTTAAAATACATTTAATATCTATAATTTTATTTTTTTAAAAAAATTAAATGATAATAATATCTTTCTTTTTATGAAAAAATTATAAAAAGCAAGTTATGAAATCTCATGATCAAGTTATGACTAAAATTAAGATATCATAAAATTGAGAGATATTTTTGTTATTAAAAAAATTAAAATTAAAATATCTCTCAGTCTTATGGCATTCTTTATTCATAATTTGATTACAAAATATTATAAAGGAAGAAATATTTTTATTATTTAAATACTTATTTAATATCCATAATTTATTTTTTCATTGATAATTTTGAATGATAAAAATATATCCTTCTATCTATAATATTTGTAATCAAGATTATGAACAGCATATTATAATCATAAAATTTAAAATATTTTTATTATTAAAAAAATCAAAAAATTTTTAACAAAAAAATATTTTTAATTTATTTATAATTTAGAATAATCGAGTCAAAGAATATATAATTACGAAGTATCATGATCTTTCGAGTTTTTTTAAAAATAATGATTTTTTATTAAAATTTACCAGACTAATGTTGCCCATTTCATATTTACCAAAATAGGTGCCGTACAGAGCTTCCACCGAGAAATCATGGGTTATACCTGCAATTTCATTAAAATCACAGGTACAACCCGCAATTTCATCAAAAAAATTATATCCACATTAAAAATTAATAAAAAAATATAAAAAATTAATAAAAAAATTTTAAAATTAATATTTTTTTAAAAAAACTCTTAATAAGAAATTGCAGCTACAACATATGATTTCACCAAATAAATTATTTCCCCATCAAAATTTAATAAAAAAGATAAAAAATTAATAAAAAATTAAAATTAATATTTTTTAAAAAAAACTTAATGAGAAATCACGGGTTGTACCTATGATTTCATATTAAAATCAACCCATAATTTTTCTACATAAATCATTTCCTACATCAAAATTTAATAAAAAATATAAAAAATTAATATTTTTTTAAAAAATTAATAAAGTTTTTTAAAAATTAAAGAAACAACATGATATTATAATAATACATTATGATATATTTTATACTATGATAAATATTTTATATTCTAAAATATAATAAATATATTATAATATATTAAATTATGTATTATATATTATAATATACTATATTTGTTGATGTATATATACCAAACATGGTGATGGTGGTGTTGCGTCAAGTACCGTTGACACAGCACAATGGGATGGATGGTCAGACCAGTGCTAAGGTCTGGCCACCGGTCCTGCCACCTGTCCGTCCTGCCACCAATACGATCGCCGATCCGGTTGCTAGGATCCGGCCATCAGTTTGACCGCCGGTCCGGTCGCTAGAGTTCGACCACTGATTCGACCGTTGATCCTGCCACTTGTCCGATCGTCGGTCCGACCACCAGGGTTCGACCACCGGTCCTATCACTGGTCTAGCTCCCAGTCTTACCACAGGTCCAACCATCGGTCCGATCGCCAGGATCTGGCTATCGGTTCGACCGTCGATCTAACCGCTAGGGTCCGGCCATCGATCCTGTCATAGATTCGGTCGCCAGGGTCTGACCACCGGTTCGACCGTCGATCCTGCCACCATTTTGGCTCCCAATCCTGCCATAGGAACAACCGCCATCCGGTCGCTATGGTTCGACCCTCGGTCCGACAGCTAGTCCGGCTGCCAGGGTCTGGCCATCAGTCCGACTGTCGGTCCTACCACCTATCCGATCGCCAAGGTCTGGCCGCCAGTTTGGTCACTAAGGTCTGGCCACCAATCCGACCGCCGGTCCTGCCACTAGTTCGATCGCCAATCCTACCACCGGTCCGGCCACCATCTGGTTCCCAGTCCTGCCACCTGTTTGGCCATCGATCCAGTCGTCAGGATCTGGCCATTGGTCTGACCGCCGGTCCTACCACCGGTTTAGTCCTAGTCCTGCCACAGATCTGATCGTCGGTCTGGCCACCCATCCTGTTGTGCCGTGTCAACGGTACTTGACGTAATACCACCATTGCCATGTTTGGTATACGTACATCAACAAATATACTATATTATAATATATAATATATAATTTAATATATTATAATATATTTATTATATTTTAGAAAATAAAATATTTATTATAATATAAAATATATCATAATATATTATTATATTATTATATTATTATTTTCTTATTTTTTATTTTTTTAAAAACTTTTATTAATTTTTATAAAAAATTTATAATTTTTATTAAATTTTGATGTAGGAAATGATTTATGTAAAAAAATTGCGAGTTGATTTTAATATGAAATTACAGGTACAACCCGCGATTTCTTATTAAACTTTTTTTAAAAATTATTAATTTTAAAATTCTTTAATTATTTTTTTATTTTTTTTTATTAAATTTTGATGGGGAAATAATTTATTTGGTGAAATCGTTGTAGCCATAATTTCACATTGAAATCGCAGGTATAACCCATAATTTCTCATTAATTTTTTTTAAAAAATTATTAAATTTAAAATTTTTAATTAATTTTTTATATTTTTTATTAATTTTTAATATAGATATAATATATATATTTTTTGTGAAATCATGGATGCGATTTTAATAAAATCTTAGGTAGAACCCACGATTTCCTGCATAAATTCTATACGGCATGTTGGGATATCCCGGTTCAGCTACGAACTGAACTCCAGTTTGGCTGGCCGAAGCCTTTTTCCCCGGACTTCGGACCAACGAAGGGACATGCCAACTCCAGGCAACCCAAGGCTTTTCACCGGACTACGACATCCGAAGGACAGAACTTCGGATGACGTCTTCGGCCCTGACTGAAGACCAAGTTTCTCATCGACTTCCGAAGACACACTCTTCGGTCCCAGCCATAAACACAATCTCCGGTCCCGGGGCAAACGCCAAGTCTTCGGCCCACGCAAAGGAGGAAAACCCGAAGACAAGACCACGATCTGGCCCAAATAGGCAACTGTAACCAACGGTTACAATCAACCATCTCCATACCACAATCATGGTGCGCCACTCAAGCTGCCACGCCTTCGATCTGGCCGGAACCGCTTAATGACAACTCACGATTGCCAATCATGGGAGAAATTGACTCCCCACAATCACTGGAAAAAGAGTGGACCGCAGGCCAGAGGCCTCCCCTTAAATAATGGTAAGAAGAATGGCTCGAGGAGGTACGCTCACATATACACTCACAGATTCGCCCATACTCTAAGAGCTTTTCTCTCACACTCTCGATACCCTTCCCCATTCTATGGCTGGGATCCACCGCTGACTTAGGCATCGGAGTGTCCCCCACCGCTGACTTAGGCATCGGAGTGTCCCCCGCAAGAACAACTCCGACAAAGGACCTATTTTGCAGGTAAACCAGGGAGCGGTCCTGCGGAGCAACAGCTCCGACCGGCCGATTCAGGGACTCCACGCCAATAGATTGGCGCGCAGGGAAGGGGGGCGTTAGCACTTTTCAAGCTCCCTCCTAGACAAGGGGAAGTAAAAAATTCTTGATGGTGAGAGGAAAGGCTCAAATAGCTTCTACAAGCCGGAGTCGTGCTTCGTCCCAGGAAGGCGTACCCCCGGGGGAGAACGATATCTCACTTCTTACAGTTGTTGTGGGACTACAGCAATTCGAAGCCCTTGTGAACCAGGTCACCAACCTTATGGTCATGGTTCAAGATTTCTAGAATAGAGCCTTTCCGGTGAGAAATCCACCGGCCGCCTCCAGACATAGCTCTCGGTCCCGAAGGAGGAGAGCCCCACGGGAGGATTCTATGCATCCCTCACCCCATTCTCGGCCCTCTCCCGAAGGCCGAACTTCAAGATTGCCTAGGTCCGCCGATTCCCCATAAAAAGGGAAAAGGCCTAGGCAAACTCCCTCACCCTCCTCCAAAGACTCCACCTCTGTAAAGAGAGCGCCGAAGCAGACTCCCGATTATGACGGGAGATTCAGAGCCATCGAGTCAAAGATGGCGAAGGCGCGGGAACAGAGAATGCGAGATCTGAAAGATCCCGATGATTTGATTGTGGGTAATCTACGCCCACCATACAGCAACCGTATCATGGCCGAGGTTATTCCTCGGCACTACAGGGTTCCCCAGATGGAATCCTACGATGGCACCTCCGACCCCCACAACCATTTGGGCAGCTTCAAGGCCCATATGATGATCCAAGGAGCTTCGAACGTGATGTACTGCCTAGCATTCCCGGCTACCTTGAAGAAGTTCGCTCGAATGTGGTACTCGAGCCTGCGCCCAGGTACCATTGATTCTTTTTCCGAGTTAGAAAAATTGTTTGTCTTGCATTTCAGGACCTGCCGCAAGACTCCACGGAATACGGACATACTGTTCCTCCTTCACCAGAACGAAGGAGAAAGCCTGCGAGACTACATCTCCAGGTTTAATGCGGCCACGCTTGAGATCCCGATCTCAACGAGCACGTGGCCATGTCTGCACTGAAGAAGGGGCTTCGTACCTCCAGGCTTACATTTTCTCTGGATAAGAAGTTCCCTAAAAGCTACGCTGAGCTCTTGTCAAGGGCTCAGAAATATGCCGATGCTGAAGAGCAGGCGGCTAATCAACAACTGATCGAAGGGAAATCTCCTTCAAAAAAGAAGAATAACAAGGGACAAGGTCCCCAAACTTCTAATAACAATGGCGACAAATATACAGACCGCCGAAGAAATCCTCCCAGGCCTAGAGCGTGAGGAAGGTTCAACTCTTACACCCCCCTCAACCTCCCTCGAGAAAAGATCCTCATGGAGATAGAGAAGGAGAACTATCTACAACGGCCCCGTCCTATGAAGGCTTCCTCTTCCATAAGGAATAGGAACAAATATTGTCGATTCCACCGAGACCACGGCCACAACATAGAAGAGTGCATCCAGCTGAAGGATGCGATTGAGGATCTCATCAAGAGAGGGTACTTGGGGTGGTACATTGGTCGCCAAGGACCTCGGTCGGAAGCAACTGTTCCCCAACCACCTTTCAAAGAGGTTGAATTGCCAAATCAAAGGCCCACCAATGAGGTGTAGGAATGATACACCGACCCACCGACTGGAGAAGGGATGAGGACGACGCTCCAAAGCGACTCAAGGACAACAACTCTATCCTCTTCTCCAACGATGACCTTGCGGGAGTTCGGCTCCCACATGATGATCCCCTTGTAATCTCGGTCATAGTGGCCAATTATGATTTACAGCGAATCCTTGTTGATAATGGAAGTTCGACTGATGTTTTGATTTACGATGCATTCTCCAAAATGTGTTTACCTAGACATCAACTACGAAGATCCCCCATACCGCTCTTCGGTTTCGGGGGCAACCAAGTTTATGCCAAGAGGGAAATAGTGTTGCATGTAACCCTTGGCACTAAACCTCGACAAAAGACACTGCCAATCAACTTCATGGTGGTCCGGATCCCCTCAGTATACAACATTATTCTAGGGTGGCCTACCCTGAACAGGTTCCAAACCATGATCTCCTCTCACTACCTCTTGGTGCGCTTCCCCATCAGGAATGGTGTCAGAGAAGTTAAAGGAAACCAGAGGACAGCACGGCAGTGCCTGATGATCGAAGACAGGCATTTCAATGATTCAACAACTCCGGATCAGCTGGATCCGAGGGATGCAACCACAAACCTTGGTGAGCCCATGGAGAGGACCGTCCCGGTACCTTTGACAGAGGAAGACCCCTCCAGAGTCATGCAGATCGGGAGCACACTTGATGAGGAAACCATAACGGAGTTGGTCCGTTTTCTCAGAAACAATGTCAACGTCTTCGCCTGGTCAGCTTCGGACATGCCGGGGATTCCTGCCGAAGTAATCACTCATCGACTGGAAGTAACCCCTAGGTACAAGCTGGTGCGGCAGAAGAAAAGGAGCTTCGCTCCTGAAAGACAACAAGCTGTGGACGAAGAAGTTGGCAAGCTCCTTAAAGTAGGGTTCATCCGAGAGGCCCACTATCCCGAGTGGTTGGCCAATGTGGTAATGGTGAAGAAAGCCAGTGGCATGTGGAGGATCTGCATTGACTATACAGACCTCAACAAGGCTTGCCCAAAAGATAGCTTCCCTCTTCCAAAGATTGATCAGTTGGTCGACGCTGCTGCCGGCCACCAATTGCTGAGCTTCGTGGACACTTTCTCCGGCTACAACCAAATTAGAATGGATCCGCAAGATGAGGAGAAGATGGCTTTCATCACTGATAAAGGTCTCTACTACTACAAGATGATGCCGTTTGGCCTCAAGAAGGAGCAACATTTCAAAGGTTGATCAACAAGGTATTCGAAAAGCAACTGGGGAGAAACATGGAGGCCTATGTTGACGACATGATTGTTAAGAGCATCCTCCGGAAAGACCACATCCATGACTTGGAAGAGTCATTCAGTGCTCTACGGCGCTATCGCATGAAGCTGAACCTGGCAAAGTGCGCCTTCGGATTCACTTTGGGTAAGTTCTTGGGCTTCCTTGTCACCAAATGAGGGATTGAGGCGAACCTTGAGAAGATTCAAGCCCTGAAGGATATGAGACATCCCTCCTACAAAAAGGAAGTCCAGCAGTTGACAGGGAGAATTGCCTCCCTAAGCAGATTCATTTCTCGGTCAACCGAGAAATGCCTTCCATTCTTCAAGGTACTCCGGTAGTCAAAGGGCTTTGAATGGTCCGAAGACTATCGCATTGCCTTTGAGGAGCTGGAGAAGTACCTGGAGACCCCGCCATTGCTTTCCAAGCCACAAGAAGGCGAGGTCCTCTACCTATACCTCTCTGCTTCAGATGAAGCGATCAGTTTAGCTCTTATCCGGAGAGATGAAGACGGATCCCACAAGCCGATCTACTATATCAGCAAGGTCCTGCATGATGCCGAAACGCGATATGCAAGGATATAGAAGATAATCTACTCTTTGGTGATTGCGATAAAGCGACTACGGTCATATTTTCACGCCCACTCTATTATGGTGCTAACCTATCAACCTCTTAAGGTCGTTCTCCGATCTCCGAACACCTTTGGAAGGATAGCCAAGTGGGCTATGAAGTTAAGTGAATTTGACATCAGTTTTCAGCCCCGATCGGCTATGAAGGCCCAGGTGCTCTCCGATTTCTTGGCTGAATGCACTTGGAGGTCCGAAGATGAAGCATCTTTGATAGAAGAAGAAGTCTCGAAGGAGACGAAGTCCGTTTGGGTGCTTCATGTGGACGGAGCTTCCAATGCTACTGGATGCGGGGCTGGACTCATGTTGGCCGAACCTGATGGCCATACTATAGAGTACGCACTCCGGTTCTCCTTCCATGCCTCTAATAACCAGGCCGAATACGAAGCCTTGCTCGCCAACTTGGGATCGCCAAAGATCTGGGAGTCCAGTAACTTCGGGCCTTCTCAGACTCCCAGTTGGTTATGAATCAAGTTAACAGAGAATATGCAGCCAAGGATCCAACCATGGTGCAGTACCTAGAAAAGGTACGGGCTTTATCCTCCCAGTTGGAACATTTTGAGATCATCCATGTTCCACGATCAGAAAACTCCCGAGTGGATGCATTGTCTCGATTGGCAACTACGACACCGGAATCTCTCGGGTGCATCTTTGTTGAGCATCTTGAAACTCCAAGCATAGCCGAAGAGGCTTCAGAGGTACGCCAGATCGACGCTGAACCAAGCTGGATGGATCCCATCATCAAGTTCCTGAATGAGGGAGAGCTACCAGAGGATAGGGCAGAGGCCAAGAAGATCTGCTGGATGGCGTCTCAATACGTCATCCTAGACGGAACCCTCTATAAGAGATCGTTCTCTCAACTACTGCTAAAATGTTTGGGACCCATAGATACGGATTATGCTCTGAGAGAGGTCCACGAGGGCATCTGCGGTGATCACTTGGGAGGCAGGTCCCTGGCATACAAGATCATTAGATAGGGATATTATTGGCCCTCCATCCAGAAGGACTCGGCTGATTTCGTGCGAAAGTGCGACTAGTGCCAGAGGTATGCCAATGTACAAAGACAGCCTGTGAGTCACCTGACTCAACTGGCAGCCCCATGACCTTTTGCCCAATGGGGAATGGACATTCTTGGCCCATTTACGTCGGCATCAGGGCAAAAGAAGTTTCTCCTAGTGGCCATCGACTACTTCATGAAGTGGATAGAAGCCGAACCACTGGCCCAGATCATAGAAGGCAAGGTAGAAAATTTTGTAAAAAATTCTATCATATTCAGGTTCGGCATCCCACATGTCATTATCATGGACAACGGAAGACAGTTCGATAATTCGAAGTTCAAGGACTTCTGCGCTCGGTATCATGTCTAGTATCGGCTGACATCCGTTGCTCATCCACAGTCCAATGGAGAAGTCGAAGTCACTAACCGGACCATCCTCAATGGTCTAAAGACAAGGTTGAACGCCGCCAAAGGGCTTTGGGCCAAAGAACTGACCTCCGTTCTCTGGGCATACCGAACTACCCCGAGAACGGCCACCGGCGAATCTCCATTAAACCTGGCATATGGTACCAAAGCTATGCTACCTATTGAAGTCTCCTTACAGTCCCTGAGAATTGACAACTATGAAGAGCTTGGGAATTCCGATCGTAGAAGGATTGATCTGGACTTACTATCAAGTACCAGGCTCCAGGCCCATAAAAAGATGGCAGCGTACCAGAAAAGGTCACCAAGTACTACAACTCAAGGGTGAAAGAACAAACCTTTCGCATGGGGGACATGGTATTGCGAAGGGCAGAGGTATCCAGGCCAACGGAACATGGTAAACTCTCCCCCAACTAGGAAGGCCCATATCAAGTTGAAGAAGTCATTTGACCAGGAACATATCGACTCAAGACCTTGGAGGGGAAGACTCTATCCCGGCCATGGAATGTACAAAACCTTCGCAAATACTATAAATAAAAGAGTTCCTAAAATTCCTGTGCAAAGCTACTCAACCCTGCTCAACTCAGAACGGCTAGTTGTATCGACTGAACGACAATAGCCTGAGTGACATGATCTGAAAAATAGGTCAACTGCGTAAAGGAAAGTCTGATCCACTCACATTATCGATATGCCCGACGAGCGCAACGGATGGATTAACCAGGCCACCAAGAAGATCAAAGGCATAGGGATGGTTTTCGTAACCTACCTTATGGTGAATCGGAAGACGCGCCGAGGCGGGCCTGAACAGCCTACCTTAATCATGACAGAAGTGCACAGGGATGGTGTAAACACCCTACCCTATGATAAATCCGAAAATGTGCCTAGAAGGACCACTGTCATCCTTTTTGTCGACCACAGACATTCCAAGAACGGTCAAACCGACCTCATTTCTTTCCTATAGACCGAAAATGGTCCACGGAGTCTATATTTCAGACAAAGCATGATACAACATATCGCAAGAAATGCATGGGAAGAGGTAGAAGGAAGATACTTCATTTCTTTTTTTCAATTTTTTACAAAATAAACTCTCATAAAGAGAACAAAAAAAAAGAGAGAGAAAAAGAAACTCTCATAAAGAGAGACACAAAAATAAAATAGGAAAGTAGCATCGGAAAGATGTGAAAAATTTTCAATAACCTCCCGCTGGATTTTTCCAATACCGATGGGGGGAGATCTAGAGGGACGACGAAGGGCCCCCGGGGTTCCCGTCTAAACCAGAATCTGATCCCTCATCGGAGTCGGAATCAAATTCATGTCCAGGAAAGGAAACGGAGGGCTTGATGTTGTCCAGGCCCTTCAAGTTGTAAAACTTGAAGGCCTTTCTCCTACATTCCCGGAACCCCCGATGGAAGGAGTCCAGAGCCGCCTCGGTGACTTCTTCCTTGAAGGCAGCAGATGCCCTGAAGTCCGAGATGGCATTCTCCGCCTCCCTCTTAGCTTCCTCCACCTCCGTGTTTGCCACCTCGACCTGGGCCCGAGCCTCCCTCAGTTGGGCCTCCAACAGGCGGACCTTCTTTTCAAGACGGTCCATAAGAGCCTCCTCATCGTCATCCCCCGGCCCAAGGAACTCTGGACTTCTTTTTCTTTTTGGATCAGCGGCCCTTCTTTTTGCGGCTCAGCGGAGCTCGGAAGTGCTGAACCTCATTTTTAATGGAAAGAATGAGCCTACAAGAATGATGGCCCTTGACAACAGAAGGCAGGGTCCTATTTATAGAGACCCTGCACCCACGATCGATTGCGGGGAGGCGGGCTCCACGTCCTTTCTCAACCGCATCAGAAAGCGCCACGTGTCCGAGCGATGCTTCGAGAACCAGAAGGTTGCTCGGGAGTCAATCCCAAGACAACAACTGCCATCGCTTCGAATCCGGAGAAATTATCATCGTGCGACGGCAACATTAATGGCTTCTTTTTGGAAAAAGGAGACCTGACGGCTCGCAAGGCGCAAGAAATCATGACTGTATGAATATCGACGTGCCACGTGGACAACAAAGATTATAATCAAACTTTCCTAATCACTGGTTGACGGGGAGTTGACGCTTGTCCGCCCCAACGGACAAATTTAATATCAAAAGGAAGGTGACACCGGCCTGACCAATCATAGACGGTCTTCAGTAATGGAGTTCTGGTCCATTCCATAATTCGTCTTCATCAACTATTAACTAAACGGCCTTCGGCCACGACTGTTCGACCAAGCAGAAGAAAGAATGGTAAAACCAGTTCAAGCTTCATATGAAGCATAACATTGCATATGCAAAGAAGGAGGAAGTCATTTCAAAGTTCGGAAAAATTATTATACAAAATCCATTGATGATACAAAGGAGGAAGAAAGAAAATACATCTAAAGTGACTCGAATCACTCAACATCAACAGGAGGATACTCTACACCATAGGATTGAAGCAGCTTATCAACTTGTGCTAAGAGGACCTCATCGATCTGTGCCGGGATCGGAGAACCTTCGGCTTGGACTCCTCCGGCCTGAACTTCCTCCTGGACCAGAATCAGAGTTGGGGTCACCTCCGGATTTTCGACTAAGGCAATGGCCTCCTCATCTGGACATGGCACCTCTTCGGCCTCAACTGCGGCTTCAGCCCCCTCCACTTCCTCTTCTTCCTCTTCAGCTATATCGAAGGGAGGGATGCCAGAAAGGTCGAGGTGAGAGAAGGCCTCCTTTACTTTGAAAAGTTCATCGTTGAAGCCATGCTGGTAGCCGTACAAAGACGCTTCATCTATTTTCACTTGGAATTGTGAAGACATTTTGAAGTCTGCTATAGCATCGTCTACCCGCTTCCTCAAAGACACGGACTCCCTCTTGGTAGCTTCAGACTCCAGGATCGCCTCTTCGGCCCTCCTGGAAGCCTCCTCCACTGTCTTGGTCAGGCTTTCTATCTTCTCCTGATCCTCCCTGACAGCCTGCTCCAGGGAGTCGACTTGTTTCCTACTCTTTCTCCACCCTGCCCCTTGCTCCGCCATTGTCAGGTGGGCACTTTTCAGTTTGTGAACTTCATCGTTCACCCGAATGAGACGGTTCTCCATAGACTGCCTCAGCTCTTCGGCTACTTCCTTGGTGGCTCTGGCAGTCTGAAGTTCCTCCTTGAGGCCATGGATGAGGTTGTCGACGTTTCCCAGGCCCTCCTCCATGAAGGTAAGGTCGTAGACCAACTGCATCAAAAGTGAAGGGTCATGGATCGAACAACTCTCAAGACAAAGGGGACACCAAGGATCACACATGTTGTAGGGCGGAGAAGGCAGAATCGGACACCTTGGGAAGGTTCTGATTTCGAAGAACCGCCAAGTCATGAGGCAGCAACGTATCCTTCAACGCCTGCCTGGCTACGGTCGGGACTAGCAGTCCCCCCGTAGGTAAAAGCTCTGAAGAGTTCATTGAACGGCCTCCAGCTGGGGAAGTCCCGCGGGCGAACTCTCCCTTGACTTGCCGCGCTTTGCCCCTATCAGTTGCAGGGGGGCAAAACGGGGGCACATCCACTCCCTGAGGCAGACTCCCCGTTGTGCGAACCGGGGAGGTAGCCGTTGGTGGAGTTTCGACTGGACAGGATCTCGACGGGACCCCTTCTGCGACTACTGCATCTTTCCCTGAGGTTCCTCGAGAAGACGAAGTGCTTCGGTCCCCCTTAGGGCCGTCCCTTCGAGCCCTCTTCCGAACTGCAGACCTGGTGAGAGGGGCCTGTGCTACCCTCTTCTCCAAAGTCTGACGAAGCCAGCTCACACTGGGCTTCATCCCGCCACCTACAAGCAAGAGAGTTCATTTCAATTAACTGAGCTATAATAAAATCGGGAAAGGGGAGTAGAGATTCCCATCGCTATACCTAATGAGGGGAATTTGCTAATTCCCGCCATATGGAGATTTTTCTCCTCCAACAATTCCTGGATGGGGGCAACTTCGAAGTTGACCAAGAGATCGTAGTCCGACTGATCAGCTGCCAAGACCTTTTTCCTATCGTTGGCGGTTAGATGAGACTTCTTCCACACAGTGTCGAAGCCCCATGGGTCAAAAGACAACACAAACACAAAAATGGGTTTCCACCCATGGATGGCGCTGGGCATGTCCTTGATGATCTTGCGGCCTGATCTAGGGCCAATCACCCCCCATCCATTACTGTGGAAATCCCTCTTGAGAACCAAAAGGGCCGTGAACAAATTGGTCCTAGGTTCTACGTTTGCGATGCTGCACATGACCAGGAACCCACAGATGTTCTGGATGCTGTTCAGGGTCAACTACGACGGCACCGCTTGGTACAAGCGGAAGATCTTGATGAAGAATGGGTGCAGGGAAAACCGAATACCAGCTTTTAGATGATCTTCATACACGGCTAGGCACCCAAGGGGAGGTTCGTTCACTCGTTCCTCGAGTGCGGGGAGGACGAAAGGGAACTCCTCGGGAATGCGATAGCGTTCCCAAAGAAGAGCCGCCTTACCCCGAGAAACTGAACTGGAAATTGACTCCGGACCTACTACGTCACCGGTCCCCGAGGGCCCAACTTGTTTCCCTCGACCTTCTACGGTTTCTTCCATGATAAAAGAATGAAGCAAGGGTGCAGAAGGAAGATTCTATCTGCGGAATAGACTAGTAGTCCAGAACAGGGAAAGTTGGACGAAGGATGAGACGAGGTTGAAGAAGCTTCCTTAGCCAGACCTTCACCCTTTCACAAAGAGAAGTAGGGGTCTCTGAAGCCCTACCAGGTTGATTTGACCCCAGGTTACCTAGGGAGGTAACCTGCCTTCAACTAACCACCGGGATGAGGCGCATCCACCATCCAACGGATGAAGGAAAGCCGCCATAACCACCAAATCTCAACCAATAGATTGGCTTAACCATCGTGCGACGAGAAAAGGAGAGACGGTCCCAGGGCCGCTCTCTTTTTCTTTCTTCCCCAACCTAGGAATGATAGCTGTCCATCGCTTGGTTCCCAGATCAACTAGCAGTCATGATGGACAGTCCAATCAGAGATCCCGTAATCATCCACTACACTATCTCTTGGGAGGGAAACAACAAAATATTCATACTCTCACTTCTTGAGGCAAACCTCCACTTCGAAAACTGAGAGTAGGGGGGCAACTATTGGGATATCCCGGTTCAGTTACGAACCGAACTCCGGTTTGGCTGGCCGAAGCCTTTTTCTCCAGACTTCGGACCACGGAAGGGACAGGCCAACTGCAGGCAATCCAAGGCTTCTCACCGGACTACGACATCCGAAGGACAGAATTTTGGACGACGTCTTCGGCCCTGACTGAAGACCAAGTTTCTCATCGACTTTCGAAGATACGCTCTTCGGTCCCAGCCGTAGACACAATCTCCGGCCCCGGGGCAAATGCCAAGTCTTCGGCCCATGCAAAGGGAGAAAACCCGAAGATGGGACCACGATCTGGCCCAAATAGGCAAATGTAACCAACGATTACAATCAACACACTTCATGCCACAATCATGGCGCGCCACTCCAGCCGCTACACCTCCGATCTAACCAGAACCGCTCAATGACAACCCAAGATCGCCAATAATGGAAGAAATTGACTCCCCACAATCACCGAAAAAAGAGCGGACCGCAGGTCGGAGGCCTACCCTTAAATAATGGTAAGAAGAATGGCTCGAGGAGGTACGCTCACATACACACTCACAGATTCGTCCATACTCTAAGAGCTTTTCTCTCACACTCTCGACATCCTTCCCCATTCTGTGGCTGGGATCCATCGCTGACTTAGACATCCTTCCCCATTCTATGGTAAGAAGAATGGCTCGAGGAGGTACGCTCACATACACACTCACAGATTCGTCCATACTCTAAGAGCTTTTCTCTCACACTCTTGACATCCTTCCCCATTTTGTGGCTGTGATCCATCGCTGACTTAGGCATCGGAGTGTCCCATCGCTGACTTAGGTATCGGAGTATCCCCACCGTTGATTTAGGTATTGGAGTGTTTTTCATCGGAACAACTTTGACAAGAAATCTATTTTATAGGTGAACTAAGAAGCGATCCTGTAATGCAGCAGCTCCGATCGATTAATTCAGGAATTTCATGCCAACAGGGCACATATTTTGATAGATATGGAATGGCAACGTTCCTAATGTTTTCGTAGAAGGGAGGCTATTTTTGTTATTTTAAATTTTTAATAAAAAGATAAAATTGCGTGCATTCAATGTGGGTTGAAAAGCCAGACTTGCGTATTTGATGGCGTTTTTTTTAATTCTCACCCAAACCAGCCATCCTCCTGTGCGTCCTTCCGAGGGGATGGTGACCAGAAAGAGGCGCCGAGTGCCGGAGGCCCTCCGCCGGGCGTACGGCGACTGCGCCAGGCCGCTGGAGGAGATCATCCTCTCCCTGCTTTCGCATCCGCCGCCGCTGTCCCCGTCCCAATGCCGGTGCGGCGGGCGGCGCTGCCTCGGATGCGGCGGCTCCGGATACCTTCTCCGGCGAGACGACCCGCCAGACTACCGGAATCTGCTCGCCCGCGCCGTCTGCGTCGTGCCTAGCGGCGCGCCGGCGCCGCCCGTTGTCTACTCCTCTGACCCTCCCTTGCCACAGCGCCAGGTGAGCTAGTGATTCTGGACCATAAACCCTCGCGTGGTCTGAGCCGTTGATCTGCCCCATCCACTTGATCGGACGTCTCGGATGGGTGTTGAAATGTTAAAAAAGATTAAAGTTGTGATTTTTGACGGAGTTTGGGTGCAGTGATTTTCCTCCCTTGATTTCAAAAAAAGAATGCATATGCCTTTGATTTTTATTTTCTGAAGTTATCCGATGATGTTGAAAAAAAAAACATATTTCATCTCATTATGTTATATATATATATATATTATATATATAAAAAACATAATATATTTTAATATATATATATGTTTTATATATATATATTATATATATAAAAAACATAATATATTTTAATATATATATATGTTTTATATATATATATATATATATAAAAAACATAATATATATTAAAACATATTATATAATATTTATTATATATACATAAAACATAAAACATAATATATATTAAAACATATTATATATTATATATATATATAATGTTTTATAATATATATACAATATGTTTTATATATATTATGTTTTATAACATAATATATATATATATATATATATAAAATATGTTTTAATATATATTATGTTTTATATATATATTAATATATATATATATAATATATAAAATATGTTTTAATATATATTATGTTTTATATATATAATATATATATATATATAAAACATAATGTATATATATAATATATATATATATATTATGTTATATATATAATATATTAACATATATATAATATAATGTATATATATATAAAACATATTATATATATATATTATATATATATATATATATATTATGTTTATATATATATTATATATATATATTTTATAAAGGATCGCTGAACCGGTACCGGGACCCATACCGGTCAACTGCCGGTACGGTACGTCCGTACCGTACCGGTACGTGTACCGAGGCTAAAAAAATGATAAAAAATTCTCTCCATCCTCCCTCTCAAGTAAAGATTATTAAACTAGACCTGAATCATACCTGAACCGAACCAAACCGAGCCTGAACCGGGCTAAACCGGGCGGTACAGTACGGTATGCTACCGTACCGTACCGTATGGAATTTAATTTTTTTAATTTTTTTTAACGGTCCGGGGTGTCGGATCGTTTTTTATATAAGAGCCGGTCCCGGACCATTTTTTGTATATGAATTGTACAAGCTCTTGGCCGGTACGTTACGGTACGTCCTGTATCGGACGGTACGGGATGATACCGCAAACCTTGTTTATTATATATTATATATATACTTATATATTATGTACGGTCTGCGGGAGGCTCTGACTGAGGGAGGCTCTGACTGAGCTAGGCTCTCCTGGGATGATCGAGGCTACCTTATGGGTTGCTGTCATTGCCCCATCTTTGTCGGTCATGCCCTTTGCATCGGCCGCTCGTCCATCATCTTCTTCTGCCCTATCCGAGGAAGGCTTAGCGGGCTCATCTAACCATGAGCTCCCCTTGGAGGGGGGTTTGGCTAGCACGGATCCTTGAGACTGGGAGATCGCTCAGGAGGTTTTCGAGAGAAACCTTTTTGCAGAGAAACTGGAGAAGTTGCAGGCAATAAAGTATGATGACTGGGAGAAGAGGTCAGTGATGTCTGTGAAGAGGTCTTCCCTTTTAACCTCTGCTCTTCGTTCTTAGTTTTGCTTTTTCTTATTTCAACCCTATCGTAGTTGTTGCATTGCATGGCCAACTTGCTAAACTGGACCTTTGATGGGGGAAAGGCCCTCAAGAAGCTTAAGGGCATCACTGTGGAGGCATGCCAAAGGGCTGAGATGGCGAAGGCTGAGTCTAAGTGCTTACAAGAGGTGCTTTCTAAGGCAGAGGTCGATCTGGCCAAAATTAAGACTGACTGGGTCTCAGACAGGGAGAAGATGAAGTTGGAGATGACAAAGGCCAAGATGGAGCTGGCTGAGGCCAAGATGGAGTTGGCTGAGGCCAAAAAGAGGCTAGGGAGGTCGTAGAGAAATGCAAGATCTCTGAAGACTTCATGGTGGAGAAGGCTCGGGTAGTGGCAAATTTTTTCTAGTCAGAGGAATTCTTTGTCAAATGCCGAGTGTTTGGTCAGGAGTCCTTTGAGGAGGGTTTTAAGATGGGTGAGCTTGAGTGCCGAGCTTCGATCCTGGATCACTTTTCGGGAATAAAACTTGATTTTCTGGATGAGGAAGAGTTCGAGGGAGAGCCTACTAAGGCTGTAGCTGAAGCCCCCTCGATTGAGCCCACTGCTTATTCGAGCTTGTTCCAGCCGATTCTTCCACCATATCTGAGCCTGCTTGAATCGACCCTGTCATCGAGCATGGGCCTTCTTCAGTCGGAAAGACTGCTCCCTTCCCAGAGGACGATCTTGCTGCCATCAACCATTCAGAAAAGGATAGGAGTTAGTTTTGTAATTTTTGTTTTTTTTAAGCTTGTAGTTTCTTTTCAAATTTGTAATTTCTTATCTTCTTTGCCATTGTAAGAAAAACTTTCTAATGTAATGGAATGATATTTTTCTTTCACATTTCATGCCATTTATTCATTAGTTGTGACTTCACTCAGGATGTCGAACCTCCATCAGAAGAGCTTGTACCCATTCGTCATCTTCATGATCCTGTAGAAATTAGAGCCATGTCCAAGATCAACAGGCTAAAACTAGGGCAGTGAGCAAGAAAGCTGCCTATCGAAAAAGAAGGTTGTTGAAGGTGCAAGAAGTGCTTAGGCAAGCGGATAAGGAGATTGAATACCTTCACTCAATGGTCAAATCACATGCTTCTAAAAAGACTAGGTTCAAGGTAGAATCAAAAAGGTTATTAGAGAAAATCTCTAAGGTGACCTGGGACATGGTTGTCCAAGTGGCTCGGATGCAGGGCCAGCTTTGGTCGGCTCAAGTAGAGGTCTTGGCCTTAGAGTTATTACTCGCATCCAGGGAATGAGATGGGAGTTTGTTGCCCCGACGTCAAAGCTTCAAAACGAATTATGACAAGCCTGGGAGGAGATAGCTAATCTTGAACATCGGCCAAGGGCAAGGGCATGGCGATTGGCTCAGAGGTTGAGATAGCGTCGTTGGCTGTTATTCCCCTATTAATCCTACCACCCCAAGCGAGCCCGCATCCCTTGCCAAGTAGGCGGTCACAAGTGAGGTTTCGTAGCTAGGTCGAGACAACTCATGGTGGCGATTCCTCGATCGAGCGAGCTATCTCGCTCGGGGACATCACTCGACTGCATGGGTGTGGTGGCCGATTCTAAGGCTGAGCCAGCACGGCAGGCAGGGACTACTCTCCAATCAGGCAGGCGATCCCAATCAAGGCATCCTTATAGGGCAGTGGTTGAAGAAGCTTGGCTAAGGGACCTTGTGGACAGAATACATGATGTGTTTACCATCGGCCATTTTGTTGGCTATTGCAACTGCATGATTTGGTTCGGGTCCTTGACCCACTTTTTGATTTTGACTGCCTGCCCCCTTTCGGGATGGATGCTGTTGCGTTCTTCATGGAGACTCGTGTGAACAACCTGAATCCATGACTTTTCGGGGCAGTTTGTTATTTCCCGTTGCCCGCATGGAGCATCGTCCATTGAGATTGTACCTTTGGAAGATTTGGAGGTTGAAAGTGATCGACTGCTCAGTGAAATGCTTGGCAAGGTGGAGCTTATGGACCCAGAAGATGGGGATCAATTAGCACTCGAGGGAGGAGATTGGCTGACTATCATTCTGTTTGTGCATTTTTAGCTTGTTTTCAGCCATTCTTTTATAGCCTTCGGATGCCTTGATAATGAAATCTTTATTTTTGTTTCCTTGTCTCCCCTGTGACCTGGATATTTTCATTATTAGAATGATCATATGTTTTTTCTTTGTTTGGAGTTATCTATAATATTAAATGGTAGAAAAACTTTGATAGACTGATCAAAGGTCCTTAAGGCCTTGTTTGATCGATGGCCATTGAAAGGCCTGGGCCCCGACTATTTGGTGATTGTTAGGGCCATGGATATTGACTCCCGCGATTTTGAGTGACTTGGAACCATGGACTTTGATTGTTCTTAAGCTCTGACTGATACTAATCGATCATTTGGACTTATGGATGTTGATTGCCTTGGGATTCTGACCGATCGTGAATCGATCATTTGGAATCATGGGCATTGATCGTCTTGGGGCCTGATTGATCATGAATTGATCATTTCATGAACATTGATTCTCTTGGGGCTTTGACCGATCACGAATCAATCATTTGGAGCTATGGGCATTGATCGTCTTAGGGCTCTAACTGATCGTGAATCGGTCATTTGGAGTCATGGGCATTAATCACCTTGGAGCTCGATCGATCACGAATTGGTCATTTGGAGACATGGGTGTTATATGGTCTTAGGGCTTTGATCGATCGTGAATCGGTCATGTAGAGTTATGGGTGTTGTATGATCTTGGAGCTTTAACTAATCGCGAATCGGCTATTTGGAACCATGGGCGCTGAATGGCCTTAGGATTTTGATCGATCGCGAATCAGTCATTTGGAGCTATGGGCGTTGAACGGTCTTAGAGCTTTGACCGATTGCTAGTCGATCATTTGGAGCCATGGATGTTGAATGGTCTTAGAGCTCTGATTGATTGCGAGTTGATCATTTGGAGCCATGGATGTTGAATGGTCTTGGAACTTTGACCAATCTCGAATCGGTCATTTGGAGCCATGGGCATTGTATGGCCTTGGGGTTCTGACCGATCGCGAATTGGTCATTTGGAACCATAGGCATTGAATGGTCTTGGAGCTCTGACCGATCGTGAATCGATTATTTGGAGCCATGATTGCTGTATGGCCTTGGGTGCTCTGATCGATCATGACTTAGTTATTTGGAGTCATGGGTGCTGAATGGTCTTAAGACCCTGACCAATTGTGAGTCGGTCATTTGGAGCCATGGGCGTTGTAGCTCTGATCGATCACGAATCAATCATTTGGAGCCATGGGTGCTAAATGATGGACTTGGGGCTTTGACCAATCGCAAATTGGTCATTTAGAGCTATGAGTGTGTTTTCCAAGGTTCCCTGGTACTGGTATTAGGAGCCATACCGGTGGCTGGTTGGTATCGGTACCGTACCGTACCGTGCTGACATACGGTACGACGTGGCGTATCGGTTCAAACCGGTATGCCCAATTTTTTTTTTTTGATTTTTTTGATGAATTTTATGATTTTAAAGTTTTTATTTTATTTTTTAAGGGTTTAGGATTTTGGGTTTACAGTTTAGTGTTTAAGAGTTCTAAATGCTTGAAATTTAGAATTTAAGATATGTCCGATTTCAAGATTTAGGACTAAATACTAAGATTTAGGATCATTTCTAATTGAAATAAGATAAAAAATGATAATTACACTAAGATTATCAGCAATTAATGAAAGTGAAATCTAGCATAAACATATAATTATATACCAAAGTCTAGAATCGGGTAGAGTAATGATGTCCATAAATATAGGGATCATTTATGTACTTTATAGAAAAATCGGTATATCCCTCCTACCAGGTAGCACGATACTCCTCTAAGCTCATCTCAAGAGGTATGCGTGATGGATCATAACTCATCGCAAATCCCTCTCTGATATCTCGACTCTGAGAGTTATCCAGAAATTGATGATATGGCAGTGCAGGGGCCCATCCAATATACCAGCAGCAAAATCATATCCATAAGATGCTCCGGGCTGCATGGGATAATAATCACTGGATGATGACGTCTCAGATGCACCATATGGATCATATGGACCAGAAGCTGCCGGTAGCTGCGGATAAGAGGATCTTGAATATGAGGATGATCCAGATACATCCATGGTCCACTCCACGTGCAAGAGCTGCAGCTGTATCGTGTCCCGAACGATCACGCGGAGCCTGTCGCCTATATGGAATCGTATCACCACGGGGTCTATCAGATGGTAATCCATGATCTGTATCCTGCGTGGCATGGCTAAGCTGCGACTCTCCAGTGAATTGAATATGAATAAGTGGCTGCGATTCTTGTCCTCCTGCCCTCCCTGATCACTAAATCCTCCACTATCTGAAGCACTATCATCACTCTCTCTGGTATTTGAATCTGAGTGGACTGAGTGCTCCGATGGAGGTGTAACTGTCTTTCCTTTTCCTCTGTCTCCAGGTCTACTAGATGGTGGGGAGGGACGATATGCTGTATCTGCTGGAGCCCTATAAGGAAATGACTTGTTGTCCATTGTCCAGCATCCATCCCAGTCAAACCAGCTACAAAACTGGCTGGTCGAGGAGACGATTCTGGCTCATCAAGCTCTGGCTGCTGCTGCTGACTCATAACCCATCCAATTATTGGATCTTCATCCTCATCAACATATGAACTTACAGTGGGATCGGGATATTTCAATTCTACTTCTTCCTGAATACACTTTAGCCTTAACCTTAAATTATAGTGTACATACACAAGATCGTTGAGGCGTTTCTGTTTCAGACGGTTCCTCTGCTTGGAGTGGATAAGGCTAAATGTAGACCAGTTGCGTTCACATCCACTGGATGACACCTTCTGGGAGAGGATCTTAATTGCAAAAACCTTCAGAATTTTAGCAGATCCACCAATATGCACCCACCATTCAGCTGCAAAAGATATTACATCATTTAGAATTTTAGGTTTGACAAAATAAAAAATTTAATCCTGATATAATATTACACTTACTCCTTAGTAGTACCTACCAGGATTTATCTTTGATTTACTTCTGATTGCTACAATGGATTCAAATGAATCCGTGCCCTTCCTAAAAAATTTCGTCTGCCAGAAAAAAGTTTTGTTAGCATGTACTAGTTGAAATTAATGCTCTTAAAAATCACTCAATAATTTCAACCTAACTTACTTCTTCAAGACACATAGCAGCGATATTTCGATCGGGCTCCATCTTATATATAACATTACGTAGGGCACACATAAGATCTTCATCCATGGCAATGTCCGGTACGAAGTACTGAAATCTCGGATTTAGATAGTAAGCTGCACATGTATTTTAAGAATTAGTCAAGCGTACTTGTATAAATCTAATTGAATTTTAATTTTTAGGGACTTCATAAATTACTACGTACCTGCTAGATGCAAATCCGAACTCATTTGATAACTCCACCGTCCATCAATGATCCAGATATACTCAGATATATGTGATGGATCTGCCTCCTCGATCTTTTTTTTTGCCCTTTGCATCATGAAATATAAGAAGCCCATCTGAGCATACTTCTTGGAGTCTACGGCACGAAGTCCCTTATATAGAGGCTTGATAGCCTCCACTATCCTCTCAGCCCGCTGTCAGAATGTCTGTCTCGTCACTAAATTTTTCACATTGCTTCTCTCAGTATTTGTCTTGGCATATCTGCTCTGCTGCCACTCCTGACTGACACACATCTGACGCAGCTCTGCTTTCTTGCCAAGAAGACTATCAAGTGCAATGTAATTAGTAGCAAACCGTGTGACCCCCGGTTTCAATATTTTTTTCTCTGTAAAGCTACTCATCAATGATAAGATCCATGTATGGTTATATATAAATCTGGTGATAGACTGTGCTAGCTCAACAATCTTTTGCATCCTGTGGATTTTTCTAATATCCATCAACATGAGGTCTATACAATGTGTAGCACAAGGGATCCAGAAAATATACGGTCGCCGCTCCATCAATATCTGCCCTGTGGTCCTGTACTGTGGTCCATTATTAGTGATGATTTGCACGACATTATGCTCTTCCACCTGATCAATATTCTTCATCAATATGAGGATATAACTGGCATCGTGCACCTGATCTGAAACATCAATAAATTTCTGAAAAAAAGTCTTTCCATTACAATAAATCATGAAATTGATGATGCTTCGTCTAGTAGGACCAGTCCAACCATCACACATCACCGTCAATCCATACACGGGCCACTTGCTCTAATATGAGGATATCCATCCTTCTAGCTTCTCCTTATTGTTGTCCAGAAGCTGACCATAGATATTCCTCGATGCTAGAGGATCTACACCTGCACCAGTAGCCTGTATAGATGAAATAGCATAGCGATAATATGGATTGCCTGCTACATGGGTTGGGATATGACTGAAATGAAATCAGGAGGAGATGGCTCGCCATATATCCTTCTTCTTTTCCTTTTTCAGCATTGTGTCAATCCTCTGTTGCTTGGAATCTCTACTGGAAAAGGCATGTGGATCGACATCATGGATAGTGGCTCCTTTTGGAATGTCCCTGGAAGACTTTCTTCTACTGCCAAATGCTCCCAACATCGATGCAATACGGTTGGTGCCTCTCCTGATGGGTTCTCTGACTGAGGAGGTCCTCCTAAACTGTCTCAGACTCTCCTGCAGTACTAGCAGAAGCGGATCCCGATCCTGACTCAAAAGCTGATGGCCCAAATCGCTGTCTATACCTGGCTGCCTCTTCCTGCTACCTCTGCTCGTACAAGCTCACCTGAATAGTAGCTTCCATCTGTGCCTCATCATCAGAAGGAATAGATGCCTTCTCTGACTTCGTGGAATAATAAGAAGGTGGTTCTATGGTTCTGCGGTCTATCTCTGCCTTCTTCTTTGCCACTCTTTCCTTTCCAGCTTTAAAATCAGCAAAGCATTTCTTCATCAATTGACGGACCTCCTGTGGACACTGTTGGCATGTAGATACATCAGAATAGCCGCCCTGCCAAGTGCTGCTTCAATCTTGTTACCCTCCACCTTTCAATTCAGTATTGCACCATTTATACCTCCAGTGATGCCGACCTGAGAGCATCTTTCCATGTAACCAGTCAATGTCCCGCTCCGGATCCTTCTTCTTCCTTGATGGATCCATACCTGAATATTTAAACTACATATAAGGTCAATAATAATATTTATTAATTAACACTTTATTAACCTAATTTTTAAAATTTAATTTATTTAATTTATTTTTTATTTAAAAAACTCAAAAAAAATAATTTTTTTTTAAAATTTTAGATCATGTAGGATTCTATCAGACATACTACATATATTTTTTTAAGATCTTAGAAATACATTAAAAGTCAATTTTTCTTCAATTTAAGATTTACGGACTATTCATGAGATACATCAAAACTTGAACAAATTGACATGAAATTTATAGTAAGAATAGCTTACGAGCCCAAGATTAATAATTTATAATTACAGTTTTTTTTTCTAATTATTTTTTTAAAATTAATTTATTAATTTGAAATTAATTTTTAATTTTAAAAAATTATATACTTAACAAAAAATCAAGATTTTAGTATCATTGTGTAGATGTATCCTACATCTACCACATACTCTAAAATCATAGCCCATAAATAAATTTTGACAGCATTTCTTTTTAATTTTTTATTTTGCACTGATTTTAATAAAAAAATGAGATGAAAGAGGGAAATTCGGAAAAAGAAAGGTATACGTACCTTGATTCTACCTTTCTCTTCGATTTCTGCAAGTTTGATTGGGTTGAAATGGATTAAGTTTTTTTTTTAAGCGATTGTCGTTAAAACAACAGTTGCAGTAGAGAGCTCTTATTATAACTTAAAAGATCAAAGGTAACCCCCCCAAGCAACGTGTCACATGGCTACAATAGCCATGTGACAAAAACAAAAAAAAAGCTCCACCCATCGAACCGACTCGAACCGGGTCGAACCGATCGAACTGGGTCGAACCGGGCTCGAACCGATCGATTCGGCCTCGTTTCGACCGGTTCCGCACCGTTTCGGCCCGGTTCGGATCTGGTATAAGATTTTTTTTTTAAAAATCTTTTGGGGGGCGTATCGATTTTTGTGGCCGAACTGTGGTGGCCGGCCACCGGTCCAGTTCGGTACACCCCGAACCGGCCGGTTCGGCACAGTTCGGAGAACCCTGGTGTCCTTTGCATGTTTTGATGCGTGTCGTATCTAGTGGACACCTCGATATCTCCAGCCCTTGTGAATGTCCTATGATGGAAGGGCGCCACTTGCCATGAAACTTGAATTCCAAGGAGTTTTTATCAGGTGAGTCCCTAGATAAGAAGGGACTTCAAGGCATTGTTCCTGGGAAGATAATATTTAATGTGTGTTTACCGTCTTAGCTTTTCTTCCCAAAGTTATTTGGTTCTCGAGAGGATGACATCCGACATATGCCGGTTGGGTAGGTGTGTGGCTAAGTTCCTCCTAGTCTCACTATAAATGGAGTGGGAGGCGACCAATTTCTGCAACATCTTCCGCGATTTGAAATGTCTAGGAGACTGCCATACTGAACTTCCAGTGGAGGTGCTTGGGTTGTGAGGTTTTCTTTTTCAATGGAGGGATTCTATCTAGGAAGTTTGTTTCGTCGGCAGGTTAATGGAAGCCCACCTTGGAATGAAGGGTATCGAAGACGACCGGTACTTATGCTGTGCTGTTACCACTATAGTTGGTTGGCGGACTTATTGACTGGCGCACCATCTACGTCATTGCAGGTGTAGCTGGTCGGCGGACTTAATGTAGGGAAGGATCAAGTTGCAAACCCATCATCCAAACCTTCCTCGAGGTGCTTGGGCTTTGGCGGAGAGGCAGATGGCAAGCCCCCATCTTGGGTTGTAGGCAGGAGTACTAGCCCAAGAGTTCCTAGGGGACTGTTTCCCAACTTCTCGATTAGCTTCCTCGACTCGCCGACTCCCTACCTTGCTGCTTGTTGCTTCCCAGGTGGCTCTGCCATGTGTGTTCTTCATCACACTGGCCTTGTTTGGATGGCAGGAGCCCCGCCTGTGCCTTGAACGTCTTTGCCTTGACGATGCACCTTCCGGCAATCCTGCTATGGGTCATGATGCATCGATTGTCTTTAGGGCATGTAGAAGGCATCTCTCGCTTTATCAAAGAGCTTGGGAGCTTTGAAGTCTAATTCTTTGATGGGCGCTGCTGCTTTACATGTACTTTAGAAGGAACCCAGGAGCAATGTAACCTAGCCGCAAGGCTACAAGCATATGTAATCGAATTTTATCAATGAAAATGAAAAATACTTTATTCTCTTGTGTCTTCGTTTTATTCTTGTTGGTCGTTTGATTGTATTTCGAACTTGAGTGATTGCATTCTGTATTCTGTACTTTGATTGGTTTAACAGAATTTCAAGTGACTGATTAGAGTGTATCTTCGATCAAGGTGTGTTTCTGATCGAGGATACATGATTGAGAACACTCATTCGATGGATTCTCAAACTAGGTTGCCCATCTGATGGATTCTTGGACTTCCATCGGGAAGTCTCTATCTGATGAGCCCTTGGACCTTCAGTTAGGAATTCTCATTCGACGAGTCTTCGAGTGAGAATTCGCTCGGTCACAAAGGTATTACTTTTTTAAGTTTTTGTTGGGGGACTTTTCATGAATGGTTAGTAAAAGATAGCCATTAAAAAAAAAGAGAATTTTCATTCTTGAGTAAGGATCCACATTACTGATGATATATCCGTAGATTAGTTGAGTTCCAGGGATGGAGTATAGAAGTTCCATCTAGTTGTTTCAGTTGATAGGTTCTTAGCCTGATGACCTCCTTCGCTTGTTAGGGTCCTTTCCAATTTGGCAAGGTTTGCCCCTCTGGCCAAGTTGGGAGACCTATGCCTGATGCAACACCAAGTCACCAACCTTAAGGGTCTTGTCCTAGACCTTAGAATTAAAGTAGCGGGCGATCTTGTGCTGGTATACTGCCATTTTGATGTACGCTTTTTTCCTAGCCTTGTGTAGTAGATCCAAATCGGCGAGTCTCCTTTCTGAGTTGGTCTGTTTATCGAAGTTTGTAATTCGAGTTGAGGGAACTCCAAGCTTGACAGGAATCATCGCTTCAGTCTCAAAGGCTAGGCTGAAGGATGTTTTTCCTGTTGGAATCCTTGGTGTCGTTCGGTACGTCCAAAGTATCTGGTGAAGCTCATCAGCCCCTGATCCTTTATCTTTGTCTAGTCTCTTCTTGATCCCTTGGAGTGTGGCTCAATTAGTGACTTTTGCTTGCTCATTAGCGTGGGGATGAGCTATCGAGGTTAAGCGGTGTGAGATCCCTTGATCTTTATAGAATTTCTTGAATCTAGCTCCGACAAATTGTCACCTATTGTCTATAATTAGCATCCGAGGGATCCCGAAATGGCAGATTATGACCCTCTACACGAAATCAATTACCTTGGACTCGGTGATATGGGCAAGTGGCTCTGCTTTCATCCACTTTGTGAAATACTCCACTGCAACGAGCAAAAATTTTTGCTACCCTGAGACAAGTGGGAACAGATTAAGAATATCCATTCCCCATTGCGCAGAAGGCCATGGAGCGCATATGGGAGTGATCGGTATGGCCGAAAGTCGCTGGATATTTTTGTTTCTTTGGGAAGCATCACACTGCATGTCGAAGTCCTCTGCATTTTGCTGCATTGCGGGCCAATAATAGCTCAATTGGAGTAGCATGTATGCTAGCATCTTCTTTCCAATATGGTTGTCGCAGATTCCTTCATGGACCTTCCTCGATGTGTATTTGGTTTCAGTCGGGTGCAAACATCAAAGGAGGGGCAAGGAGAACGATCTGTTGTAGAGCTTCCTTTGATGTAGTAGGTATTTGGAGGATTTATACTTTATCTTGCGGGCTTCTTTCCGATCTAGGGAAAGTTTGCTATTTTCTAAAAAGTTGATAAGTGGATCGATCCAACATGGCTCACGATCCAACATGACTACATTATATTTTAAAAAATTTCTATAAAGTAAGATTAATAATTAATTAAAGAAAAAGGAGAAATATAAATATAATTATATATCGATATTTAGAATCGGGTCTAGTTTGAGTGACTTGAAATGATAAAAAAAGCCTTCCAAAGAGCCTCTTTCCCTCTTTTTGTCAAAACTGAAAACCTCTCGGGCTCTCAGTTATTTAATAATAGACCCCCCACCCTACCTTGCTACAGTACACCTGAATCGGTGCTGAACCGGGCCAAACTGGTCGAACTAGTGCCGAACCAGCTAAATCGTCTGGTTCGGGCTTGGTTCGGATTTTTCTTACGGAGGGAGAATTGATGAAGAATCAATTTTTTTGCTCGAACCGTGACGATCGGGTGCCAGTATGGTTCGGTTTGACTTAAACCGGCCGGTATGGCATGGTTCAGAAAACCTTGCTCCAGCTGATACATCATAGCATCCATCCTTGCAATCTAGTCAGCTAGAGCATCATGTTACGAGAGGGCAGGCAGCTATACAGCCTAGAGACAGGAAAAGGAAAGGCAGTTGCATCTCTAGTAGAGTACGCAGTTCACTTAAATTCATACACGAGGGATAGTAGTGCTAGTGATTCTTCTGATGGTTAAGGATCTAGTGATTAGGAAGGGATTGGAGGATAGGAGATGCAGTCGGCTAGTGGCCTTCGATTTATTGGTAAGTCATAGTTTATGCACACCATATAGGATAGGGACCATGGTGCACGAGCTGTTAGAGCTTGCGGCGATATGATTTTATATAGGCGATGGGCTTCACAAGGTTGTTCAGGACACGATGCAACTGCAGATGATCTCGCACGTAGAGTAGGATCCATGAATGTATCAGGCTCATTTTCGTATTCCGGATCTTCTCATCCACAGGCACCAGTAGCTTATGATCGATATGGATATGGTACGTCCGAGACATCGTCTTTTACTAACATTATCCCATGTAGCCTAGAGCATCTAATGGATCCGATTTTGTTACCGGTATATTTTGATAGGTTCCTTCATAGTCATATCATTAGTCTTAGGATATCTTTCATAGTCAGGATCTCAGTGAGAGATTCGCGATGAGTTATGATCCAACATGCATACTTCTTGGGATGACTGTAAAAGATTACAATGCTACTTGGCTAGAGGGATGGATTGATCTTCCTACTAGCATATCAATTATCCTGATATTTATGAACATCGATACTCGATCAAATTCTAAATATTGATATGTAACATGTATTGATTATTTATTTATAAATTATGAGCATTTTAAGATTCAATGATATCTAATCCATGTATTGATAATTTAAAAATTAGAAATCTAGAAAGTCGAATTCACGTTACATGTGATTAAGAGTATATTGAAGTGATGTAAACATCAATTAGCATCAACAAATATTATTTGGACCTAAAAATATTCAATAAACCCTAAAAAAGTGATTTGAAATCACAAGAAACAATTTTGTTTTTTGCATACCGGTTTGCCATATCATGTATCAGTATGGTATCGAACTGGTATCGTACTGTACTGACCGGTGACCGGTATAGGTCGTTGTACCGGTTCAGCAATCCTTGGCCCAGTTCTTATAGGATATTCCTGCAGTAATATCCAAACATGCCCTTAATATTTAATGATATCTTTACTCTGTTACCATCTTATGTTCCTTTATTGCATCTATATGTTATGGCCACTCCTTTATCTAAAAATATCCTTTTTCAGTTGAACTCTACGGCCACCTACCTGGTAATTAAATGGTGGCATGCCTTGCTATCCTCTACTACCTAGTATCTAGTATTCAGGATTAGCTTTCTTTCTTAATATATATATGCATGTCAAATGACATACTAGTGGGGCCATGATGTGCCAAGAATTATATTGCCTCTTTGCCCCTATATGACCGTTGTTGTTTTCATCAAGGTTTTAAATTCCTTGGAACAGGGCTGTCCTGATTTTTTCATGAAACGGGGCTATCCTGATTTTTCAAGGAACGGGACATGCCGGCATCTCGCCCCATCTTGAGTCTCGATACTTGGGACAAGAGATGTCCCAAGGTGTCATGATTAGGATGCTGGGATGTTGGCGGGACGTCTTGTGTCGATACATTTGATGGTACCCTGTTCAGGTGTCCCATGGGATGTCCCGTCGGGACCTGAATCCTTGGTTTTCATTATTCATGTGATGGAACTTTGAGAGATACTTTCATGCTTGCATTAAATTGTTGATACAAAGTTATAGTGAAGCAAGAGCTTGGTAGTTGAAATTTATGATTTACAAGCAATAATGGTATGTGGGTGCCTGGCATGGTGCTTGTGTAGAAGTCTAGAAGATGAGGGAGGGGAAGTGAAGGCAGACAATGGTGTGGCAGAGGTGGAGTAGAAGGATGGATTGGCAGAGGATTGGGGATGATGAGTTGGGAAGGAGGGGGAGGAAAAGGAGGGTTGCGTGGATGGAGAATGAGGAGAATAAGTTTGGTAGGAGGAGAAAAGGATGCATAGGAGGTGAGATACAACCCAGAACTTGCATTTTCTGCTCTTGTTAGAAATCTCTGCTCAGTCTGCATATATAGGCTGTTGTAGCTATACAGGCACCTAGATGACTGACATAAGGTCTGATCGTGTATTGGTGCAGCTTGACCATATGTAGATTGGCCAGGGGTCCATGGCATAGTTTCTTTTTTGGGACAATGGCTTTGAGCCATCTATGCAAGGTTTGCATTTGATTTTTATTTTGATTTGTTTTTGTTTGCTTGGTTGGTTATGAACGTACTTCCTATGTGCTAATTTGGTTCTTACTTTTCATTTTTTATCCTATTAAGGACTATTTAAAACCTCTGCTTCTTTGCTCCTAAACTCGACCTTGATTCCTATTTATCTAACAGAAAGTAGATTTTATTTTTCCCTCCCTTTAAAAAAGTTTAGGACAAACTTCCTTCAAGGATCTACATCTTTAATTGTGATCCTTGAATAACTTCATTACTTTTTATATGTGTAGTAAGTGACATCTTATCATCACATATCACTTAATATTTAATGATATCTTTGTCAAGTTTACCTCTTTTCTTCCTTTACGACATCTATATATCGTAGCCACTATTTTTTTGCATTGACATTTTAACATGTAGTTATGTATTTGATGTACTTTTTTTAGAAGCAATAGAGGTTTATAATTCATAAAGGAAAAAGGCACAAGTAATTAGTTTCATGCAAGGTTTGCAATGCCATGTTTGGTATATGTACTGGTACCATTTGGTACAGTGTTGGTATGGGATGCTTGATGATATCGACACTTGGTATACCCGTATAGAGTATCAATTTGCTCTTGGTGGAGTATGGCACACCCTATATGGGATGGTATGGTAAACCATGGTTTTGCATTCCTCTATCATGGTGATTAGGATAATAGAGGCCTAATGCTGAAAACAAAGATATGTTAATGCACAATTGCTAGTGAATAGTTCTTGCAGTCTTAGCAAAAAGAGAAAAAACCTTGGCCTCCTCATCCCAATATAATGTATTAGTTTAGATGCTTTTTTAAAGGCTGATAAAATATCTGGAATCAAAGAACTCTTCTAAATTGTTCTTTCCAGACTTCCCACTGAATTCTGTGCCTTGTGAGAGATAAGCTTCCATCTTGTTGAGCAAGGGGTGGTAATGCTTAACTCTTTTAGCTTGTTTAACTTGATTAAACCCGTTGCAGGTCCATTTAAGTTACCTATTTAATAAAATGGTCAGTTTGGGTTTGGATGTTTGACCTGTTTCATAAAGACATTGGGTTCAGGCTGACAGATTTTTGACCTATTCTGTATCTGACCTAACCTGTATCTGGTTCAACCCAACCTAATTGCCAACCCTACTTTGAGCACACCTACTGTTTATGGAGAATTATGCATGTATTGGCAATATCCTAGTTTTTGTACATAATGATCCATAGAGGATTGGCGATTAATTTTTGCATCAGATTTTTGTTGATGACATGAAGCATAAGACGATATTCTTTTCATAGAATTGCATATATGCTTTCTGTTAACTTTTAATTGAAGCAAGGCCTTTCTTTCATCATTTTGTGATCTTTTATTTTCTTTTGATATATATTCTGCATCATTTAATAAATAAATAAGATGGACTTATTTTATTTTGTTTTGTTCATGTTTTAAGGCAGTCTAAGTCCTGTTTTTAGGTTATTTTCTATTTTCTACTGCAGTGAGCTTCACCATTTATTTGTTTATCTTTTATGCACTCACTGAGCCTAGCTATGGGTGTTTTACTTTATATAAATGATGAGTCTAACTGTACCTTTCAGTATCTATATGTTTGCATGTACATGTACATGTATATAAATATTGTGATATGCATACATATCCATATATATGAATACACACATTTGACAACATATACACATATTCATTATGTTCTTGATTTTTATATTCAGATTGTTGCGAATACAATGGAGTTGATAATTGACAAGCCACAAGAGTCCACCAATGTGCTGTGTAGTAATTATGATAAGGTATGTTGATGACTTGGTAATTATGAATGGGAATGCAGTGTTCTTTTGCATTTGTTTTTGTATTGGAGATAAGAGTCTATGTTGTCTGCTTATAGTTCAGCAAGATGAACTGTGGTTGTTCATAAATACTTTTTATCAAGGTTCCCGGTACCGGTACCGGGTGCCGTATCGGTCGCCGGCCGGTACTGGTACGGTATGGTACCATACCGTGCCCGACACATGGTACAGCGGGGCATACCGGTTCAACCCGCCCAATTTTTTTTTTTGTAATTTTAAGATTTTTATTTTATTTTTTAAGAGTTTAGGGTTTAGGATATAGGGAGAATTTAGTGTTTAGGCTTTAGGATTTAGGATTTAGGGTTTAGGGTTTAGGATTTAGGGTTTAGGATGGCGTACCGGTTTAGGGTTTAGGACTAAATACTAATATTTAGGACTATTTTCAATTGAAATAAAAATAATGATAATTAAACTAAGATTATCAGTAATTAATGAAAGTAAAATATGGCATAAATATATAATTACATACCAATGTCTAGAATCGGGTAGAGTGACGATGTCTATAAATATAAGGATCATGTATGTACTCTATAGAAAATTCGGCATGTCCCTCCTCCCAGGTAGCATGATACTCCTCTAAGCTCATCCCAGGAGGTATGCGTGATGGGTCATAACTAATCGCAGATCCCTCTTTGATGTCCAAACTCTGAGAGCTATCCAAAGACTGATGATATCGCAGTGCAGGGGCCTATCCAAATATACCAGCAGCAAAATCAGATACATAAGATGCTCCGGGATAATAACCACTGGATGCTGACATCTCAGATGCACCATATGGATCATATGGACCAGAAGCTGCCGGTAGCTGCGAATAAGAGGATCCTGAATATGAGGATGATCCAGATACATCCATGGATCATACTCTACGTGTAAGAGCTGCAGCTGTATCGTGTCCCGAACGACCACGCGGAGCTCGTCGCTTATATGGAATCGTATCACCACGGGGTCTATCAGATGGTACTCCATGATCTGTATTCTGCGTGGCATGGTTAAACTACGACTCCCCAGTGATCGAATATGAATAGGTGGCTGCGACTCCTATTCTCCTACGACTCCCCAGTGATCGAATATGAATAGGTGGCTGCGACTCCTATTCTCCTATGACTCCCCAGTGATCGAATATGAATAGGTGGCTGCGACACCTATTCTCCTGTCCCTTCCTGATCACTAGATCCTCCACTATCTGAAGCACTATCATCACTGTTTCTGGTATCTGAATCTGAGTGGACTGAGTGCTCCGATGGAGGTGCAATTGCCTTTCCTTTTCCTCTGTCTCCAGGTGTACTAGATGGTGGGGACGGACGATGTGCTGTATCTGTTGGAGCCCTGCAAGGAATATGACTTGTTGCCCATTGTCCAGCATCCATCCTAGCCTCACTAGCTACAAAACTGGTTGGTCGAGGAGGCGATCCTGGCTCATCAAGCTCTGGCGTCTGCTGCTGATCCATGACCCACTCAATCATTGGATCTTCATCCTCATCAGTATATGAACTTGCAGTGAGATCGAGATATTTCAATTCTACTTCTTCCTGAATACATTTTAGCCTCAACCTTAAATTATTATGTACATACACAAGATCATTGAGGCGTTTCTGTTTCAGACGGTTCCTCTGCTTGGAGTGGATAAGACCAAATGTAGACCAGTTGTGCTCACATTCATTGGATGACACCATCTGGGAGAGGATCTTCACTGCAAGAATCTTTAAATTTTTAGCAGATCCACCAAAATGCACCCACCATTCAGCTGCAAAAGACATTACATCATTTAGAATTTTATATTTCGCAAAATAAAAATTTTAATCCTGATATAATATTACACTTATTCCTTAGTAGTACCTACCGGGATTCATTTTTGATTTACTTCTGACCGCTATAGTGGATCCAAATTGATGGGGACATCGGTCCAGAATCTGAAGCAGCCCAGATCAACCCTGGGTCCCAAGTCAATCTCGTGACCGTTCCCACCGCTCCGGTCATCCATCTCCTTTCTCTACGGCCGAAGCCCCTGCCTGAGCCTCTCCTCCGCTCTTCGTCTTCACCGGAACAAGCCATCGCCGCCAACGATGCTGTAGATGTGCCCTCCACGGCCAACGCCCGCCCGACGGACCAAGCGCCCCACCGCCGACCGGAAACCCTCCCTCGGCCCAGCGCCCGTTCGTCTCCTCCATTCCCTATTCCGCATGGCTGTCGAAGCACCGTCCCATGCCAGTCCGCCCGTGACCAGATCCGCTGGAACTCCCCCGCTTCATCATCGCCGGTCGCCTCCGAGATCATTACCGGCCGATCCACCGTCGCCCCCCAACGCCGGCGAACTATTGCTGGGATCCAACCGCGAGGCCTTCGGCCTCCCCTGTTCTCCCCTGCATCGGGCCAAAGGAGGAAGGAAATGGCACGAACGTGAAAGCATTCACGTTCTGTGCTGCAGACTTCTGCACCGCACGGATCCCAGAGTGCATGGATCCCAGAGCTACACGGATCTCAGGGCATTGGGATTAACTTATTTATTTTGTTAGATTTGGGATTGACATTGGTTGTATTTGGTATTTCAGGTCCAACGGCTTCAGATTAATCTCGCCCGTGAACTACTAGTCCGGATTTCGACGATCTCTAGATGATCTCCCTCTTCCAAATTTTGTGAAATTCCGTGCTTTCGGGTGAGATCCACTTTGAGAACCTGATCTAGTCAATTGCTGGTTTTATTTCTATTTAATTAGATTTAATTTAATTAAATTGGACACCCTAATCTAGAGATTGTTTCTTAACGATCAACGGTCCCGTAACAATTTATTTAGGGTCTAGGATTTGTCGGCCCGTACCGTGCCAGCCTTTGGTATCAGAGCAAGTTTAGGTTAGGTTAGCTAGTTCTATTTTAATTAAATTTCAGTCTACAGGTGATGCATCGAGGAGCCAACTTTCTGAAGCTCGACTCGACGGAGTCGAATTCTCCCCATCTCAGGGGAAATGATGGGGACATTGGCCCAGAATCTGAAGCAGCCCATATCAACCTTAGGTCCCAAGTCAATTTCGTGACCGTTCCCACCGCTCTGGTCATCCATCTCCTTTCTCTATGGCCGAAGCCCCTGCCCGAGCCTCTCCTTCGCTCTCCGTCTTCACCGGAACAAGCCATCGCCGCCAACGACGCTGTAGACGTGTCCTCCACGGCCAACGTCCGCCTGACGGACCGAGCGCCCCACCACTGACCGAAAACCCTCCCTCCGGCCTAGCGCCCGTTCGTCTCCTCCATTCCCTGTTCCGCACGGCCGTCGAAGCACCGTCCCATGCCAGTCCGCCCGTGACCAGATCCGCCGGAACTCCCTCGCTTCACCGTCATCGGTCGCCTCCGAGATCACTGCCGGCCGATCTGCCGTCGCCGCCCCAACGTCGGCGAACTACTACCGGGATCCAGCCGTGAGGCCTTCGGCCTCCCCTGTTCTCCCCTGCATCGGGCCAAAGGAGGAAGGAAATGGCACGAACGTGAAAGCATTCACGTTTTGTGCTGTAGACTTCTGCACCGCACGGATCCCAGAGTGCATGGATCCCAGAGCTACACGGATCTCAGGGCATTGGGATTAACTTATTTATTTTGTTAGATTTGGGATTGACATTGGTTGTTTTTGGTGTTCCAGGTCCAACGGCTTCAGATCAATCTCGCCCGTGAACTACTAGTCCGGATTTCGACGACCTCTAGACGTTCTCCCTCTTCCAAATTTCGTGAAATTCCGTGCTTTTGGGTGAGATCCACTTTGAGAATCTGATCTAGTCAATTGCTGGTTTTATTTCTATTTAATTAGATTTAATTTAATTAAATTGGACATCCTAATCTAGAGATCGTTTCTTAACGATCAACGGTCCCGTAACAATTTATTTAGGGTCTAGGATTTGTCGGCCCGTACCGCGCCTTAAATGAATCCGTGCCCTCCCTAAAAAATTTCATCTGTCGAAAAAAAAATTGTTAGCTTGTTAAAATTAATGCTCTTAAAAATCATTCAATAATTTCAATCTAACTTGCTTCTTCAAGGCACATAGCAGTGATATCTGGATCGGGCTCCATCTTATATATAACATTGCGTAGCGCAGATATAAGATCCTCATCCATGGCAATGTCTGGTACGGAGTACTGAAATCTCGGATTTAGATGGTAAGCTGCACATATATTTTAAGAATCAGTCAAGTGTACTTGTATGAATCTAATCGAAACTTAATTTTTAGGGATTTCATAAAATACTACGTACCTGTTAGATGCAAATCCGAACTCATTTGATAACTCCACCGTCCATCAATGATCCGGATATACTCATATGCATGTGATGGATTTGCCTTCTGGATCTTTTCCTTTGTCCTTTGCATCATGAAATATAAGAAGCTCATCTAAGCATACCTCTCGAAGTCCACAGCACGAAGTATCTCATATAGAGGCTTGATAGCCTCCACTACTCTCTCAGCCCATTGCCAGAATGTCTGTCTCGTCACTAAATTCTCTACATTGCTTCCCTTAGTATTTGCCCTGGCATATCTGCTCTCCTGCCAGTCCTGGCTGACAAACATCTGACGCAGCTCTGCTTTCTTGCCAGGAAGACTATCAAGTGCAATGTAATTAGTAGCAAACCGTGTGACCCCCGGTCTCAATATTTCCCCCCCCGTAAAGCTCCTCATCAATGATAAGATCCATGTATGGTTATCTATAAATCTGGTGATAGACTGTGCTAGCTCAACAATCTTCTGCACCCTGCGAATTTTACCAATATCAATCAACATGAGGTCCATACTATATACAGCACAAGGGGTCCAGAAAATATGCGGCCGCCGCTCCATCAAGATCTGCCCTGCGACCCTATACTGTGGTCCATTATCAGTGATGACCTGCACGACATTATGCTCTCCCACCTGATCAATCACCTCCTCCATCAATCTGAGGATATAACTGGCATCGTGCACCTGATCTAAAGCATCAATAGACTTCTGAAAAAAGTCTTTCCATCACAATAAGTCAAGAAATTGATGATGCTCCGTCTAGTAGGACTAGTCCAACCATCACACATCACCGTCAATCCATACACGGGCCACTTGCTCTGATATGATGATATCCATCGTTCTAGCTCATCCTTATTGCTGTCCAGAAGATGACCATAGATATCCTTTGATGCTGGAGGATCTACGTCTGCACCAGCAGCCTGTATAGATGAAATAGCAGAGCGATAATATGGATTGTCTGCTGTATGGGCTGGGATATGACTAAAATGAAACCAGGAGGAGATGGCCCGTCACATATCCTTCTTCTTATCCTTTTTCAGCATTGTGTCAATCCTCTATTGCTTAGAATCTCTACTGGAAAATGCATGTGGATCGACATCATGGATAGTGGCTCCCTCTGGAATGTCTCTGGGCCTGGAAGACTTCCTCCTACGGCCAAATGCTCCCAACATGGATGCAATATGGCCGGTGCCTCTCCTGACGGGCTCTCTGATTGAGGAGGTCCTCCTAAACTGTCTCAGACTCTCCTGGAGCACTAGCAGAAACGGATCCCGATCCTGACTCAAAAGCTGATGGCTCGAATCCCTGTCTATGCCTGGCTGCCTTCTCCTGCTGCCTCTGCTCATACAAGCTCACCTGAATAGCAGCCTCCATCTGTGCCTCCTCATCAGAAGGAATAGATGCTTCCTCTGACTCCCTAGAGTGATAAGAAGGTGGTTCTGCGGCTCTGTGCTCCTCTACCTCTGTCTTCTTTGCTGCTCTTTCCTTCCCAGCTTTAAAATCAGGAAAGTATTTCTTCATCAATTGACGGACCTCCTGTGGATACTATCGGCATGCAGATACATCAGGATAGCCGCCAGCCAAGTGCTGCTTCAACCTTGTTACCCCCCATCTTTGAATTCGGTATTGCACCATTTACAGCTCCAGTCATGCCGACCCGAGAGCATCTCTCCATGTAACCAGCCAATGTTCCGCTCCGGATCCTTCTTCCTCTTTGATGGATCCATACCTGAATATTTAAATTACATATATGGTCAATAATAATCTTTATTAATTAACACTTTATTAACCTAATTTTTAAAATTTAATTTATTTTTTAATTTTTTATTTAAAAAATTCAAAAAATAAAGAAAAATAAAAAATTTTTTAAATTTTAGATTCATGTAGGATTCTATCATACATGCTACATATATTTTTTAAGATCCTAAAAATGCATTAAAAGTCATTTTTTTCAATTTAAGACTTATGGGCACTATTAATGAGATGCACAAAACTTGAATAAATCGACATGAATTTATAGTGAGAATAGCTTATAAGCCTTAGATTAATAATTTATAATTACTGTTTTTTTTCTAATTATTTTTTTAATAATTAATTTATTAATCCGAAATTAATTTTTAATTTAAAAAATTATATACTTAACAAAAAAATTAAGATTTTAGTATCATTGTGTAGATCTATCCTAGATCTACCACATACTCTAAAATCATAGCCAACAAATAAATTTTGACAGCATTTCTTCTTAATTTTATATTTTACACGGATTTTAACAAAAAATAACAATACGAAAGAGGAAAATACGGAAAAAGAAAGATATACAGACCTTGATTCTAGCTTCCTCTTCGACTTTTGCTGGTTCGATTGGGTTGAAATTGATCGAGCAATTTTTTTTCTGTGTTTTTCCTTCCACAGCAATGTAGCAGAGAGCTATTACGAGCTCTCTGCCTTTTCTCATCTTAAAACCCAAGCAAACTCCCTCTCTTAAAGCAGTCACATGGCTACAGTAGCCATGTGACAAAAACAAAAAAAATTTGGCTCACCTGCCCCCTCCCACCCGTACCGACCCGAACTGGGCCGAACCGCCCGGTTTGGGCCCGTTTCGACTGGTTCAGCACCGGTTCGGTGCGATACCCATTTTTTTTTTTTTTTTTAAATTTGTAGGGGGGCTGTGCCGATTTATATGGCCGAACCGTGCCGGCCGGCCACCGGTCCAGTTCGGTACGCCCCGAACTGGCCGGTTCAGCACGGTTTGGAAAACCCTGCTTTTTATGACATCTACAAAGAAAATGTCTATGACCAAAAATAAGGGTTGTCATAATGATTAACTGTTCTGCTGACATCAATGTTGTAATAAGAATAGGAATCTGAGCATTTTGTGGTTCACTATGTTGTGAGATGAGCTCATGACAGGGACATCAACTTTTTGTTTACAAGACTTTAAAGTTCATTCTCAATTGGTGTACTTAGAGAAAGTAGCTGCAGTTTTTGTAGCTAAGAGCATGATATATGTTTGTCATTGTTGATATTCTATCCATCTGCATGGTGGCTGTTGATTCCCTTTGTTGCTTTTATCTTTGTTTAAGTAACTTGACATGATTGTATTATTCATTTGTGTGTGCTAGCAAAGTTGTTTCAGCCCCACCGGTGAATTTCTCTGTACTCATGCTTGGGATCTTCTTTTGACTAGGGTAAGTTCTTAGATCTTCAGCTCCTTAATTCTTCTGTTTAATTAAACTTCTTGTTTATCTGTTGAAAGAAAATCTTGTGAAATTTGCAGGTTGGCAGTCCATTGATGGTTTTTCTTCTACAGTTTTCATCAATTTTTGTACCAGTTGCAAACAAAAATCACTATCAGGTTACAGGAACCCCATTAAATATAATTCTTCAAAGTCCAGAGTTTTTCCGTACTGCATCAACGTTAAGAAATCAGCAGTCATTACTCTTGAAGAACAAGTCCAATCTGGTAATCATGACTTTTCATCCAAATTAAATTTTTTACATGACAAATTATACATTCTGTTCTAAATCATTTTCTGAAATTACAGCTATATGCAAAAACTTTGGATGTCATTTACCTTTTCAGTATGTTTATCTGATTGGGTTTTTCTTGTATTGAAATTCTTCCTGAAACATAGTATCATTTTTTAAATATCTGTTAGAACTTAGAAGTGTATTGAAAGCACATGAATGTGAATGTTAGGATACCCCAATGACTCAATCACTTGAATATGAAAAGTGAATCACGATAACCTGGAATTGAGTACCAGGCATAGCAAGGGAAGGATACATGTCCATACAATTTATTCATCACACCACTTGAGGAGCAATACTACATTGTTTCATGCATGAAGTGATTTCTTAGCACAATGAATCAGTATTAGCGAGAAATAGATAATGCTAAACTCACATCCAAATTCTCAGAGCTTTTTTATTGTACTTCTGTGACATCTCCCACATGTGGGAATTGGCTAGGAAGGTCATGAAATTAGAAATAGGGGGATTGCATTTAAAAATCTTATGATTTTGAGATTGGTGGCTATTCTGAATCATGTAAATTTCTCCATTCTTTCCGCTTCCCCTAGTCCTTTAATCCATGCTAGAAGATATCCCATGCCTATGATAGATACACTACCAAATAGGTACCTATTGAAGTTCGGGCAAATCTTATATTGTTATAATTGTGCCAGAGACTGTCATTCTTTCAATGCAAAGTTTGATTTGATTCTTATGCCCATAGTCAATGATCTTCTGACCATGGTTGATCCACATGGGTCCTTTTGATCATGAGCCATGGGAACTTAAACCAATCAATTGTCAGATCATAAACACATTAATGGTTTGAAGACACACAGGAAGCAAAAGAAACAAAAACACTAAACTATAGAATATGCATCATAGCCCTATATTAAGTGATTCCTTGTATGTCTGTGCAAATCAAATGACTGTAGGGTAGAAAGAGATAGATTGGATTTATCTGCACATTTCATCACCATAGATCAGGCATAACACCGTGTAGGTGTGTATAGAAGAATTGATGTTTTACACAGAATTCCATGTCTATTTCAGAATCTCCATAGGATTTTACTTTTGGAGCTTAAGGTTATGTACTTCCCTACCCTAAACCTTTTTGAAAGCTTCTTCCCCAGCTCCAACACCTGAATCCACTCTATTTCAGGTAAGGTATAACAAGAAATCCAAATTGGTGTACTATGAATTGGGGAATCAGATCTGGTGGGTATTCCTATCATAATATATGGAAAAGTGCATGTTGTTGTTCTAGTTAAAATCAAGGTTTTAAATCCTAGGGAATGGTAGCATCCCAGTTTCCCATGGAACAGGATGCCTCACATCCTGCCCCATGCCGGTCGAGCATCCGGTACTTGCCTGTTCTCGTACATGTTTTTTTCTGGACAGGAGGTATTTCATGGCCGAAAAACCTGACCCAGTTTCCCATGGAAAGGGATGCCATGCATCCTGCCCCATGCTGGTCAAGTGTCATGGTACTTGCCTGTGCTCTTACATGTTTTTTTTCTGGACAGGAGGTATTTCACGGCTGAAAAACCTGACCCAATAATCCTTTTACTCTAGATCTCTGTCACGTTGACTCCAAGAAAACAGGGGGCAAGCATGCTAATTGAAGAGAGAGAGAGGGAAGGAGAGGTTATAAAAGATGAAAGAGGGGAAAGTGAATAATTAAAACTAATAAGTGGCTGGCTTCTGATAGTTGATGATCGAATGGATGAATGGATAGATGAATGATTGAGTTTAGAATGGTTTAAGATTTGTGTGGTTGGTGCTCGAACGATAGATTTCATGTGAAGGATGGAGAATTCTTCTTTTTTGTGAATTTGCATGGAGAATTTTTATGAATCCTTGTCTACTCCATGTGCATATCGAGAAGGCAAAAAGAGATAAAAAGTATGTTAGGCTCTGGGGCCCGTGATTGGCTGAGTGCCTTGTGATGCCCTCCTCCCTCCTCACTCCCAAGTGGTTTGAGCATCCATGGCTGTGCTCCAAGCCTGTAACTCTGAGCTAGTGCTTTGCTCATTATGGATAAAACACGGAATAGGGGTTTTTGAGTGGTTTGAGCTCATGCTTTGCTCATCTCGTGCTCTACTCATCATGGGAAAAACATGGAAGGAGCCCATGAACCCAGCTTCCTCACCATGATGATGCCGATGCATTAGCAGCAAAAAAGAAGGTAAAGTCCTTCCTCTTAGTGATGATCTGAAGCTTGAAGCATTGTCAAAAAAATGAGGGTAGCTCCTGATCGGGACAGTCTTATCGGTGCATGACCTTGTAGAAAAACACCACACACTACACACGATAGATGTAGAAGACCAAGGAGGAGGCAGCATGGGAGAGAAAGGGAGGATCTACATTTTTCATATTCAAAAGAATGTAAAAGGAACTATATATACAGAGAATCTCGGTACCGGTATCGGGACCCATACCGGTATTGGGCCGGTATCGTATCGTACCGTGGTCGGTACGGTAGGCATGCCGGTTTGAACCGGCACCCATTTTTTTTAGGGTTTAGGGGTTCTTTTTTTAGGGTTCAGGATTTAGTGTTTAAGGTTTAGGGTTTAGAGTGTAGGGTTTAGGGTTTAGGATTTAAAAAATGCTAATACATTAAAGTAAGCTTTCAGCCATTAATTTTAATTAAAATAAGATATAAAATTGTAATTAAAGTAAGATTACCAGCAATTAATGAAAGTAAAAGGTAAAATATAAACATAATTATATACCGATATTTAGAATCGGATCGAGTATCAATGTCCATAAATATTGGGATTATTTATATACTGAGGAGGAAGATTAGTAAATCCCTCTAACCAGGTAACATGATACTCTTGTAAGCTCATTCCAGGAGGTATGCATGATGGATTGTAACTCATCGCAGATCCCTCGCTGAGGTCCCAACTCTGAGAGGTATCCAGAGATTGATGATATGGTGTGCAGGGGCTCATCCAAATATACCAATAGCAAAATCAGATCCGTAAGATGCTTCGGGCTGTATGGGATAACCACTAGAAGATGATATCTCGGATGCACCATATGGACCATATATATCACAAGCTGCCAGTAGCTACGGGTAAGAAGATCCTAAATATAAAGATGAACCTAATACATCTATGGATCTTACTCCACATGCAAAAGCTGTAGCTGTATCGTGTCCCGAATAATCTCGCAGAGCCCGTCGTTTATATGGAATCGTATCACTATGGGATCTACTAGCTAGTGTATCATGGTCAGTATCCTGTATGGCATGACTAAACTGCGATTCATTAGTAAATCAAAAATAAATAGGCGGCTGTCTCCTATCCTCCGGTCCGTCCTTGATCATTAGATCATTGTATAGATCTTTCATAGATCTATACATACTCTAAAATCATGTCAAAAAAAAATTGACAGTATTTTTTCTTAATTTTTTAATTTTCATGAATGTAAAAAAAGAGGAGAGGGAAAAAGAAATAAAGGAAGCTATACGTACCTTGAATTTGCCTTCCTCTTGAATTATTTGATTGGCTTGAAATCAGGAAAAAATGGAGTTTGTAGCCTTCGTTGAAGCCTCTGGTCCAACAGAGAGCTCTTTGGATCTTAGAGAGCTCTCAGGTTCTTTAAAAAGGCCCCCCACTAATGAGTACACAATAGCCAAAAGAAAAAAAACGGTCCATACCGGTCTGAGCCGGTCTCGAACCAACCGGTTCGGTGAGGTTCGAGCTGGTTTAGGACCGGTTCGGACCGGTTCACCAATTTTTTTTTTAATTTTGAAATCGGAGAACCGGTTTTTTGGGCCGAACTGTGCCGGTTGGCCGCTGATCCAGTTCGGTACGGCTCGAACTGGCCGGCATGGCACGATTCAGGAAACCTTGATATATACAAGTATGTTAATCTAAATATGGTAAGGAATATGATAATATTCTAGAGAATGTTATCTACACTTTTATGATAGAGAATATGGTAATATTTAAGAGGGTATTACATATATACTTTTATGATAGAGAATATGATAATATTCTAGAGAATACTACCTACACATTTTTATGGTAGGTGTTGGCGTGGAGTCCCTGGATCGGCCGGTCGGAGCCGCTGCATCGCAGGACCGCTCCCTGGTTTACCTGCAAAACAGGTCCCTTGCCGGAGTTGTTCCGGTGGAGGACACTCCGATGCCTAAGTCAGTGGCGGATTCCAGCCACAGAATGGGTAAGATGTCGAGAGTGGAAGAGAAAAAGAGTTCTTGGAGATTGAAAGTGTATGCATGCGAGATTATTCACGCATCCCTCTCGAGCCATCCTTCTTACTCATATTTAAAAGATGGCCTCCGGTCTGTGGCCCGCTATTTTTCCGGAGATCATGGGGAGCCAATCTCTCCAATGATTGGCGATCGTGGGTTGCCAATGAGCGGTTTCGGCTAGATCGGAGGCGTGGCTACAGGAATTGCGCGCCATGATCATGGCATGATGAGTGTCGATTGTAACCGTTGGTTATAGTTTCCTTTTTGGAACAGATTGTGGTTCAAGCTTCGGGTTTCCCCTTGCATGGGCCGAAGGCTTGGTATTTCCCCGAGGCCGGAGATCATGTCTACGGCGGGGATCGAAGTTCGTGTTTTCGGAAGTCGATGAGTAGTTCAAACTTCCGCCGAGACCGAAGGTGCTACCCGAAGGACTGGCCTTCGGATATTGTAGTTCGGTGTGAAGCCTTGAATTGCTTGCGGTTGGCCTTCGCTTAGTCCGAAGTCCATAGTCCGGAGAACCTGGGCTTCGATAAGTCGAACTGAAGCTTGGTTCGTAGCTGAACCAGGATATCCCAACAGTTGCCCCCCTACTCTTAGTTGTCAAAGTGAAGATCTGCCTCGAGAAGTGAGAGTATTATGGCCTTGTCGTTTTCCTCCTGAGAGACGGCGCAGTGAATGATTACAGGACCTCTATTAGGCTGTCCATCACGATCTGAGAATTAGATGGTGGACAGGTGCCATTCCTGGATCAGGGAAAAGTAGGTGGCCCTGAGGCTATCTCTTCTTGTCCCGTTGCACAGTGGTTGAGGCAATCTTTTGGTTGGGATTTGGATAGTTGTAGTGGCTGTTCTCCGTCCGTTGGATGAAGGATAGATCTTATCCTGGCGGTCAGTCGCAAGTGGGCTGCCCTAGAGCCTCTGCCGACCGGAGTCGGACTTTCGGAAGTGGGCTGCCCTAGAGCCTTTGCCGACCGGAGTCGGACATTCGGAAGTGGGCTGCCCTAGAGCCTTTGCCGACCAGAGTCGGACTTTCGGAAGTGGGCTGCCCTCTCTTTTTTTTTTTTTTATCTCTCTTTAGGAGAGTTTCTTTCTTTCTTTTCTCTTTCATTTTGTAAAAATCTAAAAGAAATGAAAGATCTTTTCTTTTACCTCTTCCCGCGTATTTTCTGCGATGTGTTGCATCACGATTTATCCATAATGTAGATTCCGTAGACCACTTGCGGTCTGTGGGGAAGAAGTAGGGTTCGTTGGACCGTTCTGAGAATATTTGATGTTGACAGAAAGGACAACAGTGGTCCTTTTAGGCACGTGTTCGGATTTTTCGTAGGGTAAGGTGTTTACACCATCCCTGTGCACTTTCTGTCGTGATTAAGGTAGGCTGTTCAGGCCCGCCTCGGTGCGTGTTCGGATTCACCATAGGGTAGGTTACGAAAACCATCCCTGCGCCTTTGATCTTTTTGGTGGCCTGGTTAGACCATCCATTGCGCTCGTCGGGCATACCGATAAGGTGAGTGGATCAGACTCTCCTTTGCGCAGTTGACCAATTTTTTAGATCGGGTCATTCGGGCTGTTGTCGTCCAGTCGATGCAACTAGCCGTTCTGAGTTGAGTAAGGTTGAGGAGCTTTGCACAGGAGTTTTTTGGAATTTTTTCATTGATAGTATTTGCGAAGGTTTTGTTCATTCCATGACCAGGATAGGGTCTTCCCCTCCACGGTCTTGAGTCGATATGTCCCTGGTCGAATGACTTCTTCGACCTGATATGGGCCTTCCCAGTTGGGGGAGAGTTTACCCTGTTCCATTGGCCTGGACATTTCTGTTCTTCGCAATACCATGTCCCCCGTGCGGAAAGTTTGCTCCTTCACCCTCGCGTTGTAGTACTTGGCGACCTTTTGCTGGTATGCCGCCATTCTTATCTGGGCCTGTAGCCTGGTGCTTGATAGCAAATCCAGATCAATCCTTTTACGATCGGAATTCTCAGGCTCTTCATAGTTGTCAATTCTCAGGGACTGTAGGGAGACTTCGATAGGTAGCACGGCTTCGGTACCGTAGGCTAGGTTGAACGGAGATTCACCGGTGGCTGTTCTTGGAGTAGTTCAGTACGCCCAAAGAACAGAGGTTAGTTCTTCGGCCTAAAGCCCTTTGACGGCGTTTAACCTTGTCTTCAGACCATGGAGGATGGTCCGGTTGGTGACTTCGGCTTCTCCGTTGGACTGTGGATGAGCAATGGATGTTAGCTGATGCTGGATATGGTACCGAGCATAGAAGTCCTTGAACTTCAGATTGTCGAATTGTCTCCCGTTGTCCACCTTGCCCTCTATGATATGGGCCAATGGTTTGGCTTCCACCCACTTCGTGAAATAGTCGATGGCCACTAGGAGAAACTTCCTTTATCAATAAGAACTCTCTGTACATCATAATTGGCCACTACGGTCGAAATTACAAGAGGGTCGTCATGCGGGAGCCGAACTCCTGCAAGGTCATCGTCGGAGAAAAGGATGGAGTTGTTATCTTTCAGTTGCTTTGAAGCTTCATCTTCATCCCTTCTCTAGTTGGTGGGCCGGTGTATCATCCCTACACCTTCGTTGATGGGCCTTTGATTTGGCAATTCGGCCTCTTCGGGAGGTGGCTGGAGAACAGTTGCTTCCTACCGGGGTCCCTAGCGACCGATGTACCGCCCCAGGTATCCTCTCTTGATGAGACCCTCGATCGCATCTCTCAGCTGGATGCATTCTTCTGTGTTGTGGCTGTGGTCTCGGTGGAATCGGCAGAATTTGTTCCTGTTCCTTGCGGAATAGGAGGTTTTCATGGGACGGGGCCGTTGGAGATAGTTTTTTTTTCTATCTCCATGAGGATTTTCTCTCGAGGGAGGTTGAGGGGGGTATAGGAGTCGAATCTTCCTCCCAATGCTCTGGGCTTGGGAGGGCTTCTCCGGCGGTCTGCATATCTGCTGCCATTGTTATTGGAAGTTTAGGAGCCTTGCCCCCTATTATTCTTCTTCTTTGAAGGGGGTTTCCCTTCAATCAAACGTCGATTCGCCGCTTGCTATTCAGCATCGGCGTATTTCTGAGCTCTTGATAGGAGCTCAGCATAGCTTTTAGAGAATTTCTTGTCTAGGAAAAAAGTAAGCCTGGAAGTTCAAAGCCCCTTCTTTAGTGCTGACATGGCCACGTGCTCGTTGAGATCGGGGATCTTAAGCGTGGCCGCATTGAACCTGGAGATGTAATTTCTCAGGCTCTCTCCTTCATTCTGGTGGAGGAAGAGTATGTCCGTATTCCGAGGAGTCTTGCGGCAGGTCCTGAAATGCAAGACAAACAATTTTTCTAACTCAGAAAAGGAATCGATGGTACCTGGGCGCAGGCTCGAGTACCACATCCGAGCGGACTTCTTCATGGTAGCCGGGAATGCCAAACAGTACATTGCGTCCGAAGCTCCTTGGATCATCATATGGGCTTTGAAGCTGCCTAAATGATCGAGGGGGACGGAGGTGCCGTCGTAGGGTTCCATCTGGGGAACCCTGAAGTGTCGAGGAATGTCCTCAGCCATGATGCGATCGGTGTAGGGTGGGCATAGATCACCCACAATCAAGTCATCGGGATCTCTCTGATCTCGCATTCTCTGTTCTCGCGCCCTTGCCATCTCTGATTCGATGGCTCTGAACCTCTCGTCATAATCGGGAGTCTACTTGGGCGCTCTCCACCGGAGTGGAGTCTTCAGAGGAGGAGGAGGAAGTTTGTCTAGGCCTTTTCCCTTTTTGTGGGGAATCGGTAGACCTAGGCAGTCTCGAAGTTCGGCCTTCGGGAGAGGGCTGAGAACGGGGGGAGGGATGTGCCGAATCCTCCCGTGGTGCTCTCCTTTTTCGGGATCGAGAGCTATGTCTAGAAACAGCCGGTGGGTTTGCCACCGGAAAGGCTCTGTCTTGGAACTCTTGAACCATGGCCGTCAGGTTGGCGACCTGGTTCATAAGAGCTTCGAACTGCTGTGTTCCCACAACAACCGTGGGAGGTGGAACATCGTTCTCCTCCGGGGCTGCACCCCCCTGAGACGGAGCACGACTCTGGCTTATAGAAGCATTTTGAGCTTTTCCTCTTGCCATCAAAAACTTCTTTGTTTCTTCCCCTTGTCTGGAAGGGAGCTTAACAAATGTTAATAATACACTCCCCCTACCTGGCGCGCCAATCTATTGGCGTGGAGTTCCTGGATCGGCCAGTTGGAGCCGCTGCGTCGCAGGACCGCTCCCTGGTTCACCTGCAAAACAGGTCCCTTGCCGGAGTTGTTCCGGTGGAGGACACTCCGATGCCTAAGTCAGTGGCGGATTCCAGCCACAAAATGGGGAAGATGTCGAGAGTGGAAGAGAAAAAGAGTTCTTGGAGATTGAAAGTGTATGTGTGCGAGATTATTCACGCGTCCCTCTCGAGCCATCCTTCTTACCCATATTTAAAAGATGGCCTTCGGTCTATAGCCCGCTCTTTTCCCGGAGATCATGGGGAGCCAATCTCTCCCATGATTGGCGATCGTGGGTTGTCAATGAGCGGTTCCGGCCAGATCGGAGGCGTGGCTGCAGGAATTGCGCGCCATGATCACGGCATGATGAGTGTCGATTGTAACCGTTGGTTACAATTTCCTTTTTGGAACAGATTGTGGTTCAAGCTTCGGGTTTCCCCTTGCGTGGGCCGAAGGCTTGGTATTTCCCCGAGGTCGGAGATCATGTCTACGGCAGGGACCGAAGTTCGTGTTTTCGGAAGTCGATGAGTAGTTCAGACTTCGGCCGGGGTCGAAGGTGCTACCCGAAGGACTGGCCTTCGGATGTTGTAGTTCGGTGTGAAGCCTTGAGTTGCTTGCGGTTGGCCTTCGCTTAGTCCGAAGTCCGGAGAACCATGGCTTCGATAGGTCGAACCGGAGCTTGGTTCGTAGCTGAACCAGGATATCCCAACAGTAGGGGACATGGTAATATTCTAGAGAATATTACCTACACTTTATGGTATACATTAACACTTTTTTGTATCTAATTGATTCACACAGTAAACCATACGGATCAATAGCCCCTCTCAAGCTGTGCATGAGTCTGAGTCATGGATAGCTTTCTCTTTAGAAACAAAACTCGCCTTTTATAATCCTTTGGTGAATATATCTACAACCTGATTATCTGATCCAATAAAACAAGCCTCCATCTTGCCATCTTCTATCTTCTCTCTGATGAAGTGTTGATCAGTTTGGATATGTTTAGTTTTACCATGATGAACCGGATTAAAAAAAATCTTGATGGCACTCTAGTTGTCATAATCAAGGATTCAGGTCCTGGGACATCCCACGGGACATTGGAACGGGGTATTATCCCATGTGTCGGGACAGGACATCCCACTGGCATCCCAGTATCCCAATCGGGATACCTTGGGACATCCCCTGTCCCAAGTGTCGGGATGGGGTGGGATGCCGACGCGTCCCATTCTAGGAAAAAACCGAGACAACCCTGTCCCACGGGATTTAAAACCATAATAAATGATTGAACGTTCAATTCTATATCAAAACATGAAGAACTTGCCTTAACTAGGTTATTTCCACTACAAGAGGCCATAAATATGTACTTTGCTTCTGCAATTGGCCTTGCTACTATCCATTGCTTCTTACTGCTCCAGGCTATGAGATTTTTTTCAGTGAAGATACAAAATCCAAAAACTGACCTCCATGTATTTGGGTCTCCAGCCTAATTGGCATATGTAAAGCTATAAATAACAAAGGGATTATCCATAGATTGTATATATTTCAACCCATCTCCTATAGTGTCCTTAATGTATCTTAGGATTCTCTTTACTGCCTCCATGTGCCTATCTCAGGGATTATGCATGAACTGTGATACCTGGTTTATAGTATATGCTATGTTAGGTCTAGTAAATATCAAACACTGCAAAGCTGCCACAATGTTATGATATTCATGGGATCTCTATATGCTGCTGTCTCATCTAATTTAAGTTTTTCATCTATAACAGTTTGGGTAGCCGCAGGCTTACAATCTCACATTCCATATTTGCTAAGCAAATCTAAAGTATGTGTTTGCTGTGACAGGAACAATGTGTCTCTTACTTTGTCTACCTCCCACCAATAAAGTATTTTAGATCTCCAAGATCCTTCATCTAGAATGCTTGCAACAAATGATCCATTACGATGTTGTGTTCCTGAGATGATCTAGTGATAACAATGTCATCAACATATATAAGCAACATAGTGATCCCATGAATATATGTATGAATGAATAGGGAGTAATCTATCCGGCTGCGCTCGAATCCAAAACTATGTATCTCATCAAAAAATCTTTGGATCCAAGCCTTGGATGCTTGATTTAGCTCATTCGATGATCTCAAAAGCCTACATACTTTCCTACCAGAATTATCCACAGCATATTTCTGGTGGTTGCTCCATATGTATTTCTTCCTTCAAATTTTCAGGGAGAAACACATTCTTTACATCCATCTAATGCAGATGCCAACCATGAGTAACAGCAAAAGTAAGAACAAGCCTGATAATTCCCATCTTAATTGACTGGGTTGAAAGTTTCATCATAATCTAACCTATACTCTTGGATGTAGGCCTTTGCTACCAATTTAGCCTTATATCTCTCATCACTCCCATCTGCTCTCCTTTTTAATTTTGTAGACCTATTTGCAGCCGACAACATTCTTTCTAGTAGGTCTATCCATGATCTATTATAGTTTTCATTCAGGGCAGCCATCTTTTCATTCATTGCCTTTATCCATTGGTGGCCCTTGGAAGCTTGCGTGTAAGAAACCGGGTCATGCTCATGTTGGAGTGCAAAAGGGTATGGGTGATACGCAACATTATATGCCTCATATGAGACTCATCTATCAATTGGATGCCTCTCTTTGCTAGAATGCTGTAAAACTATCTCTATAATAGGCTCTTGCTGAACTTTAGTCAGGTGGAGTGTAAAATTGCTGCCCGTGCTGCTCACCTATCTCATTTCCAAGTTTGGCATGGTCTCTTTTAGTAGTACTTTTCGGAACACACCTATGATAAACCTATCCATACATTCTATCTTCCTTACGCTGCATGTTACTGTATTAATGGGTAGAATCTGTCCTTACAACAACTTCATATTTATCACAGTGATCATAATCAGCTACTCTGACCTGCATTTGTCTCAATGCATCATCAAATCATGGTTGAAAGCTAACACTATCATCACCCATATTAGAGATACTCCTTTCCTTCACAGGCAAGGTTTTAAATCCCATGGACGGGGTTATCCCAGTTTTTTCATGGAACGGGATGCATTGGCATCCGGTTTCATCTCTACACTCGTGACAGGGAATGTCCCAAGGTGTTCCGATTGGGACACTAGGATGTTGGCAGGACGTCCTATCCCAATACATGAGATGGTACCTCGTCCTGGTGTTCTACAGGACGTCCCATCGGGACCTGAATCCTTGTTCATAAGTGTAGTAAGACACTGCTTATCATCTAAACGAAAGTTATTTTCATCAAATATCACATTCCTTGAAATGACTATACTTCATTTTCGGGGATTCCAACAACGATATTCCTTGAAGTCATTAGCATATCCAACAAACCTGCCAGCATCAGCCTTAAGGTCAAACTTATTTCTTTGACTATTGGGAATGAACATAACACATACATCGCCATACTTTTATATAGTCATACGTGAGAACCACACCATGGAGAACTTCATATAGTAACTTATGCCCCAAAAATCTCATAGGCAGCCTATTAATGATATGGATTGCTATGTGAAAAGCTTTGGTCTATAATCTAGAATGGGCAGAACTCCCACGCATCATGTTCATGCTACTCTCAACTATATACCAATATTTTCGCTCCTCTACATTTTGTTTTGGTGTATGTGGGCAAGCTTCTGATGATGTATGCCAAGACTATGCATATAATTCTTAAATTGATAAAAAAATGTACTCCCCACCCTATCACTATGAAAGTTAATAATAGGCATGCTATACTTATTTTGGATGAAAGAATAAAAATGCTGAAATATGGAGAACACATCAAATTTTTGTTTAATAAAAAATGTTTTAGTAAAATGACTATAACAATCAATGAAAGTAAAATAAAAGCGATTTTTTGAATATGCTTGAACTGGGGCAGGTCCCCACAAATCTGAGTAGACAATCTTAAAAGGAAAAGAAGTCATTTATTTATTATCCGAGAACAAAGAGAATGACATACAAATTTGATACTCTGGACATAATGAATTACTAAGTGATCTTTATTACGTGGGACATTGGATAAAAGACCTTTCTTAAACATGGACTCTAAGAAGTGACTACCACAATGAGCAAGGTATCAATGCCATAATCTAGCATCTCCTCTCTTGGTGTTGGCAGCACTGAATAATAATGACGATGACTTTAAAGTTTAAACTGACATTAGACTCGGATGGGTGACTAGGAGCTTCTTTTAACACAAACATGCTCCCCTCACGAATACCTTCAGCAAGTGTTTTGTTTGTTCAGATCCTTGACAAAATAGAATCAAGCGTATAAACAATATAAGAATCTTAAGGTGTTGACTTTGACAAAACCTTTTACCAAAAGTGATGATCTAGTCCATTCATATTTTGCTTGTTGTAGTTACAACCATTAGGGATTTGTCTGCAATGGGAGGGTGAATCAGGTGTGCAAGCTAATGTAGTCCATTATGGATTAAAGCAGGCATCCAGGAGTTGGAACATCCATTTTGATGAGGCAGTCAAATTGTTTGACTTTATCAAAAATATGGATGAACTATGTATATACAGAAGGACAAATGGGAGTGCCATTATCTTGTTGGTCTTGTATGTAGATGACATACTACAAATGGTCAAAATCTATGTTATCACAGAAGTTTCTTATGAAATATTTGTGTGAAGTATCTTGGTATAAAGATCTATAGAGATAGATTTAAAAGGATGCATGGCTTATCCTAGTTTGGGTACATAGATCTCATGTTGAAGTGATTCAACATAGATGGGTGTAGATTGGAAAGCCATGAAGAACATTCTTAAGTACTTGAGAAGCACGAGAGATGTTTTCAATTTGATAGCAAGTTCTTCTTAGGGTGTGTAAATACTCTATAATGGATGAGCAGTGAGCTAGAAAAGTTTCAAATAACAAAATAGCAGATCCATTTACTAAAGCCTTATCAATGTATTAATTTGATCGCCACCTTGATTGCATAGGCATCTAGTACAAGGGTAATTGGCTTTAGTGCAAGTGGGAGATTGAAAGAATGGTATCCTACAAGCCAATCGCATAGTTGATGTGATGGGATTTTTTGTACTTCATCTACTTTTGTAAATGACATTAATGAGATGCTGTATTTCATCGTATGCTACATTCTATATTATTTAGAATTATGATGAATCCCATGGATTGGGACAATGGTTTTAGAACCATGATGAGATCATGCTAGTGAAATTTAAAAACTTGATAGCCATGATTTAAAATATCTTCAATTATAGGTTCATTGAGTCGGGGATCGATGTTATCGGATAGACTGGCACATCCTATGTATGCTCTTAGGAGAGAGATTAATCTTCCGGTCATTTATGTGGGGACACTAATACAAGAATATTGGTATTCATTAGAGAATTAGTTCACTAGACTGACTTGTAGAGAGAATATCTAATGGAGTTTTACGAGTATGTCAATAGATGTTTCTTTAGTAGTAGTGCATGTGATCCTTAGACTTGAGATCATCATAGTATCTTGTATATATGGATTTATGTTTTGTTTCAAGGATCGCTGAACCGGTACCGAGTCCCATACTGATCAGCGACCGGTATGGTACTTTACGGTCTTTGTGTGTACAGAGTTTAAAAAATTGAGAAAAAACTCTCTTTCTCCCATCTCTCAAGTAAGAATTGTTGAACCAAACATGAACCAAACCCGAACTGAGCCAAACCGAACTCGAACCGGGCGGTACGGTATGCTACAGTACCATACCATACTGTACGGAATTTATTTTTTTAATTCTTTTTAACGGTCCGAATGCCAGACTGTTATATATATATGAACCGTACCAGTTCTTGGCCAGTACGGTACGGTACGCCCCGTACCGAGCGGTATGGGACGGTACCGCAAACCCTGCTTTGGTTCATACCTTAGGATTACACTTAGATACATGTGTGGGGTGCTCTAGGAATTGTGAAGTGTGCATGGAGGTTGTGAGTGGTCAACAAGGGATCGATCACACATTGTAAGAGGAGAGAACATCCTATATAATCTCATTGGATGATGACTCAGGAGTCTGGCTAAAGTAGAATGAAAATCAGAAAGAGTTTATGATGTTTTATCAATTGAGTCATTGTCTTGCATCAAGAGACATGATTAAGTATTTGGACTTGACATGATTTCATATCTATAACCTTTTCGGCAGGGTTTTCCGAACTGTGCCGAACCGGCTGGTTCGGGGTGTACCGAACCGGACCGGTGGCCGGCCAGCACGGTTTGGCTTTAAAAAACGGTACACCCCCCTAAAAATAAAAAAAAAGGTTTCGCACCGAACCGGACCCGAACCGGTGTTGAACCGGTCGAAATGGGCCTGAACCGGGTGGTTCGGTGCGGTTCTGCCCGGTTCGGGACGGTACGGGTGGGAGGGGGCAGGTGGGTCATGGGTTTTTTGTTTTTGTCACATGGCACTGTAGACATGTGACTGCTTTGAGAGGGGGGGTTTGTTTGGGTTTTAAGAAGGAAGAGCTCTCTGCTGCCTCTCTGCTGCAGTGCCGTGGAAGGAAAAACGATCCAAAAAAAAATTCGTGGATCAATTTAAATCCAATCCAACCTGCAAAAATCAAAGGGGAAGCTACAATCAAGGTCCGTATACCTTTTTTTTTCCGTATTTTCCTCTTTCGTATTGTTAATTTTTGTTAAAATCCGTGTAAAAAAGAAAATTAAGAAGAAATGTTGTCAAAATTTATTTGTTGTCAATGATTTTAGAGTATGTGGTAGATCTAGGATAGATCTACACAATGATACTAAAATCTTAATTTTTTGTTAAGTATATGATTTTTTAAATTAAAAATTAATTTTAGATTAATAAATTAATTAAAAAAAATTAGAAAAAAAACTGTAATTATAATTTATTAATTTAGGGCTTGTAAGCTACTCTCACTATAAATTTCATGTCGATTTATTCAAGTTTTGTGCATCTCATGAATAGTGTCCGTACGTCTTAAATTGAAAAAAATTGACTTTTAATGCATTTCTAGGATCTTAAAAAAATATATGTAGCATGTACGATGGAATCCTACATGAATCTAAAATTTTAATTTTATTAACTTTTCTTTATTTTTTGAATTTTTTAAATAAAAAAATTTAAAAAATAAATTAAATTTTAAAAATTAGGTTAATAAAGTGTTAATTAATAAAGATTATTATTGACCTTATATGTAATTTAAATATTCAGGTATGGATCCATCAAGAAGGATCTGGAGCGGGATATTGGCTGGTTACATGGAGAGATGCTCTCGGGTCGGCGTGACTGGAGGTGTAAATGGTGTAATACCGAATTCAAAGGTGGGGGGTAACAAGGTTGTAGCAGTACTTAGCTGGTGGCTATCCTGATGTATCTGCATGCCGACAGTGTCCACAGGAGGTCCGTCAGTTGATGAAGAAATACTTTGCTTAATTTAAAGCCGGAAAGGAAAGAGCAGCAAAAAAGAAGGCAGAGGTGGAGCGCAGAGCCGCAGAACCACTTTTTTATCATTTCAGGGAGTCAGATTCCTTCTGATGAGGAGGCACAGATGGTGGCTGCTATTCAGGCGAGCTTGTATGAGCAGAGATAGCAGGAGGAGGCAGCCAGGCATAAACAGCTATTCGGGCCATCAGCTTTTGAGTCAGGATCGGGATCCGCTTCTGCTAGTGCTCTAGGAGAGTGAGACAGTTTAGGAGGATCTTCTCAGTCAGAGAGCCCGTCAGGAGAGGCATCGACCGTATTGCATCCATGTTGGGAGCATTTGGCAGTAGGAGGAAGTCTTTCAGGCCCAGGGATATTCCAGAAGGAGCCACTATCCATGATGTCGATCCACATGCATTTTCCAGTAGAGATTCCAAGCAATAGAGGATTGACACAATGCTGAAAAAGGATAAGAAGAAGGGTATGTGGTGGGCCATCTCCTCCTGGTTTCATTTCAGTCATATCCCAGCTCATGCAGCAGACAATCCATATTATCGCTCTGCTATTTCATCTATACAGGCTGTTGGTGCAGGTGTAGATCCTCCAGCATCAAGGGATATCTATGGTCATCTTCTGGACAGCAATAAGGAGCTAGAAGGATGGATATCCTCATATCAGAGCAAGTGGCTCGTGTATGGATTGACGGTGATGTATGATGGTTGGACTGGTCCTACTAGATGGAGCATCATCAATTTCTTGACTTATTGTGATGGGAAGACTTTTTTCAGAAGTCTATTGATGCTTCAGATCAGGTGCACGATGCCAGTTATATTCTCAGATTGATGGAGGAGGTGATTGATCAGGTGGGAGAGCATAATGTCGTGCCATCATTGATAATGGACCACAGTACAGGGCCGCAGGACAGATCTTGATGGAGTGGCAGCCGCGTATTTTCTGGACCCTTTGTGCTGCACATTGTATAGACCTCATGTTGATGGATATTGGTAAAATTCGCAGGGCACAAAAGATTGTTGAGCTAGCACAGTCTATCACCAGATTTATATATAACCATAAATGGATCTTATCATTGATGAGGAGCTTTACAGGGAGAAAATATTGAGACCGAGGGTCACACGGTTTGCTACTAATTACATTGCACTTGATAGTCTTCTTGGCAAGAAAGCAGAGCTGCATCAGATGTTTGTCAGTCAAGACTGGCAGGAGAGCAGATATGCCAGGGCAAATACTGAGGGAAGCAATGTGGAGAATTTAGTGACGAGACAGACATTCTGGTAGCGGGCTGAGAGGGTAGTGGAGGCTATCAAGCGTTTATATGAGGTACTTCGTACCGTGGACTCCGAGAGGTATGCTTAGATGGGCTTCTTATATTTCATGATGCAAAGGGCAAAGGAAAAGATTCAGGAGGCAGATCCATCACATGCATATGAGTATATCCGGATCATTGATGGACGGTGGAGTTATCAAATGAGTTCGGATTTGCATCTAGCAGGTACGTACTATTTTATGAAGTCCCTAAAAATTAAGTTTCAATTAGATTTATACAAGTACGCTTGACTGATTCTTAAAATATATGTGCAACTTACTATCTAAATCCGAGATTTCAGTACTCCGTACCAGACATTGCCATGATGAGGATCTTATGTCTGCCCTACGTAATGTTATATATAAGATGGAGCCCGATCCAGATATTGCTGCTATGTGCCTTGAAGAACTAAGTTAGGTTGAAATTATTGAATAATTTTTAATAGCATTAATTTCAACAAGCTAACAAATTTTTTTTTCTAGCAAACGAAATTTTTTAGGGAGGGCACAGATTCATTTGGATCCACTGTAGCGGTCAGAAGTAAATCAAAGATGAATCCTAGTAGGTATTACTAAGGAGTAAGTCTATTATTATATCAGGATTAAATTTTTTATTTTGCCAAATCTAAAATTTTAAATAATGTAATGTCTTTTGCAGCTGAATGGTGGGTGCATTTTGGTGGATCTGCTAAAAATTTGAAGGTTCTTGCAGTGAAGATCCTCTCCCAAACGGTGTCATCCAGTGGATGTGAGCACAACTGGTTTACATTTGGTCTTATCCATTCCAAGCAGAGGAACCGTCTGAAACAGAAATGCCTCAACGATCTTGTGTATGTACACTATAATTTAAGGTTGAGGCTAAAATGTATTCAGGAAGAAGTAGAATTGAAATATCCCGATCCCACTGCAAGTTCATATATTGATGAGGATGAAGATCCAATGATTGGGTGGGTAATGGATCAACAGCAGACGCCAAAGCTTGATGAGCTAGGATCGCCTCCTCGATCAGCCAGTTTTGTAGCTAATGAGGCTTGGGTGGATGCTTGACAATGGGCAACAAGTCATATTCCTCATAGGGCTCCAGCAGATATAGCACATCGTCCATCCCCACCATCTAGTAGACCTAGAGACAGGAAAAGGAAAGGTAGATGCACCTCCATCGGGAGCATTCAGTCCATTCAGATTCATATACCAGAGATAGTGATGATAGTGCTTTAAATAGTGGAGGATCTAGTGATCAGAGAGGGGCAGGAGGACAGGAGTCGCAGCCATCTAGTCCTATTCGATTCACTGGGGAGTCGTAATTTTTCCATGCCATGCAGGATACAGATCATGGAGTACCATCTGATAGATCCCGTGGTGATACGATTCCATATAGGCGACGGGCTCCGCGTGGTCGTTCGGTACACGATACAGCTGTAGCTCTTGCACGTGGAGTAGGATCCATGGATGTATTTGGATCATCCTCATATTCAGGATCTTATCCACAGCTACCGGCAGCTTCTGGTCTATATGATCAATATGGTGCATTTGAGACGTCAGCATCCAGTGGTTATTATCCCGGAGCATTTTATGCATATGATTTTGTTGCTGGTATATTTGGATTCCCCCTGCACTGCCATAGCATCAGTCTTTGGACAGCTCTCAGAGTTGCGACATCAAAGAGGGATCTACGATTAGTTATGATCCATCATGCATACTGATGGGACATCAACAAGAAAAAAAAAATATTTTTCAACTAATTCTCTTGATATTTTTTCAGCTAAAATAGTATACTTGGGATTAATGAGAACCTTGAAATGAAGCTCACCAAACCCTTGAAGACAAAGACCAATTCATGAAGCCGACTCATGAAAGAAGGCCGCCAGTCCCTTGAGTCGACTCAATCCAGATCAAGATCAACTTCAAGCATGCCTAAGTCAAAGACCAAGCAAGTCAAGATACCACCTTTTGAAGCCCATGATGCCACCTCTTAGAAGCCCATTTTTTTCTTCACATGGGACATATTTTGGGAGACATGAGAAACAACACATCAAGCATTTTGAGGGGAAGCATGGGACCACTCCTCACTCACCCAACAACCCCCCAATCAACTTGCCAAGTGGGATGCCACATCACATGACACCTAGGGCTCCACATCAGCAATTAGAAGCCATGTTAAAGCCACCTAGGTGCTACATAGCAAGTTGTTTTAACCTCTTACCTAGAAGTTGTTTCTTGTTACAACTATGTAACCAAAGGAGTTGGATTTAACTAGAAATGGTTAGCTAACCTAACTCCACCTCTCCTCCTCACTTTGGACGACCCCTAAGGCTATAAATAGGGCCCAAGGCTCCCCTTGTAAGGCATTCCATGTATGAAATATTTTGAGAATTAATGAAGGTTTTCTTCTTGTTGAGTTCTATCTTGAGTTCTTGTATGGAGTGATTTAGTTCTTCTAGTTGGAGTGATTTAGTCCTTGAAGTTGGAGTGTTTAAATTCATGTTTGAGAAGGGAGTGAAAGGTCCTTTGAGTGCTTGAAAGGTGGAGTGCTCCTTGATCCAAGATCCAAGCATCATTCCTTGAAGGCGCCGGTTTCTACTTCCTTGTTTTTCCTTTCTTCTTTTTCTTGTTTCCATTCCAATTTTGAATTCTCCTTCCATGCCTAATCTCTGATTTGATGCAGGTTTTCTCTGATTTTCCAAGTCCAAGATGAAGGTCTCCAAGCCAAGGATCATGGCCAAGGTGAGTCCTAAAAGTAGGGAGTGCTAGTCTTATAGTTTAGACCTTAATATTTGAGTGAAGAGAGCTCCTTCTTCCACCAAATAATTAGCCATCATTGTTGGTAGGAAAACTCTTCCTAAGCTTCATTAGATCTGATCATTTGAAGGTTAACTTGTCCTAGTAGTAATGGTTTCCTTGCCATGAAGATCCTAATATCTATTTTGAACTAAATCTACATTTCGGGTATTGTAATTTAGATCAACTAGTCTCCTTATGAAGATTCTTTTCTTGGATTAATTTAGATCATTTATTTGATAATTAATTGCTCAAGTTTGCTTGCTGGTTAGCTTGCTAAAACTCTCCATTCATCATTTTATTTTCGTCCCCCATCACATACCCTTCTAGGATGAGCTTAGAGGAGTATCATGCTGCCTGGCAGGAGGGACATGCCGAATTTCCTACAGAGTACATACATGATCCCTATATTTATGGACATCGTCACTCTACCCGATTCTAGACATTGGTATGTAATTATATGTTTATGCCACATTTTACTTTCATTAATTGCTGATAATCTTAGTTTAATTATCATTTTTTTTATTTCAATTGAAAATAGTCCTAAATATTAGTATTTAGTCATAAACCCTAAACCGGTACGTCATCCTAAATCCTAAAGGCCTAAACCCTAAATCCTGAACTCTAAACCCTAAATCCTAAACCCTAAAGCCTAAACACTAAATTCTCCCTAAATCCTAAATCCTTAAAAAATAAAATAAAAACCTTAAAATCACAAAAAAACAAAAAAAAAAATCAAAAAAAAAAACTTGGACGTACTGGTTTTGAACTGGTACACCCCGCCGTACCGTACCGGTATCGGCCGGCCACCGGTATGGCACCCGGTACCGGGAACCTTGCTTTTCAGGATGTGTGATCGAAGGATTGAATTGCATGGTAACTTGCTATGGAAGGATATTTTGATAATTTTATCAAAATTTCATATCTTTTGGATAGCCATGACACATTGCTAGACATCAATCTTGGCTCGTGGACTTTCATGAATTAAAAAATTTAATTCGATAATTAATTAGGAGTTATAATTAATTAGTACTTTGGATTTGACCTATTTGGATTGGGTTCGAACCTAAGTTCGCTACTGGTTAGGTGTGGAATGTAATGGGAATCAAACATGGACCTAATCTAATAGAATTCATTATAAATCCTTTAGGTCTAAAAAACTTGCTAGTACATAGGTTAGATCCAAGTTTCCAATTAATTGAAAGATCTATTTTGACCAGGTCAAATTCCAAACCTAATAGGAGTAGGACTCCTATTTGCATCCAAATAAGAACTGGCGCCTAATATCTTTTTATGCTGAATTTCCAGCATGAAATAGGAATAGATTGGCGCCTAAGAGGAGTCCTCCTAAGCTTCTCTCTCCTCCGCCTATGTGGATAAGGATTTGGCACCAATAGTTGGTGCAAAGTATTCTTAGAAAGTATTCTTAGCACAAGAAAGTTTTTGCCCTTTTGGCGCCCCCTAAAAGTTCTAGGGGATTTTGACCAAAGTCTTGGTGCCTCCTTTGGGCTTCTCTCTCCTCCAAGTTTTTATCAGATAGGGATTAGGATTTGTACCAAATTACTAAGAGAAAATAGCATTGGAAATTTATTAGTGCCAAGTGTTGGTGCAAGTCTTAGTTCCATGCCCCACTAGGAGTCCTAGTGTGATGCGATCTTAATTTGGCACCCCTTGGTGGAAACTCTCCATGCCTTAACCTTCTTACATGACAAAAGTTGGCACCTCAAGTGAGTCCTATTCTCGGTGAAGTTTAGGATTAAAGCTTGGGTTGATCAGGAAGTCTAATATGATTAAGCTCTTATGTGAAAAGGGTTTGGCATGAAACCTATAATTAAGTGGGCATCCAAGGGTTGGAAGCCTAAGCTAATTAAGTTCTTAGTCTAAGAAAAGGCTAAAAGGGTTAAGGGGAGGAATAGAGAGAGAAAGGCTAGTGATTTCTTGAGAAAAAATCACATGGGTGCTAAGTGTGCGTCTTCTTGAGAAGGAGAAGGGCTGAAGTTCTTTGAAGAACTTTCAGCTGATTTCTTCGATTGGAAAGGTTCTTGAGAGGTTCCTGTGTGGATCATCATTGGAGGGCTCACTCTTGAGGGCCTGGTGGATCACCGACTGGCATCGGACGATATGCATTTATCTACTCTTGTTATTTCATTGTTTTATCCAAGTAGATCCTGTAGTAAGAGTTTTGGATGCATATCTTTGATATAATTGTTATATCATATACTACAAAATAATTTTTAAAAATTTCATTTCCTCTGTGCATCCATTTTCCATCATTTCCATGTCTTCCTCCACTTTGATTATTCTGAATTCTACCAAATCCAACATTAACATTAAGCACATCATGGCTACCACTAGATTCGGTCTGCTTAGCCTTCTTTTGCTTTTTCACATGATGTTGCTCATATTGTAGCGGCATAGGATGCAGTGCTTCGTAGGTTGGAATCTTAGGCTGACATTCAAGGGAGATGACCAGCATATCAAAATCCAATCCAAGCCTTGTTAAAATTTCCTAAACTTAGCTATATCTGAAATTGATTGGCCAATGAGAGCTGACTCATCTGCTATCTCTTTCTTCCTATTCTAGTATTCCATTATTGACATATCATTCTTCTGCAAATTCTGAAAGCCTGCCTTGAGTTGCATAGCTTTGGAAGATGTGACCTGAGAAAACTGATTACGTAGGCTCTCACAAACCTTTTATAGTGAGTCAATCCTCAGTCCCAAGAAGAATGTCTTGAGATAAAGTATACAATAGATAGGCCACCAACACCTTATCTTGTTTCACCCATGCACAGTAAAAAGGATCAGGTATAGAGGCAGTCTGCTTGCTCTCACCTTCTCCTTGTATTTCTTCTAAATGCTGAAGTGGTGTTGGGCTAGTATCATCCAAGTGGCCAGCAAGGTCTAGGCTCTCAATGAGAGGAGTAATTTGCCATTTCCACACAAGAAAATTTGAGTAAGTTAATTTCTTAGGAACAAGCTGAGAGAGGAAATAAGGATTCATGGGTGGTGGGAGAGAAGGAAGCCATTAGGACTAGAAATGAGGAAGGAACAAGCTAAGATTAAATGAGTTACTAGTACCTAGAGAGTAAAAGCATATCTTTAGATCCCAAAAGGATCTCTTAGAGAGAGGCAGGATAACTGATAGACCGTGATGTTGTCGTTAAGATATCGTGGCTATCAGTTTAATTAACCGACTTCTATATAAAATAAAACACGTAGGAAGGGTGAGTCGGGTCGAATCCACGGAGAAGGCAGTGCTTAATATAATTTGAAATTTTTGATTTTAAAAAAAAGAAAAGAAAGATGGTTTGAAATCGGGGAAAAAAGAAATTAAGTGCAATAGAAAAATAAAACTAGGGTACGGTTGATCTGCTAATCAGATCTTAGCATCTACTTGCAATAAAATTAAAAACATGAATTTAAAGTACAGAAAAATAAATATTGCATTAAAAAAAATTCAATTACAAGAAATTGAAAACAACCAAATAAACTAAAAAAAACTGGAACAAAGATTGGAAGTAGATTGGCGCAGCCTTGTCGGGAAGATGGTCGGCGAACTTCCTTCTTCCTTCCTTCGTACTCGGAGTAAACTGGCTTTATCTGCTTCTTCCTCCTTAGATCTTGATCTTGGAGATAGAGTAGGCTTGAAGATGGTATAGGGGGCAGAACTCTCCTCTAAGAAACCTCACTCTTAGAGGCTAACCCGCAACCCAAAGTTAAACCCTCCACCTTGTTCCGTACCCTCTTTCCAGGATGCTCTTTTCTGTATCCCATGGGTCCTTTAAATTGAGCCCATCTAGGGCTTCATCCTGGTCAAATTCGGACTCAATCGGGCTCCAGATTGGGCAGATATCGCATGAAAAATTCTCGGCCGTCCGATGTATAATTTTGATGGGATGATTGATACTACTCCCTTCTCGGGCGATTAGTCTTCGATGCTGGATTGAGTCCCAGATTTGAAGGGCTCCTCCCAATTGAATTCACCCGTGGCTTCTCCTAATTCCAGGTGAATTGCGGTGATAGTCGGGCAGTGGCATGGTTGGGATTGGAGCGAAGGTGGCAGCATGGAACCAAAATGGAAGAGGACAGCCAGTGCATGGAGTCTGATCGAACTTGGACTCCTACTAGGAGTGTGCTTCTCCCAGCGGTGTTCTGGTGGCTGGACAATGGAGAGAGCTTGGAACAGAGGGGACCAGCGGTCGGATGGTGGCTACGGGCGGTGGACGATGGTCTCAGGCCATGGGCGTGGTGGCTCAGGGAATCAAAAAAATAGAGAAGATCTTAGGAATGGTGCTTGGGCGGTGGTTGTGGGAGGTGAATTGATGGTGGTGCCGACAGAGGGTGAGTGGCATCTAGGGGGAGCGGCGGTGGGAATCCTTCCACGACTAGGAGAACGGTGGCCAAAATGGAGAAGGTAGGTGTCCAGTGGTGTTCTGGTGGCGATGGTGGCTGCTGTGGTGCTTTTCCGGTGGATTTCTGGTGGCCGGACAGGTTTTTGGTGGTGAGAAGGCTCTTGGCGACAAGGGGACGGCCATGGGCGGCGGCTCGGTGCTTTTCCAGTGAAAATCCCCTCCACAGTCCACGGCTCGGAGCTGTGGACCGCGAGCCATGGCGGATTGTGGACCAGGCGGGTTCTTGTAGACTGAGCGGCCGGTCCATGGTGGACTGGCTGCTCCAAAAATCGTGCATTTTTTTATATAATCTTTAAAATATGATTCTGAGCCCATTTGAACTCTGATTTGAGAGCCTTTTGCGCCGTTGGATTCCTAAAATCGAGCTATTCGCAATGACGGTCTTTTTTTCTATAACTAATATATAAAAGTATCAATTTGATGTATATAAAGATAGTTTAATTATTAAATTAATACTTTTATATGTATATAATATAATTATCAATAACCATAGGTTTTCTGGAAAATGGTCAATATAGGATGATTTATGGTAGCATATAGAAAAGGAAGGCAAGACAAGGCATAGATATTAGGGCAGAAGAGGGGTTTAAGATGGGATAAGAGAAGAAAAAGAAGATTAAATAGGGGAAGGATAGAGCCTGGATTTAATGGCTTATCTGATGCTCTGATACCATGTAGAAAAGCACCACATACTACACAAGTTACATACTACACAAGTTAGAGGTAGACGATCGAGGAGGCGACACCGAAGAGAAAGGGAGGATCTACATTTTTTATATTCAACAGTGTTAGAATTAGAAAAGAGAGCAGCTTATCTTATGTTATTCTTTAAAATAATATACTTTGTCTTAGTCATATTAGGAGTATTATTGCAGCTCTATTAGAAGTCACATATTATCATATACGATGATCCTGTACTTTATTTAAAAGTCTCTAGGATCCTAATTTCAATAAGATCAATGAAGAACAATCTTTTTCTTTCTCTTAACATGGTATTGGAGCCTCTAGCCCGGAGAGAAGAGTGGCTGGAAACCCCTCCCTTGTTTAACACCGTGCAAAGGGCTTCTATAGACCTAGTCCAAAAAAAAGAAAAAGAAAAAGAAAGAAAGAATGAAAGAAAGAAAAAAAGAAAAAAGAAGGAAAAGAAAAAGAAAAAGAAGGAAAGAAAGAAAAACAGAAGAGGAAAGAAAATTGTCCAAGAAAATTTCAATCCCAAGTTTTTCCTTTTTCTATACATCTCATACAGTGAATCTTATGTTTACATTAGCCATGATTTTTATTTTATTTAAGAAAAAAAAAGGAAAAATGCTGTTTGCCATGGAGTTGATCCTCGCCCAGGTGTTAAGTACATTCTCAAGTATTGGCTCAAGTCCTCCAATTAGTACAAGCTTCATGGCCACACCACCTCAGCATCTCCTATGTCTTTTTTTCTCTTGGCCTCTTAACTCCACTAGCAAGGGCTTTTTTATTCCACAAGCCTGGCGAGCATAGCTCTTTAGGGCCATGAATCCTCTTAAATCCTTATCCATGCCTTTAAGTTGATTGGTGATAAGTTCTCTTCCTTAATTTTTACTTTCTCTATATAGTGATCCGGGTTTTTTCGTGTTACTGTCATCGTTATATTCGGCTCTTTATGGTGTCATCTTCGCAAGTGGCAGGAAGATGATATCTTGCTCTCACCTGACCAGCTCTGTGGACAAGACTAATGCTCCTCTCACCATCTTTTCTCTGATTGTGAGACAGTGACCAACTCAATGGATAAGCAAGAAGATGATTATGCAACTCTCATTGGTGGGAAGATGATTATTTAACTCTCACCTGACAGGAAGATAATTATACAGCTCTCACTTGACTACAAGTGGCTGGAAGATGATTATGCAGCTCTCACCTGGCTACAAGTGGCAAGAAGATGATTATGTAGCTCTCACCTGACCTTGTTCACTTACTCAGCCCAGGAAGATGATTATATAGCTCTCACCTGGCTTTCTTCACTTACTCTCCTAGACACAAGTGGCATAAGCATTGTGATCCTGTTACTCGATGATACTTTGTTTTGGTTGATATTACTTTTTTTGAATCTGTTTCATTCTTCTCTCCTTCCAAAAAGCAAGTAGAATCCTCGTTTTGACTTTTTGTTCTGACACTGGCTCGTCCCTACAAGGTGTTCCTTCCTTAGATCTTGAGTAGTTTCTGACAAGGTTTTAAATCCCGTGGGACAGGACTGTCCCGGTTTTTCTATGGAACGGGATGCATTGGCATCCCGTCCCGTCCCGTCCCGACACTCGGGATAGGGGATGTCCCAAGATGTCCCGATTGGGATGCTGGGACGTTGATGGGACGTCCTGTCCCAACACATGAGATAGTACCCCGTCCCGATGTCCCGTGAGACGTCCTGGGACGTCCCGTCGGGACCTGAATCCTTGGTCTCTGGGGACTTTGCCGATAGTTCTTCATATTTTGCAAGATTTAGATACCTACACCGGTTCAACAAATTAGCTAGTAGATATCTTCACTAAAGCTCTCAACTTTACTTAGTTTTCTACTATATGTTTCAAATTGGAAATAGTTGATACCAGGATTTTCGGTGCCATCCCGAATCGTCTGGTTCGGGGCATACCATGCTGTACCAGCCAAGAACTGGTATGGTTCAGTTCTAAAAAATGGTTTGGGATCCGAACCATAAAAATTGACCTGAACCGGACTGGTATGGGTCAGTTCAGACTGGTATGGCCTGGTTCAGTCCGGTTCGGGCTCGGTTCGAATCCGATTTAGGCCCGGTTCAGTGATCCTTGATTGAAAGAGGGGAGGAAGATAGTTTTTTTCTCAATTCACCATGTACCAGTACAGGTCCTAGTACCGGTTCAACGATCCTTGGTTGATACTCTCCAGTTTGAGGGAGAGTTAGAATTAGGAAAGAGAGTAGTTTATCTGATGTTATTTTCTAGAAAAATATACTGTCTTATTCATATTAGGAGTATTACTGTAGTCCTGTTAGGAGTCACATATTATCATATATAATGATCTTGTATTCTATTTAAAGGCCTATAGGATCCTAATTTCAATAAGATTAACGAAGAACAATCTTTTTCTTCCTCTTAACAAAAAGAATGTACAGGGGCCTATACATAAAAGTATGTTAATCTAAATATGATAATATTCTAGAGGATATTACCTACACTTTTATGATAGGGAATATGGTAATATTCTAGAGGATATTACCTATACACTTTTATGGTAGGGAATATGACAATATTCTAGAGAATATTACTTATTTACTTTTATGGGAAGAAATATGGTAATATTCTAGAAAATATTTTATCTACACTTTTATGGTATACATTAACACTTTCTTATCTAATTAATTTACATAGCAAACCATACAGGCTAATAGACCTGGCCAGGATGAAGGTGGGATAGTCAGGATGAGGATGGAAGTGAGTTTAGGGGCCTAGCCAGGAAGTGAGCTTAGAATTAAACATTTTTGATTGATGACGATATTGGAAAAAAAATTGGAGTGATCCAATAGGGCATACAAGTGCAGATTAGTGGAATAAAAAATTATTTGAGGCTAGACCCTTAGTATATCACAATTCCAATATGTGCAGTCTGTAGAAATGTATTTATTTAAAATGCTTGTTCATTTCCATCCATGTCTCTGTATTCCATAGGCATTATTGCATTTAATAATATTGAGGTGTTTGTTTGCAGTAGCTGCCGACACATATTCCATTAGCTGTGGCTCTCTTGTATGTTTTCCCTCTGTCATTCCTCAGAACATTTATCATAATGTTATGCTCCATGAAAATGATTTGAATGCTAGATGTAGATGTGCCTAACAAAAGCAAAGATTTTCCAGATTTCTTATCATCATCTGTTCTATATTTGTTTCTGTTTTTGATCATCTTCCATTGCAGTATTCATTGCTTCTAAGATCACTAACATATTATTTAAGGCATTAAACCAGAACACTGTTCTCCTCATTATTTGTTTGAAATGGCTCAGCATTCCTTAGGACCTAAATTGAAGAGAAGACGAGATGACTTGGAGAAGGGACCAACTATGGATTTTGCCCCTTATGTTCTACAGCCAACAAATTCATTGCATGTTGATTCCTTGGGTTCTGATTGTCATGGCATCGTAGTTGCCAAGCACAAAAGACATGCGAAGGGCAGTCAAATAAAAAACAGGCAGACCAATGTACAATGTATTTTTGGGGACCAAACTGCTGGCATCACCACTGATACCAATATCTCCTCTACAAAAACTCAACATGATCAGACACTAATCTACCTTTTCACTCTGAGGAACTCATGAGACAACATTCTTGTAATTTGATTTGTCAAACATCTGCATTGGAACAGAAGAAATCTCAATGTAGCCTTAAAAATTGTACAAAATCTGGTAAAGCAATCAAAGCTGAAAACATTTTCCCTTCACATGCAAAAGTGATGCATCATAAACAGGAAGTGTCCTCATGGTCACAGAAGAAATGCAATGCAATCGATTCTAATACTGCGGATGCTTTCAAAAAGTCTTCCGTGCATGGCTTCAGTAACATGTTGAGAAAACACAGGAGATTGTTTAGCTGGCAGCGCCACAGAAAATGCAAGATTAGTTGTTCTGGAGAAAATCTTCTTATAGGAAATAATGGAGGTCCTTCTGGGATGAATCCGGAGCAAAACAGTGATGCAGATTTTAATCATCAGCCTGTAGAATCAGGAGGGCCATTCATCTATGACATAGCCAGTGAATTATGTGATGTGAAGGATCAGGAACTTGCTAGTTTTCCTGCATCTGTGGTAATGGAGGATGCTGAAGCAATTAATAATCTAATTTCTCATTCTGTGCATCATGAAGAGGTGTACCAAGGATATTCACCACCTGCAGAAAGCAGTCGTCATCTGCCTAGAGCTATGTCAGAGGATAAATTTGAAAAAGAATCTCATGCTGGTATTCCTAACTTGAAAGTTCAATCTATGCACTTGCAAGAGACTGACGATATGTTCTCACACAATATCAAAATATTTACTAATTTACAAACAGAATCACCTCCAAATGAGCTTCTTTCCAATTATGTTGGGTCCTTCAAGAACCAGCACATACTTAATAACCATTCGGACAAGGTTAGCCTGATAAATTTGGCAGAATATTTCCTTGATGCTGTCTTAATACATTGTTATAGGATCCAAGTTTGCTCCAGCACTTGCATCCTTCTTAGACTTCCTCCTAACTTGGTTAGCAAATTATGCTTTACACTGATGTTACAGTGGTTATCTTCTGGATTGCATTCATTCTTATTATGTTTGTCAGATGTTTATGATATATATTGATGTTTATAAATTATAATTCAAACACTGAAGTTTATCATGTTCTTAATGATGTAAAAAAAAAAAAGTCTGCATAGATATACAAAGATGTATTATCTACTAATCTTTAGTGCAAATAAATTATGGCACTTTTAGGTGGTTCCATCCAAAATCTTGGACTTTCTTTGATTGGTTTTGTCATGCTAGGTTTATGTGGCTGTAGAATTTTTTATTTAATTTTATTTCTGATTAGTTGCAATTATGCAATTCAATCTATCAGATGCTTGCATAAGCTAGTGTCCCTAGTTGGCATATCCTTTTTTTTTTTTCTTTTTTCTTAGGGGCAGAAAGGTGGGAGCATGTATAATTTTGTTAGCAGCAGAATTAAAAACAATGCAGCAATATGATCAAATCTTGTTAGATCCAGTAATTCTGGTGGAGAACTGGACTTCTGTTCACTGGATTAGGTTGCAGACATCCTGCTTGGAAAACCAATCTACAAGTTGGTTGGCCTTGCATTAGACATGAGAGACATGAGATGTAGCTACATTTTGCAACACTAAATGAGTATCCTGAAGGATAGAGTGCTGAATGTTTCTATCATTTGTGAGCAATGTGTACGTTCATGGAGTCACTTAATCATGATAAATGAAATGGGATAGATGACAGCATGGATGGCGTTCTATGTCTATCATTTTCTTTTTTAGGCTTTTTATCAAGGTTCAAAGTTTTGGCTTAAACTGATCGGATTTTACCCAGACCAAACCGAAATTGACCCAGTTTGGGTTCTTTCGGTTAGTCTTGGTGGAAACTGGCTGAAACTAACAAGGCTGCTTTATCTTATTTTGGTAATTACAACATCATATCTTTACTCTGTATGCAGGTTAGCTACATATTTTCAGTTTTCACTTATTTTTTTTTTCTTTTACTTGAAGCAAAAGAAGAGACGACAAATATGATCCTTGACAAGCTGAGGACTTCGAAAAACTTACTGTAGCACTTTGTAAAGGCTACTGTGAACACTAATTGCAAGACATGTCATATCAATAATATCTTTTTTATAAAGAATAAACATGACATTCTAAAGTGGCATGCATTTAATCAAATAGCTGCTTGATCTTAAAAATACTTGAAGAATTGCCAATTTGATATGATTGTAAGTTATAATAAAAAAAATTAGAAGAGATATGGATGTAATTGGCATTAAAACAGGGTTTGCGGTACCGTTTTGTACCGCCCGGTACGGGGTGTACTATTCCGTACTGTCCAAGTGCCGGACTGTTAAAAAAAACTAAAAAAAAAAAAAATTATATTCCGTACGGTATAGTATTGTACCGTACCGTTCGGTTCGGGCTTGGTTCAGCCTGATTCTGGTCTGATTTGTGCCTAATTCAGGTTAAACAATTTTTTGATAGGAAGAAAAGGAATTTTTTTAAAGTTTTGTGGGCTCGGTACGGGGCCGGTATGGTATGGTACAGTACATTGAGCAACAGAACATACCTTTTGAATAGGATCCGTCTCATGATGTTGCATGCCTTTGAAATTGTCTATTAATTCAATATGAGAGAGCCTTAGCACAATTGCCATTTTCATTGTGTTGCATTAGCTGCTTGAAATAGCATGCTGTTCATAAGGTCAACCATTGTGAGTTGGTTTGTCATCATTGCCTCAACCTTGACATGCAAAAATTACCAATTGGACATCCTACTTACAAAGTATGTATTTGGTGAAGCCAATCTTCATTAAATTTAAACCTCCACATAAGGCAAATCGGTAACTAGTATGAGTAGTTGCTACTCTATGAACTGCCAAGGGCAGTAGACAAAATCAGGGCATGGTCGAGAACTAATGGTGAAATTTGAGCATTCGTCTTGTTGGCTAACAACAAGAGCACAAATTCATAGGCAACACATTGCAAGGTGACTTGGATGATAGAACCATCACCAGTCAATGATGAAAAATCATTGGGAAAAACACAAGGTAGCATAACAACTTGTTCACGTAAAAGAAACTGCAGATTTAGAGAAGAGGTCCTTCCAGCTATCACCATAATTGTCCACTCCATAGAGGCAAAATAAAAAATATAATTTAAAATTAGGCCCTTCTCAACTAACACCCTAACAACCGTTTACATAGGAGAATGTTATAAAAGGTTTTATTAGCAACCACCATAACAAGCTGCTCGTCTATGAGACTTTCAAATTAGTGAACAATGCCCTTGTGAGATATGACCACAATTCGCTTAATATGAGAATGCCAATTTAAGGGCGGTAGGGGTGCAACATGGGTTGGTCTCCACATAGAATTGTCCACTCAACATAGAATTGCTATCCAACTGCTCATTGGGTGGGGTTGGGTTGAGGTTTTTTATAAATTTAGGTTGGGCTTGGGCTCCATAATGCCAACTCAGCCCTAAATTGTGTTGGGTTAGAGTTGGCCTTAAAATTTTCCTTATATCATATGATATGTTTTATACTAAATGTTACATGTTATAATATAATAATATTTAATTCATAATTATAATATTATTTATTTTTTTGTCATAACATGCATTATAAGATGTTTATATGATTAATAATTGCATTAAATATTATAACAATTTTAAAATATATTTATGCAAATTAAAATATTCTACGAGGATTGTTTATTCACTTGAGATTACTTACATTTATTTAGAATTGAACTTAGGAATCAGAATTAGTTGCTCCTAATGATTCCCTAGAATGGATACCTTGGGAATGAGAAAATCATTATGTTTTCTATCCCTGACAATCAAACATGCGATAGAGGAATGATCTTATATAACATCTAGTGATTTGGCTTATCTTTCATAAATTCAGTATATGTACAGAAAGTGGATATGTTTGGTCACCATGTAAAGGCATCTCTAGAATTTTCTCAACCCAACTTATTGTAATAATGAAAGATTAAAAATATGCCATGATAAGTTTTTAAGGTCTATCTCAGTTCCCTACTTTTGTTCATTTATTTTTTTTATTTCAGTCTTACTTCCTACCAAAAAACTACAATTTACACTTTATGTAACTATAGCTAGATGTACCCTACATTATAGTCTTCAAGGTTACATTTGACTTTATGCTCTTTTGACCTTGTTTATGCACATGCAGGTTGCTTCACCTTGCATTTCTTGCTTGATGTTGCGAGCTTCACCAAAATTTGCACTGGGTACTCAAATCAAGAGAAAATATGTCTTTTATAATACATTCTCATCGTCTTATTCTGTTTTCCCAAGAAATTGTATCCTTTGATGCTCAATTGTATAACCTTTGGAGAAGCAATATTGCTTTAGTCACCAACTTAATTTATATCTGGTACATATTATAGGAATGGTCCAACATTAGAATTGCACCTATGTTGGATTTGAGATATTTGTGTATGTATTTGTATTTATACTTGAGACAAGGATTGATAGTTATATTTTAAGGTTTAAGCATATTTTTTTATACCATATATGTATTAGGATAAATTTAGGGTTTTCTGCATAGATATGCATATTTGCTTATTTACTAGAAAATTCATATCCATCCAAAAGACCAAAACTTGTAATTGTGCTGTCGTAAAGGTCTAAAACATCAATGGCACATATACCTAATCAAAATCAAGAAATTGTGCACTTACAAAATCTAATGACTTCAAGTGAAATGTATAATGTCACTATTAAATTTTCACATCAATAAACTGTAATGTACGCAAACTATTGATACAAAGTTTTAGAGATTTTCCTTGAAACTTTTGAAGATTATGTCATCGAGGAAAAAATAGTCTATGAACAAGCTGTCTAAACTTTTAGCCTAAACAAACTAAAGGTAAAATGACAGCATAGAAAGAAAAAAAATGATGGGAAGCAAGGTTCTTCATCGACCGGTACGATACGATACTCAGTATGGATGGAACCAGCATATCAATTTTTTTATTTTTTTGGTTTCTTTTGATCTCAAATTAATTTTTTAGGATTTATTAAATATTTTTAGGTCCAAATAGATCTTTGTTGATGCTAATTGATATTTGCATTACTTTAAAACATTCCTAATTATGTGAAATGTGAATTTGATTTCCTAAAAAAGGAAGTCAAGTAAAGCATTGAATTTTAGAAAAGGAATGATAAAAGTAAGATCATGAATACTAACATGATCAAGAATATCTTTCTAAGACTGGTTTCTTTCTCATTATATTTTTCTTAAAGGCAAGAAGTCATGTAAATTCTCGCAATAATTCACTATTATTACTGGAATCGGAGCAGATCTTTACTCGTTTAGATGTTGTATTAGTTCAATCAATGATAAAAGTGGTCGAGAAACTAGGATATTCATTGATCTGTAGAGCTTCTTCAAGCTTATATTTAAACTCTTCGATGATTTAATGATTGGCATATCTTTTTAACATTAGCTTCTCCTAATTTATCAATATTGGATTCTAGATTGCTCATACTCATGAAAGATCTAATCAATGACATATCATTTTTTACATCAACATCTCCTGTATTATTAATACCTGGTTCATCAAGTGTTGTCCTTTATTATGGATGATTCCTTAGTGGCTGTATCCTCTCATGGAAATCAAGTTAGTTTTGTTTGATTTATTGAATATTTTGATGTTCAAATAAATGTATCCTCAAGACAATTCACCAAAAATTATTACAAAATGCTATATAGCCTCCAACTGTGTACAATATGTTTTAAGAAATTTTCATAAAGCAAGATTACCAACAATTAGTTGAAGAGAAAAGGAGAAATATAAACATAATTACATACCGATATTTAGAATCGGATCGAGTATTGATGTCCATAAATATCGGGATCATTAATGTACTTGGTAGGAAGATTAGTAAATCTCTTTATCCAAGCAGTATAGTAATCCTGTATGCTTATCCCAGGAGATGCATGATGGATTGTGACTCATCCCAGATCTCTTGCTGAGATTTTGATTCTAAGAGGCATCTAGAGACTGATAATATGGCTGTAGGGGCTCATTTGAATAACCGGTAGCAAAATTAAATCCGTAAGATGCTCTGGATTGCATGGGATAATAGCCACTATAAGATATTTCAGAGGTACCATATCCATATGGATATAAGCTACTGGTGCTTGCGGATAAGAGGATCCAGAATACGAGGATGAGCTTGATACGTCCATGGATCCTACTTCATGTGTGAGATCTGTAGCTGTATTGTATCCTGAATGACCTTGCGAAGTCCGTTACATGTCTGACATCGTATTGCCATGGGCTCTATGGTGCACCATGATCCGTATGCTGTATTGCACGAGTAAACTATGACTCATCATTAAATCGAAGATCAATAGTCGACTGCATCTTCTGTCCTCTGATCCCTTCCTGATCACTAGATCCCCAATTATCAGAATAATCACTAGTACTGCTCTCTAGTATCTATAATCAACTGAGTGCTCTAGTGAAGATGCAATTGCCTTTCTTTTTTCTGTCTTTAGGCTGAATCGATGGGGAGGAGAGATGATATGATGTATCTGTTGGAGCCCTGTGAGGAAATTATTGCTTGCTATTGTTCAGCATCCATTCCAGCCTCGCTAGCTACAAAACTGGCTGGCCGTGGGGGTGATCCTAGCTTATCAAGATCTGGCTCCTACTACTAGCTCATGTTCCATCCAATTATCGAATCTTCATCGTCATCAACAAAATTATTCCATTGGATCGGAGTATTTCAGATTAACTTTTTTAATACATTTTAGCCCAATCTTAAATTATAGTATACATATACAAGATCATTGTAGTATTTATATTTTAAATGGTTCCTCTACTTGTAGTGGATAGGACGAAGGTTGACCAGTTGCGCTCATATCTACTCGATAATACTGTTTAGGAGATCTTTATAGCAATATTTTTCAAATATTTTGTTGATCCATTAAAATGCATGCACCATTCAGCTACAAAAGACATCATTTAAAATTTCAGATTCAATAAAATAAAAAACTATTTTGAATCTAATATTAGACTTAGCACCATCAGGATTCATATTTGATTTGCTTCTGATGGCTACATTATTTTCAAAAGAATCTGTGCTCTCTCTAACAAATTGTCTAGGAAAAATAATATTATTATCATGTGTTGCTTGTTGAAGTCACTGTTAATAAAAATCACTTAACAATTTTAACCTAACTTGTTCTTGGCACATAGCCGTGACATCTGAATCGGGCTCCATCTTATATATAACATTATAAAGGGTAGACAAGCTATTTATCCATGACAATATCAGGTATGGAATATTAGAATCTTGGATTTAAATAGTAAGCTGTACATACATTTTCAGAATTAGTAAGCTATACATAACCAGTTCAGCTCGATCCGGTTCGGATCAGTATGGCTTTTTTTCTTTGGTTACTGTGGACTTATGGTGGGGTGGTGGCGCCTTTTTAAAGATCCAGAGAGCTCTCTGAGATCCAGAGAGCTCTCTATTAGAGCTTTGGATGGAAGGCCTCAACCGTTGCTAAAAAATTAATTTTTTTCCGTTTCAAGTCAATCAAATATCAAATAATTCAAGAGAAAGGTAGATTCAAGGTATGTGTAGCTTTCTCTCTCCTTTCCCTCTTTTTTTTGAAATTCATGGAAATAAAAAAATTAAGGAGAAATGCTATCAAATTTTTTTGGGCATGATTTTAAGTATGTTATAGATCTATGAAAGATCTATATAATGATACTAAAATCTTGATTTTTTGTTAAGTATATAATTTTTTAAATTAAAAATTAATTTTAGATTAAAAAATTATTAATAAAATAAAATAATTAATTAAAAAATTATTATTATAGATTATTGTTATAGGACTTGTAAGTTACTTTCATTATAAATTTCATATCGATTTATCAAGTTTTGATATGTCTCATAAATGGTGCTTTACATCTAATATTAAAGAAAAAGTGATCTCTATTTTCATTATCTTAAAAAAATATATGTAGCATCTATGATAGGATCCTATATAAATCTAAGATATATTTTGTATAATATTTTAATTTTTCATATTTTTTAAATCTAAAAAATAAAAAAAATATTTATTTAAATAAAAAATAAAAAAATTACGTTAATAAAGTATTAATTAATCAATATAATTACTGAACTTATGTGCTTTTTAAATATTCAGGAATGGATCCATCGAGGAGGAAAAATGATCTGGAATGTGATATTGGTTGGTTATATGGAAAAATGCTCTCGAATTAGCATCACTGGAGGTCTAAATGGTGCAATGTAGAATTCAAAGGTAGTGGGGTAACGAGATTGAAGTAGTACTTGACTGGTGGCTTTTCTGATATATCTGCATGCCAGTAGTATCCATAGGAGGTCCGTTAGTTGATAAAAAAATATTTTACTGATTTCAAAGCAGGAAAGGAAAAAATATCAAAGAAGAAGGCAGAGGTGGACCGCAGAGCAACAGAACCATCTTTTTATGACTCCAGCGAGTCAGAGGAAGTATCTATTCTTTTTGATGAGGAGGCACAGATGGAGGTTACCATTCAGGCGAGCTTGTATGAGCAGAGGTAGCTAGAGAAGACAGCTAGGTAGAGATAGTGATTTGGACCATCAGCTTTTGAGTTGGAATCAGGATCGGGCTTTACAAGTATTGCAGGAGAGAGTTCAGCAGAATCTCAATCAGAGAGCCCATCAAGAGAGGCACCAGCTATATTGCATCCATGTTAGAAGCTTTTGGCAGTAGAAAGAAGCCTTCTAGGGACATTCTAGCAGGAGCTACCATTCATGATGTTGATCGATATGCCCTTCCTAGTAGAGATTCCAAGCAACAGAGGATTGACAGCATGATGAAAAAGGATAAAAAGAAGGATATGTGGCGGGTCATCGATCCTGGTTTCATTTCAGTTATATCTCAGCGACGCAGTAGACAATCCATATTATTGTTCTGCTATTTCTTTTATATAGGCTATTAGTATAGGTATAGATTTTCTAGGATCGATGGATATTTATGATCAGCTTCTGGACAGTAATAAGGAGCTAGAAAATTGGATTGCCTTCTATCATAGCAAGTGGCCCGTGTATGGATTAAAAGTGATGTGATGGTTGGACTAGTCCTACCAAACGGAGCATCAATTTCTTGACTTATTATGATGGAAAAACTTTTTTCATAAGTCTATTGATGCTTCAAATCAGGTGCACGATAACAGTTATGTCCTCAGATTGATATAGGAGGTGATTGATCAGGTGGGAAAGCAGAATGTCGTGTAGGTCATCATAGTTAATGGACTACGGTAAAGGACTGTAGGGCAGACCTTGATGCAGTAGCGATCATATATTTTTGGATCCTTTGTGCTGTACATTGTATTGACCTTATATTGATGGATATTGAAAAATCCATAAGGTATAGAAGATAGTTGAATTAGCATAGACTATCACCAGATTCATCTATAACCATACATGGGTCTTATTATTGATGAGCTTTACTGGAAAAAAAATATTGAGATCAGGGGTCACACGGTTTGCTACAAATTATATAGCACTTGATAGTCTTTTTGGTAAGAAAGTAGAGCTGCATCAGATATTTGTCAATCAGGAGTAATAGCAAAGTAGATATACCAGGACAAATATTAATAGGAGTAATGTCGAGAATTTAGTGACGAGACAAACATTCTGGCAACGGGCTGAGAGAAAGTAGAGGCTATCAAGCCTCTATATGAGATACTTCGGGTCGTGGACTCTGAGAGATATGCTCAGATGGATTTCCTGTATTACATGATGCAAAGGGTTAAGGAAAAGATTCAAGAGAGATCCAGCACATGCTATTGAGTATATGGGATCATTGATGAACGGTGGAGTTATCAAATAAGTTCGGATTTGCATCTAGCAAGTACACAGTAATTTATGAACTCTCTAAAATTTTAAATTAAATTATATTTATACTAGTACACTTGATTAATTTCTAAAATATATGTGCAGCTTACTATCTGAATTTGAGATTCTAATACTCCATACTGGATATTGCCATGGATGAATAACTTATGTCTGTCCTATGCAATGTTATATACAAGATGGAGCTCGATTCAGATGTCGCAGCTATGTACCTAGAAGTAAGTTAGGTTAAAATTGTTGAGTGATTTTTATTAGCATTAATTTTAACAAGTAGCATATATTAACATTACTTTTTTTTAGACACTTTTTAAGGAGGGCATGATTCTTTTGGATCTACATAGCCATCAGAAGTAGATCAAAGATGAATCCTGGTAGGTACTATTAAATACTAAGTCTAATATTAGATTCAGATTGATTTTTTAATTTTGTTGAATCAAAAATTCTAAATAATTTAATGTCTTTTGCAACTAAATGGTGGATGCATTTTGGTGGATCTGTAAAATATTTAAAAGTTTTTGCAGTTAAGATCTCCTAGATGGTATCATGTAGTGAATGTGAGCATAGCTAGTCTACATTTGGCCTTATCCACTCTAAGTAGAGGAACTGTTTAAAACATAAATGCCTCAACGATCTTATTTATGTACACTATAATTTAAGGTTGAGAATAAAGTACATTCAGGAGGAAGTTGAACTGAAATACTCCGATTCCATTACAAGTACTTATGTTGATGAGGATGAAGATCCAATGATTGGATGGATCGTGAGTCAGCAGTAGGAGCCAGAGTTTAATGAGCCAGGATCGCCTCTTCGACCAGCTAGTTTTGTAGCTAGCGAGGTTGGGGTGGATGTTGAACAATGGGCAACAAGCAATATTCTTTACAAGGCTCCAGCAGATATATCATATTATCTCTCCCCGTCATCTATTCGGCTCAGAGATAGAGAAAAAGGAAAGGTAGTTGCATCTCCATCGGAGTACTTAGTTCATTCACATTCAGACACCAGGGAGAGTGGTCCCGGTGCTTCTTCATATAGTGATCTAGTGATCAGGGATGGGTTAGAGGACAGGAGTGGCAGCCGCCTATTCATTTTCGATTCACTGGTGAGTCATAGTTTAGCCATGCCACATAGGATACAAACCATGGTGCACCAGCTGGTGGACTCTATGGTGACACGATTCTATATTGGCGACGATCTTCGCGAGGTCGTTCAGGACATGATGCAGATGTAGCTGTAGCTCTTGCACGTGGAGTAGGATCCATGAATATATTAGGGTCATCCTCATATTTAGGATTTTCTTACCTGTAGTCACCGGTAGCTTGTGATCTATATGGTCCATATGGTGCATTCGAGACATCTTCTAGTGGTTATTATCGCATGCAACTTGGAGCATCTTACGGATCTAATTTTGCTGCCGGCATATTTGGATGGGCCATTGCATAACCATATCATCAGTCTCTGGAACCTCTTAGAGTCGGGACCTTAGCGAGAGATCTGCGATGAGTTACGATTCATCACACATACCTTGTAGGATGAGTTTATAGGAGTATCATGCTGCCTAGTTAGAGGAATTTACTGATCTTCTTCTATAGTATATAAATGATCCCGATTTTTATAGACATCGATACTCGACCCGATTATAAATATCGATATGTAATTATATTTATATTTTACCTTTCACTTTAATTAATTACTGGTAATCTTATTTTAATTATAATTTTATATCTTATTTTAATTAGAATTAATATATTAGCATTTTTTAAATCTTAAATCCTAAACCTTGAACCCTAAACTCTAAATCCTAAACACTAAATCTTAAGGTCTAAATCCTAAGAAAAACTAAAACAAACCTATAACCCTTAAAAAAATTGGACGTGCTGGTTTATACAGCATGTCCACCATACCAATACTTGGCACGGTACGGTACCGGTACCATACCATACAGGCTTAGTGCCGGTACGGGTCCTAGTATTGGTATCGGGATCCTTGCCGTATTGGTCAAGAACGGTATGGTTCAGCCTTAAAAAATAGTTTAGGACCTGAACTATGAAAATTGACATGAATTGGATCGGTATGGGTCGGTTCGGTATGGTACGGGTTAGTTCGGACCGGTATGGTTCGGTTCAATCCGGTTCGGGCTCGGTTTGGATCTGGTTCAGGTCTGGTTCAGCGATCCTTGCTTGAGAGGGAGGAAGATAATTTTTTTTCAATTCATCAAGATCGGTATTCATACTAGTACGGTATGGTATGGTATGGTATGGTACAGTATTGTACCATACCGATTGCTGACTGGTACGGATTCCGGTACTGGTTCACGATCCTTGGTCTCTTGTATTTTTTTTTGTTCTTCCCATAATGTAATAAAGGAAACCCATCTGAACATATCGTTTTGAGTTCATGGCTTGAAGTATCTTATATAAAGGCTTGATAGCCTTCTTTTACTATCCTCTTGGCTTGTTGTCAGAATGTCTGACTCGTCACTAAGTTCTCCAAAGTGCTCCTCTCAATATTTGGTCTATCTGCTCTGCTGCCATTCTTAATCGAAAATATCTGATGCAATTCTATTTTCTTGCCAAGAAGATTATCAAGTGCTATATAATTCATAGCAAATCATGTGATCTTTGGTTTCAATATTTCTTTTCTTGTAAAGCTCCGCATCAATGATAAGATCCATGTATAGTTGTAGATGAATCTGGTGATACTCTATGCTAATTCAACTATTTTCTGTATCTTATGAATCTTTCTAATATCTATCAACATGAGGTTAATTTAATGTGCAACATAAGGGGTCTAGAAAATATACGGTCTAGAAGCAGTTAGAAGAGATGGCTAGAGAGAGTAATTTGGACCGTCATCTTTTGAATCGGGATCGGGATTGGGCTTTGAAAGTAGTGTAGGAGAGTTTGAGGCATAGTTTAGGAGGACCTCAGTTAGAGTCTTTCAGGAGAGGCACTAGTTGTATTGCATTCATATTGGATGCATTTGGCAATAGAAAGAAATCTACTAGGGACATTCCAGTAGGAGTTACTATCCACGACGTTGATCCACATGTCTTTTCTAGTCGAGATTTCAAATAACAGAGGATTGATACTATGCTAAAAAAGATAAAAAGAAATATGTGGAGGCTATCAAATCCTAGTTTCACTTTAGTCAATTCCTAGTGCACGCAGCAAACAATCCATATTATTGCTCTGCTATTGTATCTGTATAGGCTGTTAGTGCCGGTATAGATCCTACAGGATTGAGGGATATTTATGGTCAGCTTCTTGATAGCAATAAGGAGCTAGAAAATTGGATTCTTCTATTAAAGTAGTTCGTGTATGGATTGATAGTGATATATAATAGTTGGATTGGTCCTATTAGACGAAGCATCATCAACTTTTTGATTTATTGTGATAAAATTTTTTTTATAAATCTATTGATGTTTTAGATCAAGTGCACAACAGGAGTTATTTCCTTTGATGGAGGAAGTGATTGTCAGGTTGGAGAGCAGAATATCATGCAGGTCATCACAGATAATGAAAAACAGTATAGGTTTGTAGGGCAGCTTTTGATGTAGTGGCGACCATATATTTTTTGGATCTCTAATGTTGCACATTGTATTGACCTCATGTTGATGGATATTGGAAAGATTCGTAGGGTGCAGAAGATGAATTAGTATAGAGTATCATTAGATCCATCTATAACCATACATGAATTTTATCATTGACGCGGAGCTTTGCAGGGAAAAAAATATTGGGACCAAGGATTATACGGTTTGCTATGAATTATATAGTAGTTGATAGTTTTCTTGGTAAGAAAGTAGAGCTGCGTCAGATGTTTGTCAGTCAAGAGTGGCAGCAGAGCGGATATGCTAAGCCAAATATTAAGGGAAGTACTGTGGAGAATTTAGTGACGAGACACATTCTAATAGCGGGCCTAAAGGATAGTGGAGGCTATTAAGCCTCTATATATAGTACTTTGGGCCATGGACTTTGAGCGAAATTTTTTAATGGGCTTCTTTTATTACATAATGGAAAGGACAAAGGAAAAGATCCAAGAGACAGATCCAGCACATGTCAATGAGTATATTTGGATCATTGATGGACAGTAGAGTTATCAAATGAGTTCGGATTTGTATCTAGCAAGTAGATAGTAAATCATGAACACTATAAAATTTTAAATTCAATTATATTTTTACAAGTATACTTGACTGATTCTAAAAATGTATGTGTAGCTTACCATCTGAATTCGAGATTCCAGTATTCCATATTGGATATTGCTATAGATGAACAACTTATGTCTGCCTTATGCAACGTTATATATAAGATTGAGCCGGATCTAGATGTCGCGACTATGTGCCTAAAACAAGTTAGGTTAAAATTATTGAATAATTTTTATTAATGGTAACTTCAACAAGTAATACATGATAATATTTTTTGTAGACAATTTTTAGAAAGAGCAAAGATTTTTTTATCCAATTTAGCCATAAAAAATAAATCAAAGATGAATTCTGGTAGTACTAATAAGTCTAATATTAAATTTAAAGTGAATTTTGAATTTGCGGAATCTGAAATTCTAAATGATTTAATGTCTTTTGCAGCTGAATGGTAGGTGCATTTTGGTGCATCAGTAAAATATTTGAAAAAACTTTCTGTTAAGATTCTTTTCTAAATGGTATCATCAAGTGGATGTTAGCGTAATTAGTTGACCTTTAGTCTTATCCATTCAAAGTAAGAAACAATCTAAAATAGAAACACATCAACGAACTTGTATATGCATACTCTAATTTAAGGTCGAGGCTAAAGTACATTGAAAAGAATATTAATTTGAAATATCCGATCTGACTACGAGTAATTATGTTGATAAGGATGAAGATCCAATGATTGGATGGGTCATGAGTTAGCAACAAGAGCTAGAGCTTGACGAGCCAGGGTTGCCTCCTCGACCAACCAGTTTTGTAGGTAGCGAGGTTGAGATGGGTCTGAATAATGGTCAAGCAGCAATACTCCTTACAGGGATCTAATAGATGCATCATATCATCCATCCTTTTTATCTATTCGATCTAGAAACAAAATTGAAAGGTAGTTGCATCTTTACTTGAGTACTCAATTGATTCAGATTCAGATACTAGGAAAAACAGTGCTAGTGATTCCTCTGATGGTTGGAGATCTAGTGATCAGGAAGGGTTTAGAGCAAGGTTCTCCGAACCGTGCCGAACCGGCCAGTTCGGGGCGTACCGAACCGGATCGGTGGCCGGCCGGCACGGTTCGGCCATATATTTAGGTTCCCACCCCCAAAAAAATAAAAATAAAAAAATATATGTATACCGTATCGAACCGGGCCCGAACCGGTGCTGAACCGGTCGAAATGAGGACCGAACCGCTCGGTTCGAACCCGGTTCGGCTCAGTTCGGGTCGGTTCGGGTTGGGGGGGCTTTTTCTTGTTTTTTGCCACATGGCTACAGTAGCCATGTGACATGTGGGGTGGGGGGGCTGTATCTGAAAGCTCTTAAGAGCTTTCAGTTTAACAACAGAGAGCTCGTAGAAAGTTGTCTGTTCGTTATTTATTCTGCGATGAAGCTTTTAAAAAAAAAATTTCAATCAATTTCAACCAAATCAAACATCTAGAAGTCGAAGAGAAAGGTAGAATCAAGGTACGTATGCCTTTCCTTTTCTGTATTTTTCTATTTCGTCTCGTTTTTTTTGTTAAAATCCGTGCAAAATAAAAATTAGGAAGAAATGCTGTCAAAATTTATTTGTTGGCTATGATTTTAGAGTATGTGGTAGATGTAGGATAGATCTATACAATGATACTAAGATCTTGATTTTTGTTAAGTATAATTTTTTAAATTAAAAATTAATTTTGGATTAATAAATTAATTTTAAAAAAATAATTAGAAAAAAACTGTAATTATAAATTATTAATCTAGGGCTCATAAGCTACTTTCACTGTAAATTTCATGTCGATTTACTCAAGTTTTGATACGTCTTATGAATAGTGCTCTAGGCCTTTAATTGAAGAAAAATTGACTTTTAATGCATTTCTAGGATCTTAAAAAAATATATATAGCATGTGTTGCTGTGCTAAACCCTGGACTGGGCTTGCTTCGTTGCGGTAGAGAGCTCCCTGGTCGGACAACCTGCAAAAGGTCCCCTTGGGCGCCGGAGGTGCTCCGGCGGGGGACACTCCGATGCTTAAGTTAGCTAGGGGTTTTGGAGCAACAGAGTGGAGAGAATCAAAGAAAAGCATAGAGTGGAAGAGAAAGAGCCTCTTACCCCCGTGGAGGTCCCCTGAGCACCTTTTATAGGCATGAGATGCTGCCAAAATTCGTTAGAGGGCAGAGACGAAGTCTCGGATCTGCCCCTGGGAGAATCAAGGAGATGGCCAGGTGGCACAGGGTCGTGGCCACGTCGTGGAACCTGTTGCAACAGAATTCCGGTACCAGCTGGAGGGAACTCTCTAGAACCTTCAGGCGATTCCTTGGACGCGGATGAACCCGACGAGCTGTACAAATGTAGGTCGGCCAGCCTCAAGTTGGTCGGCCCTTAGGTGGTCGGCTTCCCTGGAACAATAGTCCAACGGCCAATCAGCTCGTGAGCCCTCGGTGGGGATGCATCAGGGCCTCTGTGGAAGCCGACCGGCGGGGGCTTCAATCTGCCTCAACCGGCCGAATGCCTTGTTCTGCTCAATCTCGGTTCTGACCGGGCGTATATAACAGTTGCCCCCCGCTGTTGAGCTTTGAGGAGGCACGTGACCTCGAAGTGCAGCAGCATAATTGTTGGTGCAGATCGCGCCCGTACGGGTCTGATTCGGGATCGTCGCGACGGGTCGCTTCAAATCTTCCCACGATTGGCCTCCTGGACAGATGTCGCCCCTCACAGGAACAGGAGCAGTCAGACCTACCCAGTACAACGGTTGTACCAGCTTCTGCACCTGTCGTTCCGGATACAGAAGGGCCCTTAGGGGGCAAAGGAAAATGAGCGGCGGCAGAAGAGGCCGACAAGGAGGGGGCCGAAGAAGGATCGGACGACGAGGCTCGCCAAGAGGAGTTCCAACATTGGAATGCTCTGGACCACCCCCGGAGAGCGCGGAGCCTGCTTAGAGGGGCGATGACCGACTTCGATTGGGAACGGTCAATCCAAAGGAACCTGAGTGATGTGGCGGTGGGGTCCTACCGCAATCTCATTAGGGTAAGGCACTTCACTTAACCCTTTGCAACTTATTCGATTCTTTGGCCCCCTTTCTCCCTTCTTTTTTCGGCTCTAACTTAGTTTTGTGCCCGCAGCTCCTCCACGACATTTCTTTGATGGACGACGGTATCGGTCGAGTGATCCATTCGGCCAAAACCTTCGCCAAAAGGGTGCAGGAGCTAGAGGCCACTTACGTTGCCATGGAGGTAACTCAGGCCGCCCTGGAGGCGTCCTTGAAGTCTGTGGAGGAGAAGTTGTCGGCCGCTCAAGCAGAGGCCGAATCATCGAAGGAGGCCCTGAAGAAGGCAGAGGGCCGACTGGCCGATCTGGAGGCCAGGCTGAAGAAGAGGAAGGCGAAAGTGGCCTCCCTCACGCACCGGTTGCAGGAAGAAGAGGGTCGGTTCCTGGAGGCCGACAAGAGAGCCCAGGCTGAAAGGGCCATGGTGGTGCGGCTGTCGGCCCAGCTTGAGGAAGCCAGGGAGCATGCCGCAAGGTAGGCCCAAGAGGCGGTGACGGCGTATAAGGCCTCCTCCGACTTCGACGAGGAGTCGAAGAGGCGGCGTCGGACTTCTACCAGGAGAGCTACGATGACTGCATGAAGGTGGCCCTCCTTTTCCTGGAGCTAGACTTGTCGGGTGCGGAGTTGAAAGGGCCTCCAGAAGAGGGAGAGCCCCAAGACGAAGGGGAGGTGGAGGAGGCCAGGGTTGAGATAGAGGTAGCAAGTGTCCCGGTCGAATCCCCTAGCGTCGTAGTCCCGGCCGTCCTTCTAGATGTAGCAAACGGGGCCGAAGCTTGGGCCCCCGATACACCTTCCGTGGGTCCGACCTAGGGGTTTGTAAAGGTCCGACCCATCCTTTGTAAGCATCTGCTTTTGAATATAATGAAAGATGTTACCTTTGTCTTATTTATGTATGTGCTGGGCTTGATGTTCTCTCCAAATTTTTTTAAGTCTTGTTAGTCGGCTTCTTTGTACCATAAGTTACTTTCTTTTTCTTCCAAAATTTTTTCAAGTAATTCCGGTCGGCTTTTTGAAGTCCAGTTTGAATAGTTAGGGAAACTTCCAAGTATTCTCGGTCGGCCTTTTGAAGTCCGAAGCAGGAAGGTTGGCAACTGTTTAGTTCGGACTCATGAACCAGGAGATTTGCTCCCGGTTTGCTTCGTCAGGTGGTTCAGGTTCGCCATCTGTTCATCGCGTGATCCCACCTAGGCCACGCGCGGCGATTGTCGATCGGAGTCGGACTCTCGGAATGGGCCGCCCTAGGGCCTCTGCCGACTGGGGTCGGACTTTCGGAATGGGCCGCCCTAGGGCCTCTGCCGACTAGGGTCGGACTTTCGGAATGGGCCGCCCTAGGGCCTCTGCCGACCGGAGTCGGACTTTCGGAATGGGCCGCCCTAGGGCCTCTGCCGACCGGGGTCGGACTTTCGGAATGGGCCGCTCTAGGGCCTCTGCCGACCGGAGTCGGACTTTCGGAGTGAGCATGAAGGAAATTGCAGACTTTATTGATAGTACTTGTGAAGATTGTCTACATTCCACGTGCGTGATATTTGCTGCCCGTCCAACTGCTCAAGCCGGTAGGTTCCGGGCCGGATTACTTCATTGACTCGATAGGGGCCCTCCCAATTAGGAGAAAGCTTTCCTTGCTCGGTTGGTCTTGAAATCTCCATCCTCCGCAAAACCAAGTCCCCAACCTGGAAGGTTCGTGCCTTAACCCTCGAATTGTAATATTGAGCCATCTTCTGCCGGTAAGCTGCCATCTTCATGCTCGCTCGTAGCCTGGTCTCCTCCAGCAAATCCAGGTCGGCTCTTCGCTGCTCCGAGTTGGTTGGCTCGGTGAGGTGGTCAACCCGCAGGTATTGCAAAGAGATTTCTACGGGAATGACCGCCTCACTCCCGTAAGTCAAGTTGAACGGAGTTTCCCCGGTCGCCGTCCGAGCAGTGGTCTGATATGCCCACAATACGGAATAAAGTTCTTCCACCCAAAGTCCTTTGGCCTCATTTAGCCGAGTCTTCAACCCATGCAAGATTGTCCGGTTGGTGACCTCAGCTTCTCCGTTAGATTGCGGGTGGCCGACCGAGGTGAGCCGATGAGAAATGTGGTACTGCTGGCAAAAATCTCGAAACCTTGAGTTATCAAATTGTCTTCCATTATCTGTGATGATCGTCCGTGGGATACCGAATCTGAAGATAATGCAATTTCGGACGAAGTTCTCCACCTTGGCTTCTGTTATCTGCGCCACTGCTTCTGCCTCCACCCACTTGGTAAAGTAATCAATGGCCACGAGGAGGAATTTTCGTTGGCCAGACGCTGGGGGAAAAGATCCCAGGATGTCCATGCCCCACTGGGCAAATGGGCACGGCGCTACAAGCGGGGTCAGCTGACTGGCGGGCCTCCTCTGGATCCCCGAGTACCTTTGACACGCGTCACACTTCTACACGAAGTCTGATGCGTCTTTCTGAATTGTGGGCCAGTAATATCCTTGCCGAATAATTTTGTAGGCCAGGGATCTTCCTCCAAGATGGTCGCCGCAAATGCCTTCATGGACCTCCCTAAGTGCATAGTCTGCATCGGTCTGCCCCAAACACTTCAACAATGGCTGTGAGAACGACCGCTTGTAGAGAGTTCTGTCGAGAACGACGTATTTGGAGGCCGTCGAGCGTACACGCTTGGCTTCAACCGGATCGTCCGGAAGGGCGCCTTGGGCCAAGTACGGATCGGGTCCATCCACGATGCCCCCTGGCTAACTTGATGGATGTCGGTCGTCTCTTCCGCAATGCTTGGACGCTGTAAATGCTTCACAAAGGTTCGGTCGGAGGTGCCGACCACAGCCGTGGCTAGCCGTGACAGAGCATCCGCCCGGGAGTTCTGCTACCGAGGGATGTGGAGAATCTCGAAAAACTTGAGCAAAGACGTAAAGCCTCGTACCTTGTTTAAGTACCTAGCTAGGGTAGGGTCCCTCGCTTTGAACTCGCCGTTCACTTATTGACTACCAACTGGGAGTTAGAGAAGGCCCGGATTCGGCTGATACCCAACTCACCAGCTATCTTCAGCCCCGCAAGTAAAGCTTCGTAGTTCGCCTGGTTGTTGGAGGCTTGAAATGCGAAATGTAGGGCATACTCTAAACATTGTCCATCGGGGTCGGCTAAGATCAGGCCCGCCCCGCATCCGGCGAGATTGGAGGCTCCGTCTACGTGGAGAGTCCAGGTAGGCTCGGACCCTCCAGCTGGATCAGTCCCAGGTACTTCAGCAATTGAAGGGGCGGCCTCCGTCCCCTAGGTGCACTCTGCAATAAGATCAGCAATTACCTGGGCCTTCAGGGCCGACCGGGATCGAAAGGAGATGTCGAACTCGCCCAGCCTGACGGCCCACTTGGCGAGCCGTCCAGAGGTGTCTGGACTTCGGAGGATCACCTTGAGGGACTGGTCGGTCAGTACGACGATCGGGTGCGCCTGGAAATAAGGCCTGAGGCGCTTCGCCGCCATGATCAGTGAGTAAACCAATTTTTGGACCTTGGGGTACCTTGTCTCAGCATCGTGGAGGACTTTGCTAATGTAATAGACAGGCTTCTGCTGGCAGTCTTCCTCTACCCGCACAAGGACAGCACTGACGGCTTCGTCGCAGGCCAATAGGTATAGATATAACACCTCCCCCTCTATTGGTTTGGCCAACAGCGGGGGGTTCTTCAAGTAATCCTTCAAGGCTTCGAAAGCTAATCAGCACTCGTCGGTCCACTGAAAATGGTCCGACCGGCGTAAAGTTCTGAAGGACAAAGACTTCTCAGCCGACCGGGAAATGAAACCGCTGAGAGAGGCGATACAGCCTGTGAGCTCCTGCACTTGCTTCTTGCTGGTCGGATGTGACATGTCCATGATGGCCCTGATTTTCTTAGGATTGACTTCAATCCCCCTCTGGGTGACCAGGAAATCGAGGAATTTCCTAGAGGTCACCCTAAAGACGCACTTAGCAGGATTTAACTTCATCCGATGACGTCTAAGCACGTCGAAGGATTTCTGCAAGTCTCTGATGTGGTCGGTCCTTTGGAGGCTCTTAACAATCATGTCGTCAACGTAAGCCTCTATATTTCTTCCAAGCTGCCCTTCGAAGACTCGGTTGATCAGCCGTTGGAAGGTAGCGCCCGCATTCTTCAGGCCAAAAGGCATCATCCTGTAACAATACAACCCCCTATCCATGATGAAGGCCGTCTTCTCCTCGTCTTCGGGGTGCATCCTGATCTGGTTGTACCTCGAGAACGCGTCCATGAAGCTCAATAGCTGGTGACCAGCCGTGGCATCCACCAGCTGGTCGATCTTTGGTAGGGGGAAGCTGTCATTCGGACAAGCTTTGTTGAGGTCTGTATAGTCCACACAGATCCTCCACTTTCCACTGGCCTTCTTTACCATAACAACATTAGCAACCCATTCTGGATAGTGGGATTCCCTAACAAACCCGATGTCAAGGAGTTTTTTCACCTCTCTTCAATGGCCCTTTGCCTCTCGACGGCAAAGCTTCTTTTCTTTTGCCGAACGGGCCTATACGTCGGATCGACCTTGAGTTGGTGAGTAATGACGTCCGACGGGATGCTTGGCTTGTTTGAGGTCGACCAGGCAAAGACATCAGCGTTGCTCCTTAAGAACCCTATCACCTCCTGCTGGGCTTCTTCGCTTAGCGTACTCCCAATTTGAAGCACTTTAGTGGGATCATCCTCTCTGAGTGGAACAAACACCACCTTTTCGACTAGCTGACCGCAGTCATCAGCCTTGTCCCTGGGATCCAGTTGTTCGAGTGTTGGGCGCTCCTCCAGCTGCCTATCATGAATGGCCAAACATTGCCTGGCCATCCTGCGGTCTCCCCTCAGTTCCCCAACCCCGTTGTGAGTTGGGAACTTTGCCAGTAAGTGGTAAGTGGATACAATGGTGCGGAACTTGTTAAGAGCCGGTCGGCCCAAGATGGCATTGTATGCTGAGGTCGTACGGATGACCACAAAGTTGATGGGAAAAGTCCGTTGGCAAGGTTCTGTCCCAAGGGTTACGGGTAAGATAATTTCTCCTTCTACCTCAACGGAGTTTCCCCCAAAGCCAGTGAGTGGCATCAAGGAGTCCCGCAGCCTTGACCTAGACAAATTCATCCAAATGAAGGCATCATACAGCAAAACTTCCGCATAGCTTCCATTGTCAATAAGGATACGTTTTACATCATAACTGGCAATGATTGCCGACACAACAACAGGGTCGTCCCCTGGGAGATGTGGTTCCAACAGATCTTCATCAGAAAAACTGATTATATTAGACCCTGGGCCTTTTCACAATATCTTGGCTCCATCCGTAGCCTTGGTCGGACCTTCGGTGCAACATGCCTACACCTCCGCCCGTCGGACGCTGATTGGGGAGCTCGGCCTCTTCAGGTGGGTTTCTGATAGTGGAGGCTTCAGCCCGATCCCGGCGGGGACGGACGTATTTGCTCAGGTACCCTCTCCTGATGAGGTCTTCGATAGCGTCCTTCAGTTGGAGGCACTCCTCAGTATCGTGTTCATGGTCCCTATGGAACCGACAATACTTGTTCCTGTTCCTGGCGGCAGGGGGCCCCCTCATTGGTCGAGGCTTTTGGAAGTAAGCCTCGTTCTCGATTTCCATGAGGATTTTCTCCCTCGGGAGGGAGAGGGGCGCATAGGTCTCAAACTTCTTAAAGAGATCTCTCGGCTTCGGGCTTTGGCGCCGAGTAGGTCGGCTGTTGTCGCCGGGAGGTCAGACTGCGAGAGCTTTATCGCTCCGCTTAGTGGCTGACCTCCCCTCAGCTTGGCGGCGGCTTGCAGATTGCTCCTCTGCCAGGGCGTACTTGTGGGCCCTGGCTAATAGCTCGGTATAGTCCTTTGGAAACTTTTTGTCCACGGAAAATGTAAGCCTGGACGATCGGAGGCCTCTCTTGAAGGCGGATATTGCTATCGCCTTGTTCAAATCTGGGACTTCCATGGCCGTTGAATTGAAGCGGGCCATGTAGTCCCGGAGAGTCCCCCTCCTGGAGTATGAGGAAGAGGCAGTCGGTGTTTTTCGGGGCTCGACTGCATGTCCTGAAATGTGAAAGAAAAAGAGTCTCAAGTTGGGAAAAAGACCGGATCGTACCTGGTCGGATGGCCGCGAACCATATCCGGGCGGCCTTTTTTAGAGTGGCTGGAAAGGCGATACAGTGGAGGGCGTCAGAAGCGTCCTGTACCATCATATGTGCTTTGTAAGTGCCTAAATGATCCAGTGGGTCGGTGGTACCATCATAGGGTCCACTTGGGGAATCTTGAAGTGTCGGGGAATGGACTCCCCCAAGATCTCGGCAGAAAAAGGCGGGCGGGTGTCATAGGCCTGCCCCCCTTCGGCCTTCTGCCGTTCGATAATCTCCGCCTTGCGCTCTTCTATGCGCATGATCTTACTGCCGTAGTCATGCGGGTCTTCAACAGGGCGTCGATCGTCGAGGGGAGCAGAGTCAGCGAAAGATGGGGAAGCCGACCTCGCCCTCTTCCCGCTAGCATGAACCCCCAAAGATCTCCGGGGCTCCGGAGCAGCATGGGAGAGAGGGGGCGGCTCCTCCGGCTGCGGACTCCCCCCGGGAGCTGGTTGGTGGTTGATGCAGGACGCCACGGGCGGCTGCCGTCGGTCTTCAGCCGCTTCCTGAAAATGCTGGACCACTGAGGCAAGTGTTTCGATGCGGTTTACCAGCATTTGGAATTGCTGCAGCCCCAGAATGATGGTGGGCTCGGCAGCGGCGATCGTGGCGTCCTCGCGGAGTACTTCAGGCCTGTGGAGGGAGTGCCTCCCTTTAGCGGAGAGTTATGATTCATCACGCATACCTCCTGCGATGAGTTATGATTCATCACGCATACCTCCTGCGATGAGCTTAGAGGAGTATCATGCTGCCTGGCTGGAGGAATATATCTATCTGCTTACGGAGTACATAAATGATTTTTATATTTTTGGACATCGACTCTTTACCTGATTCTAAAAATTGGTATGCAATTATATGTTTATGCTACATTTCACTTTAATTAGTTGCTGATAATCTTAGTTAAATTATCATTTTATATCTTATTTCAATTGAAACTAGTCAAGGTACATATCTTAATTTCTAAATTTCAAGCATTTAGGACTTTTAAACACTAAATCCTAAACCCTAAATTATAAACCCTTAGAAAATAAAATAAAAACCTTAAAATTCCGTAATTAATAAAAAAAAATTTTAAAAAAATTTTGGGCGTGCCTGTTCAAACTGGTACGCCACGCCGTATCGTATGTCGGCACGGTACGATACCGTACCGGTACCGGCCGGCCACTGGTACGGCTCCCGGTACCGGTACCGGGAACCTTGGTTTAGAGGATAGGAGACGTAGTTAGCTATTGATCTTTGATTTACTGATAAGTCGCAGTTTACTTATGCGACACAGGATACGAATCATGGTGCATTAAGAGCTCGTAGCGATACAATTCCATACAGGTGATGGGTTTCATGAAATCGTTCAGGATACGATGCAGTTGCAGATCTGCTACATGAAGTAGGATCTATGGATGTAGCAGGATCATCCTCGTATTTTGGATGCTTATACCTGCGGGCATCGGTAGCTTATGATCCATATGGATATAGATATGGTGCATTCGAGATATCATCTTTTAGTAATTATTATCTCATGCTGCCCAGAATATCTTACGGATTTGATTTTGCTGTTGGTATATTTGGATGGACCTCTCCATAGTCATATCATCAGTCTCTGTATACCTCTTAGAGTCGAGATCTTAGCGAGAGATCTACGATAAGTTAGATCTATGATGCATACTTTTTGGGATGAGCTTACAGGATTACAATATTGCTTGGTTAAAGGGGTTTACTGATCTTCCTATTGAGTACATTAATGATCTCAGTATTTATGGACATCGATACTCGACTCGATTCTAAATATCAGTATGTAATTATTTTATATTTCTCCTTTCTCTCTAATTAATTGCTAGTAATCTTAGTTTATAGAAATTTCTTAAAAAATATGTAGCATAGTTGGAGGCTAGATAACATTTCGTAGTGGTTTTAGCAAATTAGTCTTGAGGTTATATTTATTTGAATCTTAAACCATTCAATAAATTAAAAAAAACTGATTTGATTCTCATGAAAGGATATAACCACTAAGGAATCATCATCCATAATAAAGGATAATATTATTGAACTAGGTATTAATAATTTAGGATATGCTGATGTTACAAATGATATGCCATTGATTGGATCTTTCAGGAGTATGAGCAATCCGAAGTCTAGTATTGAGGAATTGGGAGAAGCTGATGTTAAAATAGATATACCAATAATTGAATCATCGAAAAGTTTAAATATAAGCTTGAGGAAGCTTACAGATCAATGAAATTTCTCAGTTTTTGGACCACTTCCATAATTGATTGAACTAATGCAAACATCTAAACGAGTAAAGATTTGCTCCGATTCTAGTAATATTAGAGTGAAATATTGCTAGAATTTACTTGACTTCTTGTCTTGGAAAAAAAAGAAATATATGGAAGAACCCCATCCTAGAAAGGATTCTTGACCATGTTAGTGTTCATGATCCTATTCTTGTTATTCCTTTTCTAAAATTTAATTCAATTCTTTATTTGGTTTCGTTTTCTAGAAAATCAAATTCATGTTTCATATGATTAAGGATGTTTTAAAGTGATGGAAATATCAATTAACATCAACAGACATCTATTTAGACCTAAAAAGCAAAAACATTTAATAAATCCTAAAAATTTATTTGAGATAAAAAAAAAGCAAAAAATTTTGGCATGCTGATCCAAACCGGCACACCTCACCGTATCGCATGTCGATGCGGTATGGTACTGATATCGTACTATACCGGCCGGCTACTAGTACGGGTCCTGGTACTGGTGCCAGGAACCTTGGTACATGTAGTCCATTGGTATTTTACTATTATCCAAATAAGGTTCATCTTTTATTGTTCTTTTAATTCACATCATTACCATAAGCAAAAATTCATGGCAACATTATTTATGAACCAGGGCTGCAACTTGGGGAGGTTGGGTTAGGTTGAGGCTAAACCTAACCCAACCCAACTCTATATCTCCCAAGCCTAACACACCTTAGGTTGGGATTTCTCCAATTGAACTCAACCACTCCTTAAGCTAAATTGGGGTTTGGTTGGAGTAGGATTTGATTGGCTTAGGTTGGATTGCATTTGCAATTTAAGATTGGGGAAAGGTTTAGACATTTTTTTAGGTTAGTTTTGGGCTGTCTAGGATCTTGTTTGTGCATTTACATGATTCTACAACTTAATGAGGCTGAAAAATATGTAGTCAAATGAAGCATCCAAGTATTTTATGAAACATAAATATAAATTCTATATATTTGTTGGGCTGGATTGAGTTCTTCAGGTTTCAGTGGGATTAGGGTTGGGTTCTGGTCACATTTAAGCTTGACATTAATCCAACACAACTTGGGGTTTCCTTTGGCTTTCTGAGCAAAAGCCCAACTACCCTACCCAAGCTCACCAAACCTACAGATTGTGATGGCTAGGCCCAACGTGCATCACTCTTTTCAATTATTTCATGCGTATTTGGTGAAATCTTGATGACTATTAGAAAAAGATGATAGGAAGACTTGCCACATGCCTATAAAATATAGGGAAAGCCTTATGTCATCAATTGGAAATCGCTAGAAATCTCAATTAGCCTCCTTTTACCATCTAATGGAAGGCCTCTACTTTTTAGTGTCTTCAAGTTTCCTTTCATACAAAATTCTTTCCTTGCATCAACCCTATTGAAACTATGTCCACACAAGGTGATATTTTGTCTCCATTGCACATCTCCAGGTGGTCGTCACACTTTTTTTTCCAGTTTTGTCTACCCAATTTCCTTATTAAACTGTGGGAACATTGGGCTTTGATTTTAGTGTTTTTTCCTTGATATGCCTTCACGCTCTTAAGATATCTTGACCAGGTTGAAACCAAACAACTCTGGTGCACTTTCTCTTATGAAGCATATTTTTGGGTTTCATAATGAACATCTCAAGTTGGTGCCATGTATTAGTTGCAATGGCTTTTCTGCCATCAAATCCAAATGCTTGTAAGTATGACAATCCACGATCTAATCTCTTTTAGTTAGAAGATACTTCTATGCTTTAGGTCTTTCAATTGAATATTTCATGCTATTATGGGCCATCTATAACAGTTCTTATTTGCTTGTCATTGAAGATCTATTAGTTTTAGTTTCTCTTAGACTCAGAAGTATGTTTACTTTCATTCTCTTGTTCATCCATGGCTACCTAACTATGTTAGTCTCATGCAGCTAAAGATTGAAAGTACATATGTTTGATTACTATTTACATAATCTCTGTTTGCCGTGCCATGCCGAGCTGCTCGGTTCGGGGCATATTGACTTGTGCAAGGTCATAACCGGTATGAAAACACGTTCCAAGTTGGTATAGGCCTTGGGTATGTACCAACCTATATTTAGCTAAACTATAATGTGCTGACTAGTACCACCCAAAATCAGGGTGCATAACCTTTACCACTAAGTTTTGGGTGGTACCATGATAAAGTGTGAGAAAAAGGGCTTAGGAGTTGTCTCGGTATTGATTGCATATTATACCATATTGACCTGGCAATGTAAGAGCATGGTACCCAATACTGAGGTTATAGACCTTACTAGTTGTGGCAAGACAAGCACCCTGACAGTCTAAGGTACAGATCGACTTTTTGGTTGTTAAGATCTTAGTTTATAATGCTATTCTTGGATGATGGGGACTAAATGCATTTCAAGCCATAGTCTTAACATACCATCTGATGGTGAAATTCCCAACAAAGTAGGGGCTTGGTATACTCTGAGGAGACCATGCCTTGGCGCGGCAATGCTACATAGCTGCCCTGTGAGAAGTGAAGAAACCCCAAGCTCTTCCTGTTGAAGGAGTGGACACTTGAGATGATCTTGCTAAGGAGCATGGTGAACCACAAGAGGACTTATTTGAAGTTCCTCTAGAAGATGGGAACAAGGAGCATATAGTTTTGATCAGATTGAACTTGGATGGATTAATTAAATATAATCTTGTTACCTTTTTGCAGAACACCAATGTTTTCGCTTGGTCACCTGCTGATATGCCAGGTATTGATCTGGAAGTGATGATGCATCGGTTGAATGTGGACCTATATACCAATCTATTAAACAAGAGAAGCAGAGTTTTGTTCTAGAGTGGCAAAGGACGATTGCCAAGGAGGTGGACAAGCTAGTTGGTGCTGGATTTATCATAGAAGTGACATACCCAGATTGGCTTGTAAATATGATTTTGGTAAAAAAGGTGAATTGGAAGTGGCGAATCTGCATAGACTTCATCGATCTAAACAAGGTTTGCCTAAAGGATAGCTACCTACTTCTTTGGATAGACCAATTGGTGGATGCGATCTCGGACCATGAGCTCATCTTCATGGATGCCTTTTCTGGTTAAAATGAAATCCAGATGGTACCTGAGGATGAAAAGAAGATATCTTTTACCGACTAGGATCTTTTTTTGTTATAGGGTCATGCCCTTTGGCTTAAAGAATGTAGATGCCACCTACCCATGATTGGTCAATAAGATCTTTAAAGTTTAGATTGGATGGAATATGGATGTATACGTAGATGATATGCTGGTTAAGAGCCGTGCCTTAGCAAATCACATTAATGACCTTAAGAAGACCTTCACTATCCTGCATTGATATTGGATGAAGCTTAATCTAGCTAAGTGTGCTTTTGGAGTTACCTTGGAAAAGTTCCTTAGGTTCATGGTCTCTCATTGAGGCATTGAAGCCAACCTCGAAAAGATTCGAGCTTTGCGAGAGATGAACCCGTTGAGATCGATAAAGGAAGTTCAACACCTAACTAGAAAAGTAGCTACCCTAAATTGGTTTATCTCAAGGTTAGTCGAGCGATGTCTCCTTTTCTTTAATACTCTCAAGTAGCCAAAGGATTTCCAGTGGATTGATGTGTGTTAGGCAGCATTTTAAGAATTGAAAAGCTATCTTAGCTCTGCACCACTTCTCTGCAAACTATAGCCAAATGAAGAGTTGTACTTATACCTGCTGGTTTCTTCTATCGTAATAAGTTCAGTGCTTGTATGGAAGGGAAGGTCCAAAGGCCAATCTATTACATCAGTTAAACTCTTCACGATGCAAAAATCAAGTACACAAGGCTTGAAAAATTAATTTTTTCTCTTGTTACTTTGGCAAGTAAGCTCTGACCATTTTTGAAAAATTAATTTTTGCTCTTGTTACTTTGGCAAGGAAGCTTTGACCATTTTTTTAGGTTCACACAATAATCCTCCTTACTGACCAACCCTTGAAGCTCCTATTGCGTCTGCCCGATATGTTGGGTCTGATAGCTAAGTGGGTGATTGAGCTTATGGAGTTTGATATCAAATTCTAGTTCTGACCTTCTATAAAGGCACAAGTATTAATGGAGTTCATTTTGGAATGTACCATTCTAGAAGAGGAGCCAGTAAAGGACCAAGAGAAGCGAGGTCCTAAAGGTCAGTACTCAGTAGACTATGTTTGTGGATGGATTTTCTAGCTTGGTCGGTTCAGGAGTGGGATTGATTCTGGTTAGCCCTAAGGGAGGTGTCATCAAATATTCTTTATGCTTTGAATTCCCTATCACTAACAAGGAAGCCAAGTACAAAGCCCTTACCACTAGACTTAAAATGGCAAAAGAATTAGGAATACGATGCTTAAAGGTTTATAGCGATTCACAACTAGTGGCCAAGCAAGTTCGGGATAAATATGAAGCTTGGGAGGAGAATATGAAGTACCTATAGAAGTAATTGATTTAACCTTCATCTTTGAAGATTTTGACATATAGCATGTATTTAGATTGGAGAACTCTCAGGCCGATATGTTGTCCAAGCTAGCAACTTCTGCACCATCCAAACTTTATAAAAAAACTTTCTTTGAGATATTAGAGAAATCTGTAGTTGAGTTTGCTCCTGTGCTTCAGGTCAATCCTGAACCTAGATGGATCAACCCTATTGCTTGGTACCTTGGAGAAGGGGTGCTCCGTGCCGATCACAAACAAGCTCAGAAAATAAGATATTAAGCACCTCATTATATTCTGCATGAGGACAAATTGTATAAGAGGTCGTTCTCCGTACTTCTCCTTAAATGCTTGTGTTGTGCTGATATCTAGCTCGTCGTGGAAGTGTGCTAGAGGAGAGGTGCTTATGGGCTGTACCTATGAAAAATCTTTGTCGGAAACGGTCCTGACGAAGCCACTCCAGTAGACAAGGTGGTACTAGACAACAAGGGAAAGAAAATAGAGCAGAAGGGAGAGTAGTGTGTCTCGATCACCCTCTTGTTTCTCTCTTTCCTTTATATCCTAGATTTCTAGGATGATGCATGGATGAGAAATCGGTTAGTGGAACCTAGTTGGCTATCAAATTGTGTCAAGTGTAAATCATGTCAAGTGACTACGTGGAAAGCCATGCTGCCTATTTGTCCCTTTGATAATGAGATCCTTGTTTCATTTGGTTGCCAGCCGTTTCCATTAACTGTTATTTGGAAGATCGCCCGAGAAGGGTCTCATCTTCTTTATTAGAGTATCTATCAAAGATTATAGGATGTGATCTCCAGATCACATTTTTGACTTGATAAGGATATGGGTTGAGTAGCCCTTATTAAGGGATCTCAGTACGCTGCGCCCTGGGGTGCCGGTTCACTTGTCGAAAATTATAGGCACAGGTCGAGTCATCACTGCCTTACTAAAGGACTGGCTGGAGGTTGGCTATATGGAGTCGGTATACTAGGATCCAGGATTTACGGTATTGTCTGATTCGGGGCATACCATACCGTACTGGTCAAGAATCGATACGGTTTAGCCCTAAAAAATAGTTCGGGACCCAAACTATAAAAATTGGCCTGAACCGGATTTGTACGGGTCAATTTGGTATGGTACGGGTCAGTTCGGATTGGTACAGTCTGGTTCAGTTTAGTTCGGGTCCGATTCAGGTTTAGTTCAACGATCCTTGCTTGAGAGGGAAAAGGAAGATAGTTTTTTCTCAATTTACCAAGACCAATACATGTAATGGTATGGTACGGTATTATACCGTACTAGTTTAGCGATCCTTGCTAGGACCCATTCAGATTAGGTTTTGATAGGATATGTGTTTCCCGATAGCTGGTCTAGTGACTCTAGGTACGGGCATGAGTCACATGTGCCATATGCCCCTATGAGGAGAACCGAGGCTCGGTATAACCTAGCATCGAGTCGTAGAGAAATGATAGTTAGGATCCAGCTTAAAACAAGGAGAGGGGCAGGGGGTTGGTTCATTCCAACTATATGTTGGATGTCGGAGGTGTATGGATTGTATGGAAGTATTTTGGCTGACTCTCTAGCATGCCTGTCTGAAAGCAGGTGTCGCGGATATTTCTGATACAGGAGTCAGAAAAGATGGGAGGCGGAGTTGCTTGCCTTGCCTTCTTCTGAGAAGCGGGTATAAAAAAGGCGGAGTTGCTTGCCTTGCCTTCTTCTGAGAAGCGGGTATAAAAAGGGTTCGGTGTTACCCTGTTCACCCGAGGGCCAAACCTGCACATCCCCGAGCTATCGAGAAGAGAAGGGGGGGGGGGAGGTTTCCCCCATCAATAGCCCCCACTTTTTCGACTGGGGGTGCAGCATCCCTGTCGAAAGGGTATATAAGACCCTTGCCCGAGGGGCTCGTGATACGGAGGTTAGGGCTAGAATTTTATGCATCACAAGACCATCATATATATTTGCAGAGTTCTTTCCAGGGGGTAAGGTTACCTAGTAATTGCTTTCTCTTATAAATAGGGTATTGAAATGCTTTCCTAGGAACTATGGTTAGGTTTAGGAGGGAAGGTTGCAGCACTTAAGGGTGGTTTTTGGTGTAGGGCAATTTTCGATGATATTTTCGACGAAAGGGCAATTTTCGATAATATTTTCGGCGAGCCCTCAATCACCCTGTGAGTGGGGTTTAGGGTTGATGGATCCCATAGGATTTGAAAAGTGTGGGGTCGCCTAAGAGATCTTGGAAACCATGTAGCTCACCAAGTCGCTTAAGGAATGTATTGTCTCCTTCAAAGACCGGCAAGCTGGGAGCGACCATGCTGGGCATATGTTTCATACATCTATTGCTAGGTTTTGAAGAGGCGGCTAAATTGATGCAGCTTCCAATGGCACCCGCTCGGTCCTTAGCTCATCAAGCAATTGATCGTGATCTGTACAGGGGTGGTATGTTAGGGTCTGTGCCCTAGGTATGCCGCTCATTTCCACATGTATGTTGTCTTTGTAATGTTGACTTAATTAGTTGTAATGGCACTAACTCTTATATTTTCAATACAGCTTATAGAGGTTAGTAAGAAGGCGATCATGGAGTTGGAGGAGAGGGTGATAGAAGCCAAGGGAGAGTTGGAGGCCCTGGCTTGTGCGTCTGAGGTGAAGCTGGTGTTTAGAGAAGAAAGGGATCGGACAAATGCTGTCTCGTAGCTCAGTTCGTGCGGCCATAAAGTTAGGCGAAATGCGTTTGTAGCTGACTGAGTGCAGAAGAGTATCAAATCGTAGTAAAGGCTGAGGTCGATGTTGCAAATATCAAGGGGGATCATTGGGTGCGATTGAAAGAGTTGAGGGAGCAGGCTGATGTCTAAATAGGTTGGCTCTGGCAAGAGCTAGATCAGCTTGGGATCAGAATAAATGGTTATGGAAGGAGCTCCAGAAGGCTCGAAGTCAGCTTCAGGCTGGGGGCTTTTTAGACCTGGTTATAGAAGCGGTTCGACATGTTGAGCAGGTTAGGGATGAGGCTTTGGCTGAAGCTTGGTTCTTTCAATGGGCATTAGAAGATGAAAAAGGAATGAGGTTGTGTTTCAATGGGTCCAGGGATGTCGGGCTAAAAACATGGAAAAGGTCTTGACTACCAAGGGCTAGCTTAAAGTCATTGAAGCCGCTATGAAAGAATTAGAGGAAGATAGCTAGTTAGCTACTCTCATGATAAAGAGATTGCAAGGCTAGAGGAGCTGTCGATGGCTAAGGTATAGGCCAATATATGTGGAGACATTGCAAAAGTTTGACTCGGTCATACCCGGAAGTTGGTATACAAGGTTGGGTTTGAGGAGTGTCGGGTTCTAGTGGCTTAACTTCTTGAGGATAAGGCCCACCTGCTCCAAGTCCCTCTTAAGGAGCAACATTCCCCGATCGGCATGATCGATTTAGTTCTGGGATCAAAAAGGCATTTGTAATTGGCTTGTAATCGGTTGAATGTTCTCGATCTTTTTGTATGTCAATTGTATTAAGGCAGTCTGTAACCCTCATCTTCGAATAAATATGCATATCAAAGTTCTTCCTTCTTTCCTTTTACTGCTTTCTTTATTTTTCTTTCTTTGAAAGATTAATCAATTCGATGGGTGTTGGATGGCCGACATTTTGTTAAACACCTTTGGTGAAACATCTTTCCTTCTTCGTATCATTTACCGGGTGTTAGACATTATGTAAGCTATGCCCTCGGTGCTGAGGGGTTCAATAAGGAAGTTGTATTAATGAGATAGGATGTCCGAAGGACGTTTCATAATGGCCTTCATGAGAATCGGAGGGCTTTGAATGTTTTGGGCTTTTCAAAGGAGGCATGGTGCTCGAAATCGAACCACTTATCCGCCCTCCATAGGGATCGAGGCATTCACGACTCTAGGGTCCTTTGATATCCCGATGTGGATGGTTTCATCTTGCCTACTCCTGCCTCGACACGTGTCAGGCCTGTATGAAGGTGATCTCAGCTTTGCTAAATCAGGACCGCCAAACAATTTTATAAATACAATTTTTTGTTAGCTCTCTGAAGGTTTCACTTTGGCTTCTTTTGTATTTTGTCTTCCTTTTCCTGCTTCAGGCTAGTGAGAGTTCTTCAGCCGATAAGCTTTTCTAGTGGTCTTTTCTTTTATTTAGGTGTTTAGGATCCTTTGTTCCCGTTCTCTCCATTTCTTGTCTCCTTCTGTTGATCGTTCCCTTATTCTTTATTTTTTGTTTTCGCCTTAGTTTAGCTTCTTGGAAAGTTTATTCCTGGGAGGGTTTTATCTTTTTTTCCTATCAATTATCTTTTATTTTCTTTAGTTTTGATCTTAGGAATGGAGACATCCTCCAATTTCGCAGGTTCTTGGCCCTCGGATGAGGGCCAGACCGAACCTGCAGCCCCGATGTAGCCTTGGCCTCGGCTGGGATGATGTCCTCGATCAAGGCTCCCATTGTCCGCCTAGGATATGGGAGCATAGAGCCGGGGGATTCCTCCAGGGGGAAGTTCGGTCTGAACTATCCAAGACGGTCTTGGAGGGCCTTCGGATCAAATTCTATGTTCCCTTGGAGTTCAAATTGGGGTTCCTTTGCCCTCGGAATGGGTTTGTAACCCACTTTCAGGCCAACTCGCACTTTACGAGGAGTGCTTGAAGGTTGGGGTCCGACACCCCTTTTTTGTTTTTATTTAGAGCTTTTGAGATTTTTTGAAATCTCGTCCTGCATCTTGGCGCCGAACTCTTGGCGCTTTATCTGTGGGTTCATGGTGAATTCCTCTCCGCGGGGGTGGAATCGTCCCTCAACCTCTTTAGAATTATCTTTAATTTTGGTAAACACTCCCGGTTCCAAGGGTAGCATTACGTATTCCCTCAAAACAAGCAACATGATAATCTTTTTCTTTGAGAAATTCCTTTCGTTTTCAATCATTGGAAGGAACATTATTTTTTCGTTAAACACCCTACAGATGACTGGGACCTGAGACCATGGGGGACTTTACAACAGACAGTGACCTCGCCCCTGACACTGAGTGAGGAAGAGGGGGCAGTACGAGGACATTTCCGGCATGGGCATGCTACTGTCCGATGAGACCGTTTCCTGATTGGGCTATGTTGGTTGTAGCCAAGATGCGAGTAGAGCATGATCATTTTGTCCATTCTCTTCCATGCCAAGTTATTTATTTCCGTATGATAATTGCATTTCTTTTTCTTGCAGGGATGGATCCTGCCAAAGTCAAAAAGTTGTAGCAGAAGGCCTTTTCCAAGCCACTATCTTCCCTCTCGGTGAGACAAAGGATCGAACTTATCTCCTGCAAGGGGTTGGCAGGAGTGTCCACATCTGGAGGTGGGACCATGCAAGCTGAGGGCAATGCCTTGCCTATAGCCTTGTCAGCCCCTGCTAGGGCAGTTGATGTTGGGATTTTAGTGGAAACCCATGCATCAATCCCCGAGTTTGAGGGAGAAGGGCTGCCAGACACACCTAACCCAAGCATCAATAACTAGGCTACCACCTTGAGGCCTTCAAGAGCATTCTCTTTCCTGCTGATATCGAAAAGTACGTCAAGAGGTAGGCTACTCACCAGCCTCAGAATGCCATAATGACCTATCTCGAGGTGAGTGGGAGTTAGATTTTATTACTATTAATTTCATAGATCATTTTGCTGACATTTCTCTCTTTTTCAGCTAGGTCATTATGTTAACGACTTTACTCAAATATGGACATATGTTTCAGTGTTGGAGAAGGAGAAACTAGTCCTCAGTATCGCCAAGTCCTCTATCGAGTTTGAGAAATCCTCCTTCGAAGCTGAAGTTGCTCGAGTTAACAGGCTTTTAGTTGAGGAGAGGAAGAAGGGAAGGGATTGAATTTAGAGTTTAGGATTGAAGACTTCAAGGTTAGGATTTAGGATTTAAAAAATGTTAATATATTAATTTTAATTAAAATAATATATAAAATGATAATTAAACTAAGATTATCAGTAATTAATGAAAGTGAAAGGTAACATATAAATATAATTACATATCGATGTCTAGAATCGGGTAGTGTCGATGTCCATAAATATCAAGATTATTGATGTACTCAGTAGGAAGATTAGTAAATCTCTCTAGCCAAGCAGCATGATAGTCCTGTAAGGTCATCTCAGGAGGTATGCGTGATGGATCGTAACTCATCGTAGATCCCTCGCTGAGATCTTGACTCTGAGAGCTATCCAGAGACTGATTATATGGCTGTACAGGGATCCATCCAAATATACTAGCAGCAAAATCAGATCTATAAGATGCTCCGGGCTGCATGGGATGATAACCACTGGAATATGACATCTTAGATGCACCATATGGACAATATGGACTAGAAGCTACGGGTAAGAGGATCCTGAATATGAGGATGACCTTGATACATCCATGGATTCTACTCCACGTGCAAGAATTGTAGCTGCATCATATTCCGAACGATCTCGTAGAGTCTGTTGCCTATATAGAATCGTATCATCATGGGGTCTAACAGCTGGTACTCCATGATCTTTATCCTATATGGCATGGCTAAACTGCGACTCCCTAGTGAATCGAAGATGAATAAGTGGCTGCGACTCCTGTCTTCCGACTCCTCCCTGATCACTAGATCCTCTACTATCTGAAGAAGCACTAGCATCACTCTCTCTGGTATCTGAATTTGAATAGACCGAGTGCTTTGATGGAGGTGCAACTGCCTTTCCTTTTTCTATCTCCAGGCAGAATAGATGGCGGGGAGGGACGATGTGCTGTATCTGCTGGAGCCCTGTGAGGAATATTACTTATTGCCCATTGTCCAGCATCCATCCTAGCCTTGTTAGCTATAAAATTGGATGGTCGAGGAGGTGATCCTAGCTCATTTTTGGATGTCTGATTGCCTTGAAATGGAGGGAAGATGAAGGATTTTTCGTTCGTTGAGTCGAATATCAAAAGACAACAAAGAGCTCTCTGAGAGAGCTCTCTGTTTGCTCTTAAGAAGCCAAAACAACGGTCTCTCCCGCCACATGGCTACAGTAGCCAATAGTAAAAGGCAAAAAAATTAAAGGAAAACCGATTCAAACCGGACCGAATCGGTCACGAATCAGCCAAACCGACTAGTTCGGCATGGTTCCCACAGGTTCATGTCCAGTTCGGTCCGGTTCTGGACTGGTTCGGGCCGGTACATAATTTTTTTTAAAAAAATGGGTGGGAACCAAATTATATGGCCGAACTGTGCCGGTCGGCCACCGGTTCGGTTTGGTACGCCCCGAACCGGTCGATTTGGCACGGTTCGGCATTCCTCGGTTTCATGAATTTAATACAGAAATTGTATAATTATCAGATCCAATGACCGATTAAGATCCTTTTACTCGCTGTTGAGTTCTATATTCCTAAATCTAGTTTAGATATCAAATAAAAATCTAAGGCTGAAAGGTTTTCCTCGTTCAAACCATGAATATATCTTTATCGATGACAGAATCCAGAAAATAACATGTCGATTTCATATCCATATCAAAGTTTCTTGAACAAGTCCCTATAGATTATAAATTTTATTAACGTTTTACAAAAAATCATATGGATCAAAATATCACCAGCATGGAACTAATCAAAATATTATGAGAAAATAGGTCCCCCCATTATAAGTTCACAGTAACCAATAGGAAAAATAGGTCTAAACCGATCCGAACCAGATCGAATCGGTCCCGAACCGGTCGGTTCGACATGGTTCGGGCTGGTTTAGGACTGGTTCAGATCAGTTCACTAATTTTTTTTAATTTCCTAAACACCCCGAACTTTTTAAATGGCCGAATCGTGCTGGTTAGCCGCCGGTCCGATTTGGTATGCTCCAAACCGGTCGGTACGGCACGATTCAGGGATCCTTGGCATGAGGGGTTTCCCATTTTTTCCCTAAGGCGTGCTCCATGATAGGACCTTTTTTTTAAGCTAGGGAATGAATGATATGCTTGCTTGTCCAGGCGATAGCATTAAATTAGAATAATTAACACAAATTTCCAGGAAAGAAAATTATCTAGAAGGGGTGGTTCGCCCCAACAGCCCTTCCTGAAGGTGCTAGACCTTCGGGGAGATGCGTTCACCAATCACGGTGCTTGGGTACCAGTATGGACATGTATTTTACATCGGTAGGATGAGAGTGTGTCTAGCTAACACCCGATTTCTCCATAAAGTGGAGGACTGCCGAGATGAACAATGCATGCTTGCCCACCTTTTAGGTTGCATGGGAAAAATATGGTTGCCGTCTCGCTGGAGACAGGGGCATGCCAAACTTGCTATCCCTTCTCCTCGAGAGGGTTTTTCTTTAGAACCCTATTCCAATAAAGAAGCATGGTGGCAGACGCTTACCTTGGAATGGGAGGTGTTGGAAATGGTCAGTGGCCTGGCTGTGTTGTTGCTTCGCTCGCTTGCTAGGGGATGGAACTGGGGAGGCTCCGATCTAGGCGCCTCTCCTCCTGCTTCTCCCTCATCACCTAGTGTCAACAGGATCTGGATGTGAGGGAGGTAGGGGCATGAGGCCACCTACGAGGTCTTCGCCCTCTTCGCCCTCTCCGCTCATCCAGTGCCCCTCTTGGTTGCAACCAAGTCTCTAAGAGGGAGAGGGGCACCGGTCGCTTTGATGTGTACAGAGAGCCTTTTGGCTCCTCAGGATGGAGCCTTCATTGCTTCTAGCTACGCAGTAGACATCCTCAAGCGGACAGCCTTCATGGAATCTTCTCATGGCATTTGTAGACTTTTTTAGTCACCATTCATGAAAATTTCTGGTTATCATACTTTGCATTTTTATATATATGTACATGTTTTTTCACTCAAGAATTCATTCCCCGTTGGTTCCTTGGCAATGCCTCTCCTTGAAGTATTGTCATATTTATATACAAAACGAACAAACTAGGGAAAGAAAGAGTTCATTACTAATAATACTTCTGTAGGTTCTTGGAGTTTCATGGATAGGGCAGAGGCGTTCCATCCAATTGCACCAAGTGGTAGGTCCCCATTTGTATGACTTTTTTCACCTTGTATGGCCCCTCATAGTTCGGGGATAACTTCTCTTGGGTGGTCGGCTGAGACACTTTGGCTCGCCAGAGTGCGAGGTCTCCAACTTGGAAGAGCTTATTTTGGACCCGAGCGTCACGGTATTTGGCAACCTTCTAGCGATAAACTGCCATCCTTCAGCTTGCTCTCGGGCTCTTCCAGGAGGTCTAGGTTCATTCATAGGCACTCCAAGTTGTCATCGTCTTGATAATTCTCAATTCGGAAGGAAAATAGACCCAGCTCTAAGGAAATCACAAACTCAGTCCTGAAGGTGAGATTAAAAGGAGTTTCGTCCATCAGGATTCTCCATGTAGTATGGTAAGCCCACACAACATGGGGTAGTTCATTCGGCCATGATCCCTTAGTGCAGTTGAGTTGGGTCTTCAATCCCTGCAAGAAGGTTCCGTTAGTAATTTGGACCTCCCTATTAGCTTGGGGGTGGCTTATGATAGTGAAAAATGCTTTATGCCCAAGTCGTCACAAAACTCGGCCAACTTAAAGCCACTGAACTATCGATCATTGCCTGTAATAATGACTTGGGGGAGACCATGATAGCAAATAATGGATTTCCATATAAAATCCTTGACTCGCACCTTAGTGATTTTTGCTAGTGGTTTGGCCTCGACCCATTTTGTGAAGTAATCAATGGCCACTAACAAGAATCTTCGTTGCCCGGAAATCGGTGGGAACGGACCTAGTATGTCTATCCCCTACTGTGCGAAAGGCCATGGAGTATAGATGGGAGTCAGTGGGGTAGCCGACTGTTACTGTATATTGGAGTACCACTAGTAGCGATCACACTTAACATAACTTAGCATCTTGATGTATAGTCAGCCAATAGTAACCTTGTCTGAGTATCTTATAAGAGAGGGATTTGCCTCCTAAATGGCTTCCACATAGCTCTTCATGGACTTCCTGGTGGGCATACTCTGCTTCTGCTGGATGCAAACATCTCAACAAAGGGCAAGGTAAAAGATCTTCTGTATAATTTACCTTCATAGAGGATGTATTGGGAGGCCTTGTGTTTTAGCTTCCTAGCTTCTTATCAGCACGAAGAGCCGCGTCACAAAGGTAGTTGACCAAAGGGTCGATCCAACAGGGTTTAGGATTAAGCTGAAATACCGAGGTTGGCTTCTTAATGCTAGGCTCATCTATTACTTCGAAAAAGATTCGAGAACAAAGCCCAAATGGCATGCCCATCGCCAGTTTGGAGAGGGCATCAGCTTAGACGTTCTTTGCCTTGGGATCTTTTGAATATCAAAGCTACAGAAGGCTTTTAATCAAGTCCTTGACCTTTAATAAGTATTTCTTCATGTTTTCCTCCCGAGCTTTATATTCTCCGATGACATGTCCCATGATAAGCTGCGAGTCACTGCAAGTCTTCAGATGCTGTATGTCCAACTCTTTAGATATCTTGAGGCCAGATATCAAGGCCTCGTTCTCTGCTTCGTTACTGATGGAGGGGAATTAGAAGCAAAGGCCGTATTGAAGATCATCCCCTTCGGGACTAATAAGAATTAGTCCTGTGCTTGAGGTATTTGCATTCGCTGAAACATCCACATACAGCACCCACCGGCTTCCTGGGGCTTCCATAATTGATTTGTTAACTTTCTCAGACTCCTCATCCAGGATGGTGTACTCAACTATGAAGTCTGCCAATACCTGAGCCTTGATGGAAGGTCGAGGTCGAAAGACAAGGTTGAACTCCATAGGTTCTAGTGCCCATTTGGCTGTCCTACTCGTGATATCCGGTTTATGCGAGGTGGTTTGAAGATCAGTCAGGACCACAATAGTATGGACTTGAAAATAGGGTCGAAGTTTCTTAGCCAAAACTACGATGGCGAAGATTAATTTCTCCAAACGGGGGTAATGGACTTTTGCATTCTATAGTACTTTACTGACATAATAAACTGGCCATTGTATCTAATCCTCTTCTCGAATAGAACAGATCCGACGGAGGTCGGAGAGGTCACCAAATATAAATATAACTCTCCACCTTCTGGCTTACTGAGAAGTGGAATGCTGAGATAGGTTTTAAGCTCCTTGAACACTCTCTGGCATTCGTCAGTCCATTTAAAATCCTTCAGGTTCTTCAGTGTTTAGAAGAATGATAGACATCGCTTAGCTGACCAGGAAACAAATCGATTATGGGCAGCTATACTCCCAGTAAGTTTTTGCATATCCTTAACTGTCTTTGGAGTGACTATCTGTCTCACCGCCTGGATCTTCTCTAGGTTAGTCTCAATTTCCTGGTGTGAAATCATGAACTTGAGAAATTTACTAGAGGTCACTTCGAAGGCATACTTAGCAGGATTCAATTTGATTTGGTATTTTTGCAAAGTAGCAAAAGCTTCCTCAGGTCATTGATATGATTTTTCGACATGCGGCTCTTCATGAGCATATCATCAATATTATGCCCGATCTGCTTTTGGAACTCTTTGTTCACCAATCGTTGGTAAGTCACCCCTGCATTCTTTAGGCTGAAAGGCATTATCTTACAACAAAACAAACCATGATCAGTAATAAATGCAGTCTTTTTGTCTTTTGGCATCATGTGGATTTGATTGATTTGGAAAAAGCATCCATGAATGATAGGAGCTCGTGACTCGCGATGGCATCGACCACTTGATCAATCCAGGGGAGAGGTTGTTGGGAATTGTGTCCCAAAGCCAATCGTCTAGGTTGTAGACGGTTGTGCTATCTTGTATTTGTATATGAATTCTTTTAATAAATAAAAGTTATTTATTTTGGCTGTTCATCATATTTACGTTTTCCTGAAATGAACTCTTGTATGATGGAGTTCTTAGAACTACATTGTTTGATATAGAGAGGATATATCAAGTAGTTCTTAAACTGGTTCACAACCAAATGATACATTGTTATAGGACGACGATATATCAAGTGTAGGTTGTTGTATGTCACATTTGTTGGTTGTCCTCTTAACCAAGGAGTATGGAGACACTGGTATGATATGCAAGCGAAATGTATGACATTTCACTGAACGTGACCATCTACGGAGCTCCCTTCTGCTAAAGGGTTGCTCGCGAAGGGATATGGGTATATGTGTCCCTTAGACCTGAGGTCACCATGGCAGCTTGCAAGCAATTCACTGTACTTTGGTACCGGACTACCTGGATTTCTAATCCAGTGACGGAAGGTTTCTGGGTACAGTCAAGTACTTGTGGAGCGGTAGTGGATCAAGATGGAATTGACCTCTCCAAATAGTTTGGAGTGAATGACTCACTATGTCTCAATTTAGCAAAACCTTGGTCAGGATAGTTCTTGTAAGGAGTCACAGAACTTATGAGATTAAGACATGATCTGGATAAACCAAATTAGGGTTGGCAGTCGAATCCTAGGTCATCCTGAGCATTATGAGGTCAAAGGGATGAATTATACGGCAACCATATACCAGAGGTTCTTGTGAGGTGCTCTGCATCTTTGACCTATCCGGACGTCGGGTATCATTGCTAGACGAGGACTTTGACTGGTACTGGAAATGTTCCGGTGTTACCGGCTTAGTGTTCGAACCTATGGGGTCACACACCATAGAGGATTTTTATCTGATCTTAAGGCTAATCAACGATTGAGAATCGTTTGCCGTCACCAGGAAGTCAATATGATTGACTTTGTTCCAAGTGTCGACACTTGGATTTTTGCAGGTGTCAACACTTGGTGAGGTGTCGACACTTGGCATTTTTCGGGTGTCGACACTTCTTGTGATGAGCAGATTTCTGAGAAGAGTTTTTTGGAGGATTTTGGACAAGTTTTGACTTGGTTTGAATTTCGAATTCAAACCAGTTTTAGCTCCAAGGTTATTTGGTATGATAGTCATACTTACCTTAATGGGTTGGACCCATTTGGTATGGCCTTGATCCTCTCTCCCATTCTCTCCCTCCATCTCTCCTCCTTCCTCTTTCTCCCTCTCCTTGCTGCCCCTACAAATGAGAGTCATTTCAGAGGCTGCAACAGATTTTTGAGAAAAACTTTTGAGAGAAGATTGAGAAGGGTTGTGAGAGCTCTTGGGATCGGGTGTGTGCTACTTAGCATTCTAGCTAGGTCTTGGGAAGAGAGTTTTTGGGAAAGGGTTCTAACTCTCCTCTTTTGTCTTCCTGGAAGAAGAAGATCGGCCCAAGGATCCCAAAGAGCTAGCACTCCGAGGAGTTGATCAGGGTCGAGCCCAGGTGTGGATTTCCTGTAGAGGCCAGACACGTGTGGCTCGAGCGCCCTCCTTCCACTGCTTCTCTCTTGATATAAAGGTATGGTACTTTTATATTTGTGGTTTTGTCTTGCTTTGTTGTTATGTTGCATGCTAGATTATTATGCTAGATCCTATTGCGGGCAGATTGGTAGATCGTTTGGATCTATTTACCGAGCCTTTCGCTGTGCATGCCTTAAAATTATTTTAAAATGTATTTTTTTGTCCTCTTTTTCTGCATATTGTATGCTAGGTGTAGGTGTTTTTCACTTCAAAGGATAACTGTCTTTCGGACAAGCTTGTTTAGATCGGTGAAATCAATGCATGTTTGCCACTTTTCGGTGTCTTTTTTGACCAAGACAACATTGGCCAACCACTCAAGATAGTTGACTTCCATAATAAACCCGGCACTGGTAAGCTTGTCCATCTCTGCAATAGCTTTTTGCTGCTCAAGGGCAAAATTTCTCTTCTACTTAATTGATTGGAAGATCCACTTTCAAATGATGTTTCATAACCTCGGGACCGATCCCAGGCACATCTGCAGGGGACCAAGCAAAAACGTCAGCATTCCTTTTTACAAATATATAACCAGGTTGAGGTTTCGCCCGGCTTCAAACCAACATGATGACACGGTGTGGGTCATTGTTCTGCAGGGGGGACAGTCACCAAGTCCTTGGCGGGCTAACCCCACTCCCCTGTTAACTCATTACAGGTATCCAGGTCTTCAACAGGAATAGTAGCGGTTGCCAAAGGCTACAAGGAGACCATATAATAGTGCTTTGCTAGGGTTTGGTTCCCTCGGACCTCTTCGACCCCTCGTGTCGTTGGAAATTTCATAAGCAAATAAAAAGTAGAGACAATTGCACGAAGGGCTTTCAATCCTAGTCAGTCGAGTATGGTATTACATGCCGAAGGGCCCTTCCAAATCATGAAAGTCAGATGCACCAGCGATCGTTGCGGTGGTTGCCTAGCTATTATGGGTAACACAATTATCCCTTCGATAGGCACTGGTTCCCTGAAAAACCTGATAATGGTCCACATATTCTTCTTAGAAGAGTTGGCAAAATGTTCATTTTTAAGAGCATCATAGAACAAGACATCAGTAGAACTTTCATTGACAACAAGTAGATGATCTATATCATAATTAGCAATATTTAAAGTGACAACTATAAGGTCATTATGGGGATACTGAATCCATTTTGTATCGGTCCAGGTGAAAGTAATGGTCTCAATAGCTTTCTCGATCTTCCGCTTCTTACTAATGCTACCCTGCACCAGCCCGCCAACAATAGTACCGACATTGTTGGAGGCGGGCCATTGGTCGGCTCTTCTAGTCTTGGAGGCAACTCCGACAAGCAGTGGGGCCTCCATGGGATTTCGCCTCTCCTGTCAGTCCTGTATAAATTTGCCCAATTAGCCATACCGGATTAATTCTGCTATCTCATCCCGTAAGTAGAGGCAATCCTTGGTGTCGTGCCTGTGGTCACGATGGTACTACAGACAATATTTGTGTACATCTCGGCATCCCAATGGTGTCCGCATCTTTGTTGCCTCAGGTAGTTATTCTCGAACTTGCATCAGGACCTTAGTCCTAGGGGTATTCAAAGGAGTAATAGTCATACCTCCTAGGTGGTGGGGCACCCACTTGCTCCTGGGGGTTTGGGTAGCATTGAATCCGAGGTCTTTGGCATCGTGGTGAGAGGCTCCAACACCACCCCTTCCCTCGATCCTCTTCGGCAAGGACTTTTGATCTGAGGGTTGCTTTCCAGGTGCTGGGGTAGACGATGAGGCTGAAAGCGGAGCAGGCGTAAGCTCAGTAGAAATAGCCATTGGGGCATGAGCACCCGATGTCACGACACTAGGAGGAACGACCTTATGCGTATGAGCATCATATCCCTCTTCGGCTTGGGCATACTTCTCAGCTCTTACAAGCATCTCGGAAAAATTTGTAGATGGTCTTATCTCGAAAGAGAAAAGAAAGGGATATTGCAGATGGCTGCTTTCCAGGGCAGTCATAACGATAGAGTGGTCTAAATTATGGACTTCCAAAGCTACTTTATTGAACTGACTTACATAGGCACGGAGAGACTCTCCATCCCTCTACTTTATATGGATTAAGGAGTCGGATCTTTGATACAACCTTTTACTATTAACGAAATGAGAGATGAATGATCAACTTAGCTGGTTGAAGGAGTGAATAAAACTTGGTTGAAGGCTAGAATACTAGTATCGTGCCGATTTGCACAAGGTAGGGGGAAAAGCACGACACAACACTCCATCCATTATCCCATGTAGAAGCATTAGGATCTTAAAGCTCTTCAAATGATCCACTTAATCAGTGGATCCATTATAGATCTCGAGCTGCGGCATTTTGAAGTGTTTGGGCAATGGCTCTATAATAATGCGAGCATCAAATGTCTCGATATGGCGATCCAATTCCTCAAGCCTCCGATCAACTTTAGCCTCCCTGGTCGCCTGTACTTCAAGATGTTGCGGAGGCGATCGAGTCGGGGTCGACCCTTCATCAGATTATGGTGAGCAGAGCTGTCCCCTCTCTAGCCCGGGACTTGGGGGTGCACCAGGATGGGGAAGCTCCCATCTCTCGGTTCTTCGGGGAAGCGAAAGATGCTATTGTTCTCTTCGCTTAGTCTTTAGCGGCGTTGGATTTTGGGGTGAAACTGCTCGGTTCACCTTTGGCAGTTTGGTTGTCAATGGGGTCGTGGACATTGCCGGGTGTTGGATCGCCTGGACAGCAGCCGCTAGCGCTTGGACTTGTTGGGCTAGCTATTCTAGTTGATCAGGCTAGCCCTCTTGGTGATCGGTTCTGGTTTGATGCTCTGGGATAGCACTGTGCAGGTCGGTGACCTGCTGAGAAGTGGTGCCGAAGTGCCAAGTTGACACACCTTTGGATGGCATGGTACCCCACAACGTTTCTCCTTGCGAAAAAGGCATCACAAAGTAAACCTTTGGATTACTGGCCCTTCCTCTTATCTATTCTGGTTGATATTTACCCCGTCGATGGAATGTGCTGGAGAATAGGTGCTTACGGGCTATACCTATGAAAAAATTTTACCGGAAACAGTTCTGGCAAAGCCACTCCGGTAGACAAGATGGTACCAGGGGAAGAAAGTAGAGCAGAAGGGAGAGTGGTGTCTTGATCCTTTTATCTCTCCTTTATATCCTAGATTTCCAGGGTGATGCGTGGATGAGAAATGGGTTAGCGGAACCTGGTTGGCTATCAAATCGTCTCAGGTGCAAATCATATCAAAGACTACGTGGAAAGCCATGCCACCTATTGGTCCCTTCGATGTTGAGATCCTTGTTTCATCTGGTTGCCAGCCATTTTCATGTACCGTTATTTTGATGGTCACCCGGAAAGGGTCACATCTTTATTAGAGTATCTGTCAGAGATCATAGAATGTGATTTTTAGATCATGTTTTTGGCTTGATAAGGATATGGGTTTGGTAGTCCCTATTAAGGTTTCTCAGTATGCTATGCCCTAGGATGTCGGTTCACCTGCTGGAAATTATAGGCACGGGTCGGGTCATCATCGCCTCGCTAAAGGTTTGGTTGGATGTCGGCTATACGAAGGAGTCGGTATACTAGGACCCGTCTAGATTAGGTTTCGATAGGGTACATATTCCTTGATAGCTGGTCCAGTGACGGGGTATGGGCATGAGTCACATGTGCTAGTATGTCCCTATGAGGAGAATCGAGGCCCGGTATAACTGAGCATCGAGTCGTATAGAAATGGTAGTTAGGTTCCAGTCGAAAACAAGGAAAGGAGTAGGGGGTCAGTTCATTCCGACTACTTTATCTTGGATGTCGGAGATGCATGGATTGTATGGAAGTATTTTTGCCTACTCCTTCGTACCATGCCTGTCTGAAAGCAGGTGTCGGGCCTATTTCTGATTACAGGAGTCGGAAGAGGCGGGAGGCAGAGTTACTTGCCTTTTTCTTGGAGGTGGGAATAAAAAGGGCTCGGTGTTACCTTGTTCACTCGAGGGCCAAACCTGCATGTCTTTGGGCTGCCAAGAAGAGGGGAGGGGAGGTTTCCCCCCATCAGCTTGCATATATCGAGGATTGATTATGCATTACAAGATATGCATGAGGGGATTTGTGGAAATCACTTGGGAGGAGGTCATTAGCGTACAAGATATTATGATAGGAATATTACTGGTTGATCATGCAACAAGATGTAGCTAACTTTGTGTGGAAGTGTGATTGGTGTCAACAGAATGCCAACATCTAGTGTTGACCAGTTGCACCATTGATCTCCGTTGGCGCACCTTCGTCCTTTGTGCAGTGGGGAGTGGACATTCTTCGGCTATTTCCCTAGGCATTGGGCTAGTGCAAGTTTCTGTTGGTCATAATTGATTATTTCACCAAATGGTTGGAAGTAGAATCGCTGGCTCATATCATTGAAGCAAAGGTGTAAGACTTGGTTAGGAAGTCCATATGTCGATTTGGTCTACCTTGAGTGCGAATCATAGATAATGGTTGCTAGTTCAGTGGTGCTCGGTTTGCAAGAATTGGGCATCACGCGCCATCTTACATCAGTTTGCCATCCTCTAGCCAATGGGGATGCCGAAATAACTAATTGAACTATTTTGCAGGGTTCGAAAGTAAGATTGGATTGTGTTAAAGGATTGTGGGTTGATAAGCTTTATCATGTATTTTGGGCATACCAAACCATGCAGCGAATCCCCACATGAGAATCCCTTCAATTCGCATTTGGAATGGAGATAGTAATTCTTCTCAAGATCGGCATCTCTTCGCTATGTGTGGAAAATTTCAATGAATGAAGCAACTTGAAAGGGCTTCGGTCGAATCTGGACTTACTCGAGGAAACTCAAGCAAGCTAGCATAAGAATGGCAGCTTATCAATGCAAAGTGGCAAGATACAACTCTCATATTAAAGAAAACATATTCAGGATTGGTGACGTAGTGCTGTGCCAAGCTAAAGTATCCTAGCCAAGTAAGGAAAGCTATCCCCTAATTTGGACGGATCCTATTAAGTGGACAAAGTCATTCGACTTGGAACTTATTGTCTGAAGCAACTCGACGGGATACCACTATCATAGCCATAGACTCCGAAAACCTATGGATGTATTATCAATAATGTAATAGTCGATCTTTTAATAAAAGATTATCTTCTCTTCTGCTAGCAAGTTTTGCTGAAAACAAAGGAGCCAATTCTCCCCTATAACTTTCAAGCCGAAGATCTTGGCCGATTAAGAAGCGGTGGTTAACCTTCAAGGACCCTCGAAGGCCCTTCATCCAAAAGAAGCAAGGGATAACTCTAGATCACCCTCGGAGGGCTAACCCTTTAAGGGGACCCTCTTAGCCTCTAAAATCATTCAGGTTAAAGACCTTGGCTGATCAAGAAGAGGGGGCTAACCTTTAAGGACACTTAAAGGCCTTTTGTTTGAAAGACAAACTAGGTTAACAAAAATCTTGATTGGATTGGGAAGCATGGGCTAACCTTAAAAGACTCTTAGATCCCCCATTATAATTCTTGGGATGAAGACCTAAGCCAATCAAGAAGTGGGGGCTAACCTTCATAGACCTATGAAGGTCCTTTGTTCAAAAGACAAACTGAGCTGACGAAAATCTTGATCGGATCAGGAAGCGTGGGCTTAACCTTATAGAACCCTCGGAGCCCCATTGCCAACCAAGATGCAAGGAAAAACTTTAGGTTACCCTCTGCGGCACTAACTCCTAAAAGGTTTCTCATGGCTCATGGTTCGGTCCACCTTGAAATGATCAAAACTATTACAAAGAAAGTTTGACGTACCAATTCTAAAGAATGGTAAAACATTTCTAGCATCAGAGAAGTTGATCAGAGGCTATCCCTTTGGCTTGTCACTCTAAACCCAAAGATCTGGAGCAGACTATGTTACGTTATCAAAGGAATGAAGCTCAAGTTTAAACTAGGGCATACCATTAAATCTCTTAAGTCAAGGTACTTCGAATGACTACTATCATTGGTGTATAGCTTCGGCGCTGTTGAGGCAAATTAACCATGGGATTCGGCAATTAAAAGGTCCATGGATTTATAAAATTTTCATGTTCCACTGTTTATCTCGAAAGCCAAGATTTGAATCTTAAAAAAATATTTCATTGATAATAAGTTAGCTGGCCAATCACAAAACTTGATTTGTTAAAATGAACCGATGTTTACAAAAAAAAGATAAACAAAGAGAAGGATGAGGCAGTCTAAGCCTTTGAAGTTGGAGCAACTTCGATCTGGGGGGCATCCTTAGTAACTGGGATAGGGGTTAGAACAGTGTTGACGCCGTCAGGTCCTGCTTCGAGTTGATCCTTCTGTTAGAAGGCAAACCTTAACTCTTCCAATCAGGATTTTTGGAACAGTCCTGAACTATCCAGCTCGGGGCATACTGTACCATACTGGCCAAGAATTGGTATGGTTCAGCTAGGGTTTACAGTACCATCTCGAATCGCCCGGTTCGGGGTGTACCGTATCGTACTAGTCAAGAACCGGTACGTTCAATCCTAAAAAATGGTTCAGGATCCAAACCATAAAAATTGGCCTGAATCGGATCAATACGGGTTAGTTCGGTATGGTACGGATCGGATCGGATTGGTATGGCTCGGTTCAGTCTGGTTTAGGCTCGGTTCGGCTTGGTTCGGGTCTGGTTCAACGATCCTTGCTTGAAATGGGGAAGGAAGATAGTTTGTTCTCAATTTACAAAGATCGGTACATATACCAGTATGGTACAATATGGTATTGTACCGTACCGGTCGTTGATTGATACGGGTCTTAGTATCGGTTCAGCGATCCTTGGGTTTAGCCCTAAAAATGGTTCAAGATCCAAACCATAAAAAATGACCTGAACCGGACCGGTACGGGTCGGATCGATACGATATGGGTCGGTTTAGATCGATACTAGTTCAGTTTGGTTCGGGCTCGGTTTGGCCTGGTTCGGGTTCGGTTCAAGTCCGGTTCAGTGATCCTTGCTTGAGAGGGTGGAGGAATATAGTTTTTTTTCCAATTCACCAAGATCGGTACATGTACCGGTATGATACGGTATCGTACCATTCCGTACCATACCAGTCATTGATGGTATGGGTCCTGGTATCGGTTTAGCGATCCTTCCAATTTCTTGGCATTGGTTGGGAGTGAACCTGTGGAATATGTTGTAGGTGACCTTTCAATCTTAACAAGGCTGAATTGGTGGGCTGGACCATGGGAATGACTGAACCCTATTCGACATGGCTGGGATATCACTCGAGTTGGACTCGGTTCGAGAAGATTCAGAGGCCCCCTCATTGTTACAAGGGGTAAAAAGTGTAGATTGGTGTAGGCCGCCACCCCTAGAAGGGTGGTTTCAGCTAGCATGGTAATGACCACCTCAGCATACGAGGATGAAACCTCAGCACATAGATGAATCTGCAATGAGCCGGGAGCCTCAATGTAGGTGCACTTTGGCTGACATGAGGGCTTTCTAAAAGCCTTCTTTTGGGTCGCCTTCTTTAATTGCTTGATATTTTTGGGCCTTATTTTTGCACCGATCCAAGGCAAGTTAAAAAAAAGAGAGGTAGTAGGAGAGGACGGAGAAGATCGGTGCTCATCTTGAGGTTTAGCCTCGCTAATCTCGATGTTAAAGAGCATCTGGTTAGATAGAAGTTCCTTCAGCTCAGGGACCTTGAAGTCACATAAGGTCTTATACTTCCGACACTTTGCATCGTCCAAGGATGGATCTTTAAGAACCGATGGCATAGGTTTGCCCCACCGGCATAGTCTTAGCCTTTCTTGGATGATTTAGAAACACATAAGAAACAATCCTTCCAGCCATGGACCAAGGAGCACCTCCGATTAGCGAACAAACCTTTTGCTTTTTATAGGGGGATATGTACCACCATCCATCAGTATATGGATGCCTCTTAAAAGTAAAAAAGATTTTGAATAAGATGATGGTCGGTTCGACCCTCTTAAAAGTGCAAAAAAACACCTGAATCGAATCCAAACTGGACCCGAACTGGGCCGAACCGAGTCCAAACCGGATGAAACCATATTGTATCGATCTGGTTTGGGTGTTTTTGATGGTCCGGGATTCGGGATCATTTTCTAGGATCGAACTGTACCGGTTTTTAGCCGGTATGGTTTAGTACATCCCAAATCGGGTGGTTCGGGATGGTTTCGAAAACCTGAGCCAAAGTATAAGGGATCTTGCTGGATGTTGAATCTTTTTAGATGTGTTGGGGCACATCTTCTTAGAGAGATGAACCCCATGCCTAATGGGTAGAAATAGAATTCTCTTTTGGAGTTTTTCATGTTGAATCTCTTCAGCACCTCTATGTACATCTTCTACGAGAGGCCTAGCCAAGGTTCCCGGTACCGGTACCGGGTGCCGTACCGGTGGCCGGCTGGTACTGTGCCAACACACGGTACGGCAGGGCGTGCCGGTCCAAACCGGTACGCCCAAAATTTTTTTTTGATTTTTTTTGTTTTTTTTGTAATTTTAAGGTTTTTATTTTAATTTTTAAGGGTTTAGGGTTTAGGGTTTAGGGTTTATTTTTAAGGTTTAGCCGTTTAGGATTTACGGTTTAGGCCGGTTTAGGATTTAGGATTTAGGATGGCGTACCGCTTTAGGGTTTAGGACTAAATACTAATATTTAGGACTATTTTCAATTGAAATTAAAAAAAATGATAATTAAACTAAGATTATCAGTAATTAATGAAAGCAAAATGTGGCATAAACATATAATTACATACCAATGTATAGAATCGGGTAGAGTGACGATGTCCATAAATATAGGGATCATGTATGTACTCTATAGGAAATTCGACATGTCCCTCCTGCCAGGCAGCATGATACTCCTCTAAGCTCATCCAAGGAGGTATGCGTGATGGGTCATAACTATTCAAAGATCCCTCTCTGATGTCCCGACTCTGAGAGCTGTCCAGAGATTGACGATATGACATTACAGGTGCAGGAGGGAATCCAAATATACCAGCGATTAAATCAGATGCATAAGATGCTCCGGGATAATAACCACTGGATGCTGATGTCGCGGATGCACCATATAGATCATATGGACCATAAGCTGCCGGTAGCTGCAAATAAGAGGATCCTGAATATGAGGATGATCCAGATACATCCAAGGATCCTACTCCACGTGCAAGATCTGCAGCTGTATCGTGTCCCGAACGACCACGCGGAGCCTGTCGCCTATCTGGAATCGTATCACGAGGTCTATCAGATGGTGCTTCATGATCTGTATCCTGTGTGGCATGAAAAAACTGCGACTCTCCAGTAAATCGAATAGGACTAGGTGGCTGCGATTCCTGTCCTCCTGCCCCTCCCTGATCACTAGATCCTTCACTATCTGAAGCACTATCATCAGTCTCTGGCATCTGAATCTGAGTGGACTGAGTGCTCCGATGGAGGTGCAACTGCCTTTCCTTTTCCTCTGTCTCCATGTCTACTAGATGGTGGGGACGAACGATGTGCTGTATCTGCTGGAGCCTTGTGAGGAATATGACTTGTTGCCCATTGTCCAGCATCCACCCCAGCCTCACTAGCTACAAAACTGGCTGGTCGTGGAGACGACCCTGGCTCATCAAGCTCTGGCTGCTGCTGCTGCTGACCCATGACCCACCCAATCGTTGAATCTTCATCTTCATCAATATATGAACTTGCAGTGTGATCAGGATATTTCAATTCTACTTCTTCCTGAATATATTTTAGCCTCAACCTTAAATTATAGTGTACATATACAAGATCGTTGAGGTGTTTCTGTTTCAGACGGTTCCTCTATTTGGAGTGGATAAGACCAAATGTAGACCAGTTGCGCTCACATCCATTGGAGGACACCGTCTGGGAGAGGATCTTCACTGCAAGAACCTTCAAATTTTTAGTAGATCCACCAAAATGCACCTACCATTCAGCTGCAAAAGACATTACATCATTTAGAATTTTAGATTTGGCAAAATAAAAAATTTAATCCTGATATAATATTAGACTTACTCCTTAGTAGTACCTACCAGGATTCATCTTTGATTTACTTTTGATCGCTACAGTGGATCCAAATGAATCTGTGCCCTCCCTAAAAAATTGTCTGCCAGAAAATTTGTTAGCTTGTTGAAATTAATGCTATTAAAAATCATTCAATAATTTTAACCTAACTTCTTCAAGGCACATAGCAGCGATATCTGGATCGGGTTCCATCTTATATATAACATTGCGCAGGGCAGACATAAGATCCTCATCCATGGCAATGTCCGGTACGGAGTACTTAAATCTTGGATTTAGATAGTAAGCTGCATATATATTTTAAGAATCAGTCAAGCGTACTTGTATGAATCTAATTGAAATTTAATTTTTAGGGACTTCATAAAATACTACGTACCTGCTAGATGCAAATCCGAACTCATTTGATAACTCCACCGTCCATCAATGATCCGGATATACTCATATGCATGTGATGGATCTGCCTCCTGGATTTTTTTCTTTGCCCTTTGCATCATGAAATATAAGAAGCCCATCTAAGCATACCTCTCGGAGTCCACAGTACGAAGTACCTCATATAGAGGCTTGATAGCCTCCACTACCCTCTCAGCCCGCTGCCAGATTGTCTGTCTCATTACTAAATTCTCCACATTGCTTCCCTCAGTATTTGCCCTGGCATATCTGCTCTCTTGCCAGTCCTGACTGACAAACATCTGACGCAGCTCTGCTTTCTTGTGAAGAAGATTATCAAGTGCAATGTAATTAGTTGCAAACCGTGTGACCCCCGGTCTCAATATTTCCCTTCCTGTAAAGCTCCTCATCAATGATAAGACCCATGTATGGTAATATATAAATTTGGTGATAGACTGTGCTAGCTCAACAATCTTCTGCATCCTACGAATTTTACCAATATCCATCAACATGAGGTCTATACAATATGCAGCACAAGGGATCCGGAAAATATGCGGCCGCCGCTTTATCAAGATCTGTCCTGCAGCCATGTACTGTGGTCCATTATCAGTGATTACCTGCACGACATTATGCTCTCCTACCTAATCAATCACCTCCATCAATTTGAGGATATACCTGGCATCGTGCACCTGATATGAAGCATCAATAGACTTTTGAAAAAAAATCTTCCCATCACAATAAGTCAAAAAATTGATGATGCTCCGTCTAGTAGGACCAGTCCAACCATCACACATCACCGTCAATCCATACACAGGCCACTTGCTCTGATATGAGGATATCCATCCTTCTAGCTCCTCCTTATTGCTGTCCAGAAGATGACCATAGATATCCTTCGATGCTGGAGGATCTACACCTGCACCAGCAGCCTGTATAGATGAAATAGCAGAGCGATAATAATGATTGTCTGCTGCATGGGTTAGGATATGACTGAAATGAAACCAGGAGAAGATGGCCTGCCATATATCCTTCTTCTTATCCTTTTTCAGCATTTTGTCAATCCTCTTTTGCTTGGAATCTCTATTGGAAAATGCATATGGATCGACATCATGGATAGTGGCTCCCTCTGGAATGTCCCTGTGCTTGGAAGACTTCCTCCTACTGCCAAATGCTCCCAATATGGATGCAATACGGTCGGTGTCTCTCCTGATGGGCTCTCTGACTAAGGAGGTCCTCCTAAACTGTCTCAAACTCTCCTGAAGTACTAGCAGAAGCGGATCCTGATCCTGACTCAAAAGTTGATAGCCTGAATCGCTGTCTATGCCTGGCTGCCTCCTCTTGCTGCCTCTGCTCATACAAGCTCGTCTGAATAGCAGCCTCTATCTGTGCCTCCTTATCAGAAGGAATAGATGCTTCCTCTGACTCCCTAGAGTGATAAGAAGGTGGTTCTGCGGCTCTGCGGTCCACCTCTGCCTTCTTTGCTGCTCTTTCCTTCCCAGCTTTAAAATCAGCAAAGTATTTCTTCATTAACTGACGGACCTCCTGTGGACACTGTCGGCATGCAGATACATCAGGAAGCTGCCAGCCAAGTGCTGCTTCAACCATGTTACCCCCACCTTTGAATTCGGTATTGTACCATTTATACCTCCAGTGATGCCGACCCGAGAGCATCTCTTCATGTAACCAGCCAATGTCCCGCTCCGGATCCTTCTTCCTCCTTGATGGATCCATACCTGAATATTTAAATTACATATAAGGTCAATAATAATCTTTATTAATTAAAAGTTTATTAACCAAATTTTTAAAATTTAATTTAATTTTTTTATTTAAAAAACTTAAAAAAATAAAGAAAAATAAAAAAATTTTAAATTTTAGATTCATGTAGGATTCCATCATACATGCTACATATATTTTTTTTAAGATTTTAGAAATGCATTAAAAGTCAATTTTTTTTCAATTTAAGACCTACTGGCACTATTCGTGAGATGCACAAAACTTGAATAAATCGACATGAAATTTATAGTGAGAGTAGCTTACAAGCCCTAGATTAATAATTTATAATTACAGTTTTTTTTTCTAATTATTATTTTTTAATTAATTTATTAATCTGAAATTAATTTTTAATTAAAAAAATTATATACTTAACAAAAAATTAAGATTTTAGTATCATTGTGTAGATCTATCCTAGATCTACCACATACTCTAAAATCATTGCCAACAAATAAATTTTGACAGCATTTTTTCTTAATTTTCTAATTTGCACGGATTTTAACAAAATTTAATGCTACAAAAGACGAAAATACGGAAAAGGAAAGGTATACGGACCTTAATTCTATCTATCCCTTCGATTTTTGCATGTTGAATTGGGTTGAAATTGACCCTGCGAATTTTTTTTTTGGTTTTCCTTCCACCATGCGCTGCTGCAGAGAACACAGAGAGCTCTTACGAGCTCTTTGTGTGCCTTTCCTTAATTATAAGGAAAGGCATCATTCTCCCCTCCCCTTTGGACAACGTCACATGGCTACAGTGTAGCCATGTGACACCAAAAAAAAAATTGCCCCCACCCTCTTCAAACCGTACCGAGCCGAACCGGCCGGTTCGGGCCCGTTTGACCGGTTCGGGTCCGGTTCGCACTTGTTCGGGCCGGTTCGCACTCGGTTCTGTGTGGTAAGGGTTTTTTTTTTTGTTTTTTAAAGCGGCTGTGCCGTTTTTTAAAGCCGAACCGTGTCGGCTGGCCACCGGTCCAGTTCGGTACGCCCCGAACTGGCCGGTTTGGCACGGTTCGGTGAACCTTGGGCCTAGCTATTGGGAATTCTGTTCTATTGCCAATCGTCTAACTTGTCGACTGTTATATTTTTTATAATTGTTTATAAATTATTATTAATAAAAATTATTTGATAGTTTATTGTATTGCATCTTCCTGTAATGAACTCTTTTATGATAGTCCTTAGAACTACATTTTATATGATAAAAGAGGATTTATCATGTGGTTCTTAAACTTGTTTGTGACCAAATGATATGTTGTTATAGGACGATGATGTTCATTGAGTGTAGATCGTTTTGTGGCATACGAGTTGGTTGTCCTCTTAACCAAGGAGCATGGAGACATTAGTATGGCATGCAGGTGAAATATAAGGGTACATTTTACTGAACGTGACTCCCTGCAAAGCACTCTGCTGCTAAGTATTGCTCGTGAAGGATATGGATATAAATATTCCTCAGATCCGAGATCATTTTGGTGACTTGCAAGTAACTCATTATACTTTGGTATCGGACTACCTGGATTTTTAATCCGGTGATGGAAGGTTTCTAGGTGCAGTCAAGTATTTGTGAAGTCGGTTTATGAGTCAAGATGGGATTTACTGTTCCTATGGGTTTGGAGAAAATGTCTCATGTTTCAATTTAGCAAAATCTTGGTCAAGGTAATCCTTATGAGTTAGGATTGAAAAGGTTGAGACCAGGGATCACGGTACAATCCCGTACCGCCCGGTACGGGGCGTACTGTACCGTACCGGCAGCTAGCCGGTACAGTTTAGCCCAATAAAACGGTCAAGCATTCGGACCGTTAAAAAAATAAAAAAAATTAGTTTCTGTACCGGTACAGTACGGTATCGTCCGGTTCGGGTCAGTACGGGCTCGGTTCAGCCTAGTTCAGCCCACTTTATGTTTTAAATGCTTGGGAGGGGAGAGATTCTTTTTATAATAAAAAAAGGCCGGTATGCCTGCCGGTACGGTACGGACTGTACTATACCGGCCTCCTGTCGATACGGCTCCCGGTACCGGTACTGGGAACCATGGTTGAGACATTATGGATGGCTGATCAAGGGTTGGCAGTTTAAATCCTGAAGTCATCCTGAGCATAGAGGTTCAAAGGTATGAATTATATGGTAACCATATGCTAGAGATTCTTAAATTTTGCTTTTCAATGATTCGACCTATTTGGATGTCGGGTTGGATGTCGGGTACCATTGCTAGATGGTCACTTCGATCAGTACAGGAATTGTTACTGTGCTATCGGCTTAGTTTTCGAACCAATGGGGTCACCCACATTGTTCCTGCCTAATCTGATGGCTGGTCATCGATTATGAATCGATCCAGGGTTTAATTATCAATATGATTGATGATTGATCTTGAGTCGATACTTTAGTGAGTCAACACTTTGGTGGGTCGACTCACTTGTATTTTTTGTGTCGACTCATAAGTAATTCACTAAAAGTTGGTGAATTATGGGAGGAATAATAGCAATTGGATTTCTAATTAAGCTCAATTTGATTGAGTAATGAGGTTTGGATTAAGTCTAATTGAATTGGATTCAATTATTTTAACCCAATTAGGTTATGAAATAACCTAATCATTTAGGAGGTTTGGTTCCTGATTTGATCAGATCTTGGGCTCAATTCCTAATTGGATTGGAATTTAGCTAAGGAGATTGGGTTCGTAATTTGATTTCATTCACTCCTCTTTGGATCTAACCAAATGGGATTTGGTTTGGGCTCGAGTTGAGTCCAATTAGATTGGAATATACCCATTCGTCCAAAGCCCCTTGTTCAAAATTTGAATTTTGAATTCAAGTTTAGAATTTGAATTTAAATTTGAATTCTGAATTCAAATGGGGATTTGAATTTGAATTCAATTTTTAATTCAAATTGGGTTGGTTTTGATTTTGAATCAAAATTACTCAATCTCATCCTAACCACATCCTAACTCCCTCACCTCCCTAACCTATCCTAACCACTTGGGCGCCTCTTCTAAAAGGGGTTTGCTGGTGGGCATGGAGTAGGCTGATAAAAGCTGAAAAATAGTTTTCTATTTATGGAAAAAAGGGTGTGGGCTTTAGAGAAAGGATCTTGGGTGTGAGCTCCTTTATTCTATTAGGATTTGGGAAGATAGAAAGGGAAAGAGTTTCCAGCCTAATCTTCCATTTCCTCTGCCTAATTTTTTCTAATGTTCATCTCCTAGAGAGTCCCAACGGTTTGGAGTAATCAGCCATCGAGGTCTCAGTGAGGAGCTAACACTCCGAGGAGACTGGTCTGTGCAGGGCTTTGTGTGGATCACCCGTAGAGACCAGACATATTGTGTAGCTAGGAAGAACCTGATACCACAGCATTCAGCAGCGGCGATCATTGACCCTTGTAACTATAATGTATTCTGAACTCATTGATGTCGTAGATGTGATCTACGGTGTCAGCTTTACAGCATATGATCTATGTTGCTTGTTCTTTTTCATTTTCAGTTTATTTATATATGATATATCATGTCATGATCTTGCTTTTAGTGGTTTATTTGATTATATCAAATGCATGTTTAGATTAATTAGATTAATCTTATTGCTCCGTTGTGTTATGATTCGAAAAAGCTTCGAAATGCATGCATGCATGAAACCACCTACCTTTCCCTTCAAACAGTATCAGAGCAATAAGTTCATTTGGTATGATATACTTGCATATGAATCTGAAAATTAATTTAATTAACCTTTTGTATAGTACTTGGATTAGGTGGAATCACCATGGCCTTCCAGTCATAAGAGAGAAGTGGGGTTTAAAGGCCCTCTCTTCATATTCGATGGGATCTCTTATGACATGTTGATGTGTTGCATGTGATATGACCCATGAAGAACTTCGAAAGGATTAGATTAAAATTGTTTTAATCTTTGTATTTTAGATTTGAAATCATAAATGTGTTTAGAATAGTTCTAAGTTATATTTATGACTTATTATGTTAAATTGTTTAGTATAAAAGTTCTGATATGAAATCTACCCATTGCTATTAGCCTGCACGAGTCAACCCATAAGTCGACACTTGACCTTGGTAAGTCGTCGACACTTGCTCTTGCATGTGTCGACTCATGATTGCAGACTAAGAATAATAGGTCTCTGTTTGCTCTCTATGAGTCGAAGTCACAGTGAAGTGTCGACTCATGATGACTCGACTCACTGGTTAGTCAACACTTGACCAGGGTGAGTCGGCTTATGGTTGATGAATAGAAAATTAATTGCTGAAAATTTGTAAAATGTATTTACATTTCGAATTGAAATTGTTTTAGTTATTCTTAAACTTAATTAAGAATTAAGTTTTTGATGGTTTAAAAGATCTAGATTTGAGAATGAAAGATCTTAAACCATTTTGTAAGCCTTGTGATTATGGGTTAGCTTGAATCAAGTCTTTTAATTGGGTTAGACCTAGGTTTAGATTCAAATTGATAATTGACCAAATAGAGATTAAAATTTAACCAAGAGCTGATTAGATTTTCTTTTCATAGATCAGTCTTAATAGTTGTGCTTGATCAAGTTCATATTTTGATTTTTAAATGGACCTGATTATGGCTTAGTAGGTGAGCTCGAGTCATTAGGCTATCAAATCATAACTGATGAACCAATTGGTATCTAAGGTAAGTGGCTGAGAGGGGTTTTTAATTGGAACTGTTCTCTTTCCTGGCCAATTAAGTTGGTGTCTAAGGAAAGAAATGAGGACCCTTTCGTCGATCTCCACTTACCTTGCCAAAGTGGTCAATTAGATTTTGATTAGGTCATTTAGTGAATCGAGTTGACCCATGCTATTATGGTGGATCAGTATGACTGATCTAGGTGCCTTTGGACCAACTAGTTTCGAACCCTCTTTGATGACTTATGAAGTCAGTGGGAGGATTTTTGATTTCGGTTCAGGTCTTCTTTTTTTTCCTCTGTCATACATGTATATAAATTCTCTAAATTATTAGATTCTTAAAATGAAGTTATGGGGACAACTAAGTCATAGACTCCCATTAAGTAATTGGTAATTGGTCCAATAGTGATAATCATTGAAGGCCCAAAGGCCTAATGCTTATTTGGTAATTGGAATTATCATTTATAATTTGATGATTCAGTTGTGACTCTCTTAACAGTGGTTAGGTGGGCTGATCAAAGTCGGGCTCAGCCATTTGTTGATTAGAAGTACTGAGTTTTGTCACGTTAATAGTTGGACCTAACTAGGACTTTTAGTGAAGGCCCAAAAGCCTGCTGAAAAGATGCCTAGGGCAAAACTCTTACTAGAAGTTTGGAGAAACAATTGGTTAAGAATCTACCTTTAGATACATATGGATCGACCAAGCAAACTCGGGCTCATGTGTAGTCCATAGGATCTAGTACCTGCAAAGGAATTAATATAATTTCTCGGATTGGAGGTAGAGGCTACCAATTTGCATAAAATAGCGGGAGAACCATTAGACTAAAGTCTAAATCTTTAGGGTTTAATAATTCATATACTAAAATGGTCTTGTATTTTTTTTTCAATTAGTGGCGACCACCTTGTTGCTTCGGTCATTGTTAGACAATGATAGGTTGATGGGACCCAATTTTGATTGTTGATATCAAAAGCTCAAGATTATCTTGGAGCACGAATAGATCTTATATGTCATATCTGATCTAGCTCCTAAGGAGCCCGCTCCTAACATTCGTGGCACGGTCAAGGACACTTACTAGAAGTGGCTCAATGACCAGATCACTGTGTGATGCATTATGCGGGTAGCGATGAATGATGAGTTCAGTCACAAGTTTGAGATGCTCAGCCAGAGAAAATCCTTAAAGTGTTGGAGTCCTTTGGCATGCCTGATGACATGGAGAGGCACAAGACCTCTTGTGCTGTCTTCAATGCTTAGATGCGTGAGGGGGCGTCGGTCATTGATCATGTATTTTACATGTTTGAGCAGATCAAGTGCTTGAGCAAACTTAGGTTTTCCTTGTATGAGCAGCTTGGGAAAGATGCGATATTAAATTCTTTGTCCAAGTCCTACCTCGATTTTCTTAGTCATTATAGAATGACGAAGCCTAGGGTAAACTACCATGGTTTTGCTAGGATTACTGCAAACTTATGAGAAGGATTACTAGCTCCACAAAGAGTCGATGAATATGGTAGGAGGATCTTCTAAACATCATCCTTTTAAGAAAAAAAAAGAGTAAAAATAAAAGGTGCAACATTCTGGGACATCTTAGCCTAGTCAGACTAAGCTTAAGTCCGACAAGAGTCAGGTAGAGTGCTTTTACTGTAAGAAGCAGGGTCATTGGAAGAAGAACCATCCTCTTTATATTGCTTTCCTTGACTTAAATAGGCCAAATAAGAGAAAGTAGTAAGCAGTTGCTGGACAAGGTAATTATATGATAACGCCTTGTAATTTCTTTATCTGAGGTACTACTACCCGGGTATTGGATACTAGAAGTTTAAGTAATATTTGCAATTCATTGCATGGACTTCAAGTTAATAGAAGATTTGAGGATGGTGAGAGATTCCTGAATTTGGGAGATGGAAGTCAAGTTTCAGTCTTAGCTTTGGGAGTCATCAAGTTTGTTTTCAATTCTCAAGTTGTCATTCCGAGTGATTGTCACTTTTGTCCAAAATTTTTATTAAATGTCATATCTATAAGCCTTTTGGCCATGAATTATTATGAGCCATCAATAAAAAATAACATTTATAATATCATTATGAATGGTGTTATTGGGATGTGGATAAATGAGAAATGTCATTTATTTACTATTATGGCCTATTAGTGTATATACACTTTGAATCAAGGATCGCTAAACTGGTATCGAGACCCATACATGTCAGCGACCGATATGGTACGGTATGGTACTGTACCATACAATACCAGTATGGGTACCGGTCTTGGTGAATTGAGCAAAAATTATCTTCCTCCCCCTTCTCATTCAAGGATCGCTGAATCGACTTGAATCAGACCCGAACCAAATCGAACCGAGCCCGAACCGGACCATACCGGTCCAAACTGACCCATACCGTACCGAACCATACCGATCTGGTTCATGTCAATTTTTATGGTTCGGGTCTCAAACCGTTTTTAAGGGCTAAACTGTTCGTTTCTTGACCGGTACGATACGATACGCCCCTAATCGAACAGTTCAAGATGGTATTGAAAATCCTGCTTTAGACAAACATACTAGATTAGATAACATTAATGATACCTATCTTTGGCACTATAGGCTAGGTCATATTAACAAGAACAGAATAAACATGATAAAAGAGGATATCCTCGATGTCAATGGTTATGAATCATTGCCAACCTGAGTCCTGCCTTCCTGGAAAGATGACCAAGTTACCTTTTACTAGAAAAGGTGAACGAGCATGTGAAGTTCTAAGTCTAATACATACAGACAGGGTTTACAGTACCATCCCATACCATACTGTGCCGGTAAAGAACCGGTATGGTTCAGCCTTAAAAAATGGTTCGGGATTTGAACCATAAAAATTGGCCTGAATCGGACTAGTACGGGTCGGTTCGGTACGATACGGGTCGGTTCGGTACGATACGGGTCGGTTCGGTACGATACGGCCCGGTTCAGTCTGGTTCGGGCTTGGTTCAGCTTGGTTTGGATCCGGTTCAGCAATCCTTGCTTGAGAGGGGGAGGAAGACAATTTTTTCTCAAATTTTCAAGGCTAGTACACGTATCGATACGGTACGGTACCGTATTGGTCGCTGGTCGATACGGGTCCGGTACCGGTTCAGCAATTCTTGCATACAGATGTACACGGACCAATAAATACTAGTTCCAGAGGTGGGTATCACTATTTCATGACATTTACAGACGACCTATCGAGTTATGGGTATGTCTATCTTATGAGGCATAAGTCTGAATCATTTACAATATTCAAACAATACCATAATGATGTAGAAAAATAAATTGAAAAGAGTATTAAACTCTTCGATCTGATTGGGGAGGAGAATACCTTACAATGAGATTGACTTATTTGGAAGTGAATGAGATTTTCTCACAATGGACATCTCCTGGGACAACTCAACTTAATTGAGTGTTAGAAAAGAGGAATCAAATACTATTTAGACATGGTTCGGTCCATGATAGGCTTTGCTAGTTTGCCAATCTCCTTTTGGGGTATGCTTTTGAGTCGGCTTGTTACTTAATAGGGTTCCAAGCAAGTCTGTTGATAAAATGCCATATGAGATTTGGATGAGGCATAGGCCAGTACTCTCATACCTTAGGAACTGGGGCTGTCTGGTTTATGTCAAACATTTAAAGACAGACAAGCTTGGACCTAGATCTAATAAATATTTTTTTGTTGGATATTCTAAAGAAACCAAGGGTTATTACTTTTAGTCTGCTAAAGAATAAAAGTTGTTCGTTAGTCTTAGCCTTAGGACTTTTTTTGGAAAAGGAGTTCCTTGGAAAAGGGATTAAAGCCACTAAGGTTGAACTTGGTGAAGTTTGATACGTTGAGAAACCGACACATATAAATAAAATTATAGAACTGGCTTTGATTAGATCAAATCCAAGCTCATTATAGAGGCACCATTAAGGAGATCTGGTAGAGTACCATGTCAGCTAAATAGATTTATGATTTCTTCGTCCAGGATGGCAATCTTGTTGAACTTGATGAGAACAATGAGGATTCAATCACCTATATGAATGCTATGCAAAGATCTAACTTTGATAAGTGGCTTGGATCCATGAAATCCAAAATGGAGTCCATGAAGATTGATGGTGTATGGACATTCGTTGATCTACCTGAAGGTATAAACTCTATTGGATGCAAATGGAATTTCAAAAGGAAAAGGGGTGTAGACGGGAAGCTAGAGACCTATAAAGCCCATTTGGTTGCCAAGGGATATCGTCAACATTATAATATTGACTATGACGAAACGTTTTCTTCTGTGGCAATGCTTAAGTCTATTCGGATTATGTTTGCTTTAGTAGCATACTTTGTTTTGAGATTTGGCAAATTGATGTGAAGACAGCTTTTTTAAATGGAGAGTTGGATGAAGAGGTATATATGATACAACCTGAAAGGTTCATATCTATGGATGAATTAAAGGTATGTAAGCTTTAAAAATCCATCTATGGATTAAAGCAGGCATCTCGATGTTGGAATATGCATTTTGATAAGATGATCAGAATGTAAAGCTTCATTAAAAACGGAGAACTTTGCATCTATAAGTGGGCTAATGGTTCTGTAATTATATTGTATTGTATGTGGATTACATTCTTATAATAGGGAATAACATCCCTGTATTATAGGGAGTAAAAGTTTGTTTGTCATTCCAGTTCTTCATGAAGGATTTGTAAGAAGCATCCTACATCCTTGGAATGAAGATCTATAGAGATAGATCTAAGAGGTTGCTTGGATTGTCCCAATTCACATATTGATATAGTGCTGAAAAGGTTCAGTATGGAGAATTCCAAGAAAGGCTATCTTCAGATAGGCCATGGAATCTAAGAAGGATCGTGTGACAACTAAAGAGAGCGCATGAGAAGAATTTGATATGCCTCGATAGTGGATTCTATTATGCAGGCCATGACATGTACGAGATCGGATGTGGCCTATTCACTAGGAATAGTGAGTAGATTCCAGTTTGATCCGGATGAGAATCATTGGAAGGTTGTAAAAATAATTCTTAAGTATTTGAGAAATACTAAAGATCAATAGCTCATTTATGGAGAATCTTACTTAAAACTTGTGGGATATACTAATTCAAGTTTTTAGTTAGATTGAGATGATAGCAAGAGTATGTCGGGATTTGTTTTCGTCCTGAATGGTAGAGCAATCCACTGGAAAAGTCCAAGCAGCACATTGTGGCTGATTTAGTTTGAGAGGTGGAGTATATTGCACCATCCAATGCTGCAAAGGAATCTGTGTGGTTGTGAAAGTTCATTAACGAGCTTGGAGCGGCACCCTCCCTTGATGATCCAGTTCCCCTATATTGTGACAGCACCGAGCCATAGCTCTGATGAAAGAATGGAAGATCCATCAACGAACTAGTATATTCTACTTCGCTATTATCTTGCATGAGAGACCGTGGAACGATGTGACGTCGAGCTTCAGAAGATCGATGGAAAAGAGAACTTGGCCGATCCATTTACTAAAGCTCTTGAAATCAAAGAGTTCGATGATCATAAATGGAAGATGGATATCAGATACTGTTCCGATGAGCTTTAGTCTAAGTGGGAGTTGGGAATTGTCCTAATGCCAATCATCTAACTTGTAGATGGTTGTACCTTTTGTAATTATATATGAATTATTATTAATAAAAGTTATTTGGTAGTTCACATTGAGTGTGGCACTGATACCACTGCTAGAATGGGTTAAGATTAATGCGCAGTAGAAATAAAAATTAACCTTTTCATTTAATATGCAAGATCTCATCTCGAAAACCTGGATCCTTTATAGATTTAAGATTAAGATTAAAAGGAAAGTGAGATTAAAATCTTCACCTTTGCACAGGTAGATCTTCATCATGATTTGATGATCGTGGATGTCTTCACGGTCCTCTTGTAGCCGCACAAGCACCTGGCCTCTACAGATATCCACATAATGTTATGATCTGACCAAGTCTCTAATTTCATCAGGGTGCTAGGTCTCTTGTAGAGATTGCTTTTGAATGGTGGATTCTTTTTCTTTTTCTCACACATGACAAAATCCTTCTTAAGGATTCACCACACTCCTTATGCGTGAAGACTCTTAGGCGTCCAAACCTTTTTGGGCGTTGAGAACTTATGCGAAAAACTTTGGGGAGCTAACTATTGATGTGTAAAACTCTTGGAGGACTCCTTGGGGTGCCAACTCTTGGCATTAACAGTCCTAGGATGTCAAGGACCTTGGACACCAAAAGTCTTCCATAAGGAGTCTTCGGCATGGAGGTTTCTTTTTGGGCATGGACTCCTTGAGGTGCTAGAAGTCTTAGGCGTGAGGAGTCTTTGGGGGCTAAAACACCTCTTTCCTGCATGAAACTCTTCATGTGAAAACCTTAGGTGGAAGATCACTTGAATGCTAGACTCTTTAGCATGCAAGAGTCTTTTGGCAGGACTCTTGGGTGCCAATCCTCTTAGGGAAAAACCCAAGGTTTTCCGAACCGTAACGAACCGGCTGGTTCGGGGCGTACCGAACCGGACCGGTGGCCGGCTGGCACGGTTCGGCCATATAAATCGGCACAGCCCCCTTTAAAAAAAAAAAAAAAAAAAAACTTATCGCACCGAACCGGGCCCGAGCCGGACCCCATTGCCATCTAACTCTTGGGTGCAATAAGCAAAGAGTCCTCTTTTAAGGTGCTGGGAGTCCTCTTAGTGGGTGTGAGATGCCTTGGGGCAGGATTGCTTTGTGTGTCAACTACTTTAGCATGAACACCATGGGGTGCCCAACTTTAGGGTGTGAGAAGCCCTTAGGAGTCTTCAAATAAGGCACCAAAATTTAGGGTTATTTCAAAACCCTAATCGATTTGGTTAACTCAAAATGAGTCCTGGTCAAATTAAATCTCAATTTAATTTGACTCAAATTTAATCCCAATGATTTAATTCAATCAAATCAAATTAAATATTATTGCAACAATTGTATAGAAGTCCTAAAACTCACTAACTATTAGTAAGTTCTCTCTTGTAACTTTTTTATTTAAGGATCGCTAATTTGTAACAATTACAAATTAGTTCAGTTATCAATCATATTGACAATTGGATCCTATGGTAATTCAAAAATCGCAATCCAACCTTTCAATCAGTCATAACCTCTTATGTATGCGATCCTATAGGTTCTATTATGCATGGTAGTGAGGTGTATTATGATCTCTATCCATAATATTATTGAAACTTTTTTCAATTGGTTGAAATAATTCCAACTTATCTTAGTATGAATTATCGACCATCAAGATGATTCTCATGAGTCTCACAGTCCACTAGTGACGCCTAGCAGTATGTAGTGACAACCTAACAAAATGGAATTAAATAAATCTATAGGTGCAGTTGATGTGTGATATAGTTTTTTTATCGTGAGTCTCGACTAGACAGAGATTATAGAATTATTCATTAAATCCTATCATCTATCATATATTAAATTTATTTGATGTGAGTTCTTGATGTGAAAACAACGGAAACCCTTTTTCACTAATCACACTATCCTGGCCAAGGTCTTTTGAACTTGGTCTCATAAATCACATAGGACTAACTTTCTTATCTATCAAGGGTGATAGATTCTATATAAGCGTGCACCCTATTCCTACAATAAACCTACTCTAGCCAACATGCACTGTAAGAATCCATATGGCTAGGTACCAAGTATATGTATGGTCAAGCTATAGTAATTCCATTGTGAATGACCGAGGCATCCTAGGTCAAAGGATCAGTCACACTACAGCAATATCAAGTCAATGACGAGTGGATAGATATCCAAGTGACTTTTCGTATTGTTCACTCTTGATATCCTTGTTCACTAACAACCACCTATACTATTGTTTTAATATCCCCGCACTGTTGACTCGACTTGTCTATCTTAAAAGGGAAGCAATCCATGCATTAATCTCATTAAATTAATCACCGTCCTTATAATGATCCATTGATCGGGAGCATTTAGGAATTAATCACTAATGACACATGCCTTAAATTTTCAGCTCTTGAGAATACGTATCATCTTATTAATTTCTTGGATGATTCATAGACACATACACAACATGAATGGAATTAAAAGCCCAATTTCATCGATAATAGAAAAAATAAATACAAAACTGTCCTAAAATAATACATGCATCAGTTTGATTGGCTTCTAAGGCCTATATCTAACATTTTGGAAGAGGCTTTTGGAACTCACTTTGAAGCTTCTGCATACGTTTCTTGGTTTCTCAGTTCTCACCCAAGTTTTTGCATCCATATATCTTTGCCTTGACCTTCTTCATATGCCTATCTTTTGATGGTGTTAGTTCACCAGGTATCATTCACTTTTAGGCTCGCTTAAAGCTCTTATACGAAATGCCCAGAGGTGCCAGCATAAGAAGTTGCTGCTAAAACATTGCCCAGTTACAAGTTTCAGACGGTATAACAAGGATGAGAATGGGTCAGCTTCTAAGGTTCGCAGACTTACATTGTAACTTTTAGATTCCACATTCTAAAATTATATGAGCATCGTATTATACAAATAAAAAACTTCCGTTGTTAGCTTCTGTTTGTTACCTTCCAAGTATCTTTGATTATTTAAGCTTGCTGGTGGTGATTTTCTTTGCAATTTTTGGTGCTTGTGTTGAGAATATGTTTTAGCCAATGCATATGCTTGAAATGCATTTTATTTCTAGTAGCTACCTTTTGATTTAAAAAGATGGAGTAACACCTCCATCAAAAAAAGATGGAGTAACACCTCCATCAAAAAAAGATGGAGTAACACCTCCTTTGTCTCTCTCATTCTATTGATGTAGAGACTGGCTAGCCTACAAACCCTCAAAAAATGGCTAGCCTACAAACCAATCTCTGGTGGGTCATGAAAGGGTGGTGAGAATGTAAAAAGACAAGAAGATCAACCTAAGAGACTGTTTCTAAAGGAAATAACTTCTTTTGCTTCTACAGGTCTTGTATTGATCTTGCTGTATTTTAACTTTATTTTCAATTGTTCGATTTTCATGATTTGTATGGGACTGATGTAGATACTTCTTTTAATCCGCACCATCAAGAAATGCCTTACTGCCCTGTATCATCACTTGGGGCAAACTGTACCATACCGGTCTCGTACCGGTATGCTATTTCGGATCATACTGACACTGTTGTATTGTACCAAACCGTGTACTGATTCTATAGCAGGATTTTATTGGTATGGGGTCTGACACTGAGATGGTGAACCTTGCACACCATTCTACATTTGCTGCAAATAATTTTTGATCTACGATGCAGATGCACTTTGGTTTGGTTGGAAAGACTAAGAAAAAGGTAAAACAAATCCTTTATATTCAGACCTAGCAATTTGGCATGTACAATGCACGTTGAACAGAGAGTTAATAAATAAAATTTAAAAAAGAAATAGGTAAATTAAAAATGTAATTCATATATAAAAGCATAACACAAAAAAATGAAAATTCAGAAAATAAACATAATAAAAAATTAAGATAAGATATAATTAATCCTAAATCTATATAGAAATATTAATCTCTTCCATGTGAAAACTTTGTTAACCCAAATTGCACCTTTGCACTCCTAATATGACCATCACTCCTGATTCCGAAAATGATGAAAAAATTGCTATCTGTGGATGTTCTGCTCTGCCTGCATGTCCCAAAAACAGAAGACTTTTATGCTGGCCCACCTACATGTTGGAAAATCAACCATCTTTCTCTCATGGAGGCCTCATACAAGTGAGTCTCTTGTATGCAGCTCCTCTTTGTGGCATAAAGACAACCTTGTCTCACCCACCTGCTAATCCACACTCGGAGTCCACTGCACTCTCCTCAAGCACATGAAAGTAGGGAAGTTGTGGATTAAATACTATTATTATGAGATCAATGGAGGCAACAAGAACTACAATGCTTTACAAGGAATTCAAGATGGGATTGTTGTCAACAATATAATGATTGAAGCATTATCTACAAACCAAAGGTGGTCTAAAGAAATCAAAGATTAGGAAATAAGGATTGACATAAGTTCCTGGATTTCTTGTGTATGAAGGTAAAGGTGGTTAGTGGTTCCTAGGTATCTTGCTCCATGACTACCCACACCCATCCAAAGGTTGAATCCTAGTGCAACATCAAAAGTCCAAGATTAGTTTCACAATGAGACAATGACTGTATGAACCATACCCGTTCAAAATTACCAGAATCTTACAAATAAAACTGGTGTACCTAGTAGGAGATAACTTGGATTATAAAATTTTCTTTTGCAACCAGTTGCAATGACTTTGTCTATACCAAGGCGGACATGATTCCAATCCAATTGAAGATTCACTCTTTCTATAATTTCTTTTCTTAATTGGTAACATTCTTTCTTGAAAGATATGGTGGCAATGCTGCCCTTTACGTCCAAATTCATGATACACCCCTAACACCTCTCCTTGGTACACAACCTAGCGATAGGTTCTATATTCAAAATCTAAAGGTGGCAATCCCCCAATGTTTTTTAAAAATAGGCATTTGTTATACGAACTTGCATAGATAGATCATAAAAACATCCTTATATGGATAGCTTATATTTGGTTGTTTGAAGCATTTCTGATCTTGATTTGGTCCCAGCTCAAAAGTATCTCAACTTATGTGACATTTTAATTTTTTAAATATTCTTGGCCAATAAATATATTTAGATGATTTATTATGTGAGGCTTAAGTGCATTGCATGTGCTACATTCCTATTAATAAATAGCCAGTATTGGAAATATTAAAAGCAAGTTTGTCAAGGCAACTAGGCAAATCCCTAGTTGTTAGAAACCTAAGGCGTGTTTGGTTCGCAACTAGAATCAGAATCTGAATGGATTTGAATGGAATTGGAATGGCCATATCTCCCAATGCATTTTGTTTGTGACCAGAATCGGAATTGGAATTTGAATCGGCTTGAATACCAGGAGAGAGTTGGGATTGGATTTTGGTGGATTGAAACATTCTCATCCCTCTCTAGAATCATAATAGGAATAGGACTCGTTCCAGCCAAACAGCTAGAATGGGAGTCACTCATTTCTATTCCCAATCTAGAGCCCAACTCACCCCAATCAAACATACTCCTAATTCTCTAGATATTTCCTAAGCACCCAGGCGGACTGCATGTTGACTTAGGCTGTCCATCTTTTGTACGGGCAAACAAATAGATTAAAGGTTAGCAGTAAAACAATCAATCTCATTTTCTCATTTTTCCTTCAAATCTTACATAAAAAAATGAAATTCACAATTACGGCATAACAGGAGTTAAGATTAATCAAAACAATGGCCAAAATCAGCCAAATCAAATGTAGAAGTAAACAGTGATAATGATATCACATTATCAAAAGTTATATACAAAAAGGACAAAAACATGACAAATCTCTAAAAAAAAAACCTAATGCTTATAACTTATAATTGAAATCCTATATTTGCAGGAAGAATTTTCAGCTGGGTGAAAATAGAAAAAAATAGAAAATAGACAAAAATATGGATGAAATTGTAGTAAAGAGGACAGAGAGAGAAAAAGATATTTCTAATCAGAAGTGAAATAGGAAGAGTATCATGAGAAAAGAAGAGGAAAAGAAAAATAGGGAAGTATGAAAAAAATTAAAATAAAAAAACTTTTTGAGCTTGGACGTTAACAACTGTCGGCTGCCTCCTAGAAGAGGGAGATGTTGGTTAATAAGAGATATGGGATAATTTTTTTAGGTATTGAAATGTCAGAGGTGTTATTTCAGAGATTGTTTTAAGTTTTAACTTTTGGTTGTTGAATTGGCAAAATACAAATGGGAATAAGTTATTGAAAAAGAGATGACCATGTTACTGTAAGATCATATGTTCAGCTTTGAGCCAATGTTCCTAGAAGAATCTAAATTTATGATAGATCAAAGCAAGGTTGCCAATTCGGCCAGGCAGTCCTAGGAATCGACCTCTTTTAAGGCCTAGGCAGAATGCTTTGGAAGCTAGGCAAGTGCCTGAATAGAGTTCCTCAAAATTGATAGAATCACATGTTTTTGTATATAGAATCACCTATAGTTTGTAAAAAAGTACATCAAATAACATCGTTGATTGTTACCTAAAAAAAAAAGTAAAAATAACATTGATAACATTGTTCATAAACTATAATGTTGTCAACTACTTAAGCTGTGATAATAAAATGTTTAATTTAACCACTTTAGTCTTCATAGTTTTCGTGTCAAGTAATTTGAAGGAGGCATCTTAGAAACATCACATGTTCAAACTATATATGGAAAGACATTACAAATAGCTTGACATTTTTTTCTTAAATGCTTCTTGCATAAAGTGGGACCCTTCAATAAATCCAAGAATAGGCACCCAACGGGGACAAAGCAGAGCCCTTGGCATTCAAATCAACCTGTGTGCTTGAGCAAATTCCTCACCTAAAGTCTTCAAAAGGCTAGGTACATAGCTGGGTGGTCCAAGTGGATATGCAAGACCATCCAAGTTCCTATGTGGCTGCCAGTCACAACCTTGGGTTAAGGATAAGGTTTACATGACCCAGGAAGATGTAGTTTATTTGTTGGTGAACTTTGACAATTGTTTCATCTCATATTGATTTTGATTGTGGGATGGTGTTAGTTTATGTCCTGAGATCATGCTAATTATACAAGTAAGTAATTATTAAGTTATCAAGGTTCTTCAAGAAGGGAGATGTATTTCATGTTGAAGTTGAGTCTCACTTTATATTACAGACTTGGCTGAAAATAGTTGACCTATGATAGGAAAAAAGAGTATTCTGTAATATGAAAGTACTTTACATCAGTCAAGTTGCATGTTCTGCTTGCGTTACTAAATTATATTTCTTGAAGTATATGTTAATAGAGGCAATGGTTGGCACAACTCTCAGCAAGTTTGCTAAGTGGAGTGATGTGGAACGCGGACGAAAAGAAAAATAAAATTGAAATTAAGGAAAAATTATCAAATAACTCTGGGATTCAATTCTAATGTTTAAGTCTATCCTTTTGTATATAATTGGGGCCCTTAAATAGAGCAACAAACCCTAATCTAATAAGAATCAAATTGCTGAGTCCTAATAGAAATAAAAGTCGTAATAAAGAAAATAAAAAAAATAAAGAAAACTCTAACTAAAGGAATCCTAAACAAACCCTTCTAGAATATAATTAGGGTTATGATTCCTTAATGCACCTGAAGTTTCCTTCTGAAATAGTTGCAATTTTTTTGATTCCCATCATTCCTTCCTAGCTAGAAAGAACTCGACTTTGGTAAGGAATTGAGGTAGGCTTCTAACAGATCTGGATTAATATGGCAAAACTCTTATTAATCCAAGTAGCATTTGAATCTGGAAGGCCCTACTACTTAATCAAAAATTTTTGAAATCCTCCATAAGCAAGAGAAACAATTTCATCGGTGATAATACATTCAATATGATCCGGTGAAGATGACAGAAGTGAAGAACTAGAACTGGCATTGGAATAGATTATGTCCTTTGAGATCAGCTGCATATATAGTAGGAACTCGAATATGCCCCGATAAGGTAGCAAATCTTCAACATTAAAAATTGGACTAAATTTTAAATCAAAGGGTAATTCTACATAATAAGCATTAGGTCTAAGTTTATGAAGGTCGCAAAATGGACTAGTGGCTCGAGCATGCAAATTTTTGAATAATGTCGGGGATAAGTTCTGGATGGATACGAACCATCACATAGTCACCCTCGTTAAACTCTACATTTTTATGGTGAGCATTAGTAGCAAGCTTATATTTCTCAGTACTTAGTAATCTTTTGCCTAATATTAGTATGAATATTATGAATGTGTTTGGCAAAAGAAGTGGCTAGCTCAAAAGTATGGTTAGTCATAGCTATGAACAAGATTAATGGGTTGGTGAGGGTTATAGCTATGAACAATTTTAAAAGGACTCTTGCTAGTAGATTGATTCACTAAGCTATTATAAGCAAATTTCACTGTAGGCAATGACAAATCTCATAGACTAGGTCTCACCAACCAGACACCTAAGTAAATCTCCAAGACTATGATTCATAATCTCTGGTTGACCATTTGTTTGGAGATGAATGGCTGAAGAAAACTTTTAAGTGGTTCCAAATATTTTCCAAAAGGTCTTCCAAAAATAACTTATAAATTTGACATCACGGTCAAATACTATGGAAGAGGGCAAACTGTGAAGTTAGACGACTTCCTAAAGAATAACATAGCAACAGAAGAGGCATCGGAAGTCTTTTGACACAATAAAATGTCATTTTGGAAAACCTAACACAACTAGAATTGAATCGTGTCTCCTAGCAGTCCTAGGCAATTCGGGAATAAAATCCGTATTAAGATCCTTCTACTAGGAATATGGAATCAGAAGAGGAGTATACAAACCAGTATTTTGCTTCTTGGCCTTGGCTAATTGGCAGGTGCGATATTATGCGAGGATTCTAGCAACATCTTTTTTAAGAGATGGCCAATAGAACCTATCTTCAGCCATGGCTATAGTCTTATTACCAAGAAACGCGATACCATCCCGTACCGTCCGATACAGGGCGTACTGTACCGGTAGCTAGCCAGTATGGTTCATCCCAATAAAACGGTCTGGCCTCCAGACTGTTAAAAGAATAAAAAAAAATTAATTTCCATACCGGTACGGTACCGTACCGGATGGTACCATCCAGTTCGGCCCGGTTCAGCCCATTTCTTGCTTTGGAGGGGAGAGAAAGATGGTTTTTATATTAAAAAAGGCCCGGTACGATGCCGGTACGGTACGGTATGGATCGTACCATACCGTACCATCCTCCTGCCGAAATGGGTCCCAGCACCGGTACCGGGAACCTTGCTTATTACATTTAAAGTGGCTACCTAAATCTCTTGCATGAAGCTCTCAAATAAGAAAGTCTTGTAAAGATGTCCTAGGTATACAAAGATGATAATCCCTAAATAGGTAACCATCCCTGATCACAAAGTCAACATATTCCTGACGATTTCTTTGACTAACTTTTTGAAAGATAAGAGCAAAATTAGGACAATTTTGATAATCGTCCTTCACTCGCTTAAAGCCAACTACCTCTACACTTGTGGATTGGAGGATGGTAATGGCTCCGCTTAGTGCATCAACAGCCCTATTCTCAATACCAGCTTTGTGTTTAAGATCAAAGGTATAATCCTGGAGAAATTGCACCTACTTGACATGCCTGACACTAAGTTTCTTTCGAGACTTGATATACTTAAGGGACAAATGTTTAGAGTGCAAGACAAACTTCTAGGATAGAAAATAATATTGCCAATATCTAAGAGCTTAAATTGTAGCATAAGACTCTGTCATATGTAGAATATCTTTGTTTAGTATCATTAAGTTTTTCATTAAAATAGGCTTTGATACTAATTGATTTGGAATGTGAACAAAAAGAAAAATAAAATAAAAATTAAGGAAGAAAAAATATCAAATAACTCTAGAATTCAATTCCAATATTCAAGTATATCTTGCTCTATATAATTAGGGCCCTTAAATAGAGCAATAAATCCTAATGTAATAAGAATCAAATTGCTGAGTCTTAATAGAAATACAAGTTCTAATAAAGGAAATAATAAAATAAAAGAAATCCTCAGTAAAGGAATCTTAAAAAAATCCTCTTTCTAGAATAGAATTAGGGTTAGGAATCCTCAATGCATACGAAGTTTCTTTTTGAGATAGGTATGAATTTCCTGATTCCCATCATAGGGGTTTTGAGTTTGGCTCAGGTAGCACTCCCACCATTATGCTTGAAATGAATATCACAAGAAAATTAGAAAGCACTAAGAATATATTAGAGTGTAACATCTTTTTGTTCTTTGCGAGATTGATAACTTGTAATTCTGCACTGCACACATCATCTCAAGTGTCACAAACATATCAACTGATAACCTGTTGGTGGTTGTTAAAATACGTGATGAACTGATATGTTAGCAATTAAATGTCCTGATTTTTTAAAGTTATGCAGATCAAATGTCTTATTTACTAGTTACCATGTTTGTGCAATATGTTGCCATTTTGTAGCATTCCTACGTTAATATGTACATGCTTTAACAAGGCCTGATTTTTATGTTTGAAGGTTAACATCAATTTCCCTGTTGTCATTTTTGGGTATCAATTCATCGTTCTCTCTCTAACAAGTATTAAACTGACTACTGAATGAATAGAGGTTAAGAGATGAAGAAAACCACCAGTGGTGTCTCTGCTTCCTCTCTTATCATTCTTTGTTATATCAGGACCCTTTCTCTCTAACAGTAGGTTTCCAATTTGTCTTAAATCTTAATGATCCTCTATAATATATACAATGAAGCAGGGTTTTCCGAACCGTGCCGAATCGGCTGGTTCGGGGCGTACCGAACCGGACCGGCGGCCGGTCGGCACGGTTCGACTTTAAAAAACGGCACAGCCACCGTAAAAAATCCAAAAAAAAAAAATTGTTTCCGCACTGTACCGGACCCGAACCGGACTCGAACCGGTCGAAACGGGACCGAACCGGGCGGTTCGGCGCGGTTCGGCCCGGTTCGAGACGGTTTCGGGCGGTACGGTGGGAGGGGGCAGGTGGGCCCCTATGTTTTTGTTTTTGTCACATGGCATTGTAGCCATGTGATAGCTTTGAGAGGGGGGGATTTCGTTGGGTTTTAAGCAATGGAAAAGGCAGAGAGCTCGTAAGAGCTCTCTGCTGCAGCGCCGTGGAAGGAAATTGATCCAAAAAAAAAATTCATGAATCAATTTAAAGCCAATCCAACCTGCAAAAATCAAAGGGGAAGCTAGAATCAAGGTCCGTATACCTTTCTTTTCCCATAATTTTCTCTTTTGCATCGTTATTTTTTTGTTAAAATCCATGCAAAATAGAAAATTAAGAAGAAATGCTGTCAAAATTTATTTGTTGGGAATGATTTTAGAGTATGTTGTAGATCTAGGATAGATCTACACAATGATACTAAAATCTTAATTTTTTGTTAAGTATATAATTTATTAAATTAAAAATTAATTTCGGATTAATAAATTAATTAAAAAATAATAATTAGAAAAAAAAATTATAATTATAAATTATTAATCTAGGGCTTGTAAGCTACTCCCTCTATAAATTTTATGTCGATTTATTTAAGTTTTGTGCATCTCATGAATAGTGCCTGTAGGTCTTAAATTAAAAAAAAAGTGACTTTTAATGCATTTCTAGGCTCTTAAAAAAATATATGTAGCATGTATGATGGAATCCTATATGAATCTAAAATTTAATTTTTTTTTTATTTTTCTTTATTTTTTAAATTTTTTAAATTAAAAAAAATAAAAAAATAAATTAAAATTTAAAAAATAGGTTAATTAACTGTTAATTAATAAACATTATTATTGACCTTATATGTAATTTAAATATTGAAGTATGGATCCATCAAGAAGGAAGAAAGATCCGGAGCGGGACATTGGCTGGTTACATGGAGAGATGCTCTCGGGTCGGCATCACTGGAGGTGTAAATGGTGCAATACCGAATTCAAAGGTGGGGGAGTAACAAGGTTGAAGCAGCACTTGGCTGGTGGCTATCCTGATGTATCTGCATGTCGACAGTGTCCACAGGAGGTCCGTCAGTTGATGAAGAAACACTTTGCTGAGTTTAAAACCGGGAAAGAAAGAGCAGCAAAGAAGAAGGCAGAGGTGGACCGCAGAGCTGCAGAACCACTTTCTTATCACTCCAGGAAGTCAGAGGAAGCATTTATTCCTTCTGATGAGGAGGCACAGATGGAGGTTGCTATTTAGGCGAGCTTGTATGAGCAGAGGCAGCAGGAGGAGGCAGCCAGGCAGAGAGCGATTCAGACCATCAGCTTTTGAGTTAGGATCGGGATTCGCTTCTGCTAGTGCTCTAGGAGAGTCTGAGACAGTTTGAGAGGACCTCAGTCAGAGAGCCCGTCATGAGAGGCAACGACCGTATTGTATCCATGTTGGGAGCATTTGGCAGTAGGAGGAAGTCTTCCAGGCCCAGGGACATTCCAGAGGGAGCCACTATCCATGATGTCGATCCACATACATTTTCCAGTAGAGATTCAAAGCAATAGATGATTGACACAATGCTGAAGAAGGATAAGAAGGATATGTGGCGGGCCATCTCCTCCTGGTTTCATTTCAGTCATATCGCAGCCCATGCAGCAGACAATCCATATTATCGCTCTGCTATTTCATCTATACAGGCTGCAGGTGTAGATCCTCCAGCATCGAGGGATATCTATGGTCATCTTCTGGACAGCAATAAGGAGCTAGAAGGATGGATATCCTCATATCAAAGCAAATGGCCTGTGTATGGATTGATGGCGATGTGTGATGGTTGGACTGGTCCTACTAGACGGAGCATCATCAATTTTTTGACTTATTGTGATGGGAAGACTTTTTTTCAGAAGTCTATTGATGTTTCAGATCAGGTGCACGATGCCAGTTATATCCTTAGATTGATGGAGGAGGTGATTGATCAGGTGGAAGAGCGTAATGTCATGCAGGTCATCACTAATAATGGATCACAGTACAGGGCCGCAGGGCAGATCTTGTTAGAGCGGCGGCCGCATATTTTCTGGACTCCTTGTGCTGCACATTGTATAGACCTCATGTTGATGGATATTGATAAAATTCGCAGGGTGCAGAAGATTGTTGAGCTAGCACAGTCTATCACTAGATTTATATATAACCATACAGGGGTCTTATCATTGATGAGGAGCTTTATATGGGGGAAAATATTGAGACCGGGGCTCACACGGTTTGCAACTAATTACATTGCACTTGATAGTCTTCTTAACAAGAAAGCAGAGCTGCGTCAGATGTTTGTCGGTCAGGACTGGCAGGAGAGCAGATATGCCAGGGCAAATACTGAGGGAAGCAATGTGGAGAATTTAGTGACGAGACAGATATTCTGGCAGCGGGCTGAGAGGGTAGTGGAGGCTATCAAGCCTCTATATGAGGTACTTCGTGCCGTGGATTCCGAGAGGTATGCTCAGATGGGCTTCTTATATTTCATGATGCAAAGGGCAAAGGAAAAGATCCAAGAGGTAGATCCATCACATGCACATGAGTATATCCGGATCATTGATGGATGGTGGAGTTATCAAATGAGTTCAGATTTGCATCAAGCAGGTATGTAGTATTTTATGAAGTCTCTAAAAATTAAGTTTCAATTAGATTCATACAAGTATGTTTGACTGATTCTTAAAATATATGTGCAGCTTACTATCTAAATCCGAGATTTCAGTACACCGTATCGGACATTGCCATGGACGAGGATCTTATGTCTGCCCTGCGCAATGTTATATATAAGATGGAGCCCGATCCAGATATCGCTGCTATGTGCCTTGAAGAAGTAAGTTAGGTTAAAATTATTGAATGATTTTTAATAGCATTAATTTCAACAAGCTAACAAATTTTTTTCTAACAGACGAAATTTTTTAGGGAGGGCACAGATTCATTTGGATCCACTGTAGCGGTCAGAAGTAAATCAAAGATGAATCCTGGTAGGTACTATTAAGGAGTAAGTCTAATATTATATCACGATTAAATTTTTTATTTTGCCAAATCTAAAATTCTAAATGATGTAATGTCTTTTGCAGCTGAATGGTCGGTGCATTTTGGTGGATCTGCTAAAAATTTGAAGGTTCTTGCAGTGAAAATTCTCTCCCAGACGGTGTCCTCCAGTGGATGTGAGCGTAACTGGTCTACATTTGGTCTTATCCACTCCAAACAGAGGAACCGTCTGAAACAGAAACGCCTCAACGATCTTGTGTATGTACACTATAATTTAAGGTTGAGGCTAAAATGTATTCAGGAAGAAGTAGAATTGAAATATTCTGATCCCACTGCAAGTTCATATATTGATGAGGATGAAAATCCAATGATTGGGTTGGTCATGGGTCATCAGCAGCAGCAGCCAGAGCTTGATGAGCCAGGATCGCCTCCTCGACCTGCCAGTTTTGTAGCTAGTGAAGCTGGGGTGGATGCTGGACAATGGGCAACAAGTCATATTCCTCGCAGGGCTCCAGCAGATACAGCACATCGTCCGTCCCCACCATCTAGTACACCTGGAGACAAAGGAAAAGGAAAGGCAGTTGTACCTCCATCGAAGCACTCAGTCCACTCAGATTCAGATATCAGAGACAGTGATGATAGTGCTTCAGATAGTGGAGGAACTAGTGATCAGGGAGGGGCAGGAGGACAGGAGTCGTAGCCTCCTAGTCCTATTCGATTCACTGGAGAGTCGCAGTTTTACCATGCCATGCAGGATACAGATCATGGAGCACCATCTGATAGATCTCGTGGTGATACAATTCCATATAGGCGACGGGCTCCGCGTGGTCATTCGGGACACGATACAGCTGTAGATCTTGCACGTGGAGTAGGATCCTTGGATGTATCTGAATCATCCTCATATTCAGGATCCTCTTATCTGCAGCTACCGGCATCTTATGGTCCATATGATCCATATGGTGCATCCGAGATGTCAGCATGCAGTGGTTATTATGCCAGAGCATCTTATGCATCTGATTTTGTTGCTGGTATATTTGGATTCCCCCCGCACCTGCACTGCCATATCGTCAGTCTCTGGACAGCTCTCAGAGTCGGGACATCAGAGAGGGATCTGCGATTAGTTGACCCGTCATGCATACCTCCTGAGATGAGCTTAGAGGAGTATCATGCTGCCTGGCAGGAGGGACATGCCGACTTTCCTACGGAGTACATATATGATCCCTATATTTATGGACATCGTCACTCTAGCCGATTCTAGACATTGCTATGTAATTATATGTTTATGATACATTTTATTTTCATTAATTGCTGATAATCTTAGTTTAATTATCATTTTTTTTTATTTCAATTGAAAATAGTCTTAAATATTAGTATTTAGTTCTAAACCCTAAAGTGGTACGCCATCCTAAACCCTAAATCCTAAACCGGCCTAAACCCTTAAAAAATAAACCCTAAATCCTTAAAAATTAAAATAAATATCTTAAACTTACAAAAAAAAAAAATTTGGGCGTACCAGTTTGGACCGGTATGCCCTACCATACCGTGTGTCGGCACGGTACGGTTCGGTACTGAATCGGTACCGGCCGGTCACTGGTACGGCACCGGGAACCTTGCAATGAAGTATTATTGTTCAATAAGTTTTTCATGTATGGTATGTGAAAGACAGCCCTGAAAAGGGCTTTTTTTGAAATTTAGTTGACCGACTAATTAATTGGAGTGGCAGATCAAAGAAGATGAAAATATAAACCTGCCTCACAATGATATGCAATTGACAGCATGTTGAGATGCATGTTTGAAGTCAGTGCAATGAAATAAATCTTGAGATGCCAGTACTAGAGGGGCAGAATTACTTAGCCTCTCTCCACAACTTGTTTTAACATAAACCCTCTGCTTTTCTATCTGGCATGAAATTGTGGTGGTGCTGTGTGCTACATGACCAACTTAAACATTGATAAGTTAAAAATTCATATATGAAAAATGTAATGCTGGCAAAATAAGTCCTAGTAACAATGATGGAGGGGGTAGCAATGAGTGTTGAAATTGATATATGGTCAAACATGGAAGGATACAGGAAAAAAGATGGAGGGACATAGCAGTGGCAGCAATTGAGGACAAAGTGATGGAGAATTAGCTGACATGGTTAGACAAGAATAAAGTACAGGAGTATTAGATAGCTATGTATGAGCTGTCAAGATATACCTACCTAGCTTTCCTTATTAATGTATAGAATATTAGGAAGGATGTTGTCTAGAATATTCTTAGACATGATCTTTGGGATTACTAGAATATTCTACATAATCTTTAGGATTAGGAGCAGTTCTAAGAGTATGATAAGCAGCCAAACATTCTTGATTAAACTCAAAAGAATTATCTTTCACAAGCAAATTACACAAGGATCATGAGATTTTATTAAAATCCTTAATGAAACATCTATAAAAACCTACATGGCTAAGGAAGGATCGTACTTGTCTAACCGAGGTTGGGGGAGACAGTTTCGAGATTAGTTCAACCTTAGCTCTATCGACTTTAATCCCTCGCTCGGAAACAATAGTTCGAGCACGATTCCCTTACGAACCATAATATGGCTCTTTTCTTAACTTAAAACTAAATTCATCTCCATACATCGTTTAAGTACCTTAGTTAAGTTCTGGAGGCAATCATTGAATGAAGAACTAAATACTGAAAAATCATCCATGAAAACTTTAAGAAATTGACCAACTATATCAGAAAATATGGCCAACATACATTGTTGAAAGGTAGCTGGTGCATTACAGAGATCAAATGGCATGCGTCTAAAGGAAAACGTTCCAAAAGGGTAGGTGAAGATGGTCTTTTCTTGATTTGCAGGAAATACTAGGACCTAGTTATATCCTGAATATCCATCCAGGAAATAAAAAGAAACTTTGCCCTACTAGCCGTTCTAAAATTTGGTCAATAAAAGGCAAAGGAAAGTGGTCTTTCCTAGTAATGGCATTCAATTTTCGATAATCTACACACTTTCCAATTTGTTGAATGGATAGGAATTGACTCATCCTTTTCATTTTCTGTTACAGTAATACCTGACTTTTTAAGTACTACTTGGGTTAGACTGACCTATTGGTTATCCGAAATTGGATAAATAATGCCAGCATCAAGCAATTTTACCACTTCTTTTTCATAACTTCATGCATGTTCGGATTTAGCCTCTGTTGCATGCCGTTGTGGTTTGGCTTCTGCTTCATAGTGAATGTGATGCATGCAAATAGAAGGGTCAATTCCCTTAAGATCTGCTATTTTCCATCCAATGGACTCTTTATGTTTTTTAAGTACATCCACCAATTTGTTTTCCTGGTCAAAGGTTAGGGTAGATGCAATGATTGCCGGAAGGGTATCACTGAGTCCAAGGAAAGAATATTTTAACATTGCAGGAAGAGGCTTTAACTCTAGCATGGGTGGTGCTTCTAAGGATGGTACTAAAGGGCTTGATTGAGTTGGTAACAGTTCGTACTTTATAGTCCAGGAAGGGGTGGTGCTAAAATTTGGTGGTTCTAATAATGCATTTACTTCTCTGGTATATTCTTCAATTTCAAAATCATCTGTTCCAAAATGTGTTAGACATGTCTGTAGAGGGTCTGAATCAAGGAGAATAGAGTTTCTTATCTATAACTTCCTCTATCATGTTCACCTCATTATGATCATACATAAGTGGTCCTTGGGATGCATTAAAGATATTCAACCTCATCTTATGTCCAAAAGATACATCTGTAACCCCCGTCCTACAATTTATACAAGCATTGGAGGTTGCTAGGAAGGGTCTTCCAAGGATGATGGATATTTGGCTAGGATTACCGCTAGACTCCATATCTAGTACAAGAAAATCAACTAGAATGTAGAATTCATCGACTTTCATCAATACGTCCTCTAACATTGCACGGGGTACCTTAACAAATCGGTCTGTTAATTATAAAGTCATTGTCATGGGTTTCAATTCTTCGAATCTGAATAAATCATACACTAAACTTGGAAGAAGGTTTACACTTGCATCCATATCTAGTAAAGCTTTCTTAATTGTGAGATCCCCTATGATACATGATATAATTGGGGTACCAGGATCTTTAAATTTGGATAGGGCTATTTGCTGAAAGACTGAGCTGGCCTGCAAAGTTAACTAGATCTTCTTTGGTATGTGTGCATTAGATTTTCGTTTTTGTGTGCATAGATCCTTAAGATATTTGGTATAAGCAGGAACTTGTTTGATGGCATCAAGAAGAGGTAAGTTTATTTGAACTTGCTTGAACAACTGAAGCATCTCATTCATTTTCAGACTCTTCTTTTCCAAAGATAAAGAAGATTCTAAAGCACTAGGGAATGGAGCCTTAAGTATAGGTGCTTGGCTAATGGATTCCATTTTCTTTTCAATATTTTTCTTCTTTGGCTTAGCCAACTTTAGATTTTGAGTTAGGTTAGGCTGGTTTAACGTTTTCCCACTTCTAAGGGTTATAACTGATTTAGCATGTTCTGGAAAAGTCTCAGGACCAGTGGAGCTCTAAGCCATGTATTATCCTTTCGGGTTACTAATGGGCTGGTTAGGTAACTTGCCTTCCTCCCTCCTACTGAATGTTATAGCTAGCTGACCTATCTGGGTCTCTAGCTTTGCAATAAATTGTATAGGAGTGGAGTTGAGTATTCATTTCTAGCCCCTTCAGTGCTTGTAGCACCTTTTCTTCAAAAGTAGGATCATGATTATTTGGTGGAGGTTGAGGTTGTGGGGCACTCGAGTATTGGGAATACGGCATGCTTCTAAACTGGGTCTTTTGATGGTTGGGTTTGATTGATATTGGGTTGATGATAGGTTGGGATTTCCAAGAAAAATTTGGATGATTTTGCCAGCCAGGATTGTAGGTATTCGAATATGGATCATTTCATGGTCTAGGAGCCATTCGGGTTTGGGCTTGGTGGGTTTGCTCCTGAACAAGCTCAGGAAATTGGTATGCAGCTGGACAATCACCTATCAAATGATTGGGACTCGAACAGATAATACAAGCATCATAAACTTGAGCAGGTGAGGAGGAAGTATTTTCAACTTGTAGAATTCGGTCAAGCTTTTGGGATATAGTTCATCTACCTTGCTATATATATCTATAGCATGACCTTCTTCATACATTCCATCTCTCTTAGGTCCTATTGGAGGATCTCTACGGGCAGCAGACATATGATGCAAGGAATTTTCACTTAGAGTTTCAAAAAGCAGTTATGCCTCATGTTCATTTTTAGCATAAATGTTCCTTTCTGATAGACTGTCATAAAAGCACTGGACTAATTGCCATTAGGTTTAGCATGGTGCGGACATTTTGGGAATATTTCTTAAGGAATTCCCTCTGAAGTTGGTTCCAAGTCAAAATTATTATAGTGTCTAAGAAATTTAACCAGTACTTGGCCTTATCTTTTAGGGAAAAAGGGAACAACTTAAGCTTAAGGGCATCTTTGGAGAAATTTTGGATTATGATAGTTGAACATTTTTTCAAAAATTCATCTAGGTGTTTGTAAGGGTCTTCATTTGCAAGTCCATAGAAAGATGGTAACATCTGAATTATAATAGACTTGATTTCATACTGCACAGCCTCTACCGGAGGTATTTGAATACATGGAGAATAGGTATATTTAGGAGTGAAATACTCCTTCAATTGTCATGGTGGATCGGTTTCCTGTTTGGGATCCATAGTTCGTGATCTGTTTGCTCTATAAGTCTTATCTATTTCTGGATCTAGGGATTTGATTTCAGCTTCTAAAGATCGTCGACCTAGTATACACCCTATAGTAGTACTCTAAAGCAAACAGCAGTTCAAATTCTTTATAATTTTTTTTAAAATTGATTAAAAATACTGGAAGAATGAGAGGTCTAAAAGAAAGACTCTTAAGAGAGTCCTAGACTAGAGATAAATTTATAATTAACTTTTTTTTTCAAGCAAGTGATGCAATCAAAATCAATTCTATCCTGGGGTTAACCTAAGTCTAGACAGCTCCTAACTGTTCCAAGGTTATCTTTGAGCACTCCAAGCCCAAGATCAATTAACTCGGCCAGGTAAGTATAAGGTTGGTGGGGGTCCCACTGTTGCTTGCCTTAGACACCAATTAAAATTGGTCAGGTAAGCGAATAGAACTAATTAAAGAACCACCTTCCTTCGGGCTCTTGTCCCTAAACCACTTGTCTTAGACACCGAGCAACTAATTGATCTGAACCTGGTCCAACTCTAGGGTTTTCTTGTCTTATTAAGCTCGAAATTCTTAGGACCGACGTCTAATTAATTTTAATAATTAAGGTCTGGGTCAATGCACATGCAGGATGATGATTTATGGGCTAAGGGTGATGAACTTCCCACCTTATCTGATTAATGGGTTATGCCCTTAAAGTCAATTATGAAAAGATGCAATGCAACAAACAAGGTGTCCAAACTTTAGAGTTATCACATAAGCAAAATTAAATTAATTATTTTTTTTAAAAAATTCGATGGTTAAGTCTCTAATCTCCTAATAAATTATAAGGATGTCAATATTTTAAATTTTTTTCTTTGAAATTTTTTTATCTTTTTTAAGATTTTTTTTTAAAAAATTAAGTTTGTTCAACCTTTTTTATCTTAGGACAACCATTCAACATAACTAAAAGTTATGTCAGGATAACCTTATGTCAGGATACTCAAGATTGAAAAATATTAACTATTAACTTTTATTTTTTTTTGATTTTTTTTTTTCAAAATAACATGCCAAAAGTTCCCGGCAATGGTACCAAAATTTGGTGCGCGTTGCTACGCATCAATTATAGTATCTTAATTCCACTATTCTTAAGTAGAGTAGCGGAGTAAGGGTCGAATCCATAAGAACTTTTGCAGTTATTTCAAAAAGTATGCAATAAAAGAGTAGAGATCAAAAAAAAAATTAACAGTGAATATAATTAAGATATGATCTATTTTAACGAGAGTACGGTCCGTACTTGCCCCCTTCTCTTTTAGGAATAGATCAGTCAAACTTATTTCATTTAAAGAAGACTTAGTAAAAGAGCAATATGGATGAACATGAAGTAATAAAATTTTTCATTTCATAATATAAAGATTACATCTCAAAACTGACTAAAATAAATTTCTAAACAAAAGTTCCACTTCCCTGAGATCACACTTCCATGAAGATCCGACAGCAAATTGGAAGGTGGAGTAGTAATGTCGTAAAAGCCTGGAACAGCGATGCGGTAGAAGCTGGGGTAGACCGGAAGTTGGCATTAGAAGGGAAGTCGGATGAGAGCGGGGGAATGGAAGTGGATGGGAAGGCGGAAGGAAGTGAAATCGGAAGTGGAAAGGATCCTAGAATGATTGAAGGAGTGCGGAATCAGACTTCTTTTATAGATGAGAGAAGCGCATAGGGCCCGCGTGGGAACCGCGTTGGTTTCCCATCGCAATCCGCAACAACTCTCGGTTCCATCAAAGTTATCTGCTAGATCGTTGCACCCATCGCATCTGCATTTGGTTTCCCATCGAACTGTATTTCAAAATTTAAACTGAGTCCGTGATCGAGCTTCTTTCTTCCGACCCCTTTCTTGTTCGGACATTATTGGTCCAATCTCTTGACAAATGGCTTTTGGACTGACAACAAGAGGAAGGATAAAGGATGTAGCAGGCGACGAGGCGGCACGAGTTGTGGCAGGTGGCTCTCAGGGAGGAAGTTGGTAGCGCTAGGATCTCGGGTATGGCCGACCACGACTATGATGGCTCGACGTCAAGGCAGAGGGAGCTGCAGTGTTGGCATGGCAGTGAGGAAGGTGCCGACAGCTATGCTGGAGAGAGCGGTGATTACGATTGCAACGAAGAGGAGAAAGGCCGGCAATGGCTAGCAAGGTCGGTGAGTGTCATCTTGGGATGGTGGAGAGCTTCTTGGATTGTTAACAGGGAAGGGAAACTAGTGGAGGAGACCGTGTGGTGTCTTGAATGGTGGTCGGTGGAAGATTGGCCGGCAGCATCTCGGGCAGGAAGATGAAGATGGACCACAAAATGGTTGGTTCTTGGAGAAGGCCGTGGAGGAGGCGTGTAGCATTTCGGATGGTGGTGGTTATTGTCCTTTGGATCTGTGGAGTCGGTGGCGACCATGGGGAGGATGTTCGATGGCTTGGAACAGGGAAAGGAAAACCGTGGGGAACGGTTGCTGGCGGTGGCGTTTGGTGCTTCTCCGGTGTTCCTTCTGGCCAAGGGCAGTGGTGGATCGGGTGGAAGGGAAAGAAAATGGAAGATGGCGACTTCCGGTGGCTTTGGAGGTGGCTCGGACGGTGGCTCCACGGGTTTTCTGGCCGTGGAAGGCTCCCCGGCGGCGAGAGCAACGGCGGGATGGTGCGGGATGGTGTTTTCGGTGCTACCATGGCCAAAATCCATGGATGGTCCATGGTTCTGTGCCGTGGACCAATGGCCATGGCTGCCGGTGGTTCATCGGGCTTTTTATAAACCAAGCAGCCGGTCCATGGTGGACTTGATGCTCCAAAATTCGTGTAATTTCTTATTATTTCTTTGAAATTTGATTCCGAGCTCGTTTCAAGTCCAATTGGAGAACCGTTTGCACCATTGGACTCCAAAAATCGAGCTCTTTGCGTTGGCACTGTTTTTTCCTGTAACCAATGGATAAAAGTATGAATTCTTAAATAAAGATAAATTAATTATGTTTTTAATTATCACATGTTTATAATTCATCTGATTGAGCTATATAATATACTATTCTGTTGCTTCCATGCTAGTTTTTTACCTTGTGTTTTACAGTTTTCTGGTTGGCTGCTAACAGAAAAGATCAATATTTAAATATTTGTGAAATCTCTTCTTGCACTTTCACAAGCAGGTGGGAAAAGGAACATTTTCATCGCTGAAGATGTTCAAGGAAATCTACTGTAGGTTGCAATGCTCGTCATGCGATATGCTTCATGAAAATTTTGAGCAGAGAGGGTGGCCTCTTGAAAATTTGAGGAAAGTTTTTGATCTAAAGTTTGATCCAATTGAATCTTATTGTAGACATCAGGAAGTGGTTTCCTTTGTGTGGGCTGTTGCAAGGAGTATAGTTCCTTCATTTCTGCTTGGAAATTCTTCTACTTGGAGATCTTTACGGAAAAATATTTCAAAGTTTATCAGATTGCGTAGATTTGAAAACTTTCAGCTGAAACAATGCATTCATGGACTGAAAACTTCATGCTTTCCATTTTTATCAAAAGTTAGAGACTCTCACTGCTGCAATAATAAGACTGAGTTCAGATTTGGTAATGGTGAAAGCCTAAGGAAAGAGATCAGAAAACCCAGTGGTATAATGATACTTCACAACAATTTCTTCCTTAGTTGGATTTATTGGTTCTTTTCTAATATGGTGGTACCCATAATTTCTGCCAACTTTTACGTCACAGAAAGAGAGTCCAGAAAGAATCATGTATTTTATTATCCAAAGCTGGTGTGGACAATATTAACTGAAAGATCCACTAGTCACTTGAGCAACCAGAACTACAGTCTACTTGATCCTGCAACCTTTGAACATATAATGAGGAGAAGATGTTTTGGTTTTTCAAAGGTTAGATATGTTCCAAAGGAGATCGGTGTCAGGCCTTTAGCAAACCTTAGAGCATCATCTAAGGTAAGACTTCCTAATTATGGATCTTCATTAAGACATACTGCAATGGAGGAAAAAGCTGGAATGAATCGCAAACAGATATGTGCTAGGAGTAAGCCTGTTCATTACAAGTCTGTGAATTCTGCTCTACGTGAACTGCATATGATCCTGCGAATAATAAAGGTTGAATACCCACAGTTAATAGGATCTTCTGTGTTTGATTACAATGATGTCTACTGGAAAGTACATCAATTTCTTTGTAAAGTGAAAAATAGATCAACAAGGATGCCTGGGTTATTCATTGTTGTTGCTGATGTACTGAAGGCATTCGACTCCATTGATCTGGATATGCTAATTCATATAATGAGAGATGTTATAGAAAATGATGAGTACATACTGAGAAAACATGCACGGGTTGTTTGCAAGAAGAAGTCTGTAAGGGCCCTTTATGACCATGTATCTTGTGATTTTAATACCAACAAAAATAGTTGCTCAAATTCTGAGCCTTCCATTCAGTTATCATCATCCAACAGCATTTTCATTGATCAGGTATTTTTTTGAATACTTGACTTTTGATTTTGTCTTACAGTACTCTCAACCAGATAATATCAGAAGAAAACTTGTATTCAAATTTTAGGACAGTTATCCTTATTGTCCGAAATCATAAAAGATTATCTGCAGTATCATCAGACATGATCATGTGAATAATTTCCTTTCATGCTTTTTAATTCAATTATATCTATATGATCAATCTGTTATACTGGAGTCATTGTCCCATTAAAGAAGAATAAAGATAAAGGTATATCCAAGAGTACATGCATGCCCCTGTCTTGTTACTGGACTTTGCCTTGGTTGATTGTTATTAATTGGCTTGCCAATTTTCAAAAGGTCTATAATTTTACCTGATACACCATATATTGCTTATTGGAAATACCTGCGTGGAACTGATGAGAAGTATTGCATAATCTCAATTACTCATTTTCTTTTGTGGATGAAGCAGTTCATTACATCTGAGATATTTTGTTGGCTGGATAATTTTAGGGGATTTTTAAAAGGATCAGGAAAAAGGAGCTTTGTAGTCTTCTCAGCGAACATGTGAAGCGCAATGTGTTGCAAGTTGGTCAGAATTTTTATTTACAAAAGGTTGGCATATCTCAGGGAAGTTTGTTATCTTCCCTTCTTTGTTCATTTTACTATGGTCACATGGAAAGGAATGTGATTTTTCCACATCTTGAAAAGGCCCACAGGCTGTTGAATGCTAACTCTATGGTTGCTGAAAATTTATTTCGTGGAAAGAAACCTGTCAAAGATGATGTAACATTTTTAGGGCAATTTAGTACAGATGACTTGGACAAAAAGTGTGGTACGGTTATGGATAAGCAGCATTGGTGCCGTAGTGATCATGCAGCAAATGTTTGTGTCACTGGAGCAAACAATGAGAATTCATCTATACTGCCACACAATCTGTTGTTGAGGTTCACTGATGATATTCTTTTTATATCTACCTCAAAGGAGCAGGCAAGCAATTTCTTCTGCAGGTTGAGAAGAGGGTTCAGAGAATACAACTGCTACATGAATAATAACAAATTTGGAGTGAATTTTGATTTGGGACAAAACAGGCATCTGGTAAACAGGGTGTATACTGGTGAAGATGGTATATCATTTCTTCCCTGGAGTGGCTTGCTTTTCAACTGTCTCACTCTGGAAATTCAAGCAGATTACACAAGGTGAATCTTTGTCATATATGCTATTCTGTTACTCAACTAGTCACCTGGACCTTATGCAAATTCGTTTCAAACATTTCATGTGTTTCATTTATCAGATTAAGTACTAACCAATCTTGAAAACTGTGTTTTAGGTATTGCAGTACTACTATAAACTCCACTATTACAGTTAATGCATGTGCTAAACCAATGCAACATCTGAAAGCCAAGTTGTGTGATCATGTGCGAATAAAGTGCCATCCTATACTGTATGACTCCAACATCAATTCTCCCACCACTATCAGATTGAATGCATATCAGGCCTTCTTACTTGGTGCAATGAAGTTCCACTGCTATGTTTGTGGCATTTCGGACATAATCAATCCTAGTGCAAGTTGCCTTCTCAGGATAATTGAGTGGTCTTTCAGGTATAAATCCTGTCACCGCCTCTAGCAATTTAATCCCATTAGTTCCACTACAAGAAATGGTCAACAGACTCAACACAATGCAATAGACAACTTGGAAAAAAAACTGTCAGCAATCTCGAAATCTGCAATTTAATTTTTTTTTTCCTTAGAAGGTTTTGTTTCTTGGCATATTTAATGTGGGACAACAGGAAATGTGTGAAGTCGCCATAGGTAGTGTTTTGATGGCAAAAAAATATTCCAGGAATAGGAAAAGCTATTCCTCAGGAATAGCTTATTCTCCTGTTATTTCAGATTTTGTTTGGTTTGAAATTTGGTATTCCACTTTATTCTAGTGCAATTAATGCAGTGTTATACCAAATTGTGTTTGGATGACATGGGAATAAGCCTGTATTTCATTAGGAATAGATGTAGATTTTTTTGAAATTCCAAAAATATCCCTGACCATATGATAAGATAAAATGAGTTATAAATATTTTTTTTTAAATTTATAATTACTTAAATTAATTATTTTATACTAAATAATATATTATTATGATATATTAAAATTATGTTAATGTGTAATGTACATATATTTATAAAATATTAGGAAGAAAAATGGCTTATACCATTATCATTTTGCAGCGTAAGTAAAGGTTTATTGCATATACAATAAATACATGAATTTAGAAAAATCCTTGTTACAAAAAAAATTTCATTCCTGATATTTTAGATTACATTGCATAAGAATACCTGATAATAAATTGAGATAACATACAATACAATTGAAAGTACATCGTGAAGACGAGCCGAATTTATAAATTAAAAGAAAAATGAGTATTTTATTATTAATACCAATTATCATCAGGGGTCCATATAAGATGAATACATATTACAAGAATAAGAAGATAACATACATGCCCACATAATATAATACTGAAACTGATTTCCCAAAAGAAAAAATATTTTGTTACAATTGACTTTAAAAACTGTAAAATTTTTCACACGCTGCACTTCATTCCTTAACCATTAGCACCAACTTGTATTATAGTTGAGCAAACTGCTCTCCAAACTGTTTTGAAATAACATTGCCCCTGCAACAAAAGAAAAATATTTTTCTATAATAATAAAACATTGTCAGTAGTGTAAAATCTTATATTTTCATAAACTATTTGAATTTGTATATATGAAATTTCAAACTTGTGCAATAAACTGATCATTATGACAACTGATATAAGTAACCTAGAAATTGCGACTGTAACATAACAGACTTGGTTAGAAGATGAAAAACTAGAAATATAGGAATTTGATCAAAAGACTAGTTTCGTATCGCTGTCCATACGAGAAGTCAATATCCTGGAACATTAAGGGCTGCCGACAATCTAAGCATAGCACATAACGGCTGCCATAACTACAAGTACAAGTATATATATATACAAAATATGGCTCAGGATAGCGAAATATTCGTCACTTGAGCATCACGACTACAAGAGGAAAATAACAAATGTGTAATTCCACTTCTGCCTCCCAGCAATACTCAATCAATAAGCAATCCATCATCATTGCCTTTAAGTAAAAAAAAAAGGTACATATTGAAAATCGAAGAATACAACAAAGCCCATCCCAATGCACAAATGTAAGAAAAATAAAATGCTAAAGTGACATAAATGAATTTCTTTTCCAGAATGAAGAGAGAAATTATATGATAGTATCAATCCTCAATATCTAGGACATCTTGTGTAGAACAAATTGAGCCAAAATTACAAAGTTACATGATTGGGAATTGCTGAGAAAGTTTGATTATGGTAGAGCATAGTTCAGAATGTCACTATTAGAATCTCCATAGCACCAATTACAGATAGCAAAGAAACAAAAGTAAAAGAAATGAAACAGTAGAATGTCCACTCAACATAATAGCTAATACATGTTTGTGGGATATGAGTATTCCATAGTTTAATATAAGTAATACATAGTTTAATATATTGAAAAACCAGTATGCCTCAGAATAAGCAACATTATAGACACGGGAGCATCGCGGCTACAAGATGGTATAACTACTTATACGAGCAGCCTAACATGTCAATTATAGTCAAATACTTGTCTCCTAGCAATGCTCATTCGTAAGGCAGCCTATCATCATTGGCAAAATATAATATAAAACACATTATACAACATATTATATATCCAAATATTCGAAATAAGAAAAGCATTGAAAATAAGAAAAAAAATATGAAATCATAAAATATAACAATGACTCCACATTTTTATAAAAGGCTACCAAACATTTATTCATCTAGTTTTATATTTTGAAAAATATTAATGCCTCAGAATAAGCAACATCAGAGACACTGGAGCATCACGGCTACAAGATAGAATAACAACTTATTAAGGCTGCCTATCATATAAATGTAGTTAATCCCTTGTCTCCTAGCAATGCTTATTCTTAAGGCACCCTATCATCATTAGCAAAATACAATATAATAGATATATTATGGAAAATGATATACTTAGAAACAATGAATATGCTTTTACTTCTTTTTCATTTTTATAAATGTAGTTAATCGATCAGTTTTTAGAAGAGGGTAGGGGGATTTTTTTTTCCTATATAAATTGAAGAGAAAGCAGCCATTCTAAAAGAACCATATAGAGTGCTTCTCATCGCCTAGCTAACTACCTTTTAGGAGAGTTCATCTTAGAAAAAGAGGGGAAATTAAGATGACAAAGATGATGCCAAACCACATGCAGATGGTGGAAGGATGGGCGAAAGATGTTTTTGATTGGTATTGTTTCCTCTCACTGTCAATTTTACAAAGAACAGAGCTACAGAGAGATAGAGAGGAGAGGAGTGTGGATTGTGGAGTGACAAACAGGCTTGAATTGGGAATTGGGAATTCATTGGGACCCTCCTCTCCCCTCTATTTCCTGTTATTTAGATTTTTTTTAAAAATAAAAACATAATTATGATATTTTAATGACATCTTGTGGACATCAATGGTCAGACCGATCTGACTGATCAACCTGGGAGCCAGATAGCTTGTCGGTTCATTATCATGTCGACTTTTAAAAACATTGATCTATAAAGCTTGACAAGTAAACTTCTATATTGATCAAGAATTTAAGTAAAAAACAGTCTTAAATCACAATACAATCAAATTATAACTGAATATCCAAGTGTGGATTCATTGAATTAATATAAAGTCAAAAGTTTTAATAGGAAAACACAATTGCAGTGAACAAATAAAAGCATATGATTGTCAAGAATAGTTCAATTTCTTTTTAGCCTTCTTTATTGGGACACCGGAGGTTAGGATGCCCATCTTCTCATGAACTAGGATCATTGGCCACAAATATTGGCATAATCAAGTGTCTCATTTGACCCCATGGCCGATTTTTTTCCTCCGAGCCCACTCCACACCTTTCCTCTCCCCTGAAACCAACCGTTTACCTTTAGCAATGGTGAGATAAAGGTAGAGAGATGCATAGAGAGAGAGAGAGGAAGGGAAGAAGAGGGAAATCAGAAGCCGGAAAAAGGGGGAATCAAGTCGGAGAACCTACCTTTTCGGAAGATGAACTGGCTGCAGAGAAGGATCCTTCTGATCGGAGACCTCAGCAAGGCGATTTCGTCAAACCCTAGACAGGGAGGAAGAGGGATCGGGACGAAGACCCAGCCATCGAATGAGCATCGAAATATACGAGGTAAAATTTCCAGCCATGCCCTTGGAATAAGGAAACCAGTAATAAGCCAATTCCAGGGGGGACCATGGAACTGTAATTTGAGAATACCGCGCGTTGACCAGAATACGAATTCTAGTGGGGCCCATTGAAATTTTAACACCTGTTTAGGGGAATAACTTGAAATAAGATCCTATTCCAGCCAGGAATAGGGCATCCAAACACTACTATAGAGAATGAGGATCCTCTCCACTTTGTGGATGAACCGGAGAAGTCAGTCTTGTAGTCATAGCCATGTGTGTTGCATAATGGTCAATTTATCAAATATTTTAAGGTCCAAATAGATGTATCCTCAAGATTAATTCACCAAAAACCATTATGAAGTGTTGTCTAGCCTTCAACTACTCTACAATATATTTTGAGAAATTAAAAAAAGTTTACCAATACTTAATTGGAGAGGAAAAATATTAACATAGTTACATACCGATATTTAGAATTGGGTCGAGCGTCGATATCTATAAATATTAGGATCATTAATGTACTTAGTAGGAAGATCAGTAAATTTCTCTAGCCTGGCAGCATGGTAATCCTCTGTGCTCATCCCAAAAGGTATGCATGATGGATCGTAACTCATCATAGATCCCTCGTTGAGGTCCTGACTTTGAGAGATGTCCAAACATTGATGATATGGATGTGGAGGGGTCCATCTGAATATACCGGCAACAAAATTAGATTTGTAATATGCTCCTGTATGAGATAATAGCCATTAGAAGATAATGTCTTGGACACACCATATCCATTCCATATAGATCATAAGCTACCGATGCTTGCAGGTAAAAGGATCTAGAATATGAGGAGCTTAATCATCCATGGATCCTACTCCATGTATGAGATCTGCAACTGCATCGTATCCTGAACGGCCTTGTGGATCCTACTCCATGTATGAGATTTACCAGCTGGTGCACCATAGTCCGTATATTGTAGTATAAGTAAACTGTGATTCACTAGTAAATTGAAGATCAATAATCGGCTACGTCTCCCATCCTCAGGTCTCTTCCTAATCATTAGATTCCCTATCATTAGAAGAATACTAGCACTACTCTTCCTAATATCTGATCTGAATCAATTGAGTGCTCCACCGTAGATGCAACTGCCTTTCCTTATCCTTTATCTCGGGGCTGAATAGATGGCAAGAAGGGATGATGTGATGTATCTATTGGAGCCCTATAAGGAATATTGCTTTTTGTTCATTGTTTAGCATCCACCCCAACTTCGCTAGCAACAAAATTAGCTGGTCAAGGAGGTGATCCTAGCTCATCAAGCTCTGGCTCCTATTGCTATCTCACGACCCATCCATCGGATCTTTATCCTTACCAACAAATCACTCGCAATCGGATCTGAGTATCAGCTCAACTTTCTTTTAAATGTATTTTAGCCTTAAACATAAATTATAGTATACATATATAAGATCGTTGAGGTATTTCTGTTTTAGACGGTTCCTCTTCTTGGAGTGGATAAGGTTATAGGTCGACTTGTTGTACTCACATCCACTCGATGACATCATTTGGAAGAGGATCTTGATAGCAAGATTTTTCAAATAATTTACTGATCCAACAAAATGATCTATCATTCTGCTGCAAAAGACATTAAATCATTTATAATTTCATATTCAGCAAAATCAAAAATCATTTTAAATCTGATATTAGATTTTTTAGTACCTACCAGGATTCATCTCTGATTTATTTATGATCGCTATATTAAATCCAAAAGAATCTGTGCCTTTCCTAAAAAATTATCTAGAAAAAAATTGTTACCATGTGTTACTTGTTGAAGTTATTGTTAATACAAATCACTCAATAATTTCAACCAAACTTGTTTTAGGCATATAGCCATGACATCCGGACAGGCTCCATCTTATATATTATATTGCATAGGATAAACATAAGATCATCATTCATGGCAATGTCCGATATGTAAGTATTGGAATATTGAATTCAAATAGTAAGCTATATATAGATTTTCATAATTAGTTAAGTGTACTTATATAAATATAATTGAATATAATTTTTTAGAGCATTCTTGAATTATTACCTACATGGTAGATGCAAATCTGTACTCATTTGATGGCTCCATCTATCAATGATCCGAATGTATTCATTTGCATGTATTGAATATGCTTTTTGGATCTTTTTCAATCCTTTCCATCATGTAATAAAGAAATCCTATCCAAGGATATCGCTTAGAGTTCACAATCCGAAGTATCTCATATTGAGGCTTGATAGTTTCCACTATCCTCTCGACCCACTAGCAAAATATCTATCTCGTCACTAAGTTCTCTACAGTACTCTGCTCATAATGTTTGTCATGGCATATCTGCTCTGCTGCCATTCTGGATTGACAAACATTTGACGCAGCTCTACTTTCTTACCGAGAAGACTATCAAGTGCTATATAATTCGTAGTAAATCATATGATGCCTGGTTTTAGTATTCTCCCCCTAGAAAGTTTTGCATTAATAATAAGACCCATATATGATTGTTGATGTATCTAGTGATACTTTGTGCTAATTCAACTATCTTCTATACTTTACGAATTTTTTCAATATCCATCAATATAAGGTTGATATAATATGCAGTATAAGGGATCCAAAAAATTTGCAGTTGCCGCTCCATCAAGATCTGCCCTACGGTCCTATATTGTGGTCTATTATCTATTATGACATGTATAACATTTTGCTCTTCTCTTGATCAATCCTTCCATCAATCTGAGGATGTAACTGGCATCGTGCACCTGATTTGAAGTATCAATAGATTTATAAAAAAATATGTTTTCATCATAATAAGTCAAGAAGTTGATGCTTCGTTTAGTAGGACCAATCCAACCATCATATATCACTGTCAATCCATACATGGGCCACTTACTCTAATAGAAGGCAATCCATTTTTTTAGCTCTTTATTGTTATCAAGAAGCAACCATAAATATTTTTCGATCATGAAGGATCTACACCTGTACCAGCAGCCTGTATAGATGTAATAGCAAAGCAATAACATGGGTTATCTGCTGCATGCACTGGGATATGACTAAAGTAAAATTAAGATTCGATAGCCCACCATATCTTTCTTCTTATCATTTTTTAGCATTAAATCAATCATCCGTTGCTTGGAATCTTTGCTAGGAAAGGAATGTGAATCGATGTTGTGGATAGTGGCTCCTACTGGAATGTCCCTAGAAGATCTACAATCAAATGCTCCAAATATTGATACAATATGGCTAGTGCCTCTCTCGACGGGCTCTCTGACTGAGGAGGTCCTAAACTCTCCTACAATACTTCCAGATCCCAACCTCGATCCCGATTCAAAAGCTGATGGTCCAAATTATTCTCTACCTGGCTGCCTCTTCTAGCTGTCTCTGCTCATATAATCTCGTGTGAATAGCTATCTCGATCTGTGCCTCATCCTCTGGAATGAATGATTCTTAACTTTTTAAAATGATAAGAAGGTAGTTCTGCAGCTCCACGGTCCACCTTTACTTCAAAGTTTTTTTCTTTCTTTGCTTGAAATCAGCAAAATGCTTCATCAGAGATGAACCTTTGGTAGACAATGTCAACATGTAGATATATCAGAATAGCTATCTGCCAAGTACTGCTTCAATCTTATTACTTTATTCTTGAATTCTATATTGCACTATTTATATTTCCAATAATATCAACCTGAGAGCATTTCTCCATGCTCAACCAATATCATGCTTTAGATCCTTCTTCCTCGGTGGATCCGTTTCTAAAGATTGAAAAAGCACATAAGCTTAATAATTACATAAAATAAAGTAGTATTTTATTTATCTATTTTTTATTTTTAAATTTATTTTTTATTTTATTTAATCTTTGAAATAAAAAATTATAAAAAATTAAAAAATTATAAAAATTTAATTTAAGCTTAGATTCATGTAGGATCCTATCATAGATGCTACATTTATTTTTTTAAGATAGTAGCAAGGTTCGGCGAACCGGTATCGGGTGCCGTACCGGTGGTCGGCCGATACCGGTTCGATACCGAACCGTACCGTGCCGACACGGTACGGCGGACCGGTACGCCCAAAAATTTTTTTTTTTGGTTTTTTTTTTGTTTTTTTGTAAGTTTAAGATATTTATTTTAATTTTTAAGGGTTTAGGGTTTAGAGTTTATTTTTTAAGGGTTTAGGCCGGTTTAGGGTTTAGGCCGGTTTAGGATTTAGGGTTTAGGCCAGTTTAGAATTTAGGGTTTAGGATGGCGTACCGCTTTAGGGTTTAGGACTAAATACTAATATTTAGAACTATTTTCAATTGAAATAAAAAAGAATTGATAATTAAACTAAGATTATCAGCAATTAATGAAAGTAAAATGTGTCATAAACATATAATTACATACCAATGTCTAGAATCGGGGAGAGTGACGATGTCCATAAATATAGGGATCATGTATGTACTCCGTAGGAAAGTCGACATGTCCCTCCTACTAGGTAGCATGATACTCCTCTAAGCTCATCGCAGGAGGTATGCGTGACGGGTCATAACTAATCGCAGATCCCTCTCTGATGTCCTGACTCTGAGAGCTGTCCAGAGACTGACGATATGGCAGTGCAGGTGTAGGGGGAATCCAAATATACCAGCAACAAAATCAGATGCATAAGATGCTTCGGGATAATAACCACTGGATGCTGACGTCTCGGATGCACCATATGGATCATATAGACCATAAGCTGCCGGTAGCTGCGGATAAGAGGATCCTGAATATGAGGATGATCCAGATACATCTAAGGATCCTACTCCACGTGCAAGATCTGCAGCAGTATCGTGTCCCAAACGACCACGCGAAGCCCGTCGCCTATATGGAATCGTATCACCACGAGGTCTATCAGATGGTGCTCCATGATCTGTATCCTGCGTGGCATGGTAAAACTGTGACTCCCCAGTGAATCGAATAGGACTAGGAGGCTGCGACTCCTGTCCTCCTGCCCCTCCCTGATCACTAGATCCTTCACTATCTGAAGCACTATCATCACTGTCTCTGGTATTTGAACCTGAGTGGACTAAGTGCTCCGATGGAGGTGCAACTGCCTTTCCTTTTCCTATCTCCAGGTCTACTAGATGGTGGGAACGGACGATGTGCTGTATCTGCTGGAGCCATGTGAGGAATATGACTTGTTGCCCACTGTCCAGCATCCACCCCAGCCTCACTAGCTACAAAACTGGCTGGTCGAGGAGGCGATCCTGGCTCATCAAGCTCTGGCTGCTGCTTCTGCTGACCCATGACCTACCCAATCATTGGATCTTTATCCTCATTAATATATGAACTTGCAGTGGGATCAGGATATTTCAATTATACTTCTTCCTGAATCAACCTTAAATTATAATGTACATACACAAGATCGTTGAGGCGTTTCTGTTTCAGACGGTTCCTCTGTTTGGAGTGGATAAGATCAAATGTAGACCAGTTGCGCTCACATCCACTGGAGGACACTGTCTGAGAGAGGATCTTCACTGCAAGAACCTTCAAATTTTTAGCTGATCCATCAAAATGCACCCACCATTCAGCTACAAAAGACATTACATCATTTAGATTTTTAGATTTGGCAAAATAAAAAATTTGATACTGATATTCAATTAGACTTACTCTTTAGTAGTACCTACCAGGATTCATCTTTGATTTACTTCTGACCACTACAGTGGATCCAAACGAATTTGTGCCCTCCCTAAAAAATTTCGTCTGCTAGAAAAAAAATTGTTAGCTTGTTGAAATTAATGCTATTAAAAATCATTCAATAATTTCAACCTAACTTCTTCAAGGCACATAGCAGCGATATCTGGATCGGGCTCCATCTTATATATAACATTGCGCAGGGCAGACATAAGATTCTCATCCATGGCAATGTCCGGTATGGAGTACTGAAATCTCGGATTTAGATAGTAAGCTGCACATATATTTTTAGAATCAGTCAAGCATACTTGTATGAATCTAATTGAAACTTAATTTTTAGGGACTTCATAAAATACTACGTACCTGTTAGATGCAAATCCAAACTAATTTGATAACTCCACCGTCCATCAATGATCCGGATATACTCATGTGCATGTGATGGATCTGTCTCATGGATCTTTTTCTTTGCCCTTTGCATCATGAAATATAAGAAGCCCATCTGAGCATACCTCTCGGAGTCCACGGCACGAAGTACCTCATATAGAGGCTTGATAGCCTCCACTACCCTCTTAGCCCGCTGCCAGAATGTCTGTCTCGTCACCAAATTCTCCACATTGCTTCCCTCAGTATTTGCCCAGGCAAATTTGCTGTCCTGCCACTCCTGACACAAACATTTGATGTAGCTCTGCTTTCTTGTGAAGAAGACTATCAAGTGCAATATAATTAGTTGCAAACCGTGTGACCCCCGGTCTCAATATTTCGTCCCTGTAAAGCTCTTCATCAATGATAAGACCCATGTATGGTTATATATAAATCTGGTGATAGACTGTGCTAGCTCAACAATCTTCTGCACCCTGCGAATTTTACCAATATCCATCAACATGAGGTCTATACAATGTGCAACACAAGGGGTCCAAAAAATATGCGGCCGCTGCTCCATCAAGATCTGCCCTGTGGCCCTGTACTGTGGTCCATTATCAGTGATGACCTGCACGACATTACGCTCTCACACCTGATTAATCATCTCCTCCATCAATCTGAGGATATAACTGGCGTCGTGCACCTAATCTGAAGCATCAATATACTTTTGAAAAAATGTCTTCCCATCATAATAAGTCAAGAAATTGATGATGCTCCGTCTAGTAGGACCAGTCCAACCATCACATATCACCGTCAATCCATACACAGGCCACTTGCTCTGATATGAGGATATCCATCCTTCTAGCTCCTTATTGTTGTCTAGAAGATGACCATTGATATCCCTCGATGTTGGAGGATCTATACCTGCACCAGCAGCCTGTATAGATGAAATAACAGATCGATAATATGGATTGTCTGCTGCATGGGCTGGGATATGACTGAAATAAAACCAGGAGGAGATGGCCCGCCACATCCTTCTTCGTATCCTTCTTCAGCATTGTGTCAATCCTCTGTTGCTTTGAATCTCTACTGGAAAATGCATGTGGATCGACATCATGGATAGTGGCTCCCTCTGGAATGTCCCTGGGCCTGGAAGACTTCCTCCTACTGCCAAATGCTCCCAACATGGATGCAATACGGCCGATGCCTCTCCTGACGGGCTCTCTGACTGAGGAGGTCCTCCTAAACTGTCTTAGACTCTCCTGGAGCACTAGCACAAGTGGATCCGGATCCTGACTCAAAAGCTGATGGCCCGAATCGCTGTCTATGCTTGGCTGCCTTCTCTTGCTGCCTCTGCTCATACAAGCTTGCCTGAATAGCAGCCTCCATCTGTGCCTCTTCATCAGAAGGAATAGATGCTTACTCTGACTCCCTGGAGTGATATGAAGGTGATTCTGCGGCTCTGCGATCCACCTTCTTTGCTGTTCTTTTCTTCTCATCTTTAAAATCAACAAAGTGTTTCTTCATCAACTGACGGACCTCCCGTGGACACTGTCAGCATGCAGATATATCAGGATAGCCGCCAGCCAAGTGCTGCTTCAACCTTGTTACCCCCCATCTTTGAATTCGGTATTGCACCATTTACACCTCCAGTGATGCCGACCCAAGAGCATCTCTCCATGTAACCAGCCAATGTCCTGCTCTGGATCCTTTTTCCTCCTTGATGGATCCATACCTGGATATTTAAATTACATATAAGGTCAATAATAATGTTTATTAATTAACAGTTAATTAATGTAATTTTTAAAATTTAATTTAATTAATTTATTTTTTTAATTAAAAAATTAAAAAAATAAAGAAAAATAAAAAAAAATTAAATTTTAGATTCATGTAGGATTCCATCATACATGTTACATAGATTTTTTTAAGAGCCTAGAAATGCATTAAAAGTCATATTTTTTTCAATTTAAGACCTACGGGCACTATTCATGAGATGCACAAAACTTGAATAAATCGACATGAAATTTATAGTGAGAGTAGCTTACAAGCCCTAGATTAATAATTTATAATTACAGTTTTTTTTCTAATTATTTTTTTATTAATTTTTTAATCCAAAAATTAATTTTTAATTTAAAAAATTATATACTTAACAAAAAATTAAGATTTTAGTATCATTGTGTAGATCTATCCTAGATCTACCGCATACTCTAAAATTATTGCCAACAAATAAATTTTGACAGCATTTCTTCTTAATTTTCTTATTTGCACGGATTTTAACAAAATTTAACCTTTGAAAGACGAAAATACGGAAAAAAAAAGGGTATACGGACCTTGATTCTACCTTCCTCTTCGATTTTTGCAGGTTGAATTGGGTTGAAATTGACCCTGTGTATTTTCTTTTCTTGGTTTTCCTTCGTGCGTCGCTGCAGAGAACACAGAGAGCTCTCTGTGTCGTGCCTTTCTTTAATCAAGGAAAGGTAGCAAGCCCCCCCTTTGGACATCACCTGGCTACACTGTAGCCATGTGACACAAAAAACAAAGCCCCCCCTTTGGAACCGTACCGAGCCAAACCGGCCGGTTCGAGCCCGTTTCGATCGGTTCGGGTCCGGTTCGCACCGGTTCGGGCGCGGTTCAGGCCCAGCCCATTTTTTTTTTTTTGGTTTTTAAGACGGCTGTGCTGTTTATTACAGCCGAACCGTGCTGGCCGGCCGCCGGTCCGGTTCGGTATGCCCTGAACCGACCGGTTCGGCATGGTTCGGTGAACCTTGGATAGTAGGCATGCATGAATATTACTTTTTTTTCAAATTTAGGGTTAGGATATTATTCACGATGCATCAAAATTTGGATAAATCGGTATGAAATTTATGATGAAAGTAGTTCACAAGCCCTAGAAAAATAATCTATTTTAATTTTTTTAATAATTTATTCTATTTTTTTATTAATTTTTTAATCAAAATTTTTTTTAAAATTTTAAAAATTATATACTTAAAAAAAATAATATTCTTAGTACATATGTAGATTATTCATAGATCTACAATATATTTTAAAATCATGCCAAAATAAGAAATGATAGAATTCTCTTGTTTTTTCATTTTTTATGAATTTTAAAAAAAAGGGAGGGAGAAAGAGGGAAAAGTATTGATCTACGCACTTCTAATTGACGTTTATTCCTTGATTTCTGGCATTTAGATCGACTGGAATGGTGAAAGTGGCCTTCTGAAGCTCTTTTCATGTTTCTATCAAACAGAGAGCCCGAGAGGCTCTCTATTACATTATAAGAATAACCCCCACCCCCAGTTATAGTAACCCAACCGGTTCGGACCCTAACCAGGCTGAACCGGGCTGAACAGGTTAAAATGCATGGTTCGGGTGCCGAACCGTATTGTTTCGATTTAGTTCGGGATGGATTTGGGGGTATTTTGGCAGATCGGGAGGGCTGTGCCTTTTTACATAGCCGAATCGTGTCGATTCATGGCTGATCTGGTTTGATGTGCCCCGAACTGGTTGATTCGGCACGATTTAGGGAACCTTGTTTCTAAGAAATATTGAACTAATACCATGCCCCATACCGGTCACCGTTCGATATGGTACGGTACGATACCGTATCAGATTCAAGAAATTATAAAAAATAACTTTCTTTTCTATGATTATATTGTTTAACTTGAATCGGACCCGAACTGGACCCAAACTGGGCAAAATGTTACGATATAGTGCCGTATTGGTCCGGTACATGATTTTTTGAATTGTCCAGCATTTTGGATCATTTTTCATGGTTGAACTGTACTGGCTCTTGGCCGGTATGGTGTGATACGCTCCGAATCGGGCGGTTTGAGATGGTACCGAGAATCCTGCCTGGTTCTATCCATGTATAAACCCTCATATTTAACTTAAAATCTCAGATTCTAAAAACATGTTTTAGATTTTGATTAAGTACATGAGTTAACAAGTTATAATCTTGAAACAATTTCAAATCTACAACTAAAACATATTACATATATAAAGTTTCAGATCTAAATCTAATAAACATATATCACATATATGAAATTTAGATCTAAAACAAGACAAATATATATCACATATATGAAAATTAGATCTAAAATTACTGATTAAACTATTTTGAAAATCCTTTTCAAAACCATTCAACATCGTGCTAGGACAACCTTTGCAACATAAGGGATAAATCTTATGCTAGGACAATCTTATGTCAGTCTGATATGAACATTAATCATGTTTGTATTAGATCTATAATTAATGAACATAATATCATATATCAAGTTTCAGATCTAAAAGTATTGATCAAATTATTTGTGAAAACCTTTTTCAAATTATTCAATGTTGTACTAGGACAACCTTTGTAGCATAAAGGATAAACCTTATGCCAGTCAACCTTATGTCAGTCCAACATTTAACTTTAATCAATTTGATTTTCAGATCTGAAAAAGTAATCAAATATTAATTTATTTTCATATATATGAAATGTGGCTCTGATACCACTATTAGGAGTAGGTGATTTTTCAAAATGCAGAATTTTTGTTTTCACAAAATAATGCAATGGAAGCAGATTAAAACAGTTTTTAATCTCTATCATTCATGATCTAATCATGAATCACCTAAAAGGATCAACTTCATATACTGAAAATAAACCATCATATCTGATGTCAGAAAATAATTTTTAATCTGTGATTAGATCACCTACCTGCTGTGCTAATCCTTCTTCAAGATTGGATCTGAAGATGCACTGGATCCTTGTCATAGTTGCGCACGTGCCCGATCTCTACAGGTATCCACATAAAAAAGATACTAATCAGGAGCTTTGAGGCACGATGTGCTAGCAACTTGTCGCCCTCGCTCCTTGGACTTGGATCTAATATTCTTCTTCAAAAAGAAGAAGAGGATCAATGAAACTCGTGCGAACTCCTTCGTGCTGACTCAATGGAGAAGGAAGTAGAAAATCCAAGGGAAGAATGAAACACCTTGAATTCACTTTCTTTTTCTAAGTCTCTCTCTCTCTTTGGCGTGCGAAAGAGATGGTGTGGAAAAGGAGGGCTGCTAGAAAGAGAGGTGTCGCTGATTTTCTTGCGTTAGGAATTCCTCATGCCACCCTTTCTCATCCATCTAAAAAATATCATGCCAAAAGATGATAAGCCCAATTCCAAACCACCTTAACAACTTGATAAGATCTTTATCTTTAATTTGAATCAAATTCAAATTAGGATAAAGATGAGGTTTATTTAAAGAGAGAGAACACCAAGAGAGGAGGGGTGCGAACTATTGGTGCACGCCTCCTGTCATTTGCATGCAAGAAGAGAGGGGTGCATGTGAACTCTTCTTTCTGCGTGAGAAAAGAGAGTGCACCCTCTCTTCTTTCTTTGTGAGAAAGGAAAGAGTCCCAGTCAGACTGGGACTCTAGCTTGCTTCTTTAATTGGGTTTGAATTTGGTTCAATTTGAATTCAATTCAAATCCAATTCAAACCAAATTCGAATTTAGATGAATCCTAATCCAATTAGGACTCATCCAAGTTCTACTTGGATCATGAAACCCAATTAACCTTAAATCATGCCAAAAACATGCAACATGTAACTAAGATTTAATTTGATTAGTCCCCAATGATGGGGACTAATCAAATTAAATCTAATTTAATTTGATTATGACTTGATCCATAATTTAATTAAGTTAAATTATATTATAACATTTGCAATTAAGTCCCCATTAGCTAACATTTAGTAGTTTTTCAACATGTAACTTTTACAAATTGATCCAAATAATCCTATTGATAATTTGATCAAGATCCAACTAATTGATCATGTCAAACTCCTTTTGTGTGTGACCATATAGATTATATTTTGTTTGGTAGTGAGACATCATGATCCTCATCATAGTATCATTAAAACACTTTTTAATGGATTGGAACTATTCCAACTCACCCTCACAAGGATCATTGACCTGAAATGATCCTAGTGAGTTCTCACCATTCACCAGTGATGCCTAGCAGCAAGTAGTGGCAATCTAATAGAATAGAAAAATAAGAATTCCTAGGTATAATTATCGTGTGATTGAGTTATTCTATTGTGAGCCCCGACAAGATGCAGGTCATGGAATCTCGTCAAATCCTAGCATCTGTCATGTGCAAGACTTAATTAGCTTGAATCCAAATCATGAATCTCATGGAAACTCCTTTCCATTAATCACATTGCTATAGCCACAGTCTTAAGGACTCGGCTTCTTAAACATAAATGACTACTCAACTACTAAGGTCGATAGATGCCGTATAGGTGCATACCCTACTATAATGAATCTACTATAGCCAACATACACTGCAAGGACCCGAATGGCTAGAAACCAAGTTTATGTATAGTCAAACTTTAGCAACTCCACTATAAGTAGCCAAGGCACTGCAGGTCTAAGAACCATTCACACAACTACAGCATTGAGAATACGAGTGAGTCAGGATTCACTGAACCGGTACCGGGACCCGTACTGTATCGGCATGTGTACCGGCATGCTAAATTAAAAAAAAACAATCTTTCTCCCCTCTCTCGCTGAACCGAACATGAATTGAGCCCGAACCAACCTGAACCGGGCCGAACCGAGCCCTAACCGACCCGAACCGGGCGGTTCGTACTGGTACGATACCATACCGTACCGTATCGGTACGGAATTAATTTTTTTAAATTTTTTTAATGATGTACCGATTTTTATACGTAAACCGTACTGGCTCTTGGCCGGTATGGTACGGTACGCCTCATAACGGGCAGTACGGGACGTTCCGTGAACCTTGGAGTGAGTAGATATCCAAGTGACTTCTCATTTTAGTCATGCTTAATACTGTTGTTCTTCAACAACCACTAGCACTCTCATGCCACTGTCTATACACCATAGACTCAAGAATCATCTACCCGAAAGGAAAGTGATCAATGCACCAGTCTTAATAGATCAATCACCGTTCCTGTGATGATCTAACGATCGGAAGTAATTTAGGAATTAATTACATATATTTCAAATTCTAACTCTTTAGAATGCATCTTAAGTATTAATCCCTTGGATGATTCAAGCACATTACACAAGAATGGAATAAAAACTTGCCCATTTTATTAAATTGAATAAATCAGGTGCAAATATATGTTCTAGAAAAATACAATGTGTCTTACCATATTGGCTTCTAGGACATGCATCTAACAAGAGGAATAGGAGGGAGGCAGATGAGGTGGTTGTTGGATGGTGGTGGCATGAGGGAGAGAAAAGAGAGATGTTGAGGTGGTTGCCGGATTATAACAGTGACAAAAGGAGGTGGTTCGGGAGGGATGGAGATTGGTGCATAGGTTTGAGGTGTAGGGTGGTGGTCAAAGCCCCATGTTGACTTGGGCCGGTTCATGGGTCGATTATGTTTGGGCCTTCACATCCTCCTTTCCTTAAAAACAAATTCATCCTTGAAGTTGACATACTGGATTTTCAGATAGCTGAGGGTGTTTTGTCTTTATCTCATCCTTAAGCTTCCAAGTGGCTTCCCTTTCTAAATGATTACTCTAGTTCACGTTAAGGAATGCTCCTCACAATTTAGCTCCTTTCAAAGCTGCAAAAGCTCGTACTCTGCAATATGGCTGGATCTGATTTGTACTTCAAATTAATGCTTGGATGATCTTGTGGATTCCATCAAGGCTAGGTCACGAGGAAACTCTATATGCTACATCTCCAACTCTCTCCAATATCGTAAAAGGATCCATAAATCACATGTTTAGCTTGTCTTGAACTCCAAATCTCATTATACTCTCTATAGGTGTCACTGATGTGCAGTCGTCAATAACATCAAAAATAAATAAATAAATTGATTCAATAATTAAGTAGTAAGGGTTGAGTTGGGTGTCGATTCCACAAGGATCAATTAGGGTTAGATTCACTTTAGAGTTTTTAAGAAGTTAATTAAATTGCAAATATTGAAAATAAGAAGAAATAAGAATATTGTTATAAGAAAACAAAAGTTCAAATTAAATGGAAACTAAAATTAACAAGCAAGCATGTAGAAAAGTTGTCCTAGGGTTTCGATTCAGTTCTTTTAATAAATACAAATTAATTCTTAACCATGTAATTATTAAGATTATGATTGATCCCTGATTATAACTTATCTCATTGGGTACAGATTGTAGTACCTTGATCTCCCCTACGTAGTCATAGGTTACTCTAAGTATCAAATCATAAAAATAAATCAAATATCTTATAATTAGATCCCGATCAAAGCTTATCTTGTCAAGCATGAATCGTATCTATGTAGCCATAGGTTATTCAAAGATCTCAATTATAATTCTAATAAAAAGCACAACAATTGAAGTAATGAAGAAGATAATTTTATTTAAGGACAAGATCATTACTTTCAAGCAAGGTTCTCGGTACCGGTACCGGGACCTGTTTCGAAAGGATGGTACGGTACAGTTCATACTGTGCCGTACCGTACCGGCATGCATGGCGGGCCCTTTTTTTAATATTAAAAACCATCTCTCCTTCCCCCCAAAGCAAGAAATGGACCTGAATCGGGCGGTACTGGGCTAAATCGGATGGTTCATATGGGTACGGTATGGAAATTAATTTTTTTTATTTTTTAACGGTCCGGAGGCGGACCGTTTTATTGAGATGAACCGTACTGGCTAGCTACCGGTACAGTACGGTACGTCCCATACCGGGCGGTACGGGATGGTACCGCGTTCCTTGCTTTCAAGACTAATTACATGAAAAATAAATTAAAATATACATACTGAAAGAACCTCCTCTACTTTCTAGAAGATTTAGAGTTTAGCTGTGCATGGTGTCTTCAGCATCGTCATCTCAGAAGGGAAGACAAGGAAGAAGAACGCCTCCAGCTGCCACACTCTTTTTCTCCCTTGGGCACCCGTTACAGAATTGAAGAACAAAGACAAATATACGCTTTGAAGGCTGCTGTAGCTCTGCTGCTTGCCTCTCATGACTCTCCATGGTTGTCCCTTAAACAGAACCCAAACAAAGCCCAATTGTAATATAATTCGATTTCATATTCCTCTTAGAATTCATATTTGAATGCCTAAGAGCCACCAAAGTTGTTGAATGCTGCCCAAATCATGCCCACATTGTCCCAATCCTAGTCAAACTGAATGCTGGCCATGGATCTTTCTTCAGAGTGGTTTTCATCTCATTGGATGGCCGCATATCATGGCCGTATTCTCGCTGTAGAGTTCTCCTAGGAAAATTAAAAGACAACCCTTGGACCTTGCATGCAGTGATGTTTGGATCGTCGAATGATGCCCGTAAGACCATCGCCTCCACCCAAAGCCTTGTTGGAGCCCCTCTCATGTGCCGCCACCATCGCCACAACCGATATTGTAGAAGGCCGCTTACTTGGATTCTCCCGTGGCTGTGCCCGCCTGAAGTGGCAGCGGCGGATCATGGTGGCGGTGATGACTTGAGAAGAGGTGGCGGGCAGACTAGGAGGAAACGACGGTGAAGGGCGGCAGTGATGGATGGGGAGGCAAGAGGTGCTTGGCGACTGGTTCTTCTTACTCGTCCCTCTTTTCGTTGAGATACATGGCGATGGTGGCATGGGATGGTGGCGAGGGTGATGGGGAAGTGGTGGGCAGGCTAGTGACAGTGAGGGGGAAGCGGCAACTGATGATCTGTGTGATGGGAAGGAGGTGGTGACAGTGGCGCCTTCATCCTATTCATGCTCTTCTCTAGCTGACGATGGCACAGTTGTGGCACGGGACGTGGCGACGACGGTGTGGGAGGTGGTAATGGCATTATTTATTGGGTTGTGGCATTGCAGTCCATGAAGAATGGCTTGTAACTGGGTAGCTGGTCCACGGTGGACCGGTCGCTTTAAGAACAGTGCTGGGCCTAATTCAAGTGGATTTCTGGGTTGATTTTGAGCCCAAATTGATCAGAAATTCAGCCTGGATTTGGGTGACCTTTGAACCTTCATTTAGAATCCGTTTGGAGTCCGATGTGATTCCCCTTTGACCCTTTGTGATGTGCATATCAAGCTCTTTATACTGGTGGTCAGCTTTCCTAGAAAAGACAAATAAAAGTATTAATTCTTAAATAATAAATATCAATTAGTATGCAAATTGACATTTTTATCAATATATTTATAGAACTTATCAGTCATCTTTAGGAAGACATGATCATGTGGTTAAAACTCTAAATTTTGCCTACTAATATCAGCATAACCCTTTTGCTTGCTTTGAGCTACACCATGCTGCACTCTGGTGAGCCAAATCTTTTCAAGATTTGCTGAACAAATCTCAAGCCCAATATCTTCTTTCACCCACATCATCCCAACAAGTAGGAGATCTACACTTCTTGCCATTAATGTTTCATACTTTCATAATGAGCCATATGAGTACTAGCTTGGTAACTATTATTATAAGAAAAATCTACAAAAGGTACATGCTTTTCCCAAGAACTCCTAGATCAGTAACACAAGCTGTTAGCCAAGGTCCTTTGGGTACCGGATCCTGTACTGATACTATCCTATTATAATGTTGGTATGAGGTACAGTACATGATGATGAGGCATACCAGGTGTTGGTATGATACAAGACTATGTACCATTTGGTACTAATACGGTATGGTACGTTTTGTATGGTATGGTATGTTGATCGGTATGGCAAACCTTGCCCTCAACATGTGTCCTAAGATCTTAATGGTCCTCTTTGATTGGCCATCCATCTGAAGGTGAAAAGCTATGTTAAAGTTTTAAACTCCAAAGCCTTGTGCAGACTCCTACAAAGCCATGACTTAAATTTGGTGTCTCTATCAACGCTATGGTTATTGGAACTCCTTGCAAGCTTACAATCTCTCTGATGTATAGCCTCACCAACTTTTCAAGCAAATGATCAACCTTGGAAGACAGGAAGTTTGCCGACTTTGTCAATCAGTCCATAATCACCCAAACATCATTGCCACCAGGATTTCTTGGCAATCTCATGACAAAGTTCATGGTATTGTGTTCCCATTTTCATTCAGGATTGTCAAGAGGCTGCAATTGTCTCATCGACTTCAAGTGTTTGGGCTTCACCTATTAGTGTACCAAGTTCTGTGCAACATAGGAAACCTCCCTCTTCATATTGCTCTACCGAAGGGTCTCTCTCAAATCCCTCTACATCTTGGTACTCCTAGGATGCACTATATAAGCAGTATTACAGGCTTCATTCAAAATCTCCTGGTTCAGTTCTAGTTCTAGGTCATTAGGCAAATATTCTGGTACCAAACTTGAAGGAGCCGTCCTCATGAATACAAAATTCTAGTTGGTAACCTCTCTCGACCTCACCTATGATTTTCTATAATTGACAATCACTGGTCAAAGCTGCCTTAATCCTCTCAATTAATGTAGGCTACAATTTAAGGTTAGCTAGCTACTTACTGATATTATTCAACTGCACTTCGATCACCAACCTCTACAAATCTTCTAAGATACACCTCTTTGTACTGATCAAAGCAGCCAAGCATCTTGATGACTTCTGCTCGAGGCATCTGCCACCATATTAGCCTTCCCTAGATGATAATTAATGGGCAAGTCAGAAGGCTCATGTTCAGATTCTTCTCGGTAAAATATACTCCACTTTTATGGGCAGTGTACATCTCACACCAGTCAATAGAGATAACTCCTCCAAATCTTAAGAGCGATAGACACTTTTGCCAATCTAAATCATGAGCAGAGATTTTTTGCTTTTAAAGTTTCAATTGCCTATGAGCATGAGCCACTACCTTAGAATGCTGCACTGTAACACACCTCAGGCCTTTGTTACAGGCATCATTATAGATAGTGAATCCTCCATTCTCAGAAGGTAAGGCGAGAATCGGAGTTAATGCCTATGTCTTCAGCTTTTCAAAACTTTGCCCACATTCTTTAGTCTATTCATATTTAACCCCTTTCTGAGCTAGATGGGTCAAAGGCATAGCAATGCGGGAAACCCCTTAACAACTCCTGTTATAACCTGCCTGACCCAAAATTTGCAGATGTCAGAAGCACTTGTTGGCTTATTCCACTCTATAATTGCTTCCACTTTGTTTGGATCCATGGAAGTCCCATGCTTTAATACCAAATTCCCCAGAAATGATTCTCTATCTAGCCAAAATTCATACTTCTTTAGTTTTGCATACTTCTCCCTTAAAATCTATAGCACATGCCTCAAGTGCTTTTCGTGCTCCTTTTAACTCTTGAAAATTGAAATATACTAGAATGTCCTCCATGAAGACTACCACAGATTGATCTAAGAAGGGTTTGAACACCCAATTCATCGGATCCATAAAAACTGCTGATTTATTGATCAGTACCAAATTGCATTATTAAAAATTCATATTGCACATATATTTTACCTGAAAAGCTGTCTTGGGTGCATCCTCTACCTTGGTTTTCAACTAATGGTAGCTTGATCGAGGGTAAAAGTTGGAGAAGAATTGGGCTTGTTGCAATTAATCAAAAAGTTATCAATCCAAATTCCAAAACGAAGGATATTTGTTCCACACAGCTACTTTATTCAATTTCCTATGATACTTAGTCTCATGCTTCCATCCTCTTTCTCACAAACAATAGGAGCTCTCGAAGGTGACACATTGGGCCTAATGAAGTCCTTATCCAACAATTCCTGCAATTGCTCCTTCAGATCCTTTGGTTTGATTGGAGCCATCCAATATGGGGCCTTAGAGACTGGGCTTGTCATAGGAGAACTCATCTCCTTGTTAGGTGAAAGTCCTGGGAAGTCCTCAAAAAAATATCCAGAAACTTGCAAACAATAGGAATGTCTGCAAAGTCTCCACATGGAATGTCCCATAGTATCTAGAAAGGCTTTGCATCCCTTCTTCAGCATTCACCTGGCTTGCAATATCACTATTACTTGCGGAGGACAGCACCTTTACTTCCAAGGAAGGTAAACTCTGGTTGGCCCAGAGTCTAGAAGTTAACTTTCTTCCCATGACAATCAATCGAGGCATGATAGGCAACTTATCAGTTCATCCCCAATATAACATTAAAATCTTGCATCTTTAACACTGGTATATTTGCCTATAGTTCTATATCTCCTATGCTAACTACATAGGACTTTCAAACACAGTTAGCAATCAAAGTATTCCCAATTGGGATACTAACACATAGCTTGACATCCAAAGGCTCACAAAATAATTTATGTTTTTTTTAACACAAAAGGCAGATATAAAGGAATGAGCGGGTGCCTAGATCAAATAACACACATGCATAAGCTGAGGTGACTAGAATTGTCACTACTACATTAGAAACTTGAACATCCTAGGCTCTCCCCTAGATTTGCCATGCCGGAATCGAAACCTGTGCCAATTGGCTAGCGGTGTGGTTTGGTACGCCCTCATATTGTTTTGTACCGGGCTTGAACCTACATGGTAAAGAATGTGGAAGAGAGGGGGAATCGAAAGAGGAAAAGAGGGGGGAGGGAAGGAGAGGGAGATGACAAAGATGCTGGTGGTGGCTGCTGAAGGGCCATGAAGGCCCTCGGATGATTGGAGTGGGAAAGTCTGAATTGAGAAAGCAAAGGGGGGAGAGAGAGGGAGGGGGAGGGAAGGAGAGGGCGAAGAGGATGGCAGTGGTTGTCGGATGCCCTTAGATGATCAAAGGAGCAGGGAAGTTCGAACTGATAGAGGAAAGGAGAGAGAGGGAGGGATGGAGAGGGCGGGGAGATCGACAGTGGCCACCGAAGGGCTATTATGAAGGCCTGAATCTTCCTCCCTTTTGATGATCGAAATGGGGTTATTGCCCTTTTTCAATTATGATTTTAAATTTTTTTGCTGACTTAATGAAATTGGTAAATCTGTTGCTGGCTTCACTTAAAATAAAAAAAAAGTTTAATTGAAGTCAGCAATGTTGTTGACTGCACTTGATGTCCCCAAAAAAATATACAAAATAGGGGCTTTTGCCATTGTTCTGATTTGCTGACTTTGGCCTCTAATGCTCTCAGCGAGTGTTTGGAGGCTCTATCTCCCTCCCCTCTCCTTCCCTCCCTATCCTTCTTTCTCTCTCTCTTGTCCTTCTCCCTCCCCCCTCTTGACCCTGCAGTAGGCACAACAGCCCTCTGGTAGCCTTGGCCAACTTTCGAATGGTCTATCTCCCTCTCCTTCCTCCCCCTCTCATTTTCCCTTTCCTTCTCCCCGATAAGGTTTTAAATCCTGTGGAACAAGGCTTTCCTAGTTTTTAATGAAATAGGACACACCGCCATCTTGTCTTATCCTGATACTTAGGATGGGGAATGTTCAAAGATGTCCCGATCAGGACATTTGGATGATGGTGGGATGGTTCTATCTTGACACATGGGATGGTACACCATCCTAGTATCTTGTAGGATGTCCCTCCAGGACCTAAATCCTTGCTTGCAGGTACAGTTCGGCACGTTCTAAGTTCTAACCACCTAGTTTGAGGTGGTTTGGTGAACCTGCTCTCTGCTATGCCTTAGGCCTTTGAATCCTCTTCTTTCTCTGACCCTAGGGTGTGGTCATTAGCTCTAGCTTGCTCGGGATGTTGCCGAGAGGTATTTGTTCCTTAGATTATGATCCTTATCCTCCTACATATTACTAAGGTCACTCTCGATCAAGAGTGCCTTGCTTGCAACTGTCACATAAATAGTCAGCTCAAATACATTCACGTGTTGTTTAATTTGGGACCTTAGCCCTTGCATAAACCATGGACCTCAGATCTCCTCATTAGCTACCAAGGTGGAAGTGAACCTAGCCAAGAACATACTAGGTCATGAACAAGAATTCTTGCTCCATTTTGTTGAAACCACACTCTTTATATGTGGATACTCTTAAAATAGTATTTCTCAAAGATGGTCTCTGAAAAAAGGACAAACGAGCTTGATCATCTAGGATTTTTTTAGCAAGTATATATAATACAAGATCTCTATATAGGACAATCATAAGCTAGCAATAATACAACCCAACTACCATAACGAACCCCTACTATATATGGAGCAATACTAAATATATTCTAACATCCCTTCGCAAGTTGAGCATCCTTGTTATAAAGGCGAATATTGGAGTGCAAAGTCGAAAACCGAGAAGTGGACAAAGATTTGGTAAAGATGGCAAAGTTGCTTGTCAGAAGAGATATGGACCAAATCCAAATCATTGGATTGAACTCTTCTGCAAGAAGTGATGATCAAGTTCAATGTGCTTCATACGAGCATGTAAAACAGGATTTGCAGCAAGATATGTGGTGCTAAGATTATCACGATAGATGCAAATAGAGCACCATTAGGGGATTCCAAGATCATGAAGTAGACAACAGATACAAAGTATCTTGACAAGTGTGTAGGTCACAGAGCGATACTCTGTTTCTGAACTAGAGCAGGAAATTGTAGACTTCTTCTTAGCCAACCATGAGATAGGATTAGGTCTAAGAAATATGCAATACCTTGAAGTGGATCTCCGTCTATCTGGACAACCAGCCCAATCAGCATCTGAAAAGGCAATGAGTGATAGATTCAAGCAGTGGGAGATAGAAATGCCATTGGTTAGTGTCTCGCGAAAATATTGAAGATGTTTAATAGCTTGCATGTATGGCTTGCAAGGTGTATGGAGGTACTGAACAATTGTATTAACATCATACGAGTCGTGAAGTCTTGTGAAGGTGAGATATTGCAAAGTGCCAAACATCTAATGATTGGTATAGGGATTTTCAAGAGGGCATCCTTCATGAGCCATGACACGAGTACTCGGAGAGAGTGGAATTGAAACCGGCTTACTAATAAAAAATCCATGATGTTTAAGCAGTTGATGCGCATATTTTTATTAAGTCAATGAAAGCTAGAGGTTGAGTAATTGACTTCCATGCCCAAAAAATAATTTAGAGTCCCTAGGTCCATTGCAAATTCTTATTGTAAAGTACCTAAAAGAGCCTTTAAGAGAGATGAGGAGCTTCCGGTAATAATGATATCATCGACATGCAAGATAAGGATGAGAGTGCCAGAAGAGGAGCGACAGATGAACATCGAGGGATCTACGGTATTTCCATTAAAACTAATCTCTGAAAGAAATGAAGCACTGAAACCAAGCTCGAGGTACCTACGTGAGTTCATAGATGGCTTTCCTTAAACAACATGAGGAAGAGAAGGATTCACAAAACCAGGTGGTTGTTTGATATAGACTTCTTCAGAGAGCACCACGAAGAAAATTGGTTTCGAAGATACAAATGCATCCTTTTTTTCGATGGGGCCATAAATTAAACTAGGTAAATCGATGAGCTTGATTCAATTAGTCCTTATACTATATATAACCATTTGAACCCTGAATTGTTTTTAGGACTCATATTCCAAAGTATATCTTTTAACCTAGAGTATATCTTTTTACGCAACGGGTCAAACAAAAAAAAGGAAAATTCCCTATTTTTTCCTACCCCTAAATTAAATATTAAATAATGGTAGATTGGAAATGAGAGTCCCTTTCTTGCATTTGTTCTCTATTGCATTGGTGTAAAAACAAAACAATATCTGATTCCTTGAAATCAAGGAAAGATATTGAAAAATTTACTTCTTATCAAGTTGTCGAAGTGGCTATGCAAAGGAGAAGGCAATCGAAAGAACAATATGAATAGTGGTCGGCTGGATGACTAGTGAAAATGTTTCAGTAAGATCAATACCCTTTTGCTATTTGTAGCCCTGAGCCATGAGCCAAGCCTTGATCAAGAGAACTATCTACCTTCTGCTTAACCTTGTAAATCCATTGCAGTCAATGAGATTGATTGCTGGTGGAGAAGGAACAAAATCCCAATTAGAGTTAGCCAAGAAGGCATCAAATTCCTTAGTCATAGCTGCACGCTAACCTGCATCCTGAGAAGCCTCAGCCAAAGAGTTAGGCTCGATAGGAAGAGAAGAACACTTAGAGGCGAGGAAGGTGGTAAATGCAGTTAGACCCTTTGTCATGGACCAGTTGAGCATAGAGTATGCATAGGAGGGTGGAGGAACAATAGGTAAAGTAGATAAAAAAGATGATGAAACTAATAAGTCTACAGCAAGTTGAGTGGAAGGAGGTTCAGACGGTGGAGCATCATCGGTTGTAGTGGTGCAACAGTCCTGGAGGACATTCATCTAGTATAGACTTGGAGCTCTTTCTGACCAGCAGCAGTGGTATGGTTTTTATCTCTAACTTGTATGGCATCAAGATCTAAGTAGGAAATTGAGTTAAAGATTTAGATGTTGATGAAATGGCAGGGTGAGCCGATCAGTACAAGAAGTGTTAGAACCATCAGCAGTAGAGATATAGATGAAATTGAAATTAGATATTACATCAATAATAGGACTTCTATCCGCTAAAGGAGGATTAGAAAGGAAATTTTGAAACAAGTGAAAATATGAAACAGTAGAGACGTGCAGAAGATGTATGAAATTTGAAGACATGAATATGGAAAGACTTTCAACAAATGTAACATGCCTAGTATTGAAAATTTTTTAGTGCTTGGATATAGGCAACAAAACCCTTTATATTTATCCGAGTGCCAAGAACACACAAGGAAGTGATGGGGAGAGAGCTTATGATCAATAATATCCTATAGATTGGGATAACACAAGCATCTAAAAATTTTTACAAGTTGCAAGTCAAAAGGGACAACCATGCAAAACATTATATGGCTATTTTTCTTTCAAAACAAGTGGAGTACAATTTACAAGAAAAATAGTAGTTTGAATATTCTCTATCCAAAAACAAGGAGGCATGCAAGCTTGAAAAAGAAGACTTCTAACAACATTAGATAAATGTCTATGTTTCCCCTCAGCAATACCATTTTGTTATGGTGTGTGAGGATAAGAGAATCTATGAATAATCCTAGTTTTGAATAGATTTTTTCATTTACATACTCCTTACCATTGTCAGATTGAAAAATTTTAATTTTGTTATGAAAGATATTTTCAACCATTGCTTTAAATTCTAATTTTTTTTCAAAAATCCTATATTTAAATTTTAAAAGATTAAGCCAAGAATATCATGAATAATCATCCATAAATATTACATAATATTTATAGATCGAAACAGAATGAACAGATGCCTACCATATATCATAATGAATAAGTTGAAAAGAAAATAAATTTTGATTCATAATCATGAAAAGAGAATTTTATATGTTTTCACATATTATAGGCATTGCAAATAGATAATTTCATTTCAGAAGGACTAGTGGAAACAACTTTATTCTCTTTAATAAATTTGAAAAGAACGGTAGGATTGGGATGACCTAACTGTCTATGCCAAATATCTCCACTAAATCTAGATGCAACAATGATGGGGACATCCATAATAAGAATATATACTTTGATTAACTCACTTTGTTTTTGCAGCTATAGTCAATAAAGTTTTTGAAGCAAGTTACAAATTTTCTTGAAACATGTTCATAAGCCAAATTTTCTTGAAATATGATATGGCTCATAAGCCAGCACATGAAAGAAGCCCATTCGGCTCAAGCCCAAAGCATGATGGAGGGCATCCTCTTCAAGTCCAAGACCAACCATCAAGCCTTTTCAAGACCAAGCCCAAGCCCAATTCATGCCAAGATTTGAAGCACATGGGGGAACAACTCATCAAACAACCTTAGGGGAGAAGGAATTACACTATATCAAGAGTTTTATGGGGAACATAAAGATTCCTTCCACTACCGAATTACACTATATCAAGAGTTTTATGGGGAACATAAAGATTCCTTCCACTACCCCAACAATATTTGACATGTGGGATGCCACAACTTATGACACCTAAGCCTCCACATCAGCATTTGGAAGCCACATTAAGATCTTCTAGATGCCACATGTCAAAGTGGTTGTAACTTTCTACCAATAATTTGTTTTTAGTTAAAACCACTTACCTAAAAATTATTGGAGCCAACTAAGCCATCCTTATCCTCTCCTCTCCACCCTTGGACGAAATTCTTAGGATTGGAGCCTATAAATAGGGTCCCTAGGCTCTCATTGTTTTCATTTCTATGCTAAGATTTGAATTAATGAAAGGATTGTTTCCTTGTGTTTTAGTTTTCTTGAGTTCTTGTTTAGAGCGAAAGTTTTCTAGCTAGTTTGAGTGTGTAGATCCTTATCAGAGGAGAGTGAGAGTTTTTTAAGTTTGAGTTTGAGAATGAAGAGTGCTTTTGCAAGAAGTAAAGGATGGGATGCCCATTGATGGATCTATGATCAAGCTCCAAGTCCCAAGCTGTCAGCCACTTTCTTCTTCTTTTTTTATCTTTGTTTTCATTTCAAGTCCAATTCTTCTTCCATGTCTAATCCCAAATTTCTTTGTAGGTTCTCTCAGGTTCCTAGGTCAAGGATGAAGGTCTCCACGCCATGGATCAAGGCCAAGGTGAGTCTCAAAGTAGAGAGTGCCAATCTTGACTTCTAGGCCTCAATCCTTGAGTGATGAGAGCTCCTTCCACCAAATAATTAGCCATCATTGTTGGTAGGAAAATTCTTCCTAAGCTTCATTAGATCTGATCATTTGAAGATTAACTTGCCCTAGTAGTGATAGTTTCCTTGCCATGAAGATCCTAATCCTTATTTTGAACTAGATCTACACTACGGGTCTTAAAAATTAGATCAACTAGTCTCCTTATGAAAATTCTTTTCTTGGATTAATTTAGCCAATTTTTTTGATAATTAATTGCTCAAGTTTGCTTGCTGGTTAGCTTGCTAAAACTCTCCATTCATCATTTTATTTTCGTCCCCCATCAATTTTTTAGTATCAGAGCTTTAGGTTCTACTAAGTCAAGTTACTGAAATTTTGTTCCCTTTGTGTTGCTTGCCTTCAAGTCCGAAATTCAAAGCCAAAAAATTCGAGATTTAAATTTTAAAATTTGAGATCTAAAATCTTAATCCCAAGATCTGAAAGTTCCAATTTAAATTCTATTTTTTTTGAGATTTGTAAATTTAAATTTTGAATTTTGAATCTAGTCAATTGGAGGTTTGTTGATTGCTGAAATTTCTGTACTAGCACCAACTTGAGTTTTCCACGAATTTTAGTATTTTTTTTTCAAAAGGAAAAAAATCCAAAAAAACTCTTGTTGCACTTTAGGAAGTTAGGATCTGAGATCTAAAATTTTAAAAAAATATTTTCTTCGAATTCTTAGTTTAATTTTCGTCACTTTAAGCTGCTGCCTTAACTAGTTCACAGCTTGTTTCAATTCTAGTTTCCTTCCATTTAGTTGTTTCATTAAATTTTAGAAAAAATTCAAAAAAGATTTCCCTCTGAATTTTAGATTTGGATCTGAGATCTCCACTCATTAAAATTCTAATTTTGGAATTTGTTTGAATTTAATTTTGAATTTTGGATATTAGATGGTTAAGGGTTTGTTGGCTAGAAGCTTCATGTAACCACTTCTACGACAAGCTTTCAAGTTTGAATTTCCTGACCATAGTTCGAGAATTAAAACTCAGATTTTGAAATCCGAAGCCTTAAATCTGAGATCTAACAATTCAAATTTAAATTTCATTTTTTTAAAAAATTTTAAAATTTTAATTTTGAATTATTTAAAACTAGTTAGTTAGAAGTTGTTAGTGGCTGAAATTTTTCTTACAACAACTTGTGCTTCCAAAAACAAATTTGCAAACTAAATTTCGAAATTTAAAATTTAAAATTTAAAATTTGAGTTTTGAAATCAAGATTTTTAGATCTAAAATTTTCAATTTAAATTTTGAATTTTTGAAACTTTGAAATTCGGGTTTGACTCATATGTTTGTGCTAGTCTTCATATCTTGTTAGCAAGTTGATTGTTTGTGCATCCATTTCTAAATCTAATTAAGGACATTCAATCATAACATAAGGGAAGGAGGTCATTACCTTTTCTTGGCCTAAAACAATCACCCACATTTGCTTTGACCTAAGCCATAATTAAAATCGAGTAGGAACCTAAAACTAGGGACACCCACAAGTCGGGTTCAAGTGCAAGATAAGACAGTATTATTTGAGTTTGTACTTCTTGAAATTGGTGTCTAAGGCTAGAGGTCCAATGGCAAATGCCTTAAGCAGACTTGCTGTTTTTAATTAGGACCTCGCGAAAACGAAGGGAGCCTCCTGCAACCCCACCTCTTACCTGGCTAGTGAAAAGGGTAATTGCACCCTTAAGTAGTATCTAGTCAATTCCTGTATTTTGAGCTTCTAGGTCTAGGAGCCCTAGAATCTAGGTTTGTACTGCTTGTTTTGAAGCTCCATACCAATAGTCCCACATTCAGTCTATTTTATCCATGGATCCTAATCTTGTATTCATTATGAGAACCCTGACTAAAAAGTTTGATACCATAAATGGGCAATTAGGGCAAATGAGAAAGGAATTAGGTCAAATGAATGACCATGTTGGGACACTTGAAGAGACCCCAATGACCCCCACCGAACCTGAGCCACTTAGGTCAATTCCTCGAGGTCCAAGAGTCCATCATCATGAATTCACTCCTAAATACAATCCAAGACGACTTCACCATGACTTCATAGAAGAAGCCCATAGGATCCATGCTGAGCCTGAATCACCTAGTCCATCTCCCCTTGGTCCAAGAGCCCAATGTCATGATCTCACCCCTGAGTATAGTCTTAGATACCTCTGCCAAGATTTTGTAAATCAGGAGGAGAGTCTTTAGGAGCAATCGACCCTATGCACCTACTTTCGATGAAAATTTAGATCCTGAAGTGTATGTCGATTAGGAAGAGAAAATGGATCAATACTTTGAATTTGATGAAATATCGGAAGTAAGAAAGTGTCAATTTGCCAAATCAAAGTTAGTTCGACATGTTAAAGCATATTGGGCAGAAGTTGAGCGAAAAAGTTATTATAGTGGGGATAAAATAAATACTTAGAGAGAAATGAAGAGTGAACCCAGGGAAAAGTACCCAGGTAAATATTATGAGCAAAAACTTTTAGACCAATGGTACAAATTGAGACAAGATGATACAACTGTATCTGATTATATTGCCAAATTCAATGAGTATATTGGGAGATTTAGTACAGTCGAATCTAAAGCAATGATCATATCTAGATTTCGAGCTGGTCTACGTAAGGATATCCAGTGGAAATTTTTTCAATGGGAAATTTACTATCTAGAAGATGCTTATCAAATTGCTAGGAAATTTGATACATATCAGAAGGAACTCTTGATCAATCAACCTAAGTCCAATAGGAATTATACATCTGGACATAGGCCAAATTCTAACCAAATTCCTTCAAGGAAGCCAACTCCTATCATCCCAGTAATTAGTAAGGAAGAAATCATTAAATCCATTGAAGAGCCTAAAGTGGAAATATATAAGGCTGAACCCACTGAGAATTTAGAGGAAAGATCTCTTGAACCAATTAAAGAATTAAAAGATGAAATAGAATCAAAATCTTGTCCAGATGAAGGGCTAGAAAGAGAAAATCCTAAATCTGTTGAAGAACTTAAGGAAGAAGTTTATGAGGCTGGGTCTAACCTTATGGACGAATATGATCAAGAACAATTACTTGAAGATAAAATAATTACCCAGCTTAAAGAAATCAACAATGGGGATGATCAAAATGAATTCCAAGGACAAAACCATGGAGATCAATCTGAGGATAACATAGAAGATCCGGAATTAATTGATGTTGAAGGTTTAGATCTAGAGATCGATGAAGAATCACATATTGGGGTATTGACCGTCAAAGAACAAAACCCTACAGATCAGCCCCAAGAAGCTGTAGAGCCTTTGCAAACCTTGTAAAATATTTTTCTTAACAATTTTTCTATCACTGATTCCCCATTTCTGAACATCGACCATCCCGATCCACCATTACGTTTCATTCACTCTTCTATCCCATCCGGCTGGGACATCTACCATACCATTGATCTGGTCCCGGTAATATTCAACAGTTACTTTATTAAGACTCTTTGGCATATGTTGGGAGCGAAATTAAGATTCACTGCCACCTACATGAAGTTTTGTCCCAGAGTCTTCAAAGCCATTTGGAGAATATTGGAAATTAGGAACCTTGTTTCCTAGCCCAACAATAAAGTTTGGTCCATAGATAACAAAGTTCATTTGAGCTTGTTTTGCTTTTGTTTGTCTTTTATAATTTAGTATCATTTGTGTTTGTCTTGTGTCATTTGGTGTCCCATGCATAAGTATCCATTATTACGAGAGTCATATGCATAACATGATTAGTAAAACAAATTTTGAGTAATGAAATTAACAAGTATATGGCTAAATTTTGTAAAAAAAAGTCAAAGAATTTCAAAAAGGAGACTATGTCTTGATTAGGCTCAAAACGATTATATACCCGTGGTGCAGGTCCTTTTCAAAATAGTAAGGAAAATTGGACCTAATATGTGCTAGATATACCATCCGACTTTGATATCAGTTCCACTTTCAACATTTTAGATCTAGTAAAGTATAAGGAACCAACAATGATTCCTAGTAAGCTATTCAGGCCTGATTCCACCTTTGAGAGTGAACCAACCCTTGAGTGTTCACCAGCCATATTACCAAAGCGGCAAGATAGGATTGAGCGAATCTTAGATGACAAGATTATCATTACTCAAAACAAAGACTATCAGCGCTACTTGGTTCAATGGCAAGGATGTCCTGATTCTGAAGACTCATAGATCACTTGAGAGGACTTATGAAGAATCGATCCTGACCTCCTAGAGTATTACTAAAACTAGATGAATTTCTACTTGACGGAGTCGAGCTCTTTCCATCTCGGGAGAATTGATGGAGACATCCATAATAAGAATATATACTTTGATTAACTCACTTTGTTTTTGCAGCTATAGTCAATAAAATTTTCGAAGCAAGTTACAAATTTCTTGAAACATGCTCATAAACCAAATTTTCTTGAAGCATAAAATGGCTCATAAGCCAACACGTGGAAGAAGCCCATTCGGCTCAAGCCCAAAGCATGATGGAGGGCGTCCTCTTCAAGTCCAAGACCAACCATTCAAGCCTCTTCAAGACCAAGCCCAAGCCCAATTCATGCCAAGATTTGAAGCACATGGGGCAACAACTCATCAAACAACCTTGGGGGAGAGGAAATTACACTACATCAAGAGTTTTATGGTGAACATAAAGATTCTTTCCACTATCCCAACAATATTTGACATGTGGGATACCACAACTTATGACACCTAAGCCTCCACATCAGTATTTGGAAGCCACATTAGAATCTTCTAGATGCCACATGTCAAAGTGGTTGTAACTTTCTACCAATAATTTGTTTTTAGTTAAAACCACTTACCTAAAAATTGTTGGAGCTAACTAAGCCATCCTTATCCCCTCCTCTTCATCCTTGGACAAAACTCCTAGCATTGGAGCCTATAAATAGGGTCCCTAGGCTCTCATTGTTTTCATTTCTATGCTATGATTTGAATTAATGAAAGGATTGTTTCCTTGTGTTCTAGTTTTCTTGAGTTTTTGTTTGGAGTGAAAGTTTTCTAACTAGTTTGAGTGTGTAGATCCTTATCCAAGGAGAGAATGAAAGTTTTTTAAGTTTGAGTTTGAGAGTGAAGAGTGCTTTTGCAAGGAGTAAAGGATGGGACGCCCATTGATGGATCTATGATCAAGCTCCAAGTCCCAAGCCACCGGCCACTTTCTTCTTTTTTTTTCTGTTTCCATTCCAACTCCAATTTTTCTTCCATGTCTAATCCCAAATTTCTTTGTAGGTTCTCTCAGGTTCCTAGGTCAAGGATGGTCTCCATGCTATGGATCAAGGCCAAGGTGAGTCTCAAAGTAGAGAGTGCCGATCTTGACTTCTAGGCCTTAATCCTTGAGTGATGAGAGTTCCTTCTTCCACCAAATAATTAGCCATCATTGTTGGTAGGAAAACTCTTCCTAAGCTTCATTAGATCTGATCATTTGAAGGTTAACTTATCCTAGTAATGATGGTTTCCCTGCTATGAAGATCTTAATTCTTATTTTGAACTAGATCTACATTGCGGGTCTTAAAAATTAGATCAACTAGTCTCTTTATGAAAATTTTTTTCTTAGATTAATTTAGCCCATTTATTTGATAATTAATTGCTCAAGTTTGTTTGCTGGTTAGCTTGCTAAAACTCTCCATTCATCATTTTATTTTCGTCCCCCATCAAACAAAGGCTAACTATTGCTTATTCCCTATGCTTGCAACTTTAGAAGAAATTGGATAGAGTGAAGTTCTCGAACTATGGCATCTCAGAAGCTCATTCCTCGTTTCCGTGGCTTTTATAGAAAAGTAGAAGAGTCAAATTCTAAAAGAGAAGTATTATCATGGCAAAGTTGATGAACAGAAATTAAATTTCTTTTAATAGAGGGAACAACGAGAACATTTTTGAGAGCAAATAAGTTGGAAGGAGTATTCAATCATGTTTTACCTGTTTGAGTAATATTATGTAAATTTTCATTACCAATTAGAATTTTCTTGCCTAGTATAAGGTTTAGAAAAAGAGAATACTAGGATTAGCAGTCATGAATAGATGCTCCAGTATTTGGATACCAAACTTCCTCATTGGCTCAAGAAGCCTCATTGCAACGAAAGTCTGAGGATTGTTATCTGTAGTGAAAGCATGGTTGAAGCATTACTTGTATTGAAGAGAAAAATGATTAAGTTTTTCATAGATTTGGCATTGTATGCTAGACAGTGGAGCATAGGTATGTTGGTTAGAGTAGGTTGAGAAAAAGGCTGAGGATGTGGGTATGCTCCATGGTATCCACGACCAGGATTTGAATTGTCTGCCATGCTATCTTTGGGCTTTATGAAAGCTATCCCTATGGCCTCCATGATTACCTTGATCATAGTTTGTATAAAGGGCTTCACCATCGGCAATGGAAGTAGCAGGTGGTGTCGTCAAGTCGGTGCGATGCTGAACTTTTGTTTCTTTTTGTATTAGGAGTGGTTTAAGTTGCTTAAAGGTAGGTTTCCTCCCGTGGGTGTTTAAGGCACTTACAAATCCTTTATATTCCTTTGGTAGTCCCAAAAGAGCAGTCATGAGTCATGACCAAATTGTGATCCGACTCGGCTTCACTGATCGCCTGAACGGCATCATCTATCGATTTGACTTTTTGCATATATTCACTCATACTCGTTGATCCTTTCTTGATACTTCGAAACTTAGACTTCAGAGAAAAGGCTGTAGAGGTAGTCCTGTCAAGAAAGTATGCCTCAATTATTTTTCATATATCTGGGCTGTTTTGGATGAACTAGATATGACCATCTATATAGTATACTAAGAGAGAGTAGCATTAATCTAGGACAGTATGGTGGTATCTACCTTCTTCCAAACTAAGTACTCGAGATTCACAATTGTCTTCTTATCAGTTGTTCAGTGGTCTGAAAAGGAATAATATCAGTTCTATCCACATGTGAAGTAATCCCAAAACTTTCTAAGATATTTAAAAAAAACTTGTTTCTTCACCAAAATATATTTTGTCTATGAGGTCTAGTGGTACGAGAGTTTTGATGTTAATAACTGTAGTGTTGAGGTAAAGGAAGACATGTTTGCCACTGGGAAAAAAGAACAACCATCATAAGAAGAAGGAAGCAGAGATGAGATCAGAAGTTATCAATGGACGATCACTTTCCAGCTGAAGAGAGAGACTAGATGGAGCCAAGTGCCCCAGCAATGACCAAGCGAGTGAAAGAAGAGGCTGAACAGCATCAGGAAAGATGGAGTAGCAGTAGGAAAAAGTGAGCAGCACTAGGAAGATCGAGTGACCCAAAGGAGAGGCTGAACAACACCAGGGAGGACGGAACAATAGTAGGAAAAACCGAGCGACACAAAGAAGAGGCTGAATAGCACCAAGAAGGATGGAGCAGTAGCAGGAAAAACCGAGCAGCAGTAGGAGAAATCAAGCAATACCAAAAAAAAGGAAGAGTCGCAAGAGTATCTAAAGAGACCAAGTAGAGGAGGAGATCACCTATGGAAGAAGGTGAGGTTTTGATGGTTGGTGGCTATGGGTCAGTATTCCCTAGTTAGAGTTTTTGCTTTGATACCATAAAAGAAGGGCAAAAAAGCTTGATCTTCTAAGGTTTCATTAACAAGTATATATAATACAGGGTCTTCATATAGGGCAATCACAAATCAGCAATAATATAATCTAACTACCATAAAGAACCCCTACTATATATGGAACAATACTAAATATATCCTAACAATCTTCTTGAAAATTTTTAAGTGATAACACCAAGTCCATGCCTTCTCTCCAATAGCCACCTGTCGTATGCACCCCCTTGCAAAAGATAGGAGGCATTGCTAACATTTTCTTCCTTGAAGCATCTTTGAACATTAAAGGCATCCATTTCTATTATCCACTTCTCAGCCTCAAAGAGATCAGTAGTCCCTGCAAATGGTGGAGCCACTCTTTTAACCTCAGTAAAACTATTATGTCCTCTTTGCTGCTGCTCAGTTGCTGGGCCTGTTGTGTCCGTTGGTTTTGCTCTCTTGTTGCTACTAGTTTTGCTACTATTGCATTTATTATTGCATCAACAACTGCTACTGCTAGATCTGTCACTGCTGCATTTGTGCCTCCTTGGTAAGGGTGCGCATCAGTTGGAGCATCTTAGGATAAAATCAAGGTTTTTCGAACCATCCCGAACTATCCGATTCATGACGTACCGAACCGTACCGGCCAAGAACTGGTACGGTTCAGCCATGGAAAACTGTCTACAATCCCGGACTATCCAAAAAGACCCGAACTGGATCGGTACGGGTATGGTACGGTACTATTGCATTTTGCTCGGTTCGGGTCAAACAATGTAGCCATGGGGGAGGGTATTTTTTATCAATTTTATAAAGTATAATACAGGTTTGGTATGGTATGGTAAAACTATCCTTGGGTAAAACTATCCTTGGATGTTACTTGCAGGGTCACCGAGGCCAGAATTTTCGGTGTCACTTGGGCCATCCTACTGGTGAGTTCTACCAGCACAAGAACCATCACCAGCATGGGTTGCCCCTAGGATGACGTGGCATCCCAACAAACACCCATAAACAATAGTGCCAACACATTATAATACTTTTGAATTGCTTAAATAACAATCAATATATAAACACATATAAAGTATAAAGGTCTAAATATAGGAACAATTTTCCCTGGTTACCAACTTTCTGTCCCACCTACATTCATCATAGGGTTTATTCCTAAAGGTCAAAACCTAGGGTTTGATACAACTGTAGTTGTCATGTCTCAACCTAAAGCACATTTCAAGGGATGTGACAACCTGCCCCACACACACAGGTTTGGGTTTCACAAGCATGCAAGGCGAATCAGTCAAACAAAATAAATGTAACTAAATTGATAATAATCCAATAACAAGCAGGATAATTGTTTTTGGAACTCACTAAATTTTTGGGGAACTTGAATGTGCTACACACCAGTCCCAAAACAACCACAGTTATACATCAAGGTAAAACTATAATTTAGTCAACATAACCACTTTACAAAATTTTTAAGAGATTCAATTAGTTCTACAAAACCAAAGGTATCGAGGAGGTTCCAAACAAAATTCTAAAGGCTGGGATGGCCCAACTAAGTCTAGGATCTTGTTCTATGCTCACTATGGAACCTTTACTTGCCTCCTATATCTTAGTATTTGACAAAGAGAAACAAGAAGAGTGAGTTAAAAGCCCGATAAGCAACCAATAACCATAAATAAAGGGTTCAAGCAAGTATAACCAAATAAATGCTGAACATTTTGTGGATGCATGATACGAAATAACTTATTTAACAAATATAGGATTTCCATAATCAAAATTATTCATCTAATTCAAAAGAGCTATATATAAATCATTTTTCAAGTTCATACTTTAAATATGATTTAAAGAGTAACTTAGATATAAGCTATAACCAAAACCAAAGTTTCTTAAGTCAATGTTACATTTTATGATCATTTTTAGAACAGTTTATCAAGTTATTAATCCATACAACTACGTCCACATTATCCTTGTGTTAGGGCCCAAAATATCGCATTTAACCTCTATAGAATAGGTCAAAGTATTGCATTTAGCCTCTATAGAGTATGTCCAAAGTAATCAAGTCTTGGAATGATTAAATGACAATATGTAACCTACATTGATAGGGTCCAAAATGTAGCCAGACTGAAAGTCCAAAATAAACACACAAAATCTGGTTATTTTTACCAATATAAAGTAAACATCCCCTTGCAAAAGATAGGAGGCATGGTTGACCTTTTCTTCCTTGAGGCATCTTTGAACATTAAAGGCCTTCTCTATTTCTATTATCCACTTTCCAACCTCAGGGAGATTAGTAGTTTGTGCAAATGGAAACTATTACCAGCATGGGTTGCCTCTAGGATGATATGCCATCCTAACCTATTCATATAAACAATAGTACCAACACATTATAATACTTCTGAATTGCTTGAATAACAATCAATATATAAACACATAAAATATGAAGGTCTAAATACAGGAACAATTTTCCCTAGTTACCAACTTTCTGTCCCACCTACACTCATCGTAGCATTTATTCCTAAAGGTTTTACCTAGGCTTTGATACTACTATAGTTGTCATGTCTAACCTAAAGCACATTTCAAGGGACATGACAATCTGCCGCACATAGGTGGGATTGGGTTTCACAAGCATGCAAAGTGATAACATATCAAACAAAATAAATACAACTAAAATGATAATAATCCAATAACAAGCAAGATAACTATTTTTATAACTCACTAAATTTTTTGGAAACTTGATTTGGCCACACACCAATCCCAAAACAACCATGGTTATACACATCAAGTCAAAACTATAATTTAGTCAGCATAACTACTTTACAAAATTTTTAAGAGATCTAATTAGTTCTACAAAACCAAAGTATCAAGGAGGGTTCCAAATGAAATTGTAAAAGCTAGGAGGGCCCAACTAAGTCTAGGACCTCACTCTAAGCTCACTGTGAAACCTTTACTCGCCCCTGCCTATACCTTAGGATTTGAAAAAGAGAAACAAGAAGAGTGAGCTAAAAGCCTAGTAAGCAACCAATAACCATAAACAAAGGGATCGAGCAAGTATAACAAAAGAAATGTTGAACATTTTATCGATACATGATATAAAATAACTTATTAAACAAATATAAGATTTCCATAATCAAAATTATACATCTAATTCGAAAGAGCATTTATAAATCAATTTTCAAATTAGTATTTAAACATGATTTAAAGAGAAACTTATAAGCTACTACCAAAACCAAAGTTTCTTAAACCAATGTTTTCAGTAAGCATTTTATGATCATTTTTCAGAATAGTTTATCTAGTTATTAATCTATACAACTACGACCACATTATCCTCATGGCAGTGCCCAAACTATTCCATTTAACCGCTATGGAATGGGTCTAAAGTATTGCATTTAACCTATGTTGTAAAGTATGCTTAAAGTAATCAAATCTTGGAATGATCACATGCCAATATGTAACTGACATTGACAGGGTCCAAAGCATAGCTAGACTAAAAGTTCAATGTAAACACAAAATCCAATTATTGTTACCATAATCATGTCATCTTTTTGATTTATAAAAATGGCTTAGTTAGTTTATACAATCCTTAATTATACATGAATGTCAAAGAGCATCAAATATTTAACATACATGTTTGGTTTTCGAAAAAATATTCAAGTACCTTGAAAATAGCAATTTTCAAATTTATGCAAAATTCAAGGTTTTGCGAAGATGTTATATGATCATTTTATTTTTATGCAAACATGATAGTAGTCTATAATTACATATACTTATGATTTTCAAAGATGCCAGATTTTCCATGATAGGATAATCTTTTGCTTGATCCAAATTATATAAAGGCAGAAAATATTTGGATAACAACATATATAAACAATGTAGCTAATTTAAAAGATATAATTTAATATGCATCAATCATGATTGGGATAACTTGCATGATACTTAATAGTAGTAAATTCAAGAATGGATTTCATATAATTGAAAAGATTTTCTAATACATTTAAATTTATAATTTCTTGCATTTATTTTTCATAATATATTTTTATTTATAAAATTTAATAATTTTTTTGGTTACATTGATGTTACTTACCTTGCATGTGCAGACTACAATCAAGTCCAACAACTCCTGGATTGCCCCTTCAAGACCTAATAACCCATAGTACAAAGATATCAATATAGGAATAATTTCTAAAATCCTCCAAGTCCTTAATTAATTTTTCTTGATTTTTTCTAAGAACGTAGAGGCACCTTCACAAAAGGACATTAGCTGCCTCAAAAACAAAGCCTAACAATTATTTAATGCTAAAGATCCTATAGGCCAAATCTAGGACTGCCTATTATTGATCCAAATATTTAATCATAATTTCTTCACTTATTTATTCTTAAAAATAATACTGTAATGAAGGGATTAAGGTGGTTGTTATCCCCCTAACCAAACAGAGGGGCCTAGTTATGTCTGCCCGCTTCCTTCCTCTGCAGACAGAGTGAGAAAGTGAGGGAAATAGAGAGTGAGTGAGAAAGAGTGAGAGAATAAAGAGAGAGAGGAGAGAGAAGGCATGAGGGAGAGTGAGGGATGGTGGAGAGAAGGGCTTTGGTCCCGTCCCACCTGTTCATCCATAGAGAGAAATGAGGGAGGAAAGGAGGGAGAGAATGAGATGCAGTGGGGAGAGGCTCGGTCCCTTTCCACCCTTTCCTTTTTTATACACAAAAGGAGAAGGAAAGAGAGATAGATGAGGGAGGCTACTGGTGGCATGAGTGGTGGTAGCTCTTTTGCTATGAAGAGGAGAAGAAGATGGAGAATAAGAAGAGAAGAGAGAGTGAGAGAGAAGGGAGGAGAATGGTGAAGCGGTTGCTGGGTGGTGATGGAATGGTGACGAAAGGTGACTTGGGTGGAAAGAGGAGGAGGTAGGGTAAGGGAGCAGTGATTGTTCAAGGCAGCGGTCTAGGCCCTGAGCTGACCTAAGCCAATTCATGGACAGTTTCGGGCTCTGACAGTTGTGGTTTTGATAACAAGAATAGTTGCATGGTTTTTTGATATTTAATTTCATATGGTTCTCTATCTTTTGATTCCTCTTTAATTCAGCATGGTTTTCAAGTAATTTCCTGAGTCTTTCTGGTATTAAATAGGCATATGAATTTGTTATTCTTTTGATTGTACATGGAAGTTTTAGGGTACCTTGGAATCTCTTTGTCAATTCTAATCAGAATCTATCATTTGTGTGCATTTTTGTGTGTGCGAGTGCATGAGAGAGAGAGAGAGAGAGAGAGAGAGAGAGAGGCTTTGTTTGAAACCTAATGCATTGATTTCTTACTTTCAAAGTACCACATGTTCAACATTTTCATTGGAATTTCTATCTGCTGTATCTCTTCCATTATACTACCGGTACTGATTATAATGCAAACTTACGGAAGCGGGTTTCAGTCTCCAAGTGTTCAACTTTATCTTCCTCTCCGCTGATCATACATTCCCATACTTCAAAACATTGTATTGGCCATCTCAGTACCTTCTACAAAATATACCTCATTTACTCAACACATCCTCTGTGGGCAAACAAAATAAACTCAGTTTTGCGGTAGTTTCCTTCTTTCTCCATTGGATCTTTTTGCTCATGTTGGGCTTTAGACCTGATGTGCCTCAGGTGGTTTTTTCTCTTCCATGACAAGTTAACTAAGAAAGGAGTATGTTTATCATAAGGAACATGCTAAACACATGTATTTCATATGCATATAGTTCTGCTCGTACCATAAAACTGATTGTTGAGACTATTGTTTATTTATTTGCCACATTTTTGGATTTGGACATACTTTCATTTTGCTAATAATCTGGGTACCTATTCATCAGCTATATGTACAAGTTCATCAAGAAGCGGATGTATGACATGAAGCTCCGCTTCAATATCCATCCTGTTCTTCTACTAAAGAAAACAGAAACTATATGCATATGAAATACATGCTAAACACATGTATTTCATATGCATATAGTTCTGCTCGTACCATAAAACTGATTGTTGAGACTATTGTTTATTTATTTGCCACATTTTTGGATTTGGACATACTTTCATTTTGCTAATAATCTGGGTACCTATTCATCAGCTATATGTACAAGTTCATCAAGAAGCGGATGTATGACATGAAGCTCCGCTTCAATATCCATCCTGTTCTTCTACTAAAGAAAACAGAAACTATATGCATATGAAATACATGCTAAACACATGTATTTCATATGCATATAGTTCTGCTCGTACCATAAAACTGATTGTTGAGACTATTGTTTATTTATTTGCCACATTTTTGGATTTGGACATACTTTCGTTTTGCTAATAATCTGGGTACCTATTCATCAGCTATATGTACAAGTTCATCAAGAAGCGGATGTATGACATGAAGCTCCGCTTCAATATCCATCCTGTTCTTCTACTAAAGAAAACAGAAACTATATGGCTTGGATTGTCAGCATATATTCGTGTGCTCAAGAAGAAACAGTCACGGCACAAGGAGCTACTATCACTGTTGAGGACCAGGATTGCTACATATGGAGGAATTGATAAGGCTTCATCTCATTTGAGATATGCTGTCAATGATTCACATTCATCATTGTTTTGGAAAATGAAGTTTTAGGTTTGAATGGAAGGTAATTTCCTTTTTTTTTGGGTTAAGTGGTAATTCCTATATTTAGTATCTGTACAAGTATTTAAGATACATTTAGAACTGTCTTGACAATCCTATACTCTCATTTCTTGGAAGTTGGAACCAATATCAGGATTTTTTTTTCAAAAAAAATATCTGGTTGTGATTTGCTTCTCTGAAGTGTATCATGATTGTTCTATTTTATTGACAAAACTTTTTTTTGTGAGACTTCTGATTGGCAGTCTCTTGTATTGGTTTGCCAGCTTACCACTTTTTCCCTTCATCTGTTGGGATCTACATGATAATGGTTCTTAATGTTCGTTGATGCACAGGTTCAGCAGAATGACTGGAGATGGCAAAGCTGACTCGTGCTGCTAGATAGCAAACATGGTTGTACATCTGGTATTTAAGATTAATTTTGTGAGCCCAGCTACATTCTGTGCTCAGAGTTTGATTACTTGATCAGACCTAGAACACTGTTATTTTGTTGTTTATTAATGTCTTGCATAATTGTTATATATTGGTAGACATCAGCTAAGTTTGATTACTTGGTCAGACATGGAAGACGTTGTTCTGTTGTTATTAATGCTTGCACAATTGTTATTTACTGTCAGACAGCCATAGTTGCCTACAACTGATGGCAAGCAGCTTTTAATCATGGGTGGATGCACAAATTATGCCATTTATATTCATACGTCTGCAAAGTCTTGTTATCTTACAAACTTGAAGAATTTTGAGTCTTTGAGGTGTCCCCTTTAGAATCTTGTTCTACCAGTTTTTTTTCCTCCCTTTTTCTTCCTGTAGTCATATGTCTCTATAGAAATTGCATATTGGACTTCTATGCATTTTAACAGTACAAAAAGTAAATCAAAAGCAAACCAACATCACTATGTATGCATTTTTCATCAACACGGTGTAAATGCCAAGCTAAACGATTATAGTTCAGATTTGTTTTGGTGGTCGTTTCGTGCATTGTTGACTATGGTTATAAAGTTGGACTTGAGATTGACCCGGTCAAGGATCTGAGTCACCAGATCAGTGGTCCATTCACTGGGTCAACTGATCAGATCGGATTATAAGTAAAAAGATTCTAAAAATCAAAATGATTTTAAAAATAAATACTTAGTGTTAAATTTTCTTTATTAAATACATTCCTTTAAAACTACATGGGTCTATATTTTAAACTACCTGATTGCAATGTATAAAATCATCTTTATTCATCCCCTTTTTTTAAATCAGTTATTTGTATATAATGTATAAAAAAATATAGAGCTTGTTTATACTTTTAAAAAGTTTTCAAAATATCCACGAAAGAAGAAGATATATCATTTGATCGGGCAGGTTGATAAATTGTTATTGGCTGGCGAAGAATATTAAAGCAAAGTGGTCAAGGAACTTAAAAGTAAGGCCGACGGCATTAAAGGTTCGGTCTATTTTTTTTTAGAGAAATTAGACAACCAAATAACTTGACAAGGTAAAATGATTGATGAACAAGTTGATGGCTAAGGCTTGTTGGCCGATGAAATGTTGGATCAAGTTAGCAAACAAAAGGATAGTTGTCACAATGGGAATATGGTTACACCAATTGTTTGCTGTAACAAGAATGAGTTAGCTTTAACCTGATATTGTTAAGGTTACACCAATTGTTTGCTGTAACAAGAATGAGTTAGCTTCAACATGATATTGTTAAGGTTAATAAAAAGAAGTGTCTTTTAATAGAATTTCTTTATTGCAAATATCTATAAATATTGGTACAAGGAGACTTTCGAGGATAAGACAAGACTGTGCTTAGAAAAATTTTGACACTTTTCACTTTTCTTAAAATCCCAATCTATCCATTGAAATTTTATTGACTTAAGCATCGAAGGGTCTCCATTAGAAAATCTCTGATTACGGACTTGTTTTAAAGGTGATTAGCCGACGTTCCTCATCTTTGTTGAAGAAGTCAACTATCTGGGGCTCAGCAGAATAGATTGGCATGCTAGGAAGGGGTCATGTGTGGTTAATCATCAATCTTCTAACTGTGAACGGAAGCCTAGAGAAGATAAACAATGATTGAAGGAAAAGCATAGAATGTTTTAACTAGTAGGGACTGACAATTATCTAGGAGAAACGACCTACCCAATCCACCATTGGAGACCAATCTATCTCCAACAATGGTGACGAAGCAACAGTAATTCACCGTTCTTCTGAACAAAGTGAAAGCCTTGATTGTTGCTGTTCAAAATCTCTAGGAAGCTGTGCTCAACAATCAACGATGACCAATGGCGCTGGTCGGTTCGAGAATCACCTCCAAACATAGCCGACGATCTCCAAGAGAGTCCTATTATCAATGGGCTGATCGACATTTCCTTTATCGATGCATCCTGAATCGACGATCTCCAATCTGACGAAGTCCTCCATGATGTCTTGAACACAGTCGATAGAAAGGTAGTCAACATAGAGGGAAGCATCCAAGGTCTCTCTCAGAATCTTCGAGGGACCTTTTTTCCCAGAAGTTACTCGACGTAGTCGAGAAACTCGTTGATATGGTGACTATAAGAGGAAATTCTAGAAGCTATAGCAATGACTTGCAGAGCTGGACGACAATCAAAAAATCGACGAGCAACTTGGATATAATTCTCGGCCTTCGTTCTCTTGGCGAATCATGGAAAAAATAATTCTACCTTATTTTAAAATACCTCAGTTGGAGCCTTATGATAGAACTACTGATCTACAGATTACTTGGACAGCTACAAAGCTCATATGATGATACAGGGTGCATGCGACGCCCTTCACTATCTTGCTTTTCCAGTGATTTTGAGAAAGATTGCACGAGTGTGGTACTCAAGTCTTAAGTCAGGTACCATTCATTCTTGATCAATTGGAAGATCAATATATGGCCCACTTTCGAATAAGTCAAAGAATGTCGTGCAATTTAGATAGCCTCTTATTTGTCCAACAAAATAAAGGAGAGATCCTGAGAGAGTACATACCACGCTTCAATGCCACCACACTTGAAGATTCGGATCTTAATGAATCTATAGCTATGTCAAAAATGAAGAAAGGACTTTGATCATTCATATTAACCTTCTTCCTGGACAAAAAGTTTTCTAAAAGTTATTCAAAGCTGTTAGCTCATGCTCAAAAGTATGCACTAGCTGAAGAACCAAGCTGCAAGCCGACTCTAAGCTAAAGGAAAACCAACACGAAGAAGAAGAAGAACTAGAGAGATAATGAATCACGACCCCGCAATGACAAAGATGTCCAAGCATGACAACAAAGTCCAAAGCCAAAGAACTTGACCAACAAATTTGATAATTATATACCTCTATCTCCCCCTTGAGAGAAAATCTTAATGGAAATAAAGAAGGAGAATTTCCTATAAAGGTCTCAGCCCATGCGCGCACCACCAACTTCACGTAACAAAAACAAATACTATTGATTCCACTACGATCATGACCGCACAACTAAAGAATGCATTCAATTGAAAGATAAAATAGAAGACTTGATCAGACATGGCTATTTGGAAAAATATGTGCACAACAAAGATCATTGAACTGAAGTAGCTGTATCCAAGAAGACTACAGATGAATTAGAGCTTGCCAACCAACAATCCATTGATGGGTTAGTTAGCATGATATACTGTAGGGCAAGTTCAAAAGAGGCGAGTGTCGAAGAAGATGCTCAGAAGAGATACCATAGGCTGTAGCAACAATATTATTAGTTTTTCTAATGATGACCTTCAAGATATTCAAACATCCCAAGATGATCCTATCATTGTTTTGGCAATGATAGCGAATTATAATGTAAAAAGAATTTTGATAGATAATGAAAGATTTATCAAGATTTTTTTTATGATGCTTTTGTTAAAATGATTCTTTCTTGGGATATATTATGAAAAGTGTTAACATCGCTAATTGGGTTCGGTAGAAACTCAAGTTGGAGTTAGCAGAGAAATAGCATTTCCTATAACCATTGGATAAAGCCCCTACAAAAACCCTCTCCATTAACTTTATAGTTGTTTGTGTGCCTTCAGCATATAACACTATATTAGGGCAACTAACCTTGAATAAGTTTTAAGCAATTGTTTCAACTTATCATCTCCTAGTGCATTTCCTGATCAAAAATTGAGTGGGAGAGATGAAGGGAGATCAAAGACTTGCTCGACAATGCTTGTTGATCTAGGATAGGCAATCAATGAATGAAATGTCAATGGAACAATCGGATCAAGGAGAGGTTGAAAGATATTGTGAACTAGCTAAGAAGACTATTTGTGCCATTGAATGAAGAAGACCTAACAAAACTGTGTAAATTGGAAGTCTTCTAGATAAGGGAATGAAGGTAAAGCTGGTAGATTTTCTTCAACAAAATGTCAACATCTTTACTTGGTTGGCCATGGACATGCTTGGGATTTCTTTAAAAATCATTACTCATAATTTGAAAGTCAACCAAGGATGTAAGTTCATTCAATAGAAAAAGAGGAACTTCGCCCCAAGCGACTAAAAGCCATTGATGAAGAAGTGAGCAAGCTTCTCAATGCTAAGTTCATCAAAGAAATTGACTACCTAGATTGGCTCACTAATGTAGTAATGGTTAAAAAAGCAAATAAAAAGTGGAGGATCTATATTGATTATATATACCTCAATAAAGTTTGCCTTAAAGATAGCTTCTCCTTGCTGAAAATCGACCAATTGGTTGATACAACAGCTGGACACAAGCTTTTAAGCTTTATGATGCTTTCTTGGATTACAATCAGATCTGTATGGATCTTGAAGATGAAGAGAAGATAGCCTTTATAACTGAAAAATGCCTATAAATATCGTTTGGTTTGAAGAATGTCGGAGCAATTTACTAATGGCTGATCAACAAAGTCTTTACAAAATAACTTGGAAGAAATATGGAGGCTTATGTTGATGATACGTTGATAAAAAGTATTTAGACATCGAGCCATATCAATGATTTAGAAGAAGCGTTCGATGTGCTATGACATCACCAGATGAAACTGAATTCAATGAAATGCATCTTTAGAGTGACATTAGGAAAGTTCCTCAGATTTCTTGTCACTAGCTGAGGAATTGAGGCCAACCTTGAAGAAATAAGAGCCATTCTTGACATAAGCATCCTTTTAATAAAAAGGAAGTATAATAATTGACCAGGTGCATTCCTTCATTGAGCTGATTCATTTCTCGATCAGCTGAAAGGTATTTATCATTTTTTAAAATCTTGTAGCAAACTAAAAATTTTGAGAGGTCAGATGATTGTCAACAAGCCTTTGAAGAATTGAAAAAGTACCTAATCAATCCTCTTTTACTTTTAAAACCTCAAAAAGAAGAAATATTATACTTATATCTCTTTGCTTTACATTAGGTAGTGAGTTAAGTGCTCATCAAAGAGGAGAGCAGAGATACCCAAAAACCAGTTTATTATTGCAACAGAGTGCTACATGATACTAAGACTTGATACTCAAATACAGAAAACCTGGTCTATGCACTGGTGGTAGGAAAAAAGTACATAAGACCATATTTTTAAGCTCATTCAGTGATGGTACTAATAGATCAACCATTAAAAGCCATCCTATAATATCTTTATACATCAGGAAGAATGGCAAAGTGGGATATTAGATTGGGAGAGTTTGACATATTCTACTGACTATGCTCAGCAATGAAAGCTCAAATATTGGCAGACTTCATTGCTAAGTGTACTTGGGCTACTAAAAAGATAAGCAAAAGACACTGATAAAGAGGTTAATCGAGAAAAAACTAATGAAGAATGCCAAGAACTTGTGTGGATACTCCATATAGATGGAGCATCTAACTTATTAGGTAGTGTGGTAGGTTTGATTTTGGCAAATCATGAAAGAATTGTTGCAGAAAATATGCTCTTTGGTTTGCCTTTCATGCATCAAATAATCAGGCCAAATATGAAACACTTTTGGCCAGATTGAGAATTGCCAACTTAAAGTCCATAACTTAGGGCATTCATAGATTCCCAACTAGTGGTTAATCAAGTAAAGGAAGAATTTGAAGCTCGAGATGCAATCATGGCAAAATATTTGGAGAAGGTACAAGTTCTCGTATCTGCATTTAACTTCTTCGAGATATCTCATGTTCCTCAAGCCGAGAATACTCGAGCCAATGTACTTTCTCAATTAAGCTATGACAACTATCGATTCTCTCAGCCAAACATATGTCGAGCACCTTGAGACTCCTAGCATTGACAAAAGTATGGAGGTACATCAACTAGAATATGAAGCTAGTTGGATGGATTGATCATCAAATATTTGGCTGAAGAAATCCTACCTGAAGATCAAGTCGAAGCTAAGAGACTTAGGTGGATAGCTTTGCAATATGTAATTATAGAGAGAGCTCTTTATAAAAGATCTTACCTGACCCCTATTGAAGTGTTTGAGTCCAACAGTTGCTAACTATGCCCTTATCGAAGTATATGAAGGTATATGCGATGATCACTTGGAGAGCAGATCCTTAGTCTATAAAATAATAAGGCAAGGATATTATTGGTTGACTATTCAAAAAGATGCAGCTGATTTTGTTAGAAAATATGATCAATTCCAAAGATATTCAAACATCCAAAGATATCGTGGAAGTCAGCTAACTTAGTTAACAGCTCCCTAGCTATTCATTCAATGGGCAATGGATATCATGAGCCCGTCTCCTTCAGCCTCTGTCCAAAGAAAGTTCATCATCGTGGCCACCATTATTTCACCAAATGGGTCGAGGTTGAGCCTTTGGCCCATATAACTAAAGGCAAGGTCGAAAACTTTGTCAGAAATAATATTATTTATCGGTTTAGAATTCTATATGTCATCATCATTGATAATAGGAGTTAATTTGATATTTAAAGGTTCAAAGATTTCAGTACTTAATATCATATTATTCACAAATTGACGTCCATTGGACACCTCCAATTAAGTGATGAAGCTGAAGTGATAAATCGAGCAATTCATTATGGTATGAAGACAATGCTGAATAAAGCCAAAGTACTTTGGGCCAAAGAATTAAGTTGAGTCCTATGAGCATACTGAACAACTTCTCAGACATCAATAGGAGAATCACCATTCAACTTAATATTTGGAACCTAAGCTATAATATCAATGGAGATTGGTCTGTAATCCATAAGAGTTAAACATTTTGAGAAACCTAATAATTTGGAGCAGCGAAGGACAGACCTAGACTTGTTGGAAGGAATAAGACTCCAAGCTCATTTGAGGATGGCATCTTATCGACAGAGGGTTGCCCAATATTAAACTCTAGGGTTAACCCTAAGATTTTTTGGCCAAGTGATCTTGTATTGCAAAGAGCTGAAGATCTAGGCCCACTGAATAAGAAAAACTCTTCCCATATTGGGAAGGATCATACCGAATTATCGAGGAAATACATCTTGGTGCATATCGGATTGAAAGCTTGGATGGATATCAAGTCACTCGACCATGGAATGCAGAAAATTTATACATGCATTACCAGTGATGTAATAAAGTTACTTTTTTACATCCTATGTATTTTTATAACGGATAGCTGATTGACACCTAGTTATCTATAAGCAATCAATATATCCGATAATATCATGTAGTTAGCTTAATTACTAAACTCATCAGTATGTTCGATAAATTAAGTAGTTGGCTTAATTGCCCAATTAATCAGTGTGTCAAATAAATTAAATGTTAGCTTAATTGCCAAACTCATCAGTATGTCTGACAAGTTAAGTAGTTGACTTAATTGCCCAACTCATCGGTATATCTGACAAATTAAGTAGTTGGTTTAATTGCCCAATTCATTGATATTTTGATAAATGTTGCTCAGGTGGCTTAACCAAGAGGGGGGATGAATTGGGTATTTAAAAAATTATTGCAAGTATGTGCTCCTTTTTAAGTTCTTAGTATGGTATGTGCTATGAATTAAGTTAACTATTACGGAAGCAAGTAAGAACAGGAAATACAATCACAAACACAGCAAATTTTATAGTGGTTTGGAGCAACCTCGCTCCTTCGTCCACTATCCAAGATACCACTTGGGATTTCCACTATATTCACCCTCGGATATAGCTAGATTGTTTTTACGGGCTTACAATCCAAAATCCAAACTTGGTTTTATCCCAGGCTAACTAAAAACCCAAACTTGGTTTTATCTCGAGCTAATCAAAAACCTAATACAAAGTTAGTTTTGAACGGGGTCACTAACAACCCACTACACTTGGTTTTTAAGGCTTTCCAATAACCTAATAATTTCTAAGTTATAGCCCCTGCTATACTTATTATAACTCAAATGAAGAGTTAAAATAATAAAGCAACAATATGATAAACCGAAGTTGTCGAATGGTTGCAGTTGCAGTACTTGAGAAGTGATGCGGGATAAATAATTAAAAACTAAATTACTGTTATTAAAACCTAATTATCAGAGAATAGCAGAGAATACTTTTTTTAAATCTTTTCAGATTTTTAAGGAAGACTCAAAATATGCAATTAAGGAAACTAGTTCTAGTTAACTACCCATACAAGTAAACCTACAAAGTAATTAGAAAGCAGGACTTGGTGGCTAAGAAACCACTGAAACTAAGGTTTTCTTTCAACCAATCAGAAATCAAAGAGAAGGAAATAGGATTTAAGTTTTACCAATGTAGATCGTCTCTCTGATACAGATCTGGCTGGACTCTCAAGATTCTACAGTAGGATTTCAAGATCTCGATCCCGGGCTCCAATCTTCCGTGCGATGCCAGTTCCAAGGCAAGAACACCTGTCTTTAATTCCAGATTACCTGCAAATACTCAACAAAGAAAATTAAAGTTAAGAAGTAGCAAAAAAAGGAAATTGAATGGAAAAGGAAGGGTTAGAAGAAGTGGCTAGGTTTTCTTGTCAGCTGGATAGTAGGATAACTAGGGCATCGCACCCCGCGATGTTTCGAAGAACAAAGAAAAAGGGCCTCACACCCCACGATGTGCACAACAAAGGAAGAAATTTTGACAGTCTCTTTATTGATGAATAATAATTGATTGATTACAAGAAGGGGTTGGAGGGGTATTTATAGACCTCCAACCAGTGGTATAAGGGATACAACTACTAGTGTTTTTCTCCCTTGGACTACAACTCCTAGAATCCTACTTTAGGTAGCCTAGACTCTTATTTGCTGAGAAGATTTGGACTCCTTTCAAAGTGGATGAAAATTTAAGGCTTCTCATCCAAAGTGGGAACCCAAGCAAGATGGCTTGATGTAGGGTCAAGATGCTCCATTACTTGGCCTTGCTTGTTGGACTCTAGAGTCTGGATGATGTGGTCTTCTATAGGTGAGTGGACTCTTCAGTCAAGATAGGAGAGGACTCAAAAGTTTTGGTGAGACTCTTGAGTTCTGGAGATTTAAGTAGCTGGCAACCTGTTTGATTGAAACTCCTAAGTAGAGAACCTTTAAACTTCATCATTTGGTAACTGGATACCTTGGAACTCTCTTTGAAGTGGGTGACAAGAAGGAGTGGAAAGCTTGGTCGACTTCTTCTTAAATTGGCATGAAATAAATTTGAGTGGGGTGCCAATGTGGAGAACTCCTTCTGCTTTATACCGCTTAAAAAGAAGGGGCGCCAATTTGGAATTCTTTTAAGGCAGCATGTGGGATGTCCAAACATAAGTGACATGGAAAGTGTTTTGTCCCAATGGCAAATGATTTTCAGACATGTCATGTATTCTTGTCCTGGTTAAAGTGTCAAGTAGTGTTGTCCCAAAGACATGTCCAAACATGACATGTGTTGATGTCTAAATCTTCAAAAAGGTGGCACCAAGAAGAAGTTGTAACTTGGGCTAGCACATGGATTGTCTTGAGCTAGAACATGGGATCACATCGGTCTTCAATTGGGTGCACATGGGATGTTGTCTTGGGTCCCCTCTTGCAATACAGGACTCAATGACTTAACTAATTACATGGACTCAATAAATAATAACTCACATGACTCAACTAAATAACCAATCATACTTAATTAGGCTTGCGAATAAAAACTCAATTAAAGTTGGTAAAAAGGGCTAATTCAAATTGGACCATTTAAATCCCAATTGGGCAAATAGGGTTTGACTCAATTAAGGTTTCGACTCAATTTGGTAAAAAGGGTTTTACCCCAAAATTAATCAAAACCTAATTACAGTTGGTAAAAAGGGTTTACCCTAACTAAAGCAAAATAACAGAATTTAAAATAAATATTTACATGGTAAAAAGGGTTTGAGTTCAGGGTTTTTACTCATAGGTGATCCACAGGGATGTGGGTTCAACCTGTTGATTTCTTTTAGCCCTGGTGCCTGCACCAAGAAGTCCTCCTGATTGCACTTTGAATGCTCTTTAAGGATTTTTCACTTTCTCAATGAATGTCTCAAGATTCTGATAAGAGTTGGTGAAGTCTTGAGTGCTTGTTTTGAATGCTCTCTAGTGAGTTCTTTTGAATGTTCAGTGAAAGCTCCTTAATTTCTCATTCCTTTCTCATTAACTTTTCTAAAAGTGGTTCATATCACTTATAAATACTCCCTCCAACTGATTTCAAGTGGTTATAGCCATTGTAGACCTTTGGGATTCAAAATATGACCGTTGAAAACTATTCTAGATTCAAAATAAGAGTTCTGGAACTAGCCATTACTAACCTGAAATTGTCACTCGAGTCAGCTATGATAGCTCGAGTCGGCTCAGATCCTCAGGTAGGTCAAAACTTTACTCTGGTCGAGTTGGCTCTTCTACTTTGAGTCGGCTCGGATTCTCAGTTAGGTTAAAATGACACTCTAGTCGAGTAGGCTCTTCTGCTTCGAGTCGGCTCGCCTGGCTGGTTCTTCAGAACTCAGATTTTCAGCACTCTGGAAGAGTCGGCTCTCAATACTCGAGTCGGCTCAGTTATTAATCTCAGAAAATCTTCACTCTGGTTGAGTCAGCTCAGATACCCTTGAGTCAGCTTGAATTTTCAGAACTTCAGAATTGAACTTTGCCCGAGTCGGCTCTTTTGACTTGAGTTGGCTCGAATGTCTGCATGCCAGAAAACTTCTTGCCGTGCCAAACTTCAAGTCAGCTTGCCAGTCTTGAGTTGGCTCTTGAGACTTAGTTCCTTAATTGTTCAGTTTTCTTCAGACTTCTTCCAGTGACTTTAAAATAGCTCAAAAACTTTCCAACTCCTTTAAAGACAGATCTTGAGAAATTAAACTAGAAAACTACATAGAAGTGGGCCTTTTTTATGAATACATAATGATTTTTCTTTGGGCTCTTCTTTACACAGTATTTCAACAAAAATTAACTTGACATTCTACAATGTTGTAGGGAGGAAGGTTGTTTAATGAAACATCCTACAAAAACTTTGAGAATACTTGAAAGATAGTCAGTAATCAAATGCATGCTCCAATATTTGGTTATCATCAAAATTATTCCAGGGGTCAACAATCTTTCCTTTTTTGATGATGACAAAATATTGGGCATGAAAAAACTTTATGTATATATAAAAAAACTTGTGTATGACTTTCAAATTGAGATATATTCATGTGCATCAACATGTATCATGAATGTATGGACAATATCAGGGCTTATCAATAGAGTATCAAATCTTTTGAATTAGATCTAATGAGTAACAGAGTTAATATCTATCAAAAGCTGCTATTGTCTAAAATAAGTTGAAGTTAAGAATGTATCAGAGCTTAAGAAATATCAAGATAGAATGTAATCAAAGCTTAGAAAAATCAAGACACAATGTATCAGAGCACAATGTATCAAAGCTTAGGCAAAAATTATCAAGGCAAACAAAATGTATCAGAGTTTGGTTATCAAAGAATATTAGAGCTATTATAGCAGGATTGTATCAGAACTATTATTAAAGCAAATTATGAACAATAGGGATGACTCCCTGTTGACTCCGTTATTGATTTTGATGATAAGCAAAATGGTTAAGTATAAGTTGAGTACTAATGGTTTCCTTAAAGTATGTTTTTATTGAAAAAGGTGCTCATAAATTTGAAGAAGTTTGTTTGATTGAAGAAAACCAAAATTAGATAAAAAGATCTGCTCAAAGAAGACTTGGACAATCAAAGATTGCTTGAATGGTCAATTGAGTGAAGTATAAATCTATTTTAGCACAAGTTCAATCATTTTTGTGAAGATTTCAATGAGGTGTCGACTCAAAGTGTCGATACATGATACCAAGTGCCAATACATAGAAGTGAAGTGTCGACTCAAGCCGGTACGCAAAAAATGTTTCAGATGGCATGGCTGAAGTATCAACACATGGACCTGAAGTGTCGACTCAAAGTATCGACACATGGATCAGCTCATCGCCTGAGATTTTCAAGCTACATAACTTGCTGAAAATGAAGAACTGCAGAAGTGTCGACATATGGAAGCAAAGTGTCGACTCAAAATGTCAACTCACTTGAGGAAGTGTCGACACATCTGAGATTTCCAGAAAACCAGATTGAAGATTTTTGAACTGGGTGTCGATTTAAGAAGTTCAAGTGTCGACCTTATGTATCGACTCACAGCCTGAAGTGTCGACACATGAAGTTCTGGCAACAGTAACAGCTAGTTTTTTCAAATGCAGAACTCGTCCAAATTGCCCCCAACGGCTAGTTTTTCAAGTCTAATGGCTAGAAACCTATTTTGAGGCCTTGGGAAGATATTTATATGCTCCAAATCAAATCAAAATATAACCGATTGAAGACCATTAAAGAGTTTTGAGAAAAAAGAAGAGAAGTGAGCTTTAACTCATATACATTGAAGTTTTAACCACTCTCAAGCTAAAGGAAGCCTCCAAGCATTCAAAAGCTTTCAAGAGCATTGAAGATCATCCATTCTTGGGCATTCAAAAGGCTTCAACAAGTGCAAAATAATTCTACATCGAGCTACAAAGAGATATCTGCTTTGTTTTAAAAAGCTTACATTGGTTCTTTACTTTTAAACCATATTTTTTGTAAGGATTCTTGGTTAGCCTATTGTAAAACAAAGTGAGGTTATTGGTAAGCCTTGGAAAATCAATTAGGTTGGTGGTTAGCCCACAAAACCACTAAGGTTCTTGGTTAGCCCGGAAAATCAAGGGAGGTTGTTGGTTTGTCTTGTGAAAACCAATTAGGTTCTTGGTTAGCCCGTAAAACCAAGTGAGGTTTTGACTTGTTGGCCTTATGAAAACAAGTTGGGTTTTTGATTAGTGAGCCCGCAAAACTAATCAACTGCAATCGGTGTGATTATAGTGAATTTCCAAGGGGATCTTGGGGAGTGGATGTAGGTGCATTGGATAGCACCGAACCACTATAGTTCTTAATCTTTGTGATTGCTTGATCTCTCTCTCCTTGCTCTTTACTTATTGCTCTTTATTTTCGCTGCATTTTATCTTAGAGCATTGCAATTGTTTTAATAGTACATTGCTAATTGGTTTATTGAATTGGATTGCATTGCTTAGTATCAAGTAATATTAAGTTTCAATTTTTAGAGACCCAATTCACTCCCCCTCTTGGATTGCTTATTGGGCAACAAGTGGTATCAGAGCCCTGTTCTTAGTGTATAGGCTTTACCGCCTTGAGTAAAGATCTATGGTAGCCCCAATTGGTACTAACGTAGTTGAGGGATAAGCCTCAAATAGACCTTCATTTTTCAATGGATCAAATTATGCTTATTAAAAAACTAGGATGAGAATTTATATGCATTCTATCGATTATAATTTATGGAAAGTAGTTGATAAGGGTCCTCATATTCCTTCGGTAGTGGTTAATGATATTTCCATCCCAAAGCTCGAAGAGGATTGGGATGAAAATGACATTAAACAATCCGAGATCAATGCCAAGGCAATGAATCTCCTTTATTGTGCATTAGATTATAGTGAATTCAATAGGATATCTACTTACATGTCTGCTAAAGAAATATGGGACACACTTGAAGTTATCCACGAGGATACCGATCAAGTGAAGAACACTAAAGTAAATATGTTAGTGCACACTTATGAGATGTTCTGAATGGAACCTAATGAATCAATCACTGATATGTATACAAGATTCACAAATATTGTTAATGGTATGAGAAGTCTTGGAAAAGTTATGTCTAACGCTGATCTTGTAAATAAAATTCTTAGGTCACTTCCAACATCATAGGATCCGAAGGTGACCATAATTCAAGAAGCCAAGGATGTTGACAAGTTATCTCTTGAGCAGCTAGTTGGATCGCTCATGACTTATGAGCTCAATCTGAAACAAAAATTTATGGACATGGACAAGAAGAAGAAGGGGATTGCTTTCAAGTCAAACATACAAGAAGAATCCTCAATAGATGAGTCCGAAGATGAAGAGGAAGATGAAGGTGAAGAAGCCCTCCTTGCATGAAAATTTAGAAGATTCATGAAGAGAAGAAAATTTTCTTACAAAAAGAAATATCAATCAAAGGAAAAAGGAAAAGAAAAAGAGAAAGAAAAAGAAAAGAAAAAGGAGAAGGAAGTACCTACATGCTTCGAGTGCAAGAAGCCGGGACACTACAAGTTTGATTGTCCTCTCCTCAAGGAATCTAGAAAGAAATTAAGGAAGAAACCAATGATGGCCACTTGGAGTGACAGCGAAGACTCCAGTTCTGTTGAAGAATAGACCGAAGTTGCAAATCTCTGCTTAATGGCACATCAGGACAATGATGAGATAAATTCTGGTACCGAGATTGATTTTACTTTTGATGAACTCAGAAATGCATTTGATGAACTTATGCATGATCATATATTGATTTTATCTGAAAACAAGAAATTGAAAAAGCATGCAAATAGTTTCTCTTTTGAAAATAATTCTTTACTGAATGATGTTAGTATTTTGAAATCTAAATTAGATGTTTTAGAAAAGAAAAACAATGCTTTATCTATGGAAAATGAAGTTTTGAAAAGACCTAAAAATGTTATTTCAAACAATGATCTTTTAAAGAAAAACAAGGATTTAGAATTTGAAAATGTTAAGTACAAAAACAAACTTGAAAAGATAAAACCTTTTATTGAGAAATTTACTTATAGTTCAGAAAAGTTAAACCTACTTTTAAATAATCAAAAGAGTAGTTTTCAATAAAACATGTTTAGGATATAAACCACAAAAGCAACAAAAGTATTTCAAAAACTTTTTTGTACCTGCATCATCTAGCATTACTTGTTTTACTTGCAAAAAGTTAGGACATAAATCATTTCAATGTAATTTTAGAAAAATCATTTCTTTTGGTAAAGTGTGGGTTCCAAAAGGAACCATTTTGAATGCTAACCCTAAAGGACCCAAGTTGGCTTGGGTACCTAAAAACAAAGCTTGATTCTATTACAGGTATGTCTTGCAACCAAGGAGAACAAAAGATTTTGGTATCTTGATAGTGGTTGCTCAAGGCACATAATTGGAGATATGAAGCAATTCTCTTCTCTTGAAGCTTTGAATGGAGGGAGTGTGACCTTCGGTGATAATGGTAAAGAAAAAATCATTGGCATTGGCAAGGTTCACATAACTCCTTCTAGTAGTATTAATAATGTACTTTTAGTAGATGGTTTGAAACATAATCTTTTAAGCATTAGTCAATTTTGCGATAAAGGTTTTCAAATAGTTTTTAAATTATCATATTGCATGATTACTAGTCCAGATTTAAATGGAGTACAATTCATTAGAAAAAAGCATGGAAATATTTATTTGGTAGACCTAGATGATCTATCTTTGCCTGATGGAGAATGCCTTGTTGCAGTGAATTCTACTAAAGATGAGACTAGTTGGCTATGGCATAGAAGATTAGGGCATGCTAGTATGTATCTTCTCTCAAAACTTTGCAAAAAGAATTTAGTTAGAGATTTACCTGAACTTTGTTTTGAAAAAGATAGAATTTGCCAAGCATGTCAATTTGGTAAATAAGTTAAAACTTCTTTCAAGCCAAAAGGTTTTGTAACTACTAGTAGGCCACTTGAACTACTTCATATGGATCTCTTTGGACCAACTAGAACATCAAGTCTAGGAGGCAAGAGATATGGATTAGTCATTGTGGATGATTTTTCAAGATTTACATGGGTTTTCTTTTTAGTACAAAAAGATGAATCATTTTCAGCTTTCATAAAGTTTTATCGAAAAGTTTCAAACGAAAAAGGTGTTTCAGTTGTTTGCATTCATAATGATCATGGAATTGAATTTGAAAATCAAGATTTTGAAAACTTTTGTAATGAAAAAGGTATAGAACACAATTTTTCTGCACCTAGGACATCTCAGCAGAATGGGGTAGTAGAAAGGAAAAATTATACTTTGAAAGAAATGGCATGCACTATGCTTTGTGAAAATGATTTGCTAAGATATTTTTGGGCTGAAGCTATTAATACAGCCTGTTATATTTTAAATCGAGTTTTAATCCTTCCTATTTTAAAGAAAACTCCATATGAACTTTGGAACCAAAGAAAATTGACTTTGAAATATTTTCAAGTTTTTGGTTGTAAATGTTTTGTTTTGAACAATGAAAAAGATCATCTCGGAAAGTTCGATGCCAAGTCTGATGAAGGTATCTTCTTAGGATACTCTATATCAAGCAGGACATACAGAGTTTTTAATAAACAAACTTTGATTGTAGAAGAGTCAGTACATATTGTCTTTGAAGAATCTACTAACAAATCTTTCAGAAAAGAGGATACATTTGATGAATGTGCAGGTACTAACAAGCTTCAGAAGTTGACATTGAACGATCAACCTCAACCAAATGAAGAAGATCAAGACAAGAATGAAAAAGAAGATTACACTCTAAAGCATCAAGATTTACCTAAGGAGTGGAGGTATGCTCATGGACATCCTAAGGAATTAATCTTAGGTGATCCATCTAAAGGGATAAGAACTTGAGCCTCAATTAGAAATGAATGTGATTATCTAGCATTTGTATCTCAAGTAGAACCTAAATATTTTGAAGAAGCTGAAAAAGACTCTAATTGGATCAATGCTATGTAAGAAGAACTAATTCAATTTGATAGAAATAATGTTTGGACACTTATAGAAAGACCATCTAATATTTTAATTATTGGCACTAAATGGGTATTTAGGAATAAATTAGATGAAAATGGCATTGTTATTAGAAATAAAGCTAGGCTAGTTGCTAAAGGCTACAATCAGGATAAAGGGATTGACTTTGATGAAACTTTTGCTCCTGTTGCTAGACTTGAAGCAATTAGACTACTATTAGTATTTGCTTGTTTTATGATTTTCAAACTATTTCAAATAGATGTTAAGAGTACTTTCTTAAATAGTTTTATAACTGAAAAGGTTTTTGTTGAACAACTACCTGGATTTGAAAATCATGCACATCCTGATCATGTTTTTAAATTACACAAAGCACTTTATGGATTAAAGCAAACACCTCGAGCATGGTATGAAAGACTCAGCAAATTTCTGATTGAAAATGAATTTTCTAGAGAAAATGTTGATAAAATACTATTTTTGAAAAGGAAAGATAATAATTTGTTAGTAGTGCAAATATATGTTGATGACATCATTTTCAGTGCTACTAATAAAATTCTTTGTCAAGAGTTTGCTAAACTAATGAGGGTGAGTTCGAGATGAGCATGATGGGAGAACTCAATTTCTTTCTTGGACTCCAGATTAAGCAAAGTACAGATGGTATCTTCATCAACCAAGCTAAGTATACAAGGGAAATTATCAAGAAGTTTGGGATGGAGACTACTAAACCAATAGGTACGCCTATGAGCCCCTCTTGTAGACTTGATAAAGATGAACATGGTAAATCAGTAGATCAAAAGTTATACAAAGATATGATTGGCTCTTTATTGTATCTAACTGCTAGTAGACCAGATATAATGTTTAGTGTTTGCATGTGTGCTAGATATCAGTCTGAACCTAAAGAATCACATCTTATGGCTTTTAAGCACATAATTAGATATCTATCTGGTACTATTGATATTGGTTTATGGTATTCTAGAAATTCATCTGCTGAATTGATTGGATATTCTGATGCAGATTTTGCTGGTTGTAAATTGGATAGAAAGAGTACTAGTGGCACTTGCCAATTTCTTGGAGTTAACTTAATCTCATGGTTTAGCAAGAAACAAACTTTAGTTACTCTATCCATAACTGAGGCTGAATATATTACAGCAGGAAGTTGTTGTGCTCAAATCTTGTGGATTAAGCAACAACTTAAAGACTTTGGAATCAAGTTGGCTAGTACACCTATTAAATGTGATAATACTAGTGCTATTTGCTTGACTAAAAATCATGTTCAACATTCTAGGAGTAAACATATTGAAATTAGACATCATTTTATTAGGGATCATGTAGAAAACAATGATGTTTTGCTTGAATTTATTAGTACTGAATTTCAATTAGCTGATATTTTAACTAAACCTCTTCTAGAAGATCGATTCTGTATGATAAGAAGAGAGCTCGGGATCATCAATCCATTTGATTAAATTTTTTCTTATATTTGACTCAAAGTAGATCAATTCGACATTAATCATGATAAATCTTGCTCAATCACTATTGATTTCATTCTAAAATTATCATATTTCAATTGATTTTGATCTACCCTTGAAATCCCTAAACTTTTGGTTTTAAAGTCGATGTGTCGACATATCGATGTGTCGACACATGCATGAGCCGACACATGAACAACAGTGAACTAAGAATAAAGGGGTTTCCGAATCATTTTTCTTTCCATTTCTTTTCTCCTTCGAGCCGACACAAGCTTTCAAGGTATCCTCATTATTCCCATTCCCCGTTCCATGTTTTTAGCCATTGTTTCTTTGATTTGGAGACTCGGTAGTCAGTTTTTTGGTTGGATTTCTCTAGGTTTTGATTTCTAAACCCTAGAAACCCTAAATTTCCATCAAAACCTTGCCCAATCCTTCAATCCAAGCAATGGGACCTCGCAAGCAAGTAGTTCGTTGACCTCGTCAGTCAAACCAAGAAGAAGAGCAAAGGATGAAGGCCCGACATGAGTCTAGAGCTGCAGATCCACCTGTACGACCCTTGTTTATACCATCTAGCTGGATGAGCTCGAAGACTGTAGTTGGAGGACATCGAGTAGATTTTTCATTTATCGACCAGCAGCATTTTTGGATTGGAGAGTGGATTCGTCAGGCTGGTCTGACTACATTCTGTTCACTCAATGAGAGGTATTATCCCAGGCTGATGCGAGAGTTTTATGGATAATTCGTCGGTGGGACAGATGGTTGGTTAGCACAGGTCAGAGGATGGGATATCCCTGTTACTTCATAGATTCTTAGCAGAGTATGAGATATACCGATGACAGGATCTGTTGTTGACAGTTTAATGGATCGAGTCAGTGGACTTTTGTGCATCTTTGAGTCTAACATTCTACCAGAGGGAGCCACTGTACCAGCATCCAGGTTATCTGTAGAGATGAGACTACTACATCACATCGTTGCCTGGATACTTCTGTCGAAGACTTGACATTTCGACTATATCACTGAGCGAGAGTTGCTCATGATGGTCTCTTTGTTTCAGCGCATGCCTGTATGCATTCCAGTTCTTATGGTACATCAGATGACGGAGGCATCGACTAGCTAGTGACTTTACCTTCCCAATGGCATGAGACTGATAGTATTATTTAGGGAGCATGGTGTCAGCTTTCAGGATGAACCTTACCGTACATTGCTTCATACCGATGTGTATGACATCAGGTCATTATATCGGATGGGCTATCATTTGTTCCGAGGCTAGTGGACTCGCAAGATATCTGGTCAGGCCGAGGACAGAGTTGATGATGATGATGCAGCAGAGGAGGAGCGCATCCTCTTCGGTGAGTCAGGACCCAGCGAGACTCAGCCTGAGACGACGGCACAGCCAGTGGTTGCTTCTCAGTCTGATCCTTCTACTTCAGCACAGCCTCAGCTAGCACAGACAGAGACTCCAGGCACTTCAGATAGCTTACTGGACAGAGTCAGATGCATCAAGATTGATGTATTTATCATGAGGCAGCATCTTGACTGTTTCATAGCTGAGACGAAAGAGAGCCATGCTGGACTTAGTGATGGTATCTCGGCTATTCTTTCTGTACTGTCCAGATCTTCAGTGAGTACTTCGGTAGCCGATACTGCTCCTACACCTACTCATGTACCTGCTCCTGCACCAGCTGATGATATTGATGACATTGATACTGGTGTAGATACTACTGTTGGAGATGGTGTTACTGTTGGTGAAACGGTTATTGGAGATATTGGAGATGATGATGGAGATGACGAAGAGACTAACTCAGATAGATTTGATTTCATAGATCTTACTTTAGAGCCAGTAGCAGAGGTGATGGCTGACTTGCCTAGGAGTCCTGTTGATGACCCTTCCTATTCACCTGCCCAGACTCCTGTTCCATCCTCTCCTTCTAGATTGGATGATCGCACTCTTGTTCCTATTCCTATTCTCTCTCCAGTTATCGATACACCTATTATTGATTTCCCTAATATTGATACTTCTGCTATTCATACACCTATTGTTGAGACCCCTATTGTTGATACACCAATTATAGATATACCGGTTCATTCTACAGCTGATACTTCTATTTTTGATACGTCTGTATCATCAGCTGTTACCCTTATCCTTGATACACAGATTGTTGATAGTCCTACACTTCACACATCCTCGCTTATCTGAGAGCTTGGGTTTTATACACCCGGCTTTCAATATCTTGACTTAGGTCCTTCATTTGATCACACACCTCTTCCAACGATTGCTGAGATTGTTGACCCGATCAATTTCATTCCTGCGGAGGACATTGTTTCTACCTCTACTACTCTAGCCAAAGGTCGGACATATGCTCATCGTAGAGGACATGGTCGTCGTACCCCTCCACAGCCGACCAAGATCAGACTTAGAGATCTTCGATCGAGATGGCCATGAGCTCGATCTTCTACTGATACAAGACCGATTGAGATCGGTTCATCTTCTGATGATTCCATGGATGAGGATTAGGACTTTTATGTACTTTTGATAGTTTGTTTTTATGCTTCTATGTATTTTTATCTTTGTTATGTATCTGTTGTACAAGTTCTGAGCTTATACGAAAAACTGTCTTTGATGCAAATGAATGTTGTATCTTGAATTGCTCTTCAATGTCTTCACTCTTAATTGAATGAATTTCTTAAAGAAAGAGTAGAATAACTCAATGCTACATCTTGACTACTCAATTTATTTGTCTTCTTATCTTTTTAATGATAACAAAAAGGGGGAGTAGTTTAGTAATGAGATTTAAGTATAAATGAGTATACTTCACAAAAAGGGGGAGTAGTTTTATGATATGCAAGGGATAGACAATTTTTTTTTTTTTAAAAAAAAAACCTGAATTGAAAATCATTTACAAAATTCCTTAATAAAGGGGGAGCTTTACTTTATTTTGAAAATCCTTTCAAAATGAATTTCATCTTAAAATCCCTCTTTAAATGTTTGAAAAGATTCTTACCAATTTTGCTATGAATCATTGTTTCAGGGGGAGCTTTGTTGTTTGCTGAAATTTTCTTGTAGAGTATCATGATACATGTTTTCTATACTTTAAATGTATCCCAAAGCTCTGATACTTTGTATCTTCATAACAAGCTCTAGCACTATTACTTGTATTCTGGATTGTCATATCATTAATGCAAGTAATGTTGATATACTTAATGCTTTCAGTTTTATGCACCTTGATGATTTCGTTTAAAAGCCTTGTTTTAAAGCAATTTATACTTAAGGATTTTGTCATCAACAAAAAGGGGAAGATTGTTGACTCCATTAATTGATTTTGATGATAAGCAAAATGGTTAAGTATTAGTTGAGAACTAATGATTTGCTTTGAGTATGTTTTTATTGAAAAGGTGCTTACAAACTTGAAAAGCTCAATTGTTTTGATGAAGCCAAGTTTGAATGAAAAGATTGCTTAAAGAAGACTTGGACACTCAAGAGAAGGTTGATTGGATGGATAAGTTAAGTGGAAATATGGTTCAGCTAAAGTTCAAGGCGTTCTGTGAAATTTTCAAAGAAGTGTCGACTCAAAGTATTGACACATGACATGAAGTGTCGACACATGAAGATGAAGTATCGACGCAGGCTGGTACGCAGCAATGTTTCAAATGGCATAGATGAAGTATCAACACATGGACATGAAGTATCGACTCAAAATGTCAAAACATGGATCAACACATCGCCTGAGACTTTGAAGCCACAGAACTTGCAGAAGTTAAAGGAATAGCTGAAGTGTTGACACATGGAAGCAAGGTGTCGACTCAACTAAGGAAGTGTCAACACATTTGAGATTTTCAAAGAATCTGAATGGAGCAATTTGAACTAGGTGTCGACTCAAGAAGATCAAGTGTTGACCTTATGTGTTGACTCACAGCCTGAAGTATCGACAAATGAAGTTCTGGCAGCAGTAATGGCTAATTTTTTCAAACACGGAACTTGCCCAAATTGCTCCCAACGGCTAGTTTTTCAAGTCTAACGGCTAGAAACCTGTTTTGAGGCCTTGGAAAGGTATTTATATGCTCCAAATCAAATCAAAATATAACCTATTAAAGACCATTAAAGAGTTTTGAGAAAAGAGAAGAGAAGTGAGCTTTAACTCCTATACATTGAAGTTTCAACCACTCTCAAGCTAAAGGAAGCCTCCAAGCATTCAAACCTTCAAGAGCATTGAAAATCATCCATTCTTGGATATTCAAAAGGCTTCAACAAGTGCAAAGTAACTCTACATCGAGCTACAAAGAGATATCCGCTATGTTTTAGAAAGCTTACATTGGTTCTTTACTTTTAAACCATATTTCTGGTAAGGGTTCTTGGTTAGTCTATTGTAAAACCAAGTAAGGTTATTGGTAAGCCTTGAAAAATTAATTAGGTTGGTGGTTAGCCCGCAAAATCACTAAAATTCTTGGTTAGCCTGGAAAACCAAGTGAGGTTTTAACTTGTTGGCCTTATGAAAACAAGTTGAGTTTTTGATTAGTGAGCCCGCAAAACTAATCAACTGTAATCGATGTGATTATAGTAATTTCCAAGGGAATCTTGGAGAGTGGATGTAGGTGCATTGGATAGCACCGAACCACTATAGTTCTTGGTCTTTGTGATTGCTTGATCTCTCTCTCCTTGCTCTTTACTTATTGCTCTTTATTTCCGCTGCATTTTATCTTAGAGCATTGCAATTGTTTTAGTAGTACCTTGCTAATTGTTTTGTTGAATTGGATTGCATTACTTAGTATCTAGTAATATTAAGTTTCAATTTTTAGAGACCCAATTCATCCCCCCTCTTGGGTTGCTTATAGGGCAACACATTATATTTTTTGGTCTTTGTGGTTGATTGCTCTCTCTACTTTCTTTTCATTTATTGCTTTTCATTTTTGCTGTACTTTTATTTAAGAGCATTACATTTGAATTCTTGTACCTTGTTTAATTGTTGAATTGGATTGCATTGCATCAAGCAAATAGTTTTTAGAGACCCAATTCACCCCCCCTCTTGGGCTGCTTACTGGGCAACAAGTGGTATCAGAGCCCTGTTCTCAGTGTCTAGGCTTTACTACCTTGAGTAAAGATCTATGGCAGCCCCTATTGGTACTAGTATAGTTGAGGGTCAAGCCTCAAATAGACATTCATTTTTTAATGGATCAAATTATACATATTGAAAAACTAGGATCAGAATTTATATGCATTCTATTGATTATAATTTATGGAGAGTTATAGATAAAGGTCCTCATATTCCTTCAGTAGTGGTTAATAGTATTTCCATCCCAAAGCTCGAAGAGGATTGGGATGAAAATGATATTAAGTAATCCGAGATCAATGCCATGGCAATGAATCTCTTTTATTGTGCATTAGATCCTAGTAAATTCAATAGGATATTTACATGCACTTCTGCTAAAAAAATATGGAACATACTTGATGTTACCCATGAGGGTATCGATCAAGTAAAAATACAAAGGTGAACATGTTAGTGCATACTTATGAAATGTTCCGAATGGAACTTAATGAGTCAATCACTGACATGTACACAAGATTTACAAATATTGTAAATGGAATGAGAAGTCTTGGAAAGGTAATGTCTAACGTTGATCTTGTGAATAAAATCCTTAGGTCACTTCCAACATCGTGGGATCCGAAGGTGATCGCAATTCAAGAAGTCAAGGACGTTGACAAGCTACCTTTATAGCAGCTGGTTGGATCGCTCATGACTTATGAGCTGAATTTGAAACAAAAGTCAATGGACATGGACAAAAAGAAAAAAGGGATTGCTATCAAATCAAACATACAAGAAGAATCCTCAATAGATGAGTCCGAAGAAGAAGAAAAAGATGAAGGTGAAGAAGCCCTCCTTGCAAGAAAATTCAGAAGATTCATGAAGAGGAGGAAGTTTCCTTACAAAAAGAAGATTCAATCAAAAGAAAAAGGAAAAGAGAAAGAGAAAGAAAAGGAAAAAAAAAAGGAGAAGGAAATACCAACATGCTTCGAGTGCCAGAAGCCGGGTCACGACAAGTTTGATTGCCCTCTCCTTAAGAAGTCAAGAAAGAAATTAAGAAAGAAAGCAATGATGGCAACCTGGAGTGATAGTGAAGACTCCAGTTCTGAAGAAGAGCAGACAGAAGTTGCAAATCTTTGTCCAATGGCACATCAAGAGCAAGATGAGATAAATTTCGATACCGAAATATATTTTACTTTTAATGAGCTTAGAAATACTTTTGATGAACTTATGCATGATTATAAACTGATTTTATATGAAAATAAAAAGTTGAAAAAGTATGCAAACAGGTTTTCTCTTGAAAACAATTCCTTATTGAATGAAGTTAGTGATTTGAAAACTAAGTTGGATGTTTTGGAAAAGAAAAACAATGCTTTGATAATGGAAAATGAAGTTTTGAAAATACCCAAAAATGTTATTTCAAATGGTGATCTTTTATAGAAAAAATAAAGATTTAGAATTGGAAAATGTTAAGTACAAAAATGAACTTAAAAAGATGAAGCCTTTTATTGAAAAATTTACTTATAGTTCAGAAAAATTGAACCTACTTTTGAATAGCCAAAGAGCTGTTTTCAATAAAGCATGATTAGTCTATACACCACAGAAACAACAAAAGTATTTTAAAAACTTTTTTGTTCCTGCATCTTCTAGCATAGCATGTTTTCTTGTAGAAGTAAGGTCATAAATCTTTTCAATGCAATTTAAGAAAAATCAATTCTTTTGAAAAAGTTTGGATTCCAAAAGGAACCATTTTAAGTGCTAACCCTAAAGGACCCAGTTGGCTTGGGTACCTAAAAACAAAGCTTGATTTTATTGCAGGTGTGTCTTGCAACCAAGGAGAACAAAAGACTTTGGTATCTTGATAGTGGTTGCTCAAGGCACATGACGGAAGATGTGAAGCAATTCATTCTCTTGAAGTAATGAATGGAGGAAGTGTGACCTTCGAGGATAATGGTAAAGAAAAAATCATTGGTATTGGTAAGGTTCACATAACTCCTTCTAGTTTATTAGTAATGTACTTCTAGTTGATGGTTTGAAGCATAATCTTTTAAGCATTAGTCAATTTTGTGATAAAGATTTTCAAGTCATTTTTAAATCATCTTATTGCATGATTGCTAGTCTGGATATAAATGGAGTACAATTCATTGTAAAAAGGCATGGTAATGTTTATTTGGTAGATTTGGATGATCAATCTTTGCCTAATAGAGAATGCCTTGTTGCAATGATTTCTACTAAGGATGAGACTAGTTGGCTTTGGCATAGAAGATTAGGGCATACTAGTATATTTCTACTTTCAAAACTTTGCAAAAAGAATTTAGTTAGAGATTTACCTAAACTTTATTTTGAAAAAGATAGAGTTTGTCAAGCATGTCAATTTGGAAAACAAGTTAAAACCTCTTTCAAATCTAAAGACTTTGTAACTACTAGTAGGCAACTAGAACTACTTCATATGGATCTCTTTGGACCAACTAGAACATCAAGTCTAGGAGGCAAGAGATATGGATTAGTTATAGTGGATGATTTTTCGAGATTTACATGGGTTTTCTTTCTAGCACATAAAGATGAATCATTTTCTGTATTTATAAAGTTTTATTGAAAAGTTTCAAATGAAAAAGGTATTTCAGTTGTTTGCATTCATAGTGATCATGGAATTGAATTTGAAAATCAAGATTTCGAAAACTTTTGTAATGAAAAAAAATTGAACACAACTTTTCTGCACCTAGGACACCTCAGCAGAATGGGATAGTAGAAAGAAAAAATTATACTTTGGAAGAAATGACACTCACTATGCTTTGTGAAAATGATTTACCGAGATATTTTTGGGCTGAAGCTGTTAATACTGCATGTTACATTTTAAATCGAGTTTTAATCTGCCATATTTTGAAGAAAACTCCTTACGAACTTTGGAATCAAAGAAAACCAACTTTAAAGTATTTTTGAGTTTTTGGTTGCAAATGTTTTATCTTAAATAATGAAAAAGATAATCTTAGAAAATTTGATGCCAAGTCTGATAAAGGTATCTTTTTACGATACTCCACATCAAGCAGGGCATACAGAGTTTTCAATAAAAGAACCTTGGTTGTAGAAGAGTCAGTGCATGTAATTTTTGAAGAATCTACTAACAAATCCTCTAGAAAAGAGGATACATATGATGAATGTGCAGGTGCTGATAAGCTTCAAAAGTTGACACTAAATGATCAACCCCCTTAGCCATGTGAAGAAGATCAAGACAAGAGTGGGAAAGGTGATGACACTCCAAAGCACCAAGATCTACCTAAGGAGTGGAGGTATGATCATGGACATCCTAAGGAATTAATACTAGGTGATCCATCTAAAGGGATAAGAACTCGAGCCTCAATTAGAAATGAATGTGATTATATAGCTTTTGTATCACAAGTAGAGCCTAAATATTTTGAAGAAGTTGAAAAAGACCCTAACTAGATTAATGCCATGCAAGATGAACTAATTCAGTTTGATAGAAATAATGTTTGGATAATAATAGAAAGACCATCTAATGTTTCTATTATTGGCACTAAATAGGTATTTAGGAATAAATTAGATGAAAATGGAATTATTGTTAGAAATAAAGCTAGGCTAGTTGCTAAAGGCTACAACCAGAAGGAAGGTATTGATTTTGATGAAACTTTTGCTCCTGTTGCTAGACTTGAAGCAATTAGACTATTATTAGCATTTGCTTGTTTTATGAACTTTAAACTATTTCAAATGGATGTTAAGAGTGCTTTTCTAAATGGTTTTATAATAGAAAAAGTTTTTGTTGAACAACCACCTGGATTTGAAAATCACGCACATTCTGATCATGTTTTTAAATTGCACAAAGCACTTTATGGATTAAAGCAAGCACCTAGAGCCTGGTATGAGAGACTCAACAAATTTTTAATTGAAAATGAATTTTCTAGAGGTCATGTTGATAAAACATTATTTTTGAAAAAGAAAGATAGTGATTTATTAGTAGTATAAATATATGTTGATAATATCATTTTCGGTGCTTCTAATAAAATTCTTTGTCAAGAGTTTGCTAAGCTAATACAGGGTGAGTTCGAGATGAGCATGATGGGAGAACTCAATTTCTTTCTCAGACTCCAGATTAAGCAAACAAAAGATAGAATCTTCATTAACCAAGCTAAGTATACAAGAGAGATTATAAAGAAGTTTGGAATGGAGACTACTAAATCAATAGGTATGCCTATGAGCTCCTCTTGTAGACTTGATAAAGATGATCATGGTAAATCAGTAGATCAAAAGTTATACAGAGATATGATTGGCTACTTACTATACTTAACTGCTAGTAGACCCGATATAATGTTCAGTGTATGCATGTGTGCTAGATATCAGTCTGAACCTAAAGAATCACATCTGATAGTTGTTAAGTGCATTATTAGATATCTATCTGGTACTATTAATATTGGTTTATGGTATTCTAGAGATTCACCTATTGAATTAATTAGATATTCTGATGCTGATTTTGCTGGTTGTAAATTGGATAGAAAGAGTACTAGTGGTACTTGCCAATTTCTTGGAGTTAACTTGATCTCCTGGTTTAGCAAGAAACAAACTTCAGTTGTACTATCAATAGCTGAGGCTGAGTATATTATAGCAGGAAGTTGTTGTGCTCAAATCTTATGGATTAAGCAACAACTTGAAGATTTTGGAATCAAGTTGACTAATACACCTATAAAATGTGATAATACCAGTGCTATTTGCTTGACTAAAAATCCTGTTCAACATTCTAGGAGTAAACATATTGAAATTAGATATCATTTTATTAGAGATCATGTTAAAAAAAATGATGTTGTGCTTGAATTTATTAGTACTGAATTTTAATTAGCTGATATTTTGACTAAACCTCTTCTAGAAGATCGATTTTGTATGATTAGAAGAGAGCTCGGGATCATTAATCCATTTGATTAAATTTTTTCTATTTTTGACTCAAATCAATCATATTTGACATCAATCATGCTTAATCTTTGCTAATTTTATTGAATTTCATTGAATTACCCTTGATTTTGATCAACCCTTCAATCTCTTAGTTTTCGATTTTTAAGTCGATGTGTCGACACATTGATGTGTCGACACCTGAATGGCAGTAGACCGAGAATAAGGGCATTCTGAAGCATTTTTTTTTCTCATTTTGTCTTCCCTCTCGAGCCGACACATAACCTAAGGTACTCCTCACTCCTCATTTCCTCTATTTCATGCTTTAAACCCTCTAATTCGTTGTTCGGAACACTTTCTTATTTGGATTTTGCGACATTCTGCCTTCCATTTGCAAATTAAACCCTAGAAACCTTAGGTTTCCCCTCCAAACTTGTCCAAATTCTTATTCTGATCAATGGGACCCCGAAAGCAAGTAGTCCGTCACCCTCGTCAGTCCAATCAGGAGGAAGAACGAAGAACGAAGGCCAGACACGAGGCTAGAGCTCCAGATCCGCCTGCACGACCTCTTTTTGTAGCTTCTAGCCGGATGAGTTTGAAGACCGTCATCAGGGGATGATGAGTAGACTTCAGTTTTGTCAACCAGCAGCACTTTAGGATCATACAGTGGATTCGAGAGGCTGGTTTAACATTATTTTGCTCACTGAGCGAGAGATTTTACCCAGGGCTTATTCGAGAGTTTTATGGATCACTCGCCCGTGGGTCTGATAGATGGATGGCATAGGTGAGAGGCCAGGATATCCTAGTTTCATCAGAGATACTAAGTAGAGTTTGGGACATTCCGATGACTAGATCAATGGTGGACAGCCTGATGGATAGAGTGAGTGGACTCCAGTGTATCTTCGAGTCTGATATTTTGCCTAAGGGTGCCACTGTACCCACATCTCGACTGTCAGTAGAGATGAGACTGTTGCATCATATTGTCGCCCGGATACTTTTGCCGAAGACCGGACGCTTTGATTACATCACTGAGCGGGAGTTGCTAGTGATGGTCTCATTAGTTCAGCGCACACCTGTCTACCTTCCAGTGCTTATGGTTCACTAGATGATGGAGGTGTCAATGAGTCAGCGACTCTGCTTGCCCTATGGGATGGGGTTGACTGTTCTATTCAGAGAGTATGGCGTCAGCTTTGAGGACGAGCCCTTCCGCATGCTACTTCATACTGATGTGTATGACATCAGGTCATTACACTAGATGGGTTATCATCTATTTCGAGGCCAGTGGAGATGCAAGATATCTGGTCAAGTTGAGGACAGAGCTGATGATGATGAGTTGCAAAGGAGGAGTGCATCCTCTCCAGCAAGGCAAGACCTAGCTAGAGTCAGCCTGAGACAGTAGCACAGCCAGAGGCTGCATCTCAGTCTGAGCCTACTACTTTAGCATAGCCTCAGCCAGTTCAGACAGAGACTCCGGGTATTTTTGATAGCTTATTGGACAGAGTTAGATGCATTGAGATAGATCTTTTGATTGTTAGACAGTGTCTTGACTGCATCATAGTTGAGACCAGAGAGCCACAATGGACTGAGTGATGGCATCTTAGCTATACTGACTGCTCTATCCAGACCTTCAGTGTGTACTCCAGCTTCTGATACAGCTCCACCTGCTCCAGCTCTAGTTGTTGATGTTGATGGTGATGATGATGGAGATGATGAGGAGACCGACTCTGATGGATTTGACTTCCCATATCTAATTTCAGAGCCAGTGGCATAGGTGATGGCAGACTTGCCCAGGAGTCCTACTTGCGACTCTTCTAGTTCACCTACCTAGACTCCAGTCCTATCTTCTCCTCCTTCCAGATTAGTTGATCATATTCCTATTCCTATTCTTTCACCAGTTATTGATTCTCTTGTTATTGATACCCCCATTGTTGACACACCCATTATTGACACCCCTATCATTGATTCGTCGATTACAGACTTACCCATTCATCCTTCAGCTGATACATCTATCTTTGATATACCTATCGTATTGTCAGCTGATACGCCCATTTTTGATACACCATCTATTGACACTCCTACCATTCATACATCCTCACTTATCCGAGAGCTTGGTTTTTATACACCTGGCTTTCAGTATCTTGACTCTGGTCCTTCCTTTGATCGTACGCCACTTCTGGCAATCACAGAGACTGTTGACCTGATTAGTTCCATTCCTATGGAGGATATTACTTCCATCTCTACTGCTCCAGCCAGAGGTCAGACGTATGCTCGACACAGAGAACGTGGTCGTCATACCCCTCCATGATCGACCAAGACCCAACTCCGAGATCTCAGATCGATGTGGCCTCGAGCTCGATCTTTTACTGATACAGGACCGATTGAGATCGGATCGTCTTCTAATGATGATGATGAGGATGAGGATTAGGATATTTATGTATTTTTAGATAGTTTACTTTTATGCATCTATGTATGTTTTGTCTTTTGTTGTACAAATTCTGACTTGAAATGAGATATTATGTTATACTTCATGTTTGTGACTTTAAATGAATGAATGATTTAAAATTCCTTGGTATTTTATTGTCTTTAGCATTGCACTTCAATGCTAAATGTTTTGCCTACTTGTCTTCCTACCTTTTTAATGATAACAAAAAGGGGGAGTAATAAGATTAAAGTATAAATGTAAAGTATATTTGTGATGTGCAAGGGGTAGTAATAAGAGTAATTGCAAATCTGAAAATTATTTTGAAAACTTGAATTGAAAAGTGTTTACAAATCCCTCAAGTAAGGGGGAGCAATACTTTATTTATATTGAAAATTCTTTTTGAATTGAATTTCATCTTAAATCCCTTCTTTAAATGTTTTGAAAGATATTTACAAACTATGTTATGGATCATCAATTCAAGGGGAGCATTGATTATTGCTGAATCTTCTTGAAGAGTATCACGATACATGTGTTTTATGTCTTAAATATATCCCAAACCTTTGATACTCTCAATCATTATAATAAGCTCTGACAATATTAATCAGTATATCACTTTTATTCTGAAATATCATATCATTATTGCAAATTACATTCATACACTTAATGCATTTAGTTCTATGCATCTTGTTAAATTCTTTTAAAAGCTTTTTATGCAATTTATACATAAAGGTTTTATCATCATCAAAAAGGGAGAGATTGTTGACTCCGTTATTGATTTTGATGATAAGTAAAATGGTTAAGTATAAGTTGAGTACTAATGGTTTCCTTGAAGTGTGCTTTTATTGAAAAAGGTGCCCACAAATTTGAAGAAGTTTGTTTGATTGAAGAAAGCCAAAATTAGATGAAAAGATCTGCTCAAAGAAGACTTGGATAATCAAAGATTGCTTGAATAGTCAATTAAGTGAAATATAAATCTGTTTCAGCATAAGTTCAATCATTTCTATGAAGATTTCAGTGAGGTGTCGACTCAAAGTGTCAACACATGATACCAAGTATCGACACTTGGAAGTGAAGTGTCGACTCAAGCCGTTATGCAAAGAATGTTTCAAATGGCATGGCTGAAGTGTCAACACATGAACCTGAAGTGTCGACTCAAAGTGTCGACACATGGATTAACTCATCGCCTGAGATTTTCAAGCCACATAACTTGTTGAAAACGAAAAACTACAGAAGTGTCGACACATGGAAGCAAAGTGTCGACTCACCTAAGGAAGTGTCGATACATCTGAGATTTCCAGAGAACTAGATTGAAGATTTTTGAACTGGGTGTTGACTCAAGAAGTTCAAGTGTCGACCTAAAGTGTCGACTCACAGTCTAAAGTATCGACACATGGAGTTCTGGGAATAGTAACGGTAGTCTTTTAAACACAGAACTCGATCATTTTGCCCTCCAACAGCTAGTTTCTCAAGTCTAATAGCTAGAAAATGGATTTGAGGCCTTGGGAAGGTATATATATGCTCCAAATCAAATCAAAAGAAGGATAATTGATGAGAATGAAATAGAAGCATTCAAGTGAGAAGAAAAGAGAGCATTCACTCCTATTCATTGAAGATTCAACTACTCTCAAGCAAAAGCAAGCCTCCAAGCATTCAAGTGCCTTCAAGAGCATTAAAGATCAACCATTCTTGAGCATTCAAAGAGGCTTCTTCAAGTTCAAAAGCATCACGACTTCGAGCTTCAAAGAGATACCCGCTTTTTATTAGAAAGTTTTATTCTCTCTACTTCAAACCTTACTTGTTATAAGGGTTCTTGGTTAGCTATTGTAAAACCAAGGGAGGTTATTGGTGAGCCTTTAAAAACCATTTAGGTTCTTGGTTAGCCCGGAAAACCAAGGGAGGTTGGTGGTGAGCCTTAAAACCATTTAGGTTCTTGGTTAGCCCATAAAGCCAAGTGAGATTTTGACTTGTTGGCCTTGTGAAAACAAGTTGGGTTTTTGATTAGTGAGCCCACAAAACTAATCAACTGTAATTGGTGTGATTATAGTGAATTCCCAAGAGAATCTTGGGGAGTGAATGTAGGTGCATTGGATAGCATCGAACCACTATATTTCTTGGTCTTTGTGGTTGATTGCTCTCTCTACTTGCTTTTCATTTATTGATCTTTATTTTCGCTGTACTTTTATTTAAAAGCATTACATTTGAATTATTGTACCTTGTTTAATTATTAAATTGGATTGCATTGTATCAAGTAAATAATTTTTAAAAACCCAATTCATCCCCCCTCTTGGGCTGCTTACTGGGCAACACTCCTCTTGTTTCACTCAATCCAATCACAGTTAATATATTTTGCCAAAAGATTTTTCAAGTTTTCCATGCACATATAATTACTTCCCCTTTTTGTCATTAGTCAAAAAGATGTTTAGAAGCAAATTATATTATCTTTTTAAATAGAATGAGAACATTGATAACATAATTTCACTTTCTTATAGAATTTTTTCAATTGAAATTCTTCATTAACACTCTGATGAGGTGTTTCTCCCCCTTATTAGGTTAATTAAAGAGATTAAGCATTGAGATCATTTAAAGAAGCAATAAGATATAACAATAAGAGAGCTCATCATCAAAGTACACAAAGATTTGTAAAATAAAGCATTTCATTACTTTTCGAAAGGAAGTACAATATATCCAAAAGATTATCAAAAAGAAACAACACAAAGATACAAACTAGTCTTCTTCCTCACTAGAGGAAGAGCCAATGTCTAAAACAACTGATGAGGTCTTAATTTTCATAGGTTTAAATCTAAGATCCCTATTTCTAGTCTTAGTAGGGGCCTTAGAAGCTTTAGTTTTTCATTTAGCCCTAAAATTAGGTTTGGCTCTAGTGGGTGTTGGCTTTATTTTAACATCAGAAGGTGGCACACTAGGTTCTACTGGAGCTGGTAAAACAGGCTGTGAAGAGATAGGTATAGGATCAAATAATCCAAGTGGTACAAATGGTGGTTCCTGAGCTAGTGGAGAAGGTGAGTGTGCTGGTGGCTGTCTGGAGGAAGATGCTCTGAATGCCTCAACAGTAGATGATAATCTGGACAAAAATACCCAAACTATTTGTAGATCTTTCTTCAGTTCTTCAACTCCCTTCTGAATTTCTTAAAGAAAGAGTAGAATAACTCAATGCTACATCTTGACTACTCAATTTATTTGTCTTCTTATCTTTTTAATGATAACAAAAAGGGGGAGTAGTTTAGTAATGAGATTTAAGTATAAATGAGTATACTTCACAAAAAGGGGGAGTAGTTTTATGATATGCAAGGGATAGACAATTTTTTTTTTTTAAAAAAAAAACCTGAATTGAAAATCATTTACAAAATTCCTTAATAAAGGGGGAGCTTTACTTTATTTTGAAAATCCTTTCAAAATGAATTTCATCTTAAAATCCCTCTTTAAATGTTTGAAAAGATTCTTACCAATTTTGCTATGAATCATTGTTTCAGGGGGAGCTTTGTTGTTTGCTGAAATTTTCTTGTAGAGTATCATGATACATGTTTTCTATACTTTAAATGTATCCCAAAGCTCTGATACTTTGTATCTTCATAACAAGCTCTAGCACTATTACTTGTATTCTGGATTGTCATATCATTAATGCAAGTAATGTTGATATACTTAATGCTTTCAGTTTTATGCACCTTGATGATTTCGTTTAAAAGCCTTGTTTTAAAGCAATTTATACTTAAGGATTTTGTCATCAACAAAAAGGGGAAGATTGTTGACTCCATTAATTGATTTTGATGATAAGCAAAATGGTTAAGTATTAGTTGAGAACTAATGATTTGCTTTGAGTATGTTTTTATTGAAAAGGTGCTTACAAACTTGAAAAGCTCAATTGTTTTGATGAAGCCAAGTTTGAATGAAAAGATTGCTTAAAGAAGACTTGGACACTCAAGAGAAGGTTGATTGGATGGATAAGTTAAGTGGAAATATGGTTCAGCTAAAGTTCAAGGCGTTCTGTGAAATTTTCAAAGAAGTGTCGACTCAAAGTATTGACACATGACATGAAGTGTCGACACATGAAGATGAAGTATCGACGCAGGCTGGTACGCAGCAATGTTTCAAATGGCATAGATGAAGTATCAACACATGGACATGAAGTATCGACTCAAAATGTCAAAACATGGATCAACACATCGCCTGAGACTTTGAAGCCACAGAACTTGCAGAAGTTAAAGGAATAGCTGAAGTGTTGACACATGGAAGCAAGGTGTCGACTCAACTAAGGAAGTGTCAACACATTTGAGATTTTCAAAGAATCTGAATGGAGCAATTTGAACTAGGTGTCGACTCAAGAAGATCAAGTGTTGACCTTATGTGTTGACTCACAGCCTGAAGTATCGACAAATGAAGTTCTGGCAGCAGTAATGGCTAATTTTTTCAAACACGGAACTTGCCCAAATTGCTCCCAACGGCTAGTTTTTCAAGTCTAACGGCTAGAAACCTGTTTTGAGGCCTTGGAAAGGTATTTATATGCTCCAAATCAAATCAAAATATAACCTATTAAAGACCATTAAAGAGTTTTGAGAAAAGAGAAGAGAAGTGAGCTTTAACTCCTATACATTGAAGTTTCAACCACTCTCAAGCTAAAGGAAGCCTCCAAGCATTCAAACCTTCAAGAGCATTGAAAATCATCCATTCTTGGATATTCAAAAGGCTTCAACAAGTGCAAAGTAACTCTACATCGAGCTACAAAGAGATATCCGCTATGTTTTAGAAAGCTTACATTGGTTCTTTACTTTTAAACCATATTTCTGGTAAGGGTTCTTGGTTAGTCTATTGTAAAACCAAGTAAGGTTATTGGTAAGCCTTGAAAAATTAATTAGGTTGGTGGTTAGCCCGCAAAATCACTAAAATTCTTGGTTAGCCTGGAAAACCAAGTGAGGTTTTAACTTGTTGGCCTTATGAAAACAAGTTGAGTTTTTGATTAGTGAGCCCGCAAAACTAATCAACTGTAATCGATGTGATTATAGTAATTTCCAAGGGAATCTTGGAGAGTGGATGTAGGTGCATTGGATAGCACCGAACCACTATAGTTCTTGGTCTTTGTGATTGCTTGATCTCTCTCTCCTTGCTCTTTACTTATTGCTCTTTATTTCCGCTGCATTTTATCTTAGAGCATTGCAATTGTTTTAGTAGTACCTTGCTAATTGTTTTGTTGAATTGGATTGCATTACTTAGTATCTAGTAATATTAAGTTTCAATTTTTAGAGACCCAATTCATCCCCCCTCTTGGGTTGCTTATAGGGCAACACATTATTTTTTGGTCTTTGTGGTTGATTGCTCTCTCTACTTTCTTTTCATTTATTGCTTTTCATTTTTGCTGTACTTTTATTTAAGAGCATTACATTTGAATTCTTGTACCTTGTTTAATTGTTGAATTGGATTGCATTGCATCAAGCAAATAGTTTTTAGAGACCCAATTCACCCCCCCTCTTGGGCTGCTTACTGGGCAACAAGTGGTATCAGAGCCCTGTTCTCAGTGTCTAGGCTTTACTACCTTGAGTAAAGATCTATGGCAGCCCCTATTGGTACTAGTATAGTTGAGGGTCAAGCCTCAAATAGACATTCATTTTTTAATGGATCAAATTATACATATTGAAAAACTAGGATCAGAATTTATATGCATTCTATTGATTATAATTTATGGAGAGTTATAGATAAAGGTCCTCATATTCCTTCAGTAGTGGTTAATAGTATTTCCATCCCAAAGCTCGAAGAGGATTGGGATGAAAATGATATTAAGTAATCCGAGATCAATGCCATGGCAATGAATCTCTTTTATTGTGCATTAGATCCTAGTAAATTCAATAGGATATTTACATGCACTTCTGCTAAAAAAATATGGAACATACTTGATGTTACCCATGAGGGTATCGATCAAGTAAAAATACAAAGGTGAACATGTTAGTGCATACTTATGAAATGTTCCGAATGGAACTTAATGAGTCAATCACTGACATGTACACAAGATTTACAAATATTGTAAATGGAATGAGAAGTCTTGGAAAGGTAATGTCTAACGTTGATCTTGTGAATAAAATCCTTAGGTCACTTCCAACATCGTGGGATCCGAAGGTGATCGCAATTCAAGAAGTCAAGGACGTTGACAAGCTACCTTTATAGCAGCTGGTTGGATCGCTCATGACTTATGAGCTGAATTTGAAACAAAAGTCAATGGACATGGACAAAAAGAAAAAAGGGATTGCTATCAAATCAAACATACAAGAAGAATCCTCAATAGATGAGTCCGAAGAAGAAGAAAAAGATGAAGGTGAAGAAGCCCTCCTTGCAAGAAAATTCAGAAGATTCATGAAGAGGAGGAAGTTTCCTTACAAAAAGAAGATTCAATCAAAAGAAAAAGGAAAAGAGAAAGAGAAAGAAAAGGAAAAAAAAAAGGAGAAGGAAATACCAACATGCTTCGAGTGCCAGAAGCCGGGTCACGACAAGTTTGATTGCCCTCTCCTTAAGAAGTCAAGAAAGAAATTAAGAAAGAAAGCAATGATGGCAACCTGGAGTGATAGTGAAGACTCCAGTTCTGAAGAAGAGCAGACAGAAGTTGCAAATCTTTGTCCAATGGCACATCAAGAGCAAGATGAGATAAATTTCGATACCGAAATATATTTTACTTTTAATGAGCTTAGAAATACTTTTGATGAACTTATGCATGATTATAAACTGATTTTATATGAAAATAAAAAGTTGAAAAAGTATGCAAACAGGTTTTCTCTTGAAAACAATTCCTTATTGAATGAAGTTAGTGATTTGAAAACTAAGTTGGATGTTTTGGAAAAGAAAAACAATGCTTTGATAATGGAAAATGAAGTTTTGAAAATACCCAAAAATGTTATTTCAAATGGTGATCTTTTATAGAAAAAATAAAGATTTAGAATTGGAAAATGTTAAGTACAAAAATGAACTTAAAAAGATGAAGCCTTTTATTGAAAAATTTACTTATAGTTCAGAAAAATTGAACCTACTTTTGAATAGCCAAAGAGCTGTTTTCAATAAAGCATGATTAGTCTATACACCACAGAAACAACAAAAGTATTTTAAAAACTTTTTTGTTCCTGCATCTTCTAGCATAGCATGTTTTCTTGTAGAAGTAAGGTCATAAATCTTTTCAATGCAATTTAAGAAAAATCAATTCTTTTGAAAAAGTTTGGATTCCAAAAGGAACCATTTTAAGTGCTAACCCTAAAGGACCCAGTTGGCTTGGGTACCTAAAAACAAAGCTTGATTTTATTGCAGGTGTGTCTTGCAACCAAGGAGAACAAAAGACTTTGGTATCTTGATAGTGGTTGCTCAAGGCACATGACGGAAGATGTGAAGCAATTCATTCTCTTGAAGTAATGAATGGAGGAAGTGTGACCTTCGAGGATAATGGTAAAGAAAAAATCATTGGTATTGGTAAGGTTCACATAACTCCTTCTAGTTTATTAGTAATGTACTTCTAGTTGATGGTTTGAAGCATAATCTTTTAAGCATTAGTCAATTTTGTGATAAAGATTTTCAAGTCATTTTTAAATCATCTTATTGCATGATTGCTAGTCTGGATATAAATGGAGTACAATTCATTGTAAAAAGGCATGGTAATGTTTATTTGGTAGATTTGGATGATCAATCTTTGCCTAATAGAGAATGCCTTGTTGCAATGATTTCTACTAAGGATGAGACTAGTTGGCTTTGGCATAGAAGATTAGGGCATACTAGTATATTTCTACTTTCAAAACTTTGCAAAAAGAATTTAGTTAGAGATTTACCTAAACTTTATTTTGAAAAAGATAGAGTTTGTCAAGCATGTCAATTTGGAAAACAAGTTAAAACCTCTTTCAAATCTAAAGACTTTGTAACTACTAGTAGGCAACTAGAACTACTTCATATGGATCTCTTTGGACCAACTAGAACATCAAGTCTAGGAGGCAAGAGATATGGATTAGTTATAGTGGATGATTTTTCGAGATTTACATGGGTTTTCTTTCTAGCACATAAAGATGAATCATTTTCTGCATTTATAAAGTTTTATTGAAAAGTTTCAAATGAAAAAGGTATTTCAGTTGTTTGCATTCATAGTGATCATGGAATTGAATTTGAAAATCAAGATTTCGAAAACTTTTGTAATGAAAAAAAATTGAACACAACTTTTCTGCACCTAGGACACCTCAGCAGAATGGGATAGTAGAAAAAAAAATATACTTTGGAAGAAATGACACTCACTATGCTTTGTGAAAATGATTTACCGAGATATTTTGGGCTGAAGCTGTTAATACTGCATGTTACATTTTAAATCGAGTTTTAATCTGCCATATTTTGAAGAAAACTCCTTACGAACTTTGGAATCAAAGAAAACCAACTTTAAAGTATTTTTGAGTTTTTGGTTGCAAATGTTTTATCTTAAATAATGAAAAAGATAATCTTAGAAAATTTGATGCCAAGTCTGATAAAGGTATCTTTTTACGATACTCCACATCAAGCAGGGCATACAGAGTTTTCAATAAAAGAACCTTGGTTGTAGAAGAGTCAGTGCATGTAATTTTTGAAGAATCTACTAACAAATCCTCTAGAAAAGAGGATACATATGATGAATGTGCAGGTGCTGATAAGCTTCAAAAGTTGACACTAAATGATCAACCCCCTTAGCCATGTGAAGAAGATCAAGACAAGAGTGGGAAAGGTGATGACACTCCAAAGCACCAAGATCTACCTAAGGAGTGGAGGTATGATCATGGACATCCTAAGGAATTAATACTAGGTGATCCATCTAAAGGGATAAGAACTCGAGCCTCAATTAGAAATGAATGTGATTATATAGCTTTTGTATCACAAGTAGAGCCTAAATATTTTGAAGAAGTTGAAAAAGACCCTAACTAGATTAATGCCATGCAAGATGAACTAATTCAGTTTGATAGAAATAATGTTTGGATAATAATAGAAAGACCATCTAATGTTTCTATTATTGGCACTAAATAGGTATTTAGGAATAAATTAGATGAAAATGGAATTATTGTTAGAAATAAAGCTAGGCTAGTTGCTAAAGGCTACAACCAGAAGGAAGGTATTGATTTTGATGAAACTTTTGCTCCTGTTGCTAGACTTGAAGCAATTAGACTATTATTAGCATTTGCTTGTTTTATGAACTTTAAACTATTTCAAATGGATGTTAAGAGTGCTTTTCTAAATGGTTTTATAATAGAAAAAGTTTTTGTTGAACAACCACCTGGATTTGAAAATCACGCACATTCTGATCATGTTTTTAAATTGCACAAAGCACTTTATGGATTAAAGCAAGCACCTAGAGCCTGGTATGAGAGACTCAACAAATTTTTAATTGAAAATGAATTTTCTAGAGGTCATGTTGATAAAACATTATTTTTGAAAAAGAAAGATAGTGATTTATTAGTAGTATAAATATATGTTGATAATATCATTTTCGGTGCTTCTAATAAAATTCTTTGTCAAGAGTTTGCTAAGCTAATACAGGGTGAGTTCGAGATGAGCATGATGGGAGAACTCAATTTCTTTCTCAGACTCCAGATTAAGCAAACAAAAGATAGAATCTTCATTAACCAAGCTAAGTATACAAGAGAGATTATAAAGAAGTTTGGAATGGAGACTACTAAATCAATAGGTATGCCTATGAGCTCCTCTTGTAGACTTGATAAAGATGATCATGGTAAATCAGTAGATCAAAAGTTATACAGAGATATGATTGGCTACTTACTATACTTAACTGCTAGTAGACCCGATATAATGTTCAGTGTATGCATGTGTGCTAGATATCAGTCTGAACCTAAAGAATCACATCTGATAGTTGTTAAGTGCATTATTAGATATCTATCTGGTACTATTAATATTGGTTTATGGTATTCTAGAGATTCACCTATTGAATTAATTAGATATTCTGATGCTGATTTTGCTGGTTGTAAATTGGATAGAAAGAGTACTAGTGGTACTTGCCAATTTCTTGGAGTTAACTTGATCTCCTGGTTTAGCAAGAAACAAACTTCAGTTGTACTATCAATAGCTGAGGCTGAGTATATTATAGCAGGAAGTTGTTGTGCTCAAATCTTATGGATTAAGCAACAACTTGAAGATTTTGGAATCAAGTTGACTAATACACCTATAAAATGTGATAATACCAGTGCTATTTGCTTGACTAAAAATCCTGTTCAACATTCTAGGAGTAAACATATTGAAATTAGATATCATTTTATTAGAGATCATGTTAAAAAAAATGATGTTGTGCTTGAATTTATTAGTACTGAATTTTAATTAGCTGATATTTTGACTAAACCTCTTCTAGAAGATCGATTTTGTATGATTAGAAGAGAGCTCGGGATCATTAATCCATTTGATTAAATTTTTTCTATTTTTGACTCAAATCAATCATATTTGACATCAATCATGCTTAATCTTTGCTAATTTTATTGAATTTCATTGAATTACCCTTGATTTTGATCAACCCTTCAATCTCTTAGTTTTCGATTTTTAAGTCGATGTGTCGACACATTGATGTGTCGACACCTGAATGGCAGTAGACCGAGAATAAGGGCATTCTGAAGCATTTTTTTTCTCATTTTGTCTTCCCTCTCGAGCCGACACATAACCTAAGGTACTCCTCACTCCTCATTTCCTCTATTTCATGCTTTAAACCCTCTAATTCGTTGTTCGGAACACTTTCTTATTTGGATTTTGCGACATTCTGCCTTCCATTTGCAAATTAAACCCTAGAAACCTTAGGTTTCCCCTCCAAACTTGTCCAAATTCTTATTCTGATCAATGGGACCCCGAAAGCAAGTAGTCCGTCACCCTCGTCAGTCCAATCAGGAGGAAGAACGAAGAACGAAGGCCAGACACGAGGCTAGAGCTCCAGATCCGCCTGCACGACCTCTTTTTGTAGCTTCTAGCCGGATGAGTTTGAAGACCGTCATCAGGGGATGATGAGTAGACTTCAGTTTTGTCAACCAGCAGCACTTTAGGATCATACAGTGGATTCGAGAGGCTGGTTTAACATTATTTTGCTCACTGAGCGAGAGATTTTACCCAGGGCTTATTCGAGAGTTTTATGGATCACTCGCCCGTGGGTCTGATAGATGGATGGCATAGGTGAGAGGCCAGGATATCCTAGTTTCATCAGAGATACTAAGTAGAGTTTGGGACATTCCGATGACTAGATCAATGGTGGACAGCCTGATGGATAGAGTGAGTGGACTCCAGTGTATCTTCGAGTCTGATATTTTGCCTAAGGGTGCCACTGTACCCACATCTCGACTGTCAGTAGAGATGAGACTGTTGCATCATATTGTCGCCCGGATACTTTTGCCGAAGACCGGACGCTTTGATTACATCACTGAGCGGGAGTTGCTAGTGATGGTCTCATTAGTTCAGCGCACACCTGTCTACCTTCCAGTGCTTATGGTTCACTAGATGATGGAGGTGTCAATGAGTCAGCGACTCTGCTTGCCCTATGGGATGGGGTTGACTGTTCTATTCAGAGAGTATGGCGTCAGCTTTGAGGACGAGCCCTTCCGCATGCTACTTCATACTGATGTGTATGACATCAGGTCATTACACTAGATGGGTTATCATCTATTTCGAGGCCAGTGGAGATGCAAGATATCTGGTCAAGTTGAGGACAGAGCTGATGATGATGAGTTGCAAAGGAGGAGTGCATCCTCTCCAGCAAGGCAAGACCTAGCTAGAGTCAGCCTGAGACAGTAGCACAGCCAGAGGCTGCATCTCAGTCTGAGCCTACTACTTTAGCATAGCCTCAGCCAGTTCAGACAGAGACTCCGGGTATTTTTGATAGCTTATTGGACAGAGTTAGATGCATTGAGATAGATCTTTTGATTGTTAGACAGTGTCTTGACTGCATCATAGTTGAGACCAGAGAGCCACAATGGACTGAGTGATGGCATCTTAGCTATACTGACTGCTCTATCCAGACCTTCAGTGTGTACTCCAGCTTCTGATACAGCTCCACCTGCTCCAGCTCTAGTTGTTGATGTTGATGGTGATGATGATGGAGATGATGAGGAGACCGACTCTGATGGATTTGACTTCCCATATCTAATTTCAGAGCCAGTGGCATAGGTGATGGCAGACTTGCCCAGGAGTCCTACTTGCGACTCTTCTAGTTCACCTACCTAGACTCCAGTCCTATCTTCTCCTCCTTCCAGATTAGTTGATCATATTCCTATTCCTATTCTTTCACCAGTTATTGATTCTCTTGTTATTGATACCCCCATTGTTGACACACCCATTATTGACACCCCTATCATTGATTCGTCGATTACAGACTTACCCATTCATCCTTCAGCTGATACATCTATCTTTGATATACCTATCGTATTGTCAGCTGATACGCCCATTTTTGATACACCATCTATTGACACTCCTACCATTCATACATCCTCACTTATCCGAGAGCTTGGTTTTTATACACCTGGCTTTCAGTATCTTGACTCTGGTCCTTCCTTTGATCGTACGCCACTTCTGGCAATCACAGAGACTGTTGACCTGATTAGTTCCATTCCTATGGAGGATATTACTTCCATCTCTACTGCTCCAGCCAGAGGTCAGACGTATGCTCGACACAGAGAACGTGGTCGTCATACCCCTCCATGATCGACCAAGACCCAACTCCGAGATCTCAGATCGATGTGGCCTCGAGCTCGATCTTTTACTGATACAGGACCGATTGAGATCGGATCGTCTTCTAATGATGATGATGAGGATGAGGATTAGGATATTTATGTATTTTTAGATAGTTTACTTTTATGCATCTATGTATGTTTTGTCTTTTGTTGTACAAATTCTGACTTGAAATGAGATATTATGTTATACTTCATGTTTGTGACTTTAAATGAATGAATGATTTAAAATTCCTTGGTATTTTATTGTCTTTAGCATTGCACTTCAATGCTAAATGTTTTGCCTACTTGTCTTCCTACCTTTTTAATGATAACAAAAAGGGGGAGTAATAAGATTAAAGTATAAATGTAAAGTATATTTGTGATGTGCAAGGGGTAGTAATAAGAGTAATTGCAAATCTGAAAATTATTTTGAAAACTTGAATTGAAAAGTGTTTACAAATCCCTCAAGTAAGGGGGAGCAATACTTTATTTATATTGAAAATTCTTTTTGAATTGAATTTCATCTTAAATCCCTTCTTTAAATGTTTTGAAAGATATTTACAAACTATGTTATGGATCATCAATTCAAGGGGAGCATTGATTATTGCTGAATCTTCTTGAAGAGTATCACGATACATGTGTTTTATGTCTTAAATATATCCCAAACCTTTGATACTCTCAATCATTATAATAAGCTCTGACAATATTAATCAGTATATCACTTTTATTCTGAAATATCATATCATTATTGCAAATTACATTCATACACTTAATGCATTTAGTTCTATGCATCTTGTTAAATTCTTTTAAAAGCTTTTTATGCAATTTATACATAAAGGTTTTATCATCATCAAAAAGGGAGAGATTGTTGACTCCGTTATTGATTTTGATGATAAGTAAAATGGTTAAGTATAAGTTGAGTACTAATGGTTTCCTTGAAGTGTGCTTTTATTGAAAAAGGTGCCCACAAATTTGAAGAAGTTTGTTTGATTGAAGAAAGCCAAAATTAGATGAAAAGATCTGCTCAAAGAAGACTTGGATAATCAAAGATTGCTTGAATAGTCAATTAAGTGAAATATAAATCTGTTTCAGCATAAGTTCAATCATTTCTATGAAGATTTCAGTGAGGTGTCGACTCAAAGTGTCAACACATGATACCAAGTATCGACACTTGGAAGTGAAGTGTCGACTCAAGCCGTTATGCAAAGAATGTTTCAAATGGCATGGCTGAAGTGTCAACACATGAACCTGAAGTGTCGACTCAAAGTGTCGACACATGGATTAACTCATCGCCTGAGATTTTCAAGCCACATAACTTGTTGAAAACGAAAAACTACAGAAGTGTCGACACATGGAAGCAAAGTGTCGACTCACCTAAGGAAGTGTCGATACATCTGAGATTTCCAGAGAACTAGATTGAAGATTTTTGAACTGGGTGTTGACTCAAGAAGTTCAAGTGTCGACCTAAAGTGTCGACTCACAGTCTAAAGTATCGACACATGGAGTTCTGGGAATAGTAACGGTAGTCTTTTAAACACAGAACTCGATCATTTTGCCCTCCAACAGCTAGTTTCTCAAGTCTAATAGCTAGAAAATGGATTTGAGGCCTTGGGAAGGTATATATATGCTCCAAATCAAATCAAAAGAAGGATAATTGATGAGAATGAAATAGAAGCATTCAAGTGAGAAGAAAAGAGAGCATTCACTCCTATTCATTGAAGATTCAACTACTCTCAAGCAAAAGCAAGCCTCCAAGCATTCAAGTGCCTTCAAGAGCATTAAAGATCAACCATTCTTGAGCATTCAAAGAGGCTTCTTCAAGTTCAAAAGCATCACGACTTCGAGCTTCAAAGAGATACCCGCTTTTTATTAGAAAGTTTTATTCTCTCTACTTCAAACCTTACTTGTTATAAGGGTTCTTGGTTAGCTATTGTAAAACCAAGGGAGGTTATTGGTGAGCCTTTAAAAACCATTTAGGTTCTTGGTTAGCCCGGAAAACCAAGGGAGGTTGGTGGTGAGCCTTAAAACCATTTAGGTTCTTGGTTAGCCCATAAAGCCAAGTGAGATTTTGACTTGTTGGCCTTGTGAAAACAAGTTGGGTTTTTGATTAGTGAGCCCACAAAACTAATCAACTGTAATTGGTGTGATTATAGTGAATTCCCAAGAGAATCTTGGGGAGTGAATGTAGGTGCATTGGATAGCATCGAACCACTATATTTCTTGGTCTTTGTGGTTGATTGCTCTCTCTACTTGCTTTTCATTTATTGATCTTTATTTTCGCTGTACTTTTATTTAAAAGCATTACATTTGAATTATTGTACCTTGTTTAATTATTAAATTGGATTGCATTGTATCAAGTAAATAATTTTTAAAAACCCAATTCATCCCCCTCTTGGGCTGCTTACTGGGCAACACTCCCTTGTTTCACTCAATCCAATCACAGTTAATATATTTTGCCAAAAGATTTTTCAAGTTTTCCATGCACATATAATTACTTCCCCTTTTTGTCATTAGTCAAAAAGATGTTTAGAAGCAAATTATATTATCTTTTTAAATAGAATGAGAACATTGATAACATAATTTCACTTTCTTATAGAATTTTTTCAATTGAAATTCTTCATTAACACTCTGATGAGGTGTTTCTCCCCCTTATTAGGTTAATTAAAGAGATTAAGCATTGAGATCATTTAAAGAAGCAATAAGATATAACAATAAGAGAGCTCATCATCAAAGTACACAAAGATTTGTAAAATAAAGCATTTCATTACTTTTCGAAAGGAAGTACAATATATCCAAAAGATTATCAAAAAGAAACAACACAAAGATACAAACTAGTCTTCTTCCTCACTAGAGGAAGAGCCAATGTCTAAAACAACTGATGAGGTCTTAATTTTCATAGGTTTAAATCTAAGATCCCTATTTCTAGTCTTAGTAGGGGCCTTAGAAGCTTTAGTTTTTCATTTAGCCCTAAAATTAGGTTTGGCTCTAGTGGGTGTTGGCTTTATTTTAACATCAGAAGGTGGCACACTAGGTTCTACTGGAGCTGGTAAAACAGGCTGTGAAGAGATAGGTATAGGATCAAATAATCCAAGTGGTACAAATGGTGGTTCCTGAGCTAGTGGAGAAGGTGAGTGTGCTGGTGGCTGTCTGGAGGAAGATGCTCTGAATGCCTCAACAGTAGATGATAATCTGGACAAAAATACCCAAACTATTTGTAGATCTTTCTTCAGTTCTTCAACTCCCTTCTGAATTTCTTAAAGAAAGAGTAGAATAACTCAATGCTACATCTTGACTACTCAATTTATTTGTCTTCTTATCTTTTTAATGATAACAAAAAGGGGGAGTAGTTTAGTAATGAGATTTAAGTATAAATGAGTATACTTCACAAAAAGGGGGAGTAGTTTTATGATATGCAAGGGATAGACAATTTTTTTTTTTTAAAAAAAAAACCTGAATTGAAAATCATTTACAAAATTCCTTAATAAAGGGGGAGCTTTACTTTATTTTGAAAATCCTTTCAAAATGAATTTCATCTTAAAATCCCTCTTTAAATGTTTGAAAAGATTCTTACCAATTTTGCTATGAATCATTGTTTCAGGGGGAGCTTTGTTGTTTGCTGAAATTTTCTTGTAGAGTATCATGATACATGTTTTCTATACTTTAAATGTATCCCAAAGCTCTGATACTTTGTATCTTCATAACAAGCTCTAGCACTATTACTTGTATTCTGGATTGTCATATCATTAATGCAAGTAATGTTGATATACTTAATGCTTTCAGTTTTATGCACCTTGATGATTTCGTTTAAAAGCCTTGTTTTAAAGCAATTTATACTTAAGGATTTTGTCATCAACAAAAAGGGGAAGATTGTTGACTCCATTAATTGATTTTGATGATAAGCAAAATGGTTAAGTATTAGTTGAGAACTAATGATTTGCTTTGAGTATGTTTTTATTGAAAAGGTGCTTACAAACTTGAAAAGCTCAATTGTTTTGATGAAGCCAAGTTTGAATGAAAAGATTGCTTAAAGAAGACTTGGACACTCAAGAGAAGGTTGATTGGATGGATAAGTTAAGTGGAAATATGGTTCAGCTAAAGTTCAAGGCGTTCTGTGAAATTTTCAAAGAAGTGTCGACTCAAAGTATTGACACATGACATGAAGTGTCGACACATGAAGATGAAGTATCGACGCAGGCTGGTACGCAGCAATGTTTCAAATGGCATAGATGAAGTATCAACACATGGACATGAAGTATCGACTCAAAATGTCAAAACATGGATCAACACATCGCCTGAGACTTTGAAGCCACAGAACTTGCAGAAGTTAAAGGAATAGCTGAAGTGTTGACACATGGAAGCAAGGTGTCGACTCAACTAAGGAAGTGTCAACACATTTGAGATTTTCAAAGAATCTGAATGGAGCAATTTGAACTAGGTGTCGACTCAAGAAGATCAAGTGTTGACCTTATGTGTTGACTCACAGCCTGAAGTATCGACAAATGAAGTTCTGGCAGCAGTAATGGCTAATTTTTTCAAACACGGAACTTGCCCAAATTGCTCCCAACGGCTAGTTTTTCAAGTCTAACGGCTAGAAACCTGTTTTGAGGCCTTGGAAAGGTATTTATATGCTCCAAATCAAATCAAAATATAACCTATTAAAGACCATTAAAGAGTTTTGAGAAAAGAGAAGAGAAGTGAGCTTTAACTCCTATACATTGAAGTTTCAACCACTCTCAAGCTAAAGGAAGCCTCCAAGCATTCAAACCTTCAAGAGCATTGAAAATCATCCATTCTTGGATATTCAAAAGGCTTCAACAAGTGCAAAGTAACTCTACATCGAGCTACAAAGAGATATCCGCTATGTTTTAGAAAGCTTACATTGGTTCTTTACTTTTAAACCATATTTCTGGTAAGGGTTCTTGGTTAGTCTATTGTAAAACCAAGTAAGGTTATTGGTAAGCCTTGAAAAATTAATTAGGTTGGTGGTTAGCCCGCAAAATCACTAAAATTCTTGGTTAGCCTGGAAAACCAAGTGAGGTTTTAACTTGTTGGCCTTATGAAAACAAGTTGAGTTTTTGATTAGTGAGCCCGCAAAACTAATCAACTGTAATCGATGTGATTATAGTAATTTCCAAGGGAATCTTGGAGAGTGGATGTAGGTGCATTGGATAGCACCGAACCACTATAGTTCTTGGTCTTTGTGATTGCTTGATCTCTCTCTCCTTGCTCTTTACTTATTGCTCTTTATTTCCGCTGCATTTTATCTTAGAGCATTGCAATTGTTTTAGTAGTACCTTGCTAATTGTTTTGTTGAATTGGATTGCATTACTTAGTATCTAGTAATATTAAGTTTCAATTTTTAGAGACCCAATTCATCCCCCCTCTTGGGTTGCTTATAGGGCAACACATTATATTTTTGGTCTTTGTGGTTGATTGCTCTCTCTACTTTCTTTTCATTTATTGCTTTTCATTTTTGCTGTACTTTTATTTAAGAGCATTACATTTGAATTCTTGTACCTTGTTTAATTGTTGAATTGGATTGCATTGCATCAAGCAAATAGTTTTTAGAGACCCAATTCACCCCCCCTCTTGGGCTGCTTACTGGGCAACAAGTGGTATCAGAGCCCTGTTCTCAGTGTCTAGGCTTTACTACCTTGAGTAAAGATCTATGGCAGCCCCTATTGGTACTAGTATAGTTGAGGGTCAAGCCTCAAATAGACATTCATTTTTAATGGATCAAATTATACATATTGAAAAACTAGGATCAGAATTTATATGCATTCTATTGATTATAATTTATGGAGAGTTATAGATAAAGGTCCTCATATTCCTTCAGTAGTGGTTAATAGTATTTCCATCCCAAAGCTCGAAGAGGATTGGGATGAAAATGATATTAAGTAATCCGAGATCAATGCCATGGCAATGAATCTCTTTTATTGTGCATTAGATCCTAGTAAATTCAATAGGATATTTACATGCACTTCTGCTAAAAAAATATGGAACATACTTGATGTTACCCATGAGGGTATCGATCAAGTAAAAATACAAAGGTGAACATGTTAGTGCATACTTATGAAATGTTCCGAATGGAACTTAATGAGTCAATCACTGACATGTACACAAGATTTACAAATATTGTAAATGGAATGAGAAGTCTTGGAAAGGTAATGTCTAACGTTGATCTTGTGAATAAAATCCTTAGGTCACTTCCAACATCGTGGGATCCGAAGGTGATCGCAATTCAAGAAGTCAAGGACGTTGACAAGCTACCTTTATAGCAGCTGGTTGGATCGCTCATGACTTATGAGCTGAATTTGAAACAAAAGTCAATGGACATGGACAAAAAGAAAAAAGGGATTGCTATCAAATCAAACATACAAGAAGAATCCTCAATAGATGAGTCCGAAGAAGAAGAAAAAGATGAAGGTGAAGAAGCCCTCCTTGCAAGAAAATTCAGAAGATTCATGAAGAGGAGGAAGTTTCCTTACAAAAAGAAGATTCAATCAAAAGAAAAAGGAAAAGAGAAAGAGAAAGAAAAGGAAAAAAAAAAGGAGAAGGAAATACCAACATGCTTCGAGTGCCAGAAGCCGGGTCACGACAAGTTTGATTGCCCTCTCCTTAAGAAGTCAAGAAAGAAATTAAGAAAGAAAGCAATGATGGCAACCTGGAGTGATAGTGAAGACTCCAGTTCTGAAGAAGAGCAGACAGAAGTTGCAAATCTTTGTCCAATGGCACATCAAGAGCAAGATGAGATAAATTTCGATACCGAAATATATTTTACTTTTAATGAGCTTAGAAATACTTTTGATGAACTTATGCATGATTATAAACTGATTTTATATGAAAATAAAAAGTTGAAAAAGTATGCAAACAGGTTTTCTCTTGAAAACAATTCCTTATTGAATGAAGTTAGTGATTTGAAAACTAAGTTGGATGTTTTGGAAAAGAAAAACAATGCTTTGATAATGGAAAATGAAGTTTTGAAAATACCCAAAAATGTTATTTCAAATGGTGATCTTTTATAGAAAAAATAAAGATTTAGAATTGGAAAATGTTAAGTACAAAAATGAACTTAAAAAGATGAAGCCTTTTATTGAAAAATTTACTTATAGTTCAGAAAAATTGAACCTACTTTTGAATAGCCAAAGAGCTGTTTTCAATAAAGCATGATTAGTCTATACACCACAGAAACAACAAAAGTATTTTAAAAACTTTTTTGTTCCTGCATCTTCTAGCATAGCATGTTTTCTTGTAGAAGTAAGGTCATAAATCTTTTCAATGCAATTTAAGAAAAATCAATTCTTTTGAAAAAGTTTGGATTCCAAAAGGAACCATTTTAAGTGCTAACCCTAAAGGACCCAGTTGGCTTGGGTACCTAAAAACAAAGCTTGATTTTATTGCAGGTGTGTCTTGCAACCAAGGAGAACAAAAGACTTTGGTATCTTGATAGTGGTTGCTCAAGGCACATGACGGAAGATGTGAAGCAATTCATTCTCTTGAAGTAATGAATGGAGGAAGTGTGACCTTCGAGGATAATGGTAAAGAAAAAATCATTGGTATTGGTAAGGTTCACATAACTCCTTCTAGTTTATTAGTAATGTACTTCTAGTTGATGGTTTGAAGCATAATCTTTTAAGCATTAGTCAATTTTGTGATAAAGATTTTCAAGTCATTTTTAAATCATCTTATTGCATGATTGCTAGTCTGGATATAAATGGAGTACAATTCATTGTAAAAAGGCATGGTAATGTTTATTTGGTAGATTTGGATGATCAATCTTTGCCTAATAGAGAATGCCTTGTTGCAATGATTTCTACTAAGGATGAGACTAGTTGGCTTTGGCATAGAAGATTAGGGCATACTAGTATATTTCTACTTTCAAAACTTTGCAAAAAGAATTTAGTTAGAGATTTACCTAAACTTTATTTTGAAAAAGATAGAGTTTGTCAAGCATGTCAATTTGGAAAACAAGTTAAAACCTCTTTCAAATCTAAAGACTTTGTAACTACTAGTAGGCAACTAGAACTACTTCATATGGATCTCTTTGGACCAACTAGAACATCAAGTCTAGGAGGCAAGAGATATGGATTAGTTATAGTGGATGATTTTTCGAGATTTACATGGGTTTTCTTTCTAGCACATAAAGATGAATCATTTTCTGCATTTATAAAGTTTTATTGAAAAGTTTCAAATGAAAAAGGTATTTCAGTTGTTTGCATTCATAGTGATCATGGAATTGAATTTGAAAATCAAGATTTCGAAAACTTTTGTAATGAAAAAAAATTGAACACAACTTTTCTGCACCTAGGACACCTCAGCAGAATGGGATAGTAGAAAGAAAAAATTATACTTTGGAAGAAATGACACTCACTATGCTTTGTGAAAATGATTTACCGAGATATTTTTGGGCTGAAGCTGTTAATACTGCATGTTACATTTTAAATCGAGTTTTAATCTGCCATATTTTGAAGAAAACTCCTTACGAACTTTGGAATCAAAGAAAACCAACTTTAAAGTATTTTTGAGTTTTTGGTTGCAAATGTTTTATCTTAAATAATGAAAAAGATAATCTTAGAAAATTTGATGCCAAGTCTGATAAAGGTATCTTTTTACGATACTCCACATCAAGCAGGGCATACAGAGTTTTCAATAAAAGAACCTTGGTTGTAGAAGAGTCAGTGCATGTAATTTTTGAAGAATCTACTAACAAATCCTCTAGAAAAGAGGATACATATGATGAATGTGCAGGTGCTGATAAGCTTCAAAAGTTGACACTAAATGATCAACCCCCTTAGCCATGTGAAGAAGATCAAGACAAGAGTGGGAAAGGTGATGACACTCCAAAGCACCAAGATCTACCTAAGGAGTGGAGGTATGATCATGGACATCCTAAGGAATTAATACTAGGTGATCCATCTAAAGGGATAAGAACTCGAGCCTCAATTAGAAATGAATGTGATTATATAGCTTTTGTATCACAAGTAGAGCCTAAATATTTTGAAGAAGTTGAAAAAGACCCTAACTAGATTAATGCCATGCAAGATGAACTAATTCAGTTTGATAGAAATAATGTTTGGATAATAATAGAAAGACCATCTAATGTTTCTATTATTGGCACTAAATAGGTATTTAGGAATAAATTAGATGAAAATGGAATTATTGTTAGAAATAAAGCTAGGCTAGTTGCTAAAGGCTACAACCAGAAGGAAGGTATTGATTTTGATGAAACTTTTGCTCCTGTTGCTAGACTTGAAGCAATTAGACTATTATTAGCATTTGCTTGTTTTATGAACTTTAAACTATTTCAAATGGATGTTAAGAGTGCTTTTCTAAATGGTTTTATAATAGAAAAAGTTTTTGTTGAACAACCACCTGGATTTGAAAATCACGCACATTCTGATCATGTTTTTAAATTGCACAAAGCACTTTATGGATTAAAGCAAGCACCTAGAGCCTGGTATGAGAGACTCAACAAATTTTTAATTGAAAATGAATTTTCTAGAGGTCATGTTGATAAAACATTATTTTTGAAAAAGAAAGATAGTGATTTATTAGTAGTATAAATATATGTTGATAATATCATTTTCGGTGCTTCTAATAAAATTCTTTGTCAAGAGTTTGCTAAGCTAATACAGGGTGAGTTCGAGATGAGCATGATGGGAGAACTCAATTTCTTTCTCAGACTCCAGATTAAGCAAACAAAAGATAGAATCTTCATTAACCAAGCTAAGTATACAAGAGAGATTATAAAGAAGTTTGGAATGGAGACTACTAAATCAATAGGTATGCCTATGAGCTCCTCTTGTAGACTTGATAAAGATGATCATGGTAAATCAGTAGATCAAAAGTTATACAGAGATATGATTGGCTACTTACTATACTTAACTGCTAGTAGACCCGATATAATGTTCAGTGTATGCATGTGTGCTAGATATCAGTCTGAACCTAAAGAATCACATCTGATAGTTGTTAAGTGCATTATTAGATATCTATCTGGTACTATTAATATTGGTTTATGGTATTCTAGAGATTCACCTATTGAATTAATTAGATATTCTGATGCTGATTTTGCTGGTTGTAAATTGGATAGAAAGAGTACTAGTGGTACTTGCCAATTTCTTGGAGTTAACTTGATCTCCTGGTTTAGCAAGAAACAAACTTCAGTTGTACTATCAATAGCTGAGGCTGAGTATATTATAGCAGGAAGTTGTTGTGCTCAAATCTTATGGATTAAGCAACAACTTGAAGATTTTGGAATCAAGTTGACTAATACACCTATAAAATGTGATAATACCAGTGCTATTTGCTTGACTAAAAATCCTGTTCAACATTCTAGGAGTAAACATATTGAAATTAGATATCATTTTATTAGAGATCATGTTAAAAAAAATGATGTTGTGCTTGAATTTATTAGTACTGAATTTTAATTAGCTGATATTTTGACTAAACCTCTTCTAGAAGATCGATTTTGTATGATTAGAAGAGAGCTCGGGATCATTAATCCATTTGATTAAATTTTTTCTATTTTGACTCAAATCAATCATATTTGACATCAATCATGCTTAATCTTTGCTAATTTTATTGAATTTCATTGAATTACCCTTGATTTTGATCAACCCTTCAATCTCTTAGTTTTCGATTTTTAAGTCGATGTGTCGACACATTGATGTGTCGACACCTGAATGGCAGTAGACCGAGAATAAGGGCATTCTGAAGCATTTTTTTTTCTCATTTTGTCTTCCCTCTCGAGCCGACACATAACCTAAGGTACTCCTCACTCCTCATTTCCTCTATTTCATGCTTTAAACCCTCTAATTCGTTGTTCGGAACACTTTCTTATTGGATTTTGCGACATTCTGCCTTCCATTTGCAAATTAAACCCTAGAAACCTTAGGTTTCCCCTCCAAACTTGTCCAAATTCTTATTCTGATCAATGGGACCCCGAAAGCAAGTAGTCCGTCACCCTCGTCAGTCCAATCAGGAGGAAGAACGAAGAACGAAGGCCAGACACGAGGCTAGAGCTCCAGATCCGCCTGCACGACCTCTTTTGTAGCTTCTAGCCGGATGAGTTTGAAGACCGTCATCAGGGGATGATGAGTAGACTTCAGTTTTGTCAACCAGCAGCACTTTAGGATCATACAGTGGATTCGAGAGGCTGGTTTAACATTATTTTGCTCACTGAGCGAGAGATTTTACCCAGGGCTTATTCGAGAGTTTTATGGATCACTCGCCCGTGGGTCTGATAGATGGATGGCATAGGTGAGAGGCCAGGATATCCTAGTTTCATCAGAGATACTAAGTAGAGTTTGGGACATTCCGATGACTAGATCAATGGTGGACAGCCTGATGGATAGAGTGAGTGGACTCCAGTGTATCTTCGAGTCTGATATTTTGCCTAAGGGTGCCACTGTACCCACATCTCGACTGTCAGTAGAGATGAGACTGTTGCATCATATTGTCGCCCGGATACTTTTGCCGAAGACCGGACGCTTTGATTACATCACTGAGCGGGAGTTGCTAGTGATGGTCTCATTAGTTCAGCGCACACCTGTCTACCTTCCAGTGCTTATGGTTCACTAGATGATGGAGGTGTCAATGAGTCAGCGACTCTGCTTGCCCTATGGGATGGGGTTGACTGTTCTATTCAGAGAGTATGGCGTCAGCTTTGAGGACGAGCCCTTCCGCATGCTACTTCATACTGATGTGTATGACATCAGGTCATTACACTAGATGGGTTATCATCTATTTCGAGGCCAGTGGAGATGCAAGATATCTGGTCAAGTTGAGGACAGAGCTGATGATGATGAGTTGCAAAGGAGGAGTGCATCCTCTCCAGCAAGGCAAGACCTAGCTAGAGTCAGCCTGAGACAGTAGCACAGCCAGAGGCTGCATCTCAGTCTGAGCCTACTACTTTAGCATAGCCTCAGCCAGTTCAGACAGAGACTCCGGGTATTTTTGATAGCTTATTGGACAGAGTTAGATGCATTGAGATAGATCTTTTGATTGTTAGACAGTGTCTTGACTGCATCATAGTTGAGACCAGAGAGCCACAATGGACTGAGTGATGGCATCTTAGCTATACTGACTGCTCTATCCAGACCTTCAGTGTGTACTCCAGCTTCTGATACAGCTCCACCTGCTCCAGCTCTAGTTGTTGATGTTGATGGTGATGATGATGGAGATGATGAGGAGACCGACTCTGATGGATTTGACTTCCCATATCTAATTTCAGAGCCAGTGGCATAGGTGATGGCAGACTTGCCCAGGAGTCCTACTTGCGACTCTTCTAGTTCACCTACCTAGACTCCAGTCCTATCTTCTCCTCCTTCCAGATTAGTTGATCATATTCCTATTCCTATTCTTTCACCAGTTATTGATTCTCTTGTTATTGATACCCCCATTGTTGACACACCCATTATTGACACCCCTATCATTGATTCGTCGATTACAGACTTACCCATTCATCCTTCAGCTGATACATCTATCTTTGATATACCTATCGTATTGTCAGCTGATACGCCCATTTTGATACACCATCTATTGACACTCCTACCATTCATACATCCTCACTTATCCGAGAGCTTGGTTTTTATACACCTGGCTTTCAGTATCTTGACTCTGGTCCTTCCTTTGATCGTACGCCACTTCTGGCAATCACAGAGACTGTTGACCTGATTAGTTCCATTCCTATGGAGGATATTACTTCCATCTCTACTGCTCCAGCCAGAGGTCAGACGTATGCTCGACACAGAGAACGTGGTCGTCATACCCCTCCATGATCGACCAAGACCCAACTCCGAGATCTCAGATCGATGTGGCCTCGAGCTCGATCTTTTACTGATACAGGACCGATTGAGATCGGATCGTCTTCTAATGATGATGATGAGGATGAGGATTAGGATATTTATGTATTTTTAGATAGTTTACTTTTATGCATCTATGTATGTTTTGTCTTTTGTTGTACAAATTCTGACTTGAAATGAGATATTATGTTATACTTCATGTTTGTGACTTTAAATGAATGAATGATTTAAAATTCCTTGGTATTTTATTGTCTTTAGCATTGCACTTCAATGCTAAATGTTTTGCCTACTTGTCTTCCTACCTTTTTAATGATAACAAAAAGGGGGAGTAATAAGATTAAAGTATAAATGTAAAGTATATTTGTGATGTGCAAGGGGTAGTAATAAGAGTAATTGCAAATCTGAAAATTATTTTGAAAACTTGAATTGAAAAGTGTTTACAAATCCCTCAAGTAAGGGGGAGCAATACTTTATTTATATTGAAAATTCTTTTTGAATTGAATTTCATCTTAAATCCCTTCTTTAAATGTTTTGAAAGATATTTACAAACTATGTTATGGATCATCAATTCAAGGGGAGCATTGATTATTGCTGAATCTTCTTGAAGAGTATCACGATACATGTGTTTTATGTCTTAAATATATCCCAAACCTTTGATACTCTCAATCATTATAATAAGCTCTGACAATATTAATCAGTATATCACTTTTATTCTGAAATATCATATCATTATTGCAAATTACATTCATACACTTAATGCATTTAGTTCTATGCATCTTGTTAAATTCTTTTAAAAGCTTTTTATGCAATTTATACATAAAGGTTTTATCATCATCAAAAAGGGAGAGATTGTTGACTCCGTTATTGATTTTGATGATAAGTAAAATGGTTAAGTATAAGTTGAGTACTAATGGTTTCCTTGAAGTGTGCTTTTATTGAAAAAGGTGCCCACAAATTTGAAGAAGTTTGTTTGATTGAAGAAAGCCAAAATTAGATGAAAAGATCTGCTCAAAGAAGACTTGGATAATCAAAGATTGCTTGAATAGTCAATTAAGTGAAATATAAATCTGTTTCAGCATAAGTTCAATCATTTCTATGAAGATTTCAGTGAGGTGTCGACTCAAAGTGTCAACACATGATACCAAGTATCGACACTTGGAAGTGAAGTGTCGACTCAAGCCGTTATGCAAAGAATGTTTCAAATGGCATGGCTGAAGTGTCAACACATGAACCTGAAGTGTCGACTCAAAGTGTCGACACATGGATTAACTCATCGCCTGAGATTTTCAAGCCACATAACTTGTTGAAAACGAAAAACTACAGAAGTGTCGACACATGGAAGCAAAGTGTCGACTCACCTAAGGAAGTGTCGATACATCTGAGATTTCCAGAGAACTAGATTGAAGATTTTTGAACTGGGTGTTGACTCAAGAAGTTCAAGTGTCGACCTAAAGTGTCGACTCACAGTCTAAAGTATCGACACATGGAGTTCTGGGAATAGTAACGGTAGTCTTTTAAACACAGAACTCGATCATTTTGCCCTCCAACAGCTAGTTTCTCAAGTCTAATAGCTAGAAAATGGATTTGAGGCCTTGGGAAGGTATATATATGCTCCAAATCAAATCAAAAGAAGGATAATTGATGAGAATGAAATAGAAGCATTCAAGTGAGAAGAAAAGAGAGCATTCACTCCTATTCATTGAAGATTCAACTACTCTCAAGCAAAAGCAAGCCTCCAAGCATTCAAGTGCCTTCAAGAGCATTAAAGATCAACCATTCTTGAGCATTCAAAGAGGCTTCTTCAAGTTCAAAAGCATCACGACTTCGAGCTTCAAAGAGATACCCGCTTTTTATTAGAAAGTTTTATTCTCTCTACTTCAAACCTTACTTGTTATAAGGGTTCTTGGTTAGCTATTGTAAAACCAAGGGAGGTTATTGGTGAGCCTTTAAAAACCATTTAGGTTCTTGGTTAGCCCGGAAAACCAAGGGAGGTTGGTGGTGAGCCTTAAAACCATTTAGGTTCTTGGTTAGCCCATAAAGCCAAGTGAGATTTTGACTTGTTGGCCTTGTGAAAACAAGTTGGGTTTTTGATTAGTGAGCCCACAAAACTAATCAACTGTAATTGGTGTGATTATAGTGAATTCCCAAGAGAATCTTGGGGAGTGAATGTAGGTGCATTGGATAGCATCGAACCACTATATTTCTTGGTCTTTGTGGTTGATTGCTCTCTCTACTTGCTTTTCATTTATTGATCTTTATTTTCGCTGTACTTTTATTTAAAAGCATTACATTTGAATTATTGTACCTTGTTTAATTATTAAATTGGATTGCATTGTATCAAGTAAATAATTTTTAAAAACCCAATTCATCCCCCCTCTTGGGCTGCTTACTGGGCAACACTCCCCTTGTTTCACTCAATCCAATCACAGTTAATATATTTTGCCAAAAGATTTTTCAAGTTTTCCATGCACATATAATTACTTCCCCTTTTTGTCATTAGTCAAAAAGATGTTTAGAAGCAAATTATATTATCTTTTTAAATAGAATGAGAACATTGATAACATAATTTCACTTTCTTATAGAATTTTTTCAATTGAAATTCTTCATTAACACTCTGATGAGGTGTTTCTCCCCCTTATTAGGTTAATTAAAGAGATTAAGCATTGAGATCATTTAAAGAAGCAATAAGATATAACAATAAGAGAGCTCATCATCAAAGTACACAAAGATTTGTAAAATAAAGCATTTCATTACTTTTCGAAAGGAAGTACAATATATCCAAAAGATTATCAAAAAGAAACAACACAAAGATACAAACTAGTCTTCTTCCTCACTAGAGGAAGAGCCAATGTCTAAAACAACTGATGAGGTCTTAATTTTCATAGGTTTAAATCTAAGATCCCTATTTCTAGTCTTAGTAGGGGCCTTAGAAGCTTTAGTTTTTCATTTAGCCCTAAAATTAGGTTTGGCTCTAGTGGGTGTTGGCTTTATTTTAACATCAGAAGGTGGCACACTAGGTTCTACTGGAGCTGGTAAAACAGGCTGTGAAGAGATAGGTATAGGATCAAATAATCCAAGTGGTACAAATGGTGGTTCCTGAGCTAGTGGAGAAGGTGAGTGTGCTGGTGGCTGTCTGGAGGAAGATGCTCTGAATGCCTCAACAGTAGATGATAATCTGGACAAAAATACCCAAACTATTTGTAGATCTTTCTTCAGTTCTTCAACTCCCTTCTGAATGCACTACATCTCAGTTACCTACTGAGCACTGAAAGAATCAGCAACTCCTCTCAATCTGCTAAAGTTTGCATGCAGCTCTCTAATAATAGAATGAATGTCCTCCTGCGGATGCAGTCTGCTCTCCACTGCCTCCACCCTAGTGGTCAACTATACTAGCTATGCTCTGATCTCATGTAAACCAGTGTCGACTGTCTGACGAAGGTCGCCAAACATCAAAGCAAATGAGCTCATCACGGTCTCAGAAAATAGTCTAATCTGCTAGGCTATGAAAGGCTGTGAAGCTGATGGTGCTGAAGTAGAAGGTCTGGGAGCATGTCCAATAGAAGGTGCTGGGGGTGTCCTGGGACTGTCAGGCTCTCTCTGTTTCTGACCATGCTCATCAGTCTTAGCTTGTGTACCATCATCTTCTCTAGCTATAGTAGTCTTAGTATCATTAGTTGGATGCCCTGGCTGATCATCCTCATCCTCGTCATCATCCGAGGAGGTAGCAACCCTCTGTCTAGATATTCTTCTCGACCAAACACCTTCTACCAGATGGTAACCCATCCTTTGAAAGGATTTTGCTGAATAGGTATCCGTCTGGTGTATAGGTCTACCATCCTATCCAGTCAAGTCCAATCCAGCCTCTTGAAATAGCAGTGTGAAAACCATTCCATATGGCAAGCAAGCCTTTATCTTTCTTGCTGCCTCTCTCATCTGCACTAGCATGATGTAAGGTAGATTGAGGGCCTCCCCCTTAATCAAATGTCTCATGAACACTAGGTCCCGTTCGCTTACCCAGTCAAAATGACCAGTTCTAGACAAGAAAATCCGACTGATAATATTGTGCAGCAATCTCATTTCCAATGAGAGCATATTTGCCTGCACATTCTTAATTGTATCCACATCAGATCTTTCCAATATTAACCTCAATGCTCTTTGATTGTTCTTCAATACCAAGTGATTCACATCCTCATTTAGCATTTGCAAAATGTTGCTCAGTTTTTCTTCATCTATAATCAGTCTTACCCCTTTTATTGTTGATTCAATGTGGTACTCCCCAAGGATAAGATTCTCAAAGAATGCTTCCACCAAATTAGGATAAGTAGGGGTGTTTAATGAACAGAAAAATGTCTAGCCCTGGTTTTCAATCCATTCCCCTATCCTTACTCCTAATTCATCCAACAATGAGAATACTATACTTCTACCACTAGTGACAGGTCGATTGGCCATTGAAATTACTTGTCTTGGGGGTGAAGGTGACTCATTTTTTATTTCCTCCTCTTGCTGCCTTCTAGTTGACTCTTCTTCTTCTCTTCTCTTACTTCTTTCACTTTGAGCACTAGAGTCGACGGCCCAAGGGCATTTCCTCACTGCCCGTTTTGGAGCCACTCAAAAAACAAAGAGGGAAAGAGGTTGAATCTCAAGGAAAATGGGAAGGGAGAGTGGTCCTAAAGCTTTTGGAAGGGTTTTTGGAGGTTGGCTAAGATTCAATAGTGAAAATAAGCCCTAGTTCGGTCTTACGAGTTTTATATAAAAAGCCCTAACCTGATAGTCGAGTCAACTCGGCCAGAGTATGTTTGCTCGAGTTGGCTCGAGCAAAAATGCTCGAAAAGGCTTTAAAAGTCTACCAAAAAGATTTCTAAGGATAGTAGCACCCTGGATGAGGTGGTCATTGTCCTTAAATTGATGTAGGAGGTCTAGATAATTTTTCTTAATTTTAGAAGAAATTAGATCAAAAAATTGAAAAAGGATCACACAAACCTAATTCACTTCTAATCTTTTCAAATCTTTCTTCATTTAGTGGCTTAGTAAAGATGTCAGCAAGTTGGTTTTCAGTTGAAATGAATTCAAGTTCAATGTCTCCATTTTGTACATGATCTTTAATGAAGTGATGCCTAATTTCAATATGCTTTGTTCTTGAATGTTGAATTAGATTTTTTGTAAGATTGATAGCACTTGTGTTATCACATTTGATAGGAATTTTATTTTGAATAACACCAAAGTCTTCTAGTTGTTGCTTAATCCATAATATTTGTGTGCAACAACTCCCTGCAGCTATATACTCTGCCTCAGTAGTAGATAGTGCTACGAAGTTTTGTTTTTTATAGTGCATGAAATTAAGTTCAACCCTAAAAACTGACAAGTACCACTAGTACTCTTTCTATCAATTTTACATCCACCATAATTAGCATCAGAAAAGCTAATAAATTTAATGAAGATTGCTTAGAATACTATAGACCAAGATTACTTGTTTCTTTAAGATATTTTATGATTCTTTTAACAGCAATCAAATGTGAATCTTCAGGATTAGATTGGAATCTAGCATATATGCATACACTGAATAAGATATCAGGCTTACTAGCAGTTAAGTACAACAGTGATCCGATCATACCTTGATAAAGCTTTTGATCAATATTGTTGACATCTTCATCTTTGTCTAATCTGCATGTAGGGCTCATTGGTGTGCTCATTTCTTTGGATGACTCCATACCAAACTTCTTAATAATTTCCTTGATGTACTTTGCTTAGTTGATAAAAACTCCTTCCTTTGTTTGCTTAATTTGGAGTCTAAGGAAGTAGGTCAGTTCACCCATCAAGCTCATCTCAAATTCACCCTGCATTAACTCAGCAAATTCTCATTAGTTGCACCAAAAATAATGTCATCTACATATATCTATACAACTAACATATCATTCTCTTTCTTTTTGATAAACAAAGTTGTATCTACATTACCTCTAACAAAATTATTTTCAAGTAAGAACTTGCTTAATCTATAATACCAGGCTCTAGGTACTTGTTTCAATCCATATAATGCTTTATTAAGTTTGAAAACATGATTTGGAAAAGTATGACTTTCAAAACCTGATGGTTGTTCAACAAAAACTTCTTCAGATATAAAACCATTCAAAAATACACTCTTTACATCCATTTGAAATAATTTGAAATTCATGTAGCAAGCAAATGCAAGTAGTAATCTAATAGCTTCTAATCTTGCTACGGGTGCATAAATGTCATCAAAATCTATTCCTTCTTCCTGATTATAATCTTTGCAACTAATCTTGCTTTATTTCTGATTAATTTTTTTTGTCCATCTAACTTATTCCTATAAATCCATTTGGTTCCTATTACTGGATGGTTTGAGGGTCTATTTACTAAGGTCCATACATTATTTCTTTCAAATTAATTAAGTTTTTCATGCATGGCCATCATCCAATTGGAGTCATTTTCAGCCTCTTCTATACTATGTGGTTCTACTTGTTAGACAAAAGCTAGATAGTCATGTGATTCTCTAAGTGAAAAACTAGTCCTAACACCTAGTGAGGGAACACCAATAATTAAATCTTTAGGATGTGAAGTTATGTACCTCCATTCATTTGGTAGATCATCATGATCTTTACTTACCATTTCTTCTGCTTCTTGAGTTGGTTTATGCTTTAAGCTCATGTCTTCCATTGCTTGATCAAGTGTACCTACATCATTGTCTATACACTTTTCTTTTCTAGAAGGTGAGGAGTTAGATTCATCAAAGATAACATGAACAGATTCTTCTACTGTTAATGTTCTTTTATCAAACACTCTATAAGCTTTGCTATTGATTGAATAACCAAGAAAAATAGCTTTATCAGATTTAGCATCAAATTTTTCTAAGTTATCCTTTCCATTGTTTAACACAAAGCATTTACAACCAAAAACATGAAAGTAATGAATGTTAGGCTTTTTGTCATTCCAAAGTTCATAGGGGGTTTTCTTCAAAACCGATCTTATCAAAACATGATTTCAAATGTAGCAAGTAGTGTTCACCACTTCAGCCCAAAAGTACATTGGAAGATTGCCTTTATATAACATTGTTCAAGCCATCTCTTCCAAAGTCCTATTTTTTCTCTCTACAACACCATTTTGCTGTGGTATTCTAGGAGCGGAGAAGTTGTGATCAATGCCATGCTCAGTGCAATAATCATCAAAATATTGATTTTCAAATTCTGTGTCGTGATCACTTCTTATTAAAATAACTGAAAGATTTTTCTGATTTGAAACTTTCTTGTAAAATTTTTGAAAAACTTTAAATACTTCATCTTTGTGTGTGATAAATAAAATCCAAGTAAATCTCGAAAAATCATCTACTATCACGAGTCCATATTTCATACCACCTAGGCTTGTAGTCCTAGTTGGTCCAAATAGGTCCATGTGTAGTAGCTCAAGAGGTCTAGAAGTTGAAACCATATTTTTCGATTTAAAACTTCTCCTAGTTTGTTTACCTAGTTGACAAGCATCGCAAACATGTTCAAAATCAACTTTGAATTTAGGTAAACCTCTAACTAGATCTTTGGAAATCAATTTAGCAATTGTATGCATGCTAGTATGACCTAATCTTTTATGCTAAAGTAAGCTAGACTCTTTGGTTTTAGCATTCATTGCCATAAGACTTGTACTACTAGACATGGCTAGATCATTCAAATCTACCACATATATGTTTCAAAGTCTATGACCATGAGCTTGGTGCTAGAATCAAGTGAGTTAGTTACAATACACATGAATGATTCAAAGATAACCTTGAAGCCTCTATCATATAATTGACTAATATTTAGCAAATTGTGCTTCAATTTGTTAACTAGCAATACATTTTCAATGAATGTAGAATGGGTTATTATGATCTTACCGATTCTAATTATTTTTTCCTTGTCATTGTCATCAAAAGTGACCATTCCTTCATCCTTCATCTCTAGGATGATGAATTGATTCTTGTCACCCATCATATGTCTTGAACAGTCGCTGTTCAGATACCATCTTTTCTTTTTATTCTGGGCTGCAAGACATTCCAGCAAAATAGTCATGGAGTTTTTTTAGGTATCCAAGCTTTCTTGGATCCTTACAGGTCAGTAGAAGTAGTGCCTTTGGGAACCCAAATCTTTCTAATCTTATTTCTAACATTTCTTTTGAAATTGTATTGAAATGACTTGTGACCAACCCCATTGCATGCATAACAAATAATTCTTGAATTTTACAAAGATACAAAAGTTGAAGCTCTAGATGCAGATGTAGAAGCATTTGAAACAAATGACCTTTGATTTGAAAACTTAGGTGCATAAGCTTTTTAGGGTATAAATTATGTTGCTGAAATTCTATTTGTTTGCAAAGAATTATAATCAATTCCAGCTTTATTACTTGAGTTTCTTTGATCTTTCAAAATCAATTCAAGTGTATTTCAACTCAATGTTAGCTTTTCAACCAAGGATTAAAGTTTTTCAACTTCTTTTTGCAAGTTAACATTTTCTTCATATAGAGCTTTGTTCTTTTCAAGAAACTTTTCAATTTCCAAAGCAGTATATTTTTTAGAGAAGGTATTGAATTCTTTTTGTAAGATTTATTCTTTTCTAAAATCTCTTCTTTTTCTTTCATCAAAATATCATTACTATTTGAAATTGGCCTTTTTATATTCAGCCAACAATTCATGAAATGCATTATTTAGCTTTTCAAAAGTAAATTCTTCATGAGGATCAGGGGACATTACCTCATCTTCAAGACCCATTAAATATATGTTTGCTGTTTTGCTGGTCTCTTCTTCTTCATTTGAACTACACTCCTCACTATCGCTCTAAGTCACAACCATAGCTTTCTTTTTCTTCTTTTTGAAAGTTTTCTTCAAATTCAGATAGTCTGATCTAAAATGCCCAGGTTTCTTGCATTCATAGCAAATGGGCTGTTGCTCTTTATCCTTTTCTCTTTCCTTTTCTTTGTCCTTGCTGTATTCTCTTTTCCTATGAATTTTTTTCCAATATCTTCCCTTTTTCTTATCCATAAACTTTCTAAATCTCCTCACCACAAGTGCAATGTCTTCATCATCAAGATCATCTTCGAAGGAGGGGCTTTCATCATCCATTTCTTCTTCTTGTTTCTTCATCTTTGCAGCAACTTTGAAGGCAATTAACTTTTTCTTTTTTAGGTCATCTTCACTTCTATGCTGTATAGCTAGGTCATGAGTAATCAAGGATCCTAATAGCTCATTCAATGGTAGAGTATTTAAATCCTTTGCTTCCTGGATGGCAGTTACTTTCGGGTCCCACTTATCTGAAAGTGATCTTAATATCTTTTGTACAAGATCTGCATTAGAGTAAATCCTACCAAGACTCTTTAAACCATTAATAATATCTATAAAATGTGAGAACATGACAAAAATAGTCTCATTGGGTTCCATCTTGAATAGTTCATAATTATGTACAAGAAGATTAATCTTTGAGGTTTCACTTGTAAAGTTCCTTCATGGGTTACCTCGAGTTTATCCCAAATTTCTTTTACTGATGTGCAAGTAGAAATTTGATTAAACTCATTGGCATCCAAAGCACAATATAATAAGTTCATGGCTTTGGCATTCAGCTCACCCATTTTCATGTCGTGTTCATCCCATTCCTCTTCAGGTTTTGGGACATCCACGCCATCAACTTTTATCATGGATATTTGAGGTCCCTTAAGAATGACCTTCCATAATTGAAAGTCCATAGCCTGAATATATATTTTCATTCGGTCTTTCCAAGAAGGTAGTTAGTGCCTGTGAATAGTGGAGGTCTATTTATGGATTGGCCTTCGATCAAAGAAGTACTCATAGGATTTGCCTCATAATCTTTGGTCTAATTAAAATTCAGAGACACTGCTCTGATACCAATTATTGCCCAGGTGGCGTATCCAAGAGGAGGGGTAAATTGGATATTTAAAAAATTATTCCAAGTATATGCTTCTTTTTAAGTTCTTAGTGTGGTATGTGTTGCGAATTAAGTTAACTACTGTAGAAGCAAGTAAGAACATGAAACATAATCACAAACATAATAAATTTTATAGTGGTTCGGAGCAACTTCGCTCCTACGTCCACTACCAAAGATAACACTTGGAATTTTCATTATATTTACCCTCGGAATACAACTGGATTGTTTTCATGGGCTCACAATCCAAAATCCAAACTTGGTTTTATCTTAGGCTAACCAAAATTCCAAACTTGGTTTTATCTCGGGCTAACCAAAAACCCAATATAAAGTTAGTTTTGAATAGGATCACTAACAACCCACTACACTTGGTTTTTAAGGCTCACCAATAACCTAACAATCTCCAAGTTATAGCCCCTGCTATACTTGGTACAACTCAAATGAAGAATTAAAATAATAAAGCAATAATATGACAAACTGAAGTTGTCGAATGGTTGCAGTTGCAGTACTTGAGAAGTCCTCTTGATTGCACTTTAAATGTTCTTCAAAGCTTCTTCACTTCCTCAATGAATGCCTTAAGATTCTGATAAGAGTTGGTGAAGACTTGAGTGCTTGCTTTGAATGCTCTCTAGTGAGTTCTTTTGAATGTTCAATGAAAGCTCCTTAATTTCTCATTCCTTTCTTATTAACTTCTCCAAAAGTGGTTCATATCACTTTTAATCACTTCCTCCAACTAATTTCAAGTGGTTATAGTGTTGCCCAGATGGCTATCTAAGAGGGGAGTGAATTGGGACTTTTAAAAATTTAAACAATATTGTATAATTTCAAAATCCTTTGCAAGTGGTAGGTGCTGTGATAAAGTTATAGAATGCAGAAGCTAAACAAAGTAGAGAAATCACAACACAAACATACCAAATTTATAGTGGTTCAGAGCAACCCAGCTCCTATATCCATTATCCAAGATACCACTTGGGATTTTCACTATATTCACACCTGAATACTGTAGGATTGTTTTACAGGATCACAATCCAAAACCTCTATACTTTGGTTTTACGGGATCACCAAAGAAAACCCAACACCCTTTGGTTTTAAACAGGCTCACCAAAGAAACCTAACTTGGTTTTCACAGGATCACCAAGAACCTAAACCTTAGTTTTAATAAGGCTCACCAAAAACCTATTTGATTTTTCAACCGGGCTCACCAATAACCCAACAATTCAAAGATTGAATTGAAAATAAATGCAACCATAAATGACACCTCGAGTTGTCGGATAGTTGCTAGTGTAGCTTGTTGGAAGTCCACTTGAATGCACTTGAATAAGCTTTAATGACTTCAGTGGCTTCTTCCAAAGTTGATTCAAGCTTTAGATCAGAGTTGTTGAAGGCTTGAATGCAGACTTGAATGCACTTGTGCTCTTCCTCTTGTGGTTGGTTGGATATTCAATGAAGCTCTCTCTTCTTCTTTTTGAACTCACTTCTTCTTTTTGAACTCTCTTCTTCTTAATTGCTTTTAGGTAGTTCAAATCCTTCAAATTTAAAGTCTTCCATCATCCCAAGGCAGTTCTAGCCATTGTAGACCGTTGGGGAATGATTTATGACCGTTGGAGCACTTTTTAGCATTCAAAAATAAATTTTGGAACTAGCCGTTAGATATCTGGAAGCGACATTCGAGTCGGCTCGGATCCTTCAAGTCAATAGGTCGAGTCACCATTTCTTCAATGCAGTCGGCTCTTTGTCTCAGGGCATAGAATGTCACTCTAGACGAGTTGGCTCTTTACAGCTCGGGTTGGCTCAAACTTGAATCTTGAAAATCTTGAACTTGAGGAGTCGGCTCTCTTTAGCTTGGGTCGGCTCTTCTTCTCAGGTTCGAAAAACCTTACTCTAGAAGAGTCGGCTCGATGCAGTTCGGGTCGGCTCACTTTCTCAGGCTTTTGAAATTAGGTATGGCAGAGTCGGCACGTTCTAGGTTGGGTCGGCTCGCCTGGCTGTTTACATAAAATTTTAGAAAATGGACTCTGGAGGAGTCGGCTCGGACTAATTCCAGTCGACTCAAATTTACTAGAGTCAGCTCGCTTTCCATCGAGTCGGCTTGGATTGCTACGTTCCAGAATCCTTGCTTAGTGCTAGTAAGCAGAGTCGGCTCTTCTTTTCTTGGGATCGGGTCGAGTGTCTCCTTTAGGATTTTTACAACGTGAACTTAAAGAAAACTCTCACCAATGCTTTTACAATTTCACACAAACCAACTCAAAACAAAATTTAAGGCACACACACTTATAGAAATAACCCTTTTGCTTGATTTTTCTTAGCATTTTCATTGGGTTCTTCTTTACAAAAATACTTACAATACAACTCAAACAAGAAGATAGAAATGTAGGAGTTGAAGTTTGAACATATTATACATCCTACAAAAACTTGTCAAACACTTGAAGAGTTGTTAGTAATAAATGTACATGCTCCAATGTTTGGTTATCATCAAAATCACTTATGGGGTCAATAATCTCCCCCTTTTTGATGATGACAACACTGGGTATGAAAAATCAGTAAGACACTTTACATGTATAATAGTATTTGAAACATAAATATTCAAATGTAACAGAACTTATTGGACTTAAAAGAAAATCAGAGCTCAACAGATGATATTACTATACATCATCAAAGTGTTACACCAGTCAAGCTTTATAATATTATAATTAGCACAAAACATGGAGTATCAGAGAGTTAAAATATGCAATTATGATCAAAGCAATGGGATTAATTTGAATATAAGTCAGAACAAAATCATTCAAGAGAAAAACTCCCCCTTTCCCTAGATTTTAAAGTAATTTAAGTAGTGCTATTATTTTTGTGCTCCCTCTTTTTCATTACACTTTAAGAATAGTTGATAAGGAGCTAATTTCCCATTCTTTTCATATTTTTCATAGTTCTCCTCCTTTTTGTCAATCAATCAAAAAGGTGATTTCAAATAAAGCTCAGATTTTAAAATAGATTGAGTAAGTCTTTAATATTTGTTTGAGATAATTTCACTTTCTCATACTTGAGATTCTAATTAAAATTTCATAAGCGTAATTTGTAAACAAAAAATATTCATTTCATTAAGAAGTTTGTAGGACAGAAAGTACATTATAACCGTAAAAGATAACAAGTAGAATAAACATTCATATCAGAAATACAACCAGAAGACTAATTACATAACTTATTCTTCTTCTTCCTTAGATGAAGAAGAGGAGCCTACCTCTATAACTCTATCAGAGGTTTTAGTTTTCAGGGGTTTAAATCTTAAATCTCCGAATCTAGTTCTAACAGGCTCTAAAAACTTTGTACTTCTTGGTATTGGTAGATTTAGGTAGATTAGATGAAGGAATAGGAATGTCAAGTGACTCTTTGATGATCTGTTCAGAAACATCTTCAGTGGGAGCAGTTTCCTTCTGGGATTGTAGTAGAATGCTTCTGATTTGTTCCTTGAAATCCTTCATTTCTTTTTCCACTTTTTGCTGGTGAAGCTTTTGTTCAGATTTCAATTATTGCAATTTAATGTCAACTGACTTTCTGATTTCTTCAATTGCAGAATTGACATGATCTGTCAGAGAGTTGGAGATAGTTTCCATCTTTTGAAATATCAGATTTTTGAGTTCAGATGGAGTAATCATAGTATCTTCAGTTCTTTCTTTAGCAGCAGCTTCATCTTCTTCAGAAACAGTGGCAACAACCTGACTAGACATTTTTTTAATCCATTCTCCTTCTTGTAACTTGTAACCCATTCTTTTAAGTGAGTTGAATGAGTAGATATGAAAGTGATATAGTGGTTTGCCTATTTCATTTGACAAATCAATTCCTGCCTCTTCAAATAACAGAGTGAAAACCATACTATAAGGTAGACAGGCTTTGACCTTCCTTGCTACTTCAATCATTTGGATCATCATTATGTAGGGAAGGTTGAGAGGCTCTTCTTTGATCAGATGTCCCATGTTGGTCATGTCCTTCTCACCGACCCAATCGAAACGGCCAGTTCTAGGAAGGAAAATTCTATTGATCATACTATGCAGCAACCTTATTTCCCTTGACAGTAGATTGGCTTGAACATGTTGGACTGCGCTTACTTTCTCTTTTTCCAAAATAAGTTTCAGAATATGCTCCTTGTTCGGTAGAAGAAGTTCAGTAGCACCAATCATTGGCATTTGTAGCAGCTTGCTCAATCTTTCTTCATTAATTATGACTATTTTTCCCTTGACAACTGATTCTAAATGAAATTCTTTGATAATAATATTCTCATAAAATGTCCGTACCAGTGAAGGGTAGGTTAGTATGTCTAAAGAACAGAAATGCTTCCACCCTTGGCTTTCTATCCAATGTCCAATCTTCATTCCCATTTCTTCTAGGAATGTAAAGTCGATCCTTCTTCCGCAGGTGACAGGTCGATTGATCATTGAGACATGCTGTCAGGGAGGAGGAGTTTCTTTACTTTGTTGGACTTGAGCGGACCTTTTTCTCTTTTCCCTTCTTTCTCCTGCATCTGTACTATGATTACTTGATTCGCCGAGTTGAAGTACTTTCTTCACAGATTTTCGAGGAGCCATTGCAGAGAAATTAAAGGATTTTAAGCTTTAGGGAATGATTTCTGTGAGAATGGTAGAGCTTCCAAGAAATGTAGAGTGTGTTCAAAGTAAAGAGAGGGAGTGAAGTACTGAGAAAAGATAGAATAGACTTTCCTAAATAGTGATTTCCCATCTTTTGAGTCGGCTCGCTCTGCCCTAAAAATATCAGAGTCGGCTCGACCAGAGCGAACTCAGAACAAATAGAACACCAAGTCGGCTAAGCACATACTTAGTTGACTTGATCAAAGCAAGAGCAAGAAATTCAGATATTCGAGCCGGCTTGACCAGAGCAAGAATGCTCAAGTTGACTTGAACAGAAACTTTCCAAAAGAGATCAAATGGTTCTGAAGTTTAATTCAACTATACTGAGAAATTCAAGGAAAGTTGTTCAAACATCATGAATAGATATAGGAGTCTTTTTAGATAATTTTTCCTTAGGTTTACTAAATTCAGAAAGGATAACATAGCCTTAATTCTCTTCTAAGCAATTCAAATCTATCTTGATTTAGTGGCTTGGTAAAGATATCAGCTAGTTATTTTTTTGTAGGTATAAACTCTAGTTCTATATCACCATTCAAAACATGGTCTCTAATGAAATGATGACTAATCTCTATGTGTTTAGTCCTAGAATGCTGAATAGGATTTTTAGATAAATTTATAGCACTTGTGTTATCACATTTGATTGGAATTTTGCATTATGAAACACCAAAATCCTTTAGTTGCTGTTTAATCCATAACACTTGTGCACAATAACTCCCTGCAGCAACATACTCTGTCTCAGCAGTAGATAGTGCTACCGAGTTTTATTTCTTGCAGTGCCATGAGATTAAATTTAACCCTAGAAATTGACAAGTATCGCTAGTGCTCTTTCTATCTATTTTACAACCAGCATAATCAGCATCAGAGAATCCGATTAAATTTAAAGACGATTCTTTTGAAAACCAAAGACCAAGATTACTTGTGCCTTTCAAGTATTTTAATATTCTTTTAACAGCAAGCATATGTATTTCTTTAGGATTACATTGAAATCTAGCACATACATATACACTATACAAGATATCTAGTCTACTTGCAGTTAAATATAATAAGAATCTGATCATACCTCGATATAGCTTTTGGTCAACGTTGGATCCACTTTCATCCGTATCCAATCTACAGGATGGGCTCATGGGTGTGTTCATTTGTTTGCTTGTCTCCATACCAAACTTTTTGATAATTTCTTTGGTGTATTTGGATTGGTTGATGAAGATCCCTTCCTTTGTTTGTTTTACTTGAAGTCTGAGGAAGTAGTTTAGTTCACCCATTAGGCTCATTTTGAATTCTCCCTACATTAACATAGCAAATTCTTCACAAAGACTTTTATTAGTTGCACCAAAGATGATATCATCAACATAGATTTGTACAACTAATATATCATTATTTTTCCTTTTAATAAAGAGAGTTTTATCAATATTTCCTCTTAAAAAACTATTTTCAATTAAGAAAGTGCTAAGTCTATCATACCAGGCTCTAGGGGCTTGTTTGAAATCATACATAGCTTTATTGAGTTTAAACACATGGTTTGGAAAAGCATGATTTTCAAAACCTGATGGTTATTCTACAAAAACTTGTTTAGCAAAAAAATCATTTAAAAATGCACATTTCACATCCATTTTAAAAAGTTTGAAATTCATGAAGCAAGCAAATACAAGAATTAATCTAATAGCTTTTAATCTTGCTACAGGTATATAAGTTTCATCAAAATCTATACCTTCTTCTTGACCATATGCTTTAGCCACTAATCTAGCTTTGTTTCTAATGACATTTTCTTCTTGTTCATCTAATTTGTTCCTATGGACCCATTTGGTTCCTATAATTGGATGGTCTTTAGGTCTATCAACTAATGTTCAAACCTTATTTCTTTCAAACTGGTTCAATTCTTCGTGCATGGCCATCATCCAGTTTGGATCATTTGCTGCTTCTTCTAAGGTATGAGGCTCTATTTGAGATATAAAGACTAGGTAATCATGTGCAATCCTATGTGTAGACCTAGTCCTTATGCCTTAAGAAGGATCACCAATAATTAATTCTTTAAGATAGGAAGTAGCGTACCTCCATTCAGTCGGTAGATCAATATAATCCTTACTTACCATTTCTTCTCCTTCTTCAATTGATTTTTCTTGAATACTTAGTTCTTCCATCTCCTTTTGAATGGTACCTGCATCATTGTCAATATACTCATATTTTCTAGATGGTGATGGGTTAGTTTCATTAAATATAATATGCATTGACTCTTCAACAGTGAGAGTTCTTTTATTAAAAACCCTATATGCCTTGCTATGTAGTGAATAACCAAGGAAAATGGCTTCATCAGATTTAGCATCAAATTTTCCTAGATTATCCTTACCATTATTAAGCATAAAGCATTTGCATCCAAATACATGAAAATAATTTATATTGGGTTTCTTTTCATTCCAAAGCTCATAGGGGGTTTTCTTCAAGATAGGATGGATCAAAACACGATTTAAAATATAACAAGTAGTGTTAACCGCTTCTACCCAAAAATATCTTGGAAGATTACCTTCACACAACATTGTTCAGGCCATTTCTTCCAACGTTCTATTTTTCCTCTCTACAACGCCATTTTGTTATGGTCTTCTAGGAGCGGAAAAGTTGTGATCAATGCCATTTTTAGAACAGTAATCATCGAAAAATTAATTTTCAAATTCTGTGCCATGATCACTACTAATTGAAATTATAGAAAGATTTTTCTGATTGAAACCTTTTTGTGAAATTTTCTAAATACTTTGAAAGTTTTATCTTTGTGCATAATAAACAAAACCCATGTAAATCGAGAAAAATCATCTACAATCACAAGGGCATATTTCATACCTCCTAGGCTTGTGGTCCTAGTTGGTCCAAATAAGTCCATGTGAAGTAGTTCTAAAGGTCTAGACGTTGAAATCAGATTTTTAGATTTAAATATCCCACTTGTTTGTTTACCCATTCGACATGCATCATAAACATGATCAAAATCTACTTTAAACTAGGGCATGCCTCTAACAAGATTCTTGGAAATTAACTTGGCAATAGTATGCATGCTAGCATGACCCAATCTTCTATGCCATAATAAGCAAGACTCCTTGGTCTTAGCATTCATTGCAACTAGACTGGAGCTACTTGACATGGCAAGATCATTTAGATCTACCATATAAATATTTTCTAGTCTGTGTCCAATGAATGTGCTGCTAGGATCAAGAAGGTTTGTTACTATACACATAGATGATTCAAAGATAACTTTGAAGCCTTTATCACACAATTGACTAATACTCAATGGATTGTGCTTCAACTTATCCACTAGCAGTACATTTTCAATGAAAGTAGAGGGGGTTATTTTGATCTTACTAATTCCAATTATTTTTCCCTTTCCATTGTCTCCAAATGTAACCATACCTCCTTCTTTCATTTCCAGGATGATGAATTGATCCTTGTTACCCGTCATATGCCTTGAGCAGCCACTATCGAGATACCATTTTTTCTTTGATTTCTAGGCTGCAAGACATTCCTGCAACAAAATTAAGGAGTGCTTTTAGGTACCCAAGCTAACTTGGGTCCTTTCGAGTTAGCTGAGTTGGTTCCATTGAGAACCCGAATCTTTCTTATATTATGGACATTTCTGATTGTATTGCAGTTAAAAGCTTTATGTCCTAATCTATTGCAAGCAAAATATTTGATTCTAGAATTTTGAAATGATTATATTTTTGAAATTCTAGATGCATGAAGTGCAGAAATAGTAGGTCTTGCCTTTAAATTCTTAGGAACATATGAAGCAGGTTTTGAAATGGAAATAGAGTCTTTTGTAACAAAAGTTTTATGAGAAGTAAACTTGGGAACAAAGTCTTTTTGTTTCACAAAAGTGGTAGCTGAAACATAATTTGAATTTGAAGCATTAAAACCTATTCCAGCTTTATTTTCAGAAATTCTTTGTTCTTTAAGAATTAACTCAAGCTTATTAGAAGACAAAGTTACTTTTTCAACAAGTGGCTTGAGTTTTTCTACCTTTTTTTTCAGCTCATTGTTTTCTTTTAGCAAAACTTTGTTTTTATCATTCAATTCATTATTCTTATTTTTCAAATCATTGCATTTTTTAAAAAATATATGAAGTTCCTTTTTCAGTGAATTATTCTTTTCCGAAATTTCATTTTTCTTTTTGAGTAAAGAATCATTGGTATACTTTAATAATCTAATCTTTACTCTAGCCTTTTTAAATTCAGATAGTAAATCATGAAATACAGAATTTAATTCTTCAAAAGTAAATTCAATCTGAGTATCGAGAGAATTTACCTCATCCTCGAGACCCATTAGACATAGATTTGCTATTTTCGTGGTCTCTTTTTCTTCAATTGAAGTAGAGTCTTCACTATCTCTCCACGTGGCAACTATCGCTTTCTTTTTTTCTTTCTGAGAGATTTCTTTAGTTAAGGACAGTTCGGATGAATATGCCCCGGTTTCTTACATTCATAGCAGGTGGGGACTTGTTCTTTATCTTTATCTTTGTCCTTGTCCTTTTTTTTTGATTATTCTCCTCGTTTATGAAATTTTCTATTATACCTTCCTTTCTTCTTTCCCATAAACTTTCCGAATCTCCTCACAACCATTGTGATGTCTTCACCTTCAAGACCGTCTTTGGAGGAGGAGGAGTCACCTTCAGTTTCTTCATCATCTTTAGATTCTATTGCAGCCTTGAATGCAATCGTTTTCTTCTTTTTCTGATCATCATCCGTTCTATGCTGCATGGCTAATTCATGAGTGATGAGAGATCCCATTAATTCATCCATTGTTAGAACATTCAAGTTTTTAGCTTCCTGGATGGCTATGACTTTAGGATCCCATTTGTCAGGAAGTGATCTCAAGATTTTCTGCACTAAGTCAGCATTTGAATATACCCTGCCAAGACTTTTCAAACTGTTAATAATATCTGTAAATCTAGTGTACATGGTAGAAATACTTTCATTAGGCTCCATCTTAAATAATTCATAATTATGCACTAAAAGATTTACCTTTGAGTTTTTCACTTGTGAAGTTCCTTAATGGGTCACCTCAAGTTTATCCCAGATTTTCTTTGCTGAAGAGCAGATGGAAATTCTGTTAAACTCATTTGAGTCCAAAGCACAATAAAGCAAGTTCATGGCTTTGGCATTCAATTTTCCTAATTTCATGTCATTTTCATCCCATTCCTCTTCAGGCTTAGGGACGTCTACACTATCAATTTTAGTCATGGGAACATGTGGCCCTTTAAGAATGACCTTCCACAATTGAAAATCAATAGCTTGAATATAGATTTTCATATATACTTTCCAATAAGAATAATTTGTGCTTGTGAAGAGTGGAGGTCTATTTGTTGATTGGCCTTCCGCCAAGGATGTACTCATGGGATGAGCCATCAATCTTTACTCTAGTGTATTCAGAGACTGCTCTGATACCAGTTATTGCCCAGGTGGCTACCCAAGAGGGGGGTGAATTGGAACTTTTAAAAGTTTAAACAAATAATGTGCAATTTCAAAATCCTTTGCAAGTGGTAGGTGCTGTGATAAAGTTATAGAATGTAGAAGCTAAACAAAGTAGAGAAAGCACAACACAAACACACCAAATTTATTGTGGTTCGGAGCAACCCAGCTCCTACGTCCACTACCCAAGATACCACTTGGGATTTCCACTATATTCACACTTGAATATAGTAGGATTGTTTTACAGGATCATAATCCAAAACCTCTATACTTTGGTTTTACTGGATCACCAAAGAAAATCCAACACCCTTTAGTTTTAAACAGGCTCACCAAAGAAACCTAACTTGGTTTTTACAAGATCACCAAGAACCTAAACCTTGATTTTAATAAGGCTCACCAAAAACCTATTTGGTTTTTCAACCGGGCTCACCAATAATCTAACAATTCAAAGATTGAATTGAAAATAAATGCAACAATAAATGACAAACTCAAGTTGTCGGATAGTTGCTAGTGCAGCTCGTTGGAAGTCCACTTGAATGCACTTGAATAAGCTTTAATGACTTCAATGGCTTCTTCCAAAGTTGATTCAAGCTTTATATCAGAGTTGTTGAAGGCTTGAATGCACTTGTGCTCTTTCTTTTGTGGTTGGTTGGATATTCAATGAACCTCTCTCTTCTTCTTTTTGAACTCACTTCTTCTTTTTGAACTCTCTTCTTCTTAATTGCTTTTAGGTAGTTCAAATCCTTCAAATTTAAAGTCTTACATCATCCCAAGGCAGTTCTAGCCATTATAGATCATTAGGGAATGATTTGTGACTGTTGGAGCACTTTTTGGCATTCAAAAATAAATTCTGGAACTAGCCGTTAGATACCTAGAAGCGACATTCGAGTCGGCTCGGATTCCTTTGAGTCGATAGGTCGAGTCGCCATTTCTTCAATGCAGTCAGCTCTTTGTCTTTCTTCAATGTAGTCAGCTCTTTGTCTCAGGGCATAGAATATCACTCTGGACGAGTCGGCTCTTTACAACTCTGGTCGGCTCGAACTTGAATCTTGAAAATCTTGAACTCGAGGAGTTGGCTCTCTTCAGCTTGGATCGGCTCTTCTTCTCAGGTTCGGAAAACCTTACTCTGGTAGAGTCGGCTCGATGCAGTTCAGGTTAGCTCGCTTTCTCAAGCTTTTGAAATTAGGTCTGGCAGAGTCGGCTCGTTCTAAGTCGGGTCGGCTTGCTTGGCTATTCTCAGAAAACTTTTAGAAAATGGACTCTAGAGGAGTCATCTCGTACTGATTCCAGTCGACTCGAATTCACTAGAGTCGACTCACTTTCCATCGAGTCAGCTCAGATTACTACGTTCCAGAATCCTTGCTTAGTGCCAGTAAGCAGAGTCGGCTCTTCTTTTCTTGGGGTCGGCTCGAGTGTCTCCTTTAGGATTTTTACAACTTGAACTTAAAGAAAACTCTCACCAATGCTTTTACAATTTCACACAAACCAACTCAAAACAAAATTTAAGGCACACACACTTATAGAAGTAACCCTTTTACTTGATTTTTCTTAGCATTTTCATTGGGTTCTTCTTTACAAAAACACTTACAACACAACTCAAACAATAAGATAGAAATGTAGGAGTTGAAGTTTGAACATGTTATACATCCTACAAAAACTTGTCAAATACTTGAAGAGTTGTTAGTAATAAATGTACATGCTCCAATATTTGGTTATCATCAAAATCACTTATGAGGTCAACATATAGCCATTGTAGACCGTTGGAATTTGAAATATGACCGTTGGAGACTGTTTTGGATTCAAAATAAGAGTTCTGGAACTAGCCGTTACTAACCCGAAACTGTCACTTGAGTCGGCTCGGATACCTTGAGTCAGCTCGGATCCTCAGGTAGGTCAAAACTTTACTCTGGTCGAGTCGGCTCTTCTGCTTCAAGTTAGCTCGGATTCTTAGTTAGGTCAAAATGACACTGGTCGAGTTAGCTCTTCTTCTTCGAGTGGCTCACCTGGCTGGTTCTTTAGAACTGAGATTTTCAGCACTCTGGAATAGTTGGCTCTTCAATACTCGAGTCGGATCTATTGTCAGTCTGAGAAAATCTTCACTCTAGTCGAGTCAGCTTAGATACCCTTGAGTCAGCTCAAATTCTTAGAACATTAGAATTAAACTTTACCCGAGTCGGCTTGAATGTCTGCGTGCTAGAAAATTTCTTGCTATGCCAAACTTCGAGTCGGCTCGCTAGTCTTAAGTCGGGTCTTGAGACTTAGTTCCTCAATTGTTCAATTTTCTTTGGATTTCTTCCAGTGACTTCAAAATAGTTCAAAAACTTTTCAACTCCTTTAAAGACAAATCTTAAGAAAATTAAACCAGAAAACTACATAGAAGTGGCCCTTTTTTATGAATACATAATGATTTTTCTTTGGGCTCTTCTTTATACAGTATTTCAACAAAAATTAACTTGACATTCTACAATGTTGGAGGGAGGAAGGTTGTTCAATGAAAACATCCTACAAAAACTTTGAGAATACTTGAAAGATTGTCAGTAATCAAATGCATGCTCTAATATTTGGTTATCATCAAAATCATTTCAGGGGTCAACAATAAATTAAGTAGTTGGTTTAATCACCTAACTCATTGATATGTCCAATAAATTAACTAGTTGGCTTAATTGCTCAACTCATCGATATATCTGATAAACTAAATAGCTAGCTTAATTTTCTATCTTATTGGTATATCTTATAAATTAAATAGTTGGTTTAATTGCTCAACTCATTAGTATATCCGACAATAATTAAAAAGAAAAAAAGTCAACTAGTGCGAAGAGAAACAAAGTCTTAGTTAGTTGGTCGATATTACTAGACTGACTAATTGATATTTTAGCCAAAGATTTGATACTTAAGAATTTTCAAGCAAAGAAACAAAGGATTGGGAATCTATGAGAAGGAACCATGTTGAAAAAGAAACAAATTTCATTGATTCCAAAAAAAGTTTCTACAAGTTTTAGTAAAAAGTTAACAATCCATACAAAGGATTGGAAATAAAAAAATTGAGACAAACAAAACTTCAAACAAAACAAAATTGCTAGAACAAAAAAGAAGAAAATCCCCTCAAGACTACTCTTTAGTGGCAATAGTTCCCAGTTCAACTGCATTAGCAACTATTTTTGGTTTGGCAATTGCTGGGGTGACTTTGCCAACTGAAACTCCCTCATCAGCTAGAACAACTCCTTTAGCTAAAACAACCCTTGTTGGCATCTCGGGAGCTACTAGGAAAATAGCTCCCGGTATCTCAAAAGTAGTAGCTGAAGGAGTGAGTTCTTTAGTTGGAACCCCTTCAGCTACTTATTCTTACTCTCCTTCAGATATGTCTTCAACTTCTCTACCAATAGCAACCTTGCGAAGGTCCACATATGGAAAAAATTCTCTAAATTTTTTCTTACAGTCATTGAAGCCGATTTCATAGCTAAAGGTTCCTATCTTCGTCATTTCATCTTCAAAGGCAAACAACTTCTTATAAGCTTCCACTACCTATATAATTTTATCCTTAAGTAGTTTGGCCCTCTCCTTGGCAAGTGTGGCCTTCATCTTAGCTTCCTTCCTCTCTTTGAGCAATGATATCAGCAACTTTTTGCTTCAACTCCTTTATTATCTTCTTATTGGATAGAAGTTTCTTTTTTTTCTTCTTCAGCTTGGCCTCTACTTTGGCCAATTTATCTTGCACCAACTTAAGCTCTTTCTACAAGCAGGAGACATCTACGACACTCTTCTCGAGCTTTGTCTCCAAACTTTGCTTCAGTTCTTTGGTGACTTCTTTTCTAGCCCGCATTGTCTCAAGTTGACCAAGGATTTGGCTAAGCTTTATGAACCCAAGAAGCTCCCTTCTATCAAAGTTGCCTCATGAATAAACTGAAACAAACAAAATTCCAAAATTAAAAGAGCAATTGGTAGTAGTTGATCGAAGTAAACAAAGAAATATTATCTTGAGAAAACTTGGATACAAAGAAAGAATAACCTCATCCAGATGATGAGTTTTGGTCACCTCCCAATCTCTGGGAGAATGATAGCTTTCAATAATTGATGAGCCAATTCAAGGCTTTCTAATCCTGATTTATTGGAGAAAATATTAAGGTCGACATAAGTTTCAGGCTCTTTGGTAGCCTGATGGTCTCCTCCAGACTCTGTAGGGACTTGAGGTGCTTTTTCTCTATCAGCATGAGTGCATGGAACAGGATGACCCTTGGGTGGGTTGAATGATCATGTAGGAGATGGGCAAGCCAATAAAGTGGCTCTCATTTGTTAAAGATCAGCGATGGGCATGTCATTGTCAAAAATCACTACTAACTTTGAACTGGAGCATGGGTAGCTAGAACTGAGGGAGTCCTAGAAATCGACGAACCCAGAGCAACACGCACCATCTTCGACTCATGATGCACCTATGTGGGAGAAATGTACCTCTTTCAAACCACCTGATGAAGTTTCTAGGTATTAGGCCTCATATTCTCGTCTATGGAAAAGAAGCCAATTAGTTCAATCTGATGAACAAAATAACAAAGAATACAAAAAAAAGAAAGTGTTGACTCTGTTATTGATTTTGATGATAAACAAAATATTTAAGTATAAGTTGAGTACTAACTGTTTCTTTAAAGTATGTTTTTATAGAAAAATGTACTCATCAATCTAACAGTTTTGATTGCTTGTCAAAGAAATGAAGAAGTCCCCTCCATGAATGAAAGATCAGTTTTAAATGGACTTAAGCACTTAAAGATTGCTTCAATTAATACAAAGAGTTCAGCACAAATTGGTTTCAACAGAAGTTCAGTGATTTTTGAAGAAATCTCAGCAACTATCGACTCAAAGTGTCGACTCACAACTCAAGTGTCGACTCATGACAGTGGAAGTGTCAACTCAAGCCGGCACGCAGAAAGAATTTCAGATGGCATGGCTGAAGTGTCGACTCATGCCAGTCAAGTGTCGACTCAAGGTGTTGACTCAGGGTCAGCTCATCGCTTGAGAATTTTTTGATACAGAACTTGCTGAAATTGAAGACTTGCCTGAAGTGTCGACTCATAGATGTCAAGTCTCGACACAAGTGTCGACTCACCAGAAGAAGTGTAGACTCACCTGAGAATTCTAGAGAGCTTTAATGAAGAAATTTAAACTAGGTGTCGACTCACGAAATGTAAGTGTCGATCCTAAGTATCGACTCACAGCTTGAAGTGTCGACACTTGGAGTTCTAGGAACAGTAACGGCTAGTTTTTCAAACATAAAACTCGGCCCTCTTGGGTCCCAATGGCTAGTTTTTCATGTCTAACAGCCATAAACTTACTTTGAGGCCTTAGAAAGGTATTTAGGTGATTGAAATCAAATCTAAACAAAAGAGGATCAACAATAGAAAAAGAAAAGCAAGTGCATTCACTCCCATTCATTAAGAGCAACCACCTTCAAGCAAAAAGAAGTTTTCAAGCATTCAAAGCCTTCAAGAGCATTCAAGTCCAACATTCTTGAGCATTAATTGAGGCTTCATCAAGTTGAAGACAAGCGATTCCTCAAAGCTTCAAAGAGATATCTGCTTTTATTTAGAAAGCTTTTATTGTTGCTTTACTTCAAACTTTATACTTGTTGTAAAGGTTATTGGTTAGCCTTGAAAACCAAGGAGGTTATTGGTTAGCCTTGAAAACCAAGGAGGTTGTTGGTGAACCTTAAAACCAATTAGAGTTTTGGTTAGCCCGCAAAATCAAGGGAGGTTTTGACTTTTGAGCCTTATGAAAACAAGTCAAGTTTTGATTAGTGAGCCCGGAAAACTAATCAGCTATAATCGATGAAGATTATAGTGAATTTTCAAGTGGTCCTTGGGGAGTAGATGTAGGTGCATTGGAAAGCACTGAACCACTATACTCAGATTATGTTTGTGAATATTTGTTTCTCTTTTACTCTTACTTTTATTATTTTTAAATTTTCACTGCATACTCTTTAAAAGCACATTATACTTGCATTTCATTGTACTTAGATTGTTTATTGAATTGGTTCACACACTTGCAATTAATTTTTAGAAACCCAATTCACCCCCCCTCTTGGGTTACTTACTGGGCAACAAGTGGTATCAGAGCCACGTTCTTAGTATATAGGTTTAACCACCTTGAGTAAAGATCTATGGCAACCCCTATTGGTACTAGTATAGTTGAGGGACAAGCCTCAAATAGACATTCATATTTTAATAGAACAAATTATACTTATTAGAAAACTAGAATAAGAATTTATATGCATTCAATAGATTATAATTTATGGAAAGTTATTGATAAAGGTCCGCATATTCCTTCGATTATGGTTAATGGTGTTTCCATCCCAAAGCTCGAAGAGGATTGGGATGAAAATGATATTAAACAATCCGAGATTAATGCAAAAGCAATGAATCTCCTTTATTATTTTAGGTAAGAGGATAGTCTTGATTATTTTAGGTTTGCTAAATGTTCGATCAATTGTTAGACAAGTTAGACATTTTGTTATTGATGGCTTGTATCCTAAATAGCTATTAGGATACTACTTCTCAGTGATCACAAGTTGTTATGACCCACTATCTATATTCATGGTTAAATAGTTTATCCAAAATATAGTAAAAGAAGGTAATTAAGCTTAAGCTTGAAGAGAGTTTTTGAAGAGCAATGGACCATAGAACCTATAGAACCTATTCGAGTAGAGTCAATACATCAATTCCTCCACCTCATCACTAGGATCTTCTATCCTTCTGAAAGATACTTAGGTATGCTTATAGAGGATATATAGGAAGCATTCTTTGTGGAAGATAGGAAACATAGAGTTGAACTCAAAAACCTACAACGAGGTGATATTAGATATAATTCCAAGAAATGGTTGAATGTCATGGGATCAAATTCCATGTGCTCTTACTAAGTATAGATTTTAATATATCTACCAGAAGGTATAGTACTTAATGGATGCAATAGATCTATAATAGAAAAATAGATGGAGATTAATAAGGTAGACCATACTGAAATCCATATTGATTGCTATTATAGTTTTTCATTATGAGATTTGGTAGATGACATGATGAAACCATAAGGTCTGCAAGCTATAATTGATCTATAAAATAGACTAAAGCAAATAACTCGAAGTTGGAATACTCATTTCTATGACATAATCAAATTATTTGATTTTGCCAAGAACAAGAAGAGGAACCATGTATTTATAAAAGGTCAGTGGGAGTATGTATTTTCTTATATTCTACACAGATAATATTCTCCTATTGAAAATATGATTCCTATGTTGACTGAGGTTAGGTTATGATTGTCTAGATAATTCTTCATTAAAGACCTTCGAAAAGTATCCTACATTAGGAATATAGGTCTATGAGATAGATCTAGGAGAATGCTAAGCCTATCATAAAATTGTATATTAAGGAAGTACTAATGAAGTTCAGCATGGAAATCCAACAAGGGATTTTATTCCTTAAGCATGGAATTAATCTCTCCAATAAAATATACCCTGCGCATTTGAATAGATTTTATATATAAGCTAGATCCCTTTGAGCTTTAGCCATAGAGAGCCTCATATAAACCATGCCATGTACATGACCTGATTTTACTGTAAGTGTCAGGAGTAAATGTTAGTAGAATTAAGGCTATGAGTATTGGATAAAAATAAAAATATTCTTTAATACTTGAAAAATATTAAATATATATTTTAGGTCTTTAGAGTGGAAGAATTAGTGAACAAAGATAGATATATTAAGGCTATATGTCATATACGATGTGTTCTCATATAATGGTGGTTTGAAAGAGTTCCAAAGAACTGATCATTATAGTTTTCACCAGGAAAGCTGACAACATCATTGCTTTTAAAGGTACATGGATATATTTTGGTTTATTGATTGTTGTAGATATGAGTGAGATATCATTAGATGTCATAACACTTTATTATAACAATAGTAGTATCATAGCTCTAGCTAAAGAACCAAGGTCTTATCAGATGTTTGAATACATAGAGCAATGATTCTATTCATGACTACCTTATTAAGGTAGATCCACTAGTTTAGCAAGCTTTAGCTAATAGAAGACTGAAGTATATCTTGAGAAGATAGGATAAAGTGTATAGTTGATTGGCTTTAGTGCAAGTAGGAGATTATTAGATGTATGCCTAGAAGCCAATCAAGCACACATATCTACTTTCTAAGATAATTTTATATTTAATATTCTAAATTGTACTATATTAATCCAAACATGTATAATATCCATTAATTATCCAAGGAGTTAATGGATAATGACATATTCTTAAGATCTGAGAATTTGAGATATATATCATATATATTAATTCCTAAATACTTTTGGTTTTTCGATCATTACAAAGATGGTGATTGATTCATTTAGATTGGTTTACAGATAGCTTCTCCCTTTCGAGTAAATGAGTCTTAAGTCTACAGTATAAGGATACTAGAGCAAGAGTGCAAGTGGTTGTTAGAGAATGGTATTGAGTGTGACCAAAAATGAGAAGCCATATAAATGTCAAATCACTCGTTAATGAATTCGTGATGTTATAATTATGTAAGTTGTTTCTTGGCATGCAATACCTGCATCACTCACATTGGAGTTGCTATATTTTGAGGAGGATGAAAATATGATTCCTAGCTATTTAAAGCTTTGTGATATACGTTGACTATAGTAAGTTCGCTATAGGAGTAAGAAGTGTACTTATAGGAGATCTATCGATCTTAGTAGTTGAGGAGTAGTCCTATCAATCTAAGGAAATGAGTCCTTAGTTTATGGCTATAGTAGCATAATAATGAAAATGGAGTTTTTATGAGCATCACGATTGGGCTTAAGTTGATTAAGTTATGCATATGACTAATGCTTAAGATTTGAAGAGATTTCATAACCTGCATCCTATCGAGACTTTTGATAGAGAAACTTGATTGCATGGTAACTATACCTAGAGGTTCACCTTTCTATTTTGCTAGGTTACCACTACATACTACTAAGTATCATTGATGGATTATAAAAACTCACTAGATCATTTTCGGATCAACGATCCTTGTTAAGGTTGAGCTAGAATTAGTCTGGTCCATTGGAAGAGTTTTGATGATACTATGACAGAGATCATGGTATGTCTTACTTTCATATAGAATGGAATATGAGAGATCATATACACAAGGGGCTTGACCTGATCAAGAACATGGATCAAAATTAAATTATCAATTGGATTGATGATTTGAATCAGTTTATAAGGGTTACAAATTTAGCATCTTCTAATTATTAGCACTAGGGATTTAATTATAAGAGCTGCAATATGATTGGACTTAATTAAATTATGGATCAAGTCCTAATTAATTTAAATTATATTTAATTTAATTGGGCTTGACTTAATTTAAGTCTACTTGGATTTAATAATCCAAGTTGGACTTGGATTTTAATTCTATTTGGAATAGGATTGGTAGCCTTTTTAAATTGGATTCAAATTGGGCTTGAATTAGATTCGAATTGAACCAAATTGTCTAGGACACCTAAACCAAATTAGATTGGGTTCTTACTCTCTCTTTTTGGAATGGGATGGATGTGTTTGCGGCAAACTAAGAAGATGAATACTTTGGCATGCACACAATAATGAGAGAGGGCACCAAGAATTGGTGGCCCTTCTCTCTCGGATTCTCTCTCATAATTAGTTAAAATTTATCTTATTGAATTAAGGATTATTAAAATGGGTTTTATCTGGTTATGGGTCGTGGGAATTGTAGAGGTTTGTGCAACAAACTCAATGAGAAAGATGTAGCGCCAAATATGTTTCTCATCACACAATTTTTCCATCGGCAATTTTCTTGTCACCTACTTCTAATTTAAATGAGTTTCAGATTAAGTTGGACTCTTATCTTGACGAGGCATGAAGCCTTATGTGTGTTGGTGTGAGATGGGTGGGGTATGTGCGACATATCTCAAATAAATGGAGAGGAAAAGTGGGCAGCGCCAATTCTTCTCAATCTTTATGACCGCAAGCCTTCTTTCCTCTTAACACCATTTCTTATACTCTTTTCATGCCAAACCTCTGCCAAAATCCAAGAGGGTGTCTTGAGAGAGGAGATCAAGGGAGTGGAAATTTTTTTTTTCTCCCTAGCATTAAAGAAGAAGTCCCGACGATCTGAGCAAGAATTCGTGCAAAGGCTGTGAACTTCTCTCTTTAATTTCAGAAGAAGGAGATCCAAATCTAAGAAGAAGGAGATCCAAATCCAAGCCGGATGAGAGGTTTGCGAAGGAGCTCGCACCTCGATGACCTCATAGACTCGGTCAACAATAGGTCCCATGTGGATATTGGTAGAGACCAGATGCATGCATGGCTCCAATAGAAATCCTTTAGATCCATCGGATCCGATCCATTTCCGGAAAGCATTTAGTGGTAAGTTATTTTCTTTCTTCTCTAATTTTTATATGAATTCAGATTTGATTAAATATGATTTATTTTTTATCAGCATGTTAGTTAGAACTTTCCCTAGGTGTTTTAATTAATTTTGCATGCTATTTTATGAAAAATGATTTTATAACTAGAGCTTCCACTATTCTAGGTTTAGAATCTTGAAAAATTCAACATGTCAGTATCATTTCCTTCATATGTTTACCTAGATGAGCCACTAAAAAATAAATTAAATGCTTTTCTCTTTTATTCATTACAGTTAGGGGTGTCGGCTGGTCAAGTTTGGGTCTGGTCCAGCTATATCCATGGTCTAACACAAAATATATTTGTCTGGTCCTAAACCCCCTTAAAACTATACAAGCATACATTGCATTGGTTCTAAAAAAATGTTAATTATCATTTCCTTTTTCGGGTAGAAATTGAGTATTTAACAAAATTATTGATGAACTATTTTTTTGAAGTAGAATCCCTCGTCATCCCTCAGCTTCAAGACACGGCCTGCTCTTCATGATATATAGAAATGTGAGGAGACGACTAAAGAAACTAGTAGTCACCCTATGTCTTTCTCTAAATGATTCCAGCTCAATCAAAGTAGCTGCCACCTCTACAAAGTGCTTGAAAAAATGCACCCCATTGATCATGTTCTTGGGCCAATGGGAGGTATTTGCCCTCACTTCAAACCCTTGACTTCATTTCCCTTTCTCGACTTTGCAAAGATGCAGCTTGACCTCGTCAGTTTTGACCGGGCAACTGCATCATAAATAATATTCTCACAAAAATAGTAACAACAAACTTGCAAAAAGCTATATAATTTTGGATTTGTATAAAATGTCAGCATAAAAACAAATACGTACAAATTTAGATAATTAAATGTTTGTATATCTTAGTCAATTATCAAATATGAAATAGGAAAACATTCGACATTCAAAAGTGAATATAACAAAAACGAACATTTGTTTTTACTTTTATAGACACTAACTTAAGTGTGCCAGTGGATAGGGTCTGTGTGCAAGGTTTTATTACTTGCATGCTATTGGTTGGAAGGAGTGTGCATATTTGGAGTATCAATGGTCATAAAATTGTAAATGTGTGTTATATAGTGTTCAATAAGTGTGTATAACTATATATCAATAGTACTTAAGTGGATAGAAAGTGTGCGTATAATTGATCTATTTGTATCCTAGTGCATAGCAAATTTGTGCATCTTTACATTAGTTTTAGTCCAAGGATATCACACTACCACAATTTTTATGTCATAGGAAGAAATTTCTATCACATAATAGGATTTTTCTTGCAAGCAAATAACTATTAACATATAAAAAATTAGAAAAATTAACAACTGAATTTAAGAAAATAAAATCCAATTAAAATTAAAAAAATAAACTTGTTAATATTTCAAACATTAGGTAGAACAAAGTCAACATTGTTTTACTTGTAAAGGGATGGTGGATGATTGTGGGAGGGGAGGTGGAGGTCAACAGGAGCATTGTTGGCATTTAAGGATGGTAAAAGGAGCTACTATATTGGAATTTATTCGATTAAGCCCATTCAAATGTAGAGTCCATACTAACACTCATTGGAATCAATTTTACATATTTTTGTTTGGCTGGACTTTGATTAAAGATAAGTTTTCGATAAAGTAATAAAGATATATATGATGATTATTATAATAAAGTTAAACCCTACCTAACCAATGTGGATAATATTTATCTCTCTATACATAACTGATTCAAATATTGCCTCTTATGGATGAAACATGTTATAAAAGGATACCCCTGGACTTGGTCTCCAACTTATCTAAGAGCTTATGAGATTCTCTCTATCAAGAATTCTTGGAGAGGGGATTCGAGAAACAAAGATGCTACTCATAAATAATGATGAGCATATCTAGCGAGTTCCTTTGCGATTGCAGGCATGTGGATTATTAGATATCGCATACTGTAGGCAAACTGATTTTAGAGATCATATACGGTATCGATGGTTTCTTCTTCATGTAAATCCTATTGCCCCATAAAGTTCTTATATTATGGTATTAGAGTTAATCAAATTATTGGCTTGAAGATTGAAGCCTTTATGTTCATATGAAGATTTCATGGATTAAGATCTATGACCGGCCATTATGGCTAGTTGCTTGTGATCAAAGCAGTCACTACCAGTTTAGGAATCGTTCTTGGATTTCCATGATGGTAGTCTTTTATTTATTTATATCGGGCTTGTGATTTATTATTATTATTTAAAATGGGCTTGAATTATTGTTTAAATAAATGAATGAATAAATAAAAAATGAAGGAAGAATAAAGGGTAGGAGTGAAGGATAGATGGTGGATCTCTCATCATCATGTGCCACACTCTTTTGTTCAAGGGTAGACTTCTAGTCTGCCTTCGGTAACTGGTGCATCGAGCCACTGTGGCAATTACCCCTCGATAATGGTTCCCATAAGGTCATGTCACAGATTCTTCCTTCCGCCTCCCATCTAGTTTACATACAAAAAAAGGTTTTCAATGCCTTTGGACCCAACATCAGTAGCTAATGGTACTGGCTCTTGGTCCATCATCCTTGTTGGTGCTAGATCAACAACAATTTACTCCTTGGTCTGCATCATCCCTTGATGTGGCAGCTACTGATATAGACCCGAAAATCTCTCGGGCCACCAAATGTGCCACTATCCATGGCATATTACAGTGTTTGGCCTAATGTGATGATGCTAGTGGTTGTGTCTGAGATGCTAAGACCGACTAGCCTACCACCCATTGCTAGCCAGAAGTAGGGCCCATCAGTGAGCTAATTTTATTTGGGCCAATTAGTCAACTTGGAGCAGAGTAGCGGGAAATGACTGCAATCATTTGGCAAATCCTTTCATGCTCTGCAATCTAGTAGGTCATATCGACCCGGCAGGTTCGGGTACATGGACAAGTCCTTCTCACCTTGTGGTTGCATCACCCAGGTAGTCGATGATTCGATCGATTATATCTAGCTTGGCATAAATCATGATAGATAAGATCCTAACAAATCCCAATATCGTAATGGAAAAGATTCCTTACATTGATGTGCTCTCACCACCTCAGCCAAGTTTGTTTTACCTGTTAGAGATTGATACCCCCACAATAACATTCTGTTATGCCATGTAACCCTATAAATATGTAAGAGGGACCTCTGGTCCAGAAACATCCTAAACATTTCTACATGGTTGCTCATACAGTCACTGAACCACTACAGGCTCTTAGCTTTGGCTATTGTAGTCTCACATTTTTCAATCATTGACTTGAGCATCGAAATGTTCTCGCTAGTAACCCCGGGCCAAGGATCTTTTGTAGGTCATTGGAGTGGAAGTGGTTCCAAAAAACTCTCAATTCTTGCTAGAGAAGACCTGTCAGCAATAGATTGGCATGCCAGGTAGGGGGCACTATCTAAGATCTTCCATGATCGCAAGCACATGATAGTGATGCAGTAGATACCCACTCATCAGAGCATGAAGCCATGGTGGCGACCAATGCCCAAGATGCTTCCACCACCCGTTTGGGAAATCCTTGGCATTGTGACAATTGACACAATCAAGAGATGGAGTTGCTAGCTCCACCACCTCCATCACTATTGACCCAGCAGGACCAACTTGCCATCCTTACTCGATAGGTTGAAACCCTGGTAATAGTGGTCCAAGAGTGCAAATCATCAATGATCAGTGGCCACACAACAATAGCCAGGGACCCTAGTAATTTCTATTGCCATTGCTAGTGCTAGCAATCGATCCTTTTGGGGGAGGCCCTTCCATCTGCAGCCCCCCTTTGCTAATGATCCCTTTCACCCTGTCAGCATAACCCCATTTATCGATAGTCTACCTCACCCCATCGAGCTAGTCACCAAATATCTCATGGAAGATCCTAGTACCCATCAAACCGCCCATAAGACATGTCTCCTACACTGCACCGAGATGGCCCTGTAGGGTTCCTCGGGCCAAGCATAGCAAAAGATTGGGCTTCAAAATTTTCATTTTTGAAACCTTGATTGGCAACCCTAAACCCTAGGACCACTTGAGCATAACAATTAATAAATCAAATCTTTAAGATTATAGAAGAATACCTAAAATGCTATACTCCTTAATTTCTATAAGGCACATAAGTGTATGCCCTTCAGAGATGATCCACACAGAAATCAAACCAAGGAAGCACTCCTACGAAGTTTTTTTGCTTGACTGGGACTCTTCTGGTAGACTTTTAGACTTTTTCTCTCTACTAGAACCCCTACCCTCCTATAGGGCACTCAGAGATCTCTCTGACTCCTCTCTTAGATTCCAAATATCCCTTCTATTTTTTTCCTAGGCTCTTGTATTAAATAGATTAACCTTGTCGTAAAAGAACAAGCTTTGTCTTAAAAAGACAAAACTTGTCTTAAGGAGGAGGAAGATAAAATAGCAGGTAGTATTATTTGGATGGAAAACTCATGCTTTGGCATCAGAATATGATGCCTTTTATAGAGAGGGATGGGGTGCGTGATATGTCTCTTTCTCAGCTATTTGATAAGACCCTTCAAGCAGGAGTCTTTTGGATGAGAGGACATATCATGATATATCTAATCATGCACCAAGAGTCATATTAATATCTCTTTATTTTTCTATCCATCTTCTCCACCTGCCACATGGCATTAACCAGTTATATTAAAGCTAAAGGGCATGAAAACTGAAAGAAAGCATCGGAGAAATATGGGAGCCTTCAAATAGAAGGACTCTTGGTTTCATTTTAGCACCAAGAATGAATTGCACCATATTTGTTTTCAAGCCAATAGCTTTTTTTGACTGGTCAAAGCCCATCCAATTGGGCATGGAGATAAGGGAGAGGTCTTTTGGTTTTATCTAGGATCTATGTTTTATTAGCAGGACACTTAGTCCTTTTGCATATTTATTCTTGGCACAAATATTATCTTGGCACCAAGAGTCTTGCCATGTAAGACTCTCCCAAAAATCCAAGATAAAGCCTAATAAAATCCAAATAAATACTGAATTAGGCCACCCCACTTAGGACTCTATCCAATTTAAGTCCTACTTAAATTGGTTAGCCCAAATAACAAGCAAGCTGATCCAATTCAATTGGGTTAGAGTTGGGCTAGCCCATATATGCTAGTATGTCAATTAGCTAGCCAATTAGGATCCCATGACCCTAATAGAAATACAAATGACTTTCTTGGACAATTTCCTAATGCGTGTGACCTTTTGGATTCCATAGCTAGCTAGCAGTAGGTCTAGGTCCATGTCGATTCGATTCAATCGAATCTGATTGACCTAATTAGATAAAATTGAGCTGACCTAAGTTGCCAATTCAAACCAGCTTCCGATTGACTCATGAATCCAATCAATTTGATTCATGAAAAGCAACAATACATGATTGACATCTAGCAACATACCATGTCTACCCGAAAGATGAGAAACTTGATAGAAATTACCAAAATACTCTTTAATGGAAACTTACGGTGCAATTCAATCATTCGATCTCCCTTTATCCTGATTAAGTGATGGACATGGATAAATGTCAAACCCTAGCACTTAATCCTTTCGAATCTCAATATGATAATGAAGACTTGACTAATGAAAGATTAGAAACCCTATCTAATCTTATCATGCTTTGATCAAAGACTTCCTAAGTCATCATTCGAAGGGATAACTTCTTCCCTTACTAGGAGTGATAGTTTCCTTGTTGACCTACTCATTACCTTCATACACAATCCACCATATACAGAAGCACCTCGTACATAACTTAATTGCCATGAATGAGTATGCATCAAAACATGGGTTCATGTGCACAAGATACTATGGTAGTCTTAGGTCTAAGGATCATATGCAAAACTCCCACTAAGAGAACATTCTTTTGACATGTAAGTAAGATTTCCATTTGATGTTCTCTTATTGGATCAATTCAGTGGACTCATAACCTAAGAGCACCCACATCCTTGTATTAGTTCTTTATACAAGTGGTTGTGAGACCAACCATCCTCTCTATCGAGCATACATAAGATGTGCTAGTCTTTCAGGATTCATCGATCCCCAAATTGATAATCTAACGACTAGGAACATTTTAGATTAGGGTTTATAGGAACCTAGGTTTCATCATTATGATCTCCATCATGACCCTAATTTCATTACCCTAACCTATGGGTTCATCATAATCTTTTAATTAAAACATAAGATATAGCATATGATGAATCAAAAATTGCCTTTATTAGTATCAATCTTAACTTGGGAGAATACAAATATGCTACTAATATAATGACTGCGATTGACTTTCAGGGCATAATTCTTTCATGCCCTTCTCACTAAGAGCAACGATCAGGGAAGGAGCCTAAATGTGGATGTCCCTAGTCTTCATATACCTCGATCCTAGATTCTTTTGAAGAAGGATCGATCGAAGAGGTGATTCGATGCTTAGCCAACCAGTGCCTTAATGAATATGATCACAAATTGGCCGATCTCAATCCCAAGTTTGCCAACTTCCAAGGCGAAGACCACTAGTTGATGGATTATGAAGCCCATCTGCCTCTTTTTTGTCGAATCCTAGATGAGCCGATCCCTAATGAATTCAGAATGCCCCAATTGGATCCATATGAAGGCACCATGGATCCACTGGACCACCTTGAGAGCTACTAGGCTATCATGCAAATTTAGGATACCTCTGATACCCTCCTTTATGTTGCCTTCCCAGCCACTCTTCGAAAAGTAGTCCAAGTATGGTACTCCCAACTTGAGCCAAGGAGCATCGACACCTTCAAGTAGATGGAGAAGAAGTTCATGTCATATTTCGATGCTTACCAAAAGATAAGATAAGAGGTAGACAGCCTTTTCTCTATTTGATAGTAGGATGAAGAGTCACTTGGAGACTATGTGGCCTGATTCAAGTTGGCCATGCTAGAAGTCTACCATCAGACTAGATGAATTGATGGCCATGCTGGCCATGAAAGGGGGCTCTGACCTCTCACTTCACCAACTCCTTGGACAAGAAGCACCCCAAGTCTTACTCAGAGTTGCTGACCTGCATGCAGATGTATTGCATAGAAGAAGGGGACCGAACCCTAAGGGAGTTGGACGAGAAGCCTCAGAAGAAGCAGGCCCTAGAGAGTCCAACAGAGGCCAGATGGGGAAGTTAGACCTGCCCAGCCAACAAGACATGAAGCCAAGGTTTTTCATTGAAAAGAATGATAATTACACTTCTCTCTTCGCCCTTAGAGCCAATATTCTCATGGAGATAGAGGGCGAGCAGTATCTCCATAGGCCCCTTACCCTGAAGTCATCATTGGACAATTAGGACAAAAGCAAATACTATCAATTCTATCATGATTATGGCCATGACACCGAGCAATGCTACCACTTGAAGAAGGAGATAGAGGATCTCATTCAGCATGGCTATCTTGGAAAATCATACATAGAGGAGCCCCAACCAGCCCTTAGAGTTTCGAGCAATAGCAAGCTCCAGCCAAGGTCAACAATGCCCCAATTGAATGACTAGTCAGCATGATCTCCTAGGGGCAGGGCTGACATCCAAAAGGCTGAGGGGATAGGAGAGAATTGAGACTATAATCCCTTTTTTAGGTTCATAACACAATAATGATGCCATCATTGTAGAAATGAAGATAGCGATGTTAGAAAATGTATCCTAAAGCCAATAATCTAAGTTGTAGATAATTGAGTTCTTTGTAATTTTACATAAATCATTAATAAATAAAAGTTATTTTTGGTAGTTCATCACTTTCTTATACATCTTCCTTTGAACTCTTCTATGATGAAGTCCCTAGAACTATTTTTGATTGATAAAGGAGGATTTGTCATGTAGTTCATAAACCAGTTCATGACCAAATAATACATTGTTTCTTGAGATGACGATGCTTATCAAGTATAGGTCATTCTCTGCCATATAGGTTGGTTTCCCTCAAAACCAAGGAGTGTGAAGACACTGGTATGGCATGTAGATGAGTGCAGGAATACACTACACTAAATATGACCAACATTATAGAGCACTTTACCATCAAGATTATCTCTTAGAAGGATAAGGTATAAATATCCCTTCGACCTGAAATTAACATGGTGACTTGCAAGCAACTCATTATACTTGGTACCAAATTATCTAGATTTCTAATCTAATGATGGAAGGTTACTAGATACAGTCAAGTACTTATTAAGTCAGTGAGTGAGTCAAGATGGAATTGAGCACTCCAAGGTGTTGGAGAAAATACTCTATCATGTTTTAATTTAACAAGATCTTGGCCTGGACAATCCTTGTAAGGAGTTAGGATTTATTAGGTTAAAACATATCTAGGTGAACTATTCAGGAGTGAATAGTTGACTTTGAAGTCATCTTGAAAATTAGGCCAAAAGGATGAATTATATGGTAACCATATGCTTGGATTCTTGAATATTCTTTGCAATCATTCGACTAATCCAAACATCATGCATCATTACTAGATGGTCACATCAATTAGTTCAAAAATTGATTTCTGGGTCATTGGCTTAGTGTTTAAAACTATGAAGTTATATACATAAAAAGTTTTTAACCGATCATGATTGCTGATTAATGATTAAGAATTATACAAGAATAAAATTATACTAATAATTAACCCTATACAAATATTATAAATTAATAATTAATTAATTATAGGAGGATTAATTAGTAATTAGATTGTTAACTAGCTTAATTTGATTGAGCAAAGAGGTTTAGGTCGAGTCTAATAGAATTTGGTTCAATTAGATTTCACTTGATTATGTTATTCATTGACCTAATCGCTAAGGATTCTTAATTTGGATTTGATCCTAACTTGGGCTTAATTAATTTCTAATTTAATTAGGATTTAATTAAGTCAAATAGGATCTAATTGAATTAGATTTAGTTGGTTAATTAGTTTTAACCAAATTAGTTTTGGTTTCTAACTAATTTTAGTCAAATCCTAGTCAAACCCCACCTAGCACCCCTAATTTATTCTCCATGACTTCTCTCACATAATTTTGGAATTTGCATGATGATTGCTAATGTTAAACATGCCCCTAATTTGTTCTCCATGCCTTCTCTCATGCAATCTTGGAATTTTCATGATGATTGCTCATGTTAAACATGCCTTCTCTCACATAATTTTTGAATTTGCATGATGATTGCTCATGTTAATTTTGGTTTCTGATCGATCATGATTGCTGATTAATGATTAAGAATTGCTCAAGAACAAAATTATATTAATAATTATCCTATACAAATATTATAAATTAATAATTAATTAATAATTAATTAATTATAGGAGGATTAACTAGTAATTAGATTGCTAATTAGCTTAATTTGATTGAGCAAAGATATTTAGGTCGAGTCTAATAGAATTTGGTTCAATTAGATTTCACTTGATTATGTTATTAATGACCTAATCGCTAAAGAATTTTAATTTAGATTTGATCCTGACTTGGGATTAATTAATTTCTAATTTAATTAAGATTAAATTAAGTTAAATAGGATTTAATTGAATTAGGTTTAGTTGGTTAATTAGTTTTAACCAAATTAGTTTTGGTTTCCAACTAATTTTAGTCAAATCCTAGTCAAATGCCACCTAGAACTCCTAATTTATTCTCCATGCCTTCTCTCACGTAATTTTGGAATTTGCATGATGATTGCTGATGTTAAACATGCCCCTAATTTATTCTCCATGCCTTTTCTCATGCAATTTTGGAATTTGCATGATGATTGCTCATGTTAAACATGCCTTCTCTCATGAAATTTTGGAATTTGCATGATGATTGCTCACATTAATTTTGGTTTCACGCCCTCCCCTTTCTTTTGGTTGGATGAGGATTAGATTAGATTTAAATTTGAATGGAATTCGAACTCCTATCCTTATCATAATTTAACTCTAACTCCCTAATCCCAATCCAACTCTCCATAATATTTTTTTTAGTTGACGTCTTCTATTTTGTGCACATAAAAGAGAGTGAATTACCATGGATTTGAGGAAGAAAATCCCCATGAAAAAATCTTGGAGGGCATGTGGGCATGGGAGGATCTAATGCTAGGTTTTTTAAGGGAGAAGAAAATTAAAGAGAGTTAGCCTCTTTGTTTTTCTATTTTATTCTTTTCCTTTGATCCTCAAGTCCTCTTCTTCCTCTCTAAGGGTTCAAAAAGTTTTGAAGAAGAAGAAAAAAATCAACCATCTAGTACCCTTCACACAAATCTAGCTATCTGAGGAGATTGATCATATTAAGGCTTCGTGTGGATGATTTGTAAAGGTCGGATACCATATACAGCTACAAAATGATATAGAAAGCTCTTACCACATGCCATTGACAGCAGTGATCATTGACCCATGATTAGGTATGCGATTTGATCTCATAGTCTTAGTTGATATGATCTACAGCATCTATCAATTAGATCGATGCATGCTAATTTTATTTTCTATATTTTATATTGTATTACGATCCTTATAGGATTTTTTAGATTCGATCTATATGCATGATTTATTATTTAAAATAGTTTTAAAATAGATTTGCTTCCATTGTAAATTATAAAAACATCATGCATGAAATCCTAGTAGTTCTTTTAACAAGTAAAACATCCTATAAAAAGAATTATGATTGATAGTGGAAGCTCCACAGACATCCTTTTTTACGATACTTTTTTTATGAGTCTATCTATGAATCACCTCAAACTAGTCTCCATACCTCTAGTTGGCTTCACAAGAGATTTAGTCAGAGTCGAAGGGGAGATCACATTGCTGGTCACCGTAGGCACATCTTCCAAACAAAACAACATTCCTATAACTTTTATGGTTGTCTGTTTGCCTTCGGCATACAATGCTATTCTTGGACGATTTGGATTAAACCTTTTGGATGCCATTATCTCCACCAAACATCTTCTCATTTGCTTCTCTACTAAAAATGGAGTCGGTGAGATGTGTGGGGACCAATTACTGGCCAAATAGTGCTACCAGATGGCACTAAGGATACGAAGGCCAACGAGATGCTATCCATGGAATAGCTGGATCAAAGGGAACCCAAAAAGAAAGGAGAGCCTACTGAACAACTATTCTCTTTTTCACTAGGGAAGGACCTAGCAAAGTCGGTCCAAGTTGGTGCCCTGCTGCGAAAGAAAGGAATCGATTACTTGACTTCTTCTGAGACAATTTAGACATTTTTGCTTGGTCGATGTTGAAAATGCCAGGGATCCTCCTAGGTGATAACCCATAAACTAAACATCAACCTGAAACTTAGATGAATCTAATAGAAGAAGAGGTACTTTGATCCGAAAAGGGAAAAAGTGATCGATGAAGAAGTTGACAAGTTACTCGCTGCTGGATTCATACAAGAGATGCAATATCCCAATTAGCTTGCTAATGTTGTTATGGTTAAGAAAGCGAATAGGAAATGAAGGATTTGCATCGACTACATAGATCTTAACAAGGCCTATTTGAAGGATAGTTTTCTACTACTAAGGATAGACTAGCTAGTCGATGCAAGATCTGGGCATAAACTGCTTAGCTTCATGGATGCCTTCATAGGCTATAACCAGATCAAAATGGCCCTGGAAGACAAGGAGAACACCGCCTTTATGATTGATAAAGATATTTATTGCTACAAAATAACACCTTTTGGTCTGAAATATATAGGGACCACCTATCAATGATTGATTGACAAGGTCTTTAAGGATCAAATCAGTCATAACATGGAGGTTTACATCGATGACATGCTTATCAAGAGCGCCAGTGAGGGCAATCACATAGCTAACCTGAAAGAAGCTTTCAACAACCTTTGTTGCCATCGAATGAACCTGAATCTAGGTAAATACACATTCCATGTCATGGTTGGTAAATTCCTTGGCTTCATGGTCATAGAATGTGGCATTGAGATGAATCCATAGAAGATTCAAGTGATCTTGGAGTGGGACATCTGACCTCTAAGAAGGAGATATAGTAGCAAACCAGTCAAGTAGCAACCCTTAGTTGATTCAAATCTAGATCGGTCGAGTGCTGCCTACCCTTCATTAAAGTTTTGTAGAAAATACATGATTTTATATGGATGGAAGAATGACAACTAGCTTTTGAGGAACTAAAGAAGTTACTTGCCTCACCACCCCTACTTTTCAAGAGAAAAATTGGAAAGGAGCTTTTCTTATACCTTGCCACTACAGCGAAAATGACCAGCTCCATGCTTCTCCGGATGATAGCTAAAAGGTCCAAAAGTCCATCTACTACACTAGCAAGGTACTTCACGATATGGAGACTAGGTACTCTAAACTTAATGAGCTTGACATCTCCTAACATCTTGGTCATCTATGAAGGCCTAGGTTTTGGTCGACTTTCTAATGGAGTGCACATGGTCAGTGGATGAACCAGAGGAGGCACCAACTAAGCTACCTAATAGGCCACTTGGTGTGGGGTTAACTTGGATCCTCCACATGGATGGTGCTTCAAATTTGCAAGGGAGTGGGTCAGGATTCATCTTGACAAACTTGGAAGGAATGGTCATCGAGTATGCATTACGCTTTCTGTTCAAGGTGACTAACAATCAATCCAAGTATGAAGCCCTATTGGCCAGCCTGAAGATGGTGAAAGAACTCGAAGTGCAGTGCTCAAGGGACATCATGAACTTGCAACTTGTAGCTAGTCAAGTCATCAGAGAGTTCAAGACCCACGACCCAACAATGACCAAATACCTTGACAAGGTGCGAGTCCTCACGTTTATGCTCTAGCATTTTTGTATCTTCCATATTCCAAGGGATGAGAATGCCAAGGCAAATCTCTCTCCCAACTTGCAACCTCAATGACAATGTCCTCAGGCATACATATGTTGAGTACTTGGAAACCCCCAACATTGATAGAATCAAAGAGGTCTAACAAGTCTCTCATGAACCGAGTTGCATGGACCTATTCATCAAGTATATCATTGAGAGAGCCCTACCCATAGACTGCCAAGAGGCTATGATGCAGAATGAAAGCTTTGATACCAAAAATGATGCAGAACAAAGAGGAGATGATGCGATGCGGAAGTAAATTAAGACTAATTCTTTTTTTGTTATTTTTTTTTTTAATATTTCAGAAGTCGGCTTTGACTCAATGGAAAGTTAAACTAAATTGAAAGAAACTAGGTAATAATTGAAAGCACAATTTAAAAGAAACTAGGTTATCAGAGTAGTTCAGAAGTAAAGGATCGTTGGGGGTTGAGAAACTCCCAGACCTAGGGTTTCGCTCTGAACTTTCAACAGGACAGAAGTAAAGAGAAGAGAAGGGTTACAGACCAGGCAGTGATCTTCACAGAGTTAGTGGAAGGACTCTCTTGAGCAGATTGTTGGATCCCCGGACTCAGATATCTTCGCAATGGATCCTCCAATACTGGCCCTTTGGCAGAGTTGGCTTCTCCTGAACTCAAGATCTGGAAAGAAGAAGAACAATTTATGGAACCAGATACTCAAGGAAGGATTTACCAGATTGAAGAACTTGAAAGCTGATATTGCTGAAATCCGGATTCTCCTGGAGGCTGATTTGACTTCCTCTGGGAATTGCTCTGGATCTGAAGTATCCGGACTGGACCTGGATGCTGGTGGTCGGCCTTGACTTGGAGAGAGGGGCCATGAGAGATGGGGTAGGCTAGGGTTTGGTGGAGTGAAGAGGATGATGGGCGGCTAGGGTTTGGAAGTGAAGTGGCTAACCTAGGGTTTTGGGGTTGGAGATCTCACACCTCCTCAAGGTTCCTGGGGAACCCGGATTTACTCCCTCACGGAGCTCAACACCTGGATGCAAGTGCAGAAGAGAGAAACATAAAGTTGCTCACACAGAAATTTGAATTCATTCATCAGTTTTCTTTAAAGTTTACAAGAGGGGTTTAATTTATAGGACTTTACAAGAGAGCAGGGTTTTACATCTTCCCATGTGGGACTAATAGGGTGGATCTTCAAATTAGGTTTGTAGAATCAATTCCCACACATATGGCCAGCCAAGAGGTTCCTAAATTGTTGATTGGTGGCTCCAAAAGGTAAGTAGATGGCGCCTCCTAGCCTTGCTCTTCAAGAGAGAATTTCTTTCCTTCCATGGCTCAACTCTTTTGGACACCTCCTTTTCTTTCTCCCTAAGTCATGGTTCTTCCCATCTTTGCTTTGGGCTTTTTAGGCATGGATTGGGCGCCCTCTTGAAGTGCTCCCCAAGAAATGCTTCTTTCTTTACATAGCTTGACTCTTAGGGAAATTTTTGGCCGCCCCCTTGAATTGTGGATCCCAAATTATTTTCTCCTTAAGTGGCGCATGAGAGAAGGGACCTGCTATCTTGTGGTGTGGGGACCAAAGCATACTGGATGGAGATGTGGCACCCCCTGGACTCAGGCGTGTGGCTGGGAGTGTGGCTGGGAGTGTGGCGCCCACTTGCTTGGTCTTGGGAGAAAATGTGACACCCTGGAGAAGACCTAGACCACTACTGAGTCAACATGACTCAACAAAATTAAATTGCAGGAAAATACAGATTCAAGCTAAAATTGAGTTGATCAAGTCAACCCTTATTACAAAACCAGAAAACCCTAATTCTTCGGGCAAGGTCAATCAGAGATCCAGATGGAGCCCTGAAGTCTTCTTCTGAGTCTGGTGCCCGCACCAATTCTCTCGGCGTGGGAGGAACTCGACCCTGTCGAGTATGGATCAAGCTGGCTCTGGTATCTCTCCAAGAGGTCTGGGTCCAATTCTTGTAATTCTTCTCGGGAGATCCAAGAGTTATCAGAATCTGGCCTTCCTTGCCAGCGGACCAGGTATCTTTGGTATCCTCGATTACGAGTAGTGATAACCTGATCATCCAGGATCTTTTCAATCTGCTCTTTCCTCACAGGCCATTTTGTTGGCGGACACACAGGGTTGGGTTCACTCTCAAAAGTAGGATTAGGCTCAAAAAGGCTCACTGGGAATCACAGCTGGCTCTCTATACTCTACTAGGTCTGTAATGTTGAAAGTGGAGCTAATGCCTCGTTCTGAAGGCAACTCGAGCACATAGGCATTGGACCCTACTCTCTTCACCACTCTAAATGGTCCAGCTCCTCTAGCATGTAACTTTCTAACAATTCCAGGAGGAAACTGTTCAGGCCTTAACCTAATCATTACATAGCCTCCCTCAACAAAAGTTTTGACTCACCTTTGAGAATCAGCCAACTTCTTATAAGTTTTGTTACTTAAATTTATTTTGGCATGAATTTCTTTATGCAAGTCTTTTATATGCTGTGCAAAAATTCAGCAGACTCTAAGACTCGTGTGTGGACTGGTAAAGGAGCTAGGTCAAGAGGTGTGTGAGGTTTGTAACCATGCATAATTTCAAATGGACTCTTACCTGTAGACCTATTGACCGAGTCATTGAATGCAATTTTAGCCCTAGACAAAATACAAATCCCAATTCCTGGTGCTCTCAATCCAACCAAAATCTGAGCCTAAGCCTAGTAAAGGGTCAAGAAAAACTAAACTAGACTGACGACGCATTCCTAAAGAATGGACTTTATTACAAAGGAACCCTAGGTCTAAACCTAACAAACTAAGGCTCTCTAGGTTTGACCTTGGGTCAGAGGAGGGCATGCAGAGCATGAAAACTTATTATGGATGCCTAGTAGGTGCCATAAGGTCTTCCAGAAGTAGGTGCCAAACCTAATAGGTTCTGACACGTGGTTCACTCAAAAGGCTTCGACAAAGTATACTTGGATGGTGTAAGAAGCATTGGAAGTCCTAGAGAAAGGGAGGAGATATGAGGTGGAGTCTCGAATTACCTGTTGACTAAAGGTGGTGACCTGAAGGTTTGAATGGTGATCTATGAGTGTCAACTGGTCATCCTTACGAAAGGAAAAGTTTGCTACTCCCAGGAATGGATCAAGAGATGGTTCGGGAAGTAGCCTAGGACATGTGATTGCAATAGTTAAGGTTTGTTCTCTAAGCAAATAATGATCCACTTTCTCAAGAACTGGATTAGAGAATGATTCATGGGAGGGCCTATGGATGATGACCTCAAGATTTGAAATTTGACCTATGGGTGCGGAAAGGTATACTCTATAGAAGGGTAGGTCAGTCATGCGAAGGAAGGGGTCCGGGGCCATAAGGAGGACTTCTACAGGACTGGGTGAATCAATCCGCTCAAGACAAGGATGTTCAACTGAGATTACGGGAGAGACCTTAGTGGCTGGGCATGGGACAAGGTCCAATTGTAAGAGGCTTGATTCAGTCATCCTAAGGAGAGGATCTATCATAGGGTGGGCAAACTTAAACAGTTTAGAGCAAAGATCTTCAATTGGTACTTGGGGAATGACTGTCATTAGAGGATACGCACTGATATCTCGGGCTAACACGATGAGTTCTTCCTGGGGGTATTTGACTAAAGGAACCTTGTTATCATAAATCTCTTGAATTTCTGAACTAGGTCCTACCACTTGGTTGCTTTCCAAGGTCTCCTCAGGTAAGGAACCAATAGTATCGATGTCACATTCTTCAAGTTCTTCCCCCTCATATTCATCAACTAGACTCAAGCCAGCATCATATACTTCCTCGATGCCATCTTCAATGGGTTTCGGGTCAGTGGTAATCGGGTCAACTGATTCTGGGCTTGTCATACCTAACCCTTCTTCCTCATTGGTAGGCTTGGGTTCTCCCTCATTAATGTCATCCTTAGGATTCTTACCACTTAGCTGTGCACAAGCCAGTCCTATGCATGGGCACTGACTAGACTTATGGCCTCTTTCTCCATAAAACAAATATTCTTGCGATATAGGAACCTGGGTCACACTGGGTTTCAAGCTAGTAGAGACCTTACTTGGGCATGGGTGTGGATTTAAATGGTTTGATCTAGAAGACTTGGGTTGTTGAGTGACTGGTCTAGAATATTGTAAGGACCTCTCATAGACACGATCCACACTATAGATATCATGGTTAGGCTTCCTAAGGTTATGCTCGAGATCACGGTATAAGGTCCTCCTAGGCTCCTGGCATGGATGAGGTTGGGGCCTATTAAATTTTGGATCAGGGGTCCAATTTTGATGTCTACGTTTCTCAAGTACTTGGACTCGATCCCTAAGCTAGGTAAAATTCTCATGGACTTGTTCTTTACACAGGATAACAGTAGCAGTCATATCCTGACTTAATTTGTTCATACTTTCAGTAAGAGCTCTAACCATGGCCTCTAAATCAGGTTGGGTTTGACCAGGTTGGTAGGGTACTCCATTCCGGGTATACATGATGATGCAAGCAAATACATAGAATGTGACTAGACTAAAGCGACTACTGGCTCACTAGACCTAGAGTCCAAACTAGATGCCCAATCAGAGTGGCAAGCTAGCCTATAGTAACTCGGGACTCAGCCAGGCAGGTGTAAGGGGATTGATAGGTCCCTAAATGCCAATCCTAGACACCAATCAGAGATTGGCCAGGTAGGCGGACTAGCACACAAGCCCTTCGGGATAGAATCCCTGAACCACTGTTCTAGACACTGAGTACAAAGCACACACAGAGTAACTAGACAAACTGACTCAACACTAGCCTTGACCCGACTTGTTGATGTCCCTTGCCCACTAGGGCAAATTAAGTCTAATAAATTTTAAAATTAGGCTTAGGATCGAATGAATGGGTGGTGGTTTTGAGCTAATGAGAGGTTATCAACTCCTCCCCTTATCTTAGATGCTCAATTGCCCTTAAGATGAATTAGGAGATGATCACTCAAAATAATTGAATTGCAGAAACACAGAAACAGAGTTGCTGTAATTTAACTCTCAGAAATTTCACGGAAACCAATAAATCACAGGAAAATTATGTAAAATAGTTTCAATTATACTTGTTCCAGCAAAATAAAAATCACATAATTTAGAGTTACCTTCAATGAGAAACAATTCCTGCAACAGGATAGTTACTTACTGAAAACAGAATGCTTCCCCCGTTTACAATTCCTGCTACGAAGTTGTAACCCAGCGGATCCCCTACATGCCCTACGAACACCCCGTGGAATGAGAAGAGGAGGTTTGCACCTCGCTTCATTCATAGGACCGAACGTCCTAGGGAGTCTACTTCGAGCAGACAAAGTAAAAAGAGAGACACTCAAAACATGCAAGCAAGTCAGAAACCCTAGACATGGCTCTGATACCAAAATTGATGCAGAACGAAAGCTCTGATACCAAAAATGATGCAGAACAAGAAAGAGATGATGCGATGCGGAAGTAAATTAAGACTAGTTCTTTTATATATATATATATATATTTTCAGAAGTTGGCTTTGACTCAAAGGAAAGTTAAACTAAATTGAAAGAAACTATGTAATAATTGAAAGCACAATTTAAAGAAACTAGGTTATCAGAGTAGTTCAGAAGTAACGGATCGCTGGGGGTTGAGAAACTCCCAGACCTAGGGTTTCGCTCTGAACTTTCAACAGGACAGAAATAAAGAGAAGAGATGGGTTACCAACCAGACAGTGATCTTCACAAAGTTTGGTGGAAGAACTCTCTCGAGCAGATTGTTGGATCCTCGGATTCGGATATCTTCGTAATGGATCCTCCAATACTGGTCCTGTGGCTGAGTCGGCTTCTCCTGAACTCAAGATCTGGGAAAGAAGAAGAACAAGTGATGGAATCAGATACTCAAGGAAGGATTTACCATATTGAAGAACTTGAAAGCTGATGTTGCTGAAATCCGGATTCTCCTGAAGGCTGATCTGACTTCCTCTGGGGTTTCTCTGTATCCGAAGTATCCGGACTGGACCCGGATGTTGGTGGTCAGCCTTGACTTGGAGAGAGTGGCTGTGGGAGGTGGGGTAGGCTAGGGTTTGGTGGAAAGAAGAGGGTGATGGGCGGCTAGGGTTTTGGAGTTGAAGTGGCTAACCTAGGGTTTTGGGGTTGGAGATCTCACACCTCCTCAAGGTTCCTGGGGAACCCGGATTTACTCCCTCACGGAGCTCAACACCTGGATGCAAGTGCGGAAGAGAGAAACATAAAGTTGCTCACACAGAAATTTGAATTCATTCATCAGTTTTCTTTAAAATTTACAAGAGGAGTTTAATTTATATGACTTTACAAGAGAGCAGGGTTTTACATCTTCCCATGTGGGACTAATAGGGTGGATCTTCAAATTAGGTTTGTAGAATCAATTCCCACACATATGGCCGGCCAAGAGGTTCCTAAATTGTTGATTGGTGGCTCCAAAAGGTAAGTAGGTGGCGCCTCCTAGCCTTGCTCTTCAAGAGAAAATTTCTTTCCTTCCATGGCTCAACTCTTTTGGACACCTCCTTTTCTTTCTCCTTAAGTCATGGTTCTTCTCATCTTTGCTTTGGGCTTTTTAGGCATGGATTGGGTGCCCCCTTGAAGTGCTCCCCAAGAAATATTTCTTTCTTTACATAGCTTGACTCTTAGGGAAATTTTTGGCCGCCCCCTTGAATTGTGGATCCCAAATTATTTTCTCCTTAAGTGGCGCATGAGAGAAGGGACCTGCTATCTTGTGGTGTGGAGACCAAAGCATACTGGATGGAGATGTGGCACCCCCTGGACTCAAGCATGTGGCTGGGAGTGTGGCGCCCACTTGCTTGGTCTTGGGAGAAAATGTGACACCCTGGAGAAGACCTAGACCACTACTGAGTCAACATGACTCAACAAAATTAAATTACAGGGAAATACAGACTCAAGCTAAAATTGAGTTGATCAAGTCAACCCTTATTACAAAACCAGAAAACCCTAATTCTTCAGGCAAGGTCAATCAGAGATCCAAATGGAGCCCTGAAGTCTTCTTCTGAGTCTGGTGCCCGCACCAGGCAAGGCTCTTAAAATGAAGGGTTTCCCACTTCGTGCTACTAAATAGGTAGCTTTATAGGAAATCCTTCTTATACCCACTACTGAAATGTCTAAGGCCCACCGAGGTTGTCTACATCCTCAGGGAGATTCATGAAAGCATATACGAAAATCACCTGGGGGGTAGGTTTTTGGCCTACAAAGCACTCAAGCAAGTATATTATTGGTTTACCATGTGAGAGGATGCTGTGGAGCTAGTTTGAACATGCTACCGGTGCTAGCAGTATCCAATAACCCAACTCTCATAGCTTTTATTACCTTCATTCATCTAGTGGGGGATGGATATCTTGGGCTCATCCCCTTGGCATTTGGTTAGCGAAAAAATCTACTAGCCACTATCAACTACTTCACCAAATAGGTGGAAGCAGAGGCCCTGGTGTTGGAAAAAATATCCTAAAATCAATCGTTTGGATTATAGATGGTTGAGCTATCTTTTAAATGTATATAAATTATAAATAAAATAAATATTACTTTTGGAAGCTCAACACTTTTTATCAACTTCCTTGAACTCTAATATATTGAAATTCTTAGAATTACATTGATTTGATAAAGGAGAATTCATCGAGTGGTTTTTAAATCAGTTCGTGACCAAATGATACATCATTACCTAAGATGATAATGTTTATCGAGAATAGGTCATTGTATGCTATATAGGTTGGTTATCCTCTTAACCAAGAAGTGTGAAGATACTGGTATGGTATGCAGGTAAGTGTAGGAGTACATCTCACTAAATAGTGACCAACTCTATAGAGTACTCTACTGTCAAGAGTATTTGGCGAAAAGGGTATGGATATAAGTGTCCCTTCGATCCGAGACTATCACGGTGACTTGGCAAATAACTCATTGTACTTTGATGCCAAGCTATCTAGATTTCTAATCCAGTGATGGAAGGTTTCTGGGTGAGTCAAGTACTTGTTAAGTCAGTATTAAGTCAAGAAAGGATTGGCCACTCCAAGTTGCTAAAGTAAATACTCGATAGATTTCAATTTAGCAAAACCTAGGCTTGGATAATCCTTATAAGGAGTCAAAGGATTTAGTAGGTTGAGATACATTTGGATGCACTAATTAAGAATTGACAGTTGTCTTCGAAGTCATCCTAAAGATTGGATTAAAGGGATGAATTATATGATAACTATAGCCTGGGTTCTTGAATGTTGCTTTGCCATCATTTGACCTATTCGGATATCGGGCACCATTTTCTAGATAGTCACATCGATTAATTTAGAAAATAGTTCCTGAGCTACCGCTTAGGGTTCAAGCCTATGAGGTCACATACAATAAAAGTTTTCAAATGATCATGATGGCTGATCGACGATTGAGAATCATTCAGTGGCAAAATTATAATTATGATTAACAATTTATCTTATACAAATATTATAAATAAATAAATAAATTATTATTAATTTATTTTAAAATAATTAATTAGTAATTAGATTGTTAATTGCTCAATTTGATTGAGGGAAAAAGATTTGGTCAAGTCTAATTAAATTTGGTTCAATTAGATTTCACCTGATTAGATTATTTGATGACCTAATTGCTAAGAAATTTTTATCTTGATTAATTTAAATTTAGACATGATTAATTTTGATTAATTAAGTTTAATTGGATCCTATGTAGATTATATTAATCTATTTAAATTGGTCAAACCAAATTAAATTAGGATTAGAATTAAGGTTGACCAAGTCAAATTAAGAAACCTTTTTTCTCCCTTGCGCCACTTGTTTCTCCATGCCAAAATAAATTTTTGTGTGTTGATTCTCCATGCCAAATTATGATTAGTGCCCTCCCTCTTATCCAGTCTAATTGGAATTAAGGCAACATAAATTTTAAAAGGAATTTTTATGAGGATTAGAATTTGGTTTGACCAAGTCAAAATCATTTTTTGCACCTTCTACTCTCTCCAACACCATTTTGAGTTCCGCATGAAGATTCCTCCACACAAAATCATGTTTTACACCCTCCCCTCTTCCCCATCTAACTAGGATTGAGTTATTTAAATTTAAAAGAAGTTTTAAGTTTAAATTGTTTAGGTTTTGAATTGGGTTTAAACACTAGTCTTATCCTAATCTAGATAGAATCTAGATAGAACTCTTATTCTATCTTAATTCTTCCCTTCTTCATGCCTATTTAAAATGTTATTTTGCTAGGGTTGTGCATGACATCTGAGAGTGGATTACCATAAGAAAAAGGGAGGAGGCTACCAAAAAAAATTGGGAGGAATTTGGTAGTGAAAAGGCTTGGACATGAAGAGTTGCTTCTTGGTGCTAAAGAGAAGAGAGAAAGAGAGGAAGAAAGAAAAATAAGAAAAAATTGTTTTTGGATTTCTTTTTCTTCCATGACATGTTCCTTCTCATCCTCCATCTCTCATCTTCTTTGAGGGCTCGAGAAAATTTGAAGAAGGTTTTAAGATCAGCTATCCACAGCCTTCATATGGAGCTAGCACTCTAGGGAAGGTGATCCCTTAGGACTTCGTGTGAACATTTTATAGAAGTCAGACATTCTGTGTGGCTACGAGGAAATGTCCAAACCATCTACCATGCACCATTATCAATGGTGTTTATCAATCTATGATGAGATATGGGATCCAATCTTGTATATATTTGTAGATTAGATCTATAGCATGTTTCGATTAGATCGATGCATGCTGATTTTATTTCAGCATCTATATTCTTTTCATAACTTATCTTGATCTTGTAGGGTAGGTTTTCTAAAATTATTCTAATAAATGATTTAGTGATGAAAATTATTTTTATCTAATATACTTCTGTTGGTTTTTTTTAAAAAAAACATGCATGAAACCTTGCCCTAGTTTTCAAATAGTGGTATCACAGCTCTAGGTTCTTGACATGATTTGATTAGATGTAGATCTGAATATTGATTTAAGTAATTATTTCAAATTGGATTGATCACCATGGATATCTAGTCATAGGAGAGAAGTAGGGTTTTAAGGCCCTCTCCTTCTATTTAATGAGGTCTCCTATGGCATGTAAGGGTGTCGCTTGTGGTTATATCCATGAACAAATAAGGTGAAAGGATAATTTTATTGAAATTATTTCAATAATTTAGATCTGATTTCTAGTAGTTTAATCTTGATTATTTTTCTACTATTAATATGAAATTAAGTTATTTATATCAAATTTTATGTTTAGAACATAAATTATAAATTTAATTTTAGTAATTGCACTAAAGTGTGTAGTCTAGATCTAAAATTTTTTAATTTATACATAATACATATAAAAATATTTAGATCTAACTTTAGTAAAATAAATCATGATTAATTACTAAAAATAAGCATTGATTAAATCTAGAATTATGAATTAAAGTCCAAAAATCAATTCATAAAACTTGGATTTTTGGATTAGCTTGAATTAGATTAAATTATCAGGTTGGACCTAGGGTTAGAATTTGATTAATATGTACCTTATAGAAGTTGATTTAAACTAACCAAAAGTTGATTAGGATTAGGTTAAAGAGTCTCTAGATCAATTCTATAGTGATAGGTTGATCAAGTCTGTATTATTAAATGAACCTATTTCTGGCTCAGAGGTCAGACTCAAGTTCCTAGGTTAGTTTAATCAAAATCAATAAACCAATTGGTGACTAAGGTAAGTTTGGCATTTGATCGTGGTCATTATTGGGGCTACCTCTTACCTGGCCAATTATGTTGGTGTCTAAGTAAAGAAGTTAATGATGGAACCCTCCTATCGATCTCACTTATCTAGCCAATTTGGTTAATTAAATTTTGATTAGATAGCTCATCGATTCGAGCAAACCCATGCCAGTAAGGAAGATCAATTTTATTGATTAAGATACCTTGGACTAATGTGATTCGACCCTTGTCACTTGATGAATTGTTGATTGGTCCATGCCTTCTTCTCTTTTCCCTATTTGACTAATTAAATTCTTTAAAATTATTAGGTCGCTTATGTAATAAAATTATTGAGTTAATTGAGTCATAGCCTCTCATTAAGAGAGTGGTAATGAGTCCAATAATTATGATGATCATTGATGGTTCAAAGACCTAGTGCTCATCTAGCTATTGGAATTATTATTCATATTAGATAACTTAGTCACTTCTTTCTAAACAATGGTCAAGTTGGCCGACCAAAGTCGAGCTTGGATATTGTTAGCTACAAACACTCAGTCCTATCATGTTAATTGTTGGACCTAATCAGGACTTTCAGCGGTAGCTCAAAGGCTTACTGATTAGCTCTTTAGGCAAAATTATTACCAAAATTTTTATATAGAAATAATTTGTTAAGAACCAACCTTTGGATGCATATGGATGAGTTGGCCAACCTTTGGATGCACAAAGTTGGGGCACATGTGCAATCCATTAGATTTTGGTACCCGCTAAGGCATTGGTGCAATTCCTTAAATTGGAGGTAGAGGCTACCAATTTAATTAAAATCATGGGAGAACTATTAAACTAAAGTCTATGTTTTTGGGATTAAATGATTCATATACTAATTAGGTCTTGTTCTCTTTTTAGATTAATATAGCTACCACTTTGTCACTCTGTTCATTATTAAACAATAAAAAACTAACGGATCCAATTTCAATAGTTGGTATTGAAAGTTGAAAATAATTCTAGAGCATGAACATATCTTATACGTATTGACAGATCTGGCACTTGAGGAGCCTATTCAAAACATTCATGGTGTAGCCTGAGATACTTACCAGAAGTGGCTTAGTGACCGAACCATGGTCCGTTGCATTATGCAGGCATTCATGAATAATGAGCTAAATTATAAATTTGAGAATGCTTAGCTCAAGGATATACTTTAAGTGTTGAAAGAATCCTTTGGCACTCCTGATGATGTTCAAAGGTACAAAATATCTTGTATCATTTTCAACACTAGGATGAAGGAAGGGGCATCGGTTATTGATCATGTATTGTACATGATCGAACTAAATGAGTGCTTAAGCAAACTTGATTTTTCTTGCATGAATAACTGGAAAAGGATGCGATCTCAATTCTTTATCGAAGTCCCATATTGATTTTTTTGATCATTACAGAATGACTAGGCATGTAGTTAACTACCATGGTCTATTGGGATTACTGCAGACCTATGAGAAAGATCATCAGCTTCATAAGGGATTGGTAAATATAGCATAAGGTTATATAGGGCATCATCTCTTTAATAAAGAAAAGAAGAAAAATAAGAAAAAAGTGCAAAGTGCTCCGGTGACTAAGCCAAGTCAGACCAAGAAGTTCAAGGCTGACCAAACTCAAGCTAAATACTTCTACTGTAAGAAGTAGTGACACTAAAAGAAGAATTGTCCTCTTTACATTACTTTGCTAGACCCAAATAGGCCAAGGAAGAAGAAGAACTAGCAAGGGATTGCTGGATAAGGTACTTATATGATAATACCTTATGATTTTTCTATTTGTGATACTACTACCTGAGTATTAAATTTTGGAAGTCTATTAATATTTGTAATTCATTGCAGGGACTTTAGGTCAGTAGAAGATTCAAAGATGGTGAGAAATTCCTGAATGCTAGAGATAGAAGATCTGTTCCAATTCTAGTTTTAGGAATAGTCAAGGTTATTTTTGATACTAGTATTATTGTTTTAGGTGAATGTCACTATTATCCTAGATTTTTAATGAATGTGATCTCTATAGGCTTTTTGACCAAAAATGGTCACCATTTATCAATAAAAAATAGTTATTATGATATCATTATAAATGGTGTTGCTGTAATATGTGGATAATTGAAAAATGACATTTATATATTATCACAACTTGTACATGTAAAGTACACATCCAACAATACCCTAGGATAGAAAATGTGTCTGATGTCTTCCTTTCATATTATAGGCTGGGTCATATCAACAAGGATAGGATAAATAGGTTATCTAAAGAGGAATCCTTGAGGTTAATGATTTTGAATTATTATCGACCTACATGATAATTATATTATATACATATATAAAAGCATTAATTTAATAATTAAACTATCTTTATTTATATTAAATTAATATTTTTATATATCATTTATAGGAAAGAAGATCATCATTGTGAAGAGCTTGATTTTTGGAGTCCAATAGCATAAACAACACTCAAACCAGAGTTGGAACGAGCCTGAAATTGAACTTTGAAGTTATGCATGGATTTTAAAGTACTTGGTCCACCATGGATTGGCCGCCTGGTCTACAGTGTCTGGGTGGTCCACGGGATGCCATTGCTAGTGGCCCATAGCTTTAAAGCATGATCGTGGAGGTATTTTCACTACCCTATCGCTCGAGCCATCGTCCCGCCATCGGAAGCTTCCCCTCGCCGCTGGGAGCCTTCTCTTATCAAAAAAACTATGGGAAAAGCTTTCATTCTTGAGCCGGCCACCATCTTCGTTGATTCCTCTTCCTTGTTATCCCGAGACACCATCCCATGGCTGCCATCTCCCCAAGCTTGCCACCTCTCTTCTCTTAGCTCAATCCATCGATCGAAGCCACCATCGTCGGTCATCTTCCTCTCCATCATAATTGCCGACCGCTCACCACCATCACCATGCTCTGCCACCAAGAAAGCTGCTGGCCACCACCATGTCACCACTCTTCCTCCCCTCTACCCAGTGTGCTGCTCTTCATCAACAGCCACTATCCAACATTTTGTTTTACTGTCCACCACCAGCTGGAGAAGTCTCCATCATCAACTGCTGCTCCTCACTATCGTGCCACCGCCCATCTCCTTGTCCAAGCTGGCTGTTGTTCTTCCCTGTCCTAGGACCCTGAGCCTTCATTCATCGCTGCGAGCCATGACCTCATAATCTGATGGCTGATGAGTCCGATGTAGAGGAGCCCCAGGCATGTCCCAAGTGTGATCCATAGCCACTAACACTAGCAAATCTTAGCCATCCAAAGCAGCCAATCTAACAGGTGAAGGAGACTCCAACCTATTACAGCCTACTGAAATATGATCCACCATGATTTTAAAACCATTCGATGGCCATGAGTGAAGGAGTCTATCTTGTCCTCTCTATTTAAAGGTGTTATACCTGTTATACCCAACCGGCTCACCTTCGAACCGGACCGGCACTCTCCATTGGAGGCCGACGGATGCACTCCCACTGAGGTCCGACGGATGCCCTCTTGCTGAGGTCTGATCGGTCCACCAAAGTTGAGGTTCGAATGCCCCACTTTTGCTGAGGTCCAACTGACCCACTCTTGCTGAGGTCTGACCGGCCCACTAAAGTCGAGGTCCGAATGACCCACTTTTGCTAAGGGCCGACTGACCCACTCTTGCTGAGGGCTGGCCGACCCACTCTTGCTGAGGTCCGACCGACCCACTCTTGAAGGGCCACTCCGAAGATGGTCAGGGGGACTCTAGAAGCCTTTTCCAGTTGGTACTAGAATTTTGTTACAACAAAATCCTGACACATCAGCACCACAATGCCACTAGTCCCACGATGCCGCCCTATCTTGGTGCCATGTGGCTACTATTCGGATCTTCTAGGGGCAGATTGGTCATTTCTTTCCTAGCCCTTAACAGATTCTGGTAAGGTTCCATACCTATATAAGGTAAAGCGGGAGACTCAGGGCGGTAAGGACTCTTTTCCTGCTCCACAAGCTTATCTCCATTGATTCCTCCATTTTGTTGCCCTTAAGCTCCTGCTAACTTAAGCATCGGAGTGTTCCCCGCTAGAACACTGCTGGCCCTTGAAGACTTTTTTGCAAGAACCGGGAGAGGAGCGCTCCAGCCAAGCTATCTGAGCCCGGTCCGGGAGAAGTTGCAGCAACAGATTGGTGCTAGAGGAAGGGCCACTATTTTTCCTTCTCTAAAAGGAGGAGTCCACCCACTAAGTAGAGCATGGCGAAGGGAAGAGCCCAGAAGACCTCCACCAAGAGAGGTCACTCCCCATCCAGGTCGAAAGGACCTCTCAGGGAGAACAATGTCACAAAGCCTACCATCACTCTAGGACATCAGCAGTTCTAGACTCTCCTAAATCGCATCGACACCCTCGCTACCACGGTTCAGAACCTCCAAGATGTAGCTAACGACCGACAGCAGCTGCCTACATCGTCTCACACCAACCACCAACCTGCCACTGGGGGAAGTTGACAGCAAGGAGTCCCCTAGCCCCATTCCCACCTTGCTCCGGAGCACCGAAGGTCTCAGAGGGATCATGCTGATGGGAAGAGAATGAGGTCTGCCTCACCTTCCTTTGCTAACTCAGTTCTTGATGGTGATCAGCACTATAGCGAGGTCTCGAGAGACTACACCAGCAAGCTCCAGTGCATGGAGGAGCAGATCGTTGTGCTGGTTGATCGGTAAAAGGTCAACGGGGTGCTGGCATATGACTCCCGTCTTCCTTTCTTTGCCAAAATTATGGAGGAACCTATCCCCCGTCACTTCAAGATTCCATAGGTGGACCCCTACGATGGCACCACCGACCCGCTAGACCATCTGGGCACCTACAAGGCCCACATAATGGTATAGAGCACCTCTAACGCCCTCCACTACATCACCTTCCCTGCGACCCTCAAGAAGGCGGCACGGATGTGGTTTTCCACCATCCGACCAAGTACAATTCACTCCTTCCCTCAGCTTGAAAAACTATTTCTCTCCCATTTAAGGACCTGTAGTCGGACACCGAGGAACACCGACTGCCTCTTGCTCGTGCTGTAAAAGGAGGGAGAGATCCTCTGGGACTACATGGCCCGATTCAACTCAGTGGCCATGGAAATCCCGGATCTCAATGAAGACATAGCTATGTCAGCCTTCAAGAGAGGGCTGCGCTCGTCCAGGCTCACATTCTCCCTGGATAAGAAGTTCCTGACAAGCTACTCTGAGCTGTTGGCCCGGGCATAGAAGTATGTCGTGGCAGAAGAACAAGCGACGAGCCGGTGCCAGGCTGAAGGGAGGTCAGCTCCCAAGAAGCAGAGCAACAAGGCTCTCGAAGTCCAACCTCCCAGTGATGGCAATAATCCGACCCAATGCTGCAGCCCAAAGCCGAAGGAATTCCCCAGGAGGTTCAAATCTTATGCGCCCCTCTCCCTTCCGAGAAAAAAAATTCTCATGGAAATTGAGAACGAGACCTTCCTGTAAAGGCCTCGTCCGATGAGGGGCCCCTCTGCATCCAAAAACAAAGATAAGTACCGACAGTTCCATCAAGACCATGGACATAACACTGAAGACTGCCTCCAGCTGAAGGATGCAATCGAAGACCTCATCAGAAGGGGGTACCTGCACAAGTATGTCTGACCCCAAAGGAATCGGGCCGAAGCTTCAGCTGCCAGAGACCCTCTAGAGGAGACAGAGCTTCCCTACCAGCATCCGACCGACAGGAATGTTGGCATGCTGCACCGTCGGTCCGACTAGAGATATGAAGAAGACTAGAACATTTTGAAGAGGTCTAGGGGTTCTAATGTAATTAGCTTCTCCGACGAGGACCTCCTAGAATCCCATATTTTCAGGAATGATCCTGTAGTTGTGTCGACAATAATTGCCAATTATGATGTAAAAAGGATCCTTATTGATAATGGAAGCTCCATGGAAGTGTTGTTATATGATGCCTTTGTCAGAATGAACTTGTCCAGATCAAGGCTGCAAGAATCCCCTATACCATTGACAGGCTTCAGAGGAAACTATGTTGGAGTCGAGGGAGAGATAACTCTGCCTATAATAATCAAGACAGAGCCTTTTTAGAAGACTCTCGTCATCAACTTTGTGGTCGTACATATAACCTCGGCTTACAATGCCATATTGGGCTGATCGGCCCTTAATAAATTCTGGGTCATCGTCTCTACCTACCACCTGCTGGCAAAATTTTTGACTCGAAATGGGGTTGGAGTTATGAGTGGAGACCGTAGGATGGCTAGACAATGCTTAACTATTCAAGACAGGTAGTCAAAAGATCATTCCACTTTGGAGCAGCTTGACCCCAAGGCCGAAGCCGATGGCCGTGGCCAACCAGTCGAAAGGATTTTGTTCATCCCCCTCCGGGAGGATGATCCCACCAGGGTCCTCCAAATTGGAAGCACTCTCAGTGAAGAGGTCAAGTTAGAGCTGATCAGCTTTCTACGGGACAATGCCGATGTCGTTGCTTGGTCGGTGTCGGACATGCTAGGCATCCCGTCGGAGGTCATAACTCATTAGCTTAAAGTGGATCCAACTTACAAGCCTGTCAGACAGAAGAAGAGGAGCTTCGCTCCTGAAAGACAGAGGGCAATTGACGAGGAGGTCAAGAAGCTCTCTGATGCTGGCTTCATCAAAGAGGCCCACTACCCCGACTGGCTGGCGAATGTTGTAATGGTAAGGAAAGCCAATGAAAAATGGAGAATATGCACGGACTACACCGACCTCAACTAGGCTTGTCCGAAGGATAGCTTTTCCTTGCCAAAGATTGACCAACTGGTGGATGCCAAGGCTGGTCACCAGCTTTTGAGCTTCATGGATGCCTTCTCTTGCTACAACCAAATCAGGATGCACCCAGAGGATGAAGAGAAGATAGCCTTTATCCCCGATAAGGGACTGTATTGCTACAAGATGATGCCCTTTGGTCTGAAGAATGTCGGTGCCACTTTTCAAAGGCTGATCAACCGGGTCTTCGAAGGGCAACTTGGAAGAAATATGGAGGTGTATGTTGATGATATGATTATCAAGAGCCTCCACAAAGCCGACCACATCAAAGACTTACAGGAATCCTTTGATGCCTTTAGACATCATCGGATGAAGCTAAATTTGGCCAAGTGCACCTTTGGGGTGACTTTCGGAAGGTTCCTTGGTTTTCTGGTCACATAAAGTGGAATTGAAGTCAACCCTGATAAAATCAAAGCTGTTATTGACATGGGGCATCTGACCAACAAGAAGCAAGTGTAAGAACTTACAGGCCGAATAGCCTCTCTCAATCGCTTCAGTCAGTTGAGAAGTCCCTACCTTTCTTCAAGACTCTGCGGTGGTCGGACCGCTTCCATTGGATCGACGAGTGTCGGTCGGCCTTCGAGGCATTGAAGGCTTATCTGAAGAACCCTTCATTGTTGGCTAAGCCAATAAAGGGAAAGCCCTTATACTTGTACTTGTCGGCGTCGGACGAGGCAGTAAGCTCCATCCTTGTTCGGGTGGGAGAAAGCAATCAACAAAGGCCTGTCTATTATATCAGCAAAGTTCTCCACGACATCAAAACGAGATACCCCAAGATGTAGAAACTTGTGTATTCCTTGGTCATAGCAGCCAAGTGTTTGCGGTCCTACTTCCAGGCGCATCCAATTGTCGTCCTGTTTGATCAACCTCTCAAGGCGATCCTCAGGAGCCTAGACACTTCCGGTCGGCTTACCAAGTGGGCCATCAGGCTTGATGAATTTGACATCTTTTTTCGACCTCAGTCAGCCATGAAGGCTCAAGTAATTGTTGACTTCATTACAGAATGTACCTAGAAACAGGAAGTACCATCACAAGCGGCCGGCGCACATAAAGATGACACCGTTGAAGAAGTAGAGCTTGCCTGGACTCTCCACATGGATAGAGCATCTAACCTTGTAGGCTATGGAGTGGGCCTAATCTTAGCTAACCCCGACAAGCAGAGCTTAGAGTACGCTTTACACTTTGCATTTCAGATGTCAAACAACCAAGCGGAATACGAAGCCCTCCTTGCAGGATAGAGAATAGCCAACGAGTTGTGCATCAGTCGAATCAGGGCCTTCTCCGACTCCTAGCTGGTGGTGAACCAGGTGAAGGGTGAATTCGAGGTAATAGATCCAACCCTGGCCAAGTACTTGAGCAAGGTACAAAGCCTCGTGTCTCAGCTTAAATTTTTTGAAATTCTCCATATACCTCGATTGTAGAACTTCCGAGCGGATGCTTTGTCATGATTGGCTATGACCGTTACCAACACCTCCGACTGGACCTTTGTGGAGTATCTGCAGCACCCAAGTATTGCTGAAGAGCGATAGAAGTCTACCAAATGGAACAAGAAGCCTCTTTAATGGACCCTATTCTTGCATTCCTTGTCAAAGGGACACTACCGAAAGATACGACCGAAGCCAAGCGTGTGTGTTGGACGGCATCAAAGTACATCGTCCTCGATTGCACTCTTTACAAACGTTCGTTCTCATGCCATTGCTAAAGTGCTTGGGGCCGACTGACATCAACTACGCACTTAGAGAAGTGAACGAAAGCATCTGCGGCGACCCCCTAGGAGGAAGATCCTTGGCTTACAAAATCATCTGACAGGGATATTACTAGCCGACCATCCAGAGGGATGCGTCAGACTTTGTCAGAAAGTGTGACACATGTCAAAGATATTCCAACATTCAAAGGAGGCCGGCTAGTCAGCTGATTCCACTCACCACACCCTGGCCGTTCGTGCAATGGGGGATGGACATCTTGGGGCCGTTCCCCCCAACATCTGGCCAACGGAAATTTCTGATTGTGGCCATTGATTACTTCACCAAATAGGTGGAGGCTGAGTTGCTAGCACAAATTACAAAAGCTAAAGTGGAGAATTTTGTTCAGAACTGCATCATCTTCTGGTTTGGCATACCGCAGATGATTATCACCGACAATGGAAGGCAGTTCGACAATCCCATCTGTCGACAATATCGCATTTCCCATGGCTAACATCAGTCGATCATCCTCAGTCCAACGGAGAAGCCGAAATCACCAATCGAATGATCCTGCACAGATTGAAGACCCGACTGAATGACAACAAGGGACTTTGGGCATAAGAGCTTCACTCAGAGCTCTGGGCCTATTGGACAACCTCCCGAATGGCGACTGGGGAGACTCCATTCAACCTGACCTATGAAAGTGAAGTAGTCATTCCTGTAGAAGTTTTCGTACAATCCCTGCAGATTGATCATTTCACCGAACTGACCAACTCAGAGCAAAGGAGGGCTAACTTAGACCTGCTTGAAGAAACCAGGCACCAAGCGGGCTTGAAGATGGCAACGTATCGTCAGAAGATGGCAAAATACTACAACTCTTGAGTCAGGGCTCGAACCTTCTGGGTCGAAGATTTGGTTTTGCAGAGGACAGAAATCTCAAAACTGACCGAGCAAGGGAAACTCTCCCATAATTGGGAAGGCCCTTATCGAGTCATTGAAGTAATTCGAGCCAGAACTTACCGACTCGAGCATTTGGATGGATGACAAGTGGCACGTCTGTGGAATGTAGACAACCTTCACAAATACTATCAATAAAGGACACCACTTCTTCTATGAAGCACTTCCTGAAAGGGATATGCCCTACAAGTCAATCTATGTTGTATCTCCCAAACCATTGTAATTGACAATATTCTAATAAAGGCATTATTTTTATCATACGCTGTGTTTATTATAATATGATGAACCCCATAGATTAGGGCTATGATTTTAGGGTTATGATGAGATCATACCAGTGAGACCTAAAGTCTTAAAATCTTAATCTAAAATATTCCTAGTCAAAGGAACCTTGAGTAGGGGATCAGGGTTTTTCCGGTAAGATTGGCACATCCTATGTATACTGAATAGGGTGACTGCTCTCACAGTCACTTGTGTATGACACTAATACTAGGATGTGGGTGCTCATTAGAGAATGAGTTCACTGATATGATCCAACTTGAGAGCATCTAATGGAGTCTTAGCTACATGTCAATAGAAGGTTCTCATAGTGGGAGTGGTACAAGTAATCCTTTGACCTGAGACTGCCATAAGTACCTTATGTACATGAACCCATGCTTTGGTTCAATCCTAATCATGACACTGAGTCATGCACAGGATTGATACTGGGAATGGTGAATTGGATATGAAGGTAACGAGTAGGTCAACAAGGAATTGATCACTCTTAGTAAGAGGAGATTGCATCCAGCTAGTTATCAATCGGATGATGATTCAGGGAATCTTTGATCAAAGTAAAGATATTTGAGATGATTTCTAATATCAAGATAATTGAATCATCAATATAAGATTGAGCTAGAAATAAATATAATATTGGAGTTGACATATATCCATATCCATAATTATATTCTGGGTGCAGGCTGATCGAAGGATTTAATTGTACAGTAACTTTCTACTGAAGGGTAGTTTTGGTATTTCACCAGAATTTTCATATCTTCTGGGTAGACATGGCACGTTGCTAGACGTCAATCATGTCTTGTGGGTTGATTAAATTGAATGATCACTTATTAGGAAGAGTCCTAATTGATCATAATCGGGTAAGCCTGGTTTGACCTAAATCAATTAGAAAGAGTTCTAATCAAATTAGGTCAACTTGTATTCGAACCCACTACTGGCTAGATGTGGAACCCAATGGATCACACACTTAAGAGAATTGATCAAGGATTTAATTTTGTAATTAAATCATTTTTGCATGATGACACTCTAGCAGGTGTTGCAAATCCTAGCTTCTATTCGAATTAGATTCTAATTAGGGTTTCGGATTGGTTCAATTTGGGTTCTAATTGGATCTAATTAGATCCTAATTGAAGTTATAGGGATTATGGCTAACCCTATTGGCTAACCATGTATCTAGGCTAGCCCCCCACCCGCCCCTTAGCATTTTCACGCCAAAATGCCAAGAGTCCATGCGTTAATGGACTCTTGGCGCGCCATTTGGAAGAGTCCATGGCGCATGGACTCTTGGTGCGCTCCATAAAAAACTCCGGTGTTTTTATATGGGGTGGCTTTTCTTATCTCCTTTATCACCTCAAATGTCCCCCCTTGGATTGGAATCCAAGGGTTGATGTTTTTTTTGAGAAAGGCAGAAAGCATTCGTTGCTTCCCGGTTGCGCGAAATAACATCTCCTCGGAGATTAAAAGTCACGACTCCTTTCTTTTAAAAACATTATGACTTTTCATTTAAGAAAAGCCGTGGGATTTATCCGGAAGGCCGTGAGAAGGAAGGATGGGGCGTGAGAAAATAAGAAAGGGCGTGAGAAGTTTTTCACGAAGAGTTGTTTGGGCACCTCTCTAAGATCTATTTAAGGGGTCAAGAAAATCAGAACTCTGTAATTTTTTTTTTCTTCTGCCTCTCCTAAAGACTCTTTCTCTCTTTTCTTGTTCTTGCACTATTTCCTTTACAGAGTACACCTCTGTCGAAACTCTGCTACTGAACAAGAACAAGAGCGAAAGTCTCCGACGGTAAAGGAAAGGAGTTCTGATTTTATTCTTTCTTTCTTACATTAAGACATTCTTGTCTTAGTTTCTCCTCCAATTTAAGACAAGCCTAAATCCCCTTAGGACAAAGTCTTATCTTCAAGACAAGAGTGTCTTAGAGGGTCAAGGTCTTAGTGGAAGGAGGAGAAGAGATAAAAGAAAGGAAGGCAACCTCTTGTGTGGAAGAATTCCAGCCATAATCCGAAGAATTGAGTTCTAGGAAGAAGAACTCAATAGGAGGAACCATTGGACAAGAAGATAGTGTTCTTGATCATTGCTCTGTGTGGATCACCATCGGAGGGTGGACACTTGGATGCCTGGTGAATTCAAATAGCCCGTTGATCTTCAAATTTTAAGTCTTCGTAAATTGGAATTAGCGATTACAGGTTGGTATTCTAATTCAATTTGCATAGAAATGTTTGTCTTCATATATTATAGTCTATTAAGGAGTTCCTGTTTTAGGGTTTTTGTGCATATTAATTTCAATTTTTGAAATTACCCTTTCGCTGCGTTGCACCGGAACCCAACATTGGTATCAGAGCCACCTTAATTAGGACTATAATTTATGATAGTTTCTATGTCACATCTTAGGGTTTTTAAATCCTAATATTTTACTACACTTAGCATATCTTTGATTGCATATATGTTTTGATGTATGCCACTAGTTAGGGTCTTTCACTCAAACCCTAATTATTATAGAGATATGTATAGTTTTGAAGTCATCATACTGAAATAAGGTTGCCCTGGCATAATGGTGGATCCATTATGTGGTAAATGGTTGTCCTAGCATGATGACACACTTAGCACATATTTGTTTATTTATAAGAGTGATATGTTGATTGTGATACATTCTATAAGGATGTGCTGGCAATTTATAAATCCCTCCTCTTAAAAATTATATTAAGTCTTAGTATATTTAACTAATAAGCATCACTAGTCATGATGTACAATTGATCATTCTGTGTCTAGAAAGGTGGTTCTGTGAAGGTAAAGAGAATTATGATTTTTAATTAGTTCCGTTGACTGACCTGGCCAATTTTTATTGGTGTCTAGGAAAGCAACGAGGGGACTCCCACATCTCTTCCACTTGCCTGGCCGATTTGATTAAATTTAAATCTTGACTAAAATGCTTAGTGTTAAAAAAATACTATATATTGGCCTTCCTTCATGCTGGATCATTATTGTGTTATGAACCACATTAGGTTTGTTGTGTTATCTGCAAGACCTAATATGGTGATTGACATAATACTAGTCTAGTGCATAGATATGCTTACAGTATATTCAGTATAATGCTTTGTTGTATTATCTACAAGGGCATTATATTTGAATATTGACTGTATAGGAATGAAAGGGTCTTGACTTAACTAGAACATTATGGTTTATTGTGTTTTCTGCAAGACTAATAATGTTCTAGAGGTCGAGTTACTTCTTGAGAATTATATGGGATATAATTGGAAGAGTTTCCTACCTTTGAGCTTATAAAAGATTTGTTGTGTTTTCTGCAAGATCTTTTATAAGTTATTAGGATCTCAATCTCACTAAGGAAAACCGGTCAGGGTTCTTCTCGATTATCATAGTGAGGACTATGATTTCTGATAAAATAGTGGGAGACATAATTAAATTGAAGACCTAATTTAATTATGTAAGTCATTTCATGGTTGTTTGCTTATGTATTGTTCTTTATTAAATGTAGATAAATGACATCTTCATTATCACTGCGAAGTATCTTAGATACCAACAAACTGACTGGTCAGAACTATGTGGACTGGTTGAGAAATTTAAAGATTGTGCTGAGTTCAAAAAAACTTTCTTATATTCTTGATACCCCTAGTCTTAATCCACTAGGGGACGATGCCACACAGGAAGATATGGCCACATACAAAATGTGGCAGAATGACTCCCTTACTGTCAAGTGTATCATACTAGCCTCTATGACCAATGAGTTATAGAAACAGCATGAAAGCATGGATACTCAATCCATAATGCTCAATTTAAAAGAGCTTTATGGAGAACATAACAGAACTGCTAGATATGAAATATCTAAGCAGTTATTCCATGCTAGGATGACAGAGGGAACATCCATTCAGGATCATGTTCTGAAGGTAATTGACTTAATCACCAGATTGGGTCAATTAGGTTTTATCATGGATGGGGAGTTGAATCAGGATTTAATCCTGCAATCACTCTCGGAGTCATTTTCTCAGTTTGTCTTGAATTATCACATGAACAAACTGAACACTTCCTTGCCTGAGCTGTTAAATATGTTAAAAACAGCGGAGAGCCATGTTAAGAAAGAAAAGGCTCCACTTCTTGTTGTTGATAAGACCAATAAGAAGAAATCAGGCAAAAAGGGTTTTAATAGGAGGCTAAACCCTAAGAGTGGCATCAATAAGAATAAGAAAGGAAAGAAGGCCTCCAAACAGTCGACCTCTTTCTTTTGTGGCAAAGTGGGACATTGAAAAAGGAATTACAAGGCTTCCTTGCAACTGTGAAGCCTGGTGCATCAGATGCGCCAAAAGGTATGTATGAGATACATGCTATATTGACATTAAATTCATCTATATTAAATACTTGGGTATTGGATACCGCTTGTGGTTACCATATATGCAAATCTTTGCAGGACCTCCACAAGCTTAAAGTATTGAAGGAAGGTGACTTCAATCTCTACGGTGCTAGTGGTGATATCATCCAAGCAGAAGCTGTAGGGACCTATATTCTGAAGTTGCCTTCAGGGAAGATCTTGGAGTTAGAAAATTGTTATTATATACCTATGATTATTAGGAACATTATATCTATTCCCTTGTTATTAAAACAAGGATATGTAATGGATGTAACGAGCACTGGTTGCTCGATAATGTTGTCTAATAAAATTATTTGTTCTGGCATATTTAGCAATGGGCTCTTAACTCTTTCTTCCAATGAGAGTGTTTTTCATGTCAATAATAAAAGAAAAAGGGAAGACTTTAATGATACTTTACTTTGGCATCATCGACTTGGTCATGTTAATGAGTCTAGGATAAGCAAGTTATACAAGGAAAAATTCCTTGATCCTTATGAGTATGAATCATTAGGAACTTGCGAATCATGTCTCATGGGTAAGATGACCAAAGACTCCATTTACTGGACATGGAGAAAGGTCAACTGAGTTATTAGGACTTATACATACTGATGTATGTGGTCCAATGACAACTCAGGCCAGAGGTGGATACTCATAGTTTATCACTTTTACAGATGATTTATCTAGGTTCGGATATGTGTATCTTATGAAACATAAATCTGAAGCCTTTGATAAATTTAAGGAGTATCGAAGTATGGTCGAAAAACAAACCGGGAAAAGTATTAAAGTTCTTCGGTCTGATCGAGGAGGAGAATACTTATCCACAGAGTTTTTAGACTATCTTAAAGTTAATGGAATTCTTTCTGAATGGACCCCTCCTTATACACCACAGCTAAATGATATAGCTGAAAGGAGGAATCGTACCTTATTAGATATGGTACGATCCATGATGTGCTTCATAAATTTATCCATTTCCTTCTGGGGTCATGCCCTAGAAACTGCTGTTTACATTCTGAACAAAGTACCTTCTAAATCCATTGTTAGTACTCCATATGAAATTTGGAGTGGAAAGAAACCGTATCTTAAATATTTTAAGGTATAGGGATGTCCAGCTTATGTTAAAAGAAATTTTGGACATAAGTTAGAACCTAGAGCGGATAAATATTTATTTGTAGGATATCCTAGAGAGGGTAGAGGATATCTGTTTTACTATCCAACTGAACAAAAGATCTTTGTCAGCAGACATGCCACTTTTCTAGAAAAAGAGTTTATTTTAGAAAAGGCAAATGGTAGAACTATTGAACTTGGAGAAGTACAAGAAACACAGATAGACAATTCTCAATCAATAGAACATATAGTTAGATCAAAACCAGAATACAAAACTCCTCCCCATAGGTCTGATAGAGTGTCACGGGCACCTGAGAGGTATGGGTTTATTATTGAAAATAATGAAGCCCAAGTCATTCAAAATGATGAACCTCTGACCTATATGGAAGCTATCTTGAGTACTGATTCAGATAGATGGCAAGAAGCCATGGAATCCGAGATAGACTCTATGTATGTAAACCAAGTATGGTCTTTGGTCGATGCACCAGAGGGTGTTAATCCTATTGGGTGCAAATGGGTCTATAAGAAAAAGATTGGGGCTGATGGCCAAGTTGAAACCTATAAAGCTAGATTAGTGGCAAAAGGTTTTAGACAAAAATAGGGAATTGATTATGATGAAACATTCTCACCTATTTCCATGCTCAAATCAATTCGGATTTTACTTGCTATAGCAGCATACCACGATTATGAGATCTGGCAGATGGATGTTAAGACTGCATTCCTCAATAGTTTCCTTGAGGAAGAAGTCTACATGTCATAGCCAGAAGGTTTTATTTCAAAGAATAATCCTAATCAAGTATGCAAGCTAAAGAAATCCATTTATGGATTAAAGCAAGCTTCCAGGAGTTGGAACATCCGCTTTGATGAAACTATTAAAAGGTTTGGTTTTATCAAAAATGTGGATGAACCCTGTGTTTATAAGAAGACTAGTGGGAGTGCCATAGTCTTCTTGGTTCTGTATGTAGATGACATACTCCTCATTGGGAATGATATCCCAATGTTACAATCAGTCAAGGTTTGGCTATCAAACCAGTTTTCCATGAATGATTTGGGAGAAGCATCCTATATACTAGGTATTAAGATCTATAGAGATAGATCTAAGAGGATGCTAGGTTTATCCCAATCTAGGTACATTGACTTAGTGTTGAAAAGATTCAGCATGGATGGAAGTAAAAGAGGTTATCTTCCTATGAGTCAAGGCATATATCTTTCTAAAAGGATGTCTCCTAAGACACCTGAAGAAAGAAATAGAATGAATTCTATACCTTATGCTTCGGCTATAGGGTCCATAATGTATGCCATGTTATGTACCAGGCCTGATGTGGCATATGCTTTAGGCATTGTCAGTAGGTTTCAGGCTGATCCAGGAGAGGATCATTGGAAAGCAGTTAAAAATATTCTTAAGTACCTGAGAAGGACTAAGGATATTTTTCTGGTTTATGGTGGTTCTGATCTTAAACTAGAAGCTTATTTTGATTCTAGTTTTCAATCAGACCCTGATGATAGCAAATCCATTTCGGGATATGTTTTTACCCTAAATGGTGGAGCAGTGAGGTGGAAGAGTACCAAGCAGCATACTGTAGCTGACTCAACCACAGGCATAATACATAGCTATCAGTGAAGTCGCCAAGGAAGCAGTCTGGATGAAGAAGTTCATCACGGAGTTGGGTGTTGTTCATGAGATTGAAAACCCAGTGCCACTTTACTGTGACAACACTGGAGCTGTTGCTCAAGCTAAGGAACCAAGAGCTCATCATAAGTCCAAGCACATTCTGAGACGCTTCCATCTCGTCCGAGAAATAGTAGAGAGACAAGATGTCTACATAAATAGAGTTGATACAAAGAACAATATAGCAGACCCGTTCACTAAGGCTCTACCACAGCGAGAGTTTGATCGCCACCTCGAGTGTATGGGACTAAGATTTAAAGGCGATTGGCTTTAGTGCAAGTGGGAGATTGAAAGGGATATGCCCTACAAGCCAATCTATGTTGTATCTCCCAAACCATTGTAATTGACAATATTCTAATAAAGGCATTATTTTTATCATACGCTATGTTTATTATTATATGATGAACCCCATAGATTAGGGCTATGATTTTAGGGTTATGATGAGATCATACCAGTGAGACCTAAAGTCTTAAAACCTTAATCTAAAATATTCCTAGTCAAAGGAACCTTGAGTAGGGGATCAGGGTTTTTCCGGTAAGACTAGCACATCCTATGTATATTGAATAGGGTGACTGCTCTCACAGTCACTTGTGTATGACACTAATACTAGGATGTGGGTGCTCATTAGAGAATGAGTTCACTGATATGATCCAACTTGAGAGCATCTAATGGAGTCTTAGCTACATGTCAATAGAAGGTTCTCATAGTGGGAGTGGTACAAGTAATCCTTTGACCTGAGACTGCCATAAGTACCTTATGTACATGAACCCATGCTTTGGTTCAATCCTAATCATGACACTGAGTCATGCACATGATTGATACTGGGAATGGTGAATTGGATATGAAGGTAATGAGTAGGTCAACAAGGAATCGATCACTCTTAGTAAGAGTGGTGCGGACACCAAAGGCACCAGAATAAGGCAGAGGCTTCTCAACCCTCTGTGAATTGATCAATAATTTTTGAGTCCATCTGTAATAAGGGCTTAGCCCATCTGAGTCCTTTTTTTAGTTGTTGTTTGAGTCTTTTGAGTTGTTATTTCAGTTCTGTACTAGTCAGCTTATGTTGAGCTAGTTCAGTCCAATGCTAGTCAGCTCATGTTGAGCTTATTTTATTTTTTTGAGTCCTGTCCAAGCATACTGAAGACTCAAGACTATATCATACAAGTGAAGACCAAGTCCAACTAGATTGAAGACATGGAAGTATAGCACAATTCCAACCCAGCTTGAAGATTTGAAGACCCCAGGAGGAAAATTCAGAAAACCCTGATTTCTTGTAGATGCCCTCCAGATGCCCAGATTCCCTTCCAGATGCCAAAGTATATTTATAGATAAGGTCATCCATGATTCCAGAGGTCCATCTGCATCCTAGCCTAAAGAAATCAAGCCCAGGTGCCAAGCCCAAGCCCTTAAGAGGCAAGATACCAGGGAATATTCCTGCTACCTGGCTACCAGGCCACCCCAGCTTCCAGAGGCCCAAACCCATGCACCCAAGCTCCTTTGGGCCGGCCTTTTGCTGCTCCTAGAAGCCCAACACGCCCCCCTAGGCATCCTTGGAGTCTTGACCAAGTCAAGAAAATTTTTAGGCATTTTTCTACCTAATATTTCCTTATTTTCTAGCTAGGGTTTGAGAGGGAAAAGGATTCTTATGTAAAGACTTATATACCCTTACTTGGAGCCCAAGGTTAAGGGTCTATTTAAGGGACCCTAGCCTCTTGTATGAAGGAGAATTTTTGATGAATGAAAACCTTGAGTTCTTCTATTGAGTGGTGTGATACCCTGCTGTGTGCATAAAGGGGTTTGTGAGAGTTCTTCTTCCCGATGTTTGTAATCATCTTCCTGCTGCCAACAAACCCTCCAGATCCCTGGATGCCCACTCCAAAAGAAGCCTTCCCTTGCTGTTTTTACTTTATTTTCTTGTTCCATTGTGAGCTTTCTAACCCGTGACAGGTCGTTTGCAGGTCCCTGAGTTCCTACGAATCCAACGACTCCAGCCAAGCCTCAATCGGATCACCGAGCAGAAAGCCGGGTATCCGCGGGTCTTTGGCTCGGTTTTCCAGGCCGCATCCATCGAGGAACGAGAGACCCCTTCGCTGCGATCTTCACAGACGTTGTTAGGTACACCCCTCTACCCCCAGTAGTTTTATTGTAGGAGAACTTGCCCTAACCGAGGCTTCTCAGCCCCGGCGGTCCTTCTTTGCTACTTTTCTAGGTCCTAATCTGCATGCCGATCTTCAAAAATTCATACAAAATTCCCTACAAATAATTTTGATCTGAAATTTAGAAATTAATTACCTAACTCAACATGTAAAACATACAAAAAAATGGCATGCATATTAGTTCCCCATCAAAGAGGAGATTGCATCCAGCTAGTTATCAATCGGATGATGATTCAGGGAATCTTTGATCAAAGTAAAGATATTAGAGATGATTTCTAATATCAAGATAATTGAATCATCAATATAAGATTGAGCTAGAAATGAATATAATATTGGAGTTGACATATATCCATATCCATAATTATATTCTGGGTGCAGGCTGATCGAAGGATTTAATTGTACGGTAACTTTCTACTGAAGGGTAGTTTTGGTATTTCACCAGAATTTTTATATATTCCGGGTAGACATGACACGTTGCTAGACGTCAATCTTGTCTTGTGAGTTGATTAAATTGAATGATCACTTATTAGGAAGAGTCCTAATTGATCATAATCGGGTAAGCCCGGTTTGACCTAAATCGATTAGAAAGAGTTCTAATCAAATTAGGTCAACTTGTATTCGAACCCACTACTGGCTAGATGTGGAACCCAATGGGTCACACACTTAAGAGAATTGATCAAGGGTTTAATTTTGTAATTAAATCATTTTTGCATGATGACACTCTAGCAGGTGTTGCAAATCCTAGCTTTTATTCGAATTAGATTCGAATTAGGGTTCCGGATTGGTTTAATTTGGGTTCTAATTGGATCTAATTAGACCCTAATTGAGGTTATAGGGATTATGGCTAACCCTATTGGCTAACCATATATCTAGGCTAGCCCCCCACTCGCCCCTTAGCATTTTCACGCCAAAATGCCAAGAGTCCATGCACTAATGGACTCTTGGCGCGCCATTTGGAAGAGTCCATGGTGCATGGACTCTTGGTGCACTCCATAAAAAACTCCGGTGTTTTTATATGGGGTGGCTTTTCCTATCTCTTTAGTGCCTCAAATGTCCCCCCTTGGATTGGAATCCAAGGGTTGATGTTTTTTTTGAGAAAGGCAGAAAGCATTCGTTGCTTCCCGGTTGCGCGAAATAACATCTCCTCGGAGATTAAAAGTCGCGACTCCTTTCTTTTAAAAACATCGTGACTTTTCATTTAAGAAAAGCCATGGGATTTATTCAGAAGGCCGTGAGAAGGAAGGATGGGGCGTGAGAAAATAAGAAAGGGCATGAGAAGTTTTTCACGAAGAGTTGTGTGGGCGCCTCTCTGAGATTTATTTAAGGGGTCAGGAAAATCAGAACTCTGTAATTTTTTTTTTCTTCTGCCTCTCTTAAAGGCTCTTTCTCTCTTTTCTTGTTCTTGCACTGTTTCTTTTACAGAGTACACCTCTGTCGATACTCTGCTACTGAACAAGAACAAGAGCGAAAGTCTCCGACGGTATAGGAAAGAAGGAGTTCTTATTTTATTCTTTCTTTCTTACATTAAGATATTCTTGTCTTAGTTTCTCCTCCAATTTAAGACAAGCCTAAATCTCCTTAGGACAAAGTCTTATCTTTAAGACAATAGTGTCTTAGAGAGTCAAGGTCTTAGTGGAAGGAGGAGAAGAGATAAAAGAAAGGAAGGCAACCTCTTGTGTGGAAGAATTCCAGCCATAATCTGAAGAATTGAGTTCTAGGAAGAAGAACTCAATAGGAGGAACCATTGGACAAGAAGATAGTGTTCTTGATCATTGCTTTGTGTGGATCACCATTGGAGGGCGGACACTTGGATGCCTGGTGAATTCAAATAGCCCATTGATCTTCAAGTTTTAAGTCTTCGTAAATTGGAATTAGCGATTACAGGTTGGTATTCTAATTCAATTTGCATAGAAATGTTTGTCTTCATATATTCTAGTCTATTAAGGAGTTCCTGTTTTAGGGTTTTTGTGCATATTAATTTCAATTTTTGAAATTACCCTTCCGCTGCGTTGCATCGGAACCCAACACTTCCGAAAGTCCAACTTCGGTCAACAGAGGCTCTAGGGTAGCCCACTTCCGAAAGTCCGACTCTCGTCAGCAGAGACTCTAAGGCAGCCCAATTTCGAAAGTCTGACTTCGGTCGGTAGAGGCTGTAGGGCAGCCCACTTCCAAAAGTCTGACTCCGGTCGGTAGAGGCTCTAGGGCAACCCACCTCTGAAAGTCCGACTCCAATTGGTAGAGGCTCTAGGGCAAACCACTTCCGAAAGTCCGACTCCAGTTAGTAGAGGCTCTAGGGAAGCCCACTTCCGAAAGTCCGACTCTGGTCGGCAGAGGCTTTAGGGCAGCCCACTTCCAAAAGTCTGACTCTAGTCGGCAGAGGCTCTAAGGCAGCCCACTTCCGAAGGTCTGACTCTGATCAGCAGAGGCTTTAAAATAGCCCACTCGAAAATCTGACCCCGTTCAGAAAATGTAACTTGGAGTTCCTAAGTATTGGGAATACTACCTTATAAGTGGCCGAACTCAAGGTTTCTTCAGAAAACTTTTGAGGAAAAAAGGGGAGTTCAGATTAGAGCCGACCCTTCCACACTTATAAATTTTTCTAAAGGTTTGGGTTCGGACTGGACAACTGTTCAACATCTATTTTTGAGAACCTGTGGTTCAATTAAGCCGACTGTCAACACTTAGAAGTATTTTTGGAAGAAAAAAGTTTTGGTCAATCTGACCGACCCAGCATTCACAGAGACATACATAAAAGATGTATCAAAAAGAAATATTTCTATGTCATAGCAAAAAGTTTCTTACAAGAGGTAGGTCAGACTTTTACAAACACCCTAAGTTTGACCCACCGAAGGTGCAAGTGAGACTTCGGCTTCGTCTCCCTCCACCGCACTCGAAGCTCCGACCGGGACATCTGCCATTCCTGTATCGGCTACTACTTGGACTTCAGCTTTGGATTCCAACGGGCACTACGCCTCTCCTATGTCGGCTATAGCTTGTGGTCCGGTCTCGCCATCAGTCCGGCCCACTCCCTTTTCTGCTCCTTCCTACTTTGCTTGCTTTGGCAGTTGCAGGAAGGAGAGGTCTAGCTCTGGGAAAGCATCGCCAACCTTCGACAGACACTCCTCGTAGCCGACGTCGAAGCCGACCGCTCCTGCCTCCTCCATCTCTTCCTTGAAGTCGAGGGAGGCCTTGTACTTCTTCATGGCAACGTTGATCGCCTATGCCATCTGCTCTTGGGCCTCTTTCAGCATGCCCATGTACTTCTCCGACATGGCTCGATGGCCTCGTGAGTGCCTCTCAGACTCCACCAACCGTGCCTCCTCCTCAGCTAGTCGATGAGCCAAGGATCTCAGCTTCTTCTTTTTCTTCTTCAAGCTGGCCTCCCGGTCGGCCAGCTGGGCCTGCAGGTCTTTCACCTGCTTTTTGTTGGCCTCTACCTCGGCCCGATAAGCATATAACTCTTCTTCAGCAGTCTTCCATGCCGCCTTAGCTGTAGTTCTGGCCACCTCTGCCCCTTCAACCTTCTTGATCGAGTGCTCTCATACGAAGAGCATCTCGCCGAGGCCGTCATCCATCAGTGAGATGTCATGGAGGAGCTGCAAGTAACATAACAATGTTAGTTATGCATAGGAAATGAAGGAAAGGAAGAAGACTCGGGAGCAGGTGACTTACCCCGATCATATTGCGATAGGCACTCCTCGTGGCATCATTCAAAGTTCGCTGACTTGACTCATCCCAATGGGCATCTGTGACAGCCCTTTTGAGCAGGTCCTTGGCCTGCTTAGAGTTATGTAGGGCGTGCCAGCACTGGTGCGCCTCACAACTGACTCTGTCGACCTCCACCCTACTGGCTTCCCCTTTTTCGATCGCCTTCTTCCCTCCGACCGTCGAGGGAGCCTCTTGCGCTAATTCAATGATCGACGAGGTTGGGGCCGTCTCCACATCGGTCAGCCCTGATGGCTCCTCTTCGGTCCGGGCGACTGACTGCCCGATCGAGGATGAGCACTCTAGTGCTCTCATCACTCGACGCTCTAGCAGAGGTATGTCATCATTGAAGTCCATTGACATGACAGTAGTAGTCAGCTCCTCTGCTCGTTGCTTTTTTTGTCTCTTGGCTGTTGGCTCCGTGACTTGGATGCCCCTCTTCTTGGTCGCTCGTGCCATGATCGTTGCTCGATCCGGCTTCATTTTTCCACCTGCCACGGAACAAGTTTAAAGTTAGCAATAGAGAAATAAGGCCGACAGGAAAAAATAAAAGACCTACGACGGTGGCCTCTATCCTTCCTAAGTCTTGGTGCTAGCAGATTCCAACCGAGTGGAGACTATCCTCCCAAAGCAGGTCGAACATGAATGTTGGGCCGACCTCCTCCATTCTATTAAAATCAGCCTTGTCGGCCCTCAACACTTTCCTCCCATCGACGGCCTTCAGCCTTAGCTCCCTCCACATTGGCTCGAAGCCCCAAGGCTACAAGTTATCTATGGAGAAGAAATGGGACTTCCACCCGTGAATGGCTAATGGAAGACCCCTCAAGATCCTCTGACCAGGGCAGGGACTGAACATCCACCACTCCTGCTTCAAAAATCTCTCTTCAGAAGGAAAAAGTTGCTAAAAAGGGATACCCTTGGTTCGGTTTCAGCCCTCCAACTGAGGACTATGAAACAGTTGATTGCTCAAATGCTATTCGGGGTCAGCTGCGTTGGGGACACCCTTTATGAATTGAAGATCTGTACAAAAAAGTCGTGAAGGGGAAATCAAAGATTGGCTTTAAAATGGTCCTCATACATTGGAAGAGCTCCCAGATTCAACGGACTGGTCACTCTACCCTCCCGGTTTGGGACGGTCAGGTATAGGGTGGAAGGTATATTGTATCTGACCCTAAGGCTTTCTACCCTTTCCTGGGTCATTTCTGACGAAATGCTATTGGGACCTGGTTCCCTATCCCTGCGGGTGGAGCTATGGCTACCAGAAGCCATCCTAATGGAGGTGAAAGAGGCTGACAGGAGACTAACGTGGAAGAGAAATGGAGCCCTAGGTAGACGGGAATGAAAGGAAGAAGGTGCTCTCTCTCGTCAAGCACAGATGCAGTGGAAGAATTCCCTTAGGCCTTCACCCCATTCCTTTATAGCCACTGAGGGGCTAGCATCCCTCGAGCACCGCAATCAACTATCAAATGGCATAGCTTCCCGATCTAATAGAGAAGCTAATGAGATGCGACAAAGCATGATCCGAGTGATCGCCAAACCAATGGTGGATGACCTGCCTTCAACACAGCGTCGACCCTTCTGATGTTGCCATGTTGCATAAGTCACGTCAAAGACCCAACGGGCGGGTGCATCAGGCTGGCAGCCCATCATTATGCCCCATCAGCATTAACTGCTCCTCCCACCACCTTCAACACGGTGCCGACACCTATCATGGGCATAGGATTTCAGAATGAGAAATGACCTATCGTAGTATGCCTGATAAGATCCGCGATCATCCCAAGGATAGATGCATTAATGGCCAAATGATTCTCTCATCTTTCGAAACTGCAGGTCCCCTTGAAGGCCAAGAGCAAGGGGGCAACTATTATACCTGTTATACCCAACCAGCTCACCTTCGAACTAGACCGACACTCTCCATTGGAGGCCCGATGGATGCACTCCCGCTGAGGTTCGATGGATGCCCTCCTGCTAAGGTCTGACTAGCCTACCAAAGTCAAGGTCCGAACACCCCACTTTTGTTGAGGTCCGGCTGACCCACTCCTGCTGAGATCCGACTGGCCCATTAAAGTCGAGGTTCGAACGATCCACTTTTGCTGAGGGCCGACTGACCCACTCTTGCTGAGGGCCGGCCAACCCACTCTTGTTGAGGTTCGATGGACCCACTCTTGAAGGGCCACTTGAAGATGGTCCGGGGGACTCCAGAAGCCTCTTCCACTTGGTACCATAATTTTGTTATAACAGAATCCTGACATATCAGCACCAGTACTCCACTAGTCCCACGATGCCACCCCATCCTGGCACCATGTGGCCACTATCCGGATGTTTAAGGGATAGTTTAGTCATTTCTTGCCTAGCCCTTAATAGATTCTGGTAAGGTTCCACACCTATATAAGGTAAAGCGGGGGACTTAGGGTGGTAAGGACTCTCTTCCTGCTCCACAAGCTCATCTCCATTGATTCCTCCATTCTGTTGCCCTCAAGCTCCTGCTAACTTAAGCATTGGAGTGTCCCCCACCGGAGCACCGTCGGCCCTTGGAGATTTTTTTGTAGGAATCGAGAGAGGAGCACTACAGCCAAGCCATCTAAGCCCGGTCCGGGAGAAGTTATAGCAATAAAAGGTATAGAAGAAGTTATTCTAGAGAGAGGGTATGGTACAGGATAGAGGGCAGAGCTTAGGTTACGGGTTGGCCTCTAAGAGTGAGGTTTTTTTAGAGAAGCTCTGCCATCTATGCCATCTTTTCGCCTACACCAATTTCTAGACCAAGATCCAAAGATGAAGAAGAGAGAAAGCCCAGTTTGCTCCATAGAGTATGATGGAAGGAGGTGACATGACATCAACTAACTTTCTGACGAGGTTGCACCAATCAACTTCGGATTCTTTGTTATCGTTTTTCATAGTTTATTTAAATATTATTTTTTATCTCTTGTAATTGAATTCTTTGTGTGATTAATGCAATATTAATTTTTATGCACTTCAAGTTCTTATTATTTTTTTTATTATAAGTAGATGCTAAGATCCAACTAGAGAATTAAATGTACTAAGTTTAAATTCATGTTCTTTTAATTCAGGTATACTTTTTAATTTTATCTTCCTGACTTCAAATTGATTTTCTCTATTTTATAAAAATCAAAGATTTCAAACTATCCTAAGCATTGCCTTCTTCATGGATTTGACCCAACTTGCTACTATCTACCTATTTTTCATTTATTAGAAGTCAGTTAATTAAATGATAGCCACGGTATCTTAACAACAACATCGTGACCTATCAAGTTTTTGGCACCATTGCTAGAAAAGGCACGAACACTAATATTTTTGAACTCTTTGATTTCTTGTAAATTTTGTGTACAACTTTTATTTTTCTTCCTTGCAGATAAAAAAAAAAAGAACAAAGGGGAGAATAAAAGTTATCTACCATTCTGGTGAGATCATCCTAACCTTAAATCAATTTCCTTTTTTATCGGTTGCTTTTAATTATTTTTTCTTTTTATGTTAACCAAAATTCTTTTTTACTTTTTTTATTTCTTATGGTTAGTCTCTTTTTCACATCTTTCTAAAAAAAATTCCTTTCAAATTTATTTCCTTCTATATTATTGCTCCCTTCCTTTTTTTGAACTAGCATAAAAGAAAAAAAAGGGTTTTCTTTTTAAGTTTTTTTTCCTTTTCAAATTTGTCTTTTAGTTTCTTCCTTTTTAACCAAAATTAAAGGCTACCCTTTATTCCTCTTGTTTAAATTAGCATAACATAAAAAGAAAAAAAATTAGTTTCTTTCTTTTTAAACTAATCAAGAAAAGAACAAAAATTTCTCTTAAACTCCTTCCTTTTCAAGTGAACCTGAATAAAGAAAAATTCAGTGAGGTTTCAAATAACTACCTTAAATATTAGATTTGATTTTCTACTTTAATTTAGGTTATCTACTTGCTTTATTTACGTAACCTAATTTTAGTCTTTTTTTTGTCACACTTAATTAACCAAGATTAAAACCTACCTTTTATTTCTCTTTCTTGAATTACCATAACAAAAAAAGAAAACAAAAAGAAAATGCATAAGACTTAACTGAAATAAAGTAACTAAATAGAATTTTAAAAAATTACTACTTGTTTGGGACATCTCTCCATTTTTACATTGCATATTTCCATAATACATCTTAAGGGCAATAACCCATTAACAAGATAAGGTGAGGATTTGATCATCCTTAGCCCACAAACCACCACCCCACATTTAGCCCTTAAGAAACTTGAGCTTAATAGGACAAGGCACCCGAAAGAGTTGGATCGGGTCAGGATTGGCTGATTAATTGATGTCTAGGAAAGAGGTTCAAGGATGAAGTATCCCCGAAGGAAGGTGGTTATTAATTGGTTATGTTCGCTTACCTGGCCAAGCTACTTGGTGTCTAAGGCAAGCAATGGGGAGACCCCCACCGACCTTACCCTTACCTGGCCAATTGATTAGTTAGTTTCTGACTTAGAGGGCTCTAAGTTTGCCTTGGCTGTTAGGAGCTACCTAGAATTAGGATAACTTTAGGATAGAGAGTCCATGTATACTAACTTGTTTGTAAATAATATCAACCCTAACTAATTCTTTTCTCTCACTCTTTCATAGATCTAGGACTCCTTAGGCCCTTATCTTTAGAACTCTCTTCTATCTTTCTTCTTTTTTCATCTCACCTCTCATCTTTAAAAAAATAAAAAAATAAAAAAAATAATAACACAAGTAAATAAGGATTGCTCTGATCTCAAATCTTGATTGTATTCCTTATAATTAGAATAATTCAATAGATTAAACCAATGCTAGGAGCATAAATCCTTATAATGGAGTATCTTTTCTCTTAGCACACCAAGTTTATTCGAGTCCCACTCACTTTAAGAGAAAGTTTCCAACCATATACTAACCTCTTGAGTCTATGTATGATCAAGTTTATCAAGATCAAATCCAAATGGTTTATAGCTCAGGAGGTAACCTATACCTTAATGCCTATAATTCAGGTAGAGAGGCTCAACCATATTTTTCATGGAAACCATACCTAGTAGTTGCATCAGTAACCTAAGGATCCATGTTCATAGAGAAATCATACTATGATCAGCCCTATCCCCATTATTAACCTTCTCCAACTAATTATAGCTCATTATTTGAAGAGAAGGTTCAGCAAGCACCATACCTTACTCCCCTATAGACTAACCTAGATGTCGATAAGTTTGCTCAATTTCAACAAATAATTATAGCTCAATAGCAATCTATCAATAAACTAATAGATCAAATTGATTAACAATTAATTGAGCTTAATAGAGAGGAGGGAGGTGAACTGCCTAGTCTATCCAAGAGTAATCTAGAGGGACCATATTTAGCTCAAAACTTTAATAACCCTCTATCTTTTCATGAACAATCAACTCTGGTTCTCGGGATTGAACTGGTCTTAGAACAACTCTGCACAGCCATAAAGACCAATATAGATATTTGACTAAGGCAGACAAATATATTGTGAAATTAAACTTGTGGGATGAACCAATTTCATCATTACCTCACTCACCTATGGCCCCATTCCATAGTATCGTAGAATCATCCATGCCTTTTAATGGGATGGGAGAACAAATAGATGCAATGATGGAATTAGTTGAGCCTTCCCAAGAACTATAAATGTATCACATGATAGAGGAGGCTGTCCCCACCATTCTCTCCCAAGATTCAATAGATACCTATAAGGCTCATTATGAGATGGATAATTTTAATGTAGATGGATATACCTCACAAGTGAATTACTTAATACAAGTACCCTACTTTGAAACTATCCTACTTTCGATTGATGAACAAGAGCCATCACCTAGTCCATCAGTAGCTTCCTTGTTAGAATCACCACCAATCTAGAACTAAAATCATTTCCTGATGCACTTGTTTAAACTTCCTCAATGAACCTTACCTAAAAAGCCCAACTTAGTGGTATTCTAAAAGTACATAAAGAAGCTATCAGGTAGGATATTATTAAAATGAGGGATCAAGATCTTAAAACTTTTATAGTCAATTTCTTTATTTTTGGCACTAATCTTGAGAACTGCCTCCAAAATCTTTCTATGATATTAAAACAACCTATGAAGATAGGTTTAATATTAATCTAGAAAAGGTGCCTAAATTTAAAATAGGAAGGAACATTGACCAAATACATAATGCTCGAGAAGGAGAGCAAGGTAGACCAACCCATAATTAAAAAAAACTTTAAATTTCCACCTCCAATCATGGCCCAACAAACACAGTCCCTTCATAAGTATCTTATAAACTATAATGATATTTTTAAATCCTGGAATAACATGCTTGCCCAATATACTTTATTGAGTCAGGTTAATCATCATAGAGTACTCTATGAATATTTTTTTGCCATAATGACAAGGCCTCTTGATTGGCTCTATCCTTTTGATGTTATGAGGGATATATTAAAGTTAATTATCTACTGGACTCCCTCATAATGTCTAGTTGAAGATGTTGAACTTAGCATTAGTTGGGAGGCAACCCAATAATCTCATATTTTTTTTAGCATAGTTATAGAAACTTAGATGGAAGTACAAGAGCCCGCTACTTCACAAAGCCTTCTTCAACTCCCAAGTACATTCACTCCAAGTGTATCCTTTCTATTTCTTTTTATATATTATACCTTTTATTTTCTTTCTCCATTGAGGACAATGTCGATTGAGTTGGGGAGGGAGAATAACTAATCTAACTAAGTCCTCAAGTATGACCAGAAGTAATTAATTTTGTATCCAAATTTTGTCTTGATTTGAAGTTAATTAGGCACCCTAATCAATGATTGTTACTGGCTTCGATAATTTTAGAGATACTAAGGGACAAATCACTAAGAAAACCCAACAAATAGTAGGGTGTTGACCAAATTAAATTTTGGAAGTGATTTCACAACTCTCTCCCTTCTTATCTCAATAAAGAATCTGCTTATTGAGAGTAGGGGTAGAAATGTTGAGATATATAAAAAGTCCTTTAAAAAACCAAAAAAATTAGAGAGTCAGTCTAACCTCACAGCTCTTGTTGAACTCTTATTGAGTAACCGGGCTCCTTTGTCTAAGTAAGCATTGTGGTTTACGTCAAAAGGTAAGAATGTCAAGAGATCTATTAAGCAATGGCACCCTACTGAGTAACTAGGCCCCTTCGCCTGAGTAAGCATTGTGGTTTGCATCAAAAGGTGAGGATGCTAATACTTTAGAGGTCAAGACATTGCACTAGACATCTCAAAAAAAAAAGAAGGATCAAAAGGACTAAAGTGTAAAAAGGCAACAAACCTGACTCAAATTAAGTTAGAGGATTTAAAGAGTAAGATGGGAAGATAGTAAGGAAGACCTCTAAAGATTTCTATGGTCAACACTCAACAATTAATTGGGTTGACTCAGTGATCTAATAAAGTACTTCTTTAATGGTCGGCCAGGCATCAGCTACCTTTAGGACTGCCCAAGTCAACTTTCAATTCAAAGATGCATTTGTATACATAGCTAATTTATCTACTTTACTTGAGGATGATCAAAGTTTCAGTTGGGGGATGTGATAATTATATTATATACATATACAAAAGTACTAATTTAATAATTAAACTATATTTATATTAAATTAATACTTTTATACATCATTTATAGAAAAGAAGATCGTCATTGTGAAGAGTTCAATTTTTGGAGTTCAACAATGAAAATGACACTCAAATCATAGTCGGAATGAGCTTGAAATTGAAATTTGAAGTTATGCATGGATTTTAAAGCAGCCAGTCCACCATGGACTGGTCGCTTGGTCTACGGATGTTTGGATGGTCCACGGGATGCCATTTCCAGTGGTCCATGGCTTTGAACCATGACCGTGGAGGTATTTTTATGGCCCAAGCCACCATCCCGAGCCACCGTCCTGTTGCCAGAAGCTTCCCCTCTTTGTCGAGAGCCTCCTCTCATCAAAAAAATCATGGGAAAAGCTTTCATTCTTCGGTCAGCCACCATCTTCATCGATTTCTCTTCCCTGCCATCTCGAGCTACCATCCCGAGCCACCATCCCATGGATGTCGTCTCCCTAAGCTTGCCGCCTCTCGTCTCTCAACCCGATCCACCGATAGAAGCCACCACCACTAGTCATCTCCTCTCCATCACAACTATCGATTGCTCACCGCCGTCACCATGCTCTACCACTAGGAGAAGCTACTGACCACCACCGTGTCACCACCCTTCCTCCCCTCTGCCTGGTGTGCTTCTCTTCATGAACAGCCACTGCCCAACATTTTGTTTTGCTATCCACCACCAGTTGGAGAAGTCTCTATCACCAATTGCTGCTCCTCACCACCATGCCACCACCCATCTCCTTGGCCAAGCTAGCCACTATTCTTCCCTATCCCAAGACCCCGAGCTTTCATCCATCACTGCCATCCATTACCTTATAATCTAACGGCTGATGAGTCTGATGCAGAGGAGCCCTAGGAATGTCCCTAGTGCGATCCATGACCACTAACACAAGCAAATCTTAGCCATCCAAAGTAGCCAATCTAATGAGTGAAGGAAACTCCAACCTATTACAGCCTGTAGAAATATGATCCACCATGATTTTAAAACCATTTGATGGCCATAAGTGGTGTCTGTCTTGTCCTCTCTATTTAAAGGATCCTAATCTATAGAAGAATCATCCTAGATAGAGGGTATGGTACAGGATAGAGGGCATAGCTTGGATTGCAAGTTGGTCTCTAAGAGTGAGGATTCTTAGAGGAGAAGCTCTGCCATTTATGTCATCCTTTTGCCTACACTAATCTCCAGATCAAGATCCAAAGATGAAGAAGAAAAGGAAGCCTAATTCGCTCCATGGAGACAATGAAGGAGGTGAGGTGACATCAACCAACTTCTTGACGAGACTGCACCAATTAACTTTAGATTCTTTGTTATCATTTTTCATAGTTTATTTAACTATTATTTTTTGTCTCTTGTAATTAAATTCTTTGTGTGATTAATGCAATATTAATTTTTATGCACTTCAAGTTCTTGTTATTTATTTTTATTGCAAGTAGATGCTAAGATCTGACTAGCAGATTGAACGTACCAAGTTTAAATTCATGTTTTTTTAATTCTGGCATACTTTTTAATTTTATCTTCCTGACTTCAAATTGATTTTCTCTATTTTATAAAAATCAAAGATTTCAAACTATCCTAAGCATTGCCTTCTTCATGGATTTGACTTGACTTGCTACTATCTACCTATTTTTCATTTATTAGAAGTCGGTTAATTAAACTGATAGCCATAGTATCTTAACGATAACATCATGGCCTATCACTATGAATCATGTCTTCTTGGAAAGATGACTAAACACCTTTTACTGGAGAAGGTGAAAGAGAAACTGAGGTTTTGAGTCTAATACTTAGTGATGTATGTGGACCTATGAATACTTTAAAAATAGATGGATATCATTACTTCATCATGTTTACTAATAGCCTATTGAGGTATGGGTATGTTTACTTAATGAGATATAAGTTTGAGCCATTTGAGGTGATCAAACTATTTCGTAACAAAAGTAGTGAAACAAATTTACAAGTATATTAAAATCCTTTAATCTAATCAAGGAGGTGAATTCTTACCAGTGAGTTTATAATATATTTAGAAGAGAAAGGGATTCTCTCATAATAGACACCTATATTTAGAAGAGAAAGGGATTCTCTCATAATAGACACCTCTCAGGATACCTCAATATAATGGAGGAATCGAATCCTGTTAGACATGGTTTGGTTCATGATGGGGTTTGTGAGTCTACCTATCTCCTTCTAGAAATATACTCTATAGTCAACCTATTACATTCTAAATAGAGTTCCTAGCAAGTCTGTATATAACATGCTACATAAAATATGGACATGACGTCTGCTGGTACTCTCACACCTTAGGGTCTGGGGATGTTCAGCTTATATTAGACATTTTAAAATGGACAAGCTTGGGCCTAGGTTTAATAGGTATACATTTATGGGGTACATGAAGAAAACTAAGAGTTAATTCTTCTACCATACTGATGAACATAAATTGTTCATTAGTAATAAGGTAATCTTTTTGGAAAGAGAGTTTCTTGGGGAAGAAACTAATGCCTTCAAGGTTGAACTTGAAGAAGTTTGATAGATAGAAGAACCAACATAATTAACTAAACCAATTGATCATATTTGATTAGATCAAACCCAGAGCTTGTTGTAGAGGCAACCTTAAAGAGATCTGGTAAGGTACTATGTCAACTAGATAGATACTATGATTTCTTGGTTCGGGATGGTGATCTTGTTGAACTTGATGAAAATAGTAAGGATTTGATCACCTAATGGATGTGATACAGAGTTTCGATTATGAGAAATGGCTTGAAGCTATGAAATCCAAAATGGAGTCCATGAAAATTAACTATGTATGGACACTCATTGACCTACCTGAAATAGATTTTCAAAAAGAAAAGGGGTGCAGACAGGATGGTGGAGATCTATAAAGCTTGTCAGGTTACCAAAAGTTATCATCAACATTATGGTATTGACTATGATGAGACATTTTCTCCTGTGATGATGCTCAAGTCCATTCAGATTATGTTTTCAATAGCGACACATCTTAATTTTGAGATCTGGCAAATGAATGTTAAAACCACTTTCCTAAATGGAGAGTTGGAAGAAGAGGTGTATATGGTATAACTTAAAGGGTTCATATCCATAGATGAATCAAACATGTGCAAGCTTTAGATATTTATTTATGTATTGAAGTAGGCACTTGGAGTTTGAACATACATTTTGATAAGGTGATCAGAATGTATGGCTTTATTAAGAACAAAGAAGAGCCTTGCATATATAAATAAGATAATGGTTCAGTAATTGTATTTCTTATTTTGTATGTGGATGTCATTCTCTTAATCTGGAATGACATTCCTATAATACAAGGAATAAAGGTTTGGCTATCATCCCAATTCTCTATGAAAGATCTAAGAGAAGCAACCTACATCCTTAGAATGAAGATCTATAAAGATAGATCTAATAGTTGCTAGGGTTATCCCAGTCGATGTATATTGATATTGTGTTGAAGCGGTTCAACATGATGAATTCCAAGAAAGGCTATCTTCTAATAGGTTATAGAATTACTCTCTCTAAGAAGGATTGTCTGACAACTCCTCAAGAAAGAGAGCATATGGTAGGATCTATATGTTTCAATAGTAGAATCCATTATGTACACCATGATATATACGCAACCAGATATGGCATACTCATTAAGAGTAGTGAGTAGATACCAATATGATCCAGGTGAGAACTATTGGAAGGTCGTAAAAACTATTATTAAGTATTTGAAAAATACTAAGGACCAATGTTTAGTTTATGGAGATTCTGACTTAAATCTAATCGGTTATACTGACTCTAATTTTTAGTTAGACTAGGATGATAGGAAAAGTATGTCAGGTTAAGTTTATCCTTAATAGAGGAGTTGTTTACTGAAAAAGTTTCAAGCAGTACACTATGGTTGATTTTATATGCAAGGTGGAGTATATTGCAGTATCTGTTACTACAAAGAAAGCTGCATGGTTGTGAAAATTTATCATCGAGCTTGGAGTGGCACCCTCCATATATGGTCCAATTATTTTGCATTGTGATTGCACTGGAGCCATTGCTCAAGTAAAGGAACTAAAGGCACATTAATGGACCAAGCATGTTTTGCATCGCTACCACCTTATCTGAGAGATTATGGAATGAGATGATGTTGACCTCCAGAAGATTGATGAAAAGGAGAACTTGGGTGATCCCATCCTTGGAATCAAAGAGCTCAACTATCACAAGTGGAAGATGGGTATATGATACTATTCTGATTGGCTCTAGTCCAAGTGAGAGTTGTTAGGAAAAGTATCCTAGACCAATCATCTAAATCATAGATGATTGAGCTATCTTGTGAATGTATATGAATTATAAATAAAATAAATATTATTTTTGGTAGCTCAACACTTTTTGTCATCTTCATGAAAACTCTAGTGCATCAAAATTCTTAGAATTACATTGATTTAATAAAGAAGGATTTATCAAGTAGTTATTAAATCGGTTTGTGACCAAATAATATATTGTTACCTAGGATAATAATGTTTATCAAGAATAGGTCACTGTGGCCATATAGGTTGGTTGTCCTTTTAATCGAGTGTGGAGACACTAGTGTGGCATCCAAGTGAGTGTAGGAGTACATCTCACTAAATAGTGATTAACATTATGGGGTACTATGCTATCAAGACTATCTAGCAAAAAGAGTATGGGTATGTGTCCCTTCAACCTAAGACTATCATGGTGACTTAACGAACAACTCACTGTACTTTGGTGCTAGATTACCTGATTTCTAATCTTGTGACAAAAGGTTTCTGGGTACAATCAAGTACTTGTTAAGTTAGTGTTGAGTCAAGAATGGATTGGCTACTCCAAGTTGTTAAAGTAAATACTCGACAGCATTTCAATTTAGCAAAATCTAGGCCTGGGTAATTCTTGTGAGGAATCATAGCATTTAGCAAGTTAAGACATATTTGGATGCACTAATTAAAAGCTGGTAGTTGATTTTAAAGTCATCTTGAGTATTAGGTCAAAGGGATGAATTTACGGTAACCATAGCCTGGGTTCTTGAATGTTGCTTTGCTATCATTCAACCTATCTAGACATCGGGCACCATTACTAGATGGTCACATTAATTAGTTTAGAAAATAGTTCTTGAGCTCCAGCTTAGGGTTTGAACCTATACGATCATATATAATAAAAGTTTTCGACTGATCATGATGGCTGATTGATGCTTGAGAATCATTCAATGACAAAATTATAAATATGATTAACAATTTACTTTATACAAATATTATAATTAATTAATTATTAAATAATCTTAGAAGAATTAATTAGCAATTAGATTGCTAATTTGTTCAATTTGATAGATCGAAGAAGATTTGGTCAAGTCTAATTAATTTGATTCAATTATATTTTACCTGATTAGGTTATTTGATGACCTAATCACTAAGAAATTTTGATCTTGATTTAATTTGAATTTGGACTTGATTAATTTTTGATTAATTAAATTTAATTGGAGCCTAATTAGATTAGGTTCAAGATATTTAAATTGGTGAAAATAAATTAAATTAGGATTAGAATTAAGGTTGACCAAGTCAAACTAAGAAACCTTTTTTCTCTCTTGCGCTACTTGTTTCTCCATGCCAAAACAAATTTTTGCATGTTGATTCTCCATGCCAAATTATGATTGATGCCCTCCGTCTTACCTATTCTAATTGAGATTAAGGCAAGATAAATTTTAAAATGAGTTTTAATGAGGATTAGAATCTAGTTTGATTGAGTCAAAACTTATCTTGCACCTCCTACTTTCTCTACACCATTTTGAGTTTTGCATGAAGATTTCTCTATGAAAAATCTTGTTTTGTGCCCTCCCCTCTTCCCTCTTTGATTAGGATTGAGTTATTTAAATTTAAAATAAATTTTAAGTTTAAATAATCTAGGTTTTGAATTGGATTTAAACACTAGGTCTCATCCTAATCAAGATAGGACTCTTATTCTATCCTACTTCTTCCCCTCTCCACACCTATTTTAAATATTATTTTTCTGGGGTTGTGCATGACATCTAAGAGTGGATTACCATTAGAAATAGGGAAGTGTAAACCAAAAAAAATTGAGAGAAATTTGGTAGTGAAAAGGCTTAGGCATGAGGAGTTGCTTCTTGGTGCTAGGGAAAAGAGAGAAAGAAAAATAAGAAAAACTTATTTTTGGGTTTCTTTTTCTTCCATGACTTGATCCTCATCATCCTCCATCTCCTCATCTTCTTGGAAGGCTCAAGAAAACTTGAAGATTTTTAGATCAGCCATCCATAGCCTTCACATGGAGCTAGCACTCCAGGGAAGGTGACCCCTCGGAGCTTTGTGTGAACTTTTCGTAGAGGTCGAATACCCTGTGTGGCTATGAGGCAACATCCAAACCATCTACCACACACCATCAATAGTGGTGTTCATCAACCCGTAATGAGGTACGAGATCCGATCTTGTTTATATTTGTAGATTAGATCTATAGCATGCATCGGTTAGATCAATGCCTACTGATTTTATTTTTAGCATCTATGTTCTATTCAATATTATCTCGATCCTGTAGGGTAGGTTTTTTAGAATTATTCCAATACATGATTTAGTGATTAAAATTGTTTAATCTAATATGCTTCCACTAGCATGAAACCCTATTATCCTAATTCTCAAGCACCTGATGCATATCCTAGAGAGCAAGGTAAAGTCCTTATGGAATTCAATTATTTACCAGTTCAGGCTCCCCCATACTATTGTTACTGACAATGGCAAATAGTTTGATAATTAAACCTTTAAAGAATTCTATGCTGATTTGCACATTCAACATCGATTTATATCCATTGGCCACCCTTAGATGAACAAAGAAGTGGAAGTAGCAAATTGAACCATCCTTCAAGGTCTTAGGACCAAATTGGACGAAGCCAAAGGCAGGTGGGCTGAAGAGCTCCCTAATGTACTGTGGGTATACCATACTACTCCATAGACTTCAATAAATGAAATTCTTTTAGTCTAGTCTTTGGCACTGAAGTGGTTATACCTCTCGAGATCGGCCTCCCAACCTTAAGAATTAAGCACTATGATGAGCTAAGTAACCCAACTTGGTTCGGAGCCAACCTCGACCTAATTGTAGAGACTAGGGATAAAGCCCACCTCCAAATGGTGGCATAGTAGTAGAGAGTCACCCGATACTATAACTTCCGAGTAAGGCCAAAAGCTTTCTGTCCTGGAGAACTTGTACAATGTTGTACTGAAGTCTCCAGACCAACTGAGCAAGGCAAGCTATTTCCTAATTGGGAAGGGCCCTTTCGGGTTATGAAAGCCAAGCACCGGGGGGCATACAAGATTGAAGAACTTGTTGGGGCCCTGATTCCTTAGATGTGGAATGTAGATAACCTTTAAATATACTATCAATGATGTACTTATTTTATCTAGGAATGAAAGGAGTTCTCTTAAATAGGGCCTGTAGCCTTCCTCCAATGTGCAGAACCCTATGACTAACTAGCTATAGGTTAAATCCAAAGACAGGTCACTTACCAACACTACATCTATGGCTGACTAGCCATAAGCCAAATTTAAAGACCGATTGCCTTCCAGCACTACACTTATGGCCAACTAGCCATAGGCCAAATTCAGAGATGGATCGCTTAGTAGACCACACTTATAGTTGACTAGCCATAGGCCAAATTCAAAGATGGGTCGCTTACTAGCACTACACCTAGGCTCACTAGCTATAGCTTAAATTTAAAGATAGGTTACTTACTAGCACCACACCTTTGATCAACTAGCCATAGGCCAAATCCAAAGTGGGTTGCTTACCAGTACTACACTTACGGTCGACTAGCCATAGGTTAAATCCAAAGATAGGTCACTTACTGGCACTGCACTTATGGCCGACTAGCCATAAGCCAAATCCAAAGATGAGTCGCTTACCAACACTGCAACCTATGGCTGACTAGACATGGTTAAATCTAAAGATGGGTCACTTACCAGCACCACAGCTACAGTCGACTAGCCATAGGTTAAATCCAAAAGTGGTTACTTACCAATACCGCGCCTACGGTCAACTAGTCATAGGCTAAATCCAAAGATGGGTTGCTTTCCAGCACTACACCCTACAGTCGACTAGCTGGTGCGGGCACCAGACTCAGAAGAAGACTTCAGGGCTCCATCTGGATGTCTGATTGACCTTGCCCGAAGAATTAGGGTTTTCTGGTTTTATAATTAGGGTTGACTTGGTCAACTCAATTTTAGTCTTGAGTCTGTATTTCCCTACAATTTAAATTTTGTTGAGTCATGTTGACTCAGTACAAGTCCTAGTAGTGGTCTAGGTCTTCTCCAGGTTGGTGCCATTTTTTTAAAATCAAGTCAAGGTCCAGGGTGCCCAATTTTTTCTCCCAGGCCCAAGCATGTGGGCGCCACACTCCCAGCCACACGCCAGAGTCCAGGAGGCACCACATCTCCATCCAGTGTGCCTTGGTCCCCACACCACAAGAAAGCAGGTCCCTTCTTTCATGCGCCACTTGGGGGAGAAATCCATCAAGATACCTCAATCCAAGGAGGAGCCAACTTCTTTCCAGATAAACCCAAGCCAAGATGGCAAGAATTTTTCTTGAAGAGAGGATCAAGGAGGTGCCCCATAATGTTCCATAAAAATCCAAGTTATAAAAGGGAAGAGAGCATGTCTTGGGGAGAAAATCAAGAAGGCACCCAAAAGTTTCCTAAAGTGCCAAAGCCATGAAAGGAAGAAGCCTAAACTTGTGGAGCAAGACTAGGAGGTGTCCAAAAGAGCCAAACCATGAAGGGAAAATCCTTGATTCATGGAGAGATACTAGGAGACACCCCCAAAACCTGCCATTTGGAGCTGATTTTCAAGTTTTCTTGGAGTTTTTGGGCTGCCCACTTATGGTAGGAGTCTTGGGAAGAGAATTTGATGCCTAAAGTGTGGGTTAGTCCTATTAGTCCCACATGGGAAGTGTATGAAATTTTATTTCTTTGTTATGTCTATATATTCAACTCTATGTAACTCTTGAATTAAAATGATGAATGAAATCAATTTCTTTGTGAGCAACTTTGTATTTCTCTCTTCCGCACTTGTATTCAGGTGTTGAGCTCCGTGAGGGAGTAAATCCGGGTTCCATAGGAACCTTGAGGAGGTGTGAAATCTCCAAACCCTACCAAAACCCTAGGTTAGCCACTTCAATTCCAAACCCTAGCCGCCCATCATCTTCTTCATTCCACCAATCATCCAAACCCTAATCTACCTCATCATCTCACGGCCCCTCTCTTCCAAGTAGAGGCCGACCACCAGCATCCGGGTCCAGTTTGGCTACTTCGAATGCAGAGCAAATTCCAGAGGAAGTCAGATCAGCATCCAGGAGAATCAGAATTTCATCAACATCAACTTTCAAGTTCTTCTCTCTGGTAAATCCTTCCTTGAGTATCTGGTTCCATAACTTGTTCTTCTTCTTTCCCAGATCTTGAGCTCAGGAGAAGCCAACTCTGCCAAAGGACCAGTATTGGAGGATCCATTGCGAAGATATCCGAATCCGGGGATCCAACAATCTGCTCAAGAGAGTCCTTCCACTAAACTCCGTGAAGATCACTGTCTGGTCTATACCCCTTCTCTTCTCTTTACTTCTGTCATGTTGAAAGTTCAGAGCGAAACCCTAGGTCTGGGAGTTTCTCAACCCCAGCGATTCTTTACTTCCGAACTACTCTGATAACCTAGTTTCTTTAAATTGTGCTTTCAATTATTACATAGTTTCTTTCAATTTAGTTTAACTTTCTTTTGAGTCAAAGCCGACTTTTGAATATATATATAAAAAAAAAAAATTAGTCTTAATTTACTTCCGCATCGCATCATCTCTTTTGTTCTGCATCATTTTTGGTATCAGAGCTTTCGTTCTGCATCAATTTTTGGTATCAGAGCTTTTGTTCTGCATCACTAGCGATAGGTTAAATCTAAAGATAGGTTGCTTGCCAAAACCGTACCCTATGGCCAACTAGCTATAGATTAAATTCAAAGACAATTCACCTACCAGCACCGCACCTATGGCCAACTAGCCATAGGCCAAATTCAAAGATGGGTCACTTATCAACACCTCACCTACAGTCGACCAGCTATAGGTTAAATCCAAAGATGGGTTGCTTACCAGCATCATACCTATGGCTGACAAGCTGTGGGCCAAATCTAAAGACAGGTCACTTACTAGCACCGTGCTTATGGCCAGCTAACCGTTGGCTAAATTCAAAGATGGGTCACTTACTAGTATTGCACCTATGGTTGACTAGACATAGGTTAAATCCAAAGATAGGTTGCTTACCAACACCGCATGTATGGTTGATTAGACATAGGCCAAATCGAAAGATGACCATACCAACACCACGCTTATGACCAGATAGCCGTGGATTAAATTCAAAGACAAGTCACTTGCTAGCACCACACCCTATAGTCGACTAGCTATAGGTTAAATCCAAAGATGAGGCCCTTTTTAGCACAGCATGACCACCTAATCATATATTAAAGCTTAATAACTCCTAGGCTTGCCACCAGTTTTGATAGTCACTAATGGTGATAATTTGGTCTACAGTTGATTTCTAGTGAGTTTGGTCCTCTCGGTTGAAACATGGTTCCTTGGAGCCTACACTCAATTGACTTAGGACCGTGGCCAAAATTTCTTGGGGAACCACCCACAAGATTAAATTCATAATGACCAATTTACTGGTCAACAATAGAAAACAGCGATGTATGTCTACCCTAAGGAAAATCCAAGATATGCCCAAATGATGTAAAGTCAGATACAAGATTAAATTAAAAACAATTTTTTTTAATTGATAAGAGTTTTTGCAAGAGTAAGAAGACTCTACAAATTGAGAAGTCTTTACAAAATGGGACTTGACCTGCATACAAAATAAAAGGAAAAGGAAAAAGCCAAAAGATCAGCCACTAGTGGTGGGTGGCATGGAGGAATCAGCTTTGATGGCCTTTATTATGATGTTGATGATGGTCTCTGTCTCGGCCACCACCTGAGTAATGGCCTCATGCATGGAGGCAGGACTTGCTCAACCTTCCTTGGTCCTTGCCTTCTCGAGGACCTCCACCGTGACACCGAGCCTATCCTTCTCAACAATGGCCTCAACTGTTGTGGCCTCTGGTTCCTTGGCATCCTTGATGGCTACCATCCCCATGGTGGTTATGACTCTAACCTCCTCAACCTTGGTAACAGAGGTCTCCTTGGGAGTTTTGACCTCATCCCCTACCTCACACCCCTCTTCCTCTTCCTCCTCTCCGGCATTAGCCATAATGCCTCGTAAGTCAAGGCCAGAAAAGGCTGCAGACACCTTCATATTGCATTCAGAGAAGCCCTTCATGTAGGCAACGTAAATAGCCTCCCCAACCTCAACCTTGAAATCCTTCAAGTTCTTGAAGTCCTTAATGGCATGAGACACCACTGATGTCATCTTCTCATCCACATTGGGCCTTGGCATCGACCTCCTTAGGCCTTCGATCAATGTCCTTCACCAAGTCAAATGCAACATCGAGCTTTGGTTGGCCAAATTGGCCTTTGACTCCTAGAACATCCCTTTGAATATTGCATCGGTAAGGCAAGGCAGGTTTCCATATCAGTGGCCCCTTGCTCCTTATCTTTGAGCTTTTCATCTTTCTTCCTCAATTGGGTCTCAAGCCCCTGGTTATTATTTTAAGAAGCCTTTAGCTCCTCTTTAGGTCAGCCTATCGAGCTTCACTCATAATGAGCAATTTCTTTAAGAGCTTCGCTTGCCTCTTAACCATCTCAGCCATGCTCTTCCATGATTCTATTGACTCCGTGGACCTACTGGACAAACCCTTCATGGCAAGAACATCATGGATAAGCCATGACAAGAAAAGAGGGTCTAGTACCAGCTTCCTAGCATGTGAGGAAACTAGCCAAAGTGAAATAAAGAAATACTCACCCCGTGCATCAGAGTAGACCTCATCTAGAGATCACGACCATCATTTTGTTTGATCCTTGGGAAGGAGTATGTAGTCGAGTAAGTCCTTGACCAATTTCTTATTCTTGAAGATGGAGGTGGATAGATTTAGCTTCGCTCTTAGCTTGAGAACCTCATCCTCATTTAGACAAGTCTCCCCAGGTGAGGATGGCCCCACTTGAGCCAGGGAGCTTGGAGGGCTGGGTCTCATCACAGGAGGAGATGCTAGTGGAGGGGTAGACTCGGTGATTGAATGATGTCATTGGTGCAAACATTGGAGTGGGCAGTGATGGTGACGAGACCTCCACAACTTCCATACCGGTAATGATGGGAGCCTTCTTCGGAGGGGGCACAAGAACACTCCTCGATAATGGCATGGTAGTTAGATGGGGCTACAGGTAAGTCCATGAACGGTCTCTTCTCAGCTACCTTTCTAGGCTTCTAGCTAGTGCTCCTCTTCTAGCCGACATTTTTCATATCTTTCATTGAGAATTTCATGTATGCATAACAACTAGATGAAAAATCCAGTTAGTTGCAAGCAACCTAACCAAGGAGGGACACAGTAACTCTCACCTATGGCTTACACTAGATTGATTCTAGTGTCAAACAAATTCTATTTCCATAATAACTCTTCCTCTTTTGAAACCTTTGAGTTAAGGAGCTGCTCATAGACCTCTTTGTTGGTAGGCTCCACTTCATAGTCTTGGTTTGGGTGCTTGTCCGGGTCACTGAAAACCTAGTTTACCCCCTTGAGGAAGATAGAAAATCTACTTTTCCACCTTTGATGGAAGAAGGTATGGATGGTTCCCTGATGCGAGGTTATGATCCACCACCCCCTCTCTATTGAGTGCCATTTCAAAATGAAAATTGACCTAAATAGAAAAAAACTTAGGACAATCGCATAAAAATGATAGAGAACTATGAAAGAATAGATGGTCAGAAAAAAAGTTTGGAGTCAACTAAGTAGGGTTGAGGTGGTGTCGATCAAGAATGTAAGGATGAAGGGAGGAAAAAGTAGGCAAATACCTACCTGAAGGAATGTGCCACATGGTGATTCCCCCTTCCAGACCAAAGGTCACCTCATAATTTGGACCAGGGGCACTCATCCTGATGTAATCAAGAATCTTGTACATCCTATGAAAGTGGATGATGGTTGGTGTGGATACTGTTGACACCATGCTCTCCAGATCGGTGAAGAACCAAATTGGCACAGGAGCCAAAATTGGTATAGGAGCCGAGACCAAAGCAAACCTGCTAGTCCACCATACTATCCTAAAAGGGGACTCCTTCTCCTCATGGTTTGAAGGGTTAGGCCTATACAAATAAGGTTCTTCTAGACCTAAAAAATCAAAATGTGATTCGCTGGGTGATCCTTGCCCCAGACAAACTCAAGACACCGAAGGAAAAGGGAAAGTAAAACCCTAATGGAACAAAATACCTAGAGAGAAATCGAGGCCATCCCACATGGCCTTGACTAGGGAAATCTAAAAAAACCCTAGGGAGTATGGGAATGAAAAATGAACAATGAGAAGAGAAGAGGACCAACCTATAGAGAAGAGGGACTTTTAGAGGAAAGCTAGAGTTTAAGACCTCTGCAAATTGATGGAAGGAAAACACTTGAAGCAGCACCAAAGATGATGCGGGACAATTATGAAAACCTAGTCTACTGATTATGGACCTAATTAACAGAGAAAACAAAAATTAATTTTTTTTTTAATTTTTGGACTTTTTTTAAGACTCAAAGTTGGCAATGAAAGTAACTAGTCAATTAGTTATGCCCGCACGTGTAGATCTAACAAAGTAACTAAAATAATCAGGATTTGGTGATTAAGAAATCACTTTAAACTAAGGTCTACTTTCAAAGATCAAAACTAAGAGTAGGGAAGGGTTTGTCTAAATTTTACCAACAACGAATTTTCCTCTAAAGTAGATTTGTTGGAACTCTCAGAATCTCGCGGTAGGGCTTCAAGATTTTGATCTTCGGCTTCGATCTTCTGCGAAATTGGTTCCAAGGCAAGAACACCTCGACTTTGGTTCCTGATCACCTGCAATCACTCAACAAAGGAAGTTTTCAATTAGAAAGAAACAAAATAAGGAAAAGATGGAAAAGTGAAGAGAAGAAGAAAGGAAGAGGTTGGCTAGAATTTTTTCTGTTGTTTGGTTAAGTAGGATAACTAGGGCCTCACACCCCGCGATGTTCTGAAGAACAAAGGAAAGGGCCTCACACCCCACGATACACATGGAAAAGGAAAAATTTTGATAGAATGTTGTTGTATTTCATCAATAATCATGAATAATATAGGGGGTTGATGGAGTATTTATAGACTAACAACCAGAGATGTAAGGGTTATAAAGACTAGTGTTTGTTTTCCTTAGGCAATGACTCTTAGAAACCTTGCTCTAGGTGTCTTGGACTCCTGCTCTTGGGCTAATATGGGACTCTCTCAAAGGTGGACGAATTCATGGGCCTCTCATCCAAAGTTGGTGCCAAGGTGGAGGATTGGTGTAGTGTCATGATGAAAGGCCAAGACTGCTTCATGGGTTGCCTTCATTGCTGGACTATGGAGTCTGGATGATGTGGGCTCCTACATGATGGTAAACTTTTCAGTCTGGATAGAAGAAAACTCAAGAGTTTTTCTAGATTCTTGAGTCCTTTATTCTTGAGCAACTTGGAACCTGTTTGATCAAAACACCTGCGGTAGAGAACCATTGAACCTCCTTCATTTGGGTGATCAAACATCTTGGAACTCCTTGGAAGTTGGCATGAAAGAAGGGTGGAATGATTGGCCGACTTCCTCTTGCTTTTAGCATGAACTTCTTAAGTGGAGGGGTGCCAATTTGGAGAGTCCTTCTCATTTACACTTCTTAAAAATAAGGGGCACCAATTTGAAATTCATTTGGACCAAAAGGGTGACATGGCATGTGTTCTTGTCCAAGATGAAGTGCCAAGTAGTGTTGTCCTGATAAAGTGTCAAGTGATGTCCAAACATAGTATGTGATGTTGTCCAAATCCTTGAAAGGTATGCCAAGACTTGGAAAGGCTAGCACATGGCTTGACTTAGCACATGGAGTCATATGGAATCTTGATTTAGGTGCACATGGGTCTTGATTTGAGTGCACATGAAATCACATGGATCTTCAATTGGGTCTCCCTTATATTACAGGACTCAATAACTAACTAATCACATGATTTAACCAACTAAAACTAACTCTAAGCCCAACTTGATCAAATCGATAAAAAAGGCATAACCTCATGCAACAAAAAAGAATAAATTTGGTAAATAGGGTTTGGCCCAATAGAGTTTGACATAAGTGATAAATAGGATTTTTATACAAACCCTAATTGGTAAAAAAGGCTAATTGACACTGGACCAATTATAACCCAATTGAAATTGGGGTTCTTTTACATACTTAATTTTGGGGTTTAGGACTAAACCTAGCTAAGCTAAAATAAAAAAACTTAAAGATAAAATATTTACAGTTGGTAAAAGGGGTTGGGTTTAGGGCTTTATTCACAGGTGATCCACAGGGTTGTGGGTTCAACCTGTTGATATTTTGTAGCCCTGGTGTCCACACCAATTCTCCCCGGGTGGAAGAAACTCGACCCTATTGAGTATGGATTAACATCGCTATGATAGCGCTCTAGTAAGTTTGGGTCAATTCTTTACAAGTCCTCTCTGGTGATCCAAGAATCATCTGTCTCAGGTTGTCCTTGCCAACAAACTAGATATCGCTGATAATCTTTGTCTCGAGTAGCGATAATCTTGTCGTCCAAGATCTGCTCGATCTTGTCTTTTTGGGCTGGTGGTATGGCAGGTGGACACACTTGGGTTGGCTCACTCTCAAGGATTTGATCAGGCCCAAATGGCTAACTAAGAATCAACGTTGGCTCCCTATACTCAATAAGGTCTGAAACATTGAAAGAAGAACTAATGCCTAGTTCAGGTGATAACTCAAGCACGTATGCATTAGATCTGATTTTTCTAATTACTTTGTATGGTCCACTACTACGGGCATGTAACTTTTTCATGGTTCCAGGTGAAAACCGTTCAGGTCGTAGTCTAACCTTAACAAAGTCTCCTTCATTGAAATTTTTGAGTTTTTTTCTTGAATTAGACATATGTTTATATGATTCTTATGCAATTCTTTAATATGTTCAACATATCACTTTGCTAATGTCTAATAGACTCACTCTGAATTATTAGTGAAGAAAATTTATTTATTTATTATTTATTTATTTTTCTTGCCTTTTTTAAGTCCTTAATTTCAATTCTATGCTTGACCCTTGGTCAGTGGGTGACATGCATATAAAAATTTAACATGCACTCCTAATAGATGCCATAGAGTTTTCCAGAAGTAGGATGCAAATCTAACATGCTTAATGAATGTATGTAATAAGCTAACCTCTATAAAATGTAATCTAATGGTTAGAGAAACATAGGAAGCTTCAGGAAAAGGTAGAAAATAGAAAGTGGAATTAGGGTTAGTCTGGTAGGGTGGGAAATAAGAAAAGGGTTAAGGGATTTGTCCTAGACTAATGGGGTTGACCTTAAGGTTTAAACACTCATTCATACCTAAAGAGTCAGCCTGAAGAAAGGATGAGTCAAGAATTTCAGGAATAAGGTCTTCAATGAGGATTGATGGATTGAATTCTTCTTGAGATTATTGGTTTGGAAAAATCAAGTCCTCACTGATTACTTCAGGACTAAGCTCTAAAGCTTGACTTTTTTCTAGGGTTTCCTCGAGTAAGGTCCTAGCAGGAGGGTTATACTCCTTATTGTTCTCTTTTCCTACTTGTCCTTCTGCCAGGGTACGGTCAGGGTCAACTAACTCTAGACTGGCTTCAGTCTGGGTGCCTACCAGGTCAGCTAATTCTGAGTTGGCTTTAATTTAGGTATGGTCAAGATTATCTAACTTTGGGTCTACCTCCTATACCTCCTCATCTACATACTCATCTACTAAGCTCACATCAGCTTCATAAACTTCTTCTTTAATAGCATCTTGGTGAACCAATAGGGCAGTAGGAGTAGGTTAGTTAAGGGAAAATTGGCTAGGATCTGGGCTAGTAGAGGTGGGTCGACTAAGGGGTACCTGACCAAGACTAGATTGACACCTAGGGGTTATGGGTTCCTTGGGTTCATAGGATATAGGTTGAGACCTATGGGTTATGGATCTGGGTTTATAAAAAATGGGTTCATATGATCTGGATAGGTACTTTTCCCTAAGTTTAAGTTTCATGTCACTCCAGGTAGTTATGGGTATGTCTCTTCTTTGTCTGATCATTCTTTCGACATCAACCCAATAAATTCTAGCCTGACATACTAATTTGGGTTTAGCAATCTTAAACTTTCCTTCCTTAGTCATTTGACCCTTCTCGAAATACAGATCCATATTTCTTTCCCAATCAAGATAATTTTCAAACTCGGGATCACTACCAAATTTAGGTGCTTCAACCATAAAGTTCCTCGTGGTTCTCTCATCCTGGTCTATGAAATCATAATTGGGTCTCCTATGGTTAGATTCCCAGGTTGGGTCATGGTGTGAGGGTCTCCTAGGATTGGGTTCCCAGATTGGGTCATAGTGTGGGGCTCTACTAGGGTTGGGAGGTATGGAGAAAGGTTTCTCAAGTTTATGTTCAGGACAGGTCTTACTGGTTTTCTCTAGGTTACCTAATCGGTCATCTAATCGGTCTAACCTATTGTTCATTTGGGCACATTGTTCAGTCATGAACCTTAGAAAGATTTCAAGGTTAGACTCTATGGTCAGGTTGGGTTGGGTTTGGGTGAGACTACTAGTATGGAGTTCCTAATCTAGTAGCCATGCAATGCAATCACACAAATAGAACTAGGGTTTCCTAGACCTAGAGCTCAAGTAGAATGGGTCAGCTCAATTTACAACCAATTCTGCAATTATCCCATCCACTGGCCAAGTAAGGGGTGGGGTCGTAGGAGGCTCCCCCTGCTCTTGCAAGGTCCTAATTAAAAACCATGAATTCGCTTAGGGCATTTGCCTTTGGACCTCGAGCCTTAGACATCATATTCAAGTGATAATCAAAGGATTGGGTGCACTAGCTTTCACACAATACTTGGAACCTGACCTGTTGGTGTCCCTAGCTCACTAGAGCAAATTAAGTCTAATTGATTTTAATTAGGTTGGGCTCGGATGCAAAGAAGGTTATTGTGGGCCTAGGATAGGTGATGAGATCCTGCCCTGATCTAAGATGCTTAAGTGTCCTTAAGATTCAATTACTTGATGATGCTCACACAAGATGAAACCCTAATATGCAATGAAGCAATAAAATAATTAAAAATAGCCAAAAAATAAAAATTATTTTTTTATCTCAAAATTAAATTTTAGATCTGATCCAATCTCGGGATATCATGTCCGGTCGTAGCTCATTACTCCCATAGGTCGTGACAGTATACTTGCATAGACCCGCTCAGGAGGCGTAATTTCTTTTTATTAGAAAATAGTAAATAAAATTTTTTTTATCTGATTTTTTTGAGATTAATAGAGAATTATCAAAAAAATTATTTCTATTTTTTTTGAATTTTTTTAGATATGTGTTATGCAGTTTTAATTTCAGCCTAGTTCTTGGTATGCAGAAATTTCATAACTAGCAGTTAAAACCTAGTTTAACCTTGCTCTGATACCAATAATGATACGAAACAATTATGAAAACCTAATCTACTAATTATGGACCTAATTAATGGAGAAAACATAAATTAAATTTTTATATAATTTTTGGATTTTTTTAAGACTCAAAGTTGGCAATGAAAGTAACTAGTCAACTAGTTATGCCCGCACGTGTAGATCTAACAAAGTAACTAAAATAATCAGGATTTGATGATTAAGAAATCATCTTAAACTAGGGTCTACTTTCAAAGATCAGAACTAATAGTAGGGAAGGGTTTTTCTAAATTTTATCAACGACGAATTTTCCTCTGAAGTAGATTTGTTGGAACTCTCAGAATCTTGCGGCAGGGCTTCAAGATTTCGATCTTTGGCTTTGATCTTCCACGAAATTGGTTCCAAGGCAAGAACACCTCGACTTTGGTTCCTGATCACCTACAATCACTCAACAAAGGAGGTTTTCAAATAGAAAGAAACAAAGTAAGGAAAGGATAGAAAAGTGAAGAGAAGAAGAAAGGAAGAGGTCGGCTATAATTTTTTTTGATGTCCAGATAAGTAGGATAACTAGGGCCTCACGCCCCACGATATTCTAAAAAATAAAGGAAAAGGCCTCACACCCCATGATGCACACAGCAAAGGAAAAATTTTGATAGAATGTTGATGTATTTCATCAATAATCATTAATAATACAGGGGCGTTGATGGAGCATTTATAGACCAACAATCAGTGATGTAAGGGTTACAAAGATTAGTGTTTGTTTCCCTTAGGCAATGACTCCCAGAAACCTTGCTCTAGGTGTCTTGGACTTTTGCTCTTGGGCTAATATAGGACTCTCTCCAAGGTGGACGAATTCATAGGCCTCTCATCCAAAGTTGGCACCAAGGTGGAGGATTGGTGAAGTGTCATGATGAAAGGCCAAGACTGCTTCATGGTTGCCTTGATTGTTGGACTCTGGATGATGTGGGCTCCTGCAGGATGGTGGACTTTTCAGTCTGGATAGAAGAAAACTCAAGAGTTTTTCTGGATTCTTGAGTCCTCTATTCTTGAGCAACTTGGAACCTGTTTGATTAAAACACCTGCGGTAGAGAACCATTGAACCTCTTTCATTTGGGTGATCAAATATCTTGGAACCTCTTGCTTTTAGCATGAACTTCTTGAGTGGAGGGGTGCCAATTTGGAGAGTCGTTCTCATTTACACACTTAAAAAGAAGGGGCACCAATTTGGAATTCATTTGGACCAAAAGGGTGACATGGCATGTGTTCTTGTCCAGGATGAAGTGCCAAGCAGTGTTGTCTTGATAAAGTGTCAAGTGATGTCCAAACATAGCATGCGATGTTGTCCAGATCCTTGAAAAGGTGGCGCCAAGACTTGGTTAGGCTAGCACATGGCTTGACTTAGCATATGAAGTCACATGAAATCTTGATGTAGGTGCATATGGGTCTTGATTTAAGTGCACATGAAGTTACATGGTTCTTCAATTGGGTCTCCCTTGTATTACAGGACTCAATAACTTACTAATCACATGATTTAACCAACTAAAACCAACTCTAAGCCCAACTTGATCAAATTGATCAAAAAGGCATAACCTCATGCAACAAAAAAGAATAAATTTGGTAAACAGGGTTTGGCCCAATAGAGTTTGACACAACTAATAAATGGGGATTTTATGCAACCCTAATTAGTAAAAAGGGCAAACTGACACTGGACCATTTATAACCCAATTGAAATTGAAGTTTTTTACATACTCAATTTTGGGGTTTAGGACTAAACCCAGCTAAGCTAAAATAACAAAATTTAAAGATAAAATATTTATAGTTGGTAAAAGGTGTTGGGTTCAGGGCTTTATTCACAGGTGATCCACAAGAATGTAGGTTCAACCTGTCGATATTTTCTGGCCCTAGTGTTCACACCAAAAGATCTATTTTAAACTCGAAGCCCCTAATGGTCCAAATGTCGTTCACCCCACCATGTCCTCCTAGATTTCAATGCATGGCACACATCTAACCACAAGTGTCGCAATGCCTCAGGCCGCTTTAGCTTCTTTTAATGCCTAATCCCGGGAAGCATGATTGAATCATTTTGAATCATCATATCTGGGATACATGGCAGCCTATCACCTCTTCAATGGGAGACATGCGAGCCACCTTCTAAGGGTAATTAAAAGTGAACCCTCCAGGCAATCCATGTTAGCCTCCCTTCTTACAAATGAAAATATCCAAAAAGTTGGCAATATTTGGATGGGGCCCATGTCAGTCCAAAGTTTGACTACTCTTATCGTTTAGATGAAAATAAAGAAACAAAGCTTCCTGAACTCGGGAGTGGGAGGCATCTAATATGGTAGCCACTGACATGGACCTGAAAATCTCTCAGGCAGTGTTTGAGCTGATGCAATAATACCAATAGTTATGTCTAGGATTCTAAGGTCAATTAGCCCACCACCCATTGCTGGCTAGAAGCATGGCCCATCAGCATGCTAATTTTATTTGGGCCAACTAGTTGACTTAGAGTAAAGTAGCGGGAAATGACTGTAATCATCTGGTTGACTCGTTTCCTGATCTATAAATGCATCGGTCGTACTGACCAAACAGGTATGGATACATGGACAAGTCCTCTTTCCCAACTTGTAGTTGCATCGTCTGAGTAGTCAACGATTCGATTGATTTTAGCTAGCTTGGCAAAAATCATGGTAGACATGATCCTAACAAATCCCAATATCATAATGAAAAGATTCCTTAAATTGATATGCCAAGGAACAGGATCTTACTACCTTAGCCAAGTTTGTTAAACCTGTCAGAGATTAACACTCCCATAACAATATTTTGTTATACCACATAACTCTATAAATAGGTAAGAGGGACCTCCGGTTTAGGTATGCCTTGAACACTCTCACATGGTTGCTCACATAGTCATCAAACCACCATAGGCTCTTAACTTCAGCCACTATAGTCTCATATTTTTTAATCACTGACTTGAGCTTTGGAGTGTCCCTATTGATAACCCCGGCCCAAGGACTTTTTCAAGTCATTGGATTGGAAGCAGATCCAAAAAACTCTTGATCTTTTCTAGAGAAGATTAGCACATTCACTCCCCATTGCCAGAGGTCGGTGATAGGCCAACTGACAGTAACATCCCCTATTATCGATGGGTCACTCAGCCACCATCAACAATTAAACCTCCAAATGGCCATTAAAAGGATCATCTAGACTAGTAGCCTTTCAATTAAGGCTCACTGGCACTTAACCGACCTAGATTTGCCAAGAGGGGATCATTGGTTCTCCCCATTTTAGCCTCTCATCGATGGAGAGGCATTTCTCAATCGCTGGGTTCTCGGTGATTGCTGTTAGGGAGATGGCGATGGTCAACCAATTGGGGCTTTTTCGGTGGCCACTAACCAACATGTGGCTAAGGAGAGGGCATCTTATTTTTGCTTCCTCCAACTCTTCAAATTCGAAAGAGGAAGAAAGGCTAGTTCAAGCAATTGGGAAAAAGAAGATGAAGAAAATGGTTTTGATTTTGGGTTCCAACCTAAAACCCAAAACCTGGTTGGCTTTTAAAGAAAGAGGCAGGTTTGGGTTTGTGGGTTTTGAATCATAAACTGAATGAATTATGCCCTGAAAGTCAATCACAGTTATTGTATTAGTGGCATTTTTGTATTCTCCCAACTCAAGATTGATATTAATAAAGGCAATTTTTGATTCATCATATGCTCTATCTTATGTTTAATTATAAGATTATGATAAACCCCATAGATTAGGGGCAATGGAATTAGGGTTATGATAGAGATCATAATGGAGAGACCTAAGTTTCTATAAACCCTAATCTAAAATATTCCTAGTTGATGGATCATCGGTTTGGGGATCGATGAATCCTGAAAGACTAGCACATCCTATGTATGCTCAATGGAGAGGGTGGTTGGTCTCACAACCACTTATGTAGAGACACTAATACAAGGATATAGGTGCTCATTAGGTTATGAGTCCACTTAATTGATCTGATAAGAAAACATCAAATGGAAGTCTTACTTGTCAAAAGTAATGTTCTCTTAGTGGGAGTAGTGCATGTAGTCCTTAGACCTGTGACTACCATAGTATCTTGTCCACATGAACCCATGTTGTGGTCATGCTCATTCATGATAATTAAGTCATGTGTTGGGTGCTTCTAGATATGGTGGATTGTGTATGAAGGTAATGAGTAGGTCAACAAGGAATCGATCACTCCTAGTTAGAGGAGAAGTGATCCCGTGTGATCTCTTCGAATGATAACTCAAGAAGTATTTGATCAAAGCATGATGTGATTAGATAGGGTTTCTAATCTTTCATCGATCAAGTCTTTATTATTGAATGAAGATTTAAATGGATTAAGTGCTAGGGTTTGACATTTATCCATACCCATCACTTATCTGGATAAAGGGAGATTGAAGGATTGAATTGTATGGTAACTTTTCACTGAAGGATATTTTGATAATATCTATCAAATTTCTTATCTTTCGGGTAGGCATAACACATTGCCAAATGTAAATCATGTCTTATAGGTTTTCATGAATCAATTCGATTGGATTCATGAGTCAATTTGGAAGTTGGTTCGAATTGGCAACTTAGATCAGCTCAATTTTACATGATTAGGTCAATCGGGTTCGATTGGATTGAATTGGCTTGGACGTAGACCTACTATTAGTAGGCTAGATGTGGAACCCAAAGGATCACACACATTAAAAAATTGGCCAAGGAAGTCAATTGTATTTTTATTAGGATCATGGGATCCTAATTAGCTAGCTAATTGACATATTGGCATATGTTTGCTAGCCCAACTCCTAACCCAATTGGATTGCGTTAGCTTGCTTTTTATTTGGGCTAACCAATTTAAGTGAAACTTAAATTGAATAGAGTCCTAAGTGGGGCAGCCTAATTCAATATTTATCTGAATTTATTTAGGACTTATCTTGAATTTATGAAAGAGTCCTACTTGGCATGGACTCGGGCGCCAATTTGCATTCATGCTAATTTTCATGCGCACAAAAGGACTAAGAGTCCTTTTGCCAATCAGTCACAAATGCTAGATAGAGTTCAAAGGACTTCTTCCTTATCTTCATTCCCAGATGAGGGGCTTTGACTAGTCAAATAAATGTAATATGGCATGGTAGGAGTTGGCGCAAAAATGAAGAGTTGTGTCACTTCATTATGGCGCAAAATTGAAACCAAGAATCCTTCTATTTGAAGGCTCCCATATTTCTTCAACACCTTCTTTCAGAATTCATGCCCCTTAGCCTTAATATGACCGGTAAATGCCATGTGGCAGGTGGAGAAGATGGTTGGAAAAATGAAGAGACATTAATATGTCTTTTAGTGCATGATTAATTATATCATGATATGTCCTCTCATCCAAAAGACTCCTTCTGATTGAAGGGTCTTATCAAATGGCTAAAGGAGAGACATATCAGGAACCCCATCCCTCTCTACAAATGGCATCATATTCTGATGCGAGAGTAATTGAGTTTCCCATCCAAAAATACTACATACTATTTTTTTTTCCTCCTCCTTAAGACAAGGTTTATCTTTTTAAGACAAAGCTTGTTCTTTTAAGACAAGGCTAGTCTAATTAAGACAAGAGCCTAGGAAAAAAAATAGAAGGGGTATTCGGGATCTAAGAAAGGATTCAGAGTATTCTCTAAGTATCCTACATGAGGGTAGGGGTTTGTTGCCCAGTAAGCAACCCAAGAGGGGGAAAGAATTGGGTCTCTAAAAAATATTTACTTGACGTAATGCAATGCTATGCAATCCAATTTAATAATCAATTAAGGTACAAAGAAATCAAATGTAATGTTCTTAAGTAGCGAAAATAAAGAGTAATAAGTGAAAAGCAAGTAGAGAGATCAATCAACCACAAAGACCAAGAAATATAGTGGCTCGGTGCTATCCAATGCACCTACATCCACTCTCTAAGATCCCCTTGGGAATTCACTATAATCACACCGATTATAGTTGATTAGTTTTGCGGGCTCACTAATAAAAAACCCAACTTATTTTCACAAGGCCAACAAGTCAAAACCTTACTTGGTTTTACGGGCTAACCAAGAACCTAAATGGTTTTACGGGCTAACCACCAACCTCCCTTGGTTTTCTGGGCTAACCAAGAACCTAATTAGTTTTCAAAGGCTCACCAATAACCTCCCTTGGTTTTACAATAGGCTAACCAAGAACCCTTACAACAAATAAGTTTTTGAAGTAATGAAACAATGAAAGCTTTCTAAAATAAAGCGGGTATCTCTTTGAAGCTCGATGTAGAGGTGCTTTGAACTTGTTAAAGCCTCTTGAATGCTCAAGAATGGATGATCTTCAATGATCTTGAAAGCTCTTGAATGCTTGGAGGCTTGCTTTTGCTTGAGAGTGGTTGAATCTTCAATGAATAGGAGTTAAAGCTCTCTTTTCTTCTCTCTTGAATGCTTCTATTTCATTCTCATCAATAGTTACCCTTTTGATTTGATTTGGAGCATATAAATACCTTTCCAAGGCTTCAAATCAGGTTTCTAGCTGTTAGACTTGAAAAACTAGCCATTGGAGGGCAAAAGGGTCGAGTTCTGTGTTTGAAAAACTAGCCATTACTGTTCCCAGAACTCCATGTGTCGACACTTCAGACTGTGAGTCGACACTTTAGGTCGATACTTGAACTTCTTGAGTCGGCACCCAGTTCAAAAATCTTCAATTTGGTTCTTTGAAAATCTTAGATGTGTCGACACTTTCTCAGGTGAGTCGACACTTTGAGTCGATACTTCTCTTCCATGTGTCGACACTTCTACAGTTCTTCATTTTTAACAAGTTCTGTGGCTTGAGAATCTCAGGCGATGAGCTGATCCATGTGTCGACACTTTGAGTAAACACTTGAGGTCCATGTGTTGACACTTCAGTCATGCCATCTGAAACATTCTTTGCATACCAGCTTGAGTTGGCACTTCACTTTCATCTGTCGATACTTGGTATCATGTGTCGATACTTTGAGTTGACACCTCACTAAAATCTTCACAGAAATGTCTGAACTTGAGCTGAAATATATTTATACTTCACTCAATTGACCATTCAAGCAATCTTTGACTTTCCAAGTCTTCTTCGAGCAATTCTTTTCATGTAAACTTGGCTTCTTCAAATAAATAAACTTCTACAAATTTGTGAGCACATTTTTCTATAAAAACATACTTCAAGGAAACCATTAGTACTCAACTTATACTTAACCATTTTGCTTATCATCAAAATCAATAATGGAGTCAACAGGGTTCTAGAAAAAGAAGAAAGTCCGAAATGCTATCAAAAGAGTCCCAATCCAACAAGCAACTTTTGTAGGAGTGCTTCCTTGGTCTCGTTCCTGTATGGATCACCTTTGGAGGGCATACACTTGTGTGCCTCATGAAAATTAAGGAATATAGCATTCCAAGTATTCTTCTATAACCTTAAAGTATAGATTTATTAGTTGTCATGATCAAGTGGTCCTAGGGTTTAGGGTTCCGGCCAGTTAGGATTTCTAAAATATAAAATTTTGAAACCCAGTCTTCTACTACACCCTGTGCAAGGATCCCAATAGTGGTATCAGAGCCACCTTGATGCATGTAATTAGTAATCTCTTTAGTGCTGATTGTTTACTATGCCATCAATTGATGCATTATTATGTTCAAATACATATATATGTGATATGTTATATCCTAGTAACTACTTTGGATTGGTTTAGTCACCATGGTTGTCCCATCATAGGGGCCAAGTAAGGTTTAAGGGCCCTCTTTTCCATTCAATGGGGTCTTCTATAGCATATAGGGGTGCCGTTGTAGCCATATCCCATGAACAAGTGAGATAAACGGATTGATGTTATAATCATGCTTATATTATGCATATTAGGGTTAATATGCTTGATTGTTAGGATGAATGTCATGCTGACATGATTAATTAGGATGTGTTTGAGACCATCAAAGCTCTCATAAAAATTATATTTAGTCATAGTGTATGTTAATCATGATGCAAATCCGATTAGGGTATGATCAGCCAATTAGTATCTAAGCAAAGTGGTTTTGGGAAGGTAAAGAGAATGAGATTTTTAATTGGTTCAGTTGTCTGACCTGGCCAATTCAATTGATGTCTAAGGAAAGTAATGGGTGGACCCTCTTATCTCTTCCACTTACCTCACCAATTTGGTCATATCTAAATCTTAAATTTGAAATGCTAATTGATTAGGTACACTACAATATGCCTTCCTTCATGCTAAGCCGAATTTGTATCAAAACTATAGTAGGCTTGTTGAGCAAACTCAAGGCTTACTATTAGCATTTGATATAAAATTTGACTTGGTGTATTTTGTGCTTTATAGTATGTTTGATAATATTACTTTGTTGAGCAGACTCAAAATGACATTATTCAATCATGACTATATAAGATGAAGGGTTTGACTAAACTAAGACATTATGGTTTGTTGTGCAAACACAAGGCTGTAAATGTCTTAGAGGCAAGTGTTATGTTGAAAATTGCAAGGGATGCAATTGGAAAGGAATTTCCTACCCTTGAACTTATAAGTGTTTGTTGTGCAAACACAAGGCATTTATAAGGAATTGGGATCTCAATCCCACTAAAGAAATTGGATATTGGTTTCTCATCTACCATAGTTAAGGGTTATGGTTTTCAAAGAAAATAATGGGAGACACAATTAGATTTCAAGTCTTTATCTAATTGTGTTTATCATCTTGAGTGGTTTTCTTATGTAAAGTTCTTGATTATTCATAGATTTAAATTATGGCTTCTACTCTTTCACTACGGGGCATCCTAGATGCCAATAAACTGATCGGACCAAACTATGTGGACTGGTTGAAGAACCTGAGAATATAACTTGCTTAAGAAAAAGTATCCTACATCCTCGATACTCCGAATTCAGATCATATCGAAGATGATGCAATAGAGGAGAAAAAGGCCACTTATAGAATGTGGCAGAATGATATCTTGATAGTCAAGTGCATCATGTTAGCCTTGATGAGCAATGAGCTACAAAGGCAACATGAAGACATGTTGGTGGGGGCACTAGGATTAGATACAGATTACTGGGCCCTATCTAGTTTACTTAGCCACGTGTGACAATTTGTAACAAAGTAGATTGAGTCCTGTAATAAGTTGAGACTAGTTGATGATGCGGGATGACTCTAAGATTGCTAATCATACTGGAAAATAGTAAACTAATTTTTTTATGATTTTTATAATTTAGGTTTGTAGGCTAAATCCCAAAGTTAAGTAAAGAATTAGCAGAAAGACTAGTAATGCAAAGAATCATCGTATCACAAAGAACTCATGCAGGATAATAAGTAGCCAGGACCCGAGTTGAGAAACTCCCGGTTTAGGATAGCTTATCTTCATCAAAATCAGAAATTAAAAGAAGGGAAGATGTTACCAATCAGTGATTTGAAGAACTTCCGATGAAGAGATCACACAGTACTCTGATTGGAGCCTGGATGATGAAGTTCAGTTCCCTTGATTAGATGGCTATTTTGGATGCTTCTAGAGGCAAGGAAAGCCTCCTCTGGGGAGGTGAAACACCTCAGAGATCCTGCAAAATGTCAAGGGTTAATCAAAATAGCAAGTAAGAAAAAGAAAGGAAACTAGGTTTAGAAGGAATCAAGTTAAGGTTCAAAAGCTAGTCTGTTTGAAGCTTGTTGAAGATCTCCCTGCTTGGTGGCCTAGGGCACTCCTTCTTGGATGTGTGAAGGCTTGGATGGTAGTGAGTTAGGGCATGGAAGGATGCTAGGGTAGCAAGGAATTTGGCCAAGCACGAGAACACAAACCAAAGAACCAAAAGAACAAGGAAACACAAGCTTGGAAGCTCAAAAAAAATTCACCAGGGTTTTGATATCATGAATAAAAATTACTTACAATAGGGGGAGGGGTGGGGTATTTATAGAGTTCCCATAACCTCTCCTAACTAGGGTTTTAGATAGGTTAACAAGCCTTCTCCTAGTTAGATTACATGTCCTTTCCTAGCTAGGTTAGAATTAGAAAGCTTAAAAGAACTACGAATCCTAACTAGGTTAGACTAGTCTTCTCCTTCTCACTTAAGGACATCTCCCTTTGAGCTTTGACTTGGTCAACCCTTCAAGGATGCCTAGGAGGGCGTGTTGGGCTTCCAGGGGCAGGAAGGGGCCGGCCTAAAGGGGCTTGGGCACATGGGCTTGGGCATCTAGAAGCTGGGATGGCCTGGTAGCCTGGTAGCAAGAATATTCCATGGAATCTTGCTTCTTAAGGGCTTGGGCTTGGTGCCTGGGCTTGATTTCCTAGGGCTGGGATGCAGGTGGACCTCTAGAATCATGGATGCCCTGGTTTAGGAATATGCTCTAGCATCTGGGGAGGAATCTGGGCATCTGGAGGACATCTTGAAAAAATCAGGGTTTCTGGAAGCATCTTAAATCCTGGGTTGTCACACAAAATCCAATGGACTGATGTAGTGACCTCTGACTCCTGGATGTGGCCTGGTGGAACTCTAAAATAGGGTAAACTCCTCTCTTGTACAAAAATTGGGCTCATACTGGACTCATAACTGATATACAGGACTCAAAATACTGACTAGGTTGAAGGTTGAGACAAATCAACTAACCTCAACTTATTACAGGACTTAGTCTTAATTGATTACAAAATTTTTAAAACTTTGACACATGACTAATTAAATCATATAGGATCCAGTGATCTGTGTCTGATCCTAGTGCCCCCACCAATTAAAGTGATTTTGGTATGAGTTTTGAGTTTTTTTTCTCCGGATTGGAGTGGGTGTGATTCCCTGGTTCCCGTTCTTGAGTGCAAGCTCTAATCCCTGGTGACTTCTATGCTCGCCAGCGATCCCCCGCTTCTTTGTCCCGCATCAGTTGATTTGTCTCAACCCTAGTCAGTCATTGAGTCTTGTACTTGAGTATTAGTCCAGTGAGAGTCCAATTTTTGTACAAGAGAGGAGGTTACCATATTTTGGAGTTCCACCAGGCCTCACCCAGGAGCCAGAGGCATTTACAATAGCTTATGGGATCTTGTTTGACACCCTAGAACCCTAAATACCCTCTAGATGCTCTCCAGATGCCTTGATTTCTTCCAGATGCTCCAAAATATGCAAGATGCCAGGCGCCCCTTGATTCCCAGGATATTCTAGCACCCTAGGCCTTGAACTCACAAGCCCAAGAGCAAAGCCCAAGCACTTAAGGACCAAGATGCTCTTTGGATGCCAGGAATATACTTGCCCCAGGACCCCATGCACCCCAGCTTCCAGGAGGCCCAAAGCCCATGCGCCCTAAGCCCTTGGCCAGTCCTTGTTGCCCCTTATGAAGCCCAACATGCCAAGAGTGGCGTCCTTGAGGTTGACTTGGTCCAAGCTAAGAGGAAGAGTCCAAGTGGAAGGAGGAAGTCAAGTTTTTATTTTATTCAACTTGTATACTCTTAATTATAGGTTTATTTTGTAATCTTTCTCCCACTTAAATTGTATAAACCTATCCTAACTAGGAGAGGGCTGAAGTCCTAATAAGGAGAGGGAAATTGCTATCTAACATCAGGGCAGGATTTCATCCCCTGTCCTGGGCCCAAAACAACCATCATCATACTGACTCAAGCCTAAATTAAAATTAATTAGACTTAATTTGTCCTAGAGGGCTAGGTGACACCCATTAGGTTAGGTCCGAACCATATGGGCCAACTAGTGCATTTAATCATGTGGCTATTACTGAAAACTAGTATCTAAGGCTAGGGGTCTAGAGTCAAACGATCTAAGTGGACTGGTGGTTTATAATTAGGACCCTGTGACAAGTAGGGGGAGCTTCCCACCACCCCACCCCCTACCTGGCCAGTGGAAGGATTAGTTGCTGAGTTAATTGTAGGTTGAGTAGACCCATTCAGTTTTGACTCTAGGTCTAGGAAAACCTAGATTAAGCTAACCCTTTGCATGCTTGGCTGCACTATTCCATCTTGATTGATTGTTTGTTTGCATGATCACTAGACTAGGAACCCAATACCAGAAGTCTACATCCTAACCCAGCTCAGCCATGGATTCTAATTTTAAGACCCTTATGAAAGCCATGACTGACCAGTTTGCCCAAATGAATTTCAAGTTTGACCAATCCTACACCTAGATGACCCAGATAAATAATAGATTAGACCAATGATCCAATCCAATAACCAAGCAATCCATAGGATTGATCCATTAGATGACCAAGTAGGAACCTTAAGCAAGATCCATAGAGCTGAACCCCAGGAACCCATAGTCCATAGGAATCAGCCTAGTGCCAATCAGTTTTCCCCTAGTCACCCTGAATCCCACAGGATTAGTACCCCTAGAGATGAACCAAGTATTAGTCGGGAACCCTTTAGTCAACCCACCCATGTTACCCTAGACATTAGTCAATTTTTTCTTAGCCAACCCCCTCTTACCACCTCATTGGTTCACTAGAATGACATTGAAGATGATATATATGAGGCTGACCCAAGCTTAGTGGAGGAGTATGAGAAAGAAGAAGAGGAGTTTCCTGTAGAAGACTTAGAATTAGTTGAGCTAGTAGGTGCCCAGGTAGAAGCCAACCCAAGATCAGTTGAGCCAGTAGACCCTGACCACATCCAGACTGTAAAGGAAGAGCAGTTAAAGGATGAGAAACCCAACTCTACTATTAGACTCTTCCCTGAGGAGCGACTAGATGAAAGCCCCAGTATAGAGCCCAGTCCTAAATTTCTTGAACCAGATGACTTTATTAAGGATTTGGCTTATTAGTACCATTAGGAAGAATCCCATCCTATAGTTCCCATTAACAATCTCTTCCCTGAAATTAGTGACCCATCCTTCCATTATGCCAAATCATTAGATATACATCAACCCCATAGGGTTAAACTTATTTGTCTAGACTTAATCCCTTACACCCCTTCTTACATCTTATTCTATCCAATCAACCTTGAACCTACTTTCTATCCTAACAGACTAACCTAGAATCCATCTCATTTTTCCTGTCTTTTCTTGAATTTTCTTATATTTCTTTAATCATTCACCTGCATTTTATAGAGGTAAGCCTCATGCATACATTCATTGCACATGTTCAGTTTGCATATTACTTCTGGCATACCCTATGGAATTTGCTAGGAGTCCATAGTAAATTTTCATGTGCATTCCATGCTAGGATTAAACCTAGAGAGTCTATAGAGTGTTAGGTCTTAACCCATAAACTTTCCTTTGATAGGGATGTCTAGTCGAGTCTATTAGGTGTTAGTCTTGAGTCCAATAAAGCCACAATTCTAATTCATCTATCCACCTCTATACTAGCCTCTACACAGCATTTGCATCTGGAAATTAGTCAAAAGCTGAACATAAGTAATGAACTATATAATAACTTGGATAATTCTCGAAAGAAAGATAAAGGATTTTCTGTAAAGGATTATGTGATGGTAAAAGAATTTCATGCTCGCGAAGTTGTCCCATTCAGAATAATGAAAAGAGTTGGACCCAATGCCTATGTGCTTGAGATACCACCTGATTTAGGTATTAGCCCCACATTCAACATCTCAGACCTTGTAGAGCATAGGGAGCCAGCAACCATACCTTGAGAGCACCTTGAGCCTATCCCTCACTTTGAGAGTGAACCCATCCCAGAGTGTCCACATACAATTTGGCCAAATAGTGAGAAAAGGAGTGAGCGAATCCTGGATGATCAAGCTATCAGTACCCAGAATAAAGGCTATCAGAGGTATTTGGTCTAGTGGCAAGGTCAGCTAGAATCTGAGGACTTGTGGAGCACTGGGGAGGATCTGCCGTGCCTCAACCCAGACCTTCAGTGAGTAGTATGAGAGCCAAATTGATCCTTACTCGACGAGTTCGAGTTCCTCCCATCCCGGAAGAATTGGTGGGGGTACCAGGATCAGACACAGATTATTGGGTACTATCTAGTTTACTTAGCCATGTGTCACAATTTTATAACAAAGTAGATTGAGTCTTGTAATAAGTTGAGACTAGTTGATTTGTCTCAACCCTAGTCAGTCATTGAGTCCTGTACTTGAGTATTAGTCCAGTGAGAGTCCAATTTTTGTACAAGATAGGAGGTTATCCTATTTTGGAGTTCCACTAGGCCTCATCCAAGAGGCAGAGGCATTTACATCAGCTTATGGGATCTTGTTTGACACCCCAGAACCCTAGATACCTTCCAGATGCTCTCTAGATGCCCTGATTCCCTCCAAATACCATTCCAGATGCTAGATTCCCTCCATATGCTCCGAAATATGCTAGATGCCAGGTGTCCCTTGATTCTCAGGATATTCTAGCACCCCAAGCCTTGAATTTACAATCCCAAGAGCAAAGCCCAAGCACATAAGAACCAAGATGCTCTTTGGATGCCAGGAATATACTTGCCCCAGGACCCCAAGTGTCCCAGCTTCTAGGAGGCCCAAAGCCTATGCGCTCGAAACCCTTGGCTGGCCCTTGCTACCCCCCATGAAGCCCAACATGTCAAGAGTGGCATCCTTGAGGTTGACTTGGTCCAAGCTAGGAGGAAGAGTCCAAGTGGAGGGAGGAAATCAAGTTTTTATTTTATTCAACTTGTATACTCCTAGTTTTAGGTTTATTTTGTAATCTTTCTTCCACTTAAATTGTATAAACCTATCCTAACTAGGAGAGGGCCGAAGTCCTAATAAGGAAAGGGCATGGGAACTCTATAAATACCCCACCCCTCCTCCTCTTGTAATCAATCAACTCTTATGAAATATTATTCTACTGAATTGTTTTAAGATTGGTGTCTTGTGTTTTTGGTTCTTTGGTTTTGGTTCTTGTTCTTGTGTTGGCCGACCACCATCCTTAGCATTCTCCCATGCCCTAGCCACCTTCTTCAAAGTCCAAGGAGAGGACGCCATTGCTGCCTAAAGTCCTGAGCATTCATCTTCTCCAAGCCGCCAGCAACTCCAAGCCCTGATTCTTTCCCTTCTTTCAAGCCTTGTTTCTTTTTTTTGTTTACTTGTTTTCTTGCTAACCTTTGATGCTTGTAGGATCCCTGAGATGTTTCTCTTCTTTAGAGGAGGCTTTCCTTTCCTTCAGACCGAGTTCAGATCGCCTTCAGATTCAGGAACCAAAGGCTTGTTCTTCTAGGCGCCATCCAGAGTGTTGAGGGATCTCTTCTTCAAAGGAATAGCAATCGCTGCCTGGTAAAAGCCTTCCCCCTCCTGAGTTCTGATCTGGTGATAGGTATGCTATCCTAAACCTGGAGTTTCTCAATTCTCGGGTCCTGGCTTTATTATTCTGCATGAGGTATTTTACAGGTGTGATAGTTTCTTGCATTACTAGTCTTCCTGCTGATTCTTTACTTATTTTCGAGTCTTTAGCCACTGAATTAAATTCTAAAAAAAATCTAAAAAAATTAGTTTTCTATTTTGCATCAGTCCTAGGTTCTTCCAGTATCACATGGAACCTCAGTCCATACTGCTCAATCTCAAAGAGCTGTATGGAGAGCAAAGTAGGACTGCTAGATATGAAATATCTAAGCAGTTATTCCGAGCATGAATTAGTGTTGGCTCATTTGTACAGGTCCATGTTCTTAAGATGATTGACTTAATCACCCGATTTGGTCAATTTGGCTTTGTTATGGATGGGGAGCTTAATCAGGATTTGATCCTATAATCACTTCCAAATTCGTTCTCTAAGTTTGTCATGAACTACCTGATGAACAAATTGAACCTTTCGTTACCAGAGCTGCTTAACATGTTAAGACAGCTGAGAGCCACTTCAAAGGAGATAAGGCTAATCATCTTCTTCTAGTTGATGGGAAGAAGAAAGGGATAATAAAGAAGGGTACAATGCGAAAGCTGAACCCTAAGAAAAGCATCAATAAGAGGAAGAAGGCAAAGAGGCCTTCAAATAATGGATCCTATTTCTTCTGCAACAAGAAGGGACATTAGAAGAAGAACTACAAGACATCCCTTGCAGGCCTGAAGCAAGATACAAGTGGAGCATCAAAAGGTTTATTTATGATACAAATAAACTTATCATTGAATTCTTCAACTTTTGATTCATGGATATTGGATACCACATGTGGGTCTCGTATCTGCAAGTCATTGCATGAGTTACAGAGACCTAAGAGTTTGAAGAAAAGTGACCTCAAGCTCTATGACGCAAGTGGAGAGGCCATTCATGCCGAAGCTATTGGAACCTACATGTTATTATTGCCTTCGGGCAAGATATTGGAATCAAAAGACCGTTATTACATTCCAAGTGTTGCTAGAAATATTATTTCTATACCTTTGTTATAAAGACAAGGTTATGAAATAAAAGTTGAAAAAAATGGGTATTCCATTTTTCATTCTAATGACTTCTTTAGAATGGGTAAATTTATGAATGGTCTTTTAATTCTATCGCTCAATGATGAAGTGTTGCTTGTAGAAAATAAAAAGAGAAAGAGGGATGATACCAATGAAACATTCCATTGGCATTGTCGATTAGGTCATATAAATGAGTCAAGGATTCACAAGTTATACAAAGATGATTTGTTTGGACCTTATGATTATAAATCATTAGGAACTTGTGAATCTTATCTCATAAAAAAAATGACCAAGTCTCCATTCACTAGACATGGAGAAAGGGCAACTGAGTTGTTAGGATTAATATATTCAGATGTATGTGGACCTATTGATGGGGAACTAATATGCATGTAATTTTTTTTGTATGTTTTATATGTGGGGTTGAGTGATTAATTCCCGAATTTCAGATTAAAATAAGTTGTAGAGAATTTTATATGAATTTTAGAAGATTAGCATGCAGATTAGGACCTAGAAAAGTAGAAAAGAAGGATCGCCGGGGCTGAAAAGCCTCGGTTAGGGCAAGTTCTCCTACAATAAAAATACTGGATGTAGAGGGGGTGTACCTGACAACGTTTGTGAAGATCGCAGCAAAGGGTCTCTCATTCCTCGATGGATGCAGCCTGGAAAACTGAGCCAAAGACCCGTGGATACCCGACTTTCTGCTCGGTGATCCGATTGAGGCTTGGCTGGAGTCATTGGATTCGTAGGAACTCGGGGACCTGTAAACGACCTGTCAGGGGTTAGAAAACTCACAAAGGAACAAGAAAATAAAGGAAAAATAGCAAGGGAAGGCTTCTTTTGGAGTGGGCATCCAGGGATCTGAGATGCTTGTTGGCAATAGGAAGATGATTGCAGCACTGGGAAGAAAAACTCTCGCAAACCCCTTTATGCACACAGCAGGGTATCACACAACTCAATAGAAGAACTCAAGGTTTTCATTCATCAAAATTCTCCCTTCATACAAGAGGCTAGGGTCCCTTAAATAGACCCTTAACCTTGGGCTCCAAGTAAGGGCACATTAGTCTTTACATGAGAATCCTTTTCCCTCTCAAACCCTAGCTAGAAAATAAGGAAACATTAGGTAGAAAAAATCCCTAAAATTTCTCTTGACTTGGCCAACACTCCAAGGACACCTAGGGGGGCGTGTTGGGCTTCTAAGAGCAGCAAGGGGCTGGCCCAAAGGGGCCCGGGTGCATCGGTTTGGGCCTTTGGAAGCCGGGGTGGCCTGGTAGCCAGGTAGCAGGAATATTCCCTGGTATCTTGCTTATTAGGGGCTTGGGCTTGGCGCCTGGGCTTGATTTCTTTGGGCTAGGATGAAGATAGACCTCTGAAATCATGGATGCCTTGGTCTATGAATATATTTTGGCATCTGAAAGGAAATCTGGGCATCTGGAGGGCATATGCAAGGAATCAGGGTTTCTGATTTTCCTCCTAGGGTCTTCAAATCTTCAAGCTGGGTTGGACTTGGGCTAAACTTCCACATCTTTAATCTGGTTGGACTTGATCTTTACTTGTATAATGTGGTCTTGAGTCTTCAGTATGCTTGGATAGGACTCAAAAAAAATAAAATTAGCTCAACATGAGCTGACCAGCATTGGACTGAACTAGCTCAACATGAGCTGACTAGTACAGAACTGAAATAATAACTCAAAAAACTCAAATAACAACTAAAATGGACTCAGATGAGCTAAGCCCTTATTACAGATGGACTCATAAATTATTGATCAATTTACAGAGGGTTGAAAAGCCTCTGTCTTATTCTGGTGCCTCAGGTGTCCCCACCACCTATGTCAACTCAGGCTAGAGGAGGATACTCTTATTTTACCATATTCATTGATGATTTATCTAGGTTCAGATATGTGTATCTCATGAAACATAAATCCAAAGAATTTGATAAATTTAAAGAGTATCAAAGTATGGTTAAGAAACAAACTAGAAAAAATATTAAAGTCCTTCAGTCTGACCAAGGAAGAGAATACTTTTCTAGTAAATTTCTTAATCATCTTAAGAAAAATGGTATTCTCTTTGAATAGACCCCTCCATGTACACCACAATTAAATGGTATAGCAGAAAGGAAGAATCGTTCCTTGTTTGAATGGTAAGGTCCATGATGTGCTTCATAGATCTTCCAATATCCTTTTGGGGATATGCCCTAGAAACTGCTACATAAGTATTAAATAGGGTACCATGAAAATCAATACCTAGTTCTCCATATGAATTATGGAATGGCAAGAAACCAAGTCTTAAACATCTTAAGATTTGGGGTTGTCCAGCTTATGTTAAAAAGAAATTTGGATTTAAGCTAAGTGCTAGGACTGAGAAATGTAGGTTTATCGATTATTCTCAAGAGGGTATTAGATACCTATTCTATCAACCTACTGAATAAAATGTTTTTGCATGCCGTATTCTTGGAAAAAGAATTTATCCAAGAAGAAGGTAATGGGAGAATAATTGAATTGAGTAAAGTTCAAAATGAACAAACTCAAGTTCCTCAATTAGAAGTACCAGTTGATCATGTACAACCACAACACATACCTCCTCTTCGTAGGTCAAAGAGAGTGTGGGCAGCACCTCTAAGATATGGTTTTATGATTGGAAACAATAATGAAACCAACATCTTTGAAAGAGATGATCCATTGACCTATATGAAAGTTGTCATGAGTAAGGACTCTGACAAATGGTTAAGTGCCATGAAATTCGAAATGGACTCCATATTTGACAACCAGGTTTGGACCTTGGTTGACCCACCTGAGGGAATTGTCCTAATAGGGTGCAAATGGATCTCCAAAAGGAGGATTGGGGCAGATAGGCAAATTGAAACCTACAAGGCTAGGTTAGTGGCAAAAGGTTTCAAGCAAAATCATGGTATCGAATATGATGAAACCTTTTTGCCAGTTGCCATGCTCAAGTCTATTAGGATTATGCTTGCCATTGCTGCATACTACAATTATGAGATCTGGCAGATGGATGTTAAGATTGCATTTCTCAATGGAAATATTGAGGAAGAAGTCTATATGTCACAGCCAGAGGGTTTTGTCTCAAGTGGGAGACTAAACCAAGTATGTAGCTTAAGAAATCCATTTATAGATTGAAGCAAGCATCAAGAAGGTGGAACATTCATTTTGATGAAACTATAAAGGAATTTGGTTTCATCAAGAATATGGATGAGCCATGTGTGTATAAGAAGACAAGTGGGAGTGCCATTATCTATTTGGTCTTGTATATCAATGACATACTTATCATTGGAAATGATGTTTTATGATGCAGTCAGTTAAATCATGGCTGTCAAAATAGTTTTTCATGAAGGAATTGGAAGAAGCAATTTATATTTTAGAAATAAAGATCTATAGAGATAAATCTGAAAGGATGCTAGGATTATCCTAATCAGGTACATAGACTTAATATTGAAGGGATTCAATATAGAGGAAATTAAGAAGGGTTACTTGACCATGAGTCAAGGCATACACCTATCTAAAAGGATGTCACCTAAGACTCCAGATGAAAGAGTTATGATGAATAAGATCCCTTATGCTTTGGTAGTGGAATCAATAATGTATGCAATGTTATGTACCAAGCTTGATGTTGCTATGCCATAGTCATAGTAAGCAGGTTCCAGGTTGATCTAGGGTAGGATCATTAGAAAGCTGTGAAAAGCATTCTTAAGTACTTGAGAAGGACTAAAGATATTTTTTTGATATATGGTGGATCAGAGTTGAAACTAGAAGGCTATACAGATTCTAATTTCCAATCTAATCCAGATGATAGTAAATCAATATCAGGGTATCTCTTTACTCTAAATGGAGGAGCAGTGAGTTGGAAGAGTACCAAGCAGCTAACTGTAGCTACTCAATTACTGAGACAGAATACATGGCTGCTAGTGAAGCTGCTAAGGAAGCAATCTAGATGAAGAAGTTCATCATATAATTGGACATGGTTCTTGTAATCGTAGGAACTAAGGTCTCACCATAAGTCCAAGCACATCCTAAGATGCTTCCACCTTGTTCGAGAAATCATTAAAGAAATGATATGGTAATAGAACTAGTTGATATAAAGAACAACATAGCAGATCCATTCACTAAAGCACTTCTACTACAGCAGTTAGATCACTATCTAGATTGTATGGCCAATAAATACAAGGGCGATCGACTTTAGTACAAGTGAGAGATTGAAAAAATTATGTCCTGAAAGCCAATCACAGTTATTGTATCAGTGGCATTTTTGTTTGCATTCTCCTTACTCAAGATTAATATTAATAAAGGCAATTTTTGATTCATCATATGCTGTCTTATATTTTAATTATAAGATTATGATGAACCCATAGGTTAGGACAATGGAATTAGGGTTATGATGGAGATCATAATGGTGAGACCTAAGTTTCTAAAAATCCTAATATAAAATATTCCTAGTCAATGGATCATCGATTTGAGGATCGATAAATCTAGAAAGACTAGCACATCCTATATATGCTCAATGGAGAGGGTGGTTGGTCTCACAACTACTTGTATAGAGACACTAATATAAGGATATGGGTGCTCATTAGGTTATGAGCCCACTGAACTGATCTGATAAGAGAACATCAAATGGAAGTCTTACTTACTTGTGAGAACATCAAATGGAAGTCTTACTTACTTGTCAAAAGCAATGTTCTCTTCATGGGAGTAGTGCATCTAGTCCTTAGACCTAAGACTACCATAGTGTCTTATGCATATGAACCCATATTTTGGTCATACTCATTCTTGATAATTAATTCATGTACAGGGTGCTTCTGGATATGGTGGATTGTGTATGAAGGTAATGAGTAGGTCAACAAGAAATTGATCACTCTTAGTAAGAGGAGAAGTTATCCCGTATGATCTCTTCGAATGATGACTCAAGAAGTCTTTGATCAAAGCATGATGAGATTAGATAGGATTTTTAATCTTTCATCGATCGAGTCTTTATTATCGAATTGAGATTCAAAAGGATTAAATGCTAGGATTTGACATTTATCCATACCCATCAATTAATCGGGATAAAGGAAGATCGAAGGATTGAATTGCACGGTAACTTTCTATTGAAGAATATTTTGATAATTTCTACCAAAATTCTCATCTTTTGGATAGGCATGACATATTGCTAAATGTCAATCATGTCTTGTAGGTTTTCATGAATCAATTCGATTGGATTCATGAGTGAATTTGGAAGTTTGTTCGAATTGGCAACTTAGGTCAGCTCAATTTGACCTAATTAAGTCAATCAGGTTCAATTTATTCGAATTAGCTTGGATCTAAACCTACTGCTGGCTAGATGTGGAATCCAAAGGGTCACACATATTAGGAAATTGGCCAAGGAAGTTAATTATATTTTTATTAGGGTCATGGGATCCTAATTGGCTAGCTAATTGACATTCTAGCATATGTTGGCTAGCCCAACTCCTAACCTAATTGGATTGTGTCAGCTTGCTTGTTATTTGGGCTAACCAATTTAAGTGGAGCTAAAATTGGATAGAGTTCTAAGTGGGGCAGCCTAATTCCATATTTATCTGAATTTATTTGGGACTTATCTTGAATTTATGGAAGAGTCCTACTTGGCATGGACTCTTGGGCACTAATTTGCATTTACGCTAATTTTCATGAATGCAGAAGGCTAAGAGTCCTTCTGCAAGTCAGTCACAAATGCCAAATAGAGTCCAAAGGACTTCTCCCTTATCTCCATGCCCAAATGAGGGGTTGTGAATGGTCAAATAAATGCAATTTGGCATGGAAGGAGTTGGAGCAAAAATGAAGAGTTGCGTCTCTTCATTATGGCACAAAATTGAAACCAACAGTCCATCTGTTTAAAGGCTCCCATATTTCCCCAATGCCTTCTTTCAGAGTTTATACCCCTTAGCCTTAATATACCGATAAATGCCATGTGGTAGGTAGAGAAGATGGCTGGAATAATAATGAGACATTAATATGCCTTTTGGCACATGATTAGTTGTATCATGATATGTCCTCTCATCCAAAAGACTCCTTCTAATTGAAGGGTCTTATCAAATATGTTGCCCAGGTGAATTTCCCAAGAGGGGGGTGAATTGAGAATTTGAAAAATTTAACAGATATATGCTCTTTGAAAACTTCTTTGAAGTGTTAGGTTCTATGATTTAGATAATTAAAGCAGAAGCAGAAGCAAGTAGAAAAATCACAATGCAAACATAGCAGGTTTATAGTGGTTCGGAGCACCCCAGCTCCTACATCCACTATCCAAGATACCACTTGGAATTTCCACTATATTTTAACAAGAATACAGTAGGATTGTTTTATCAAGATCACAATCCAAACCCAACACCTTTTGGTTTTTAAACCAGGCTCACCAAAGAAACCCAACACTTGGTTTTAGCAGGATCACCAAGAACCTAACACTTGGTTTTACATAGGCTAACCAAGAACCAGACACTTGGTTTTATACAAGCTAACCAAGAACCTATTTGGATTTTTAAACCAGGCTCACCAATAACCCAACAATTCAGAAAAAGGATTGGAAAGAACAAGCAACAAAATGACAAACAGATGTTATCTGATGGTTGCCGATGTAGCTCAAGAGAAGCCCTCTTAATTGCACTTCAATGCACTTCAATGGCTTCTTCAACTTCTTCAATGTATGCTTCAAGCTTCAGATGGGAGTTGGTGAAGACTTGAAGACTATCTTGAATGCTCTCTTTTGTGCTCTCTTGCTCACAAGCTCAAGAAATGTTTAACTAAGTATTAACCATTCAAAAGTTGTCTCAATCCCTCGTTTATAGTCTTGTATTCTTCTCAGGTGATTTTAGTCATTGTAGACCATTGGGATGTAATATTTGACCATTGGAGCACTTTTCAAATTCAAAAATGGTATTCTAGAACTAGCTATTACATGCCTGGAATCGACCTTCGAGTCGGCTCGGATCCTTAGAGAAGTTCTGGTCGAGTCACCTTATGTTATTCGGGTCAGCTCGGTTACATAGTGTTCTAATTCCTTACTCTGGAAGAGTTGGCTCACTTTAGTTCGAGTTGGCTCGGATTCACAGGTCTTCAAAACTATACTCTAGAAGAGTCGGCTCTTCTCATTAGAGTCGGCTCGCTTGGTTGTTCTCTCAAAACTATTTTTTCTGGACTTTGGAGGAGTTGGCTCAAACTTCTGAAGAGTCAACTCGGATGTTTGGTAGAATGATAGAGATGGCTCGAACTTCCTTGGGGTCGACTCGCTTGTCTGATTCAGGAAATGGTACTTTAGACGAGTTGGCTCAGGTTCCTCTGAGTCCACTCGAATAATTGCATGCCAGAAACCTTCATGCATGCCATGAATAAGAGTCAGCTCCCTTTACTCGAGTCAGCTTGGATGAGTTTTACATTGAATTCTCAGTTCTTCTCCAGAAATCATCCAGCAAGACTTCAAACATTCAAGATATTCTCTAACTCTTCTAACAACAATTTCTAAGAAATTTTAAGCTTGAAAAGCACTTAGATCAACCCATTTTCATGATTTTTACTTTACTTTTTCTTTGGGCTCTTCTTTACATGACATACTTACAAAACAACTCATGACAAAACTCAGATTGTAGGAGTTGTAATTGAGCAATGAAATCGTCCTACAAAAACTTGCAAAGCACTTGGAGAGTTGTTAGTAAAACAATTGCATGCTTCAATGTTTTGTTATCATCAAAATCATTCAAGGGATCAACAATCTCTCCATTTTTGATGATGACAAAACACTGGGCATGGAAAAACTTTACAATTACATGTATGAGTATATTTGAAGGTAAATATTAACATGTATCGGAGCTTTTATATTGGAAAAACTATACATGTATCATAGGTCTTATATGTTTATATGTATTAGAGTATCAAAGCTTGCATATAGACAGAGTATCAAAGCTCTTTGAAAAACATTACATATCAAAGCTTTTGACCAAAAAGGAATCAATAAGTATCATTGTAAACAATTGTCAAAAGCAATTTTTGCCAGAATTATGTCAGAGCAAATTGCAAGTCTATCAGAGCAAATATAAATAAGTAAGATACAATATTTGTATCATTCTCCCCCTTATTTGCATATTTTCCATGTACAATTATACATACTCCCCCTTTTTGTCAATAATCAAAAAGGTAATCAGTTAAAATCAATCTCCCCCTTTGTTAAGTACGCAAAGCTAGTTTTTGAAATAGAATGAGAAGATTGAAAACATTGTTTGAGATAATTTGACTTTAAACAGATTTGACAATCTATTACCAAAATCATCAGAGCAAATATATCATTGCAAAGTATTGCGCAAACACATTTCACAAACACATTGAGTAAGATAAAGAAGCTTTCATTTCATTCACAAAATTTTCAATACAAATTACAAAAGATTGAAATCAAAGATACAAACAATTGTTTACTCACTATCACTAGGTAATTCTATAATAGGTTCTATTGGTTCTACTTTAATCTTTGCACTACTGCTAGTAGATGGTCCAGGTGATGGCATGGAAGAGATAGGATCAACAAAAGGTGGCCGAGAAGCCTCAGGTCTAAGATATGGTGCAGGCTGCCTAGGGTGTGGTGTAGGCTGAGTAGGAGAAGGTGCAGGCTGAGAAGGCTGACTGGGAGGTGGTGCAGGCTGAGACTGTCTTGGAGTAGAAGCAAAGGAAACTATAACAGAAGTAGAAAGCTCGGTAAGGGTCACCCAGATAGAACTACACTCTTCTTCCATCTTTTTATCCCTATGTTAAGTGCAACCAGTTCACTTGCTTTGGCATTTGCAAATTCCTCTGGTGAACCTCTAAGTCTCCCAAATTCACTTCTTAGGATGCCAACCCCTTTTGTGTAGTCATCTTCCATTTTGATTGTAGCCTCTAGTGAACACATTTTGAATCTCATCTCTCTTAGTTCAGCTATGAATTCTTCTATTCTTTAGTCAATAGATTTTTTGATATCTTTAGTAGCTGTCTTGAGAGAATCAGATATAGGCTGAATGTCAATCTGTGGTGCAGGTCTGGTAGACTCAATGATGTCGACTCTGGAGCACAACTGTCTAACCTCACCACTGATCTCATCAAGTCTGCTATCGACTGTTTGGTGAAGGTTACCAAACATCGAACTCATAGAGCTGGTCAGGGTCTTAGTGAGTGATCTCATCTGATCTGTAATAAAATCCTGAGATACTGAAACTCCTGATGAATCAACAAATGGTTCCTGAGCAAAAGTTGCTGGTGGAGAAGTTGGTGATGGGAGATCCTGGGACTCCCATACTCTGTATGCTCAGTCTCCATAGTATCAAAAGCAATGGGCTCAATAGTAGTAGTAGCAGGCTCATCAGTAGTAGAGGTAGTAGCAGTGGCAGCAGTCTCCTCAAGGGTGGAAGGAGTAGTAGTATCAGTGATAATCTCCTTGGTTAGCAGCTCACCATCACCATCATCATCATCATCGCTGCTGGAAGATCTTATAGCTCTCACATCTGTTCCCTTTTTCCTCCATGCTCCTTCAGTTAGTTGATATCCCATTTATTGCAAGGATTTGAAGGTGTAGGTGTCAGTATGGTGATATCCCATAAGGCAAACAGGCCTTTACCTTCCTGATAGCTTCTTTCATTTGCATAAGCATGATGTGAGGTAAGCTAAGGGCCTCCCCCTCAATTACATGTCCCATAAAACTAAGATCCTTCTCACTTACCCAATCAAATCTTCCAGTTCTTGGGAGAAAGATCCTATTAATAAAATTATACAACAATCTCATCTTAAGGGACAATGTATTGGCCATTACATTACCAATACCACTCACATCCTCTCTATTTAAAATTGTTCTGAGGGTTTTCTCTTTATCTTTCAGAACTAAGTGTTTCAAGCCCTTGTTCGGCATCTCCAGTTAGCTACACAATCTTTCTTCTATTACTATAATTTTTTTTCCTTTAATTGTAGACTCAACATGCTGTTCTTCTAATCTCAAACTTTCATAAAAAGTTCTTACCAAATTCGGATAGGTTGGTACATTCAATGAGCAAAACAAGCTCCAGTCCTAATCTTCAATTAGATCCCCAATTCGTAGCCCCAGTTCTTTTAGGAATGTGAAGATGATTCTTCTCCTGCTTGTCACTGGTCGATTGGACATTGAAACCGGTTGTCTCAGAGAAGAGGGAGCTACAATTTGTTCCATTTCTTCTTCTTCCATTTCCACTGATGGAGTCGGCTCTTCTTGCCGATGCTTTGTTCTTCTTTCCTTTTCAACATAGGGTACGGCTCGTTTAGATCTCTTCCCGATGGCCATTTTTGGAGCCATTGCACAAACTTGGGAAGAATGCAAGAATCGGAGCTTGAAAATGTAGGCTTTGGAAGAATGGAAGTGAAGTTCGAGTGGGAAACACGGGTTTTGAGAAAGTGCAAAAAGCATAAACACTACGAATAAGTTCTTCAACTCTATTAAAAAATATCTTGCCCGACATCCGAGTCAACTCGACAAGCCCTAATCTACTCGAGTCGACTTAAGTAGAGCTCTACATAACTAATCAAAAATTTGAGTCGGCTCGACTTGAGCACTGTAGCTCGAGTCGACTCGAACAAAAACTCTCCACAAGAGTAAAAAAGGGTTCAGAAATGAAAATTAATTCCAAAAAATCACAAGGAGAGATGGTTAAAGATCTTGGTTTGATGTAGGAGGCTTTCTAGATATTGGTGCGGGCACCAGACTCAGAAGAAGACTTCAGAGCTCCATTTGGATCTCTGATTGACATTGCCCGAGAAATTAGGGTTTGTAATAAAGGTTGACCTGGTCAACCAGTTTATTTATTTTATTTATTTCTTGAGTCATCATTTAAATTTTGTTGAGTCATGTTGACTCGGTGCAAGTCCCAATGTGGTTTCAATTTGGTCCAAAGTGGTGCCATATTTCTCTTCCAATCAACTCAAGGTTCAAGCAAGTGGAGGCCACACTCCAAGCCACACGCCCAGCCACACTCCGAGCACACGCCAGAGTCCAGGAGGCGCCATAGAGGCATCCCAGTGTCATGGTCCCCACGTCCAAAGAAGAAAAAATCAAATTGGAGGCTAAATTAAAGGAGGCGCCCACACCTGCCTAATTTACCTAAGCAAAGAAGGAAGAAAACTTCTCTTGGAGAAGAAATCAAAGAAGGACATCCAACCTACTCCTAATTGAAGTTCAAATCAAAATCAAAGAGCTTAACTTGGAGTGGAAGAAAAGAAGAAATACCATAAGAAGAAGAGGACTCCAAATCCAAATCCAACTCCAAAGGAGGTGCCATAAAAGTTCCAAAACAATTCCTTTATGGCCGTCCCAATTTTTTTTGGACTCTTGGTCAGCCAAGGGAGAGGATTTTCTACCTAATCTAGGGGTTGGAAGAGTTTAGTCCCACATGGGAATTTGTACAAGCTAGGAGAAAATTTTAGGTCTATATAATAGACCTCTCTTTGTAACTTTAGAAAATCAATGAAGAAAAAAATATTTTGCTATTCTCTTGTGTTGAGTAACCTAGGTTTCTCTTCTTCCGCACTATTCTAAGTGTTGAGCTCCGTGAGGGGGTAATCCGGGTTCCATTGGAGCCTTGAGGAGGTGAGAGATCTCCATCTTTATCCAAAACCCTAGGTTAGCCACTTGAAATTCCAAAACCCTAGCCACCTTTCATTATTTTCCATCCACCAAACCCTAGATCCATCCATCTCCCACGGCCTCTCTCTCTCTACAAGTCCAGGCCGTCCACCTTCATCCAGATCCAGTCCGGCTACTTCAGATCCAGAGCAAGTTCCAAGGAAAATCACATCAGCTTCCAGGAGAATCCAGTTTTCAGCAATTTCAATCTTCAAGTTCATCAACCTGGTAAATTCTTTCCTTGACACTCTGATTCTATCAATTGTTTTTCTTCTCTTCCAGACCTTGAGTTCAGGAGAAGCCAACCCACCAAAGGACCAGTACTGGAGGATCCATTGCGAAGAAATCTGAATCCGAGGATCCAACAATCTGCTCGGGAGAGTTCTTCCACCAAAATCTGTGAAGATCATTGTCTGGTTAGGTAAACCATCTCTTCTCTTTATTTCTGTTCTGCTGAAAGTTCGGAGCGAAACCCTAGGTCTGGGAGTTTCTCAACCCCCAGCGATCCGTTGCTTCTGAACTACTCTGATACTTTAGTTTCCTTAAAATTGTGCTTTCAATTATCATATTAGTCTCTTTCAATGTTAGGTTAACTTTTCTTTGATTTGAAGCCAACTTCTACAAACATATAAAAACAACAAAAAAATTAGTTAATCTTAATCTACTTCCGCATCGCGTCCCTTTATTTGTTCTGCATCATTTTTGGTATCAGAGCCCAGTCTAGGGTTTCTGATTTGCTTGCTTGCTTTGATTGATCTCTTTTTATTTTGTCTGCTCGAAGTAGACTCCCCAGGATGTCCAGTCCTAGGAACTAAGCGAGGCGCAAGCCTCCTCCTCCCATTCCACGGGGTGTTCCTAGGGCGTGTAGGGGATCCATTGGGTTATAACTTCGTAGCAGGGATTATAAACGGGGAAGACAATCTAGTTGCAGCCCGTAATTACCCTGTTGTCTAAATTATTTCTCCCTACATAAAACTCCGAATTACATGATTTTTACTTCGTTGAAACCAGTATAATTGAACCTATTTTTCATAATTTTTCTGCGATTTATTGGTTTCGGTAAAAATTCTGAGAATTAAAATACAGCAACTCTGTTTTTTGTGTTCTGCAATTCAATTCTTTTTTGGAGTGATCATCTCATAATTTACTTAAGGGCAATTGAGCATCTAAGATAAGGGGAGGAGTTGATTACCTCTCCTTAGCCCAAAACCACCATCCAATCATTCGAACCTAGACCTAATTTAAAATCAGTTAGACCTAATTTGCCCTAGTGGGCTAGGGACACCAATTGGTCGGGTCTAGGCTAGTGTTGAGTCAGTTTGCTGAGTTATTCTGTGTGTGCTTAGCACTCAGTGTCTAGAACGGTGGTTCAGGAACTACGTCCCGAAGGGCTTGTGTGCTGGTCCGCCTACCTGGCCAATCACTGATTGGTGTCTAGGATTGGCAATCAGGGACCTAACACTCCCCTTACACCTGCCTGGCTGAGTCCTGAGTTACTACAGGCTAGCTTGCCACTCTGATTGGGCATCTAGTTTGGACTCTAGGTCTAGTGATCCAGTAGTCGGTTTAGTCTAGTCTCATTTTGTGTGCTTGCTTGAATCATCATGTCTACCAGAAACGGAGTGCCATATCAACCTGGTCAAACCCAACCTGATTTAGAGGCCATGATCAGAACTCTTACTGAAAGTATGGCTAAAATGAATCAGGATATGACAAACACTGTGGCCCAGTTTAGCACACAAATTCATGAGGATCTTACCCAACTTAGGGACCGAGTCCAAGTACTTGAAGAACCTAGACATCGGAATTGGACTCCTGACCCCGATTTTAATGTGCCTCAGCCTCACCCACATCAGGAGCCTAGAAGGCCTTTATATAGAGATCCTGAACCTAATCATAGGAGGCCTGACCCAGAGCCTGAAGATAGAGATGATAGGTTCATCAGGAACATCAAATTAGATGCACCCACTTTTGATGGTAGTCTGAACCCTAAGGTGTATTCTGATTGGGAGGGTGAGATGGACCAATACTTTGAGTGGTATGCTATGTCTGAGGAGAGGAAATACAAGTTTGCCAAGATGAAATTAGTGCGTCAAGCTAGGTTATACTGGGGAAACATTGAGCTAACCACTAGGAGACGGAATGTTGAGCCCATAACCACTTGGCAGGGTATAAAAGAAAAACTGAGAGATAAATACCTACCCATTTCATACCAGCAAAACCTGTTAGACCAATGGCAAAACCTGAAACAAGGAAACCGATCTGTCTCAGACTACATAACTACTTTTGATGAATACCTAATGAGATGTGATGTGAGTGAAGCCCACGAAGTCACTTTGTCTAGATTTAGGGCTGGACTGAGGGAAGATATCAAGAGAGAACTATTTCTGAGAGAGGTTACTGATCTAGACCAAGCCTACCAGATTGCACTGAACACTGAGAAATTTCAGAGAGGACCTATACCTTCTAGGGTTAGTGCCCCAATCCCAAGGAATGGACCTAGCCAAGTTATCCCTAGTAAACCTTTTCAGGGTACTTCTACCCCTAGGCCCATGGACAAAGGTAAGGCACCTGACACCCAGAGAACCCCTAGTTCAAATATCACCTGTTTTAAGTGTCGGAAACCAGGTCACATTTCTAGTCAGTGTACTGCCATAGCCTGTTTCAAGTGTCATAAGGTAGGTCATGTTGCTAGCCAGTGCCCACAGAGATCCCTTTACATAGAAGAGGGAGAGAATGATAATTCCGAGCCCAGTGAGGAATTTGAAGAAGAAGTTTATGAGGCCGGAATGAATTTGGTTGAGGAGTATGAAGGAGAGGAGGAACCCAATGAATCTGACCAATTAGGAGTTGTAAGATGCATCCTATCCCAGAATCTAGTTCAAGAGGATTGGCGTAGGACTAACATCCTACAGACTTTTCTTAAATTAGGGGATAAGGTATGTAAGATCATCATAGATAGTGGGAGCTGTGTAAATGCCATCTCTACTAGCACTGTCAAGATGTTAGGCTTAATCCCAGTTCCCCATCCCAACCCCTATAAGGTTTCTTGGGTAGATTCTACCTCCATACCCATCCAGTCTAGATGTCAAGTCCAAATCCAAATGCAATCTTATCACGAAAAGATTTGGTGCGATGTCTTACCCATGGGGGTGAGCAGTATAATTCTCGGAAGACCTTGGTTGTATGATCATGATGCCACCCTCTTAGGAAAATCCAATACCTGTGTCTTTAGTTTCAATGGGAAGAAGATTACGATCCATTCCGTTCCCCCTAAGGACAAGGTAACTAAAGGAGCTGGTAAGGTTAAGGAGATGAAAACTGGAGTGAACCTAATCAGTGCTAAGGATCTAGAACAAGAAATTCATAGTGGTTCACCCATCTGGATGTTGACTGCTAAGGAGCTTAGAACTTCGGAACCCTCAGAGCCTCCTCAAGAAGTTAAACCTGTGTTAAAAGAATTTGAGGATGTCTTTCCCGAGGATTTGCCAGACCACCTTCCACCTCTTAGGGATATCCAGCATGCCATAGATCTAATCCCAGGAGCAACTTTGCCCAACTTGCCCCATTACAGGATGAATCCATCTGAGCATGAAGAACTGCAAAAGCAGGTTGGAGAATTATTGAGGAAGGGGTTTATTAGAGAAAGTCTTAGCCCTTGTGCAGTCCCAGCCTTACTGACCCCAAAGAAAGATGGCACGTGGAGGATGTGTGTTGACAGTCGTGCCATCAATAAAATTACAATCAAGTATAGGTTTCCCATCCCTAGACTAGATGACATGCTTGATATGATGGCTGGTGCAATGGTTTTTTCTAAGATTGATCTCAAAAGCGGCTATCATCAGGTTAGGATTAGACCCGGGGATGAATGGAAAACTGCTTTCAAAACTAAGGATGGTCTTTATGAATGGGTTGTTATGCCTTTTGGGTTGTCCAATGCCCCTAGTACTTTCATGAGAATTATGACCCAGGTACTTAGAGCTTTCATAGGAAAATTTGTGGTGGTCTATTTTGATGACATCCTGATCTATAGTAAGACCCCAACAGATCACCTAGACCACCTTAGAGCAGTCTGCCAAGTTTTGAGGAATGAGAGACTCTACGGTAATCTTAAGAAGTGTGAATTCATGACTAGTAGAGTTATCTTTCTTGGTTTTGTAGTAACCCCTGACGGCGTGGCGGCCGATCCTGAGAAGATTAAGTCCATAGTAGACTGGCCAGAGCCAACCAATGTGCATGAAGTTAGAAGTTTCCATGGCTTGGCTACCTTCTATAGGCGATTCATCAAGGGGTTTAGTACTTTAGCTGCTCCAATCACTGATTGTATTAGGAAGGGAGAATTTCATTGGACTAAGTCAGCCCATAAAGCCTTCCTAGATCTTAAGGATAAAATGACCCAGGCACCCATTCTGAGATTACCCGATTTTTCTAAAGTATTTGAGGTTGCCTGTGATGCTTCAGGTGTAGGAATAGGTGGAGTCCTAAGCCAAGAGAATCATCCCATAGCATTCTTTAGTGAAAAACTTAATGATGCTAAGCTTAGGTATTCTACCTATGATAAGGAATTTTATGCGGTGGTGCAAGCTTTGCGTTACTGGAGACATTATTTGCTACCGCAGGAATTTGTACTATTTTCGGACCATGAGGCTCTTAGATTTCTGAACTCCCAAAAGAAGCTTAACCCTAGGCATGCTAAGTGGGTAGAATATATCCAGTCCTATACTTTTGTCCTGAAACATAAGGCTGGAGTTGAGAATAAGGTAGCTGATGCCCTTAGTCGCCGATCTCTGTTATTAACTTCTGTTAGAACTGAGGTCATAGGGTTTGAGCAAATCAAAGAGGAATATGAGTCTTGTCCGGATTTCACAACTGTGTATCAGGATCTAGTTCAAGGACCATCTAGTAATCACCAGGATTATACCCTTGTAGATGGTTTTTTGTTTTTCAAAAATAGGCTTTGCATCCCTAGAACTTCTCTTAGGGAATTTTTGATTTGGGAACTCCATGCTGGAGGTTTAGCCGGCCATTTTGGAAAAGACAAGACCATTCTAGCTATTGAAGACCACTTTTTCTGGCCTAGCTTGAAAAGGGATGTAGCTAATATTGTAGCTAGATGTCGAACCTGCGTTGTTGCCAAACAGCGAAAACAAAACACTGGCCTTTATACCCCACTCCCTGTCCCAGATCGTCCTTGGCAAGATGTGAGTATGGATTTTGTGTTAGGTTTACCTAAGACCCAGAGGAGACATGATTCTATCTGTGTCGTAGTCGATCGATTCTCTAAAATGGCCCACTTCTTGCCTTGTTCCCAAACCTTTGATGCGTCTAAGGTAGCCACACTTTTCTTCAATGAGATAGTTAGACTCCATGGCCTACCTAAGACAATCATTTCAGATAGGGATGTCCGGTTCACCAGTTACTTTTGGAAGACCCTTTGGCATAAGTTAGGGACAAAACTTAAGTTTTCAACTGCCTATCATCCCCAAACTGATGGCCAAACTGAAGTAGTGAACCGTAGCCTAGGAAATCTGCTGAGATGTCTTGTTGGTGAAAATACCAGAAATTGAGATTTATACCTACCAAGGGCAGAATTTGCGTACAACGACTCGGTCAATAGGTCTACGGGTAAGAGTCCATTTGAAATTGTACATGGGTACAAACCTCACACACCTCTTGACCTAGTCCCTTTACCTGTCCACACTCGAGTCTCCGAATCTGCTGAGAATTTTGCACAGCATATAAAAGACTTGCATAAAGAAATTCATGCCAAAATAAATTTAAGTAATGAAACTTATAAGAAGTTGGCTGATACTCAAAGGCGAGTCAAATCTTTTGTTGAGGGAGACTATGTGATGATTAGGTTAAGGCCTGAACGGTTTCCTCCTGGAACCGTTAGAAAGTTACATGCTAGGGGAGCTGGACCATTTAGAGTGGTAAAGAGAGTAGGATCCAATGCCTATGTGCTCGAGTTGCCTCCAGAACTAGGCATTAGCTCTACTTTCAACATTACAGACTTAGTAGAGTACAGGGAGCCAGCTGTGATTCCTAGTGAGCCTTTTGAGCCTAACCCTATCATTGAGAGTGATCCCGACCCTGTGTGTCCACCAACAAACTGGCCTGTGAGGAAAGAGCAGATTGAAAAGATCCTGGATGATCAGGTTATCTCTACTCGTAATCGAGGATACCAAAGGTACCTGGTCCGCTGGCAAGGAAGGCCAAATTCTGATGACTCTTGGATCTCCCGAGAAGAATTACAAGAATTGGACCCAGACCTCTTGGAGAGATACCAGAGCCGACTTGAGCCTTACTCGACAGGGTCGATTTCCTCCCACCCTGGGAGAATTGGTGCGGGCACCAGACTCAGAAGAAGACTTCAGAGCTCCATTTGGATCTCTGATTGACATTGCCCGAGAAATTAGGGTTTGTAATAAAGGTTGACCTGGTCAACCAGTTTATTTATTTTATTTATTTCTTGAGTCATCATTTAAATTTTGTTGAGTCATGTTGACTCGGTGCAAGTCCCAATGTGGTTTCAATTTGGTCCAAAGTGGTGCCACATTTCTCTTCCAATCAACTCAAGGTTCAAGCAAGTGGAGGCCACACTCCAAGCCACACGCCCAGCCACACTCCGAGCACACGCCAGAGTCCAGGAGGCGCCATAGAGGCATCCCAGTGTCATGGTCCCCACGTCCAAAGAAGAAAAAATCAAATTGGAGGCTAAATTAAAGGAGGCGCCCACACCTGCCTAATTTACCTAAGCAAAGAAGGAAGAAAACTTCTCTTGGAGAAGAAATCAAAGAAGGACATCCAACCTACTCCTAATTGAAGTTCAAATCAAAATCAAAGAGCTTAACTTGGAGTGGAAGAAAAGAAGAAATACCTAAGAAGAAGAGGACTCCAAATCCAAATCCAACTCCAAAGGAGGTGCCATAAAAGTTCCAAAACAATTCCTTTATGGCCGTCCCAATTTTTTTTGGACTCTTGGTCGGCCAAGGGAGAGGATTTTCTACCTAATCTAGGGGTTGGAAGAGTTTAGTCCCACATGGGAATTTGTACAAGCTAGGAGAAAATTTTAGGTCTATATAATAGACCTCTCTTTGTAACTTTAGAAAATCAATGAAGAAAAAAATATTTTGCTATTCTCTTGTGTTGAGTAACCTAGGTTTCTCTTCTTCCGCACTATTCTAAGTGTTGAGCTCCGTGAGGGGGTAATCCGGGTTCCATTGGAGCCTTGAGGAGGTGAGAGATCTCCATCTTTATCCAAAACCCTAGGTTAGCCACTTGAAATTCCAAAACCCTAGCCACCTTTCATTATTTTCCATCCACCAAACCCTAGATCCATCCATCTCCCACGGCCTCTCTCTCTCTACAAGTCCAGGCCGTCCACCTTCATCCAGATCCAGTCCGGCTACTTCAGATCCAGAGCAAGTTCCAAGGAAAATCACATCAGCTTCCAGGAGAATCCAGTTTTCAGCAATTTCAATCTTCAAGTTCATCAACCTGGTAAATTCTTTCCTTGACTCTCTGATTCCATCAATTGTTTTTCTTCTCTTCCAGATCTTGAGTTCAGGAGAAGCCAACCCGCCAAAGGACCAGTACTGGAGGATCCATTGCGAAGAAATCTGAATCCGAGGATCCAACAATCTGCTCGGGAGAGTTCTTCCACCAAAATCTGTGAAGATCATTATCTGGTTAGGTAAACCATCTCTTCTCTTTATTTCTGTTCTGCTGAAAGTTCGGAGCGAAACTCTAGGTCTGGGAGTTTCTCAACCCCCAGCGATCCGTTGCTTCTGAACTACTCTGATACTTTAGTTTCCTTAAAATTGTGCTTTCAATTATCATATTAGTCTCTTTCAATGTTAGGTTAACTTTTCTTTGATTTGAAGCCAACTTCTACAAACATATAAAAACAACAAAAAAATTAGTTAATCTTAATCTACTTCCGCATCGCGTCCCTTTATTTGTTCTGCATCAGATATTTTTTTCTTAATTTTGAAGAGATTAGGTTAAAAAAACTTTCTAAAAAGGGTCACAGAGTTCTAATTCTCCTCTAATCATTTCAAATCTATCTTGATTAAGTGGTTTAGTGAAAATGTCTACAAGTTGGTTTTCAGTTGGAATAAATTCTAATTCAATGTCACCATCCAAAATATGATCTCTTATGAAATGATGCCTAATCTCTATGTGCTTAGTTATTGAATGCTAAATTAGATTTTTTATCAAATTTATAGTACTTGTATTATCACATTTGATAGAAATTTTAGATTGTGTAACATCAAAGTCTTCTAGTTGTTGTTTAATCCATAACACTTGTGCACAACTACTCCTTGTAGTAACATACTCTACCTGAGTAGTAGATAGCGCTACTGAGTTTTGTTTCTTATAGTACCATGAGATTAAATTCAAGCCTAAAAATTGGTATGTGCTGCTAGTACTTTTTCTATCAATTTTACAACCAGCATAATTAGCATATGAAAATCCAATTAAATTTAATGAAGAATGCTTTGAAAATCATAGACCTAGATTACTTATTCCTTTTAGATATCTTATAATTCTTTTAACAGCATGCATATGTGATTCTTTAGGATTAGATTGGAATCTAGCATATACACATATGCTAAACAAGATATCAGGTCTATTAGTAGTTAAGTACAATAATGATCCAATCATACCTTGACAGAGCTTTTGATCAATGTTGTTGCCATCTTCATCTTTATCCAATCTACAGGTAGGACTCATGGGTGTGCTCATTTGTTTGCTTGACTCCATACCAAATTTTTTGATAATCTCTTTAATGTATTTAGCTTAGTTTATGAAGATCCCTTCCTTTGTTTGTTTCACTTGAAGTCCAAGGAAGTAGTTCAGTTCATCCATTAGACTCATTTCAAATTCACCCTGTATCAACTTAGCAAATTCTCTACAAAGACTTTCATTAGCTGTACCAAATATAATATCATCAATATAGATCTGTACAACTAATATATCATTATTTTTCTTTTTGATGAAAAGAGTTTTATCAACATTTCCTTTTATAAAATTATTTTCAAGCAAAAAAGTGCTAAGTCTATCATACCAGGCTCTAGGTGTTTGTTTCAAACCATACAATGCTTTATTAAGTTTTAGAACATGATTTGGAAAAGCATGACTTTCAAAACCTGGTGGTTGTTCTACAAAAACTTGTTCAGATATTAAATCATTTAAAAAAGTACTTTTCACATCCATTTGGAATAGTTTGAAATTCATGTAGCAAGCAAATATAAGAAGTAATCTAATGGCTTCTAGTCTTGCAACGGGTGCATAGATTTTATCAAAATCTATACCTTCTTCTTGGTTATATCCTTTAGCTACCAACATTGCTTTGTTTCTAATTACTTTGCCTTGTTCATCTAACTTATTTCTATAGATCTATTTGGTTCCTATGATGGGATGTTTGATGGTCTATCAACAAAAATCCATACCTTATTTGTTTCAAACTGGTTTAGTTTTTCATGCATGGCCATCATCCAATTTAGGTCATTTTCAACTTCTTCTAAGCTATGGGGTTCTATTTGTGAGATAAAAGCTAGGTAATCATGTGCATCTCTTTGTGATGACCTAGTCTTAATACCTTGTGAAGGATCACCAATAATTAAGTCTCTTGGATGAGAAGTAACATACCTCCATTTCCTTGGTAGATCAGCATGATCCTTACTTACCATTTCTTCTCCTTCTTCGATTGGTCTTTCTTGTATGCTCATATCTTTCTTTTCCTTTTGAAGTGTACCTACATCATTATCTATGCACTCTTCTTTCGTTGAAGATGATGGGTTAGTTTCATTAAAAATAACATGCATGGACTCTTCTACAGTTAGAGTTCTTTTATTAAATACTCTATATGCTTTGCTGTGTAATGAATAACCAAGAAAAACTGCTTCATCAAATTTAGCATCAAATTTTTCTAGATTATCCTTACCATTATTCAGTACAAAGCATTTACAGCCAAAAACATGAAAGTAATTGATATTAGGTTTCTTTTCATTCCACTCATAGGGGGTTTTCTTTAAAATTGGATGAATTAAAACATGGTTTAAAATATAACAAGCGGTGTTCACTGCTTCTGTCCAAAAGTACCTTGGAAGATTGCCTTCACACAATATTATTCGGGCCATTTCTTCCAAAGTCCTATTTTTCCTCTCTACAACACCATTTTGTTGTGGTGTTCTAAGAGTGGAGAAGTTGTGATCAATGTCGTTTTCTATGCAATAATCATCGAAAAATTGATTTTCAAATTTCGTGGGTAATCACTTCTATTAAAATCTATTGAAAAATTTTTCTGATTTGTCACTTTTTTGTGAAATTTTCGAAAAACTTTAAAAGTTTCATCTTTGTGAGCAGTAAACAAAATCCATGTTAATATAGAGAAATCATCTACTATCACAACGGCATATTTCATACCACCTAGGCTTGTAGTCCTAGTTGATCCAAATAAGTCCATGTGAAGTAGCTCAAGAGGTCTAGAAGTTGAAATCATATTTTTGGATTTAAAACTCTCCCTAGTTTGTTTACCCATTTGACATGCATCGCAAACATGATCAAAATCTACTTTAAACTTAGGCATGCCTTTAACTAGATTCTTAGAAATTAACTAGGCAATAGTTTGCATGGTAGCATGACCTAATCGTCTACGCCAAAGTAAACAAGACTCCTTAGTCTTAGCATTCATTGCTACTAGACTAGAACTACTAGACATGGCTAGATCATTAAGATCTACCACATAAATATTTTCAAGTCTATGTCCAATGAATTTGTTGCTAGAATCAAGAGAGTTTGTTACAATACACATAGATGATTCAAAGATAACCTTGAAGCCTTTATCACATAATTGACTAATATTTAACAAATTATGCTTTAATTTGTCTACTAGTAATACATTTTCAATAAAAGTACAGGAGGTTATTTGGCTCTTATCGATTCCAATTATTTTTGCCTTGCCATTATCTCCAAAAGTATCCATATCTCTTTCTTTCATCTCTAGGGTGATGAATTGATTTTTGTCTTATGTCATATGTCTTGAGCAGCCGCTATCTAGATACCATCTTTTCTTTAATTTCTGGGATGCAAGACATTTCTGCAAAACAATCAACAAGTTCATTTTGTACCCAAGCTAACTTGGGTCCTTGCAGGTAAGCAGAGGTGGTTCCTTTGGAAACCCAAATATTTCTTACTTTATTTTTAATATTTCTAATAATATTGCATTGAAAGGCCTTATATCCTAACCTTTTACATACATAACAAACAATTCTAGAATTCTGAAAAGATGTAAATTTTGTAGTTCTAAATGTAGAAGCATAAGATGTAGATGCAATACCTTTTGACATAAAAGATTTTCTATTTAAAATCTTTGGTACACACATTACAGCTTTAGAACTGGATGCAGAAATATTTGTTGTAAAAGCTTTTTGAGATATTGATTTTGGAACATAAGCTTTTAAAGTCATAAAAGTAATAGTTGAAAATCTATTTGAATTAGAAGAATTGAAGCCAATTCTAGCTTTATTTTCAAAAATTCTTTGATCTTTTAAAATTAACTCAAGCTTGTTTGAAGATAAAGTAAGTTTTTCAACTAAAGGCTTGAGCTTTTCAACCTCCTTTTTTAAATCATTATTTTCATCAATCAAGGCTTTGTTTTTGTCAATATATATATTTTTCTCAATTTTTAAAGCCTTGTTGTTTTCAGAAAAGATACTTAACTCTTTATGCAGTAAATTGTTCTTTTCTAAAATCTCTTCTTTCTCCTTTTGTAAAGAGTCGTTAATATTCTTTAAAGCTCTAATTTTTACTCCAGCTTTTTTAAATTCATATAATAAGTCAAAAAATGTAGAATTTAATTCATCAAAGGTGAATTCAATTTGAGGTTTGGGGGACATTACCTCATCTTCGAGACCCATAAGACACAAGTTAGCAGTTTTTGTGGTCTTTTCTTCTTCAGTTGAAGTTGACTCCTTGCTGTCGCTCCAAGTAGCAACCATCACCTTCTTTTTCTTCTTCTTGAACGTTCTCTTTAATTCGAGGACATTCAGGACAGATGTGCCTAGGTTTCTTACATTCATAGCAGATGGGCATTTTATCATTTTCTTTTTCCTTTTATTTGTCCTTGTCCTTGCTGTATTCCCCTTTCTTATGAAATTTTCTATAATACCTTCCTTTCTTCTTTCCCATAAATCTTCTAAATCTCCTCACGACCATTGTGATGTCTTCATCTTCTAAGTCATCTTCGAAGGAGCTGCAGTCATCTTCCGATTCCTCATCTTGTTTCTTTGAATCCAATGTAGCTTTAAAGGAAATTGTTTACTTCTTCTTCTAATCATCATCAGTCCTATGCTGCATGGCTAGTTTATGTGTGATGAGAGAACCCATCAGTTTATCCAGAGGTAAAGTATTTAGATCTTTCGCTTCCTAGATGGCAGTCACTTTGGGGTCCCACTTGTCTGGAAGTGATCTAAGGATCTTCTATACTAAGTCAGCATTTGAATAGACCCTGCCAAGACTTTTCAAACCATTAATAATATCTGTAAAGCGAGAAAACATGGTAGAGATAGATTCATTTTATTTCATTTTAAATAATTCATAATTGTGTACTAGAAGATTAATTTTTGAAGTCTTCACTGGGAAAGTTCCTTCGTGGGTCACTTCGAGTTTATCCCAAATTTTCTTTATAAAGGAGTAAGTGGAAATTCAATTGAACTCATTAGAATCCAAAGCACAGTATAATAAGTTCAAGGCTTTGGCATTCAATTTTCTCATTTTCATGTCATATTCATCCCAATCCTCTTCAGGCTTTGGGACATCCACGCCATCAATTTTTATCATGGGTACATGTGGACCCTTGAGAATGACCTTCCATAATTAAAAATCGATAGTTAAAATATATATCTTCATTCTAGCTTTCCAATATGAGTAATTCATGCTAGTGAATAGTGGAGGTCTATTAATAGATTGGCCTTCAGCCAATGAAGTACTCATGGGACGGGCCATCAATCTTTACTCCAATTATATTCAGAGATGCCACTCTGATATCAGTTGTTACCCAGGTGGCATTTCCAAGAGGGGGGTGAATTGGAAATTTGAAAATTTTAACAGATATGTGCTCTTTGAAAACTTCTTTGAAGTGTTAGGTGATGTGATTTAGATAATTAAAGCATAAGTAGAAGCAAGTAGAAAAATCACAATGCAAACACAGCAGGTTTATAGTGGTACGGAGCACCCCAGCTCCTACGTCCACTATCCAAGATACCACTTGGGATTTTCACTATATTCTAACAAGAATATAATAGGATTGTTTTACCAAGATCACAATCCAAATCCAACACCCTTTGGTTTTTAAACCGGGCTCACCAAAGAAACCCAACACTTGGTTTTAGCAGGATAACCAAGAACCCAACACTTGGTTTTACACAGGCTAACCAAGAACCCGACACTTGCTTTTATACAGGCTATCCAAGAACCTATTTGGTTTTTAAACCGGGCTCACTAATAACCCAACAATTCAGAAAAAGAATTGAAAAGACCAAGCAACAAAATGATAAACAGATGTTGTCTAATGGTTGCCGATGTAGCTCGAGAGAAGCCCTCTTAATTGCACTTCAATGTACTTCAATGGCTTCTTTAACTTCTTCAATGTATGCTTCAAGCTTCAGATGGGAGTTGGTGAAAACTTGAAGACTGTCTTGAATGCTCTCTTTTGTGCTCTCTTGCTCACAAGCTCAATAAATGTTCAACTAAGCATTAACCATTCAAAAGTTATCTCAATCCCTTATTTATAGAGTCTTGTACTCTTCTTAGATGATTTTAGTTATTATAGACCATTGGGATATGACATTTAATTGTTGGAGTACTTTTCATATTCAAAAATGGTGTTTTGGAACTAGCCGTTACTTGCCTGGAATCGACCTTCGAGTTGGCTCGGATCCCTCGAGTCGGCTCGGATCCTTAGAGAAGTTTTGGTCGAGTCACCTTATTTTATTCAGGTCGGCTTAGTTACACATTGTTCTAATTCCTTACTCTGGAAGAGCTGGCTCGCCTTAGTTTGAGTTGACTCGGATTCACACATCTTCAAAACTGCACTCTGGAAGAGTCAGCTCTTCTCATTAGAGTTAGCTCGCCTAGCTGTTCTCTTAGAACTGTTCTTTCTAGACTCTAGAGGAGTCGGCTCGAACTTCTGAAGAGTCAACTTGGATGTCTGGCAGAATGATAGAGATGGCTTAGACTTCCTTGGAGTCGACTCACCTATCTGATTCAGGAAATGATACTCTAGATGAGTCAGCTCGGGTTTTTCTGAGTCGGCTCGAATATCTGCATGCCATAAACCTTCATGCATACCATGAACAAGAGTCGTCTCCCTTTACTCGAGTTGGCTCAGATGAGTTTTATATTGAATTCTCAGTTCTTCTCCATAAATCATTAAGCAAGGCTTCAAACATTCAAGAGACTATCCAACTTTTCTAACAACAATTTCTAAGAAATTTTAAGCTTGAAAAACACTCAGAAGTAACTCATTTTCATGATTTTTACTTTACTTTATCTTTGAGCTCTTCTTTACATGACATACTTACAACACAACTCATGATAAAACTCAAATTGTAGAAGTTGTAATCAAGCAATGAAATCATCATACAAAAACTTGTAAAGCACTTGGAGAGTTGTTAGTAAAATAAATGCATGCTCCAATGGTTTGTTATCATCAAAATCATTTAAGGGGTCAACAAAGTGGCTGAAGGAGAAACATATCAGGCACCCCATCCCTCTCTATAAAAGGCATTGTACTCTGATGTCAGAGCAATTGACTTTTCCATCCAAAAATACTACCTGCTATTTTCTCTTCCTCCTCCTTAAGACAAGGTTTTGGTTTTTTAAGACAAAGCTTATTCTTTTAAGACAAGGCTAGTCTAATTAAGACAAGAGCCTAGGAAAAAAAATAGAAGGGGTATTTGGGATCTAAGAGAGGATTCAGAGTATTCTCTAAGTGCCCTATAGGAAGGTAGGGGTTCCAACAAAAGAAGAAAGTCCGAAAGGCTGCTGGAGAGTCCCAATCAAACAAGCAACTTTTATAGGAGTACTTTTTTGGTCCAGTTCCTGTGTGGATCACCTCTAGAGGGCATACACTTGTGTGCCTCATGAAATTAAGGAATATATCATTCCAGGTATTCCTCTATAATCCTAAAGTATAGATTTATTAGTTGTCATGATTAAGTGGTCCTAGGATTTAGGGCTCTGGCTAGTTAGGGTTTCGAAAATGTAAAATTTTGAAACCCAGTCTTCTGCTGCACCTGGCCCGAAGAACCCAATGTAAACCCATATCCATTAAGTACCAACCATTAACCCATTAACAAATTGACTCAACCAGACTGGGTTAATTTGGTTTAAGGGATTCTACAATTTAGTCCCTAAAAATGTGACTTTTATATAAAGATCCTTGCCAATTGCATTTTGATCCATGTAATAAATTTTATTATATAAAGATCCCTAGATTATTTTTAACTTTATTATGTAAAGTTTCTTAGTAATTATGATTAGGTCCTTGTTGTATGATTTTTTTGTATTAAAATATATAAACTTTCTCATAAATGTTGTTTAGTGCAAATAAAGTATTGTGGGCTTATTATCATGTTCTTGATAATATATTGATGCCATGTTTTGCATGTAAAATTTATTGATACTAAAAACATAAAGTTTTTGGTTTGATTGATATGGTGCAATCACCAAAGTAACCACAAACATGAAAAACCAAAAACATTTTCTATAAAGTATAATTATAAATAAATTTAATTTGTCCCATAAAGTTTTAATAGTGTCATAATTATATCTAGGCTATTCAAATGTTGTATCACTTCCAAAGGAGAATCTTCATGTTTGATGTTTACACAAGTGAAATGGTAGGGTGTGTATTAGATCAAGTTTACATTTTTCATATTCAAAAGTATACTATTTGCTTGCATCAATGCTTGTCTTACTAGGTTTGCTAGTGATATAATGTATTACTAAATGGGTATAGCTACTAGCATGTTATGGTACTTGCCCAAAAAAGGGACATAATGATGCACTTGGTTGCTTGTCAAAGTTAAATATCAAAAAAAATCATTTACTTTAGATAAAGTTTAACTAGTCTAATTTTTTAGGATAATGTGAACATGTTTTTTTTGCAACATTAATTTTCATAATGATTAATTGCAACATAGGATATATCCTTTTTTTTAATGGATCAAATTTCTTGGAATAGGAAGAAAGAACAACCCTTACATTAAAATATGCTGACCTTAATCCGGTATTCTGAGTGGATGAACCTTTACCACTTACAGAGACGAAAGTATACTAGAATTGAAGAATCTTTTTGCAAAATGAGAGTGTTACAATTACCTAAAATTACTCCTAATGAAATCCAACATAGCCAGGCATATTTGGGGTTCATGTGATAAGGCACATGATTTCTTGAATATTGTGGAGCAGCAATTTATATGCTTTGTAAGGTGAAAGATAGCATTTTAATAATGAGATTAGCCTCATATAGTATACATGAGAGATATTGCAATGTATTTAATTGATGTTAAGGTTTTTATATTAAATCCATTCTTGATTGACCTTGTTCTCACTTCTCTTCTATCAGAGTATGATCTCTTAATGATCTCCTGTAATACACATAATAAGAATAGGATAGTTATTGAATTACTGACCGAATGAATGCAAGAGGAGGAGAGATTGAGAGATAAGACAAAGAGAGTGAACTTTTCTTCACATCAAGTTAGTAGAAAAATAAATAAAAGAAATGGTGCACTGAAAGCAAAAGAAAGAAAGCATTAGCTATGGCATCAAGTAAAGCCATTAACAAGGTTACCAAATACTTCTTCTATAAAATAAAAGGGACATCAAAAGAAAGCTATATAAAGTATAAAGTGACTACAAACCCTTTACTTATGGCATGGTGATTTGATTAGGATTAGAGGAGTTTGAGATAGATAAGGATAAGAGTTTCAATCCCACTAAAACTCTATCAAGATAAATTCAAAAGTCATCCAAACTTAACCAAACTTTATCCTAATCTAAATGGGAATGAAAGAAGGCAACAACACTTAGATTTTCAATGAGAAATCATCACAAATATCTGAATTGGCGTAAAAGAGGGCATGGAGAAATTCTAGGAGGTGCTAGGATGGCATTTCAAAATTAATTTGATCCAAATCGATCCATATTCAAATCAAATTTGGTTAAGCCCATTTAAATAACTTGAACCTAATCTAATTAAGTCCCAATTAACTTAATTAATTCTTAATTAAATAAAAAATTAATCATGTCCGAGTTTGAATCAAATCAAGATTAAAATCTCTTAGCGATTAGGTCATCATATAACCTAATCAGGTAAGACCTAATTGTACTTAATTCAATTAGACTTGACCTAAATCTCTTTGCTCAATCAAATTGAGCCAATTAGTAATCTAATTGCTAACTAATCCTTCTATAATTAATTAGCACATAATTAATTAATTATTTATAATAATTATATTAGGTTAATTATTAATTATATTGATAATTATATCCTTGAACAATTCTTAATTATTAATTGACCATGATGATCACTCAAAACTTTTATTGTGTGTAACCCCATAAGTTCAAATACTAAGATGATAGCACAAGAATAAATTTTTGAACTAATCAATGTGACTATCTAGCATTGGTACTTGATGTCTAGACAGGTTGAATGATCACAAAGCAACATTTAAGAACCCAGGCATATGATTACTGTATAATTCATCCCTTTGAGCCAATGCTAAAGATGACTAAGAGTTTACTGCCAACTCTTAATTAGAACATCCAGAGATATCTCATCCTAATAAATCCTATGACTCCTTATATGGATTACTCTAGCCAAGGTTTTTCTAAATTGAAATATAGTAAAACATTATATCCAATACATTGGAGTGGTTAATCCTTTCTTGACTTACATACTAACTTTACAAGAACTTGACTATACCTAAAAATCTTCCATCACTATATTAGAAATACAAGTAGTTCAGTATCAAAGTATAGTGAAGTGCTTGTAAGTCAACGTAGTGATATCAGGTATGAGAGATACTTATATCCATATCCTTTTATAAGATATTCTTGATAGCAAAGTACTTAATAGAGTTGGTCATGTTCAGTGAAATATATACCTACACCCACTTGCATGCCATATCAATATCTTCATATTCCTTAGTTATGAGGACAACTAATCTATAAGGCACACAACAATCGATAATCAATAAACATTATCATCTTAGGTAACAATATATCATTTGGTCACAAATTAATTTTAGAACTATATAATAAATCCTCTTTTATCGAATAAAAGTAGTTCTAATGACCTCATCATAGAAGAGTTCATATAAAATAAGATATACAAGATGTTGTTGACCCTGGTCTTGATTTTAATGATTGACAAAATGTTTAAGTATATATGAGTACTAATTATATTTTAAGTGTGTTTTTCAGATCTTAGTACTCAACCATGTTGAATGAAGAATTGCTTGAAATTCAATTGAAAAAGTCTTTAAATTAATGGAAAATTAAGTATATGGACTTTGGAATTAATATGGAAGAACTTGAAGAGGTTAAAGTTTCAATTTAAAAAAGTATCAGCAAAGTTTCAGCATGGCACAGGAAAGTGTCAACACCTGGAAATGAAGTATCGATACCTGAGGATCAAGTATCGATACTTGAAAAGTGAAGTGTCGACTCAAGGCCTGAGACAAACAGAAAATTTCAGAAAGCACTTTCAGTCATGTGTCGACACCTGGAGCTGAAGTGTCGACACTTGGAAGTGAAGTGTCGACACTTAAAACTGAAGTGTCGACACCTGGAGGTGAAGTGTCGATACTTGAACAGTAACGGCTAGTTTTCTGGGCTACAGAACTTCTCCAACTTGGCTCCAACGGCTATATTTTCCTCCCTAATGGCTATAAACGGTCATTTAAGTGTTGGGAGGCTATATAAACATCAAGAATCAAATGAAGAAGTAATCCTTTGGTGAGTTTTTTGAATATTCTTCAAGGATTCAAGAGTTGAGTGATTCAAAGCCTTCAAGCTTCCAAGTTTCAAAGAGAGCATTCAAAGTCTACATCTACAAGCATCAATCAAAGGCTTCATCAACTTAAAGACAAGATCTTCATTAACAATCAAGGGCTTCAAAGAGATATTTACTTTATTTTAGAAAGCTTTTATTGTATTCATTTATACTTGCTCTTACATTATTTTACTTAAGGTTTTTGGTGAGCCTTGAAAAATCAAAGAGGTTTTTGGTAAGCCTTGAAAACCAAAGTGGTTGTTGGTGAGCCTTGAAACCATCTAGGATTTTACTTGTGAGCCCGAAGCCAAAACAAGTTGTTTAGGTTCTTGGTTATCTCGTAAAACCAAGGGTGGTTGTTGGTGAGCCTTGAAACCAACTAGGGTTTGACTTGTGAGCCTGAAGAAAAAACTTGTAAAAGTTGTTGGTGAGCCTAAGTTATAAAACCAAACTAAGTGAAATTTCCAAGGGGTTCTTGGAGAGTGGATGTAGGTGCTTGGTTGGCATCGAACCACTATAAACCTTTGTGTTTGTGTGATTGTTCTTCTTGTGCCTTTATTTCTTTATTTCCACTGCATTTATTTGAAATACACAAGCACTTGAATTGCATTAGCACATACTTTCTTTAGTTTATATTTTAAATAGTATAAAAGTTTTATAAAATCCAATTCACCCCCCCTATTGGGTTGCCTACCTAAGCCTACACATGTGATGAACTGCCAAAAACAAATTTTGTTTATTAATAATTCATATACAAATTTTATTTATGCTCAATCATCTACAACTCAGATGATTGGCTATAGGACATATTTCTTAACAACTCCTACTTGGACTAGAGCCAATCAAAATAGCATCGAATGCTCATCTTCCACTTGTGATAATTGAATTGCTTGATTCTGAGGGTTTTAGTAAATTGGTCGGCCAAGTTTTTCTTTCTATCGATCTTCTGAAGTTCAACATCACCTTGATCCATAATCTCTCAGACAAGGTGGTAGCGATGTAGAATATGCTTATTCCACTAATACAACTTTGGTTCTTTTGCTTAAGCTATGGCTCTAGTGCTATCATAATGTAGAAGAACTGGACCATTAATGGAGGGTGTCACTTTAAGCTTATTGATAAACTTTTATAACTAAACAGCTTTCTTTGTAGCATTAGATGCTGCAATGTAGTCCACCTCACATACTAAATCAACCATAATAAATTGCTTGAAACTTTTGTAGCAAATTGCTCCTCCATTTAGGATAAAAATATATCCCGACAAACTCTTGCTATCATCCCTATTTGACTTAAAATTGAAAACAGTATAACCCACTAGTTTCAAGTTAGATTCTCCATAAATAACTTAGTATTTCTCAAATGCTTAAGGATAGACTTTACGACCTTCCAATAATTCTCACCTAAATAAAATTAGTATCTACTCACTATCTTTAGTGAGTATGCTATATCTAGTCACCTACAAGTCATAGCATACATAATAGATCTCAATACCGAGATATATGAAATTCTACTTATACACTCTCTCTCCTAAGGAGTTGCCAGATAATCTTTTTTAGAGAAAGTAATTCCATGGTCTATCAGAAGATAACCTTTCTTAGAATTCACCATGCTGAACTGCTTCAGCATAGTCTTAATATACATGGACTGAGTTAACCCTAGCAAATTTTTAGATCTATCCCTATAGATCATCATCCCAAGGATGTAGGATACTTCTCCCAAGTCCTTCATGGAGAATTGAGATGAAAGCCACACTTTTATCCCTTGTAATGCAGGAATATCATTCCCGATTAAAAAATGTTATCCACATACAAAATAAAAAATATTACCATTAAATCATTATCCCATTTGTATATACAGGACTCTTCTCCATTCTTAACGAAGTCATAAATTTTGATCACTATATCAAAATATATGTTTCAACTTCAAGATGCCTACTTAAATTTATAAGATCTTTGAAACTTGCACACCTTTAATTCATCTATGGATGTGAGCCCTTGAGGTTGTATTATATACACCTCTTCTTCCAGCTCTCCATTTAGGAAAGTGGTTTTGACATCTATTTATTAGGTTTTCAAATCAAGATGTGCCCTATTGCAAGTATAATCTGAATGGACTTGAACATTGCCACTGGTGAAAACATCTTGTCATAGTCAATACATAACATTACTGATATCCCTTGGTAACCAGACAGGCTTTATAGATTTTCACCTTCCACCCTTTTCCTTTTGAAAATCTACTTACACCCTATGGATTTTACCCCTTCAAGTGGATCCATGAGTGTCCATACGTCATTGACTTCATGGACTCCATTTTAAACTTCATGCTTGAAGCCATTTAACTCTGCATGGCATCCATATAAGTGATCGAATTCTTATTATTCTCATCAAGTTCAATAGGATCACCATCTTGAATCAAGAAACCATAGATCTGTCTAGCTGATTAATGTGGTACTCTATCGGATCTCTTTAAGGGTACCACTACAACGGGCTTCAGGTTTGAACTAATTAAATCTAGCTCTAAGGGTTCAATCAATAGTGTCGATTTTTCTACTTATTGAACTTTTTCAAGTTCAACCTTAGTGGTATTAGTTCCTTCTCCAAAAAACTCCTTTTCTAAGAAGACTATCCTATTACTGATGAACACCTTTTGTTCATCAGTGTGGTAGAAGAAATAGTCCTTAGTTTCTTTTGAGTACCCTATAAAAATATATTTGTTAGATCTATATCTGAGCTTGTCTATTTTTAAATATTTGACATAAGCCAGACATCCCCAGATCCTAAGGTATGAGAGTCCTGGCTTATGCCCTGTGACCTCTATCATAGGTGGTCAAAAATAAAAATCTCACTCACTCTATAGCTAGGGTGAGTAGGGATCATATCCATAGGGATCAATGATAATTATTTCATGAAAAAGATCAAAGAAAATGGATTATAAAAAGATTAGAGTAAGAATAGTGGTTTTCAAAAGAAAGCAATGTTAAATTAATTAATTTAAGAATGTAAGAGATGTAACCCAGGAATCTGAATCCACCATGCAAACATGTTTTACTTCCTTTTTTTTATGTTGCGATAACAATAATACTTGCAAATTAAGTGTTAGTATAATTTATCTCTTGTTAGGTATAGGCCATATCCGGAGATCATGACATATCCCTTTAGAGTATAAACTATCTAAATTAATTGTAAGACTAAGGATCTAATCCACCATATTATGATCTACCTCTCTTAGGCACATACCGTATTTCAAGATCATGGCACATCGATAGAGAGTGTAGGCCATGTATGTCGGATCAAAACCTCAATCATAAAAATAAATCAAAAAATGTAGAATTAGAAAGCATGATTTTCTTATTGCATAAGAATCAAGTATAAAAAGAGAAATAGAACCCGATTACAAGCTTTATCTTCATCCTAGATTGAAGGTGTCTAGCTATGCATCACTACCACCAGCATCTCCTCCATAAATTTCTCTCTTTTCCAAGCCTAATACACTAATCTAAACAAGAGACCAAGAAAAAAAATTAGTACAAATTTGCTATGAAAGTTGATGCCTAGACTATTATCTGGGGTCCTCCTTTTATAGAGCTCATAAGAGCTTTCTCCTGGTCAAATTTGGAGTCAATCAGAGTCAAAATCATTCATATATTATGAGAAATAGTCTCAACTATCTAATTTGCAACTTGATAGGTGATCGGCGATTTCCTTCCTTCTTATGAGATCGAATCTCGTCGAGTTTCTAAATCGAATCCTTGATCCCCGAAGACTCCTCCTAGGTGAATACTCCCTTTGATTGGTCTTAATCATCTCTCTTGGTCAGCAATGGACTGCAATGATGATCGAATTGCGGTAGACGGTTGCAATAGTGGTGGTGGTCATCTTGGAACATAGGAAACCACCTGGATCTCAGAGGAAAATGGTCAGATCAAGAGAGAGAGAGAGAGAGCTCTGGTGGCTTCTTCGACCGGTGATAAGCAATGAGTGGTGAAGAAGATGCCGGAGATGATGGGCATGGCAGTAGTGTTTGTTGATTGGTGGCCGATGATGGTGTTGGGTGGTTGAGCAGAGGAAGCTTCTTTGAACTAGGAGGATGGCTATGATGGGGAAGGTGGATGGGTGTGCCGGTATCTTAGTGGCTTAGAGGGAGCTTCTTCAATCGAGGAGGCTCTCGATAGTAAGGGGGATGATCGGTAATAACTCAGATGGAAGGGCAACTGAATGGAGAATGAAAAATGGAAGATGGTGGCTGGTAATGGTTTTTCTGATTGGTGATGATAGGTGGATGGTGGCAACAAGTAGAGGTGGCTCCGTTGGCTGGTTGTGATTGAGTGGCTTGAAACGAGAAAGATAGTCCATGAAACAGACCTGTGGACTAGTAGCAAAGGTTGCCATGGACCACTCTTTTTTTTTATAAACCGAGCGACCGATCCACCATGGATCAGTTTCTTTAAAATCTATGCTAAATCTTAATAAATTTGGTTTTTTCTTAATTCTGGGCCCATTTAAACTTTGATTTTTGTACTATTTGCACCGTTGGATTTCAAAAATCAAGCTCTTTCCATCCATGGATTTCTTTTCCACAAAACACTAATAAAGTATTAATTTCTAAGAAATATAGATCAACTAATATTTATTTTAATGTTTAAATTGGGAAATTTAATAGTCTTATCATATCCCTTAACTTATTTATTGCTAGTTCCTTATCAATGCAAAAATATAAGTGTTAATTTTATAACCATGTATCATTAGGATCATCTTTTATAAAATTAGATCTAGGATTAAAGTTAAAAAAAATTAGCTAGTATCACTAAGTATTGAGTTTTCGAAGTAAATTTCATAGTTAGTACTATTAGAAACTTTCTTAGAATTTATCTAAAGATTTACAATATTTATGTTTATGATGGATAACATAGTATTTCGGTACTAGCTTGTAAAGAACAATTGCATTATTGCTTATTACCTATTTGGTCAATTTTCTATACACTTCTAAATTAAGCACATGAGCTGAGATAGCTTTCACACTATCTATATTTTTTTTATTAGCGATATCTTCATACTACCCACCTTTTGACATGACCAACAATGCTTACTTAGATGAAGATGCCCAGTTACTCGATGGAAAATCAATGCTTAGAACTTGTCCATTTTTTTTTTTCTTTTTTTTGATATTTTTTCAAGTAGGTAACTCTTTCCTCAAATTCAAATTTTTTTAAACGGAGTGTATATCAATTACCAATTTTTCAGTAATAATTGAATCTTCAATTGACCTTATAATTAATACCTACTTTACCTTGTTAGTGTGCATGTGAAATGGATGTGCTAATAGCCTTTAGGTGACCTAAGTAAGCCTCTAAAAGTTTGACTAGCTAGTCTACTTCTTAATTCTCTATAATTATTAGAAAATACTTTCTAACTTTATTACCTTTTCCTAGTCTATTTGGTCAAGAATTTCTTTCATGATACATGATTTATAAAAATTTTCTTTATAATTTTTTCAAAATTTTAGAAAATCTCAAAGTATTTTCAAAATACTTTTGAAAAGGATTTTCTCTTACCCCCAACTTAATTTCCATTGTCCTCTATGGAGTAAGAAAAAATGAAATAAGAAGAGATACCACTTGGACAAGATATGCATCATGTAATGCCAGGAGCGACCATGTGGAGCAGTCCATTATTTCTAGAAATAAAAATCACTAAAATAAAAGTTAGATGAAAAAAATACAAATTTGGATTTCCTCCTAAAAAGTGCTAAGTTTAATATCTTCAGCAGACATCATGGTTTACTCTGGTTCATGTAAAATCATAGCCTCCCCAACTTCTTCAGTGGCTAATTCCAAGAATAATTTTAGGCATTGTCCATTAACTTTGAAGACCATTACTTAGATTTTCAATTTCTATGGTTCCATATGGAAAGGCTTCTTTTACTATATATAGTCCAGTCTATCTAGATCTCAATTTTTCTAGGAATAGGTGAAGCCTTGAATTATATAAAAGAACTTTCTATCCATGAGTAAAAGGCTTTTTAAATACTGTTTGGTCATGGAAAGCTTTAGTTCTTTCCTTATAAATTTTAGCATTCTCATATGCTTCATTCCTAATCTCCTCAAGTTCATCCACCTGTAGTTTTCTTTGGCCTCTGACTATGTCCAAATCCATGTTCAATTATTTTATAGCCCACATCAGCCTATGTTCTAGTTCTACTGGTAAGTGACAAGCCTTACCAAACACAAGCCTATATGGAGACATTCTTAAGTTGGTCTTGAAGGCAGTGCAATATGCCCATAATGCATCCACTAGCTTCAATGACCAATCTTTTCTATTGGAGCTTACGATCTTCTCTAGGATCTATTTGATTTGTCGATTAGAAACTTCTACTTGCCCACTTATTTGTGGATGATACGGTGTCGCCATCTTATGGATAATATTATACTTTTTCATCAGTGATGCAAAGGATTGGTTATAGAAGTGTGTTTTGCGATCATTGATGATAGCCCTTGGAATACCAATATGGGAGAGGATATGTTCCTTGAAAAATTTCACAACAATTTTGGTATCATTGGTTTTACAAGGTATTGCCTCTACTCACTTGGACACATAATCTACGACTACTAAAATATACTCATTTCTAAAAGATTTTGGAAATAGTCCCATGAAGTCAATTCCCTATACATCATAATTTTCCATAATTAGGATTGGATTCATAGGCATCATATCTCTCTTCATGATCTAACCTATTTACTGGCATCTAATACAACTTTTATAATATTCATAAGCATCTTTAAAAAAGCTAGGCTAATAGAATCTACATTAGAGCACCTTTGTTGCTATCTTTTAGCTCCAAAATAATCACCACAAGCTTGGTCATGGCAAAAGGATAATATGCTCCTAACTTCTTGATCTGAGATGCATCTTCTAATAATAAGGTCAAGACACTATTTAAATAAATACAGATCATCCCAAAAAAGTATTTTACTTGAAAGAAAAATTGATCTTTATTCTGAGTATTCCAGTGCATCAGAATTTCACTAGTGGCTAAGTAATTAACTATATCAGCATACTATAGTTCTATGTAGTAGACATAAGCTATTCTTCAAGAAAGGACTTGTTGTCGCCTCGATCGCCGTGGCCTATAGCTCCTACGTGGTGCTGGTGTGTGGACTTCCTGCTTGGTGTCCTCCATGTGTGATCGGTCGTGCAAAAGAGAGGAGATCCGGGTCCGGGATCCTGGCAGGGGCACTTTGATGATCAAGTCAGTGGACGATCAAGGAAAACAGATCCTCTTTAGTGGAGACCAGAGTGGTCTCCATGTCCAGAGGATTCTTGAAGAGGTAGAGTAGAAGCTTAGAGCAGTGGAAGCTAGGATAGTGGTAGTGATAGTAGTGGGAGCTCTTGGAGAAGTCTTCGGATGTTCCTCCTACCCTTGAGCTTCTCTCACCTTCTCTTTCTTGCACTAGTTTTTGCTTGTTTTTCCACTTACCTTTGCTGGAGGACCCTTTAAGCTTCTTATAAAAGCGTATTTCATCTGGCAGGATGCAAAGTCCTGGTTTGATGCTCTCTGGGAATGCCTCATACGGGCGGAGCGTAGGCCTGTCTACCCTCCTTTTTCTGCCATGGATGCCGGTGAAGTATTATGAAGTGAGAGTCCCTTCCACGGTGAGCACGAGCAGCGTGCCACTAGGCCTGACACCTCGACAGGACACTACTTCTAACGAGTATCATGCCACCATGTCTAGGGACCTGGTAGTGCACTGGCCTAGCGGGAGATGCTATTGGGTCTGAGACTCCTGATAGAACTTTCCTCTTCCAGGTGGTACAGGTGATGGGTTGAAGGGCATGATGCTCCGAGTAGAGTGCCTTTCCACAGAAGGTGTCGATAGCAAGCTGAGAGGCTTGGTGCTTCGGTGGGATGCTCATCTATAAGGGATATAGGCGGCATGCCCTGGCGGAGCACCACTCCATAGAGATTGCAGGCGATGTGCCCTGGCAGAGCACCATTCCATAGAGGTTGTTGGCGGCATGCCTTGGTGGAGCACCACTCCGTAGAGATGGTAGGCAGTGTGCCTTGGTGGAGTGCCACTCCAAAGGGGTGGTAGTCTCTTTAAGTAACATAAGGGTTCCAGTGGGGATGGTGACACCACCTACTTGGGTCACTATCCTGGCCACTCCTAAGGTTGCTCGAAGAGGAGACCGGGTCCACGTGTCTTCATCCATGCTCGACCTCAAGATGGGAGTCTAACTTTGACTTTGACCAAGTGCTCAACCTCGGATGGGGAACTCAACCTCAGATGGGAGCTCGACCTCAGTAGGGAGCTCAACCTTGAACGGGGAGCTCAGCCTTGGACGAGTGCTCGACCTTGGCAAGGAGCTTGATCTTGATAGAGAGCTCGACCTCGATATGGAGCTTGACCTCGGATGGCGAGCTCGACCTCGGATGGGAGCTCGACCTCGATAAGTAGCTCAACCTCAGTAGGGAGCTCGACCTCCACATTTATCTAGCGATATCATGAAGGTAGTACCTTTTACCAGTCAAGCCTCCAGCTAGGTCCGATGCAGGCTCCATGTTAGCAATCAGGCCATATCAAATGCCCCCCACTCTCGAGTCCAGAGCATGATGTAGTGTTCAGGGTGAAGGGAGTTATGGTGACACTATCATGGAAGGATATTTAGCTAGCACCATTTAATGCCTTGATCGTTGATGACTCACACATAATGCCTTACAAATGAGGAGGCACCATGTTTGCTGGCACAAGGGGAAGCATGATGATTGCACCCAACATGAAGAAGTTTTGGCATGTCGAAGCACCGTTCCTAGCAAATCTCGATGCATGGCGAGCATCTAGTGGTTAGCACTTGGCCCAAAGCAGTTTCATACATACAGAAGCTCCACTCATAACAGATTTTGATGCGTGGTGAGCATCCAATGATTGGAGAGGTAAAAGGATGCATGTTTCGATTAGTATGATGTGACGGGGCACTATCAATCTTTTGAAAAGAGGCCATTTTGTCTTAGCCATTTCTTAATAACCTTTGAGCAAGAGAGCAGGGAGAGATAGAGCTTTTTTCATCCAGTTTCAACTCCCTAACTTGAGGCATCAGGTCAGTCCCTCCTTCTCCTACTTCCTCCTTCTCCTTCGACCTATGATGAAGGAGATCAATTAGGGTTCTTTAGGTCCTTCTTCTTCTCCTTCTTTGTTTCCTTCAGGATGAACCCTTTCGATAGGAGGCACTATCGGTCAGATCATTTTGGGGAGGCAAGGCCATCCTAACCAAGGCCTCCTTCCTCGGATAGCGAGGAGGAGGATGTCCTGCTTAGGATCCGTAGGGGCCCCTGGTGGATGGGGATAGTCATAGGACCACCTTCTGTTCCTTCTCCTCCTCCTTCATCTCTCCTTTTGCTAGCCATGTTCGGCCGGTCCATCTGGCATTGCTTCGATAATGACCTAGCAGGACCTCCTTCATCTTCGAGGTACTTACAGGATTCCAGACTCCATCTGGATCTTAGCTTTAGGGCTAAAGGAGCGGGTCACTTCCAATGGCTCGGGTCGGATCGCCTTATATGAGGACTTCTTCCTCGGGGGCCTTCACCTTCCTCTTCATTCCTTCTTTCTTTCTTTTCTTAGCAACTACTGCCTAGTCCCTTCTCAGCTTGCTCCAAATGCTATCAGGGCTATTTCTTGTTTCACTATTCTTTGTCATTTCCACGGGATTGTAGCCCATTTTTCCTTGTTCAGGGCACTCTTCACCCTGTAACGCCACCCAATTGATAATGAGTGGTGGTTCGTGGCCACCTACCTAGGGGCCATTAAACTTGATCTGCCTACTTCCATCAAGGGATGGAAGAATAGGTTATTTTTTGCCTCGATTGAGGGAGTTGACTAGGTCTGGAGTGACCCAGACTGCACACCCAACTTGAATGCCCTAGTGGAGGTGCTGACAGGGAGGTGTACGACTGGGTCGTCACCTCTGAGGTTCCTCCACTTCGGGACTTGCTGACCGAACATATCTATTCGAGGCTAGGGTCAGCCCAATTCAATCCTTGGGTAAGGCTCGAAACCCGAATCTCTCTTTAATAAGAATTCTTCTACTTTGAGTCTAATTGAAGCTTTGTTCTCTTTGCTGGCATGAAGTTTTTCATAGATCAGATCCAGGAGATGTCCTAGAAGAGGCCCGCATCCTCAAGGTCCAGGGAGGACCCACAGAAGAGGCCCTGCAAGGAGTCGGGGTGGAGGCCTACTACGGAGCCTTCGACCAACCTAAGAGAGAGGAGGCCTAGGCCGGCACTAGCCACATCCAGAGTGGTGGCCTAGACACCCACATGCAGGCCCAGCAAGAGCACCATGGCTGGAGAGGGGGCAGCACAAGCCCCTTAGGCAGCTCCTCCTCATGCCGAAGTCCCACCATTGTCGGAGGTGGTGGCTAATGCAGTAACAAGAGAAAGGCTGATGCCACCAGTGGCCATGGAAGTAGCCACCACCACCTTCATCATCAAACATTCCAGGCTCGGTGGCACCCTCTGTGGCACCAGGCCTAGGGGTGGCTAGGGTGTCAACCATGGTACTACCGAATATGGGAGTCATCCTCAAACCCATGCTGGTTGACTTCATCATCCAACCGCACGACCAACAGGAGAGGAGTGGCAAGCAATTATCAGGCACCATCATGGGTATGTTCCCCCAGTTGCTAGCGGTAAACTCATCTCTTCCTTAGTCTTTCTCCCATTAGTCATGTTGATTTAGCTAACATTTCCATTACTGCAGGTGGCCACTGATGCCTTACTGATTCGGGACTCCTGCCTAGCATTGGCCCAATTAGCCATCAGAAATGCTCGGAGGTCATGGAGGTGGAGGCCCAGGCATAGATCGAGTGGGTGCATGACTTGAAGGGGCAGACCAAAGCCCTCTAAACCAAGGTGGCTGGCACCCAGACTATGGTGGCAGAGATGGAAAGATAGGCCAAGGACCTCGAGGTGGCCCTAGCGATGGAGACGGAGAAGGCTACCCTCCAGGTGGAGGAGTCTATTGTGAAGGTGGTGCGCATGAAGGGGCAGGTGTAGACCCTCTAGGTCCACCTTGAAGCAGCAATGGCCCGGGCTACGGTGATGATTAGAAGGCCATAGCGATGGTGACCCTGATAGAGGCCACTAAGAAGGAGGCTATTGAAGCCATGTTGAATTCAAGGCCTTAGAGGCATTCATCGATGAGGTCCGGGACGCAGTCCTAGACTCGTTCCTTAAAGGGTTCGAGGACTGCAAAAAGAAGGTGGCTCGGGCCTTCTCCTACAAAGGCTTGGAGTCCATTGTTCCGAATCTACAAGGTGGTGGTGATGGAGAGGTGGCCCCATTCGAAGAGGCTGGCGCAGGTGATGGGGGACAGGGGGTAGGATCGTTGGTGAGCCTAAAAGTCACCAAAATTAGGGTATCATATTGTTTTGTATTTTTTTTGTAAGGGGTGGTGAAGGAACAATGGGGATGGAAGACTTAGGGTTTGGAACTCTGGTGTGGAACGATGCGATACGGTGTAAGATGATCTAATTTTAGTCTATGATATTTTAAAGAGCAATGATCATAGCAATAAAGCAACTAAACATAGCAGACTAAAGAGATTAAAGAAAGTAACTAACTACTTACCTGCAATCTGATCTGCAAGCTATAACGAATAAGGACCCAACGGCTAGGAAACCATATAAGATTAGGCTATTCCATGCTTCAACTATCAAATATGATGAGAAAGGATTGGTTACTTATCCTAATGAAGATTCTCTTTGACTCGGGATAGATCGGCTGCTTGGTCGCTCAGATTCGCAGCAGGACAAAGATCGGAACTCCAGATTTCAAATCTATCGTCAGATCTTGGTTCGGAAGCAAAGGATCCATCTTCTAATATCCTTGAACACCTGGGATCTGTAAAGAAGGCAGCAAACAAAACTTTAAGAATGAAGTCAATCAGTTCAAAATGGAAAACAAAAGAAGGGTTGGTTGCGTAGAGCTTGAAGAAGATTGGTAGCAGTTTATCGAATCCGGCAGAACCTCCACTCAAGGACCTCACCGCCTTGAGCTCTCAAGGACCTCCCCACCTTGAGCTCTTAAGGACCTCCCCGTCCTTAGTGAAAATCACTAAAGCCTAACCTAGCTTTGTGGAAGAAAAATTACAGCATTTCATTTCATGAATCAATAATTCAATTACAAGGAATATGAGATCCTATTTATAGGGTTCTTCACACGTGAAGATATCATAGGACTCCTTTGAATTCAAATTACATTTAAATTTAAATACTCCTTGGCTTCTTGGCTTCCTCCTTGAATTTGAAATTTGAATTGGCTTGGGCGACAACTTGAGAGGGATGAAAGCTTCTTAAAAATGTGCGCTAATCCTTCTTAATTGGCATGAAATCTGATTTTTAATCTCTTGATCGACAACAAGGGATAAGAAATAGCTTCAAAGGTTTGAATCCTTCATTTGAATTTGAATTTGGATGAAGATATCTCCTCATTTGAATTTGAAAGTAGATAGAAGATAACTCCTCCCTTTGAATTTTGGATGTAGATAGAAGATAACTCATCCTTTGAATTTTGGATGTAGATAGAAGATAACTCCACTTATCTTGGACTCCATTTGAATGAATCATAGGTGGGCATCATCTGGAGTTGGCAACAATGAGAGGGGGGTGCCAGATGAAAAGCAGAGTCCTTCTGCTTTACTCCTCTTAAATGGGAGCCTCCTTGAAATCTCAAATGAGCGATGGAAAATAAATGGGATGGGGCGCCTCTTTGGATAAGGATGACTTTTTCTTGATGTCCAAATATCTGGATGTTTGGATGTCTGGATGTTCGGATGTCTGGATGTCTGGATATCTGGATGTTCGGATGTCTAGATGTCTGGATGTCCGGATGTTTGATGAAAAATCTGGACAACTCCTTTTTGACCTAGAATTGATCCACCAAGGTGATGATGACTTGGGTCTTGGATACTTATGACACCCCTTAACTTATTCAAGCACTAATTACAGGACTCAAATTGGATAATTCACCAAACAAAGAAAATTAATGCTATTTACAAGACTCTTAAACCAATTGATGGACTCAATGGACTCAATTGGTAACTCAACAATCCTAATTGACCAAATTATACTCAATTTGATCAAATTACAACTTAGTTTGACCTAATTACAAACTCAAAACAATTAGGACTCGAGTGCTCTTTGTAGAGAACACATGGACTTACTCATTGATGATCCAAATTGAATTGAAAAAGGTTTGCTTCCTCTTCCTGGCTCTTGTGTCCTCACCAAACTCATGGACTTTGGGACTCACACTAATGAAGAGACCTCTCACCTCTAGGGCATTCCACCCTACTCGATACTTGGAGGCATTAGGGTGAATCTCAAAGGTCATAAGGGGATAAAGAAAATGGAATGAGAAGGGGGATAACTAGGGCCTCTCGCCCACTCCTAACGGAGGTAGAACCAAGAACACTTTTCTTTCAAAAATTCATACTCTTCATTCTTTTCAATACAAGAGAGGGATCCTTATATAGGGACTAATTACTTAGGAAGCAAGTAAAGAAAATATGATGCACCACAATCATTTCTGATTTGCTGAGTGACAACATGGAAGGTTTTATACAATTCAAAAAAAAAACTCAAGAAAATAAGGAAAGAAGAGGGGGACCAAGGAGGGGACCATGTGGGGTGCCAAATACTTACTCTTTTGGGCTTGGGGGGGTCACATCTTTCCTTAGTTGCTTGGCATGAATCAGGGGATTCATTCTTATCCACTTGACCTTCCTTTCTCACTTGATGGTGTGTATAGTTGATGAGCTTGGAGGGTGGAAGGGGTGTGCTGGCATGTGGTCATGCACGGGCCGTCTTCATGTGATCCTCCATATAATCCTAGGTGGCGTAATCGAGGATGCGACTGGGACTCCATGTGGCTACTGAGGTGGCTGGGCTCTCCGGTCCCCATCATTCCCCTGGAGTAGGGAGAACTCGACTCCATCGAGTTTGAAGATGACTTGGGTGGAACTAAAATCCATTATTTGAAGTCTATGCAATGCTTGATGATTTTTTTTTGATTGTTTCGAGAATCATGCAGTTTTGGAATTGATGCAACTGTGAGATCTGTACTACACCAATCTTTGGGCTACTTTGAGATCCATGCACTTTCACATTTGTGCAAGCACTATGTTCCTTCTCCACGGACTGAAGGAGGCTGAACGATGGCAGACGCAGAGGTCGTGATGGCCGGCGGTAGGCACAGGTGGTTGACGGGAAGCAGGGGTGGATGGCGACGCAGGGGAGAGGAGTGTGGCACGGACGGGTGGAGCAGCTAGGTGGATGGACGGCAAAGCAGCAGGGCAGACGAACGGCGGAGTAGCATGGCGGACGGATGGCATAGCAGCAAGGGCGGACGAACGGCAGAGTAGCATGGCAGACGGATGGCATAGCAGCAAGGGCGGATGGATGGTAGAGTAGTAGGGTGGACGGAATGGCGGAGCAGCAGGGGTGGTGGCAGAGATCGGGACATGAGGACGGAGAAGGGGCGGTGGTAGAGATTGGGACTGGAGGACGGAGGCGGCTATGGCTTGATTCCGGGAAGGAGGGTTGCTGGAAGACTTAGGCAGTGATGATCTGAGGTGGGAGGGTAGCAGCCGACGGCTCTACTCTAGCGATGGTGGATGGGAGGGAGTGGGCGTCGCTCGCTTGCCTTGGTCGGCATGGATCTCCCAGACAGAGGGAGGTGGTTGAGTCAGGGTGGCCTGCTCGGCTTGCAAGCAACACATCAGAGATGGATCTGGAGGAGTCTGGTGTCATCGACATCGATCTGCAAGGAGGGGGGCTTTCCAGATTTTGGTGATCATGGTCAGAGGCGGTGAAATTGAGATGGACTTGGATCTGGGCGGAGGCCGACGGTGATTCAGGCAGTGGTGGTCATCGGCTGATGGCAGGGGAGCAAGGAGGATCCGGTGGGAGATGGGGCAATGGCGAGGCATCATAGTGGTGAGGAGATCCAACAGGGAGATGAGGGGTTGGATGGATCAAGGAAGGAGATGATTAGAATAAGTCGAGGATAAGTTGGGGATAAGTAGAGGATAGCAAGAATAATAATAATAAAATGGGACAAAAAGGAAATGACGGGGCGTTGGCTGATGGATTTTTTTTTTCTCTTTTTTTCTAACCCTAATCCTCTCTCGCTCTGATACCAAAATTGATGGGGGACAGATGTGGGGGGAGGATCGATTGGTGAGCCTAGAAGTCACCTAGATTAGGGTATCATATCTTTTTGGATTTTTTTTGTAAGAGATGGTTAAGGAACAATGGGGATGGAAGACTTAGGGTTTGGAACTCATGGACTTTGGGACTCACACTAACGAAGAGATCTCTTACCTCTAGGGCATTCCACCCTCCTCGATACTTGGAGGTGTTAGGGTGAATCTCAAAGGTCATGGGGGATAAAGAAAATGGAATGGGAAGGGGGATAACTAAGGCCTCTCGCCCACTCCTAACGGAGGTAAAACCAAGAATACTTTTCTTTCAAAAATTCATATTCTTCATTCTTTTCAATACAAGAGAGGGGTCCTTATATAAGGACCAATTACTTAGGAAGCAAGTAAAGAAAATATGATGCACCACAATCCTTCTTGATTTGCTGAGTGACAACATAAAAGGTTTTATACAATTTCTAAAAAAAACTCAAGAAAATAAGGAAAGAAGAGGGGGACCAAGGAGGGGACCATGTGGGGTGCCAAACACTTACTCTTTTGGGCTTGGGGGGACCATATCTTTCCTTAGCAGCTTGGCATGAATCAGGGGATTCATGCTTATCCACTTGACCTTCCTTTCTCACTTAATGGCGTGTGGAGTTGATGTGCTTGGAGGGTGGAAGGGGTGTGCTGGCATGTGGTCATGCATGGGCCATCTTCATGTGATCCTCCATGTAATCCTAGGTGGTGCAATCGAGGATGCGATTTGGACTCCACGTGGTTGCTAACAAGGGGTAGGATCGTTGGTGAGCCTTGAAGTCACCAAAATTAGGGTATCATATTTTTTTGTATTTTTTTTTGTAAGGGGTAGTGAAGGAATAATGGGGATGGAAGACTTAGGGTTTGGAACTCAAGGACTTTGGGACTTATACTAACGAAGAGACCTCTCACCTCTAGGGCATTCCACCCTCCTCGATACTTGGAGACGTTTGGGTGAATCTCAAAGGTCATAAGGGGATAAAGAAAATGGAATGGGAAGGGGGATAACTAGGGTCTCTTACCCACTCGTAACGGAGGTAGAACCAAGAATACTTTTCTTTCAAAAATTCATATTCTTCATTCTTTTCAATAAAGAGAGGGATCCTTATATAGGGACCAATTACTTCAGAAGCATGTAAAGAAAATATGAAGCACCACAATCCTTCCTGATTTGCTGAGTGACAACATGGAAGGTTTTATTCAATTTCTAAAAAAAACTCAAGAAAATAAGGAAAGAAGAAGGGGACCGAGGGGGGGACCATGTGGGGCGCCAAACACTTACTCTTTTAGGCTTGGGGGGGACCACATCTTTCCTTAGTTGCTTGGCATGAATCAGGGGATTCATGCTTATCCACTTGATTTTCCTTTCTCACTTGATGGCGTGTGGAGTTGATGTGCTTGGAGGGTGGAAGGGGTGTGCTGGCATGTGGTCTTGCACGGGCTGTCTTCATGTGATCCTCCATGTAATCCTAGGTGGTGCAATCGAGGATGCAATTGGACTCCACGTGGCTGCTGATAGGGGGTAGGATCGTTGGTGAGCCTAGAAGTCACCAAAATTAGGGTATCATATTTTTTTGTATTTTTTTTGTAAGGGGTGGTGAAGGAACAATGGGGATGGAAGACTTAGGGTTTCGAACTCATAGACTTTGGGACTCACACTAACGAAGAGACCTCTCACCTCTAAGGCATTCCACCCTCCTTGATACTTGGAGGCATTAGGGTGAATCTCAAAGGTCATGAGGGGATAAAGAAAATGGAATGGAAAGGGGGATAACTAGAGCCTCTCGCCCACTCCTAACGGAGGTAGAACCAAGAACACTTTTCTTTCAAAAATTCATATTCTTCATTCTTTTCAATATAAGAGAGGGGTCCTTATATAAGGACCAATTACTTAGGAAGAAAGTAAAGAAAATATGATGCACCACAATCCTTCCTGATTTGATGAGTCACCACATGGAAGGTTTTATATAATTTCTAAAAGAAACTCAAGAAAATAAGGAAAGAAGAGGGGGACCGAGAGGGGACCATGTGGGGCGCCAAACACTTACTCTTTTGGGCTTGGGGGGGGACCACATCTTTCCTTAGTTGCTTGGCATGAATCAGGGGATTCATGCTTATCCACTTGACCTTCCTTTCTCACTTGATGGCGTGTGGAGTTGATGTGCTTGGAGGGTGGAATGGGTGTGCTGGCATGTGGTCATGCACGGGCCGTCTTCATGTGATCCTCCATGTAATCCTAGGTGGCACAATCGAGGATGCGACTGGAACTCCACGTGGTTTCTAAGGTGGCAGGGCTCTCGGGTCCCCATTAGTAGGGGCAGACATGGCACCAGAGGTGGAGGCGGGGGTGGCTGCACCAGAGGTGGAGGCGGGGGAGGCCGCTGACCCAACCACTCCTTCGATCGAAGGCCAACAAGGGACCGGCAAAGTCTCCCATCGACCGGGTAAAGTTCCAATGGTTTCTCCATGAATTTTTTTCCTTTTTTGTACATGAACTTTTTGAAGGACCTCCTGGCCTATCAGGGGGTCCTTTTTATTGTAAACTCTTCTCCGTATCAATGAAGGACAAACTTTAAGCTACATTGTCTCTCTTTCTTCTTCTTTTTTCATCTTTTCTCTCTTTCTTCTTTTGTACTTGGTAGATTTTAAGGGACTCCCTTTCCTATCGAGGAGTCCTCATTGTAAAAACTTTTTCTATCAACAAAGTTTCTATTTTTTAGTGAGCTTCATCTTGTCTCTTTTCTTTCTCTTTCTTTTTTTTTGCATGGTACATATATGAACCACATGAACCATATAGTAACCAAGTGCAAGGTTCCCCAAGTCTTAGCCTTCTTTGCTAAGTTTAAAGCTAGTAGATGGCCAAGAGAAATTTGGAAACTTTTCGGTTCTACCCGCCAGATTGAGAATCTTGCAGATTGGAGTGCAGGACTTTTGGAGTTTTCCAGCTTACATTGCCAAACTTGGAGTTCAATGGATAGAGTGCGGGGCTTCTAGAGTTTCCCAGCTTGCATCACTGAACTTGGAGTTGACTGATAGAGTGCATGGCTTTTGGAGTTTCCCAGCTTGCATCACCAAACTTGGAGTCTGATGGGTAGAGTGTGGGGCTTCTGGAGTTTTCTAGCTTGCATTGCCAAACTTGGAGTCTGACGGATAGAGTACAGGGCTTCTGGAGTTTCTCGGCTTGCATCATCGAACTTGAAGTTTGATGGATAGAGTGCAGGGCTTCTAGGGTTTCCCGACTTGCATCACCAAACTTGGAGTCCAATGGATAAAGTGTGGGGCTTCTAGAGTTTCCTGGCTTGCATCGCTGAACTTGGAGTCCAATGGATAGACTGTGGGGCTTCTGGAGTTTTTTGACTTGCATCATCAAACTTGGAGTCCAATAGATAGAGTGTGGGGATCTGGAGTTTCTCGGCTTGCATTATCGAACTTGGAGTCTGAGGATAGAGTGCGAGGCTTCTAGAGTTTCATGGCTTGCATCACCGAACTTGGAGTCCGATGGATAGAGTGCAGGGCTTTTGGAGTTTCCTGGCTTGCATCATCAAACTTGGAGTTTGATGGGCAGAATGCTGGGCTTTGGGAGTTTTTTGGCTTGCATTGCCAAACTTGGAGTCCGATAAGTAGAATACAGGGCTTCTAGAGTTTCCCAGCTTGCATCGCCAAACTTGGAGTCTGACGGATAGAGTCCTGCATAGATGGGAAATAGTGTTGCATCAAAATGAAACTTTTATTATTAAAAGAGAGTCTTACATTATTGATAGTACATCCTTAGGTTACTGCCATTTTAGGTTTGGGAGAATTGGGTGCCATCAAGTCCAGTGAGATAGTAGGCTCCATGCAACAGGGCCTCGACCACCTTGTAAGGACCCTCCCAGTTCGAGGAGAGTTTGCCACATTCCCTAGGCTGTGAGACTTCGGCTCGTCATAGGACTAAGTCACCTGGGTGGAAGGCCTTCAACCTTACATGAGAATTGTAGTACTGGGCTACCCGTTGCCTGTAGGCCACCATACGGAGCTGAGCTTTATCTCTTGTTTCTTCCAATAGGTCCAAGTTGAGAAGGAGGTGGGCTGGATTCTCAGCTTCATTGTATTGCTCTACCTATAGTGTGGGCAGACCCACTTCCACTAAAATCATAGCCTCCGAACCGAAGATGAGATTGAAAGGTATCTCACCTGTAGCCATCCAAGGCATGGTGTGGTAGGCCCACAGTACACCAGGGAGCTCCTCGGCCCATCGATCCTTGGCCTCGTCCAGTCTAGTGTAGAGCCCTTGGAGGATGGTGCTGTTGGTCACCTTGACCTCAACATTGTCTGAGGGTGAACCACTGAAGTGAAGCGGTGGCTGATGTTTAGATCGACACAAAACTTCTTAAATGCTTGGTTATCGAACTGTCATCCATTGTTGATGATAATTGAGTGGAAAAGATTGAAATGATAGATGACTGACTTCCAGAGAAAAGATTTGGCCTTGGCTTCAGTAATCCATGCTAGTGTCTCAGCCTCAACCCACTTGGTGAAGTAGTCGATGGCCATAATCAGGTACTTCTATTGACCGAATGCAGGGGGAAAGGGACCCAAGATGTCCATCCGCATTGAGCGAACGGACATGGAGCAAAGAGTTAGGAGAGTGGCATGGCCGACTGACATTGTATGTGAGCATGCCATTGATAGTGATTGTATCTCCTCATAAAGTCAGTCACATCTTCACACTTGGTTTCCTAGTAGTATCGTTGCTAGAGGGCTTTGTATGCCAGCATCCTGCCCCCCACGTGGTTTCCGCAAAGGCCTTCATGTATCTTCTAGAGAAAATAGGCCACCTCTGAGGGTCTCAAACACTTTAAGAGTGAGACCTTCGGTAGAGTTGCCCATCCATCAGTATGAACCGTGCAGCCTTCTTCTTGAGGAGACTGACCTCCATGCGATTCTCGGGCAGGGTGCCATCAGTGATGTACTTGATATAGCGATCCATCCAACTGGCCTCGGGGGTGACCTATTGAACCTTGCCTGGGGTCTCATAGTTGGGTGTCTCCAAATATTCGATGTAGGCGCACCCCAGCGATGAGTTCGACAAGGTTTCAAGTCTGGAGAGAGTGTCAGCACAAGCATTTTCTCCACATGGGATATGGGAGATGCTGCAATGCTGGAAGCCTGCCATGCTTGAATGCACCCATTCCAGGTATCTTGCCATCTAAGGATCTCGGGCTTCAAACTCTCCTGAGACTTGACCCACAACCAGCTACGAGTTGGTGAAGACTCTCAAGCTTGACATGCCCAGCTTGCAGGATACCTTTAACCCTACAAGGGATGCTACATACTCAGCTTAGTTATTTATATCTTTGAATAAGAAGCGCAAGCACACTCGACCATGACCCTATTAGAGTTGGCTAGGATGAGGCTAGCTCCACTCCCTCCTGCATTGGATGCACCATCCATGTGGAGTATCCAGGCCGTCTCTTCAACCGATGGTTCCATGGGATGCTCAGGGGAGGCCTCTTTTGGCTCTTTTGATGTAGGACAAAAACCAAAATTAAATTACTAATATTTAAACCTAGTTAACAGAGGAAAAAATAGAGATTAATTTTTTTAGATTTTTTAGAATTTTAGAGACTCAAAGCATTTAATAAAGAAATACTAGTCTACTAGCTATTACTCGCAAAGTAAACCTAACAAAGTAAACTAAAAAAAAAAAGACTTGGTGGCTGAGAAACCACCATAAACTAGGGTTTATCTATTCAACGAGTCAAAAAATTATGAGGAGGGAATAAGGTTAGATTTCACCAATGAAGATCGCTCCTCTGAATCGGATCTGATGGGACTCTCAAGATCTTCATTGTAGGGTTTCAAGAATTCGATTTCGGGCTTCGATCTTTCAAGCGATGCAGGTTTGCAGGCAAGAAAACCTAGCTTTGATTCTTGATCACGTGCATACTCAACAAAGAAAGAAACACGAATTAAAAGCAACAATGGAAAGGAAAGATTAAAAGAATGGAGGGTTTAGAAATGGTAGATTTGGATTTCTTGATGGCTTGGATAAATAGGGCCCCACACCCCGCGATGTTCTGTAGAACAAAAAAAGGGCCTTACATCCTGTGATGCACACAGCAAAGGAATAAAATTTGACAAAATTTCATTGTATTGATGAATAAAATTAATCACACGAGGGGCTGGTTGGGTTTGTATAGGCTCCGAAGCAGTGATGCAAGGGACACAAACACTATTCTTGTGCTCCCTTGTACTACAACTCCTAGAATCCTGCTCTTGGATGTCTTGGACTCTAGAGTCTGGATGAAGTGGTTGTCTACTGGTGAGGGACTCCTCAGTCTGGATTGAAGAAGACTCAAGAGTTTTGGTGAAACTCTTGTGTTCAGGAGATTTAAGCAGCTTCCATCCTGATTGCTTGAAACTCTTGAAGTAGAAGACCATTGAACCTTCTCCCCTTAAGTGATTAAAACTTCTAAGACTCTTGCTTGAAGTGGGCGACAAGAAGAAGTGATTTTGACATGACAAATTGAGTGGGAGGGCGCCATCTTGGGGGAGTCCTTTACTTATCTCAGAACGAGGGTGCCAATCTTGTCTTCATTTGGCCGACCAAAAATAATAAAACACATGATATGTGGGATGTGAAAACAAAAGTGACATGGCATGTGTTCTTGTCCCAAAATGAAATGTCCAAATGGTGTTGTCTCAATGACATGTGTTGATGTCCCTTGGTGATGTGGCAGGTGTTGTCCAGAAGTCTTGCAAAGGTGGCACCAAATAGGATGACATGTGGCAAGAAACTTGTGCTAGCACATGGAGTCACATGGGCTTGTCTTGAGCTAGCACATGGGTCTTGATTTTAGTTACATGGGTCTTCAATTGGATGTACATGGGTCTTCAATTGGATGCCCCTTGTAATACAGGACTCAATGACTTAACTAATTACATGAACTCAATGAATAACTAACCACATGATTTAACCAACTAATAACTATTTGAACCAACCATACTTAATTAGGCTTTCAAATAAAAACCCAATTAAAGTTGGTAAAAAGGGCTAATCAAATAGGACCACTAAGATCCCAATTGGGTAAATAAGGTTTGACTCAATTGGGGTTTCGACTCAACTTGGTAAAAAAGGGTTTTACCCCAAAATAAACAAAACCCTAATTATAGTTGGTAAAAAGGGTTTATCCTAACTAAACCAAAATAAAAAAATTTAAAATAAATATTTACATGATAACTAGGGTTTGGGGTTTAGGGCTTTACTCACAGGTGATCCTCAGGGATGTGGGTTCAACCTGTCAACTTCTTTTGGCCCTGGTGCCCATACTAATTCTCCCCTGGTGGAAGAAACTCGACCCCGTCAAGTTTGGGTTAACTCCACTATTATAATACTCTAGTAAGTCAGGGAAAACTCTCTGCAAGTCCTCTCTGGTGATCCAAGAATCATCAAACTCAGGTTATCCTTGCCAACAAACCAGATATCGCTGATAATTTTTGCTCTGGGTAGCGATGATCTTGACATCGAAGATCCGTTCGATCTTGTCTCTCCGGGCTGGTGGTATGGCAGGTGGATACACTTGGGTTGGTTCACTCTCAAGGACTTGATAAGGCTCAAATGGCTCACTAGGAATCAACATTGGCTCCTTATACTCAATAAGGTCTGAAACGTTGAAAGTAGAACAAATACCTATTTTAGGTGGTAACTCAAGCACGTAAGCATTAGGTTCTATTTTTCTAATTACTTTGTATGGTCCACTACTACGGGTATGTAACAACAATTCTGGTCGTAGTCTAACCATGACAAAGTCTCCTTTATTGTATTTCTTTAAGTCTTTTTCTCTTTTTCCTTTTTTTTATTTATTTATTTTCATTATTATTATTATTTTATCTATTTAAGTCCTTAATTTCAATTCTGTGCTTGACCCCTGGTCGGTGGATGACATACAGATGAAAGCTTGACATGCACTCCTAATAAATGCCATAGGGTCTGCTAGAAATAGGTTGTAAACCTAACATGCTCAATGGGCTTATGCAACATGCTAACTTCTATAAAATGCAAACTAATGGGCCTAGAAATGCTGGAAGCTTCAGGAAAAGGTAAAAAAATAAGAACTGGGTTCGGGTTTGACTTGGTAGGTTCGGGGTTGACTTGGTAGGGTAGGAAATAAGAAAAGGGTTCGAGGATTGGTCCTAGACTAATGGGGTTAACCTTAAAGGTTTGGGGTATTTCTACAATGTCTGCCTTATAGAAGAATGGGTCAGTAATTTCAGAAAAAAGATCTTCAATTGGGACTGATGGAGTGAATTCTTCCTGAGGTTGCTAGTTTAGAAAAATCAAGTCCTCAATAAGCTCTTTTGGTTCCTGAATTTTAGGACGAGGCTCTATGACTTGACACTTTTCTAGGGTTTTTCTAGGTAAGGTCTCAGTAGTAGGGTTAGGTTTCTCATGGATTTCTTTTTCTAAGGATCCTACCAGTATAGTTTCAATCAGGGTATGGTCATGATCAACTAACTCTAGGCTGGTTTCAGTCTAGGTATGGTCAAGGTTAGCTATCTCTAGGTTGGATTTAGTTTGGGTACCTATCGGGTTAGCTAATTCTAGGTCAGCTATAGGTATCTCTTCTTCTTCCTTATACTCATCTACTAAGCTCACATTAGCTTCATAAACTTCTTCCTTAATGGCATCTTGGTGAATTAATGGAGTAGTAAGGGTAGGTCAGTTAAGGGGCAACTGGCTGGCTCCAAGATTTTGACTAGGTGCACTGAACCTAGTAGGTTCTGGCTGACTAAGCAAAACCTGACTAACATTTGGCTGATACCTAGGGGTTATGGATTCCTTGGGTTTATAGGATATAGGGTCAGACCTATGGGTTATGGATTTGGGTTCATAGGAGCTGGGTTCATAGGATCTGGGTAGGTACTTTTGCTTAAGTTTAAGTTTCATGTCACTCCAGGTAGTTATGGGTATGTCTTTTTTCGTCTAGTAATTCTTTCAACATCATCCCAATAAATTCTAGCCTGACGTACTAATTTGTGTTTAGCAAGCTTAAACTTTCCTTCCTTAGTCACTAGTTCCCTCTCAAAATATAGATCCATACCTTCTTCCTAATCAATATAATCTTCAAGATCAAGATCACCACCAAAGGTAGGTGCTTCTAACTTAATGTACCAAGTGGCTCTCTCATCCTGGTCTATGAAATCATAATTGGGTCTCTTATGGTTAGTCTCCCAGATTTGGTCTTGGTGAAGGGCTATCCTAGGGTTGGGTTCTAGGAATGGATCAGAGTGTGTTTCAAATTTAGGTTCAGGATGGGTCTTACGGGTTTTCTCTAGGTTACCTAGTCAGTCAAACCTAGTGTTGAGTTGTCCTAACTGTTCAGTCATAATCCTAAAGAAGGTCTCAAGGTTAGACTCCATGGTCAGACAAGGTTATGTTTGGGTCCAAACTACTGGTATTGGGCTCCTAATCTAGGGGTCATGCAATGCAAACATATCATACTCAACTCGGACTAGGATTTCCTAGACCTAGAGCTCAAGTAGAATGGGTCAGCTTAAATTACAGCTAATTCAATAATTACCCTGTCCACTGGCCAGGTAAGAGGAGGGGTCGTGGGAGGCTCCCCCTGCTTTCACAGGTTCTTAATTAAAAACCACGAAACTGCTTAGGGTGTTTGCCTCTGGACCTCTAGCCTTAGACACCAGGTTCAAGTGATAATCAGAGGATTGGGTGCACTGGCTTACACACAATACTTAGAACCTGACCTGTTGGTGTCCCCAGCTCACTAGAGCAAATTAAGTCTAATTAATTTTAATTAGGGCTAGGTTTGGATGAAATAGGTAGTTGTTGTGGGCTCAGGATAGGTGATGAATTCCTGCCCTGATCTAAATGTTCAAGTGCCCTTAAGATTAGGTTACTTGATGATGCACACACAAGATGAAACCCTAATAAGCAAATAAGCAAAAAAGAATTAAATAAAAATTAATTATACAAAGATATATTATATAGATAAAAATTAATTAATTTTTTTTAAACAAAGATATATTATACAGATAAGTACCTAATATGCATTAAATATTAAAATATACAAAAAATTTTACCAAAAAATCCTAAACTTGATGAAATTAGCTTTGCTGAAAAATAGGATAGAACTATTCTTTGGTAGTATTTTGGCAGGCAGAAAATCTACAGATCGAAATAACTCATGAGAAAATTTTGGATGATACTTTCAATAATTAGGAATCCAAAAAAATAAAAATTAAATTTTTATGAGTTACCTACAGATAGAAACAATTAAAATAATAGACTATGTATTAAGTTGGCTGATATGCAGAAATTAAGACCTAAAGATGCCTATCTCTTTGTTTTCTTCTTCAAGGGTCAATTCACAGCGGCACCCCTACATGCCATAAGAAATCCTGTTTGAATGGGTTGTGAGCATCTTGTAGCCTAACTTTTTTCTTTGACCAGATGGCCATGGTGAAGCACCCGATTCGAGTACTTAAAGAGAACTAAGTTGCAAAAAATTTCTGCACAAGAGTGATTAAACCCTAGTTTAACCATGCTCTGATACCAAAACTGATGTGAGACAAAAACAAAATTAAATTATTGATATTTAAACCTAATTAATAGAAAAAAAAATAGAGATTAATTTTTTTAGATTTTTTAGAATTTTAAAGACTCAAAGCATTTAATAAAGAAAGACTAGTCTATTAGCTGTCACCCGCAAAGTAAACCTAACAAAGTAAACTAAAAAAAATAGGACTTGGTGGCTGAGAAACCATCGTAAACTAGGGTTTATGTATTCAACAAGTCAGAAATTATGAGGAGGGAATAAGGTTAGATTTCATCAATGAAGATATGCTTCTCTGAATTGGATCTGACGGGACTCTCAAGATTTCACGATAGGGTTTCAAGAATTCTATTCTGGGCTCCGATCTTTCAAGTGATGCTAGTTTGGAGGCAAGAAAACCTGGCTTCGATTCTTGATCACCTGCACACTCAATAAAGAAAGAAACATGAATTAAAAGCAGCAATGGAAAGGAAAGATTGAAAGAATGGAGGGTTTAGAAATGGTGGATTTGGATTTCTTGATGGCTTGGATAAATAGGGCCTCACACCCCACGATGTTCCGTAGAACAAAGGAAGGGCCTCACACCCCTTGATGCATATAGCTAAGGAATAAAATTCGATAGAATTTCATTGTATTGATGAATAAAATTAATTACAAGGGGGGACTGGTGGGGTATTTATATACTCCCAACCAGTGATGTAAGGGACACAAACACTAGTCTTGTGCTCCCTTGGACTACAACTCCTAGAATCCTGCTCTTAGGTGTCTTAGACTCTAGAGTCTGGATGATGTGGTTGTCTGCTGGTGAGGGACTCCTCAGTCTGGATTGAAGAAGATTCAAGAGTTTTGGTGAAACTCTTGGGTTCAGGAGATTTAAGCAGCTTTCATCCTGATTGATTGAAACTCTTGAAGTAGAAGACCATTGAACCTTCTCCCCTTAAGTGATTAAAATTTCTAGGACTCTTGCTTGAAGTGGGCGACAAGAAGAAGTGATATTGACATGGAAAATTGTGTGGGAGGGCGCCATCTTGGGGGAGTCCTTCTGCTTTACTTATCTCAAAAGGAGGGCGCCAATCTTGTCTTCATTTGACCGACCAAAAATAATAAAACACATGGCATGTGGGATCTCCAAACAAAAGTGACATGGCATGTGTTCTTATCCCAAAATGAAATGTCCAAATGGTGTTGTCTCAATGACATGTATTGATGTCCCTTGGTGATGTGGCAGATGTTGTCCATAAGTCTTGCAAAGGTGGCACCAAATAGGATGACATGTGGCAAGAAACTTGTGCTAGCACATGGAGTCACATGGGCTTGTCTTGAGCTAGCACATGGGTCTTGATTTGAGTTACATGGGTCTTCAATTAGATGCACATCGATCTTCAATTGGATGCCCCTTGTAATACAGGACTCAATTGAAAGATTGTGCCCTGAAAGCCAAATTGAAATATTGTATTTCGATCCCAAAATCAATGAATTGACATTATTATAATAAAGGCATTATTTTCATCATACGCTGTGTCTTTATGATTATATGATGAACCCCATAGATTAGGGCTATGGTTCTAGGGTTATGATGAGATCATACTAGTGAGACCTAAAGCCTTAAAACCCTAATATAAAATATTCTTGGTCGATGGGACATTGAGTTGGGGATCAATGTTTCCGGCAAGACCAGCACATCCTATATATGCTTTGTGATGAGGGTGACTGATCTCACAGTCACTTGTGTTTGACACTAATACTAGGATGTGAGTGTTCATTAGAGAAAGAGTTCATTGAATTGATCCAGATTGAGAATATCTAATGGAACCTTATCTGTTTGTCAATAGACAATTCTCATAGTGGGAGTAGTGCATGTGGTCCTTTGACTTGAGACTACCATGGTAGCTTATATATATGAATCCATACTTTGGTTCGCAATCAATCATGACACTGAGTCATGCACGAGGTGATACTGGGTGTGGTGGATTGTATATGGAGGTTGTGAGTAGGCCAACAAGGAATTGATCAGCCCTAGTAAGAGGGAATTGCATCCAGCTAATTTCGATCAAATGATGGATTCAGGAAATCTTTGATCAAAGTATGAACATTAGAGTTAATTTCTAATGGTTCATTAATGAATCATCATTATAAAGATTGAGCTAGGGATGAATATGAAATTGGATTTGACAAGTATCCATATTCATAATCATATTCGGGATGCAAGTTGATCAAAGGACTGAATTGCCCGGTAACTCACCACTGAAGAGTATTTTGGTAATTCCACCAAAATTCCACATCTTCCGGGTAGACATGATACATTGCTAGACGTCAATCTTGTCTTGTAGGTATATGATTGAATTAAGGTAATTCAAATCATTTAATTAGAATTAGATTCTAATTGACCGAGTCGAGCTAGTTTGAGTTGACCTAAATCGGCTTAGTTGAGATCTAACCGAATTAAGTCAAATAGCACTTGGACCTACTGCTGGCTAGGTGTGGAACCCAATGGGTCACACACAAAAGAGAATTGATGAAGGATTTAATTTGGAATTAAATCATGTTTGCAGGATAAACAAATTAGCATGTGTTGCAGACCCAATTTCTATTCGAATCAGATTCAAATTTGGTTCCGAATTGGGCTTAATTGGGTTGTAATTGAACCAGATTAAGGTCTAATTTAAATTTTAGGACATTGGGCTAACCCATGGCTGAACCCAAGTGAATCAAGTGCACTGAGACACTCTCTCCAAGCCGCCCACACCCTTCCTCACCCGCGCACGCCAAGAAGAAGAGTCCATGCGCGTGTGGACTCCTCTTCATGCGCGTGGGATGGAAATTCCATCAGAGAAAAATCAAGAAAAGGGGGCGATTTGGGTCCTTGTCTGACATCCTTGGATCTGGATTTGATGGCCAGAAAAATTAAGGAAAAAGATCCATCTTTTTTCGATCGCAAGTCTGTCTTCAAAAGTCGCGATTCTTCCTGAAGTTTTTCCGAGAGTCCTCCTCGTCGGAAAAATGAAAATTAAATCAGAGAATCATGATTTTTGGTTGAGGGGACGTGTGAGGAATGAGGGATCATGATTCCTGGGGTTTCAGAGGGTTGCGATGTTTTGAGAATACGCCCCTCTGAAATCTATAAAAGGGTTTGGGTTCTCAGGGGTTTCTTTGAGATAATCAAATACAGAGATCATATTCCTCTCCTCCTCTCTGAAATACTCCTTCCCTTTATGCTTGTTGGGTATTGTTTCCCTTACAGAGATAATCTCCCTCTAAAGGATGGCCTCTTGGTGGGCTGGTTGTTGATAGGAGGAAGAGCTGGAGTGCTTGGGGTTCGGATGGTGCATTTCCCTCATAAACTTTCTAAGGTAGCCCATTCTAATTAGGTCTACAATCTCCCTCTAAAGGATGGTGACATTCCTCAATGTCATGGTCATGGTCATGGTGAAACAGCAGTACTTTGACTTGTCATAATCACTGGATGGCCTTAGTGGAGGAGGGCGGTGTAGAGAGCGCTCACCCTTAATCTTCATGAGGATTTTGGATCTCGGGATGAAGAGGGGGGTGTACCTATCTTCCTAGGTAGGAGTGCTCTTTGGCTTCGAGTCCATCAGGAGGTTTGGGGTTTTCCTGGGCCCATACATCCCAGAGGGCTCCCCATGGGGCTACTTCTTCAAGGGCCTCCCATCCAGCTCCCTTCCAGTGCAGTCTACCTCCTTCGCATCGATTATTTGTATGCCTGGAGGAGGAGCTCGGAGTATGTCTTTGAAGGCTTCTTGTCGAGAGAGTAGGTGAAACGGGAAGTCCTAAGCCCCCTCTTCAGTGCCAACATGGTGACGGGCTTATCCAGGTTGTAGATCTCTAGGGTGGCAACTTTGAAACAGGACATGCAGTCCCGCAAGGACTCATGGTCCTACTGGTGGATGGAGAAGAGGCTATCAGCTTTATGTGGCACCTTCCGACAGGCATCGAAGTACATCACAAACTTCTTCTCCAACTATTGAAAGGAGTCGATGCTCCTTGGCTCGAGGTATAAGGAAACGTTATGTAGGCAATAGTCGTGCAACTTCAAAATTTTTTCAACCTTGCATCACAGCGGAAGACTAGATTAATCATATTAATCAACATATAATATTAGAACATTTCTAATATAGGCCTACAAATAGGATCATGTATGAATATTAACATGCAAATGAAAGAAAACATAAGCACACAAAGTCATGAATCATATAGAACCACTCCATGTTCGATGCACATGCTAAAGCACACTTCATTAGCAAACTCACCAAGAACCTTACCTTTAATTTGATGAGACGCTCGCTGGGTTGAGGAAAAGCTCACCAAGGAATACAATCACTATAGAAGCCACACAGGTGTCTGACCTCTATAGGTAATCCACACTAGAGTTCTTCCTTGACCTTCTTCCTTTGAAGTGCTAGCTTCATCGGAATGAAATGGCTTTTGGGCTCTTCTTCTTCTTCTTTTTCATCGGGACACTCCAGGAGATGAAGAAGTATTATGGAGGATTTAGGAAGTGCACTCAAGAACCCTTCTCAAGACACTTCCCAAGCCTAGAACACTAGGCAGCACACACCCAAACCCAAACCTTTCTTCTCCACACAAAGGTCTCAAAATCTTCTAGCCTTTTCTCCCTCTTTTAAAGATTTTTTTTAGAAAAACTTTCAAAAATTTTTCTTCACCATGTCCTCATTCAACCCTCAAATATAGAGGTAAGTGGGGAGTGAAGAAAAGGTGAGAGTTACAAAACAAAGGGGGTTACATAATTTATGGGATTACATAATTATGGGGGGTTACATGACATTCAAGGCCATGGGAATTACATCCTTTTAAATTCAAACTAAATTCTGAGTTTAAATACCGAATCAAAATTTGAATTCACAATTCAAACTTAAATCTGAAATGGGATGCAATGATTTAGCCCAATCACATTGGACCTAACCTCAGCCCAAATCGAATCACATTCAGTTTGATCCAAACTTAATTGCTCAATCACATTGAGTTAATCAAGAAATCACATTGCCACTAACCCTCTATATAATTACCAATATTTAGTAATTAAAACCTTTGCTACAACATTTGTAACATGATATGTCAACACTTGACAAATCATCAAATCCCTACAACTGAGTCGACTCATGAGTCAACTCTGAATTGTAGATGGACAATCAAATTGTCCAAAGCATCCAAAAAAATGATTCCCAATCGTTCGATAGCCATTAGGTCAATCAAAACCCCCGATGGTGTGTGACCCCATAGGTTCAAACACTAAGCTGGTAGTATTGGAACACTTCTAGTACCAGCCAAAGTCGCCATCTAGCAATGACACCTGGCATCTAGATAGGTCGAAGGTTGCAAAGCAACTATCAAGAACTAAATGTATATGATAATAATATAATACATTCCTTTAACCCTCAATTCTCCAGAAGACTTAGGGTTTATTTGCCCAACCCTAGAAAAGTCCATCATAATATGTCTTAATACTCAAAATTCCTGTAACTGCTTACAAGGACTATCTTGGCCAAGGTTTTACTCAATTGAGATATAATAAGTCATTCACTCCAAACTCTTTTGAAGGAGTTAATCCCATCTTAACTCAAGCACTGCTACACAAGTACTTGACTATACCCAGTAAGCTTTCATCATCGAATTAGAAATCCGGGTAGTCTGGCACCTAAGTACAGTGAGTTGCTTGGAAGCTACCATGGTGTTCTCAAGTCAGATGAACACTTATATCCATATCCTAATGCGAACTACTCTTTAGCAGCAAGAATATTGTATAGATGGGTCACGTCCAACGAAGTGTAATACACAACACCTGCATGCCATACTAGTGTCTCCACACTCCTTCGTTAAGAGGACAATGAACGATTATGACATATAATGACTTACACTTGATACACTATCATCCTGTGACAATATACCATTTGGTCGTGAACTAATTTAAAAACTAGATGATATATCCTCTATATCACATCAACATAGTCCTAAGGACTTTTCATCACACAAGAGTTCATTATAGGAAGATGTAAAATATGATGAACAGCCAGAATAAACATTGTATTCAATATAATTTATACACAATTACAATAATAGCTCAACCATCTACAAGCTAGATGATTGGCTTTGGGACACATTTTCAAACAACTCCTACTTGGACTATAGCCAATCAGAACAGAATCATATTTCTATCTTTCATTTACAATCGTTGAACTCTTGAAATCCAATGGCTTTAGTGACAATGTTGGCCAGATTCTCCTTTTTATCGATCTTCATAAGTTCGATGTCATCTCGTTCCATGATCTCTCGTACAAGGTGGTAGCGATGCAGAATATGCTTGGTATGCTGATGGGACTTTGGCTCTTTGGCTTGAGCAATGGCTCTAGTGCTGTCCAGTACACCAGAATAGGACCATCGAGGGAAGGTGCCACTCCCAGCTTGTCGAGAAACTTTTACAACCACACAGCCTCCTTTGCTACATTTGATGATGCAATGTACTCTGCTTTGCATATAGAGTCTGCCACTATATGCTGGTTGGAACTTTTCTAGTAGATGGCTCCTCCATTCAGGGTAAACAAAAATCTAGATACACTCTTACTGTCATCTCTATCTGACTGAAAAATGGAATCAGTATACCCATAAGTTTTAAGTCAGGTTCTCCATAAATTAGCCATTGGTCTTTAGTATTTTGCAAATACTTAAAGATAGTCTTTACTACCTTCTAATGTGCTTCACCTAGGTTAGACTGGTATCTACTCACTATCCCTAGTGAATATGCCACTCTGGTCTAGTACACATCATGGCATACATGATAGAACCCACTACCGAAGCATATGGATCTTATGCATATGCTCTCTCTCCTCAGGAGGAGTTGTACAATCCTTCCTAGAAAGAGTAATTCCATGGCCTATCAGAAGATAGTCTTTCTTAAAATTTTTTATGCTGAACCATTTTAGCACAGTGTCTATGTACGTAGGTTAAGACAATCCTTAAAGCTTCCTAGATCTATTTATATAGATTTTCATACCAAGTATGTAGGAAGCTTCACCCAAGTCCTTCATAGAAAACTGATATGATAACTAGACCTTTATTCCCTATAATACAGGAATGTCATTCTCGATTAAGAAAATTTCATCCACATACAAAACAAGAAATACAACTACATAACCATTAGCCTATTTATATATGCAAGGTTCTTCTCCGTTCCTAACAAAGCCATATGTCTTGATACACTTATCATAATGCACGTTCCAACTCCAAGATGCTTGTTTCAGTCCATAAATAGACTTCTATAGCTTGCACACCTTAGACTCATCTATGGATGTGAACCCTTCAGGTTGAAACATATACAACTCCTCTTCTAGTTCACCATTTAGGAAAGCTGCTCGGACATCCATTTGGCAAATTTTATAGTCTAAATATGCTGCCAGAGTAAGCATAATCTAAATTGACTTGAGCATTGCCACAAGAAAAAATGTCTCGTCATAATCTATACCATAATGTTGTCGATATCCTTGGCAACCAGACGGGCTTTATAGGTCTCCACCTGCCCGTCTATGCCCCTCTTATTCTTGAAGATCCATTTTCACCCAATGAATTTTATCCCTTCAGGTGGATCAACCAATGTCCACACATTATTGATTTCCATGGACTCCATTTCAAATTTCATGACCTTAAGACATTTCTCACAGTCAGACCTCTACATTGCATCCATATAGGTGATCGAATCCTTATTGTTCTCATCGAGCTCAACAGGATCACCATCCCAGACCAGAAAATCATAGTATCTATTTGGTTGATGTAGTATTCTATTGATCTCCTTAATGGTTGCATAATAGGCTCAGATCTTATCAAATCTAGTTCTAAAGCGGTCATAGAATGTATTGTTTCCTCTACATATTGAACTTCTCCAAGTTCAACCTCAGTAGCTCTAGTGCCTTCAATAAGGTACTCCTTTTCCAAAGAGGTAGCCCTAAGATTGACGAACACTCTATGTTCCTTAGGTAGATAGAAGAAATACCCTTTAAACTCCTTTGGATACCCAACAAAGAGGCACCTGTCAAACTTAGGTCAAAGTTTATACGTCCACAAACATTTGACATAAGTCGAACACCCCCAAACCTGAAGATGTGAAAGTGTTGGCTTGCACCCAGTCCATATCTCATATTGATTTTTGTCAATGGATTTACTAGGAACCCTATTCAAAAGATAACATGCTGACTCAAGAGCATATCTCCAAAAGGATATAGGAAGAGTGGCTAGGCCCATCATGGATCAGACCATATCTAATAGAGTCCAATTCTTCCTTTCAAACACTCCATTTAACTGAGGTATCCCTAGAGGATTCCATTGAGAAAAAATTCCATTCTCCTCAAGATAAGTCAGAAACTCATCAGAAAGATACTTACCACCTCGATCTGATCGAAGGGTTTTAATAAACTTTCCAATTTATTTTTCTACTTCATTACGATATCGTTTGAATATTTCAAATGACTCAGATTTATGTCTCATTAAGAAGATATAACCATACCTGGATTGGTCATCTGTAAACATAATGAAATAGTTATACCCATCCATGGCACTGATATTCATTGGTCCACATATATCAGAATGTACCAGACTAAGAATATCATTGGCTTGCTCACCTTTTCTAGAAAAAGGTGACTTGGTCATTTTACCAAGAAGACAAGATTCACAAGTTGGCAGTTATTGCCCAGGTGGCTACCCAAGAGGGAGGTGAATTGGAAATTTAAAAAATTTAAAGCAGGTAATGTGCAATTGAAATTCCTTTACAAAGTATTGTGTGTTGTGATTAAAAGTTAAATGCAAAAGCTAAAAGAAATCAGAGAATCACAATACAAACACACAAAGCTTATAGTAGTTCAGAGCAACCCAACTCCTACGTCCACTACCCAAGTTACCACTTGGGATTTCTACTATATTCTCCCCCGAATATAGTCAGATTGTTTTACATGATCACAATCCAAAACTTCTATACTTTGGTTTTAACGAGATCACCAAAGAAAACCCAACACCCTTTGGTTTTGAACAATCTCACCAAAGAAACCTAACTTAGTTTTACCATGATCACCAAGAACCCAACACTTAGTTTTTATCAAGGCTCACCAAGAACCTATTTGGTTTTTCAACCGTGTTCACCAATAACCCAACAATAATTCAGAAAAAGAATTGAAGTAAATGCAACAATAAATGACAAACTCAATTTATTGGATAGTTGCTGATGTAGCTTGATAGAAGTCCACTTGATTTGCACTTGAATGAGCTATAATTGCTTCAGTGGCTTCTTCCTTAATTACTTCAAGCTTCTGATCTTAATTGGTGAAGACTTGAAGACTTGCTTGAATGCTCTTGTGCTCTCTTTCTTTTGGTATGTAGGATATTCAATGCAGCTCTCTAACTTTGAAGTACTTTTTCTCAAAACTTAAAACTTACTTGAGAGAAGTTCAAATCCCTCAAATATATGGTCTTCCATCACTTCAAGGCAATTCTAGCCATTATAGACCATTGGGAAGTGGTTTGTGACCATTGAAACACTTTTTGGCATTCAAAAACAAATTCTGGAACTAGCCATTGGATACCTGAAAGTGATGTTCGAGTTGGCTTGGATTCCTTCGAGTCGGCTCAGATCCTTCATGTCGATAGGTTAAGTCATCAAATCTTCAGTGCAGTCAGCTCTTTGTCTCAGGGCGCAAAACTTTACTCTGGATGAGTCGGCTCTTAATAGCTCGGGTCGGCTCGAACTTATATCTTTGAAAAACTTGAACTCGAGGAGTCGGCTCTTTTCAGCTTGGGTCGGCTCTTCTTCTCAGGTTCTGAAAACATCACTCTGGATGAGTTGTCTCGATGCAGTTCGGGTTGGCTCGCTTTCTCAGGTCTTCAAAATTAGGTATGGCAGAGTCGGCTCTTTCTAGTTCGGGTCGGCTCGCCTGGCTGTTCTAAAAAATATTCAAAAATTGGACTCTAAAGGAGTTGACTCGAACAAATTCCAATCGACTCGGATTCACTGGAGTCAGCTCGGTTACCTTCAAGTCAACTCGAATTGCTGTGTACCAGAATCCTTGCTGCGTGCCATGAAGTAGAGTCAGCTCTTCAATTATGCTGGGTCGGCTCGAGTATCTTCTTCAGGATTTTTACAATTGAACTCAAAGAAAAACTCTTACCAACACTCTTACAACTTTTCAATCATACCAACTCAAATTAATTCTAAGGCGCACACACACAGAAGTAACCCTTTTTATATAATTTTCTCTTAGCTTTTTCATTGGATTCTTCTTTATAAAAATAAATTACAACACAACTCAAACAAGAAACAAAAGCATAGGAGTTGAAGTTTGAACAATTAACTCATCCTACAAAAACTTGTAAAACATTTAAAGAGTTGTTAGTAATTAATGTGCATGCTCCAATATTTGGTTATCAGCAAAATCACATTTGGGGTCAACAACAGTGATTCACAATCACTGATATTCAGGAGACCTTCTCCAACTAACTTGTTGATCCTATTCTTGTTAATATGACCTAGTCTACAGTGCCAAAGATAAGTATCGCTGACATTATCTATCCTAGGAAGTTTGCAAGAAGTAGTCATTATGGTAACAGGTCATGATAGTAAGTATATGCTATTACTTAAATGTCCATCCATAAGTTTCACACCATTCACAATGATATAAAAAATATCATTTTTTATTGAAAATTCATAATTTTTATTGGCCAACTGGCCTACAAAAATGATATTCATGGTAAAAGATGGACAGTAATGACAGTCATTCAAAATGACATTACAAGACTCGAAAACTAGCTTGATAACTCCCAACATCAGGACTGGAACTTGGCTTCTATTTCCCACATTCAAGAATTTCTCACCAACTTTGAATCTCCTACTAACTTGATTCCCCTGCAAAGAATTGCAAATATGAACATGACTTCCGGTATCTAATACCCAATTAGTAGTATCACATATAGAGAAATTATAAGGTGTTATCATATAATTACCTTGTGTAGTAATAGCTTGCTGATTTCTCTTCTTTGGCCTGTTTGGGTCAAGAGTAGCAAGGTAGGCAGGACAGTTCCTCCTCCAATGACCCTGCTTCTTGCAAAAGAAGCACTCTGCCTTACTCTGATTAGCCTTCTTCCTCGTTTGACTAGGCCCAGTACTTTGCACCTTCTTGGATTTATTCTTTTTCTTTCTCCCTTTTCCAAAGGGATGATGTCCTGTCGCATTGCCTCCCACTAGGTTCACCAACCCTTTATTGAACTGATGATTTTTCTCATATGTCTGCAGTAAATCCAACAAACTATGGTAGTTTACTATAGACCTATTCAATCTATAGTGATCGAGAAAGTCCAAGTAGGAGGGAGGTAAGGAATTCAAAATCGCATCTTTCCTTAGCTGCTCATGCAAGGAAAATCCAAGCTTGCCTAAATGCTCAATCAACTCGATCATGTACAGTACATGATCAGTGACTGATGCTTGATCACATATCTGAGTGCTGAAAATGGCAGAGGAAATCCTGTACCACTCAACATCATCAGGTGTGCCCAAAGACTCCTTCAACTTTTGAAGGATCTCCTCTAACTGGGCTTCCTCGAACCTGTGACTGAACTCGTTGTTCATTATCACCAACATAATACATTGCACCGTAGTGTGGTCAGAGAGCCACTTCAGATAAGCATCCTGACTTCAGTATGGGCATTGGCAGCAGCTTCCTTAGGTGCAGGATCCACTATCACATATAGGATCCTTTCATGCTCCAAAACTATTCTAAGTCTTCGATACCAGTTATCGAAGTTGGAACCCATAAGTTTGTCATTATCAAGTAGTGACCAGAGTGATAGACTGGTAGACATAATCTGAAAGGAAAATCCCCAAAAAAGTATCATTGTATATGAATTATTAACATCCTAAACACATGGACTTTAGTCTAAAGGTTTCTCCCACTATTTTGTATAGACTGGTAGCCTTTACACTCCAATCCAAAGAATAACATTTACTCTTTAGTGGATACTAGAATCCAATAGATTACACATGAGCCCGACTTTGGTCGGCCAACCCATCTGCATCTAAAGGTAGGTTCATAACCAATTACTTCTCGAAGCAATTTCTAGTAAATAATTTTTTTACCCTAGGGTTCCAATCAATTAGACTTTGGGCCTCCAATTGAAGGTCTTGGTTAGGTCCAACCATTAACATGACCAACTTTAATACTTTTAACTAACGAATGATCAAGCTCGACTTTGACCGGCTAACTTGACCACTTGTTAAGATAGTTGCACTTAGCCATCATATTATGAATGGCAATTCCACCATCTTAATGACCGCCCGATCTTTGGATCTATCGATGATCACTGTAGTAATGGACTCATTATCATCCACTCAATGGGAGGCTAAGACTAGGTTATCCTATAACTTTGTCTTTTAAAGGACCTAATAATTTAGAGGATTTAATTCATTGACACATTAAGAGAAGACATAGACCTAATCAAGAAACCTCCCACTATCTCATAGAGGGGTTCATAATCAATTGGTCCTTGGGCACCTAATAACCAGTCATGACTGGTTAACCTTAGTTGACATGGGTTACCTTGAATCAACAAGTTATCCAATCAATTTTGGTTCACCGCATTGGCCAGGTAAGTTAGATCAAGGGATGGGATGCGCCAAGTAAGCCTCTTGCCTTTGACACCAACCTTGAGTTAGCTAGGTAAGAGTTTGCCCCAAAGAACCTTGATCAAGATGCTAGACTTATCTTAGATACCAATTGGTTTAATAGACTCAATTGGACTAACCTAAAGACTTGGGCTCACCATGAAGACAAAAATCAAGTCCATTTAGATGTATGGATTGATTAAACTAACTAATTAGAATGTGATCTATAGAGAAGAGACCTAATACAATATTTGATTAGACTTATTCTCTATTCAATCCATTTCATCTAAACTTAGGTCTAACCTAATTAAGGACTTAATCATAGCTAACCCAATTAATCCAAGGTTATGATCATGTCTTAAGATTTTTAATCACATTCCTAAATCTTAAAAGGTTATCAAATAACTTAGTTCATAATTAAGTTTATTAATTCTAATTGAAACATTTTCAATTAATCACTTATTATTTGAAATAATTTCAAATATGTGAAATAATTTTACAAAAATTCAAAGATTTTCACTAAACTTTTCAAAGGATTTAGATCATATCATTATATCAGATCATATCTAAATAAATTAAAGATCTAACATTCAAGATTAAAACTATTTTAATCTACTAAACCTTTCGCTTTTCTTTTTCATAAGATTATGATAGAAGCGGCACCCTGATGCGGACATCGAGATGAATATTGAACCTGATCAGTTGACTCATATATCAGGACAGCCCAGTGATAGTTCAGCGAAGCCCAACCCAGATGTTTCGGTTCAGCTTCCGGCCCATGACGATTTGGGGCAGCCAGCCTCGCCAGCAGGAAATGTGCACAGGTCCAGACGCCTTTAAGGGAAGCAAGTTTCAAATCTGATCCATTTTTGGGATGAAAATAATTAATTGGAAATTGGACCGAAGGCCCAATATACTATTAGCGCCCGTGGAGTTTCAGATCCGGGAAAACACCGGAGTCTTTAGTCTTATTATTATTATTATAATTTTATTAGTGGTGTGATCTCTTGATCTTTATTCTTATTTTTATTTGTTGTTTTAAAAAAAAAATCCCATTTGATGTTTTTCACGCATGGAGTCAGCGTGTTGGAGTCTTGAGTTTGTGTTTGTTTTATTGTTTTCCTCCCTGTTAGTCACGTGGAAGATTTTGTTATGGGTTGTATTGATTCTTTAAAAACCGAACCAAGGAATAAAGAAAAGAGACAGAGCATTTTGGAATTTTTTTCACCGTGCTTTGGTGTTTGTTTTCGTGGAAGGCTGTCCGGCCTTCTTTTCCCCTCGCGCACACCAGGTTGAAAGCCTGGTTAGGAGAGGACGATTTCGTGAGGAATCACTTCGTCCGTTCCAAGTTCTTGTAAAAAAAATAATAAAATAGGGACTCACGGTGAGAAACCCGGATTGAAATCCGGTAGAGGGCTGGCAACATGAAGAATCACGCTGCCCTTCCAGCGCTTGATCGTTGCAGGTTTCAAAGGATCTTCCCCATCTTGCTCAATCCTAGCATCCAAGAATTCTAAGAACCCGTTCTCGCTGAGTCGGGGTTTTGGTCGCTGCAGGCATTTGACAACCGCCCTGCACCACACCCTTACACGCCATAGGAGACCCCATTGAATAGGAATAGAGGGCCTTTAAACCCTACTTCTCTCCTATGACTGATGGCCATGGCGAATTAACCTTAATCCAAGTACTTCCTATATAAAAAGAAACTAAGATTTCATATCTACATGTAAAATAATCATACAAATGAACCTGGCTCTGATACCACTGTAAGGAAACGTTATGTAGGCAATAGTCATGCAACTTCAAAATTTTTTCAACCTTGCATTGCAGCAGAAGACTAAATTAATCATATTAATCAACATATAATATTAGAACATTTTTAATATAGGCCTGCAAACAGGATCATGTATGAATATTAACATGCAAATGAAAGAAAACAAAAGCACACAAAGTCGTGCATCACATAGAACCACTCTATGTTTGATGCACATGCTAAAGCACACTTCTTTAGAAAACTCACTAAGAACCTTACCTTTAATCCAATGCGACACTCGACGGGTTAAGAAAAAGCTTTCCAAGGAAGACAATCACTCTGGAGGCCGTACACGTGTCCGGCCTCTATAGGTAATCCACACCAGAGTTCTTCCTTGACCTTCTTCCTTTGAAATGCTAGCTTCATCAAAATGAAATGGCTTATGGACTCTTCTTCTTCTTCTTCTTTGCCAGGACACTCTAGGAGATGAAGAAGTATTATGGAGGATTTAGAAAGTGTACTCAAGAACCCTTCCCAAGATACTTTTTCCAAGCCTAGAACATTAGATAGCACACACCCAAACCCAAACCTTTCTTCCCCACCCTAAGGCCTCAAAATCTTCTAGCCTTTTCTCCCTCTTTTAAAGACTTTTTTTTTAGCAAAAACTTTCAAAAATCTCTCTTCTCCATGTCCTCATTCAGCCCTCAAACATAGTGGTAAGTGGCGAGAGAAGAAAAGGGGAGAATTACAAAACAAAGGGGTTTACATAAGTTATGGGATTACATAATTATGGGGGATAACCTGACATTCAAGGCCATGGGAGTTACATCCTTTTAAATTCAATCTAAATTATGAGTTTAAATTAGAAATCAAAATTTGAATTCATAATTCAAACTTAAATTTGAAATGGGATGCAATGATTTAGCCCAATCACATTGGATCTAACTCGAGCCCGAACCGAATCACGTTCGATTTGATCCAAACTTAATTGCTTAATCAAATTGAGTTAATCAAGCAATCACATTGCCACTAACCCTCCATATAATTACCAATATTTAGTAATTAAAACCTTTGTCACAACATTTGTAACATGATGTGTCAACACTTGACAAATTATCAAATCCCTAAACTGAGTCACTAAAGAGTCGACCCGAAATGTAGATGAAAAATCAAATTATCCAAAGAGTCCAAAAAAATGATTCTCAACTATTCAAAAGTCATCAGGTCAATCAGAAACCCCTATGGTATGTGTGACCCCATAGGTTCGAACACTAAGCCAGTAGTACTGGAACACTTTCAATACCAGCCAAAGTTGCCATCTAGTAATGACACCCAGCATCCAGATAGGTCGAAGGTTGCAGAGCTACTATCAAGAACCAAATGGATATGATAATCATATAATACATTCCTTTAACCCTAGATGCTCTGGAAGACTTAGGATTTATTTACCTAACCCTAGAATAGTCCATCAAAATATGTCTCAATACTCAAAATCGCTGTAACTGCTTACAAGGACTACCCTGGCCAAGGTTTTACTCAATTAAGACATAATGAGTCATTCACTCCAAACTCTTTTGGAGGAGTTAATCCCTTCTTGACCCAACCACTGCTACACAAGTATTTGATTGTACCCAGTAAGCTTTCATCACCGAATTAGAAATTCGGATAGTTCGACATCTAAGCAAAGTGAGTTCTTGCAAGTTACCATGATGATCTTAAGTCAGAGGAACACTTATATCCATATCCTAATACGAACTACTATTTAGCAGAAAGAATGTTCTACAGATGGGTCACGTCCAGCAAAGTATCATACACAACACCTGCATGCCATACCAGTATCTCCACACTCCTTGGTTAAGAGGACAACTAACTATTATGACATACAACGACCTACACTTGATACACTATTGTCTTGTGACAATGTACCATTTGGTCATGAACCAATTTAAGAACTAGATGATATATCCTCTATATCACATGACATAGTCTTAAAAACTTCATCACACAAGAGTTCATTATAGGAAGATGTAAAATATGATGAACATCTCAAATAAATATTTTATTTAATATAATTCATATACAATACAATAATAGCTCAACCGTCTACAAGCTAGATGATTGGCTTTGAAACATATTTTCCAACATGAGGTGGGTGTACCGACTCGAGCAGCCTTTTGGAGCATAGCCAAAAAGGTGATATAGAGAAGGGCATCAGTGGCCCCTTGGACTCTCATGAGGGCCTTGTAGCTCTTAAGATGGTCTAAGGGGTTGGTGGTCCCATCATAGGGATCCACCCGAGGCATACAGAACTGACTTGAAATCAATTCCTCTTGGATTTATGGAAGAAAGGGGGGCAAGTATCATAGCCTGTGGACTCACGTGAGAAGCCCTATAGTTTGGCAAACAAGCAAGATAGCTCGGCCAGCTTGCACTCTTATTCCTTCATGCAGCTTTTAGCCCGATGCTTGATGGCCTCATCGGTAGAACCTTCTACCAAGGCTGTCGGAGGAGAGGGAGATAAGAGTGGGAGGAGATCATGCCGGGGGGCCTTGCCATGGTGGCGCTTGCGATGCCATGAGGTGCCATGGTCCGAGACCAGGGACTGACTCTCTCAGCCAGCGAACCACTCCACTACCTCTTCCTTGGGATCCGAAGGCTTCCTCGGGAATAGGATGTGGCCCATGGATGCGACGGCTTTACTTGGAAGGATCGCAATCTATCGTGGGGTCCAGTGGCTTAAGCCATAGGGGTTCCTGGCTACTACTAGGTCACCAAGGATCGATGCTGATGGTGTAACTGCCGCATTGCCACAGCCAGGGTTTGGACCTATTGGGCGAGTGCGGTGAGCTATGCCTCCATTGAAGGTGTTGGTGGTGGAGTCTGGAGCTCTCCTTTTGAGTTATGTAGGTCATCACGGTAAGGGGGGTCCCCCACGTAACTGATAGAGGTCTCCCATGCACACGTCACCACCATGTTGCCAGCAAAATTATTCTAGCAGTGAGGGATTGGTCTAAACTGGTTGCCCCCTTCCTGGCATGCCAATTTATTGCCGCCATGATCACCTTGGCCTATAGCTCCTATGTGGCACTAGTGAGTGGACTTCCTGCTTGGTGTCCTCCAAGTGCGACTGGTCCTGCAAAAGAGAGGAGACCTGGGCCAGGGATCCTGGTGGGGGCACTCAGATGATCAAGTCAGTGCACAATCAAGGAAAATAGTGTTGACTCTATTATTGATTTTGATGATTAACAAAATACTTAAGTATGTTTGAGTACTGACAATTCTTTGAAGTATGTTTTTAATAGAAAAAGGTACTCATCGAATCAGCTAAATTGAACTGTTTGTCAAAAGATTAAAGAAGTCCTTTCTATGGATGAAACATCAATAATTAATGGACTTAAGTATTTAAGACTTGCTTGAAAAGAATTAATGAGTTCAGTTGAAAAAGGATTCAGCATAGTTTCAGTTATTTTTGAAGAAGTTTCAGCAAGTGTCGACTCATAGTTCAAGTGTCGACTCATGATAGTGCAAGTGTCGACTTAAGATGGCATGCAAAAAAATATTTTAGTGGCATGCTTGAAGTGTCGATTCATGCCATTCAAGTGTCGACTCAAGGTATCGACTCAAGGATCAACTCATAGCCTGAGATAGCATTTTTTCAGAACATGCTAAAATCCAAGATTTGCCTTAAGTGTCGACTCATGGATGTCAATTGTCGACTTACTAGATGAAGTGTCGACTCACCTGAGATTTTCAGAGAGCTTCAATGCAAAATTTTGAACTAGGTGTCGACTCATGGGACTTAAGCGTTGACCCTAAGTATCGACTCGTAGCCTGAAGTGTCAACACTTAGAGTTCTGGGAATGGTAACGACTAGTTTTTTCAAACACAACACTCATCCTTTTAGCTCCCAATGGCTAGTTTCTCATGTCTAACGGTCATAAACCAACTTTTGGACCTTGGGATGGTATTTAAGTGATTCAAATTGAAGTGATATCAAGAGAGAATGAATAGAGAATAAGAAAAAGAAAAAAAGCAAGTGCATTCACTCATACATTCATTGAGAGCTATTACTTCCATGAAAAGAAGCCTTCAAGCATTCAAAGCAATCAAGAGCCTTCAAGTCCAACAACTTTTGAGCATTGATTCAGGCTTTATCGAATTGAAGACATGCATCTTCATCGAACTTCAAAGAGATAATAGCTTTTATTAGAAAGCTTTTCTTATATTCTTTATCTCATTTCATACTTTGTTGTAAAGATTTTTGGTGAGCCCAAGAACAAAACCAAGGAGATTTTTGGTTAGCCTAGTTGAAAACCAAGGAGATTTTTAGTTAGCCTTTGAAAACCAAGAGGTTTCTTTTGGTGAGCCTTGTGAAAATCAAAAGGAGTTTTGATTAGTGAGCCCGGAAAACTAATCGGTTGTAATTGTGTGTGATTATGGTGAATTTCCAAGTGGACCTTGGAGAGTGGATGTAGGTTCCTTGGAGAGAACTGAACCACTATACTTGCCTTGTATTTGTAGTTGATTGTTTCCTCTCTACTTGCTCTTACTTTCATTGCAATTAAATTTCCACTGCACACTCTTTAAGAGCACACTACACTTGCATCTCTCTAGCACTTATTTTGTTTATTGAATTGGCACACTTACTTACAAATAACTTTTTGAAACCCAATTCATCCCCTCTCTTGGGTTGCTTACTGGGCAGCAAGTGGTATCAGAGCCACATTCTCAGCATATAGGTCTAACCACATTGAGTAAAGTTCTATGGCATCCCACCTTGGTACTAGCGTAGTTGAGGGACAAGCCTCAAATAGGCCACCTTATTTTAATGGCACTAACTATACATATTGAAAAACTAGAATGAGAATTTACATGCATTCTATAGATTATAACTTATGGAAAGTAGTTGACAAAGGTCTTTATATTCTTTCGGTTGTGGTTAATGGTGTTTCCACCCCAAAACTTGAAGAGAATTGGGATGAAAATGACATTAAACAATCCGAGATCAATGCAAAAGCAATGAATCTCCTTTACTGTGCATTAGATCCTAGTGAGTTCAATAAGATCTCCACTTGTACCTCAACTAAAAAAATATGGGACATACTTGAGGTTACTCATGAGGGTACTGATCAAGTGAAGAATACAAAAGTTAACATGCTTGTGCACACTTATGAGATATTTCAGATGGAACCTAATAAATCAATCCCCAATATGTACACTAGGTTCACAAATATTGTAAATGGTATGAGAAGCTTAAGTAAAATTATGTCTAATGCCGATCTTGTAAACAAAATTCTCAGGTCTCTTCTAACATCTTGGGATCCAAAGGTGACCACCATCCAAGAAGCCAAAAATGTTGATAAACTTTCATTGGAGTAATTGGTAGGTTCGCTCATGACTTATGAGTTGAAATTGAAACAAAAATCAATGGATATGGACAAAATGAAGAAGATTATAGCTTTCAAGTCCACAACACAAGAAGAGTCCTCAAATAAAGAAGAAGAAGAAGAAAGTAAGGGTGATGAAGCACTATTAGCAAGAAAGTTTAGAAAATTTATAAGGAGAAAGAAATTCCCTTACAAGAAAAAGTTTTAACCAAGCAAGGAAAAGGGAAAATAAAAAGAGAAAGGAAAGGACAAGGAGAAGGAGGTACCTATTTGCTTCGAATGCAAGAAGCCTGGACATTACAAGTATGACTGCCCTCTTCTAAAGAAATCAAGGAAGAAGCTTAGAAAGAAAGCAATGATGGCGACTTGGAGTGACAGTGAGGACTCCAGCTCAGATGAAGAACAAACTGAAGTTACAAATTTTTGCTTCATGGCACGACATGAAGAAGAGGTAAATTCTGATCTTTAAGTTGATTATACTTTTGATGAATTAAGAACTACATTTTATGAGTTAATGCATGATTATAAGTTGATATTATCTGAAAATAGAAAGTTGAAAAAGCATGCAAACTCTTTCTCACATGAAAACTCTAATCTTTTGGATGAAGTTAATGATTTGAGAAATAAAATTGATATTTTAGAAAAACGAAACAATGCTTTATCAATGAAAAATGAAGTTTTAAAAAGGTCTAAAGTAAATATTTCAAACAATGAGCTTTTGAAGAAAAGTAAAGATCTTGAAGTCGAAAATAAGAAATATAAAGATGAGCTTAATAGAATAAAACCTTTTGTTAAAAAGTTTACCTATAGTTCTGAAAAGTTAAATCTTTTTTTGAACAACCAAAGAGCTGTTTTCAACAAGGCTAGATTAGGTTTTACTCCCCAAAAATAGCCAAAGTTTCTCAAAAACTTCTTTATTCCTACACATCAACCATCATTTGTTATTATTGTAGAAAAGTAGGTCATAAATCATATCATTGTGATTTAAGAAAAATTAATAATTCTAGAATGATTTGGATTCCAAAAGGAACCACTTTTAGTACTAACCCTAAAGGACCCAAGTTGGCTTGGGTAACTAAAGTCAAAACTTAATTTATTTTGTAGGTGTGTTTTGCAACCAAAGAAAAGAAAAGATTGTGGTATCTTTATAGTGGTTGCTCAAGACACATGATAGGAGATGTGAAGCAATTTATCTCTCTTGAGGTACTAAATGGAGGGAGTGTAACCTTTGGTGATAATGGTAAAGGAAAGATTATTGGTATCAGTAAGGTTCACATTTTTCCTTTTTCTTGGATTGATAATGTTCTTTTAGTTGAAGGTTTGAGACATAATCTGCTTAACATTAGTCAATTTTGTGATAAGGGTTTTCAAGTTATTTTTAAATCATCTCTTTGCATAATTGATAGTCCTAAAATTAATGGAGTGAAATTCATTGAAAAAAGGCATGGTAATATATATCTAGTTGATTTGGATATTCTATCTTTGCCTAATGGTGAATGCCTAGTTACAATGAATTCCACTATTAATGAGACTAGTTGGTTGTGGCATCGTAGATTAGGTCATGCTAGCATGTATTTACTCTCTAAACTATGCAAAAAGGATTTAGTAAGAGATTTGCCAAAACTTAGTTTTGAAACAGATAAAATTTATGAAGCATGTCAATTTGGAAAACAAGTAAAAACATCTTTCAAATCTAAAGGTTTTGTTACAACTTCTAGGCTATTAGAACTACTCCATATGGATCTCTTTAGATCAACTAGGATATTTAGCCTAGAAGGAAAGAGATATGGATTAGTTATAGTGGATGACTTTTTTGATTTACATGGATTCTATTTTTAGCTCATAAAGATGAATCATTTTCAGCTTTTATAAAGTTTTATCAAAAAGTTTCAAATAAAAAAGATACTTCAGTTGTTTGTATTCATAGTGACCATGGTTTTGAATTTAAAAATCAAGATTTTAAAAAACTTTTATAATGCAAAAGAAATTGAATACAATTTTTTTGCACCTAGAATACCTTAATAGAATGGGGTAGTAGGAAGGAAAAATCATATTTTAGAAGAAATGGCATGCACAATGCTTTGTGAAAATGATTTGCCAAGATATTTTTGGACTGAAGCAGTAAATACCGCATGCTATATTTTAAATCATGTTTTAATTCGATCGATTTTAAAGAAAACTCCTTATGAGTTTTGGAAACAAAGAAAACCAACTTTGAAATATTTTCGAGTTTTTTGTTGTCGTTGCTTTATTATGAATAATAGTAAAAATAATTTAGGAAAATTTGATGCCAAGTCTGATGAACATATCTTTTTAGGATACTCTACATCAAGCAGGGCATACAGAGTCTTTAATAAGAGAACTTTAGTTGTAGAGAAATCTATACATGTAGTATTTAAAGAATCTATTAATAAATCCTCTAGAAAAGAGGATACTTCTGATGTATGCGCAGGTGCTGATGAACTAAAGAAGTTGACTCTGAATGATCAACCCTCTCAAGAGAATAAAAAAGATCAAGACAAGACTGAAAGAGAAGAAGTCATGCAACCCACATCAAAGCATCCATATCTATCCAAAGAGTGAAGGTATGCTTATGGACATCCTAAGGAATTAATCTTAGGTGATCCATTAAAAGGGGTAAGAACAAGATCTTCAATTAGAAATGAATGTGACTATATTACTTTTATTTCTCAAATTGAACAAAAATGTATTGAAGAAGCTGAAAAAGACCATAATTGGATAAATGCAATGCAATATAAACTAAATCAATTCAAAAGAAATAATGTTTGGACATTAGTTGAAAGACCATCTAATATTTCAATTATTGGCACAAAATGGGTTTTCAGAAACAAACTTGATGAAAATGGTATTTGTTGCCACTCCTCTTCCTGGACCGAGCTTGGTGGGTAGGCTGGAGAGCTCATCTGCCAGTCGACCTGCACAAAGTCCCTAGACGCCAGAGGTGCTCCTGTGGGGGACACTCCGATGCTTAAGTTAGAGGAGGGATTGGAGCAACAGAATGGAAAGAGCTAAGGGAAAATCGCTCGTGGTAGGGAAGAAGTACCTTTTTTTTTCACGGAGGTCCCCCGGGCACCTTTTATTGGCATGGAGTGCGGCTAAATTCTGTTAGGGGACAGGCTGGGAAAGCCCATATTTGCCCCTGGGAGAGCCAGCATGGTGGCAGTGTCGTGGCCTGGAGGCGTGGCAGGAGGGTCGTGGCCTGGCGGCATGGCAGGAGGGTCAGAGCGATGGCCTGGTGGCACGGGGTCGTGGCCGTGCGATGGAGTTCGTTGTAACAGAATGTTAGAATTTGTCAGAGAGGGGCTTCTGGAGCCCTCGAGGAGTTCCCTTAATAGTGGGTCGGCCTTAGTTGAAGAGAGTCGCTCAGCCGACTGGGGCATTTGCCAGGAGCTCCAAAGAAGCCAACGCGCGCGCGAAGAGGTGTCTGACGGCTCTGAGTTTTTCTTGGTCAGCCGTACCTTTGGTGGGAGAAGTCCGTTCGGCTCAGCCCGGGTCGGCCTCCTGGTGGGTCAGCCACTTGGGAAAGAGACCGTAGGGACCTCCTCAAGAGCCACGGGTCGGACCTTTCTTCCCATGGGTCTCTCGGACCCCTCCTTCGGGGTCAGCCGACTGGACGCCTAGGGCCAGTCTGACCCAGGGTTGGCCGGATGGGTACAATAGTTGCCCCCCCTGCTCCTAGACTTTGATGGGTCACGTGGCTTTAGAGGGCAGGTTTATGACTTCGGTATGGGTCACGTGCACCTACGGCGGATCCTGAGTCAAGGTGTCAGGTCGCTTTGAATCTCCCTTGAACGGCTTCCCGGATAGCTGTCAGCCATGCATTGGAGTGCAGACATGGCAGTTAATGCAAATCAGACACTATGATGAAGGCCAGGCTGGCTCTCGTCAGGCCATGGTGGAGTAGGGTGCCGCGGCACGCGGCGGCATCTGGTCGATCAACGTCGCTTCCCAGGTTGCCCCTGCACCGTTGATTCGGCATTCACGCAGATCATCGCCTGCATGATGGGATGTTCCCGATGCTTTGGGCTCTGAGATGCAGGCGATCACTTCTTGATAGGGCAGTTGGAATGCTCACAGAATGGACGGCTGCCGCTCGTCCCTCTCCCCTCCTCCTTGGAGGCCTATAAAAGGAGGGGGGAAGCAGTGCAAAAGGATTTTCCCTGCTACGCCCGCGCTTCGCAAGAGAGAGTCCCCTCCTTCCGCAAAACCCGGCTTCTAGGAGTCCAGTCCTAGGTTAGTCCCAGTCTTCCTTCTTCTTTAGCCCCAATGGCATCTGGTAGTGGAGGTCTGGCTCGTAGGTCCGGGAACCCTGGGCCGAGTAAGATACCCTCGACCATGACCCAGGAACGGGTCGAGAACCTTAGGGCTATGTATGGCATTCCCTCCACCCTGCACCTTACACTCCCGGGCCGAGAGGGGAGAGCGAACAATCCATTAGGGCCAGGGACTCTCTCAATGTACGAAGCCCATATTAAGGCCGGATTGAGGTTCTCCCTACACCCCCTGTTTGTAGAAATCTTCAATTTTTATAGGGTATCCCAAGTGCAGCTGACCCCGAATAGCATTCGGGTGATATGCTGCTTCATTGTGCCGTGCCATAGGGTTAGGTCCGAACCCAGACTGTCCCTCTTCAGCAATTTCTTCTATCTGAAGAGGGACTTTAGGAGCCAGGAATGGATGTTGTTCGTCCCCTGCCAAGGCCAAAAAATCCTGAAGTGTCTCCCGTCAGCTGTGCATGGGTGGAAGGCCCGGTTCTTCTTCGTCAGTAGTCTCCAACCTTGGGGGTTCGAGCCATTGTGGAGGGAACCATGGCCGAGAATCCGCGATGGGAGGTTGATCTTAATAGCCGACCGGGATAAATTTAATGAGATCAGTAGAGCTGACCCGACGGTGGCATTCGTGCTGTTGGGGGAGGAAACCCTTCACCAAGCAGGGATCAGCCCCCAAAGATTCCTAGGCAAGGGCCGACCTCCTCTCTTATAAATCCAAGGTCATCCAATGGGTGGTGCAGAAACGGGCCATCCCAGAGTTGGCTTCCACACCGGCCGTCGAACGACAGAAGAAAAAAATGGGAGGAGGAGAGACCAGCTCCCATTGTCGAGGTCGAGTCGGACGAAGATGGTGTCCCGCTCATCGAGCACCTAGCAAGGAAGAAGGTGGGGATGCCGGCTTCTACAGGTGGGTTAGCCACCCAACCAGGGCAGGAGTGGCCAGGAATGTCCGACACGGCTGCGGCATCAACTCCTTCATCCACCGGTCCAGGGGAGGCAGTCCCTTCGACAAACAAAGGGAAGGGGATGGCCGTAGAAGGAGCAGCCGAGAGCGGGGCCGAGGAGTCAGACAAGGAGATCCGTCAGGAGGAATTCCAGCACCGGCACGTGCTTGACCACCCTAGGAGGGCGCGAAGTCTGCTGAGGGGGGGCCATGATGGATGCTGATTGGGAGGTGTCGATCTAGAGGAATCTGATCGATGTAGTCATGGAGTCCTATCGCAACTTTATGAGGGTAAGAGACTTAACTTGTCCCTTTACATCTTTTCTTTCTTTGGGCATGGCACTGACCCAACCTTGTGCTTGCAGCTCCTTCACGGCATCTCCCTGATGAACGATGACATCTGCCGGGTGGTGCACGCCGCCAAGACCTCCGCGAAGAGAGTTCAGGAGCTGGAGGCGGCCTAAGAAGTCGCAACGGCCTCCCTGAAGTCTTCTGAAGAGGGGCTGGCGGTAGCCTGAGCTGAGGCAGAGTCGTCGAAGGCTGCTCTGAAGGAGGTCGAGAGCTAGCTGGCCGACCGGGAGGCCAGGCTGAAGAGAAGAAAGGCAAAAATCGACTCACTCGCATGTCGGCTCGAAGAGGAAGAGAAACGGTTCTCGGAGGCTGACAAGAGGGCCCAAGCCGAACGGGCGGCGGCAGCATAATTGGTGACCCAGCTTGAGGAAGCCAAAGAGCTGGCCACAAGACAGGTCCAAGAAGTCATGGTGGCATACAAGGCCTCCACCGACTTCATTGAAGATGTGGAGGAGGCAGCGTCGGACTTCTATAAAGAAGGTTACGATGATTGCCTGAAGAAGGTAGCTTCACTCTTCCCAAAGTTGGACCTATCAGGCGCTGAGCTGGAGGATCCGGCAGAGGGGGTAGAGCCCCAGGCGGAGCCTCAAGCGGAAGGTGAGGTGGAAGTGGTTAGGGCCGAAGTCCTAGCTCCAGCCGACATGGAGGTGGTGGTCTCCTCAATTGAACCTCTAGTTGCCACGGCTTCAGCTGATCCCCCGGTTGTAGCTGACGGGGCCGAGGTTGTGGCCCCTGACGCATCTTCCGTGGGTCGGATCTAAGGAGTTTGTAAAGTTCCGACCTACCCCTCTTGTAAATACTTACCCTTATCATTAATGAAAATGCACTTTAGTTACTCATGAGCATGCCAAAATTGTTTTTCTTCCTAAAATCTTCTAAGTATTTCTGGTTGGCCCTGCAGGGTCATAAGACCTTTCGAAATGGCTGACATGCATTAATATAACTCGAGCTTGAACCCCTTAGGGAAATTCCTAAGTACTTCCAGTCGGCTTATTCGAGCCTGAAGCCGGTAGGATAGCTAACCAGGTACTTAGATGCTTGCTCCAAGCCCCAGTCTACGAGTTAGCCCATGTTGTGGCCTATCCTCTAGTCCAGGAGCCTTCAAAGTTGGCTGCCCTATAGCCTCTGCTAATCGGGGGTTGAACTTTTGGAGTGGGCTGCCCTAGAGCCTCTGTTGACCGGGGTTGGACTTTCAGAGTGGGCTGCCCTAGAGCCTCTGCCGATCGAGGTCGGACTTTTTGAGTGGGCTATCCTAGAGGCTCTGCCGACTAGGGTCGAACTTTCAAAGTGGGCTGCCATAGAGCCTCTGCCGACCGGAGTCGAACTTTCAGAGTGGGCTGCCCTAGAGCCTCTGCTGACCGGGGTCAGACTTTCAGAGTTGGCTTCCCTAGAGCCTTTGCCGACCGGGGTCGGACTTTTGAAGTGGGCTGCCCTAGAGCCTCTACCGATTAGGGTCAGTCTTTCAGAGTGGGTTGCCCTAGAGCCTCTACTGACTGGGGTCAAACTTTTGGAGTGGGCTGCCCTAAAGCCTTTGCCGACCGGAGTCGGACTTTCGGAGTGGGCTGCCCTAGAGCCTTTGCCGACCGGGGTTGGACTTTCGGAATGGGCTGCCCTAGAGCCTCTGCCAACCGGGGTCGGACTTTCGGAGTGGGCTGGAAGAAATTGAAGAAGTTATAGACTTTATTGATAGTACTTGCGAAGGTTGTTTACATTCCATGGGCGCACTATCTGTCGTCCATCCAAATGTTCTAGTTGGTAGGTTCCAGCTCGAATTACTTCAATGACTCGATAAGGGCCTTCCCAATTGGGGGAAAGTTTTCCTTGCTCGGTTGGCCTTGAAACCTCCATCCTTCGCAGGACCAGATCTCCAACATGGAAGGTTCGCATCATGACCTATGAATTGTAGTATCTGGCCATTTTCTGGCAGTAGGTCACCATCTTCATGCTCGTTCGGAGCCTGGTTTCTTCCAGCAGATCCAGGTCAGCCCTTCACTGCTCCGAGTTAGCCAGCACGGTGAACTGGTCAATCCATAGGGACCGTAAAGAGACTTCCACGGGGATGACCGCCTCACTCCCGTAGGTCAGGTTGAACGGGGTTTCCCCAGTTACCGTCTGAGCGGTTGTTCGATACGCCCAAAGCACCGAATGAAGCTCTTCCATCCAAATCCCCTTGGCTTCATTCAGCCGGGTCTTCAGCCCATGCAGGATCGTCCTATTAGTGACCTCAGCCTCTCTATTGGACTGAGGGTGACCAACCGAAGTAAGCTGATGGGCGATGTGGTATTGTTGACAGAAATCCTGGAACTGAGAGTTGTCAAACTGTCTTCCATTATCAGTGATGATCATCATCGGGATGCTGAACCAGAAGATAATATAGTTCCGGACAAAGTTTTCCACTTTGGTCTCCGTTATCTATGCCAATGCTTCTGCCTCCATCCATTTGGTGAAGTAATCAATAGCCACGAGAAGAAACTTTTGCTAGCCGGATGCTGGGGGAAAAGGTCCCAGGATGTCCATGTGATGCAGAACGAAAGCTCTGATACCAAAAATGATGCAGAACAAAGAACAAAGAAGCGTATGCAAAAGTAAATTTAGGATTAATTTCTTCTTCTTTTTTTTTATATTTCAGAAATTGGCTTGACTCAAAGTAAAGCTAAACTAAGTTGAAGGAAACTAGGTAAGGATTGAAAGCACAATTTAGAAGAAACTCAATTATCAGAGTAGTTCAGAAGTAACGGATCGCTGGGGGTTGAGAAACTCCCAGACCTAGGGTTTCGCTCTGAACTTTCAACAGGACAGAAATAGAGAGGAGAGACGGTTTACCAACCAGACAGTGATCTTCTCAGAATTTGGATGGAAGAACTCTCTCGAGCAGATTGTTGGATCCTCGGATTCGACTATCTTCGCAATGGATCCTCCAATACTGGTCTTGTGGTTTGGTCGGCTTCTCCTGGACTCAAGATCTGGGAAGAAGAAAAACAAGTGAGGGATTCAGAGACTCAGGGAAGGATTTACCAGTTTGAAGAACTTGAAGGCTGATGTTGCTGAGATCCGGATTCTCTTGAAGGCTGATTCGACTCCCTCTGGAAAGAGCTTTGGATCTGATGTATCCAGAATGTAGCTGAATGCTGGTGGTCAGCCTGGACTTGGAGAAAATGGCCGTGAGAGGTGGAATAGGCTAGGGTTTGGTGGATGGAAGTGGATGGTGGGCGGCTAGGGTTTTGGAGTAGAAGTGGCTAACCTAGGATTTGGGGTTTTGGAGATCTCACACCTCCTCAAGGTTCCTGGGGAACCCGGATTTACTCCCTCACGGAGCTCAACACCTGGATGCAAGTGCGGAAGAGAGAAAACACAAAGTTTGCTCACAAAAAAATTTGGTTTCATTCATCTGATTCCTTAGAACTTACAAAGGGGTTTAATTTATAGGGCTTTACAAGTGAGTAGGGTTTTACATCTTCCCATGTGGGACTTGAAAGGATTATGCCCTATAAGCCAATATCTGTATCTCCCAGACCATTGTAAATTGACAAATTAATAAAGGCAATAATTTTTTCATCATTCGCTGTGTCATTATATGATGAACCCCATAGATTAGGGCTATGGTTGTAGGGCTATGATGAGATCATACCAGTGAGATCTAAGGCCTTAAAACCCTAATCTAGAATATTCCTAGTCATAGGAACCCTGAGTTGGGGATCAGGGTTTCCGGTAAGACTGGCACATCCTATGTATGCTAAAAAGGGTGACTGCTCTCACAGTCATTTGTGTAGGACACTAATACAAGGATGTGGGTGCTCATTAGAGAATGATTTCACTGAATAGATCCAGTTTGAGAACATCTAATGGAGCCTTAGCTGCATGTCAATAGATGTTTCACATAGTGGGAGTTGTACAAGTAGTCCTATGACCTGAGACTGCCATAATACCTTATGTACATGAACCCATGCTTTGGTTCAATCTCAATCATGACACTGGGTCATGCACGAGGTTGATGCTGGGTATGGTGAATTGTATATGAAGGTAATGAGTAGGTCAACAAGGAATTGATCACTCCTAGTAGGAGGAGATTGCATCCAGCCAAATTAGGTCAGATGATGATTCAGGAAATCTTTGATCAAAGTACAGATATTAGAAATGATTTCTAATATCGAATTAATTGAATCATTAGTGTATGACTGAGCTGGGAATGAGTATAAACTGGATTTGACATGATTCCATATCCATAGTTATACTCGGGATGCAAGATGATTAAAGGATCGAATTGTACGGGAACTTTCCACTGAAGGGTAGTTTTGGAATTACACCAGAATTTCCATATCTTCCGGGAAGACATGACACGTTGCTAGACGTCAATCTTGTCTTGTGGGTTGATCAAATTAAATGGTTTAATTGGATCACTAATTAGGAGGAGTCCTAATTGACTGACTCGAGTTAGCTCGATTTGACCTAAATCGATTAGAATGAGTTCTGATCAGATTAGGTCAACTTGCACTCGGACCCACTGCTGGCTAAGTATGGAACCCAATGGGTCACACACTTAGGACAGATAATCAAGGATTTAATTTGGAATTAAATCTCGTTTGCAGATGAACACACTAGCATGTGTTGCAAACCATGGCTTCTACTTGAATCGGATTCGAGTTAGGGTTCCGATTTGGTCTTTTTTAGATCCAAATTCATTCCGGTTTGAATCTAATTGAAGATTCAAAATGTTGGGCTAACAGTAGGCTAGCAATTGGGCTAACCTAAGAGGCTAAACCCCTTTCCCACATCGCCTAAAACCCCTCCCCTTCTCTTCCCACGCGCGCGCGCAAGGAGAAGAGTCCACACGCGCGTGGACTCTCTCCAAGTCGCGTCTTTGCATGAAAAGAAAGAAGAGACCGGCGTCTTTTGGCTGATGAGGCATGGATCAGAGTCCACCTAGGCGTGGACTCTTCAAAAATTGGAATTACCGTGAAAAGAAAGAAAAAACACCGAAGGGGCGCGATTCTTCTTTCTGCGCGCGCCCTTCTGAGTTTTTCACGGTCCTTCTTCGCGTCTTCCCATCCCAAAGGCCATGAGATTAATCCCAAGGGCCGTGAGATAAAGAGAGAAGACGTGAGAAGAGAGAGAGGGACGTGAGAGGATGTTTTCAGATGAGAAGGTGCCTCTCTGTCGCCTATTTAAGAAGAAGGCTTCACCGTAAAATTTTATTCCAGATTTTCTACGGCGAAGCCTTGCTTCTCTTTCCTTCTCCCTCTCCAGAAGATTGTTTCCCCCTCCTCTCTTTCCTCTTTGATTCCTTTACAGAGCCTAGGCTCTGTCGAATCTCAGAACAGAAGGAGAGTCAGAGAGAGAAACTCTCCGACGGTAAAGGAAGAAGGCGCCTCTTATCTTTCTTTCTTACATTAAGACAATTTTTGTCTTAATTTTCTTCTCCCTCCAAGACAAGCCTTGTCTCATTTTAGGACAAGGGCTTATTCTTAAGACAAGAGTGTCTTAAGGGGCCAAAGTTGCTAAAAACTAGGAGAAGAGTAAGAGAGAAGGTTTAGTCCCCGTTTGGCTAGAGGAGTCCTAGCCAATAGCCCATATATCAAGTTCTTGGGGTAGAACTTGATTGGAAGGAACCCAATTGAGGAGTCATTGTCTTGATCATCTGCCCGTGTGGATCACCATCGGAGGGCGGACAAGTGGACGCCTGGTGTGTTCAAAAGGTTACTCAATTTGGAGTTTATTTCTACATCAGATTGGATATAGCGATCTGAGGTTAGTATCTAAACTATGTTTAAATTTGGACATGCATGTAGTCATAAGTTTTAATTGCTAATAAGGAGATTTTGGGATTAGGGTTCGGACCTGATTTCATAAAATTTTGAAATCCACACTTCCGCACTGGTTCCCGAACCCAACAGGACTAAAGGAGGGGATCTACAAATCAGGATAATCCATACACATATGGTCGGCCAAGGTACCAAAAAAAATTGATTTGGATTATAAAAGGCAGGTAGATGGCGCCTCCATGCTTGGGTCTTCAAGAGAGGATTTCTTTCCTTCCATGGCTCAACTCTTTTGGACTCCTCCTTTTCTTCCTCCCTAAGTCAAGGTCCTTCCCATCTTTGTTTTGGATATTTTTGGCAGGTAGTGGGCGCCTCCTTGAAGTTCTCTCCAAGAGAATTTCTTCCCTTACATAGTTTGGTTCTTTTGGGAAAGTCTTGGGCCGCCCCTTTGATTTGTGGACTCCTGGTGGATTTCTCCTCAACTGGCGCATGAGAGAAGGAAGCTGCTATCTGTGGTGTGGGGACCAAAGGCTGCTGGATGTAGATATGGCGCCCCCTGGACTCAGGCGTATGGCTGGGAGTGTGGCACCCACTTGCTTGGCCTTGGGAGAAAATATAACTCCCCAGGTTGAAGCCCTAGTCCACTACTGAGTCAACATGACTCAACAAAATAAAATGCAGGTAATATAGACTCAAGCTAAATTGAGTTGATCTAGTCAACTCTTATTACAAACCAAAAACCCTAATTCTTCGGGCAAGGTTAATCAGAGATCCAGATGGAGCTTTGAAGCCTTCTTCTGAGTCTGGTGCCCGCACCAATTCTCCCAGGGTGGGAGGAACTCGACCCTGTTGAGTATGGGTCAAGTTGGCTCTGGTATCTCTCCAAGAGGTCTGGGTCCAATTCTTGTAATTCTTCTCGGGAGATCCAAGAGTTATCAGAATCTGGCCTTCCTTGCTAGCAGACCAGGTATCTTTGGTATCCTCGATTACAAGTAGAGATAACCTGATCATCCAGGATCTTTTCAATCTGCTCTTTCCTCACAGACCAGTTTGTTGGTGGACACACAGGGTCAGGTTCACTCTCAAGAGCAGGATTAGGTTCAAAAGCCTCGCTGGGAATCACAGTTGGCTCTCTATACTCTACTAGGTCTGTAATGTTGAAAGTGGAGCTAATGCCTAGTTCTGGAGGTAACTCGAGCACATAGGCATTGGATCCTACTCTCTTCACCACTCTAAATGGTCCAGCTCCTCTAGCATGTAACTTTCTAACGGTTCCAGGAGGAAACCGTTCAGGCCTTAACCTAATCATTACATAGTCTCCTTCGTCAAAAGTTTTGACTCGCCTTTGAGAATCAGCCAACTTCTTATAAGTTTCATTACTTAAATTTATTTTGGCATGAATTTCTTTATGCAAGTCCTTTACATGCTATGCAAGTGCATCAAGAGACTTGTGTGTGTGGGCTAATAGTGAAATCAGATCAAGTGGTGTGTGAGGCTTGTATCCATGAACAATTTCAAAGGGACTCTAGCCTATAGACCTATTGATCGAAACATTGAATGCAATTTCAGCCCTGGACAAAATACAAATCCCAATTCCTGGTGCTCTCAAAATCTGAGACAATGTCCTAAACTCGACTGACGATGCATTCCTAAAGAATGGACTTTATTCAAAGGAACCCTAGGTCTAAACCTAACAAACTACGGCTCTCTAGGTTTGACCTTGGGTCGGAGGATGGCATGCAGAGCATGAAAACTTATCATGGGTGCCTAGTAGGTGCCATAAGGTCTTCCAGAAGTAGGTGGCAAACCTAATAGGTTCTGACACGTGGTTCACTCTAAAGACTCTGACAAAGTATACTTGGATGGTGTAAGAAGCATTGGAAGTCCTAAAGAAAGGGAGGAAATATGAGGTGGAGTCTCGAATTACCTGTTGACTAAAGGTGGTGACCTGAAGGTTTGAATGGTGATCTATGAGTGTCAACTGGTCATCCTTATGAAAGGAAAAGTTTGCTACTCCCAGGAATGGATCAAGAGATGGTTTGGGAAGTAGCCTAGGACATGTGATTGCAACAGTTAAGGTTTGTTCTCTAAGAAAATAATGATCCACTTTCTCAAGAAATGGATTAGAGAATGATTCATGGAAGGGCCTATGGATGATGACCTCAAGACTTGAAATTTGATATATGGGTGCGGAAAGGTATACTCTATAGAAGGGTAGGTCAGTCATGCGAAGGAAGGGGTCTGGGGTCATAAGGAGGACTTCTACAGGACTGGGTGAATCAATCCGCTCAAGACAAGGATGTTCAACTGAGATTACGGGAGAGACCTTAGTGGCTGGGCATGGGACAAGGTCCAATTGTAAGAGGCTTGATTCAGTCATCCTAAGGAGAGGATCTACCATAGGGTGGGAAAACTTAAACAGTTCAGTGCAAGGATCTTTAATTGGTACTTAGGGAATGACTGTCATTAGAGGGTACGAACTGATAGCTCGGGCTAACACTATGAGTTCTTCCTGGGGGTATTTGACTAAAGGAACCTGGTTTCACAAATCTCTTGAATTTCTGAACTAGGTCCTACCACTTGGTTGCTCTCCAAGGTCTCCTCAGGTAAGGAACCAATAGTATCGATGTCACATTCTTTAAGTACTTCCCCCTCATATTCATCAACTAGACTCAAGCCAGCATCATATACTTCCTCGATGCCATCTTTAATGGGTTTCGGGTCAGTGGTAATCGGGTCAACTGATTCTGGGCTTGTCATACCTAACCTTTCTTCCTCATTGGTAGGCTTGGGTTCTCCCTCATTAATGTCATCCTTAGGATTCTTACCACTTAGCTGTGCACAAGCCAGTCCTATGCATGGGCACTGACTAGATTTATGGCCTCTTTCTCTACAAAACAAACATTCTTGAGATATAGGAACCTGGGTCACACTGGGTTTCAAGCTAGTATAGACCTTACTTGGGCATGGGTGTGGATCTAAATGGTTTGATCTAGAAGACTGGGGTTGTTGAGTGACTGGTCTAGAATATTGTAAGGACCTCTCAGAGACACGATCCACACTATAGATATCATGGTTAGGCTTCCTAAGGTTATGCTCAGGATCACGGTATAAGGTCCTCCTAGGCTCCTGGCATGGATGAGGTTGGGGCCTATTAAATTTTGGATCAGGGGTCCAATTTTGATGTCTACGTTTCTCAAGTACTTGGACTCGATCCCTAAGCTGGGTAAAATTCTCATGGACTTGTTCTTTACACTAGGTAACAGTAGCAGTCACATCCTGACTCAATTTGTTCATATTCACAGTAAGAGCTCTAACCATGGCCTCTAAATCAGGTTGGGTTTGACCAGGTTGGTAGGGCACTCCATTCCAGGTAGACATGATGCAAGCAAACACACAAAATGAGACTCAACTAAATGACTACGGGGTAACTAGACCTAGAGCCCAAACTAGATGCCCAATCAGAGTGGCAAGCTAGCCTGTAGTAACTCAGGACTCAGCCAGGCAGGTGTAAGGGGAGTGTTAGGTCCCTGAATGCCAATCCTAGACACCAATCAGAGATTGGCCAGGTAGGCGGACCAGCACACAAGCCCTTCGGGATGGAATCCCTGAACCACCATTCTAGACACTGAGTACAAAGCACATACAGAGTAACCAGACAAACTGACTCAACACTAGCCTTGACCCGACTTGCTGATGTCCCTAGCCCACTAGGGCAAATTAGGTCTAATCAATTTTTAGATTAAAGGCTTAGGTTCGAATGAGTGGGTGGTGGTTTTGGACTAAGGAGAGGTTATCAACTCCTCCCCTTATCTTAGATGCTCAAATGCCCTTAAGATGAATTAAGAGATGAACACTCAAAAATAATTGGATTGCAGAACACAAAAACAGAGTTGCAGTAATTTAATTCTTAGAAATCCCACGGAAACCAATAAATCACAGGAAAATTATGCAAAATAGTTTCAATTATATTGGTTTCAGAAAAATAAAAATCACTGAATTTGGAGTTACCTGCAGTGATAAATAATTCCTGCAACAGGGCAATTATGGGCTGAAAATAGAGCACTTCCCCGTTTACAATTCCTGCTACGAAGTTATAACCCAACGGATCCCCTACACACCCTAGGAACACCCCGTGGAATGGGAAGAGGAGGTTTGCACCTCGCTTCATTCCTAGGACCGGACGTCCTGGGGAGTCTACTTCGAGCAGACAAAGTAAAAAGAGAGAGACTCAAACAAGCAATCAAAACAGAAACCCTAGACAGGGCTCTGATACCAAAAATGATGCAGAACGAAAGCTCTGATACCAAAAATGATGCAGAACAAAGAACAAAGAAGCGTATGCGAAAGTAAATTTAGGATTAATTTCTTTTTTTTTTTTTATATTTCAGAAATTGGCTTGACTCAAAGTAAAGCTAAACTAAGTTGAAGGAAACTAGGTAAGGATTGAAAGCACAATTTAGAAGAAACTCAATTATCAGAGTAGTTCAGAAATAATGGATCGCTGGGGGTTGAGAAACTCCCAGACCTAGGGTTTCGCTCTGAACTTTTAATAGGACAGAAATAGAGAGGAGAGATGGTTTACCAACCAGACAGTGATCTTCTCAGAATTTGGGTGGAAGAACTCTCTCGAGCAGATTGTTGGATCCTCGGATTCGGCTATCTTCGCAATGGATCCTCCAATACTGGTCTTGTGGTTTGGTCGGATTCTCCTGGACTCAAGATCTGGGAAGAAGAAAAACAAGTGATGGATTCAGAGACTCAGGGAAGGATTTACCAGTTCGAAGAACTTGAAGGCTGATGTCGCTGAGATCCGGATTCTCTTGAAGGCTGATTCGTCTCCCTCTGGAAAGAGCTTTGGATCTGATGTATCCGGACTGTAGCTGAATGCTGGTGGTCGGCCTGGACTTGGAGAAAATGGCCGTGAGAGGTGGAATAGGCTAGGGTTTGGTGGATGGAAGTGGATGGTGGGCGGCTAGGGTTTTGGAGTAGAAGTGGCTAACCTAGGGTTTGGGGTTTTGGAGATATCACACCTCCTCAAGGTTCCTGGGGAACCCGGATTTACTCCCTCACGGAGCTCAACACCTGGATGCAAGTGCGGAAGAGAGAAAACACAAAGTTTGCTCACAAAAAAATTTGGTTTCATTCATCTGATTCCTTAGAACTTACAAAGGGGTTTAATTTATAGGGCATTACAAGAGAGTAGGGTTTTACATCTTCCCATGTGGGACTAAAGGAGGGGATCTACAAATCAGGATAATCCATACACATATGGTCGGCCAAGGTACCAAAAAAAATTGATTTTGGTTATAAAAGGCAGGTAGATGGCGCCTCCATTTTTGGGTCTTCAAGAGAGGATTTCTTTCCTTCCATGGCTCAACTCTTTTGGACTCCTCCTTTTCTTCCTCCCTAAGTCAAGGTCATTCCCATCTTTGTTTTGGATATTTTTGGCAGGTAGTGGGCGCCTCCTTGAAGTTCACTCCAAGAGAATTTCTTCCCTTACATAGTTTGGTTCTTTTGGGAAAGTCTTGGGCCGCCCCCTTGATTTGTGGACTCCTGGTGGATTTCTCCTCAACTGGCGCATGAGAGAAGGAAGCTGCTATCTGTGGTGTGGGGACCAAAGGCTACTGGATGTAGATATGGCGCCCCCTGGACTCAGGCGTATGGCTGGGAGTGTGGTGCCCACTTGCTTGGCCTTGGGAGAAAATGTAACACCCCAGGTTGAAGCCCTAGTCCACTACTGAGTCAACATGACTCAACAAAATAAAATGCAGGTAATATAGACTCAAGCTAAATTAAGTTGATCTAGTCAACTCTTATTACAAACCAAAAACCCTAATTCTTTGGGCAAGGTTAATCAGAGATCCAGATGGAGCTCTGAAGCCTTCTTCTGAGTCTGGTGCCCGCACCACCATGCCCCACTATGCAAATGACCAAGGCACCGTGAGTGGGGTCAGCTAGCTGGCGGGCCTCCTTTGGATGCTAGAGTACCTTTGGCATGCACTTTCGTACGAAGTCTAACGCATCCTTTTGAATTGTAGGTCAATAATATCCTTAACGGATGATTTTGTAAGCTAGGGACCTCCCTCCAAGATGATCGCCACAGATACCTTCGTGCACCTCCCATAGTGCATAATTCGCATCGGTCATTCCGAAGCATTTCAACAGTGGTTACAAGAATGAACGCTTGTAGAGGGCCCCGTCGAGGATGACGTATTTAGAGGTCGTTGAGCGGATACGCTTGGCTTCCACCGGGTCATCCGGAAGAGTCCCTCGCACCAGGAATGTACGGATTGGGTCCGTCCACGAGGCTTCTTATTCAACATGGTGAACCTCTGTCGGCTCTTCGGCAATGCTTGGGTGCTACAGATGCTCCATGAAGGTCCGATCGGAGGTGCCGACCGTGGCAATGTCTAGCCGTGATAAGGCATCCGCCCGGGAGTTTTGCTGCCGAGGTATATGAAGGATCTCAAAAAATTTAAGTTGAGATATGAAGCCCCGCACCTTGTCCAAGTACTTAGCCAAGGAAGGGTCCCTTGCTACAAATTTGCCCTTCACCTGTTGGCTACCAACTGGGAGTCGGAGAAGGCACAGATCCTGCCATTGCCCAATTCATTGGCTATCTTCAGTCCTGCAAGTAAGGCTTCATACTTGCCTGGTTGTTCGATACCTGGAACACAAAGTGTAGGGCATACTCCAGACATTGCCTGTCAGGGTCAACTAAGATCAAGCCTGCACCGCACCTTGAGAGATTAGAAGCCCCGTCCACATGCAGAGTCCAAGCGGACTCGGCTTCTTCCACGGGATCAGCCACAGGCGCCTCAGTCGCTATTGGGGTTGCCTCCATCCCCCAAGTGCACTCCATAATGAAATCAACTATTACTTGAGCTTTCAGGGCTGATCAGGACTGGAAGGAGATGTTGAACTCGCCCAGCTAACGGCCTACTTGGCGAGCCGTCCAAAGGTGTCAGGGCTTTGGAGGATCGCCCTGAGGGGCTGGTCAGTTAGTACGACGATCGGATGTGCCTGGAAGTAGGGCCGGAGGTGCTTCACTGCTATGACCAGTGAGTAGACCAGCTTTTGCACCTTAGGGTATCTTGTATTAGCATCGTGGAGGACCTTGCTGATGTAGTAGACAGGCTTCTGCTGGCCATCTTTCCCCACCCGCACGAGGACAGTACTGATGGCCTTGTTAGAGGCTGACAGGTATAGATACAGCACTTTCCCCTCCGTTGGCTTGGCCAAGAGCGGAGGGTTCATCAAATAGTCTTTCAAGGCTTTTCAAAGGCCGACTGGCATTCATCAGTCCATTGGAAGCGATCCGACCGGTGAAAGGTCTTAAAGAATGGGAGGGATCTCTCAGCCGACCGAGAGATGAAGCGGCTAAGAGAAGCAACGTGACCCATAAGTTCTTGCACCTGCTTTTTATTGGTCGGATGCATCATGTCGATGATAGCTTTGATCTTTTCGGGGTTGACCTCAATACCTCTTTGAGTAACCAGGAAACCTAGAAATTTCCTGGAGGTCACCCCGAAGATGCACTTGGCAGGGTTTAGCTTCATCCTGTGGCGTCTCAATGCATTGAAGGACTCCTGCAGGTCCCTGATATGGTCGGCCTTATGGAGGCTTTTGATAATCATATCATCGACGTATGCCTCCATGTTCCTCCCAAGTTGGCCTTCAAAGACTCGATTGATCAGCCTTTGGAAGGTGGCACCCACATTCTTCAGGCCAAAAGGCATCACCTTATAGCAATACAGGCCCCTGTCCATGACAAAGGCCATCTTCTCCTCATCTTCGGGGTGCATCCTGATCTGGTTATACCCAGAGAAGGCATCCATGAAGCTCAAGAGTTGGTGGCCAGCTGTCGCGTCTACAAGTTGGTGAATTTTCAGTAGGAGGAAGCTGTCATTGGGGTAAGCCTTGTTGAGGTCCGTGTAATCCACACAGATCCTCCACTTCCCACTGGCTTTCTTCACCATGATGACATTGGCCAGCCACTCTGGGTAATGGGACTCCCTGATGAAACTAGCATCGAAGAGCTTCTTCACTTCTTCTTCAATGGCCCTCTACCTTTGGGTAGCAAAGCTTCTCTTCTTCTGTCGGACGGGCCTATAAGTAGGGTCCACCCTAAGCTGGTGGGTGATGATATCCGACGGGATGCCTAGCATGTCCGAGGCTGACCAGGCAAAGACGTCTGTGTTGCTCCTCAAGAAGCCGACCAGCTCCCGCCTGGCCTCTTCATCCAAAGCGCTCCTTATTTGGAGGACTCTTGTGGGATCATCCTCTCCAAGGGGCACAAATACAATCTTCTCGACAGGCTGATCGCGGCTATCGGCTTCATCTCTGGGGTCAAGCTAGTCAAGTGTGGGGTGCCCATCTAGCTGCTTGTCGTGAGTAGCTAGGCATTGTCTAGCCATTCTGCAGTCTCCCCTCATCTCTCCAACTCCATCACAGGTCAAAAACTTGGCCAGCAAATGGTAAGTGGATACAATGACCCGGAACCTGTTGAGGGCTGGTCGACCCAAGATGGCATTATATGCCGAGGTCATACGGATGACCACAAAGTTGATAAGGAAGGTTCGCTAGTAAGGCTCCATCCCGAGGGTCATAGGTAAAGTAATTCCCCTACAACCCCAACGATGTTCCCCCCAAAACCAGTGAGCAGCATTAGGGATTCTCGCAGCCTAGATCTGGACAAGTTCATCTGGACAAAAGCGTCATACAATAAAACTTCCACGCAACTTCCATTATCAATAAGGATGCGCTTTAATCATAGTTGGCAATGATAGCTGACACGACCACAGGGTCATCGCCCGGAAGAGGAGGCTCCAAGAGGTCTTCATCAGAAAAACTGATTATATTAGAACCCCTGGACCTCTTTACAACGTCTCGACTTTCTTCATGCCGCCAGTTGGACCGCCGGTGCAGCATGCCAACGCCCCCATCTATCAGGTGCTGATTAGGGAGCTCAGCCTCCTCTGGAGGGTCACTGGCAGTTGAAGTCTCGACCCGATCCCAGCAGGGTCGGACATACTTGTTCAGATACCCTCTCCTGATGAGGTCCTCGATGGCGTCATTCAGTTGGAGGCACTCTTCTGTGTCATGCCCGTGGTCCTTGTGGAACCGGCAATACTTGTTTTTATTCCTGGTGATAGGAGGGCCCCTCGTTGATCGAGGCCTTTGGAAGAAGGCCTTGTTCTCGATCTCCATAAGAATCTTCTCCCGCGGTAGGGAGAGGGGTGCATAATTGTTGAACCGCATGAGGTAGTCCCTCTGCTTAGGGCTCTGGCACCGAGTGGATCGGCTATCATCTCCGGGAGGTCAGACTATGGGGGCTTTATCACCCCGCTTCTTCGGGGCTGACCTCCTCTTAGCTTGGCATCGGCTCGCCAACTGCTCCTCTGCCAGGGCATACTTGTGCGCCTTGGCCAGCAGCTCGGTGTAGCTCATCGAAAACTTCTTGTCCAGGGAGAATGTGAGCCTGGACGAGCGGAGCCCCCTCTTGAAGGCTGACATGGCCACCGCTTCATTCAAGTCCGGGACCTCCATGGAACTTGAGTTGAAGCGGGCCATGTTGTCTCGGAGGGTCTCTCCCTCCTTTTGCAGGATAAGGAAGAGGCAGTCGGTGTTTTTTGGAGTCTGACTGCAAGTCCTGAAATGAGAAAGAAAAAGGATTTGAAGTTGGAAAAAGGAACATATCGTACCTGGGCGGATGGTGGAGAACGACACTCGTGCGGTTTCTTCAGGGTCACTAGGAAGGCGATGCAATGAAGGGCGTCAAAAGCACCCTGTACCGTCATGTGGGCCTTATAGGTGCCCAGGTGGTCCAGTGGATCGGTGGTACCATCGTAGGGGTCCACCTATGAGATTTTGAAATGCTGGGAGATAGGCTCCCCCAGAATCTCGGTGGAGAAAGGCGGACGGGTGTCATGCGCCTGACCCCCCTCAGCTTTCTGTCGCTCGACAATCTCGGCAATGTGCTCTTTCATGTACATGATTTTGCTGTCGTAGTCATGCGGGTCTGCAGCAGGGCACCGGTTGTTGAGATGGACAGAGTCAGTGAAAGAGGGGGAAGCTGATATCACCCTCTTTTCTTCAGTGCAAGCCCTCAAGGACCCCTGGGGCTCCGGAACAGTGGGGGACGGAGACGGGGGTGCCTCCGGCTGCTGGCTCACACCGGCGATGGGCTGATGGTTGACACAGGAAGCCACCGACGGCTGTTGTCGATGGTCCGCCATTTCCTGGAAGCGCTGGACCGTCGAGGTGAGCATCTCAATGTGGTTTACCAGCATCTAGAATTGCTGCAACCCTAAGATGATAGTGGGCTCAGCGACGACAGCGGTGTCACCTTCCGCACGGGGTGCTCCGGGCCCATGATGAGAATGCCCTGCCCTCATGGAAATACTTCGAGTTCTCCCCCTTGCCATGACCGGATCTTCCCAGTTGATCTTTCCTTTTAGAGTGAAGAGCAGAATGAAGGTTCAGGGCCCTTCCTCTAGCGCCAATCTGTTGCCGCTCCTCCTCCTGGACCAGGCTCGGTGGGTAGGCTAGAGAGCTCCTCTACTGATCGACCTGCACAAAGTCCTTGGGTGTCGGAGGTGCTCCGATGGGGGACACTCCGATGCTTAAGTTAGAGGAGGGATTGGAGGAACATAATGGAAAGAGCTAAGAGAAAATCCCTCGTGGAAGTGAAGAAGTACCTTTTTTTTGCGGAGGTCCCCCGGGCGCCTTTTATAGGCGTAGAGTGCAGCCAAATTCCGTTAGGGGATAGGCTGGGAAAGCCCAGATTTGCCCCCGAGAGAGCCAGGATGGTGGTAGGGTCGTGGCCTGGCGGCGTGGTAGGAGGGTCAGAGCGATGGCCTGGTGGCACGGGGTAGTGGCCGTGCGTTGGAGTTCGTTGTAACAGAATGTCAGAATTTGTCAGAGAGGGGCTTTTGGAGCCCTTGAGTAGTTCCCTTAATAGTGGGTCGGCCTCAGTTGAAGAGAGTCACCCGGCCGACCGGGGCATTCGCCAGGAGCTCCAATGAAGCCAACGCGCGCATGAGGAGGTGTCTGACGGCTCTGAGTTTCTCTTGGTCAGTCATACCTTTGGTGGGAGAAGTCCGTTCGGCTCAGCCCAGGTCGGCCTCTCGGTGGGTCAGCCACTTGGAAAAGAGACCGTAGGGACCTCCTCAAGAGCCGGGGGTCGGAACTTTCTTCCCATGGGTCTCTCAGACGCCTCCTTCGGGGGTCAGTCGACCGGATGCCTGGGGCTGGTGCGACCCAAGGTTAGCCGGATGGGTACAACAATATTGTTACTAGAAATAAAGCTAGGCTAGTTGCTAAAGGCTAAATCAGGAGGAAGGGATTGATTTTGATAAAATCTTTGCTTCTATTGCTAGACTTGATGCAATTAGACTATTATTAGCATTTGCATGTTTCATGAATTTCAAATTATTTCAAATGGATGTCAAAAGTGCTTTTCTAAATGGTTTTATTTTTAAAGAAGTATTTGTTGAACAATCACCTGGTTTTAAAAATCATGCACATCCTGATCATGTTTTTAAACTACACGAAGCACTTTATGGTTTAAAGCAAGCACCCCGGGCATGGTATGAAAGGCTCAGCAAGTTCTTAATTAAAAATAATTTCTCTAGAGGCCATGTTAACACTACATTATTTCTAAAAAGGAAAAATGATGATTTATTAGTAGTACAAATTTATGTTTATGGCATTATATTTAGTGCTACTTATGAAATTCTTTGTCAAGAGTTTTCCAAGCTATATAGGGAGAGTTCGAAATGAGCATGATGGGTGAACTCAACTTTTTTCTCAGACTCTAAATCAAGCAAACCAAAGATGAAATCTTCATCAACCAAGCTAAGTATACAAGAAAAATCTTAAAGAAGTTTGGGATGGAGACTACCAGATCAATAGGTACACCTATGAGCCCCTCTTGGAAACTTGATAAAGATAAGCATGGTAAATCTATTGATCAGAAATTATATAGAGGAATGATTGGCTCTTTATTATATTTGACTGCTAGTAGACTAGATATCATGTTTAGTATTTGTATGTATGCTAGATATCAGTCTGATCCAAAAAAATCTCATCTATTGGCTGTTAAGCGCATATTTAAATATTTATCTGATACAATTGATATTGGCTTGTGGTATTCTAGAGATTCATCTATTGATTTGATTGGTTATTCAGATGCTGAATTTGCTGGATATAAATTAGATAGAAAAGGCACAAGTGGAACTTGCCAATTTCTTGGAGTTAACTTAATCTTTTGGTTTAGCAAGAAACAAACTTCAGTTGCACAATCCACAGCTGAGGCTGAGTATATTGTAGCAGGAAATTGTTGTGCTCAAATCTTGTGGATTAAGTAACAACTTGAAGATTTTGGAATTAGTTTAACTAAGACACCCATAAGATGTGATAACATTAGTACTATAAATTTAACTAAAAATCCTGTTCAGCACTCTAAAAATAAGCACATTGAAATTAGGCATCATTTTATTAGAAATCATGTTTAAAACAATGATATTATGCTTGAATTTGTATGTTCTGAAATGCAACTAGCTAACATATTGACTAAACCTCTTCAAGAGGATCAGTTCAGTATGATTAGAAAAGAATTAGGGGTAATCAACCCTTTTGATTGAAATTTCCATCTCTTCATAATTTTTGACTTTTGATTGATCAAATTACTTGTAAATCATGTTTAATCAATCTCTAAATTCATTGAAATCTTGGTCTACATTGATCAATGGTCTATTTCTATTTTTTCTTGATTTTAAGTCGGGTTGTCGATACTTGGAAGTGTTGACACCTAACTCTATGTCATGAGTCGATACTTGAACGATGACAGACCAAGATAAAAATGGAAAAACAATGTGTTTTCTTCGATATTTTCATTTCAAATCGAGCCGACTCATCCCCAAACAATGTTCCATCATCTTCTTTCCTCCAAATTTTGGTTCCAATCGCTCGATTCTTCATTTGGGATAGGCACATTTTGATTTTCTAATGTTCTTTATCATGTTTCCTAGGTTTTCACCGTAGAAACCCTAGTTTCTACCCATTCTTACTTTCCTACCTTATTTCATTGCAATGGGGCCTATAAAATAAGTTGTCCGGCATCCTAGACTATCCATTCAGGAGGAAGAGAGAAGAACCAAGGACAGGCATGAGGATAGAGTAGCAGATGAGCCTGATGTTCCTGCTAGACCCCCTGTTTCTGTACCAAATCGGATGGGATCAAATACCATCATCGAAGGATGACATGTGGACTTTGATTTCCTAGACCACCAGCACTTCAAGATTGGCCAGTGGCTGAGGGATGCAGGTCTTGCACCATTTTGTTCACTATATGAGAGATTCTACCTGGGACTGATTAGAGAGTTCTACGGTTCACTTGCCCGAGGTAGTGATGGCTAGATTGCACAAGTTCGTGGTAGAGATGTTCCAGTATCTATAGAGATTTTGAGCAAAGTATGGGACATCCCTATGTTATGGATGCTCTAGTGGATAGATTCAGTGGTCTCCGATGCATCTTTGAGATGGATGATCTTCTTGAGGGAGCCATTGTAGTTGCATCGAGCTTATTGCCTAAGATGAGGTTATTGCACCATATCGTAGTCCGGATTCTTCTGCCGAAGCCCAGATGATTTGACACATCACAGAGCATAAGATTTTGGTCATGGTGTCTCTTGTATAGCGCACTCTAGTATGCCTCCCAGTGCTCATGGTACATCAGTTGACTGAGGCATCGATCAGCCAGAGACTGTGTCTGCCATACGAGATGGGGTTGAGATTACTATTTAGAGTTTATGGAGTGGTCATAGATGATGAGTCGTATAGACAGCTACTTCACACAGATGTCTATGACATCGGATCACTTCATCGGATGGGTTACCAGCTTGTCAGAGGCTAGTGGAGATGATGTATATCTGGTCAGGCCATTGACAGAGATGATGATGTGGCAGAGGAGGAGCTAATGGGGACCTGAGTGCTATCAGCTGCCACGTGGAGTCCTAGCAGGCATCATCCACCCTATTAGGCATCCCAAGATTCTCATATACCCACTCAAGCCCAAAAAGTAGTAGATCAACATCTTGTATGGAAATTAGGAACCACCCAGGAGAAGATGGAAGGGAGTATCATGCAAATCAAGCAACATTTGGGTGCCCACTCTCCTTCCCACTTTCATGAGATTTTATTTCCTTGTGTTGACCATCCTTTTATGGAATGTTTGTGGCACCCTCCATCTCTCGTTATAGCATGAAATCTCTTGCCCTTGTAGCCCCATGTCTTATGGCATGAAGTTGGCACCAATAAGGAAGCTTGTTGGCACCCCTTTCTATGTTTATTTTTTTATGTATTCCAAGGGCTAGGGTTCCTTATATAAGGACCCCTCTCTTTTATTGAAGAATAATGATGATGATTTGAGAAGAGTGATTCTTCATTCTGCCTCCGTAAAGGAGTGGGCGTGAGGCTCGTCTTTCTTTCACCTTCAGGCATCGAGGGGTGTGAGACCCTATGCCTTCGCTTTCGAGCATCGAGAGACGTAAGGCCCTAGTTATCCCCTTCCCCATCGAGTCCTCTCTATGGTCTTAAAGATTTTACTTCATGGCCCCAGGTAGCAATTTGGGTAGGATGCCCTAGGCTTTGCATGTGGTGATATGGGTGGGATGCCCTAGGCTACAAGTAGTGGGGTGGGTGAGATGCCCTAGAGGTGAGAGGTCTCTCCGTGAATGTAAGTCCCAGTTCTGTGGAGTGTCCATCTTCTTTATCCCTCCACGGCCTTGGAAAGTTACCCTAATGGCTCCATTAGTGAGGTGGGTGAGTTGCCCTAGAGGTGAGAGGTCTCTTCGTGAGTGTGAGTTTCCAAGTCAGTGATAGTCCAAATCCCTACCTTGCATCCCTATTGTCTTGCATCCCTATTGTTTCCTTCACCACCTCCATCAAAAAAATAAAAAAAATTTAAAAAAAAAATTTGTGGCACCCTAATCCCTGGCGATTTCTCAACTCGCCAACGATCCTACTCCCACACCTATCCCCCATCATTTTTGGTATCAAAGCCTAGAGGTTTAGGATATCCATTATTTCCTTTTTGTCCCATCTTATTCCTTTTAATCCCGCTATTCTCTGCTTATCCCTAATTTATCCTCAAGTTATTCTCATCATCTCCTTCCTTGATCCATCCACCACCATGTCCATCTCCAGCTCACCAGCCCCACTATTTTCTCTCCCCTTGTTTCAACACCACCAACCGTCGGCCAAGACCATCCGAAGCCCCACCGACACCCTTGCTTCCATCACCCAGATTGTGTCCGCCTCCACCAGTGAAGCCCATCTCCACACCGCCCGCAACCAGGAACACCACCGATCATATCTTCCCCATACTGTCCGAACCCGATTCCCTAGCATCAGTGAGTGTCAATCCAATCCGAGTGCACCATCCACCTCCATCACCTAATCTCGAACTCCCATCGCTGCCACCTCCACCTCTATCCTCTCTTCCCCTCATAACATCGATTAGATCACCTCCCACGGCCGCTGCACACCCACAGCCGCTGGCCGTGCCATAGGTTCGTGCGGCCCTTCTTCCACCACCACGACGAAGCATGCCGAAAGTCCCTCCGCTCCACCTAGCCACCGTCCATGGAGATCTCTCTATGTTGTAGATTCGCACGATGCCCTTCCCACCAGAACACCTCCCCGCTGCGCGAAGTCCCTCCTCTGCTCCTTGGTTTCCATCTATGAAGAAGGAGAGGGATTGCACAAATGTGAATGCATTTCCCTTACCTGCTACTGACTTCAGGTTCTTCACAGATCTCAGAGTAGAACCTCATGGATCTCAAAGCCGCATAATCTTCAAAGCCGCATAGCTCTTAGAGTAGCTCAAAAAAAAAATCATCAAGTACTACATGGATTCCAAAATAATGTATGGGTTTCAGTTCCACCCAAGTCATCTTCAAACTAGATGGAGACGAGTTCTCCCTACTCTAGGGGAATGATGGGGACCTGAGAGCTATCAACTGCCACGTGGAGTCCCAGCAGGCATCATCCACCTTATTAGGCATCCCAAGATTCTTATATATCCACTCAAGCACAAAAAGCAGCAAATCAACATCCCGTATGAAAATTAGGGACCACCCAGGAGAAGATGGAAGGGAGTATCAAGCAAATAAAGTAGCATTTGGGAACCCACTCTCCTTCTCTCTTTCATGAGATTTTATTTCCTTGTGTTGACCACCCTTTTATGGAATGTTTGTGGCAGCCTCCATCTTTCCTTGTAGCTTGAAATCTCTTGCCCTTCTAGCCCCATCTCTTATGGCATGTAGTTGGCACCAACAAGGAAGCTTGTTGGCACCCCTTTTTATGTTTATTTTTTCATGTATTCCAAGGGCTAGGGTTCCCTATATAAGGGCCCCTCTCTTGTATTGAAGAATAATGATGATGATTTGAGAAAAGTGATTCTTTGTTCTGCGTCCGTTAAGGAGTGGGCGTAAGGCCCGTCTTGCCTTCACCTTCGGGCGTCGAGGGGTGTGAGACCCTATGCCTTCACTTTCGAGCATCGAGGGATGTGAGGCCCTAGTTATCCCCTTCCCCATCGAGTCCTCTCTATGGTTTTAAAGGTTTTCCTTCATGGCCCTAGGTAGCAATTTGGGTGGGATGCCCTAGGCTCCGCATGTAGTGAGATGGGTGGGATGCCCTAGGCTAGATGTAGTGGGGTGAGTGAGATGCCTTAAAGGTGAGAGGTCTCTCCATGAATGTAAGTCCCAAGTTCGTAGAGTGTCCATCTTCTTTATCCCTCCACGGCCTTGGAAAGTTACCCTTGCGGCTCCATTAGTGAGGTGGGTGAGATGCCCTAGAGGTGAGAGGTCTCTCCATGAGTGTGAGTTTCCAAATCCATGGCAGTCTAAATCCCTACCTTCTATCCCCATTGTTTCCTTCAGCACCTCCATAAAAAAAAATAAAATAAAATAAAATTTTGTTTGTGGTACCCTATCCCTGGCGACTTCTCAGCTTGCCAACGATCCTACCCCACCACCTGTCCCATATCATTTTTGGTATCAGAGCCTAGAGGTTTAGGATATCCATTATTTCCTTTTTGTCCCATCTTATCCTATTATTCTTACTATTATTTGCTTATCCCTGATTTATCCTCAAGTTATTCTTATCATCTCCTTCCTTGATCCATCCGCCACCATCTCCATCGCCGGCTCACCAGCCCCACCATTTTCTTTCTCCCTTGTTTCAACACCACCAACCATCGGCCAAGATCATCGGAAGCCCCACCGATGCCCTTGCTGCCATCGCCCAGATCGTGTCTGCCTCTGTCCGTGAAGCCTGTCTCCACACCACTTGCAACCGGGAACACCATCTATCACATCTTCCCCACACCATCCAAACCTGATTCCCAAGCATTGACAAGAATCAATCTAGTCTGAGTACAGCATCCACCTACACCGCCTAATCCCAAACTCCATTGTCGCTAGCCTCCACCTCTGTTCTCTCCTCCCCTCATAGCATCAATCGGATCACCTCCACTGATCGCTGCACGCCCACAGCCACTGCCCATGCAGCAAGTCTGTGCCGCCCTTCTTCCACCGCCACCGGCAAAGCATGCTGGAAGTCCCTCTACTCCACCTAGCAACCATCCATAGAGATCTCCCTGTGCCATAGATCTGCACGATGACCTTCCCACTGGAACTCCTCCCTGCTGCCATCGCCAGCCACCACCGACTTCGTTGTAACCATCGCCACCCTACCGAACCATTTTCGCCCAGCGCCGATGCCAGCGAACTCCTCCAAAGTCCCTCCTTTGCTCCCTGGTTTCCATCCATGGAGAAGGAGAGGGATTGCACGAACATGAATGCATTTCCCTTACCTACTGCCGACTTCAGGTTCTGTATAGATCTCATAGCAGAATCTCATGGATCTCAAAGCTGCACAATCTTTAAAGCCACACAGCTCTCAAAGCAGCTCAAAAAAAAATCATCAAGTACTTCATGGATTTCAAAATAATGTATGGGTTTCAGTTCCACCCAAGTCATCTTCAAACTCGATGGAGTCGAGTTCTTCCTACTCCAGGGAAATGATAGGGACCTGATAGCTATCAGCTGCCATGTGGAGTCCCAGTAGGCATCATCCATGCTATTAGGCATCCCAGGATTCTTGTATATCCACTCAAACACAAAAAGCAGCAGATCAACATCTCGTATGGAAATTAGGGACCACCCAAGAGAAGATGGAAAGGAGTATCAAGCAAATCAAGCAGCATTTGGGCACCCACTCTTTGATGCGGGACAAAATAAAAACTAAATTACTGATATTACTGATTAATTAGTAGAGAAAAAATAGAAACTAAATTTTTTATATTTTCATCAGATTTTTAAAGAAGACTTCAATGGAGATAAAAAAAGAAACTAGTTATAATTATCTACCCACAAGTAAACTTACAAATTAACTAGAAAGCATGACTTGGTGATTGAAAAGTCACTGTAAACTAGGGTTTATCTTATCAACGAATCAGAGAATAACAAGAAAGGAATATGTTTTGATTTTACCAATGAAGAAATGCTCCTCTAAATTGGATCTGACAGAACACTCAAGATCTTCATGGTAGGTTTCAAGAACTCGATCCTGGGCTCCGATCTTCTGCTCAAAGCTGGTTTCGAGACAAGAACACCTGATCTTGACTCCTATTCACCTGTAACACTCAATAATGAAAACCATGAATTATAAAGAAGTAAAGAAAAAGAAAGAATGAAAGGAAAGGAAGGTTTAGAAATGGTGGTTATTGGATTTTCTGGTCGACTGGATAAGTAGGGCCTCACACCCTGCGATGTTTCGTAGAACAAAGGAACGGCCTCACACCCCATGATGCACATAGCAAAAGAAAAAAATTTTGATAGAGTAACACTCTTATTGATGAATAATAATTGATGATTACGAGGGTTGGAGGGGTATTTATAGACCCCCAACCAGTGGTGTAAGGGATACAACTACTAGTCTTTTTCTCCCTTGGACTACAACTGCTAAAATCCTACTTTTGGGCATCCAGAACTCTTGCTTGTTGGCTAATTTGAAACTCATTAAAGTGGACAAAATTCATGAATTTTTTTCATCCAAAGTGGTGGATTGGTGAGGTGGCTTGATGTAGGGTCAAGGTGCTCCATCACTTGGCTTACTTGTTGGACTCTAGAGTTTGGATGATGTAGACGTCTGCAGGTGAGTGGACTCCTCAATCTGGATTGAAGACTCAAGAGTTTTGGTGAGACTCTTGAGTTCTGGATACTTAAGTAGTTTCCAACCTGTTTGATTGAAACTCTATAGTAGAAAACCTTTGAACCATCTTCTCTTGGCTGAGTAAAATTCATAGAACTCTTTGAAGTTGGCATGAAAAAAAATGCTTGGCCGACTCCCTTATATTTGGCATGAAATATTTTGAGTGGGGGTGCCAAATATGAAGAGTCTTTCTTAATTACTCATCTTAAATTTCAAGTGGTGCTAATCATGAGTTTAGATGGCCGACCAAGGTGTAACATGGAGTGGATAGTGTGTTGTCCCAATGACATGTAATTTTTAGACATGTCATGTGTTCTTATCTTGATTGAAGTTCCAAATGGTGTTGTCCCAATGACATGTCCAATCATGACATGTGTTGATGTCCAAATCCTTGAAAAGGTGGCGCCAAGAAGAGGTTGCACATGCCAAGTGACTTGGGCTAACACATGGAATCACATGGCTTATCTTGAGCTAGCACATGGGGTCACATGGGTCTTCAATTAGGTGCACATGGGATGTTGTCTTTGGTCCCCTCTTGTAATATAGGACTCAATGACTCAAATAATTACGTGGACTCAATAAATAAAAAATCACATGACTCAATTAAATAACCAACCATACTTAATTAGGCTTGCGAATAAAAATCCAATTAAAGTTGGTAAAAACAGCTAATTCAAACTAAACCATTTAAATCCCAATTGGGTAAATAGGGTTTGATTTAATTGAGGTTTCGACTCAACTTGGTAAAAAGGGTTTTATCCCAAAATAAACAAAATCCTAATTATAGTAGGTAAAAAGGGTTTATCCTAACTAAACCAAAATAATAGAATTTAAAATAAATATTTACATGGTAAAAAGGGTTTGGGTTCAGGGTTTTACATAGATTTCTGGGTTCAACCTGTCGATTTCTTTTAGTCCTGGTGCCCGCACCAATTCTCCCCGGGTGGGAGGAACTCGACCTTGTCGAGTATGGGTCAACTTCACTATTATAATACTCTAGTAAGTTAGGGGCAACTCTTTGCAAGTCCTCTCTGGTGATCTAAGAACCATCAGATTCAGGTCATCCTTGCCAACGAACCAGATATCGCTAGTAATCTTTGCTCTAGGTAGCGACGATCTTGTCATCCAAGATCCGTTTGATCTTATCTCTCCGAGCTGGTGGTATGGTAGGTGGACACACTTGGGTTGGTTTACTCTCAAGGACTGCATTAGGCCCAAATGGCTCACTAGGAATCAACGTTGGCTCCCTATACTCGAAAAGGTCTGAAATGTTGAAAGTAGAGCTAATGCCTAGTTTAGGTGGCAATTCAAGCACGTAGGCATTAGATCTAATTTTATTAATTACTTTGTATGGTCCACTACTACGGGCATGTAATTTTTTCATGGTTCTACTTGGGAACCGTTCAAGTCATAATCGAACCACAACAAAGTCTCCTTCTTTGCACTCCTTGAGTCTTATTTTAGTATCAGTCATATGTTTATAAGATTCGTTGCTTTCATTAATTTTATTACTTATATCTTTATGCAACTATCTAACATATTCAACATATAACTTAGCAGATTCAGATATATGTTCATGCATGAGGAATGAGGTCTAGAGGTTTTCTAGGTTTGTATGCATGAACAATTTCAAACAGACTTTTTCCCGAGACCTATAAACTGAGCTATTATATGCAAATTCAGCTCTAGACAGTAATAGGTCCCAATTGGCAGTATGCTCTCCAACTAAGCTTCTCAGTAAGTTTCCTAAACTTTTGTTGCCCAGGTTGCTTCCCAAGAGGGGGTGAATTGGGATTAAAAACTTTTTGCAAGTATGTGCGCTTTGAAATTCTTTTAGTGTAGAGGTGAAGTGTGCAAAGCGGAAGTAAACAAATTAAAGCAATCAAGCAATGTAATCACAATCACAAACACCAAGAAGTAGAGTGGTTCAGAGCAACCGGCTCCTACATCCACTATCCAAGGACCACTTGGGATTTCCACTATATCCCATAACTGGAATACAGTCGGATTATTTTACAAGGCTCACAATCCAAACCTATACACTTTGGTTTTACCGGGATCACCAAAGAAACTCAAACTTCCTTTGGTTTTACACGGGGTCACCAAAGAAAATCCAAACACTTGGTTTTAAACCGAGAAAACCAAGAACTCAAACTTAGTTTTACATGGTTTACCTAAAACCTTCAACTCTCTCTCTAGATACAACCCCTTGCTGTTCTAAGAGAGCAAACAAAGATAAAGAATGTAAAATAAGCAACTACAACAAACCAAAGTTGTTTTGATGTTGTCGATGAATATCAAAATGAAGTCAAGCTTTAAATACACTTCAATGCTCTTCAAAGCTCTTCAAAGCTGCTTCTTCCCTTCTTCAATGAGTGGATTCAATGATGGAGTGTAGTTGGGAAAGCTTTGAATCTCACTTGAATGCTCTTTGAGGTAGGTGAAGGAATAACTTGGAAGCTATTCTTTTTCTCAAAAAAATTCTGCAATAAATCTTCATTAATTTGCTAATCCCTCAAAAATGATCCCCTTTAAAGTTTTTTCAAGTGATATGGCCGTTGTAGGTCCTTGGGAATCATGAAATGGCCGTTGGAGGTGATTTGGTACTCAACTTTCAAATTCTGTAGCTAGTCGTTGAAGTGCAGACAACGGCTCTACAAGCCGGCTCGAGCTCTAGGAGTCAGCTCGAAATCTCAGGAATGTCAAAATCAAAGTTCTGTAGGAGCCGGCTCTTAGACTAGGAGTCGGCTTTTGGCTTCATGCTTTTATACTTGACAAACATGCATATCTGGAGTTTGCTCTTGATCTAGGAGTCGGCTCTAGGTCTCAGAACTCCAAAAACTATACTTCTATAAGAGTCGGCTCTTGAGCTGGGAGTCGGCTCTTAGTTTTGAAACTCTGAAATTTGTCTCCGTACCGTGCCGCCTTGAGTCAGCTCTTACAAGACTTTAAAAATTTGCTTCAAGCTTCCCAAAAACTTCATCATTGAAACAACTAGAAGCTACTTTACATACTTTATCAAATTATTTATACTTTTAAGCCTATTTTTCATGATTACAACATTCATAACTAAGGGCATTTACAAACTCAATGGAATTTCCTTAAGTGAATTTGAATACCATTTTAAAACCAAGGTAATTTATTCCTGCAAAAACTTCTTAAACATTTGTAAAGAGTTAGTATCAAATACATGCTCCAATGTTTTATGATCATCAAAATCATTCTGGGGGTCAACAATCTCCTCCTTTTTGATGATGACAAAACACTGGGCATGATCAAAAAAATGAGATCACTTTACAATTGCATTATTTTCAAGTCTATACGTATCATGTAGGTTAGGTATCAATGTATCAATACAAAGTGTCGAAGTGTATCAAATGTTCATAACTGAATGCCAGGTATTATGTATCAAGTGTATCGAAACATGAGCTTTCATATGTATCACAATATAATTTATCGATACATGATGTATCAAAGGTATTAACTATATAAAGTGTATCGAAACTTATAAAATTTTCAGCCTTTTGAAGTCAACTTAAGTTTCATCAACTTTCTATGAATCAAACATTCATTTTATCAAAATTTCATAACATTCAATTATCCATATAGCTTTTGTAACCAATTTTTGAATAATTTTCATGAAATCAACAGCATTTTTCAGCAACTTTCAGAAATCAATAGCAATTTTCATGCCCAAACATACATAGTCTCCATTCCCAAACATATATAGTCTCCATTCTCCCCCTTTTTGTCATCAACAAAAGGTAGATGAGAAATAGAGAAACATTCACAACATATATTCATAACAAATAAGAAATATTGATTCAATCATAACAAAGTATGCATATAAGAATGTATCAAGACAAGTGAAATATAGATATATAAAGTGAGTCAATACATAGTGTATGTGATACTTTACAAACGTGCCACGGCACAACAAAATAGTATCACATAACCAAAGTACAAAACAAAAAGTCTCATAAGATAAAATCTAAGCATCAAAAAGAGGTGCTAGGACCACTGTCAGATTCTTCCTCATCAGAGGAGGAACCGACCTCTAAAATACCTGGACTAGGCTTGAATTTGGGAAACCTAGGGCGGAGATCCCTAATCCTAGTCCTAGTGGGTGTGGAAGTCCTAGTAGCCTTAGATTTAGGTTTAGGTTTGGTTTTTGATTCAGATGAAATGAAGATGGGTGTAGGTCTGGCAATAGGTGGATCAAGAGATAGGGGCAAAGTGCTGGTGGAAGAAAGTAACTGAGTGGCCGGAGTCCAATATCAACAGATCCAGCTGCATCCATAGGATCTTGAGGCTCACCAACTATAGGTGTGTCATGATATGGTGCCTCGGTACAGTGTGCCTCTTGTCCCTGCTCAGCATGTATGCTAGTCACTGTGCTGGTAGCTGTGCTAGTAGAAGTGCCAGTAGAAGGTCCATGCTGGCTGGCTGCTGATAACTGCCTCGATATAACCATAATGTCATGAAAGCCCTGCTGCATCTCAGACTGTAGAGAAGTGATCCTCTGGTCAGTATCAGTCCTGAGACTAGAAATCTCCTCCAAAACTCTGTGGAGTCTATCATCAGTGTCAGCTCTAGCAGCAGTAGGAGTCCTGATAGGTGAATGTGGTGTAGCAGGAGCTAGCTCGGAAGGTCCAGCCTCATCTGTATGTCCCTCAGCTTGCTCACCAAGACCCTGTGTAGCCTGAATGTCATCATCTGAGTCCTCAAAGTGTGCTACAGGTACTCCTGAGGTCTTGCTGATCCAGTTCCCATCAACCTTGACAAATCCCATCCTAGTCAGGGATTTCACTGTATACTTGTCAGTGTGCAGCAATAACCGACAATCCTCCCCAGTAAGGTCTATGCCTGCCTCCTAGAAAAACAAGGTGAAAACCATCCCATAGGGTAAACATGCTTGTGCCCTCCGCACAGCCTCTCTCATCTATGAGATCATGATGAATGGAAGGTTAAGGGGCTCCCCCTCAATCAGTCGCCTCATGAAAACAAGATCTCGCTCACTAACCCAATTAAATCTGCCTGTCCTGGGTAGGAAAATTTGACTAATAATGTTGTGCAACAGTCTCATTTTCAATGAAAGCTGATTTGCATGTACATGAATGACTCCTTTTACATTGGATCTTCCTAAAATAAGTCTGAGAGTCTTCACCCTTTCCTTCATTACCAAATAACAGTCCCCTTCTTTAGGAATATTCAATAAATTTGACAACTTTTGCTCATTTATCTCAATTAGTTTCCCTTTAACTGTTCTTTCAATGTGAAAAGCTCCTAGGGACATGTGAAAAGCTCCTAGGGACATATTTTCAAAGAACTGTCTAACCAAATTTGGGTAGGTTGGAACATTTAACTGACAAAGCTCTTTCCACCCCTGTCCTTCAAGCCACATTCCAATGTTTAACTGTTCTTGCTCAATAAAATTGAAGTCAATGCACCTGTCGGGTGTTACTTGACGATTTCCTATAAGAATGATCTGCCGGGGTGCTGGAACAACTTCTTCTTGCTCTAGTTGCTGCTCTTCTTGCAGAAATGCAGTGTCTAAACGCCTCTTGCTCCTTCTTTCCTCTTCTAGAGTCCGAACAACTCGTGTTGCCTTCTTTGCCACCGCCTTGCGAGGCCCCATTCTCCAAGGATTAAGGATTCTAAAAGGTAGAAAGGTTTCTGGAGAGGTTTTTGGGTGAGAAGAGAAGAGTCGGCTAGAGAGGAACAGTTGAAATAGGAAAAAGTGGTGAAAAGGTAAAGTTTGAAACCCTATTTAAAAAGTCTTGGTCCATCCTGCGAGTCAGCTCGCCAGAATACTAAGAGTTCGAGTCGGATCGAGCTAAAATCTATTCTAAAAATCAAAAAGAGTCAAAATCAATTTCCTAGGATTCCTAGAGTCCAAATTAGGTTGCCATATACTCTAAAGAGAATTTTGGAATTTCTAGATAATTTTTCCTTAATTTTCAAAAATAAGGCCAAATTGATTCAAAATGGGTCACATAATCCTCATTCTCCTCTAATTTTCTCAAATCTATCTTGACTCAAAGGTTTAGTGAAAAGTCCGCTAATTGGTCTTCAGTAGGTACAAATTCAAGTTCAACAACATTATTCAAAACATGATCATGAATGAAATGATGTCGAATTTTAATGTGCTTAGTTCATGAGTGCTGAATTAATTTTTTGATAAGTTAATAGCACTAGTATTGTCACACTTGATTGAAATTTTAGATTGGACAACACCATAATCTTCTAGTTGTTGCTTGATCCATAGCACTTGAGCACAACAGCTCCCAGCAGCTACATATTCTGCCTCAGCAGTAGATAAAGTTAAAGAGTTCTGTTTGCGACAGTGCCAAGAGATCAAGTTAACACCTAGAAATTGACAAGTGCCACTTGTGCTCTTTCTATCTATTTTACATCCTCCATAATCAGCATCAGAATAACTAATTAGTTTCAGAGATGTGTGCTTAGAATACCACAGACCTACATTACAAGTACCTTTCAAGTATTTAATAATTCTCTTAACAGCTGTAATGTGTGATTCTTTAGGATTAGATTGAAAACGTGCACACATACAAATACTAAATAATATATCAGGTCTACTTGCTGTTAAATAAAGTAATGATCCGATCATACCTCGATATAGCTTTTGATCAACATTTATGCCATTCTCATCTTTGTTAAGTCTACATGCAGGACTCATTGGTGTTCCAATTTCCTTGCTTGATTCCATGCCAAATTTCTTGATTATTTCTTTAATGTACTTGGCTTGGTTGATCAGAATACCTTCTTTAGTTTGTTTAATTTGAAGTCCAAGAAAGTAACTTAATTCGCCCATCAAGCTCATTTCGAATTCTCCCTGCATTAGCTTAGCAAAGTCTTGACACAAAGATTCATCAGTAGATCCAAAGATAATGTCATCAACATAAATTTGAACAATCAAAATATCATTTTTTTTTCTTTGAATAAACAGTGTGGTTTCAACACTATCTCTAACAAATTCATTTGCAATTAAAAATTTGCTCAGTCTATCATACCAGGCCCTAGGTGCTTATTTCAGACCATATAAAGATTTATTCAATTTAAAAACATGATTTGGGAAAATATGATTGATAAAACCAGGAGGTTGCTCAACAAAAACTTCTTCAGATAAAAAACCATTCAAAAATGCACTCTTTACATCCATTTAAAATAACTTGAAATTCATGAAACATGCATAAGCTAGTAGCAGTCTAATAGCTTCTAATCTAGCTACTGGTGCATAAGTTTCATCAAAATCTATTCCTTCTTCTTGATTATATCCTTGTGCACCAATCTAGCCTTATTTCTAATTACGTTTCCATTTTCATCTAATTTATTTCTGTAAACCCATTTAGTACCTATAACAAGATGATCATTAGGTCTTTCAACTAAGGTCCAAACATTATTTCTCCTAAATTGGTTTAATTCATCATGCATTGCTAACATCCAATTAGGATCAGTTTCGGCTTCTTCTATATTATGAGGTTCTACATGAGAAACAAAAGCAATTAAATCATGTGCATCTCTATGTGCAGATCTAGTTTTAACACCTTGAGATGGGTCTCCTATAATTAATTCTTAAGAGTGTGAATGTACATACCTCCATTCTTTAGGTATATCATCATGCTTTTTACTCACCTCTTCTTCTTGTGGTTCACTTGATTGTTTGTCTTTAAGATTCAAGTCTTTCATTCCATGCTCTAGTGTACCTGCATCATCATCAGAAAATCTTCTTTTCTCGAAGATGTAATGTCAGATTCATTGAAAACAACATATATAGATTCTTCAACAGTTAATGTTCTTTTTATTGAAAACTCGATAGGATTTACTATTTAAAGAGTAACCAAGAAAAATAGCCTCATCGGATTTTGTATCAAATTTGCCAAGATTATCTTTTTCATTGTTGAGAACAAAACATTTACATCTAAAAACATGAAAATATTTGATATTTGGTTTTCTATTGTTCCAAAGCTCATAGGGGTTTTCTTTGATAATAGGTCTAATTAAAACTCTATTTAAAATATAGCATGCGGTATTAACAGCTTCTGCCCAAAAGTATTTTGGAAGATTTCCTTCACAAAGTATTTTTCTGGACATCTCTTTCAAAGTACGATTCTTTCTTTCTACAACACCATTTTGCTACGGTGTTGTAGGTGCAGAAAAGTTATGATCAATACCATGCTTTGTGCAAAAACGATCAAAATATTGGTTTTCAAATTCGGTGCCATGATCACTATGAATTGAAGTAATAGATAAGTTTTTCAAATTTGTAACTCTTTTGTAAAACTTTTTGAATACATTAAAAGTATCATCTTTATGTTCAATAAATAAAACCCATGTGTATCTAGAAAAGTCATCTACAATCACAAGTCCATATTTCATACCACCTAGGCTAGTAGTCCTAGTAAGTCAAAATAAGTCCATGTGAAGTAGCTCTAAAGGTCTAAAAGTTGAAACTACATTTTTAGATTTAAAACTCCCCCTCACTTGTTTTTATAACTGACAATCATCACAAACATAATCAAAATTAACTTTAAACTTTGGCGAACCATTGACTAAATCTTTTGCAATCAATTTAGCTATTGTGTCCATACTAGCATGACCAAGTCGCCTATGCCATAGTAAACTTGATTCCTTGCTCTTGTCATTCATTGCTACAAGACTTGTATTACTTGACATAGCTAGATTATTAAGATCACCATATAAATATTACCAAGTTTGTATCCAATGAACTTAGTACTAGAGTCAAGTGGATCAACTACTATACACATTGATGACTTGAAAAATACATTATAACCAATGTCACATAGCTGACTAATACTCAAAAGATTATGCTTTAATTTTTCTACAAGTAATACATTTTCAATAAATGTAGAAGGAGTAATTTTGATGTTACTAATTCCAATTATCCTTCCTTTCCTATTGTCTCCAAATGTTACCATTCCACCATCCTTCTGTTCTAGGGTGAAGAATTGATCAGCATCACCCGTCATGTGTCTTGAACAGCCGCTATCCAAATACCATCTTTTCTTTATGCTTGTGGCTGCAAGACATCCCAGCAAAATAATCATTTAATAGATTTAGGTATCCAAGCTCTCTTGGGTCCTTGCAAGTTAGTGGAAATGGTTCCTTTTGGAACCCAAACTTTTTTAATTTTTCTTTTGTCATTGTATTTCAAATGGCATTCAAAAGCTTTATGACCAACATTATTACATGCAAAGCATACAATTCTTGAATTTGAATAATAACTATGAGATGATGCAAGTTTAGGTCTAACATGTTTAGAACCTCAAGCATGTTAGAAGTAGAGTACCAATGAATTCAGGAGCATATGAAGTAGAAGTAGGAAAAGTATTTGAAATAGATCCTTTATAACCAATTCCAAATCTATTATTTGTTTCTTTTTGATCTTTCAATATTAACTCAAGTTTGTTAGAACTTAGGGTTAACTTTTCAACTAAAGGTTTCAATTTTTGAACTTCTTTCTTTAGGTCATTATTTTCATTTTTCAAATCCTTATTTTTATCAAAAAGTTATTCTTTTTCAATTTGAACAATCATAAGTCTTTCACAAACCAAATTTAGTTCTCTTTGTAAGATTTTGTTTCTTTCACAAGATTAATTTTTATCATTTCCAAATACATCACATTTATTTTTCAAATCTCTCAATTTCAAACCAGCCTTTTTGTATTCTATCAATAATTCGCAAAAAGCATTATGCAATTCATCATAAGTGAATTCTAAATTAGGTTCAGAAGTACTTACCTCATCCTCCAAACCCATAAGACAAACTTGTGCTATTTTTGTTGTCTCTTCATCCTCTTCAGTAGATGTGGTATCATCACTGTCACTCCAACCAGCTAGCATTGATTTCTTCTTCTTTCTAGGGAATATATTCTTCTTTCCTTCAAGGCAATCAGGGCGGATGTATCCTAGTTTCTAACATCCATAGTAGATAGGTACTTGATCTATATCTTTCTCTTTATCTTTTTCTTTGTCTCTTTCCTTTTTTTTTCCAAAGTCACCTTTTCTGTAGTGCTTTCTCCATCTATTCATTTTTCTTCTGCCCATAAACCTTTTGAATTTCCTTATAACTAGGGCAATTTCATCACTTCCTAGATCATCATCATCTGATGAATCAGATTCTTCATTCTTGTCTTCCTCAGTTCCTTTAAATGCAATGGCTTTCTTCCTTTTTGTATCTTCTTCAGTCCTTTGTTGCATAGCCAGTTCATGAGTAATTAAGGAACCAAGCATCTCATCTAGTGGCAGTGTATTCAGATCTTTTGCTTCTTGAATTGCTGTCACTTTGGCTTCCCACTTATCTGGCAAAGATCTTAAGACTTTTTGGATAAGGTCAACATTAGAGTAAGTTCTGCATAGACTCTTGAGACTATTTATAATATCAGTAAAACGTGTATACATGGCAGATATAGTCTCACTAGGATCCATCTTAAACAACTCATAATTATGTACAAGCAAATTGATTTTAGATGTCTTAACTTGAGAAGTGCCTTCGTGTGTGATTTCCAATTTATCCCAAATTTCTTTAGCAGAATTGCAGGTTAAAATTCTGTTAAACTCATTTGGATCCAAAGCACAATACAATATATTCATCGCTTTGGCATTTAACTCAGCCAGTTTCCTATCATTTTCATCCCAATCTTGTTCTATCTTGGGAGCCTCTACATCATTAACTTTAATTATGGGTGTGTGAGGCCCTTTCATGATAATTTTCCAAAAATGAAAATCTACGGCTTGAATGTATATCTTCATTCTTGCCTTCCAATAAGTGTAATTAATTTCGATGAAAAGTAGTGGTCTATTTGTGGATTGACCTTCGGCTAATGAAGTGCTCATGGGATGTGCCATATGTCTTTACTCTAAGTAACTTTCAGAGACTCTGCTCTGATACCACTTGTTGCCCAGGTGGCTTCCCAAGAGGGGGGTGAATTAGGATTAAAAACTTTTTGTAAGTATGTGCACTTTGAAATTCTTTTAGTGTAGAGGTGAAGTATACAAAGCAGAAGTAAACAAATTAAAGTAATCAAGCAATGTAATCACAATCACAAACACCAAGAAGTAGAGTGGTTCGGAGCAACCGGCTCCTACATCCACTACCTAAGGACCACTTGGGATTTCCACTATATCCCCCAACCGGAATACAGTTGGATTGTTTTATAAAGCTCACAATCCAAACCTATATACTTTGGTTTTACCGGGATCACCAAAGAAACCAAAACTCCCTTTGGTTTTTATACGGGATCACCAAAGAAAACCCAAACACTTGGTTTTAAACAGGAAAAACCAAGAACCCAAACTTAGATTTTACAAAGTTTACCTAAAACCTTCAACTCTCTCTTTAGATACAGTCCCTTGCTGTTCTAGGAGAGCAAACCAAGATAAAGAATGTAAAATAAGCAACTACAACAAACCAAAGTTGTTTTGATGTTGTCGATGAAGATCAAAACGAAGTCAAGCTTTAAATACACTTTGATGCTCTTCAAAGCTCTTCAAAGCTCTTCAAAGCTCTTCAAAGTTGCTTCTTCCCTTTTTCAATGAGTGGATTCTGTTGCCCAGAAATGGAGCCCAAGAGGGGGGGGTGAATTGGGTCTTTTAAAAATTTAACACAATAAAACAAATGGTCTAGTGGTGCTTGTGAGTAACAAATAATTAGATGCAAGATAATAGCACTTAATTAAAGAATGCAAAAAGAAAAGAGCAATCACACACAAACACAAGATATATAGTGGTTCGGTGCAAACCTAGCACCTACATCCACTCTCCAAGCCACCCTTGGGAATTCCACTATAATCCACACCAGATTACAGTTGACTTGTTTTTACAAGGCTCACAAGTCAAAAACCTAAGTTGGTTTTATCACTTAGGCTCACCAACAAACCTAACTACTTGTTTTGTCTTCGGGCTCACAAGTTAACCCTAGTTGGTTTTAACACTTTGGCTCACCAACAAACCACAATAACCTTCTTTCAAGACACCCTTGAAAGCAAGGTTAAAGCATAACAAATCAGATATAAAATTTAAATGCTACAACAAACTCTATTCAAGAGTAGATTGGAATCTTTGAAGCCTAAGGATTGTTTTGACTTCACTCTTCTTCAAGTTGCCTCCTTTTGGAATGTAGTAGATTTGAGCAAGTAGGCTTTTTCAGTAGAATCAAGCTAGAAGAGGCTTTTGATTTGAAGTTTGGAGAGAATAAAGGCTTTTTTGGCTTTAGAGTGGACTTGAATGCTCTTGAATAGACTTCTCTCTTTTTCTTCTTGACTTCTTCTCACTTCTCTTTCTTTAAAATGAGGTTGGTGGAGATTAAATACACCAAAAACCTTCTAAAAATGGTTTGTGACCGTTGGAGCATTGGAAATAGCCGTTTGGAGCTTGAAATCCCATTTCTGCAAGCCAGAAAAATAGATCCGTTAGAGCTGTCAGGCTGCAAGTGTCGACACTTGGCTGTCAGGTGTCGACACTTGGCTGTCAGGTGTTGACACTTGAATTCTGGGAGTCGACACTTGATCATTCAAGTGTCGACACTTGATGCACAGGTGTCGACACTTGACATAAAAAATCCTCGAACCAACAAGTTCTGTATTTTCAAAATTCTCAGGCCTTGAGTCGACACTTGAAACCTAAGTGTCGACACTTGGTGTCGACACTTGAATTCTAGGTGTCGACACTTGGCGTGCCAAGGATTTTTCTTCGTGCCAAATGCTGAAGTGTCGACACTTGTCTGTCCAGGTGTCGACACTTGAGACTGAAAACATCCAGAATCAAGAGTAAAAGCCTCGAAATAAAAAATAAAGTTCATAAATGCATAAACACATAATAGTTAAGCAAATATTAGCCCTTTTTCAATGAAGAGAATGTCCGGATATGTGAGAATTGCTCCGTGCCATTGCGTGCCATACACCATAAGTTTTTGGAATTTTGAGGTGCTTTCTTCCTGAAAACTCACAACTTGAAATTCACATTAGAATACAATATGTGCTCAATGTTTTGTTATTCATCAAAATCACTGGGTGGAGCCAACAGATTCAATGATGGAGTGGAGTTGGGGAAGCTTTGAATCTCACTTGAATGCTCTTTGAGGTAGGTGAAGGAATAACTTGGAAGCTCTTCTTTTTCTCAAGAATATTCATCAATAAATCTTCATTAATGTCCTAATCCCTCAAAAATGATCCCCTTTATAGTTTTTTCAAGTGATATGGCCATTGTAGGGCCTTAGGAATCGTGAATGGGCCATTGGAGATGATTTGGTACTCAATTTTCAAATTCTGTAGCTAGTCGTTGAAGTGCAGACAATGGCTCTAGAGCCGGCTCGAGCTCCAGGAGTCGGCTCAAAATCTCAGGAATGCCAAAATCAAAGTTCTGCAGGAGCCGACTCTTGGACTAGGAGTCGGCTCTTGGCTTCATGCTTTTATACTTGACAAACATGCATACCTGGAGTCTGCTCTTGATTTGGGAGTCGGCTCTAGGTCTCAGAACTCCAAAAACTATACTTCTGTAAGAGTCGGCTCTTGAGTTAGGAGTCGGCTCTTAGTTTTGAAACTCTGAAATTTGTCTTCATGCCATGCCGCCTTGAGTCGGCTCTTACAAGACTTTAAAAATCTGCTTCAAGCTTCCCAAAAACTTCATCATTGAAACAACTAGAAGCTACTTTATATACTTTATCAAATTATTTACACTTTTAAGCCCATTTTGCTTGGTTACAACATTCATAACTAAGGGCATTTACAAACTCAATTGAATTTCCTTAAGTGAATTTGAATACTATTTTAAAACTAAGGGAATTCATTCCTGCAAAAACTTCTTAAACATTTATAAAGAGTTAGTATCAAATACATGCTCCAATATTTTGTGATCATCAAAATCATTCCACGGGTCAACAACTTCGATTCACAACTTCAGTTTGGCCATCAGTTTGAGGGTGATAAGATATGGAAAACTTAAGTTTTGTCCCTAATAAGTGCCAGAGTGTTTTTCAGAAATAACTAGTAAATCAGACATCACTGTCGAAAACTATTGTCCTAGGTAAACCATGTAATCTAACTACTTCATTCAGAAATAGCTTGGCTACCTTAGAAGCATCATAGGTTTGGGAACAAGGCAGGAAATGTGCCATCTTAGAAAACCTATCGACCACTACAAATATGGAATCGTTTTTCCTTAAGGTTTTAGGTAATCCAAGAACAAAGTCCATGCTAAGATCCTACCCTGGACAATTTGGTATAGGAAGAGGGGTATATAAGCCAGTGTTCTGCTTTTGCTGTTTAGCAATGGCATAAGTTCTACATCTAGCTACAACTTGAGCAACATTCCTCTTAAGACTCGGCCAATAGAATTGGTCTTCTAGTGCTAATGTTGTCCAGGTGGCTACCCAAGAGGGGGAGGTGAATTGGAACTTTTAAAAAATTGAAGCAAGTAATGTGCAATTCAAAATCCTTTGCAAGTAGTAGGTGTTGTGATAGAGTTATAAAATGCAGAAACTAAATAGAGTCAAGAAAGCACAAAACAAACATACCAAATTTATAGTGGTTCGGAGCAACCCAGCTCCTACGTCCACTATCCAAGATACCACTTGGGATTTCCACTATATTCACACCCGAATATAGTAAGATTATTTTACATGATCACATCCAAAACCTCTACACTTTGGTTTTACGGGATCACCAAAGAAAACCCAACACCCTTTAGTTTTAACAGGCTCACCAAAGAAACCCAACTTGGTTTTCACAGGATCACCAAGAACCTTACCCTTGGTTTTAACAAGGCTCACCAATAACCTATTTGGTTTTTCAATCGGGCTCACCAATAACCCAACAATTCAAAATTTGAATTGAAAATAAATACAACAAGAATGACAAACTCAATTTGTCGGATAGTTACCGGTGCAGCTTGTTGGAAGTCTACTTAAATGCACTTGAATAAGCTTTAATGACTTTAGTGGCTTCTTCCTAAAGTTGTTTCAAGCTTCAGATTAGAGTTGGTGAAGACTTGAAAGCTTGACTTGAATGCTCTTATGCTCTTTTACTGTTGGTGGATAGGATATTCAATGAAGCTTTCTTTTCATTGAAGAACTCACTAATAACATCCATCAAGAAAGTTCAAATCCTTCAAATTTAAAGTCTTCCATCATCCCAAGGCAGTTTTAGCCATTGTAGACCGTTGGAGAATGATTTATGACAGTTGGAGCACCTTTTAGCATTCAAAAATAAATTCTGGAACTAGTCGTTGGATACCTGAAAGCGACATTTGAGTCGGCTCGGATTCCATCGAGTCGGCTCAGATCCTTCGAGTAGATAGGTCGAGTCACCAAATTTTCAATGCAGTCGGCTCTTTGTCTCAGGGCACAAAACATCACTCTGGACGAGTCGGCTCTTTGTAGCTCGGGTCGGCTCGAACTTGAATCTTGAAAATATTGAACTCGAGGAGTCGACTCTTTTCAGCTTGGGTTGGCTCTTCTTCTTAGGTTCCAAAAACCTCACTCTGGAAGAGTCGGCTCGATGCAGTTCGGGTCGGCTCACTTTCTCAGGCTTTCAAAATTAGGTATGGTAGAGTCGGCTCTTTTTGGTTCGGGTCGGCTCACCTGGCTGTTCTCAGAAATCTTCAGAAAATGGACTCTAGAGGAGTCGGCTTGGACTGATTCCAGTTGACTCAGATTCACCGGAGTCGGCTCGCTTTCCATCGAGTTGGCTCAGATTGCTGCACTCCAGAATCCTTGTTGCATGCCAGTAAGCAGAGTTGGCTCTTCATCACTTGGAGTCGGCTCGAGTGTCTTCTTCAGGATTTTTTACAATTGAACTTAAAGAAAACTCCCACCAACTCTTTTACAATTTCACACAAACCAACTCAAACTAAAATTCATGGCACACACACTCTCAGAAATAACCCTTTTAATTCATTTTTCTTAGCATTTTTGATTGGGTCCTTCTTTACAAAAACATTTACAACACAACTTAACCAAGAAAACAGAAGTGTAGGAGTTGAAGTTTGAACATTTTATTCATCCTACAAAAACTTGTCAAACACTTGAAGAGTTGTCAGAAATAAATGTACATGCTCCAATGTTTGGTTATCATCAAAATCACTTATCGGGTCAACAATCTCCCCCTTGTTGATGATGACAAAACACTGGGCATGAAAAATTCTTTCCACTTTACATGTATAATAGTTTTTGAAAATTAAATATTCACATGTATCAGAGATAATGGAATTAGTAAATAAGTATCAAAGCTCAAGAGATGATATCAAAGTATTGAACTGCTCATGCTTCCTGATATTATAATTAGCACAAAACATGGAGTATCAGAGTTCTAAAAAGAAATTGACAGAATTAACATCAATTTGTAAATCAGAGCATGCAATAGTAATCAGAGCATTAAGATAATAATTAGAGCAAGATCATTTCAAGAGAATCTCCCCCTTTCTCTAGATTTTAAAGTAGTTTAAGCATTGCTATCATTTTTATGCTTCCCCCTTTTTTACTATTTTTATGCACTTCAAGAGTAGTTGGTAGGAACCTCAACATATATACTAATTTCCCATTCTTTTCATATTTCTCCCTTCTTTCTTTTCATATTTTTCATAACTCTCATTTTTCATAATTCTCCCCCTTTTTGTCAATCAATCAAAATGGTGATTTCAAATAAAGCTCAGATTTTAAATTGGATTGAGAAAGTTTTTAATATTTGTTTGAGATAATTTCGCATTCTCAACTTGGAAATTCTAATTAAAATGTCATTATAGTTGTACTATAACAAGTGCAAAGATTGAATCATTGTACATGACAGTAAAGAAAATCAAAAAATACTTCATTGATAAGATTTTCATACAAGTTCAAAATGGAAGTACATTCATATTGCAGAATATAAAAAGTATAACATTGATAAATTCAGAAACAACCAAAAGACTAACTAAATGATCTATTCTTCTTCTTCTTCATTAGAAGAAGAAGAGCCTACCTCTATAATTCTATCAGAAGTCTTAGTTTTCAGGGGTTTAAACCTCAAATCCTTGAATCTAGTTCTAACAAGGGCTCTAAGAACTTTAGTCTTCTTGGTTTTGGGTTCTTTCTTGGTCTTAGTAAGTTTAGGTGGATCAGATAAAGGAACGGGAGTAGGAATGTCAAGTGATTCCTTGATGATCTATTCAGGAGCATGTTTAGTGGGATCGGTTTCCTTTTGTGATTGTAGTATGATGCTTCTGATCTCTTCCTTGAAGTCCTTCATTTCCTTTTCCACTTTTTGCTGGGGAAGCTCTTATTCAGATCTTAATTTCTACAATCTAATGTCAACTGACTTTCTGATTTCCTCAATTGTAGAATCCATATGATCAGTCAAAGAGTTGGAGATAGTTTCCATCTTTTGAAATATCAGATTTTTTAGGTCTGATGGAGTAACCATTGTTTCTTCAGTCCCTTCTTCATCAGCAGCTTCATCTTCTTTAGAAATGGTAGCAGCAACCTGACTAGGCATCTTCTTTATCCATTCTCCTTCTTGCAACTTGTATCCCATTCTTTTTAGTGAATTGAAGGAGTAGATATCAAAGTGGTGTAATGGCTTGCCTATTTCATTTGATAAGTCTACTCCTGCTTCTTCAAATAACAAGGTGAAGTCCATACCGTAAGAAAGACAGGCTTTGACCTTTCTTGCTACTTCAGTCATTTGGATCATCTTTATGTAGGAAAGGTTGAGAGGCTTTTCTTCAATTAAGTGTCCCATAATTGTCATATCCTTCTCATTGACCCAATCAAAGTGGCCAGTTCTTGGAAGAAATATCCTGCTGATCATATTGTGTAGCAGCCTCATTTCCTTCAATAGTAGATTGGCTTGTACATGTTGGATTGTGCTCACATCTTCTTTTTCCAAAATTAATTTTAGAATGTGTTCCTTGTCAGGTAGAAGAAGCTTAGTAGCACCGTTCATTGGCATTTGCAGCAATCTACCCAATCTTTCTTCATTTACTATAACTATCTTTCCCTTGATTATAGATTCCAAATGAAATTCTTTAATGATAATGTTTTCATAAAACATCCACACTAGTGATGGGTAGGTCAATGTATCCAAAGAACAGAAATGCTTCCACCCTTGACTCTCTATCCAGTTTCCAATTTTCATTCCCATTTCTTCTAGGAATGTAAAGTCGATCCTTCTTCCGCAAGTGATAGGATGATTGATCGTTGAGACATGCTGTCCGGGAGGAGAAGGAGTTTCTTCATCTTGCTGGACTAGAGCAGACCTTTTTCTCTTTTCCCCTCTTCCTCTTGCATCTATACTTCGAATGCTTGATTCATCGATTTGAAGAACCTTCTTCGCAGATCTTCGAGGAGCCATTGCAGAGGGATTAAGAAATTTTAGGCTCTAGAGAATGATTTTTGGGAGAATAGTAAAGCTTCTGAGGGAAGTGAAGTGTGTTCAAAGTAAAGTAAAAGAGTGAAATACTTAGAAAAGACAGTTCAGAACATATTAAATAGCAATTTCCTGACTTTTGAGTCGGCTCGCTCAGCTCTAAAAATAATCGAGTTGGCTCGACCAGAGTGAACTCAGAACAACTAGAACACCGAGTCAGCTAAGCAAAGACTTAGTTGGCTTGACCAAAGCAAGAGTACGAGACTCAGATATTCGAGCCGGCTCGACCAGAGCAAAATTGCTCGAGTCGACTCGAATAGAAACTTTTCACATGAAATCAAATGGTCTAGAAATTGAATTCGATATACTGAATAATTCAAGGAAAGTTGTTCAAAAAAAAATCATGAGTAATTATAGGAGGTTTTCTAGATAATTTTTTCTTAGTTATTGAAGGAAATTAGGTTTACTAAGTCTAGAAGGGATAACATAGCCCTAATTCTCCTCTAAGCAACTCAAATCTATCCTGATTTAGGGGCTTGGTAAAGATGTAAGCTAGTTGTTTTTCTATCGGGATAAATTCTAGTTCTATGTCACCATTCAAAACATGGTCTCTAATAAAATGGTGAATAATCTCTATGTGCTTAGTCCTAGAATGCTGAATAGGATTTTTAGATAAATTTATAGCACTTGTGTTATCACACTTAATAGGAATTTTGCATTGAGAAATACCAAAATCTTCTAGTTGTTATTTAATCCACAACACTTGCGCACAACAACTCCCTGCAGCAACATACTCTACCTCAGCAGTAGAAAGTGCTACCGAGTTTTGTTTATTGCAGTGCCATGAGATTAAATTTAACCTTAGAAATTGACAAGTACCACTAGTGCTTTTTCTATCTACTTTACGACCAGTATAATCAGCATCAAAAATTTGATTAAATTTAAAGATGATTCTTTTGAAAACCAAAGACCCAGATTACTTGTACCTTTCAAGTATTTTAATATTCTTTTAATAGCAAGCATATGTGTTTTTTTGGGATTACATTGAAATCTAGCACATACTTATACACTATACAAGATATCTAGTCTACTTGCAGTTAAATATAATAAGGATCCGATCATACCTTCATATACCTTTTGTCAACATTGGATCCACTTTCATCTTTGTCCAATTTGCAGGTTGGGCTCATGGGTGTGTTCATTTGTTTGCTCGTCTCCATACCAAACTTCTTGATGATTTCTTTGGTGTATTTAGATTGGTTAATGAAGATCACTTCCTTTGACTATTTTACTTGAAGTCCGAGGAAGTAATTCAGTTCACCCATTAGGCTCGTTTCAAATTCTCCCTGCATTAGCTTAGCAAATTCTTCACAAAAACTTTCATTAGTTGCACTAAAAATAATATCATCAACATAAATTTGTATAACTAACATATCATTATTTTTCTTTTTAATGAAAAGAGTTTTATCAACATTTTCTCTTGAAAAATCATTTTCAATTAAGAAAGTGCTAAATCTATCATACCAGGCTCTAGGAGCTTATTTCAAACCATATAAAGCTTTATTGAGTTTAAACACTTGGTTTGGAAAAGCATAATTTTCAAAACTTGGTGTTGTTCTACAAAAACTTGTTCGGCGATAAAACCATTTAAAAATGCACTTTTCACATCCATTTGAAAAAGCTTGAAATTCATGTAGCAAGCAAATGAAAGAAGTAATCTAATGGCTTCTAATCTTGCTATAGGTGCATAAGTTTCATCAAAATCTATACCTTCTTCTTGACTACATCCCTTAGCCACTAATCTAGCTTTGTTTCTAATGACATTTCCTTGTTCATCTAATTTGTTCTTATAGACCCATTTGGTTCCTATAATTGGGTGGTCTTTAGGTCTATCAACTAGTGTCCAAACCTTGTTTCTTTCAAACTGGTTCAGTTCTTCATGCATGGCTAAGATCCACTTTGGGTCATTTTCTGCTTCTTCTAAGGTATGAGGCTCTATTTGAGATACAAAGGCAAGGTAATCATGTGCAGTCCTATATGCAGACCTAGTCCTTATACCTTGAGAAGGATCACCAATAATTAATTCTTTAGGATGGGAAGTAGCGTACCTCCATTCAGTTGGTAGATCTGTATGATCCGTACTTACCGTTTCTTCTCCTTCTTCAGCTGGTCTTTCTTGAATGCTCTTGTTTTCCATCTCCTTTTGAATGGTACCTGCATCATTATCAATACACTCATCTTTTCTAGATGGGGATGGGTTAGTTTCATCAAAAAAAACATGCATCGACTCTTCAACAATAAGAGTCCTTTTATTAAAAACCCTATATGCTTTGCTATGTAGTGAATAACCAAGAAAAATAGCTTCATCAGATTTAGCATCAAACTTTCCTAGATTATCCTTACCATTGTTAAGTACAAAGAATTTGCATCCAAACATATGAAAATAATTTATATTAGGTTTCTTTTCATTCCAGAGTTCATAGGAGGTTTTCTTCAAAATAGGACGGATCAAAACACGGTTTAAAATATAACATGTAGTGTTCACCGCTTCTACCCAAAAGTACCTTGGAAGATTACCTTCACACAACATTGTTCAGGCCATTTTTTCCAAAGTCCTATTTTTTCTCTATACAACACCATTTTGTTATGGTGTTCTATGAGCGGAGAAGTTATGATCAATGCCATTTTCAGTACAATAACTATCAAAAAATTGATTTTCAAATTTAGTCCCGTGATCACTCCTAATTGAAATTATAGAAAGATTTTTCTGATTTGAAACCTTTTTGTGAAATTTTCTAAACATTTTGAAAGTTTCATTTTAGTGTGCAATAAACAAAATCCATGTAAATCTGGAAAAATCATCTACAATCACAAGGGCATATTTAATACCTCCTAGGCTTGTGGTCCTAGTTGGTCCAAATAAATCCATGTGAAGTAGTTCTAAAGGTCTAAAAGTTGAAATCAGATTTTTGGATTTAAATCTCCCCCTAGTTTGTTTACCCATTTGGCATGCATCACAAACATGATCAAAATCAACTTTAAACTTAGGCATGCCTCTAATAAGATTTTTGAAAATCAACTTGGCAATTGTATGCATGCTAGCATGACCCAATCTTCTATGCCATAATAAGTAAGACACCTTGGTCTTAGCATTCATTGCAATCAAACTGGAGCTACTTAACATGGCAAGATCATTTAGATCTACCACATAAATATTTCCTAGTCTGTGTTCAATGAATTTACTGCTAGAGTCAAGAGAGTTTGTTACTATACATATAGATGATTCAAAGATAACTTTGAAGTCTTTATCACATAATTGACTAATACTTAATAGATTGTGCTTCAACTTATCTACTAGCAATACATTTTTAATAAAAGTATAGGGGGTTATTTTGATCTTACTAATTCCGATTATTTTCCCTTTGCCATTGTCTCCAAAAGTAACCATACCTCCTTCTTTCATTTCTAGGGTGATAAATTGATCCTTGTCACCCGTCATATACCTTGAATAGCTACTATCGAGATACCATCTTTTCTTTGATTTCTGGGTTGCAAGACATTCCTGCAAGAAAATCAAGGTGTGCTTTTAGGTACCCAAGCTAACTTGGGTCCTTTCAGGTTAGCTGAGGTGGTCCCTTTGGGAATCCAAATTTTTCTTGATGTACTATGGACATTTTTAATAATATTGCAATTGAAAGCTTTATGTCCTAATTTTTTGCAAGAAAAACATCTAATTCTAGAATTTTGAAAAAATTTAGACTTTGAAGTTCTATATGCATGAAGTGTAGAAATAGCATGTTTTGAATTTAAGTTCTTAGGAACATATAAAACAGGTTTTGAAATGGAAATAGAGTCTTTTATAATAAAGGTTTTATGAGAAGTAAACTTGGAAACAAAATCTTTTTGTTTCACAAATGTAGTAGTTGAAATGTAATTTGAATTTGAAGCATTGAAATCTATTCCAGCTTTATTTCCTGAAATTCTTTGATCTTTAAGAATTAACTCAAGCTTATTAAAAGATAAAGTTAATTTTTTAACAAGTTTTTTGAGTTTTTCAACCTCCTTTTTCAGCTCATTGTTTTCTTTCATCACAATATTGTTTTTGTCATGAAATTCTCTATTCTCAATTTCAAAGGCATTACATTTTTCAAAAAAGGTATGAAGTTCTTTTTGCAACAAATTGTTCTTTTCTGAAATCTCATCTTTTTATTTGAGTAAAGAATTATTGATATGCTTTAATGATCTAATCTTTACTCCTGCCTTTTTAAATTCAGATAATAGATCATGGAATGCATAATTTAATTCCTCAAAAGTAAATTCAATTTGTGTGTCGGGGGAATTTACCTCATCCTCGAGACCCATTAGACATAAATTTGCTATTTTCGTGGTCTCTTCTTCTTCTTCAGTTGAGGTGGAGTCTTCACTATCGCTCAACGTGGCAACCATTGCTTTCTTTTTCTTCTTTCTGAAAAATTTCTTTAATTGAGGACAGTCTGGATGAATGTGTCCTAGTTTCTTACATTCATAGCAGGTGGGAACTTGTTCCTTATCCTTGTCTTTTTCCTTGTCATTTTCTCTTGATTGTTCTCCTCATTTATGGAATTTTCTATTATATCTTCCTTTCTTCTTTCCCATAAACTTTCTGAATCTCCTCACGACCATTGCAATGTCTTCATCTTCAAGATCGTCTTCGGAGGTGGTAGAGTCATCTTCCATCTCTTCATCATCTTTTGATTCTGATGCAACTTTGAATGCAATTGTTTTCTTTTTTTTTTTATCATCATCCATTCTATGCTGCATGGCTAGTTTCTGTGTGATGAGAGATCCCATTAATTCATCCATTGATAGAATGTTCAAATTTTTAGCTTCCTGGATGGCAATGACTTTAGGATCCTATTTATCAGGAAGTGATCTCAAAATCTTCTATACTAAGTTAGCATTTGAGTATACCCTGCTAAGACTTTTCAAACCGTTAATAATATCTATAAATCTAGTATAAATGGCAGAAATACTTTTATTAGGCTCCATTTTAAATAATTCATAGTTATGCACTAAAAGATTTATCTTTGAAGTTTTCACTTGTGAAGTTCCTTCATGGGTCACTTCAAGTTTATTCCAAATTTCCTTCACTAAAGAGCAGATGGAAATTCGATTAAACTCGTTTGAATCCAAAGCACAGTAAAGAAAGTTCATTGCTTTGGCATTCAATTCCCTTAATTTCATGTCGTGTTCATCCCATTCCTCTTCAGGCTTAGAGACATCCACGCCATCAATTTTAGTCATGGGAACATGTGGCCCTTTAAGAATGACCTTCCATAATTGAAAATCAATAGCTTGAATATAGATTTTCATTCGTGCTTTCCAATAGGAATAATTTGTGCCTGTGAAAAGTGGAGGCCTATTAGTTGACTGGCCTTCAGCAAAAGATGTACTCATGAGATGAGCCATCAATCTTTACTCCAAGATAATTAGAGACACTACTCTGATACCAGTTGTTGCCCAGGTGGCTACCTAAGAGGGGGGTGAATTGGGACTTTTAAAAAATTGAAGCAAGTAATGTGCAATTCAAAATCCTTTGCATGTGGTAGGTGCTGTGATAGAGTTATAAAATGCAGAAGCTAAATAGAGTCAAGAAAGCACACAAACACACCAAATTTATAGTGGTTTGGAGCAACCCAGCTCCTACATCCACTACCCAAGATACCATTTGGGATTTTCACTATATTCACACCCGAATATAGTAGGATTGTTTTACAGGATCACAATCCAAAACCTCTACACTTTGATTTTATGGGAGTTGGCTCTTCTTCACAGGTTCGAAAAACCTCACTCTGGAAGAGTCGGCTCGATGCAATTCGGGTCAGCTCACTTTCTCAGGCTTTCAGAATTAGGTCTGGCAGAGTCGGCTCATTTTTGTTTGAGTCGGCTCACCGGCTGTTCTCAAAAATCTTCAGAAAATGGACTCTGGAGGAGTCAGCTCGAACTGATTCCAGTCGACTCGAATTAACTGGAGTCGGCTTGTTTTCTATCGAGTCTGCTCGGCTTGCTATGTTCTAGAATCCTTGTTGCATGCCAGTAAGTAGAGTTGGCACTTCATCACTTAGGGTCGGCTCGAGTGTCTTCTTTAGGATATTTTATAATTGAACTTAAAGAAAACTCTCACCAACTCTTTTACAATTTCACACAAACCAACTTAAACTAAAATTCATGGCACACACACTCTCAGAAGTAACCCTTTTAATTAATTTTTCTTAGCATTTTTGATTGGGTCCTTCTTTACAAAAACATTTACAACATAACTCAACCAAGAAAACAAAAGTGTAGGAGTTGATGTTTGAACATATTATTCATCCTACAAAAACTTGTCGAATACTTGAAGAGTTGTCAGAAATAAATGTACATGCTCCAATGTTTGGTTATCATCAAAATCACTTTTGGGGTCAACAGCTAAGATTGTCTTATTTCTACCAAAATGTCCAGTTAAGACTCTAGCATGTGTTTCCTAAACCAAGAAGTCTCTAAGTGAAGTATTAGGAATACATATCTTACTTTTCCTAAATAAGTAACCATCTTGAATAATGTATTCACTATATGAGCTAGTCGGTCCTTGTATAACTACCTTATAGATTTCACCAAAATCTTCACAGTTCTCATACTCATCTTTTAATTTCTCAAATCTGACTACTCTAGTGCTAACACAATTCAAGAGCATAAATCTTCTACTCAACGCATTAGCAACCTTATTATCAGTATCCGATTAATGTCTTAAAACAAAAGTATAGGCCTAAATGTATTCAACCCATTTTCTATGCCTAGATTCAATTTCTTTTGCGAGTTAAGAAACTTAAGAGCTTCATGATCAAAATAAAGTACAAATTCTTGCAGTAGCAAATAGTGTCTCCAATACCTAAGTGCTTGAACCACCGCATATAGTTCCTTATCATGGTAGAATATTTTAACTTAGCATCATTCAATTTCTCACTAAAGAAAGCAATCGGGTGATTCTCTTGACTTAAGACCCTTTTAATTCCTACACCTAAGGCATCACAAGCAACCTTGAAGACTTTTGAAAAATCGGGTAGCCTCAGAATTGAGGCTTGGGTCATTTTATTCTTAATCTCTTCAAAAGCTTTATTGGCTTCCTTTGACCAGTCAAATGCTCCTTTCTTCATATAATCTATAATGGGTGCAACTATTGTACTAAACCCTCGAATAAATCTCCTATTGAAAGTAGCTAATGTTGGGAATTGTGTCCCAAAGCCAATCGTTTGGGTTGTAGCGGTTGAGCTAAGTATTGTACTCTTTCTTTGAATTAATAAAATATTATTTTTGGCAGCTCATCACATATTGTATTTCCCTGAAATGAACTCTATCCATGTGATGAAGTCCTTAGGACTACACTGACTTCGATACAGAGAGGATGTATCGAGTGGTCCTTAAACCTTGTTCACAATCAAAGGATATATTATACTGGACGGCAAAATATCAAGTATAGGTTGTTGTAGTTCACATCGTTTGGTTATCCTCTTGACCAAATGAGTGTGGTGACACTGATGTGATCTACAAGTGGGATATGTGATATCTCATTGAATGTGACTCCGTGCAGCCCCTTTCTGCCAAAGGGATACTCACGATTGGATATGGGTATATGTGTCCCTCCGACCTGAGGTCATCACAGTAGCTTACAAGCAACTCCCTATGCTTTGGTGCCGGACTACCCGGATTTTTAATCCGGTGATGGAAGGTTTCTGGGTACAGGCAAGTACTTGTGGAGCAGTGATGGACCAAGATGGAATTTACCTGTCCAAACAGTTTGGATTGAATGTCTCGCAGTATCTCAATTTAGCAAATCCTTGGTCGGGGTAGTCCTAGTGAAGAGTCACTGGGCTTGTAAGGTTGAGACACGTAGTCGACTGACTCAGTCTAGGTTGGCAGCCCAATCTCAGTCGTCCTGAGCATTAAAGGTCAAAGGGATGAATTATACGGTAACCATATGCCAGAGGTTCGATAGTTTGCTCCCGCATCTTCGACCTATCCGGATGCTGGGACCCATTGCTAGATGGTTTTCTATGCTGGTACTAGAATTGTTCTAGTGCTACTGTTTAGGCTCGAACCTATGAGGTCACATGCCACAGAGGATTACTCTCTGATCCGGATATCGATTACGATTGGGAATCATCTCGGTTTTATGGTCACAATTTTTTTTTTGAGCACTCTTTTCCCCATCTTGCCCTTGTTTGTGTCAACCAAAAATTGTTCCGGGCTGACCAGGACTGTGCCAAGGTTTTTCTGAATCAGTTTTGAACTGATTCGGAGTTCGTTTTGGCCTCCAATTGGTTGTGAACCAATTGAACCAAATTCAATTGGGTTGGACCAATTGGTTTAAATGGGTTTGAACCAAAATTGGCTTGGACTGGTTAATTGAACCGGAGTTCCTCTCACTTGGACCGGTTTACACGGTTTTGACGTTGGATTTTTTCCTTGCGCTGAAATGAATTCCAAGCGTTCGGAGGAGACCAAACAACCCATGCGCTGAGAAGGCCGAACGTCCTCCTGCTAGGCATCTTTTCTCCTCCCACCGGTTTGCTTTAAAACCTTTGTTAATGGCAGATTAATTTGGTTGAATAGCAACCGATGTCTCTTAGCTTTCCCAATCTCTCCATCTCCCTCTCCATTGTAGCCTATAAATTCTTTGGTCCCCTGTTTCAGCCTAGTTTTTTACCACCGAGCAACAGCAAGCATTCTACTGGGTGTTGTTTTTGAGAGATAAAGAGATCATCCATTTTGAGAGATCTTTTCTTCATTCTATTGGGTGTTGTTGGGTCCGGGATTTGAAGAGTTCTAGGGAGAGAAAGAAGGGCTAATCTCTTGTTGATTCTAGTGCTCACCGTGAAGAAGAGCATTGCTCTGTTCTTCTTCTTGTTGCAACTTACCTGTGACCGCGAATCATCTTCCAGCGGCTAGCACCGCGTGTGGAGAGGGATCCGAGAGCCCCGGGCATGTCTCCCCTCTAGAGGGAGTACTCTTCTACTCCTAGGAGCAAGCCATGCAAGCCGGGATCGCCGCTGCAGCTCCAAACGCGAAGATCAACCTGCTATCCTATTCTGCTGTAGTTTTTTGGCAGTAGACTTTTGGGGATTTTATACACTTGTTTTAGATTTTTTTGATTACAGATATCGGTGGCAAATCGAAGTAGATTCGTCCACCTTGCCGCTGCTAAAGTTTGGGAGCAAACGGAGGTCCGGAAGCCATCGTTCCGGCGACCTTTTTCAAGCTCAAAATAGAGTTTTCAATCAGCCCAACGAAGAAGAAGGCTGGAATAGTTTTATTCCAGCTATTCCAGCCTATTCCAGCTTTATCCCAGAGTTATTCTAGCCAGAATAAGGTATGAAAAAATTATTTTATAATCATGCATGAATAGAATTTTTAATTCAACTATTTTACAAATATTTTATATCATAATACATGACTTCATGCAACTAGAATAGATTAGTTTCTGGCGGAGCAGATTTTCGCTGCGAGGATTTTTAAAAATATTTTTAAAATCCATTCTGCTCCCATTGTTGTTTGCATGCCTAGTGTAGGATCATGTCAAACCACCTGCACCATTTTCTTTCAGTGGTATCAGAGCAGGTTGCATGTGTAATCTAATCTAGTATGCATGTTTATAGATTAAAATTTGTTTAATCTAATAAAAATGTATCATGATTTCTTTTTGGAACCTAGTTGAGACCTTCACCATGACCGTGTGTCTTTGACACGATGCGGATCATCTGTGTTGGCCTCTTCAGAAGGATCCTTAAAGAATATTAAAATTAAAAATTGTTTTAATTTGGTGATACATGTTTTAGGCATGTTTTATATGAATATAAATTATTTGTAAAATATCTTGATGCATGATTTGTTATGTAAAATTGTTTTACATAGAGACTTAATTAAAAATTATTTTAATTAAGTGTTTGGCTTATTAAAAAAAAATAAAAAATTTTAGGTTTATGAAATCTAATCAAATTTGCATAAGCCATTTTGGGTTAATTGGGTTAGCTGACTAGTTGGGTCCATAACTGGGTTAGACCTAAGTTTAGTTGAACCAGATTACAAGAAGATTAAACAAAAGTTGTTTAAGGCCCTTCTTTAGAACTATCTAATAGTTAGATTAGTTGATCCGTTCATCTAAATTGGATCCAATTAGTGGCTCAGAGGATGCCCGAGTCTTTAGGCTAGTTTGATCGAGTCTGGTAAACCGACTGGTGTCGAGGTAGGTTTGGCATTGTGATCATGGTTGTATGAGGCTACCTCTTTCCTGGCCAACTTGGTTGGTGTCTAGGAAAGATGGTTAATGGTGGTTACTCACACATGATCTCACCTACCTGGCTAGTTAAGTCGACCAGAACTGATTGGAAAAGCTCAATAACTCGAGTTAACCCATGTCACCCAGGTTGATCGGTCTGACTGATCTATAGGTGCCCATGGATCAATTTGTTGATTTATTTCAACCAACATGGAATCTGATTGATTCAGTGGGAGGATGATCCATGTCCTTGTCTTTTTCTTCTGTCACAACTAAAAAAATCATCTAAAATTATTAGGTCCTTAAAAAGACTAAGTCAAAGAGTTGACAGTGTCTTAGCCTCCCATTAAGTTGGATAGAAATGTATCCACTAGCTTGGTGTGCATCGGCAGTTCCATAGAACGGGTGTATATCCGGTGACTGGAATTTCTATCTGATCGAAGATGGTTTAGTGCAACCTCCTTAACGGGACCAGGTGGGCCGGCCATAGTCGAGCTTGGTCTTTAGTTAGCTGGAAGCATTGGATTTGTCATTTTAATGGTTGGACCTAACCAGAGACCTGCAATAGGAGGCCCCTAGGCCGATTGGGGTGTTCTCTGGGGCAAAATGAAATACTGAAAATTGTTTAGGGAAATAATTGGTTTACGAACCTACCTTTAGGCTCGTATGGGTGAGCTGGCCATAGTCGGGCTCATGCATGGCCTATTGGATTTCAGTACTCACTTGAAATGTGTTTTCACGGATTGGAGTTAGAGGCTACCAATCTAAAAAATTAGTGGGAGAAACCTTTAGACTAAAGTCCAAGTCTTTTGGTTAAATTATTAATTCATACACTAATTTGGTCTTATTTTCTTTTCAGATGTCTTCCAATTTATCGCTCCGGTCACTTCTCGACAATGAGAAGTTAAAGGGTCACAACTTCGATAGTTGGTATCGAAGATTGAGAATCATTCTGGAGCATGAACGGATCCTCTATATGATAACGGATCCGGCACCTGAAATCCCTCCCGCTAATGCACAGAGTGCGGTCAGAGATGCTTATCTGAAGTGGGTCTCTGATCAGACTACTGTCTGGTGCATTATGTTAGCAGCGATGAACGACGAGTTCAGTCGCAAATTCGAGGAGGCCCAACCTGATGAAATCCTACAAAAGTTGAAGGAATCCTTCGGCACCCCGGATGATGTAGAACGGTACAAAGTGTCTTGTGCCATCTACAATTCCAAGATGCCGAATGGTGGTTCAGTCACTGATCATGTATTATACATGATCGAGCTGATTGAAAAGCTAGGCAAACTTGGATGCCCATTGCACGAGTAGCTCGGCAAGGATGCGATCCTGAATTCCCTTCCCTCTTCCTATCTTGATTTTATCGATCATTATAGAATGAACAAGCATGCAGTCAACTACCATGGTCTTTTGGGGTTGCTGCAGACTTTCGAGAAAGACCACCAACTGAATAAGGGGGTGGTGAATTTAGTGGGAGGTAGTAGAGGTCGTCGTCCCTTTAAGAAAGGGAAGAAGAAAATAAATAAAAAGGGAAAGAAGGTGCAGAATGCTCCTGGCCCTAGTCAGACCAAGAAGTATAACGCTGATCAGTCTTCTACAGAGTGTTTCTACTGCAAGAAGAAGGGACACTGGAAGAGGATCTATCCTCTTTTTATTGCGTCCCTTGATCCGAACAGGCCGAGAAAGCAGAAGTCTGCTGAACAAGGTATTTATATGATAAAACCTTGTAATTACTCAATTGTTGATACTGCTAACTGGGTATTGGATACTGGTAGTCCAATTCACGTTTATAATTCATTATAGGGACTTCAAGTTAGCAGAAGATTTGAAGATGGAGAACAGTTTCTGAGCGTCGGGAATGAAAATCGTGTTCCAGTACTGGTGGTCGAAGTTCTGCGTCTTATCTTTGAGTCTTGTACTGTTGAACTAGTCGACTGTCACTATTGTCCTAGTTTCATTATGAGCATAATCTCTATAGGCCTTTTGGCCAATTGTGGTTTTGAACTATCAATAAAAGGAGATTTTTGCAATGTTATTTTGAATAACTCTGTTATAATGAAAGCTAGATTAAATAATAGCATATATGTACTATCAAGGCCTGTTAGTATAATGTACATTTCTAGCAAACGCCCAAGGTTAGATAATATCAACGATTTGTATCTTTGGCACTGTAGGCTAGGTCATATTAACCAAAATAGGATAAACAAGATGCGAGGAGAAGGACTCCTCGAGGTCAGCGATTCTGAATCACTGCCCACTTGTGAATCCTGTTTACTTGGTAAAATGACCAAGTCACCTTTTACTGGAAAAGGTGAACGAGCTACAGAACTTCTAAGTCTCATACATACTGATGTATGTGGACCGATGACAGTTAGTTATAGAGGAGGATATAAATATTTCATTACTTTTACAGACGACTTTTCAAGGTTCGGTTATGTCTTCTTAATGAGACATAAGTCTGAGTCGTTTGAAATGTTCAAACGATACCATAATGAAGTAAAAAAGCAAACGGAGGTCCGAAAGCCATCGTTCTGGTGACGTTTTTCAAGCTCAAAACAGAGTTTTCAAACAGCCCAACGAAGAAGAAGGCTGGAATAGTTTTATTCCAGCCTATTCCAGCTTTATCCCAGAGTTATTCCAGATGGAATAAGATATGAAAAAATTGTTTTTTAATCATGCATGAATAGAATTTTTAATTCAACTATTTTACAAATATTTTATATCATAATACATGCCTTCATGCAACTAGAATAGATTAGTTTCTGGGCGGAGCAGATTTCCGCTGTGAGGATTTTTAAAAATATTTTTAAAATCTATTCTGCTCTCGTTGTTGTTTGCATGCCTAGTGTAGGATCATGTCAAACCACCTGCATCATTTTCTTAAAGCTAATCCATGAAAACCTCGAACATCATGAATATTCTTAGGGATAGACCACTCAACTATGGATTTGATCTTCTTGAGGTTTGCCGATACTCCTTCAGCAGTTACTATAAAACTTAGGAAAATAATCCTTGGAGTCATAAAACTATATTTCTTCAAGTTTGCATAAAGATAATCTTATCTCCTCTAAGTACTTGACAAACCTACTGAAGATGGTTTAAGTGATCCTTCTTATTCTTACTATATATGAGGATGTCATAAAAAATACTATCACAAATTTTTCAATAAGTGATTTTAGTACTTGAGTCATAATCCTCATAAAAGTACTAGGTGCGTTCAATAAGCCAAAAGGCATCACTAACCATTCGTACAAGCTATCCTTGGTCTTAAATACAGTTTTTCATTCATCCCCGGGTCTAATTCTAACCTGATGATAGCCTCTCTTAAGGTCTATCTTCGAAAATATGGTAGCATCGGCCATCATGTCTAACATGTCATCAAGTCAGGGTATGGGAAACCTTTACTTCACTGTAATCTTATTGATGGCTCTACTATCTACACACATGTGCTAAGTGCCATCCTTTTTAGGACTCAAAAGGGCTAGAACATCACATGGGCTCAAACTTTCCCTGATAAATCCTTTCCTAAGAAGATCCTCGACTTGCCTATGCAATTCCTTATGCTCGGTAGGATTCATCCTATAGTGAGGTAAATTCGGTAAGGTAGCTCCTGGGACCAAGTCTATAGCATGTTGTACGTCCCTTAATGGAGGAAAACAATCAGGGAGGTCTTCTACAAATACGTCCTTAAATTCTTGTAGGAAATCTAAAATTTCCTTAGGATGTTCTTTCTGGGGTTCATCATGAACTTCTTTGGCAGTCAGCATCCAGACTATTGAACCTTCGATGATTTCATGTTCTAACTCCTTAGCAGTAATTAGGTTCAATCTGGGTTCTATCACTTTCGAATGACTAGACCCTCTTTTAGTATTATCTTTGGGCTGGGTTGAGTTAATCACAATTCTCTTCTCATGGTGTTTAAATGAACATGAGTTAGATTGCCCAAAGAGGGTTGCATCATGTTCATATAACCGTGGTCTTCCTAATATGATGCTACTAACCCCCGTTGGAATCACGTCACTCCATACCTTCTCTTGGTAAGATTGAATTTGGACCGGGACCTGACATTGTAACCTAATAGGAATTGATGTAGAGTTAATCCAGGATACCTTATATGGGCTAGGATATGGAACTGTGGGTAAGCCTAAGCTCTAACAGCATTAGTAGATATTGCATTCACACAACTTCCACTATCTATAATGATTTTACACACTTTATCTCCTAGCTTAATGAAGGTCTGTAAGATATTTATCCTATGACAGTCCTTATTCTTCTTGGTTTGAGCCAGAATATACCTAACTACACCTAGTAGGTCAGATGACCTATGGGCTCTTCATCACCTTCGTACTCTTCTACCATGTCTTCCTCAGCTTCGTAAATTTTCTCTTCAAATTCTTCTACATTCTCTAGGTTCTCTTCCTCATATTCACCTATATATAATGCTCGTACTGGACAGTCAGCAGCAAAATGACCCATATTACGGCACCTAAATCATATGGTATTTTGATTCCTATCTCTAGGGACCATGGGTGCCTTTCCTTTATCTTCCTTATGAACTGGTTGAGAAGTAAGATTAGGTTGGCTGGGTGGAAATCAATTAGAGATAGGCCTTGTTCCAGGGGTATTAAACCTATTTACTCAGGTCTATAGGTAACAAGTCTTCTCTAGAAATGATCACAATCCCTAGCAATCTGGTAAGCCTGTTCCAAATCATTAACTTCCCTTAAGAATAACTCCCTCTGGATATCTTCATGCAAGCTAGCTCTAAACCTCGACAAGGTGACAGCTTCGGACTCGACTACACTACACCTCATAATGAACTCATCAAATTTGGCAATATAATCAGCTACTGATCTATTTCCTTGAGTTAATTTTTTCCATTGATCTAATAATTTTTGTTCATATGAGAATGGTAAGTATTTCTCCCTAAGCTTTACCTTCATGGCTCGCCATGTACATATAGGTAGATCACCTCTCTGTCGATTCAGTCATTCTACATTTTCCTAGTACAATCTAGCCTGTCGGACTAGCCTCAGCTTGGTAAATTTGAATTTTCTCTCTTCTGACATTTCATACCATTCAAAGTACTGGTCCATATCACTTTTCCAATCATTATAGACCTTAGGATCTAAACTACCCTCAAATATGGGTGCATCTAATTGAATACTCCTAAGGATCCTTTCTTCCACATCAGGGGTGTGGCACCTAGGGATTGGGTTAGGAGTAATTTCCCTATGTTGGGCTCTTGGACCTAGGTAAGAAGGTTCTCTATATTGACCTCTTAGATCTGGGGGAGTAAGTTGGGCTCGAGGAATTGGGGGAATGGGTCTAGGCATCTCAAAGCTATGACCTAAAGGAGTAGGTCTAAGCATTTCAGAACTTTGACCTGGGTGAATAGGTCTAGGTGTTTCAGGATCTGATCTAGTTGCATGGGATTCTTCAAGATTACCTAGTTTCTCACCCACTTGGTCAAACCTCGTAGTAAGCTGACTAAGTTGATCAATTATTATTCTCATGAAATTCTTCGTATTAGAGTCCATTGGTGGATTGGGTGGGTTTTGAGCAAGCTGATAGGGTGTCCCTGACCTAGTTGCCATGCAATGCAATCATACTGAACTCGACTCGGACTAGGGTTTCCTAGACCTAGACCTTAAGTAGAATTGGTCAACTCAAATTACAGCTAATTCAATAATTATCTTGTCCACTGGCTAGCTAAGAGGTGGGGTCATGGGAGGCTCCCCCTGCTCTCACGGGTCCTAATTAAAAACCACAAAATTACTTAGGGCATTTGCCTCTGGACCTCTAGCCTTAGATACCAGAATCAAATGATAATCAGAGGATTAGGTGCACTAGCTTACACACAATACTTGGAACCCGATCTGTTGGTGTCGCTAGCTCACTAGAGCAATTAAATCTAATGGATTTTAATTAGGGTTAGGACCAATGCAAAAGATGGTGATTGTGGGCTAAGGAAGGATGATGAAATCCCTCCCTTATGTAGATATTGAATGCCCTTAAGATTAGGTTTATTGATGATGCACACACAAGATGAAACCCTAATATGCAATGAAGCAATAAAATAATAAAAATAGCAGAAAAATAATAATAAATTAATTTTTTGTAGTTTTAGTAAGTTAAGTTTCAGATCAGATGTATTTCAACTTTTCAATCTCAGGATTTCATGTCCGGCCAGAGCTCATTACTCCCATGGGTCATAAGTATACTTTCATATACTCGCTCAGAAGGTGTGATTTCCTTCCACTAGAAAATAGTAGAAAAAAATTTATTTTAATCTGAATTTTTTGTGATTAGTAGAGGATTGATAGTAGATTAACAAAAAATTTATTATTAATTTTTTTGAATTTTTTAATATTAGTTTTATGCAAATTAATTTCAGCCTAGTTCTATGTATACAGAAATTTTAGAACTACTGGTTAAACCCTAGTTTAACCTTCGCTCTGATACCAAAGATGATGCGGGATAAAATAAAAACTAAATTATTGATATTACTGATATTACTGATTAATTAGTAAAGAAAAAATAGAAACTAATTTTTTTATGTTTTTATCAGATTTTTAAAGAAGACTTCAATGGAGACAGAAAAGGAAACTAGTTATAATTATCTACCCGCAAGTAAACCTACAAATTAACTAGAAAGCAGGACTTGGTGATTGAAAAATCACCATAAACTAGGGTTTATCTTATCAATGAATCAAATAATAATGAGAAAGGAATAAGTTTTGATTTTACCAATGAAGAAATGCTCCTCTGAATCGGATCTAACAGAACACTCAAGATCTTCATAGCAGGGTTTCAAGAACTCGATCTTAGACTCCGATCTTCCGCACGAAGCTGGTTCCAAGGCAAGGACACCTGATCTTGACTCTGATCACCTGTAACACTCAACAATGAAAATCATGAATTAAAAAGTAGCCAAGAAAAAAGAAAGAATGAAAGGAAAGGAAGGTTTAGAAATGGTGGTTTTTGGATTTTCTAGTCGGCTGGATAAGTAGGGCCTCACACCCTGCGATGTTTAGTAGAATAAAGGAAGGGCCTCACACCCCATGATGCACATAGCAAAGGAAGAAGATTTTGACAGAATAACATTTTTATTGATGAATAATAATTGATGATTACAAGGGATTTGGAGGGGTATTTATAGACCCCCAACTAGTCTTTTTCTCCCTTAGACTACAACTCCTAGAATCCTGCTTTTGGGCATCTAGGACTCTTGCTTGTTGGCTAATTTGGAACTCTCATTAAAGTGGATGAAATTCATGAATTTTTTTCATCCAAAGTGGTGGATTGGTGAGTTGGCTTGATGTAGGGTCAAGATGCTCGATCACTTGGCCTTACTTGCTGGACTCTAGAGTCTGGATGATGTGGCAATGCTCAAGTCCATTCAGATTATGCTTGCTTTAGCAGCACATTTCTATTATTAAATCTGGTAAATGGATGTCTGAACAGCTTTCTTAAATGATGAGCTAGAAGAGGAGGTATATATGATGCAGCCCGACGGGTTCACATCCACAGATGAGTCTAAAGTGTGCAAGCTTCAAAGGTCCATCTATGGACTGAAGTAGGCTTCTTGGAGTTGGAACATGTATTTTGATAAATGTATCAAGATGTATAGCTTTGTTAGGAACGGAGAGGAACCTTGTATATATAAATGGGCAAACGGTTTTGTAGTTGTATTTATTGTTTTGTATATGGATGACATTCTCCTAATCGGGAATGACATTCCAACATTACAAGGAATAAAGGTCTGGCTTTTATCTCAATTCTCTATGAAAGACTTGGGTGAAGCCTTATTCATACTAGGTATGAAGATCTATAGAGATAGATCTAAGAGGCTTCTAGGATTGTCCCAATCTATGTATATAGATACTATGCCAAAACGGTTTAGCATGGAGAATCCCAAAAGGGGCTATCTTTTGATAGGTCATGGAATTACTCTTTCCAAGAAGGATTATGCGATAACTCCTGAGGAAAGAGTATATGAGTAGGATTCCATATGCTTCGGCAGTGGGTTCTATTATGTATGCCATGCTATGAACTAGATCAGACATGGCATACTCACTAGGTATCGTGAGCAGATACTAATCTAACCTAGGTGAAGCTCATTGGAAAGTTGTTAAGAACATCCTTAAGTATTTGAGAAATACTAAGGACCAATGGCTTATTTATGGAGATTCTAACTTAAAACTTGTGGGGTACACTGACTGCAGTTTTCAGTTAGATAAGGATGATAGTAAGAGTGTGTCTGGTTTTGTGTTTATCCTTAACGATGGAGCTGTCTGCTGGAAATGTTCCAAGCAACATACAATGGTAGATTTTGTTTGCAAGGTAGAGTATATTACGACATCGATGCGCAAAGGAGGCTGTGTAGTTACGGAAGTTCCTAGGCGAGCTGGGAGTGGTACCTTTCTTGGATGGCCTTATTCTAATGTATTGTGACAGCACTGGAGCTATACCTCAAGCCAAAGAGCCAAAGTCACATCAATAGACCAAGCATATTTTGCATTGCAATCACCTTGTTCGGGAGATCATTGAACGAGGTGACATCGAGCTTCTAAAGATCGATGGTAAGGAGAACTTGGCTGACCCCTTCACTAAAATCATTGGAATATAAGAGTTCGGCAAATGGAAGATGGGAATCAAATTCTGTTCCAATTGGCTTTAGTCCAGGTGGGAGTTGTTGGGAATTGTGTTCCAAAGCCAATCATCTAGGCTGTAGATAGTTGTGCAACTCATGTATATGTATATAAATTATTGAATTAAATAAAAAGTTTATTCTGGTTGTTCATCACATGTCATCTTTCTAATTGAACTCTTGTGTGATGATGTCCTTTGAGCTACCTTGTATGCGATGTAGAGAGGATGCATCGTGTAGTTCATAAATTGGTTCGCAATCAAAGGATACGCTATTTTAGGATGATGGTGTATCGAGAGTAGGTTATTGATGTCATATCTGTTGGTTGTCCTCTTAACTAAGTAGCATGGAGATGCTGGTATGACATCAGGTGTTGTGTTTGACACCTCACTGAATGTGACTCTCATGTGAGATTCTCTTTCTGCCGAAGAGCAGTCTTGCATTAGAATGTGGACATGAATTATTCCTCTAACTTGAGATCAATATGGCAGCTTGTAAGCAACTCACTGTGCTTAGTTTTCGGACTACTCGAATTTTTAATTCGATGATGGAAGGTTGCTAGGTACAGTCAAGTACTTATGTAGCGGTAGTAGGATCGACATAGGATTGATCTCTCCAAATGGTTTGGATTGAATGCTTAATATGCCTCAATTAAGAAAGACCATGGCCAGGGCATTCTTTGTAAGGAGTTACAAGGATTCTTTGTTTGAGACATATTGAGATGGACTAATTAGGGTTGGACAATTTAACCCTAAGCCATCCAGAGCATTAGGAGATTAAAGGACTAAGTTCACTGCTATTCCATATTCGATAGGTTCATGTTGCTCTGCAACCTTCAACCTATCTGAATGCCGGGTGTCATTGCTAGATGGCAACTTTGCTTGGTACTGGAAATATTCCCGTACTACCGGTTTAGTATTTGAACCTATAAAGTCACACACCGAGGGTTTCTTCTTGCTTTGTTGGCATGGAAACGATTGGGAATCATTCCAAACTCATTTGATAAAGAGTTATCAAAAACTCGAGCCAGCTTATTTGGATGAGTCGACTCAAGTCATCCAAGTTGACTCGAGTAATCGAGCTGACTCGATTGACGGGTTATGGTAAAATTCGAGAACCTTCCATTAAATGCTGTAACAGTTATAGAAGTTTAATGCATTTCTGGGTTATTATTACCTACTGTTGCTGAAGTCCAAAGGTCTCCTGACCTACTAGAATCCCATGAGACTAAAACCTACCTTTAATCTCTCATCATACCCCTTTAATGGTTTTGGGGGCTGCTGTTAAAAAGGTAGGGCTGAAGAAGGTGAATGGTTGAGGTTTTCTGACATTCCACATCCAAAAATATGGATCAAAGTTGAGACTCTGCCCAGAAAATTTTTGAGATAGAGATCTTTCTTGATCCTTGAGAGATTGCAAGATTTGATCTCCAGGATAGAGTGAGGTTTAGGTTTTGGGATTCTTAAGTGCATACCTGCTATTGAAGGTTTGGGACAGAGCATTGGAAAAGGGTTCTCAAGCATCTTCGTTCCAGCACCACTACAGCAATAGTCCTTCAAGGAGTCGAAGGAGTCGCATATCTTCAAGGAGTTGAAGAAAGAGTCCTTGCTGCTAAAATTATTTCTGGAGGGGTGGAGCTGCCCTTGGGATTGCAATTGAGAGCTAGGGATTTTGTTGCAACCTTTGGTGAACGTCACTAAGGTATGTCTTTATTTTATGTATGATATAATTATCATTGCTGCATCATTGTGTGATTTCTGGAATGGTTCTGTTTTTCATATAATGTATGCATGATTTCATATTTACATTACTCTAGATGTATCTTGATCCTAGTAGGGGCTTGTGTTAATTAGATTAACATCTATTGATAAAATGGTTTGATCATTTTTCGCTACTGCATGCCTTTAGAAAAGTTTTAAAATGCATGTATCGCCCCTTAGGAATAGTTCCTTTCAATTTTTGGTTAGCCTAATTGAAAACTAAGAAAATTTTTGGTTAGCCTAATTGAAAACCAAGGAGGTTTTTGGTTAGCCTTTGAAAACCAAGAGGTTTCTTTTGGTGAGCCTTGTAAAAACTAAAAGGGGTTTTGATTAGTGATCTCGGAAATCTAATCGACTGTAATCATGTGTGATCATAGTGAATTCCCAAGTGGACCTTGGAGAGTGAATGTAGGTGCCTTGGAGAGCATCGAACCACTATATTTGCCTTGTGTTTGTGGTTGATTGTTTCCTCTCTACTTGCTCTTACTTTCATTGTATTTAAATTTCCACTGCATACTCTTTAAGAGTACACTACACTTGCATCTCTGTAGCACTTGTTTTGTTTATTGACTTGGCACACTTGTAAATAATTTTTAGAAACCCAATTCACCCCCCCTCTTGGATTGCTTACTGAGCAACAAATAGATCCTCCTTAGCAGAGCCCAGAGTGGTCTCCATGTGTAGAGGATTCTTAAAGAGATAGAGTAGAAGCTTATAGTAGTGAGAGCTATGACAATGGTAGTGATAGTAGTGGGAGCTCTTGGGGAAGTCTTTAGACATTCCTCTTGCCCTTGAGATTCTCTCCCCTACTCTTGCTTGCACTGGTTTATGCTTGTTTTTCCACTTACTTTTGCTGGAGGCCCCTTTGAGCATCTTATAGAAGTGTATTTATTTAGCAGGGTGTAGAGCCCTGGTCTGATGCTCTCTGGGAATGCCATCATATGGGTGGAGTATGAGCCTGTCTCCCCTCCTCCTAAGAGGGAGACATGGTTCGTAGCCTTTGTAGACAGGTTCTGCCATAGGTGCAAGTGAAGTACTATGAAGTGCACGTCCCTTCCATGGTGAGCGCAAGCGGCATGCCACAGGGCTGACATGCTGACAGGACACTACTTCTTACAGGCATTGTGCCACCATGTCTGGGGACCTGGCAAAGCACTAGCCTCGTGGGAGAAGCTATGGGGTTTGAGACTCCTGGTAAAACCTTCCTTTTTCGAGTGGTACAGGTGGTGGGTTGAAGGGTGCGATGCTTTGGGTGGAGCACCTTTCCATAGAAGGCACTGACAGCAAGCTGAGAGGCCTGGTGCTCCAATGGGATGCTCCTCCATAGGTGATATAGGTGGCACGCCCTAGCAGAGCTCCACTCCATAGAGGTTGTAGGTGGCATGCCCTGGCCGAGTGCCACTCCATAGAGGTTGTAGGTGGCATGCCCTAGCAGAGCACCACTCCGCAGAGATGGCAAGCGACATGCCCTAGTAGAGTGCCACTCCACAAGGGTAGTATCTTTCTAAGTAACATAAGGGTTCTGACGGGGATGGTGACACCACCTGCTTGGATCACTATCCTGGCCACTCCTAAGGTTGCTCGAGGGGGAGACCGGGTCCATGTGTCTTCATCGACGCTCGACCTCAAGAGGAGAGTCTAACTTTGACTTTGACTAGGAGCTCAACCTTGGATGGGGAGCTCGACTTTGGATGGGAGCTCGACCCTGGCAGTGAGCTTGACCTTGGACGGGGAGCTCGACCTCAGATGGGGAGCTCGACCTCAGACGGGAGCTCGACCTCGGCAAGAAGCTAAACCTTGGATGGGTGCTTGATCTCGAATGGGGAGCTCGACCTCGAAAGAGAGCTTGACCTCTACAGGGAGCTCGACCTCGACAAGGAGCTTGACCTTGGCATTTATCTAGTGACAGCATCTAGTGGTGCCTTCTACCAACTGAGCCTCAAGTTGGGTCCGATGCAGGCTCCATGTCAGCAGTTAGGCCACATTAGGACTCATTGATTGGTAATTCTTTAGTAGGTGGATCGCTAACCTAGAAAGATTATCAACTACTACATTATTAGTACCTTTTTATCTTTGATCTCTAGGTCAAATTCTTGTAAGAGTATGATCTATCTAATTAAGCATGCCTTGGAATATATTTTTGAAAGAAGATACCTAATGGCATTGTGATTAGTGTAGATGATTACATGAGACCCTACTAAATATGACCTAAATTTTTCTAATACAAATATCATAGCTAAAATTCTTTTTCAATAGTTAAGTAATTGATTTGTGCATCATTTAAGGTCTTACTAGCATAGTAGATCACTCAAGGTAGCTTATCAATTCTTTGACCTTGGACCACTCTTATGGCATCATCAGATGCATCACACATGAGCTCAAAAGGTTGAGTCCATATAGTTGGGTGTTTAATTAGGACTAAAGTTAATTCTCTCTTTAGGTATTCAAAGGACTCGAGACATTCAGATATAAAATCAAATTTGACTTCTTTGGCTAATAGGTTAGTTAATGATTGAGCCACTTTGCTAAAATTCTTGATAAATCTCTTATAAAATCTAGCATGTCCAAGGAATGATATAATTTTTTTGACTAATTTAGGTGGAGGAAGATTTGCAATCAGGTCTATCTTGGCACTATCTATTTTTATACCCCTCTTTGAAATCATGTGGCCAAGGACTATGCCTTCCTTTATTATGAATTGATACTTTTTCCAATTTAGCACTAGATGCTTTTCCTTACATCATTCCAAGACCAGTCTAAGGTGATATAGGCATTCAGAAAAGATAGACCCAAAGATGAAAAAATTATCCATGAAAATCTCAAGGAACCATTCGACCATATCTGAGAAAATACTAATCATGCATCTTTGGAAAGTGGATGATGCATTACATAAGCCAAAGGGCATATGTCTATAGGTGAAGATTCTATATGGATAGGTAAATGTTGTCTTCTCTTGATCCTCTAGGACAATAGTAATTTGATTGTAACTAGAGTATCTATCCAGAAAGCAGTAAAAGTCATGCCTAGCTAATCGTTTTAGCATTTGGTCTATAAAGGACAAAGAAAAATGGTCCTTCCTAGTGGCTGCATTTAATTTTCTATAGTCGATGTAGACCATCCATCTAGTTTGAATTATTGTTGGAACTAATTCATTGTTATCATTTTGGATTACGGTAACTCCTGACTTCTTAGCTACCACTTATATAGAACTAATCCAAGAACTATTTGAAATAGGATAACTTATACTATTGTCAAGAAGTTTTATAATTTCTTTCTTTACTACTTCTTTCATGGTTGGATTGAGTCTCCTTTGGGGGTCTCTTGTAGACTTGGCTTCCTGCCCTAAGTGAATCCTATGTTGAACAATCGAGGGACTAATCCCCTTTATATCAGCCATGGTCCATCATAAAGCTTCCCTATTTTTTCAATGATATTTAATAATTTTCCTTCTTGCATGGAGTCTAGGTCTACTGAAATGATCACTGGTAGGGTTTTTGAAGGACCTAGGTATGTATATTTGAGGTGCTTGGAAAGTGGTTTCAGTTCTAATTTGGGTGCTTCTTCCATTGATGGTTTGGGAAATGATTCAGGTATTATTGTCTCGAGTGGTTTAAATGGAGGTTCCCATCTTGATTTTTCATTAATTATAGCAACCTCATTAATTTCCTCCCCATCTTGGTTCATCCAGATTTCTAGGTCAAGCTCTTCATTGTTAAGGTCAATCGGATCATAGACAATATCTTCAACACAATTCAAGTTGCTTGTTTGATATGTATTGGTGAGATTAAAAATATTAAGATTGATTGACATATTTTCAAAGAAAAATTTTATTAGCCCATTTTGGTAATAGATTTGGCATTAGCTATGACCAAAAATGGTCTACCTAATATAACTGGGATGTGACTCTTTGGGTTCGTTACTGATTTAGTTTTTAGAATTACAAAATCTATCGGATATATAAATTGATTGACTTTGATTAGCACATCCTCTACTATTCTCCTTGGTACTTTTAGAGATCGATCTACTAGTTGTAGGGTCATTCTTGTGGACTTTAGTTCTCTAAACCCTAATTGCTTGTATATTGAGTGTGATAATATATTGACACTTGCCCTTAAGTTTAATAGAGCCCTATTGATGAGGGTGTTCCCTATAATGCATGAAATAGTGATCTTTATATTTCACTAGCATGTGGTTTAATAGGTAAGAGTTCACACTAGCTACCAGAAAGGTAAGAGTTCACACTAGCTACCAGAAAGGCTCTTGGATACATTGGTGGTCTTTTTCTTAGTACATAGGTTCTTAATGAATTTAGTATAGCCTAGGACCTATTGGATCATGTCCAGTAAAGGGATATTTACTTTGACTTGTTAAAAGACCTCCAAAATCTTACCTAATTGGGTTGAATTTTTATTAGGCTTAAGTCTATTTGGAAATAGTGCTACAACCTTGATCTTTGGTTCATCAGATTCTAGTAAAGGTTCAATTGGTCGGTTGGGTATCACATTAGGTTCTGATGCCTTGATGTTTTGAGCTAACCCTGCTCAATCAGTTGTTTAGATAGTGGAACTTCTAATTTGTCTTCTTCAAATGCACTTACCTGGTTATCTATTTATCTTCCAAATCTTAATGTATGGATGTCATTTAATTGGTTAATTTGGGTTCCTTATTTCAATCCTTGAGTATTTTGATTTCTAAGATTAGCCTCGAGCTAACTTGATAGTTTACCTCATTCTCTTTCACTTATGGTTGTGGCTAAATGACCTACTTGCATCTCCAAATGAGCTATAGCCTAGGTATTAGAGGACAATTATTGATCTATGTTTTGCATAAAGTTGTTCAAGTGGCATTGGTGTTATTAATCATGACATAGCTATCAGCTTGGGATTTAGCTAGAGTTTCTAGGGCTTTGTCTAAAGAATTAAACCTCTTTTCATTATCATTGATTGGTGGAGTGTTTCCTGTAGGATTGGGTCTTGGATTAGGCTAGTTAAAGTTAGGACCACCTATATCAGGACCTTGTGCCCAAGAAAAGTTTGGATGGTTCCTCCACCCTGGGTTATAGGTTGGTGCATAGGGGTTATTGGTTGTTCTTTGATAGGTTGTGTTTACTTGTGCACAACCATTCTTGGTTTGGGTCATGAAGTAGAGACACTCTTCTATTACATGTCCTAGATCATTGCATCCATTGCATATAGGTGTGAACTTGTGGTTCACTTGATTTACATGGGCTTGTTCCTTGAGTTCCAAGACTTGCTCTATTCTATGAATCAAGGATGCCATCTTAGCCTCTTTAACTATGGATGGAGAGATTTGGTGCATACCATTTCTTGATGGTGTGTTTTCAGATTTCCAGTATTCTCCCACTATAGGCTCTTTTCTGCTAAATCCTCTAAAAATTGCCAGACTTCATTAGATGGTTTCTACATAAAATCACCCTAACACATCGACTCAAGCATGGTTCTGGAATTTGTGTTCAGACCTTCATAAAATATTTGGCATAATCTCCAAGTCTTTATCCCATGGTGTGGACACTAGCTCAGAAGGTTCTTAAATCAGTCTAGGCATTTCCAGAAAGGCTCTCCCCCTAATTGATAAAATTGAGTGATCTCATTTCTTAACTTGGCTATTTTATGGTGTGGAAAAAACTTTCTTAAGATGTCTTCACAATGCCCTCCTATGTTATGATTGACTGGGTAGGTAAACTATACAGTCATTTCTTGGTATTTTCTTTGAGGGCAAAATTAATCAGCCTAAGTTTAATAACATCTTTCGAGAGTTCATATATTCTCATAGTATCGCACACTTCCTCAAATTCTCTAATGATAATGTAGGCATCCTTAATTCCAATGAATTTAGGGAGCATATTGATAATTTTAGGTTTAATCTCAAAATTTATAGCATTAGTTTAGGGTAGTCGAATGCACAATGGTTAGGTAGATGCAATTGGATAGCAGTAGTCTCTTAGGCTGAGGAGATGTCCCAATTCTTCCATGGTCAAGTCTTCTTGGTTAAGAGTAGGGTTTAGATCTATTCTCATTAGTCGATTAGACTCCCTTTTCTAAGTTGCAAGTTTAAATTTTTTTTATTTTTTTAGAGGAAGAGGGAAGAAGAGGAAGGACGAAAGAGAGAGAAGTCTAAAGGTGAGAATCTAAGGAGTCCTAAATTTAGAGATAATAGAGAAGAATAATTTAATTAGGTTAAAGTTTAATTGGCAAACAAGTTATTAAATAATGGACTCTCTATCCTAGGGTTAACCTATGTCTAGACAGCTCCTAATTGCCAAGACTACCTTGGAGCCCTCCAAGTCAAAGACTAACTAACCGACGAGCCAGGTAAGGGTAAGGTTAGTGGGGATTCCCCCATTGCTTTCTTTAGACACCAAATGAATTGCCTAGGTCAATCAATAGAACCAATTAAAAACCACCTTCCTTTAGGGCTACATTATCCTTGAACCCCCTTCCTAGATACCAGCTGACTAGCTAATCTTGACTTGGTCCAACTCTTTTAGAAGCCTTGTCCTAGTGAGCTCAAATGTCCAAAGGCCAATATCTAATTGATTTTAAATTAAAGCTTAGGTTATGTAGTTTGAAGGATGGTGATTTGTGGGCTAAGGAAATGTAATGAACTCCTCACCTTATATTGTTTAGGGGTTATGCCCTTATGGTATTTTATGAAAATGCAATACAAATAAAACAAGGTATCCAAAAAAGAGTTAAAAACTTTTTTAAGATTTATTATTTATTTTCTTAAATTAATTAAGTGTCATGGAATGATGTCTTTTATTTTCTTTTAGGTTATTTAGGATAATTTGATTGAAAGGAAAAGTTAATTAGGTTAAGAGTTGACTTGTGAAAAGAAGGAAAATAAAATTCTTATATGCTAACAAGAAGATAAGAAAATCTAAAAAAATAGGTAGCTAAAATAAAGAAGGTAATAAAACTAAAGAAAAAAATGACTAGAACAAAAAAGAATTTTTTTTATTTTTTTTATAAAATAATTATGCCTGGATCCCCAATAATGGTGTCAAAATTTGATCATTGTCATAGACGGTCAAAAATAAAAATCTAACTCACTTCTATAGCTAGGGTGAGTAGGGATCGCATCCTTAGGGATTAAGAGCAATTATTTCATGGATAAGAGCAAAGAAGATGGATTGTAAAAAGATTAGAGTAAGAATAGTGGTTTTCAAAAGAAAGCAATGTTAAATTGATTAATTTAAGAAAGCAAGAGAAGTAACCTAGGAATCTGAATCCACCATGTAAATAGGTTTTATTTTCTTTTCTTTATGTTGCAATAATAATAATACTTATAAATTAAATGTTAGTATAATTTATTTCTTATTAGGTATGAGCTATATGATGCAGAACGAAAGCTCTGATACCAAAAATGATGCAGAACAAAAGAGATGATGCAATGCGGAAGTAAATTAAGACTAATTCCCTTTTTTTATATATATATATTTTTAGAAGTCGGCTTTGACTCAAATGAAAGTTAAACTAAATTGAAAGAAACTATATAATAATTGAAAGCACAATTCAAATAAACTAGATTATCAGAGTAGTTCAGAAGTAAAGGATCGCTGGGGGTTGAGAAACTCCCAGACCTAGGGTTTCGCTCTGAACTTTCAACATGACAGAACTAAAGAGAAGGGAAGGGTTATGTACCAGGCAGTGATCTTCACAAAGTTTGGTGGAAGGACTCTCTCGAGCAGATTGTTGGATCCTCGGATTCGGATATCTTCGCAATGTATCCTCCAATACTGGTCCTTTGGTAGAGTTGGCTTCTCCTGAACTCAAGATCTGGGAAAGAAGAAGAACAAGTTAAGGAACCAGATACTCAAAGAAAGGATTTACCAGATAAGAAGAACTTGAAAAATTGATATTGCTGAAATCCTGATTCTCCTGGATGCTGATCAGACTTTCTCTGGGATTTGCTCTGTATTCGAATTAGCCGATCTGGACCTGGATGCTGGTGGTCGGCCTCTACTTGGAAGAGAGGGGCCGGAGATGATGAGGTAGATTAGGGTTTGGATGATTGGTGGAATGAAGAAGATGATGGCGGCTAGGGTTTGGAATTGAGGTGGCTAACCTAGGATTTTGGTAGGGTTTTGGGGTTGGAGATCTCACACCTCCTCAAGGTTCCTAGGGAACCCGGATTTACTCCCTCACGGAGCTCAACACCTGAATACAAGTGCGGAAGAGAGAAACACAAAGTTGCTCACACAAAAATTGATTTCATTCATCATTTTAAATTCAAGAGTTACATAGAGTTGAATATATAGACATAACAAAGAAATAAAATTTTATACATTTCCAATGTGGGACTAATAGGACTAACCCACACTTTAGGCATCAAATTCTCTTCCCAAGACTCCTTCCATGAGTGGGCAGCCCAAAAACTCCAAGAAAACTTGAAAATCAGCTCCAAATGGTAGGTTATGGGGGTGTCTCCTAGTATCTCTCCATGAATCAAGGATTTTCCCTTCATGGTTTGGCTCTTTTGGACACCTCCTAGTCTTTTTCCACAAGTTTAGGCTTCTTCCTTTCATGGCTTTGGCACTTTTGGAAACTTTTGGGTGCCTCCTTGATTTTCTCCCCAAGACATGCTCTCTTCCCTTTTATAACTTGGATTTTTATGGAACATTGTGGGGCACCTCCTTGATCCTCTCTTCAAGAAAAATTCTTGCCATCCTGGCTTGGGTTTATCTGGAAAGAAGTTGGCTCCTCCTTGGATTGAGGTATCTTGATGGATTTCTCCCCCAAGTGGTGCAAGAAAAAAGAACCTGCTTGCTTGAGGCGTGGGGACCAAGGTACACTGGATGGAGATATGGCAGGGAGTGTGGCACCCACTTGTAGCTGGAAAATGTGGTGCCTTATGGCAAAGGAAATGACACCTACCTTGGCCTTGGACTTGGACTGAGTCAACATGACCCAACAAAAATTGAAATGACAAAATTACAGACTCAAAATTGAGTTGATCAGGTCAACCCTTATTACAAAACCAGAAAATCCTAATTCTTCGGGCAAGGTCAATCAGAGATCCAGATGGAGCCCTGAAGTCTTTTTCTGAGTCTGGTGCCCGCACCACTATATCTAAAGATCATGACATGTCCGTTTAGAGTATAAACTATCTAAATTAATTACAAGACCAGGGATCTAATCCACCATACTACAATCTACCTCTCTTAGGCTGTACCATATCCAGAGATCATGGAATGTCAATAGAGGGTGTAGACCATGTATGTTGGATCAAAAACTCAATCATAAAAATAAATCAAAAGATATAGAATTGAAAAGCATGATTTTTTTATTGCATAAGAATTAAGTACAAAAATAGAAATAAAACTCCGTTATAGGCTTCATCTTCATCCCAGGTTGAAGAAGTCTAGCCGTGCATCACTACCGTCAGCATCTCCTCCATATTTTTTTCTCTTTTCCAAGACTAATACACTGATCTAAACAAGCAAGTAAGAAAATAAATTAGTACAAACTTGTTGTGAAAATTGATGCCTGGACTATTACCTGGGATCCTTTTATAGAGCTCGTCAAGAGCTTTCTCCAAATCAAATTTGGAGTCAATTACAATCAGAATCAACCGTATATTGTGAGAAATAGTCTCAGCCATTCGATTTGCAACTTGATGGGTGATCGGTGATTTCCTTCTCAAGCGATCGAATCTCGTCAAGTTTCTGGATCGAATCCCTGATCCTCGAAGACTCCTCCTCCCAAGTGAATACTCCCTTTGATTGGTCTCAATCATCTCTCTTGTGTAATGACGGATTGTAATGATGATCAAATTATGAAGGATGGTGGCAATGGTGGTGGTGGTCATCTTAGAATGAAGGAAACCAACCTAGATCTCAGAGGAAAAAGGAGAGAGCTCTGGTGGCTTCTCTGGCTAGCGACAGGTGACGAGTGGTGAAGAAGATGCCAGAGATGATGCGCATGGCAGCAGTGTTCGTTGATTGGTGGCAGGCGATGGTGTTGGGCAATTGAGTAGAGGAAGCTTCTCTGAATTGGGAGGATGGTCGACAGCGATGGAGAAGGCAGATGGGTGTGCCAGCATGTTGGCAACTTGGAGGGAGCCTCTCCAGTCTTAAGGAGGCTCTTGGTGGTGAGGGGGATGATTAGCAATGGCTCGGACGGAAGCGCAACCAAATGGAGAAGGAAAAATGGAAGACGGTGGCTGGTAGTGGTTTCTTTGACTGGTGACGATAGGTGGGATAATGGGTGGATGGCAGCTCCTGTGGCTGGTGGTGACCGAGCAACTTGAAATGAGAAAAGTGGTCCACGAAATAAAGCTATGGATCGGTAAAAATGGCTACCATGGACCACTCTTTCATTCTGTAAACTGAGCGATCGGTCCACCATCGACCAACTATTTTAAAATTTATGCTAAATCTTAATAAAATTAATTTTGTTCTTAATTATACACCCTTTTGAACTCCGGTTTGAGTATCGTTTACATCGTTGGATTCTAAAAATTGAGCTCTTTCCATCAATAAACTTCTTTTCTATAAAACACTAATAAAAGTATTAATTTTTAAGGAATATAGATTAACTAATATTTAATTTAATATTTAAATTGTGATATTTAATAGTCTTATCATCTTGTCCATATTTTATATGTCATTTTATCTATCGACTTGCTAGGAACTCTATTAAGAATGTAACAAGTTAATTGAAGTACATATTCCCAAAAGGAGATTGGCAAACTTGCAAACCCGATCCTAGACTAAACCATATCTAATAGGATTCGATTTCTCCTTTTTGACACTTTATGCTAAGGCATCCCAAGAGGTGTCCATTAAAAAAGAATCCCATTTTCTTCTAAATCTATCAAAAAGTCACTAGTAAGGTATCCCTTCCTCAATTAGATCGAAGAGTTTAATACTCTTGCCAGTTTATTTTTCTACTTCATTATGGAATCATTAGAATATTTCAAATAATTCTGACTTATATTTCATAAGGTAGACATACCCATATCTTGATAGGTCATCAATAAATATAATAAAATAATAATATCTACCTATGTTATAAGTATTCATGAGTCCACATATATCATTATGTACCAGATCTAGAACTGTAGTGGCTCTTTCACCTTTTCCAGTAAAAGGTAACTTAGTCATCTTTCTAAGAAGGCAAGATTGCAGGTTGGCATGATTCAAAATCATTTAGCTCGAGTATTCCTTCTTTAATTAACATATTTATCCTATTTTTGTTAATCTAACCTAGCCTATAGTGCCAGAGGTAGATATCATATACATTTTTTAATCTAAGGCATTTACTAGATGTGTATGCTATACTAACAGTTATGATATAATATAAATATTGTTTTTCAATTATCCATGCATTACAATAATACTATTCATAATGATATCATAATAATTATCTATTTTGATAAATGAGAAAAACCATTCTTGACCAAAAGACCTACAAAAATTACATTTATCATAAAGCTAACATAATAATGACGATCACATAAAATAATAACATTATCATTGAAAACAAGCTTGACAACTCCTAAAACTAGAACTGGAACTACTATTCTATATCCAACATTCAGAAATATCTCACCATCTTCAAATCTTCTACTAACCTGAAGTCCCTGTAACAAATTACAAATATTAATAGGACTATCAATATCTAATATCCAGGTAGTAGTATCACAAATTAAGAAGTTACAAGGTGTTATCATATAAGTACCTTGTACAGCAACCGCTTACTGATTCTTCTTCTTTCTCAGCCTATTCTGGTCAAGAGAGGCAATGTGAAGAGCACAATTCCTCTTCTAATAACCTTGCTTCTTATAATAGAAGCACTCTACCTGACTCTGATCAAACTTGATCTTTTTGGTCTGACTTGGCTGAGTCACCGTAGCATGTTACACCTTATTTTTCTTTTTTCTTTTCTTAAAGAGATGACACCTTATCAAAGTAGATCCTCCCACTACATTCACTAGCTCCTTGTGGAGCTGATGATCCTTCTTATAAATTTATAGCAACCCCAATAGACCATAGTAGTTGACTGCAGGCTTAATCATTATATAATGACTAAGGGAAGTTGAGGTAGGACTTCGACAAAGAATTCAGAATTACATCTTTTCCAAATTGCTCATGCAGGAAAAACCCAAGCTTGCTCAGGCACTCGATCAGTTCTATCATGTATAATACATGATCAGTGATCGATGTCCCTTCCCTTATCTTGGCACTGAAAATAGTACAAGATATTTTATATCTTCCAATATTATTGGGAGTGCCGAAGGATTCTTTCAATACTTAAAGTATATCCTCTAACTGAGTATCCTCAAATTTACAATTGAACTCATCATTCATGGATACCCGCATAATGCAACAGACCATAATTTGGTCACTAAGCTGCTTTTGGTAAGTGTCCGGACCATACCTTAGGCATTAGGAGCAAGCTCCTCAGGTGTCGGAACTGTCAGCACTTGCAAGATCTGTTTATGTTCTAGGACTATTTGTAGCTTTCGATACCAACTATCAAAATTTGGTTCCATCAGCTTTTCATTGCTCAACAATGATTGGAGTGACAATACATTGACTATTTTAATTGAAAAGAAAAGAGAACAAGACCTATTAGTATATGAATCATTTAATCATAAAGACTTGTATTTTAGTCTAAAGGTTCTCCCATCATTTTGTACAAATTGGTAGCCTCTACTTCTAATTCAAGGAATTACATTAATTCCTTAGTGGGTACTAGAAACTAATAGACTATACATAGCTTGACTTTGGCCGACCCACCCATGCACATCTAAAGGTAAGTTCATAACCAATTATTTTTCTAAATAATTTCTAGTAATCTATTTTTCCCCAGGAACCTCTTTAGTAGGCCTTTGGGCCTTCACTAAACGTCTTAGCTAGGTTCAACCATTAACATGACAATACTTAGTACTTCTAACTAATGAATGGTTAAGCCAACTTTGGCTGGCCCACCTAACTACGATTAAGAAAGTACAACTAAACCATCATATTATGAATGATAATTTCAATAGCCAGATGAGCACCAGGCCTTTGGACCTCCTTTGATCATCCAAACTATTGGACCCTTTATACCCAACTTAATGTGAGGCTATGACTTGGTTATCTCCATAACTTTACATTTTAGGGATCTAATAATTTAAAAAAATTTATTAAATGGTTAAGAAGAGAGAAGAAGACATGAACCAATTAGTCAATAATTCTCCAACTAACTATGCTAAGTTTCTGATGAGGGTTGAAGATAAATTTATCCTAGGGCACCTAGATCAGCCATGCCAATCATCCTTACTGGCATAGATTTACTTAAATCAATAAGCTATTTGATAAAAAAATTGATTAACCATATTGGCCAAGTAAGTGAGATCGATAGGAGGGTTGCGCCATTAACTTCTTTCCTTGGACATTAATAAATTAGCCATGTAAGAGGTAGCCCCAATTTATAACCATGATCAAATACCAAATTTATCTTAGACACTAATCAGTTCATCAGATTCTATTAGACTAGCCTAATGACTCGGGTTCAACCACTAAGCCAAAATCAGATCCATTTGATAAAATATGGACTTGATCAAGTCACTATAGAATTGATCTAGAGAACCATTGACCTAATCCTTGTCAACTTTTAGTTAGGTTAAATCAATTTCTCTGTTAGGTCTATATTATTCAAAATTCTAACTCTAGGTCTAACTCTGTTAATTTACCTGATTCAAGCTAAACTATAGCTAAAAAATTTTGAATTAACATTAAATCTTTAATTTATAATTCTAGATCTAATCATTGACATCTTAATTCCAGCAATTAATCAAGTTTAATTTTTCTAAATTTAGATCTAAACATTTTATATGCATCTTATGCATATTAAACAATTTTAGATTTATACTATACGATATAGTCGTATTGCTAAAATTTAAGTTATGATTTATATCCTAAACATAAAAATAAATCATAAAAACTTAATTTTAGATCATAAATAGTAAATTAATCAAGAGTAAATCCCTAAAAATTAAATCTAATTATCGAAACAATTTCAATAAAAAATATTTCACCTTACTTGTTCATGGAATGGGATCATAGCGGCACCCTTATATGCCATAAAAGATTCCATAGAATGAAAAGAGAGGGCCTTAAAACCCTACATTTCTCCTTTGACTGGATGGCCATGGTGATTAACCCAATTTGAAGCAATTATATTGATTAATACAATATCACATATGCAAAAAACTACATTGCAAAACATGTCATGCAACCTATTGCTCTAATACTACTATTAGAAATCATGGTAAGCTTTTATGCATGTATAATTTTTTAATTATCAATAGAAATATATCATATTAAAATTATTTTTAATCAAAAAACATACATAGAAATAACATTAAAAAATTTCTACCATGAATCAAGAATATGATATGCAAAGTAGTAAGTGCTAAAATTAAAATCAGTAAGTATTGATCTCGTCGATGCACGCTGTAGATCTAATTTACACTACCTATAAGATTGGATCTTATACCTGAGTATGGGTCACTGATCTTCACTATTAATGGTGCATGGAAAAGGTTCTTTAGGTTACCACGTGCCACATAAGATGTCCGGCCTATATAGATCATCCACATGAAGTCTTGAAATGATCAACATTCTTAGCTTGTTAAATCCTCGGATGGCTAAACTGACTCTTTTAAAACTTCTTGAACCCTCCAAGAAGATCAAAAAGTGGAGGTCTAGGCAGATTGGAAGGTGGAAGAAACAAAAAACAAGAAATAAACCCTTTGATTCTTTTCTTTTCTCCCTCAAAACCCTAGCACATAGAAACCCTCATGCCCACTCTAGTTTCATGCTAGTTCACCCTTTTTTTTTTTCAGTGCTTATCTCCTCAAAATCATGGTAATCCCCTTCTCTCTTATGTGCATGCCTATCAGGAATTCAAGATTAAATTGGTGTGGTGATTTGATTAGAATAGAGGAGTTTGAGATAGATAAGGATAAGAGTTTCAATCCCACTAAAACTCTATCAAGATGAATTACAAAGTCATCCAAACTTAACCAAACTTTATCTTAATCTAAATGAGAATGAAAGAAGGTGGAAAAAATCAGATTTTGCATAAGAAATCATTACGAATATCTAATTTGGCATGAAGGAGGGCATGGAGAAATTCTAGGAGGTGCTAGGATGGAATTTTAAAACTGATTTGATTCAAATCAATCCATATCTGAAACAAATTTAATTAGGTCCATTTAAATAACTTGAACCTAATCTAATTATGTTCCAATTAGTTTAATTAATTTTCAATCAAATCAAAAAATAATTGAGCTAAAGTTTGAATCAAATCATGATTAAAATTTTTAGCGATTAGGTCATCGTATAACCTAATCGGGTAAGCCTAATTGAATTTAATTTAATTAGACTTGACTTAAATCTCTTTGCTTAATCAAATTGAGTCAATTAGTAATCTAATTAATAACTAATCCTCTTATAATTAATTAACACTTAATTAATTAATTATTTATAACAATTATATTAGGTTAATTATATTCATATTGATAATTATATCCTTGAACGATTCTTAATCATTAATCGGCTACATGATCACTTACAAATGTCTATTATTTATGATCTCATAGGTTTAAACACTAAGCTAGTAGAATAGAAATAAATTCTTGAACTAATCAATGTGACCATCTAGCAATGGTACCCGACATCTGGATAGGTCAAATGATTGCAAAACAACGTTCAAGAACTTATTGTATAATTCATCCATTTGATCCAAAACTAAAAATAATTTAAGAATTTACTATAAACTCTTAATTAGTGCATCTAGAGATGTCTCAACCTAATAAATCTTGTGACTTCTCACAAGGATTATCCTAGCCAAGGTTTTGCTAAATTGAAATATAGCAAAGCATTATTTCTAATACCTTGAAGTGGTCAATCCCTTCTTCACTCACATGCTAACTTTACAAGTACTTGACGATTCTCAAAAACCTTCTATCACTATATTAGAAATATAGATAGTCTGGCACCGAAGTATAGTGAGTTGTTTATAAGTCACCATATTGATATCTGGTTGAAGGGACACTTATACCTATATTCTTCTGTGAGATACTCTTGATAGCAAAGTACTCAATAGAGTTGGTCACATTTAGTGAAATGTACACCCACACTCACCTGCATGTCATACTAGTATCTCCACACTCCTTGGTTATGGGGATAACTAACCTATGTGGCACACAACAACCTATACTTGATATATATTGTCATCCTACAAAAAAACATATTATTTGATCATGAACTGGTTTTAAAACTACATGATAATTTCTCTTTTGTTGAATAGAAGTGGTTCTAAGGACTTCATCTTAGAAGAGTTCATATAAAGAAAGTTGTACAAAATATGATGAATTGATAAAAATAACTTTTATTTCTTAATAAATCATATATAAATTTCAATATGCTCAATCATCTACAACTCATATGATTGGCTATATGACACATTTCCTAACACCATTGTCACTAGAAATCAAACACATTTACTTATCAAGGTAGTTGGATGCAGATAATCTTAGATTCTAGAGTTAGTTTTCATTTTGTTTGAAAACTCTTCTATGTTATGGCATCGAAGTTGGGTGCACATCTTTGAAAAAGGGATCAAAAGGCTAAGAATGATGGGATTTTATGTTGCCCAGTTGGCCAACCCAAGAGGGGGTTGAATTGGGTTTGAAAATAATTTTCACATGTGCCTTTTGAAAACTTTGTGTGGTGAGTGAAGTATATAAAGTATTAAATGCAGAAGCGAATGAGTATGCAAAGATAAAAACAATCACAAACACCATACATTTAGAGTGGTTCGGAGCAACCCAGCTCCTACGTCCACTATCCAAGGGCACACTTGGGATTTCCACTATATTCTTCCTGAATACATCCGGATTATTTTTCTACAGGCTAACAATCCAAAACCCAATACAATATTAGTTTTTCTAGGCTCACTAACAACCCAACTTGGTTTTCAAGGTTCACCAATAACCTAAAAATAATTCACAAGTTATAGCCACCTACTATACTTGAAATAATTCAAAATAGAGTATCAAAAGAAGCAACACAAAGACAAACCAAAAGTGTTAGATGGTTGTAGTTGAAGCTCTTAATGAAGCCTTCTTGATTGCTCTTTCAATGCTCTTCAAGGCTCACTTAATTTCTCAAAGAATAACTCAAGAAGTTGGTGGGAAGTAGTTGAAGAACTTGAGTATTTTTCTATTGAAAGCACTTAGAATATTCAATGCTATCTTCACTCTTGTAAACATGTTGCCTAGGTGGCCAACCCAAGATGGGGGGTGAATTGGGTTATTAAAAAATTTGCTCAAGTATATGCTCTTTTTATAATTCTTAGTATGGCGAGTGATAAGAACTAAGAATCAAATGCAGAAGAAAATAAAGATTATAAACAATATAAGCACAAACACAAGCAAATTATAGTGGTTCAGAGCAACCCAGCTCCTACATCCACTACCAAGGATACCACTTGGGATTTTCACTAGGAATATAGCCGGATTGTTTTCACAGGCTCACAATCCAAAACCCAACTTGGTTTTTCACCGAGATCACCAAAAATCCAATACAGTGTTACTTTTCACGGGCTCACTAACAACTCACTCTTGGTTTCTAAAGGCTCACCAAAAATCTATACAAATCCCAAGTTACAACCCCTGCTATACTTGGAATAACTCAAATAAAGAGTTAAAACAAAGCAACACTAATGACAAATCGATCATAGTCGGATGGTTGCAGTTGTAGCTTTTGAGAAGCCTTCTCGATTCCTTCCTTGAATGCTCTTTAAGGCTTCTTATCTTCCTCAATTAATGACTCAAGAATATGATAGAGTTAGTGAAGTCTTGAGTGCTTGCTTGAAGGCTCTCTTAAATATTTTCTTAAAAACTCATTAAAGGCTCATTCTTTTTTTAAAAGTTGTTTAAATTCCTTATATATAGTGTCTTGAACTAATTCTAAGAGGATATAACCATTGTAGACCGTTGGGATTCGAAAAATGATCGTTGGAGCACTTTTTGGATTCAAAAAGATAATTCTGAAACTAGCCGTTATGTTCTTGGAATAGGGCTTGAGTTGACTTGGATGGATCGAGTTGGCTCGGATGCTCAGTCCTACTAGAACTTCACTCTGGTCGAGTCAGCTCTTCTTAGTTGAGTCGACTTAGATGGATGGTTTTCTCAGAACTAGTTTTTCATCACTCTAGAAGTGTCAGCTCGTCTGCACATGAGTCGGCTCGATTATCTGTCTGAGGAATTTTATTCATGGATGAGTTGGCTCGACTTTCCTCGAGTCAGCTCGAAATCTCAGAACTTTAGAAATTAAACTCTACTGGAGTTGGCTCTTCACTCTCAAGTCGGCTTGAATGTCTGCATGCCAGAAAACTTAGTGCCATGCCAGAACATTGAGTCGGCTCTCTACTTTAAGTCAGCTCGAGTGATTTTTGCCAAGAACCCTTCAAACTTTTGTAGTTTTCTTCCAAAGACTTCCAACCAACTTCTAAGATTCTGAAACTCTTTTAAAGCCTAAACTAAGTATTTTAAACATGAAAATTACATTTAATTGGCTCATTTTCATGAATTCACAAGTGATTTTTCTTGGGGCTCTTCATTACATAATACTTTTTCAAAAATAAACTTGACATACATCAAAATTGTAGGAAGAGTGGTTGTATATTAAAATCATCCTACAAAAACTTATGAAACACATTGTAATGGTTAGTAATCAAATGAATGCTCCAATGTTTTGTTATTATCAAAATCATTCCAGGGATCAACAATCTCTCCCTTTTTGATGATGACAAAACACTGGGCATGAAAAAAGAAACTTTACAATTATGAGTATATGAACACTTAAATGTATCAAGGTAACTTGTGTATAATTTTAAAATTGATGTATATCCACATATATCAACAAGTGTCAAGAATGTATCAGAAAGTATTAGAGATTATCAAAAAGATATCGGATCTTTTAAAATAGATCCAATATGTATCAGAGTTAATATTTATCAAAAGCTATTTTTGTCTAAAATGTATTGAAGTCAATAATGTATCAAAGCAAATTAGATGTCAACATGTATCAGAGCTTGCAATTGTATTGAAGAATGTATTAGAGCTTAAGGTAACAGAAAGTATCAAGGCTAGCAAAAATGCATAAGAGCTATTAAAGACTAATGAAGATGTATTAGACCAAATTTTGATCATAGCAAATTTTGAATAATTGGGATAACTCCCCGTGTTTCATTCATTTATTTGCACGTTTTAATGATTTTCTATTTTCAATGCTATAATCTTCTCTACTATCTTCTCCACTATCTTCTCCCCCTATTTTATGTTCTTTGAATTTTCCATGCACATCATTTATCACTCCCCCTTTTTGTCATCAACAAAAAGAGGTGAACAAAGCATCCAATGAATTTTGAAATAGAATAAAAAAATTAACAAAATAATTTCACCTTCTCATAGTAATGTTGATATTCTTATTAATCTTTTCTGTTCCTTTTCAATGAAAGTTGTTTGAAATTCCCTGTTTGAGTTCAAGTTATAAGCACCACAGAATAGTTAAAAGAATAGAAAGATATGTAGAACAAAGTGTGAAAGATGCATATATATATATTGAAGTCTTTGATGCAACTGTCAAAAAGATACATAATACAATCATCAAAAAGATACAAGATATATCCAACAAAAGAAAAAAGAACAAAAAGATACAAAGACTACTCTTCTTCCTCACTAGAGGAAGAACCTATCTCTAAAACAGTGGAAAAGGTCTTAGTTTTTAATGGTTTGAACCTAAGATCTCTAGATCTAGTCCTTGTGGGAGCCTTAGGTCTAGTAGATTTTTGTTTTGGCCTGGCTTTAGGTTTGTATCTAGCAGGAGTAGGCTCAACTTTAATGTTAGAAGGTATGCTAGGTACATCTATAGGTGGTGGTGGAGGCTGTGTAGCAAGAGGTGATGACTGACAAGCAAAAGGAGGAGGTGTAGATTGAGCAGGTGGCAGCCTAGAAGCTGATGCTCCAAAACCTTCAACTGTAGACTGCAATATAGATAAGAATACCCAAATAGTCCGAAGCTCAGTGGTAATCCCCTGAACTCCTTGCTGTATACTATGTAGCGTAGCAGTCTACTAGGTACCAAAAGCATCTGCTGCTCCTCTGAGTTGTCCAATATCTGAATGCAGGTCTCTGATGTCTGCATTCTGCTCAACTTCCATCTGCTGTCATGCCTCAACTGACTCCATCCTCAAGGTAAGCTCTCTCATCTGTCATCTGAACTTCTCAATCCCGTGGTCCACTATCTAACATAGCTTATCAAACATGGATCTAAAGGTAGCTGTCAAAGTGTTAGTGAATCAAGTAAGTTGCTTAGTGATATCCATGGAAGTCGGCGGTGCTGAAGTTGATGGTCCAGGTGCAGGTCCAGCTGAGGTGCAGGCAATGTCCTGGGGCTGCCAGTTTGTCCAGTAGATCCAGTCAATCCCTGAATCTCCTCATCAATAGAATGCAAATCATCATCATCATCATCTCCATCATCCTCAGTATCTCTGTCAATAGCAGCAGTCTCAGTAGCCTGTGTAGTCTCATCATCAACATCTGAGTCAAAGTCATGTGCCACTCTCTGACCAGACATCTTCATCCAAACTCCTTCCACTTGGTGATAGCCCATCCGATGGAGGGACTTCACTGAGTAGCGGTCTGTGTGGTGAAGTGGATGACCGTCCTCCCATGTCAGATTAATCCCAGACTCCTGAAAAAGTAGTGTAAACACCATGCCATAGGGAAGGCAGGCCTTTACTCTCCTCGCTGCCTCTCTAATCTGAACTAGCATGATAAAAGGAAGATTGAGGGCCTCCCCGTCAATCATATGGCTCATAAATGCCATATCACACTCACTAACATAGTCAAAATGGCCTGTCCTTGGTAGAAAGATTCTACTAATCATGTTATGCAGGAGCCTCATCTCCAATGAAAGCATATTCACTTGAACATTGCTAATTCCATCAACATTCCTTCTTTCCAAAATGGTTCTAAGAGTTTTTTGTTTATCCTTTAAAACCAAATGGTGCAGTCTTTCTTTGGGCATATGTAACACACTGCTAAGCTTGTCCTCATCAACTACCATTCTTATTCCTTTGACTGTGGATTCTATATGATATTCTCCAAAAGATAAATTCTTAAAGAAGCTCTTCACCAAATTAGGATATGTAGGTGTATCCAATTAAATGACTCCAACCTTGATTGTTAATCCAATCACCTATTCTCAGCTCTAAACTTTCAAGAAATGAGAAATATACCTTCCTTCCACTAGTAACTAGGTGATTAGCCATGGGAATAACTTGTCTAGGTGGCGGTGGAGACTCATTTCTGTGCTCCTCTTGCTCTTGGGCTCGGGTCGACTCTTCTTCTCGATGCTTGGTTCTTCTTTTCCTTTGGTCGCTTGATTCTGCACATCTTGCCCTCTTTCGAATAGCCATTCTATGAGCCATTGGTGGGAATCAAAGGTGGGAGAAGGTGGATCTTAAGGAAAGTGGGGTAGAGATGTGGTTCCTAGGTTTGAAAGGTTTTTTGTATTGCTCGGTTAGGGCTCAATATGAAAGGTATATGCCCTAAGTTCGGATTTTATGGGTTATATATAAAAAAGGTTATCCCGACATCCGAGTCGGCTCGGCCAAAACCTAGTTTGCTCGAGTCGGCCGAGCAAGAATCAACAAAAATGCTCTAAAAACCTAATAAAAAGGTATCTAGCCCTAGAAATACACAAAATAAGGTGGTTATTTACTTCAAATTAGTTAAGGAGGCTCTCTAGATAATTTTCCTTAATTTAAAAGAAATTAGGTCAAAAATTACAAAAATGGGTCACTATTTCCATTAAGAGATTTAGTGAAATCTATCTTCATTAAGAGATTTAGTGAAAATGTTAGCTAATTGATTTTCTATTGGAACAAACTCAAGCTCAATATTTTCATTTTGTACATGATCCTTAATAAAGTGATGTGTAATCTCTATATATTTTGTTCTAGAATGCTGAATTAGATTTTTTGTTAGATTAATAGTACTTGTATTATCACATTTGATAGGAATTTTTGTTTGAATAACACCATAGTCTTCTAGTTGTTGCTTAATCCATAATATTTGTGCACAACAACTCTCTGCAGCTACGTATTCTGCCTCAGCAGTAGACAGTAGTACAAAGTTTTGTTTCTTACAGTGCCATGAAATTAAGTTCAATCCTAGAAATTGATAAGTACTGCTAGTGCTTTTTCTATCAATTTTACATCCACCAAAATCAGCATCAGAAAATCCAATTAAATTCAATGAAGATTGTTTGGAATACCATAGACCAAGATTGCTTGTTCCTTTAAGATATTTTATAATTTTTTTAACAGCAAGTATATGTGATTCTTTAAGGTTTAATTGAAATCTAGCACATATACATACACTAAACAAGATATCAGGCCTACTAGTAGTTAAATATAATAGTGATCTAATCATACCTTGATGAAGTTCTTGATCAATGTTATGTCCATCTTCATCTTTGTCAGGTTTGCAGGAGGGGCTCATGGGTGTACTCATTTCTTTGACTGGCTCTATACCAAACTTTTTAATGATCTCCTTGATGTACTTTGCTTGGTTGATAAATATTCCTTCTTTTGTTTGCTTAATTTGGAGTCCAAGGAAGTAGGTCAGTTCACCCATCAAGCTCATCTCAAATTTGCCCTGCATAAGCTCAGCCAATTCTCTATACAAATTATAATTAGTTTTACCAAAAATAATATCATCTACATAAATTTGTACAACTAACATATCTTTTTCTTTTCTTTTAATGAACAAAGTAGTGTCAATATTTCCTCTAACAAAATCATTTCCAAGTAGGAACTTCTTAATCTATCATACCATGCTCTAGGTATTTGTTTTAATCCATACAATGCTTTGTTAAGTTTAAAAACATGATGGAAGAGCATGATTTTCAAAACCTGGTGGTTGTTTTACAAAAACTTCTTTTGAAATGAATCCATTCAAAAATATGCTTTTTACATCCATTTGAAATAATTTGAAATTCATGTAGCAAGTAAATGCAAGTAATAATCTAATGGCTTCTAACTTGCTACGGGTGCATAAGTCTCATCAAAATCTATTCATTCTTCTTGATTTTATCCTTTAGCCACTAATCTAGCTTTATTCTTAATAACTTAGCCTTTTTCATCTAACTTATTTCTATAAACCCATTTAGTTTCTATGACAGGATGATCTGATGGTCTAGTCACTAAGGTCCATACATTGTTTCTTTCGATTTGGTTAAGTTCTTCTGCATGGCCATCATCCAATTAAGAGCATTTTCAACTTCTTCTATACTATGTGGTTCTACTTGTGAAACAAATGTTAGGTAATCATGTACTTTTTTAAGTGATGACCTAGTCCTAACATCTTGTGAGGGATCGCCAATGATTAAATCTTTAAGGTGTGAAGTTACATACCACCATTCTCTTGGTAAATCACCATGATATTTACTTACCATATCTTCTCCTTCTTGAGTTGGTTTATCCTTTAGGCTTATGTCCTCCATAGCTTTATCAATTTCACCTATATCATTATTAATGCACTCTTCTTTTCTGGAAGGTGAGGAGTTAGCTTCATCAAAAATAACAAGAACAGATTCTTCTATTGTCAATGTTCTTTTGTTAAATACTCTATAAGCTTTGCTATTGATTGAATAACCCAGTGATGCGGGACGACTCTAAGACTGCTAAACATGCATGAAAAATAGTAAATTATTTTTTTTATGATTTTTATAATTTTATTTGCAGGCTCGGTTTCCAAAATAAAGTAATTAAAAAATAAGAAAGGAACTATGGAATGAAAGGAATCAGGATTAGGGTTAGAAGATGGCTGTTTGAAGCATATTGAAGATCTCCTCGGTTGGCAGCCTAGGGAACTCCTTTTTGGATGTGTGAAGGCTTGGAGGGTAGTGAATTAGGGTGGAGAAGGATGCTAGGGCAGCAAAGAATTCATCCAAGCACAAGAACACAAACCAAAGAACCAAAATAAAACATCGATACAAGGTAATAACTCGAATTTCAGCAAATTGTATTCATAAGAAAGAGATGATTACAAGAGGGGGAGGGGTGGAGTATTTATAGAGTTCCCATACCCTCACTAACCATGGTTACATTTGGGTTACAACTCCTTTTCCAAATTTGAATACAAGTCCTTTCCTAGCTAGGTTAGAATTACAAAGTTTAAAAGGATAAGAAATCCTAACTAGGTTAGGAAAAGGCTTGGTCTTCTCCCACTTTTCTTCAACTTGGACCTAGTCAAACCTCTTTGGACATGGTCAACACCTCAAGGACGCCTAAGGGGGGTATGTTGGGCCTCTAGGAGCAGCAAGGGGCCGGCCCAAAGGGGCTTGGGTGCATGGGTTTGGGCCTTTGGAAGCTGGGGTGGCCTGTTAGCTTGGTAGCAGGAATATTCCCTAGAATCTTGCTTCTTAAGGGCTTGGGCTTGGCACCTGGGCTTGATTTCTTTGGGCTTGGATGCAGGTGGACCTCTGGAATCATGGGTGCCCTATTCTGAGAATATGCTCTGGCATCTAGAAGGAAATCTGGGCATCTGAGGGCATATGGAAGGAATCAGGGTTTTCGGAAGCATCTTGGATCCTGGGTTGTCACACAAAATCCAATGGACTGATGTAGTGGTCTCTGACTCCTAGATGTGGCCTGGTGGAACTCTAAAATAGGGTATCCTCCTCTTTTGTATAAAAATTAGGCTCATACTGGACTCATAGCTAGTGTATAGGACTCAAAATAATGACTAGGTTGAGGGTTGAGACAAATCAACTAACCTCAACTTATTACAGGACTCAATTCTAGTTGATTACAAATATTGACACATGGCTAGGTAAACCAAATAGGGGCCAGTAAGGTGTACCCACCAATTCTCCCGGGGTGGGAGGAACTCGACCCCGTTGAGTGTGGGATAACTTGGCTCTCATAGTGCTCGAGTAGGTCTGGGTTGAGGTGTTGTAGATCCTCACGGGTGATCCACGAGTCCTCAAATTCTGGTCGACCTTGCCACCGGACCAAATACCTCTGATAGCCACGATTCTGGGTACATATGGTTTGATCATCCAGGATTCTCTCAATCTTTTCCTCACTATTTGGCCAATTATATGTGGACACTCTGGGGTGGGTTCTCTCTCAAAGGGAGGGATAGGCTCAAGGTGCTCGCTAGGTAACGCTGCTGGCTCCCTAGACTCTATAAGATCTGAGATGATGAAGGTGGAGCTAAAACCTAAATCAGGTAGTATCTTATGCACATAGGCATTGGGTCCATTACTCTTCATTATTTTGGATGGGCCAGCTTCATGAGCAGAAAATTCTTTACAACTACAAAATTCCCTACAAAATCCTTTATCTCTCTTTTGGGAATTAGCCAAGTTGTTAGTTAGTTCATTAGTTATGTTCAGCTTTGACTAATTTCCATATGCATATGCTATGCAGAGGGTAGTGCAGGTGCAGACATGTAATTTGGGCTATAAATTTATTGGACTCAACTAATACCTATTAGACTTGACTAAACCTTCCTATCAAAGGAAGTTTTATTGGACATTCTAGGGTCTAACCTAATACACTATAGACTCTCTAGGCTTAACCCTAGCATGGCATGCACATGAGAATTTACTATGTATGCCTATTAAATGCCAAAGGGTATGCAAGAAGTAAGATGCAAACTTAATATGCACAAGGCATGTATGCAGTATGCTGACTTCTATAAAATGCAATCTAATAATGAGAAAATTTAGAGAAGTTTCAGAAAAAGGTAGAAAATAAGAGGTGGGTTCAGGGTTAGTCTGATTAGGTGGAAAGTAAGAAAAAGGTTCGGGGTTAATTGGATAGACTAAGATATAAGAAGGGATGTCGGGAATTAATCCTAGACTAATGAGGTTTACCATATGGGTTTGATGTCTATCTAAAGGATCTGCATAATGGAAGAAAGGGTTGTTGATTTCAGGAAAGAAATCAAGTGGAGTCAAAGAGGTGACTTCATCCAGAGGGCATTGATCTAAAGAGCTTAAGTCCTTAATAAACTCTTCTGGTTCATAAATCAAAGGACCAGGCTCTCTGATTGGGCTTTCTTCTAGTGGCTTCTCAAGTAAAGCTCTAATAGTGGGACTGATTCGTCATGGTCTTCTTCCTTTAAAGGTTCTTCCACTACAGGTTGGGTGTGATCTGGGTTATCTAACTCTGGGTTGGCCACTAACTGATTATGGACAAGGTTAGCTAAATCTAGATTGGCTACTACTTGGGTATGGTCAGGGTCAACGAATTCTAGGGTGGCTTCTACCTGGGTCTCTATTGATTCAACTAACACTGAATTGGCTTCTACCTGGGTTTGGTCATAATCAACTAACACTAGGTCGACTTCTAATTGGGTTTCTACTGGGTCAACTAATTCTGGGTTGACTCCTAACTCTTGGTCACCTATAGGTATCTCTTCTTCTAAATCATCTTGGGGAACCAATGGGATGGTAAGAGGGTTTGGCTAATGGGAAATTGATTAGGGTCTGGGGTAACAGGGTTGGGTAAACTAAGGGTTATGGGTTCAAAGGTTATGGGTTTAAAGGTTATGGGTTCAAATCTAGGGGTATTAATCCTATAGGGTTCAGGTTGACTGAGGGATAATGGGTTACTACTGGGTTCATATCTAGGGACTATGGGTTCTTGGGGTTTAGCTCTATAGGTCTTGCCTAGGGTTCCTACTTAGTTGAACCTATAGTTCATTTGGTCAAGCTTAGTATTGAATTGGTTATTGGATAAATCGATCCGATCAAATCATTCGGTCATGGCTTTCATGAGAGCCTCTAGACTAGGGTCCATGGTTGAGCTAGGTTGGGGTTTAGATTTCTGATATTGGGTTCCTAGTCTAGTGGTCATGCACAAATCAAACAATCAAAATGAAATGATGCAACCAAGCATGCAAAAGAGAAAGAAAAGGCTAGTATAATCTAGGGTTTCCTAGACCTAGAGCCAGAAACTGGGTGGGTCAGCTCAACTTACACCTAACCCAATAGCTAATCCTTCCACTAGCCAGGTAGAGGGTGGGAGTGTAGGAGGCCCCCCCTGCTTTCGCAAGGACCCAATTAAAAACCACAACACCATTTAGGTCGTTTGACTCTGGACCCCCAGCCTTAGACACCAGCTTTCAGTAATAGCTAAAAGGTTAAATGCACTAGTTGGCCCACACAGCTCGGACCCGACCTGTTGATGTCTCCTAGCCCACTAGGATAAATTAGGTCTAATTAATTTTAATTAAGGCTTGGGTGGAAATGCTGGGTGGTTATTTTGTGCCCAGAATAGGTTATGACCTCCTGCCCTGATGTTATATCGATTGCCCTTAAGATTAGATTAACAGATGATGAACAATCAATGGTCCTGATGCAATCTAAAACAATCAAAAAACAAAATAATTTTTTAATTAATTTATGAGATGTCAAGTTAATTTTAAGTTTACTAGGGTTAGCAAACAAGGTTTGGCTTGAGATTGGGGGGTTTGGAAGTTGATTAGGTTTGAGTTAGTCAAGTTGCAGAATGTAGCAGAAATTAGAAAAATTAGGATTCAGATGATGCAAAATTTGATACAGATCCTGATGCATAAAAAATTCAAAAAAAAATTAGAACAGAGGATAGATGGTGATGATGATGTCTTCCAAATTTTATGTAGAACAAAAATCATATGATGATGCAAACCTAGGGTTTTCTAGACTACTGCAGAAATTATCAGAATTCTGTTAGGGTTCCTAATACGCCAGATTTTTTATAATTTAAGTTTCTGTAAAATTAATTAAAAATTTTTATAAATAGAGGACTCAACGAAGAACAACTCATGCAAACTTCAGAGAAAAATAAAATTTTTAGATGGTCAAAAATAGATGCAAAACGGATACTTAATGCAGTGGATAGAATGCTGAAATTAGGGTTTGTGAATGCAATGCAGATAAAAACTATCCTAAACCCACTCTAATACCAAACTAATGCAGGATGTCTCTAAGACTGCTAAAAATGCATGAGAAATAGTAAAATATCTTTTTTATGATTTTTATATGTTTATTTGCAGGCTAAATTCCCAAAATAAAGCAAGAACTAGCATAAGGACTAGCAGTGCAAAGAATCATCGGGTCGCAGGCATACTCATGCAAACCAATGAAATATCGAGGACCCGAGAGTTGAGAAACTCCCAGTTTAGGATAACTTTTCTTCATTAAATCAGATAATAAGAGAAGGGAAGGTTTCTTACCAGTCAGAGATTGAAATTCAGTAGCAGAAGGGTTTACACGCACTCTGATCAGAGCCTGGATAAAGAAGCCTCGATTTCCTTGAATCTGATGGTGGATCTGGGTGGTCCGGGCAGCAAAGAAGGCCTCCTCAGGAGGGGAATCACCTCGGGGATCCTACAAGTGTCAGGGTTAATCAAAACAGCATTAAAAAATAAGAAAGGAACTATGGAATGAAAGGAATCAGGATTAGGGTTAAAAGATGGTTGTTTGAAGCTTATTGAAGATCTCCTTGGTTGGCAGCCTAGGGCACTCCTTTTTGGACGTGTGAAGGCTTGGAGGGTAGTGAATTAGGGTGGGGAAGGATGCTAGGGTAGCAAAAAATTTGTCCAAGCACAAGAACACAAACCAAAGAACCAAAATAAAACACCAACACAAGGCAATAACTCAAATTTCAACAAATTGTATTCATAAGAAAGAGATGATTACAAGAGGGGGAGGGGTGGGGTATTTATAGAGTTCCCACACCTTCACTAAACATGGTTACATTTGAGTTACAAGTCCTCTTCCAAATTGGAATACAAGTCCTTTCCTAGCTAGGTTTGAATTACAAAGTTTAAATGGATTAGAAATCCCAACTAGGTTAGGAAAAGGCTTGGTCTTCTCCCACTTTTCTTCAACTTGGACCTAGTCAAACCTCTTTGGACGTGGTCAACACCTCAAGGATGCCTAAGGGGGGCATGTTGGGCCTCTAGGAGCAGCAAGGGGCTGGCCCAAAGGGGCTTGGGTGCATGGGTTTGGGCCTTTGGAAGCTGGGGTGGCCTGTTAGCCTAGTAGCAGGAATATTCCCTAGAATCTTGCTTCTTAAGGGCTTGGGCTTGGCACCTGGGCTTGATTTCTTTGGGCTTGGATGCAGGTCATCCTCTGGAATCATGGGTGCCCTATTCTAAGAATATGCTCTAGCATCTGGATGGCATCTGGAAGGAATCAGGATTTCCGGAAGCATCTTGGATCCTGGGTTGTCACACAAAATCCAATGGGCTGATGTAGTGGCCTCTGACTCCTGGATGTGGCCTGGTGGAACATCAAAATAGGGTAACATCCTCTCTTGTATAAAAATTGGGCTCATACTGGACACATAACTGATGTACATGACTCAAAATAGTGACTAGGTTGAGGGTTGAGACAAATCAACTAACCTCAACTTATTACAGGACTCAATTCTAGTTGATTACAAAATTTGACACATGGCTAGGTAAACCAAATAGGGCTCAGTAATCTATGTCTGATCCTGATGCCCCCACCACCCAGAAATATAGCTTCATCAGATTTAGCATCAAATTTTCCTAGGTTATCCTTTCTATTGTTCAACACAAAGCATTTACAACCAAAATTATGAAAATAATGAATGTTAGGTTTTCTATCATTCTAAAGTTCATAGGAAGTTTTCTTTAAAATTGGTCTTATCAAAATATGGTTCAAAATATAGCATGTAGTGTTCACAGCTTCTATCCGAAAGTACCTTGAAAGATTGCCTTCACATAACATAGTTCGGGCCATCTCTTCCAATGTCCTATTCTTCCTCTCTACAATACCATTTTGCTGTGGTATTCTAGGAGCGGAGAAGCTATGATCAATGCCATGCTCAGTGTAATATTCTTCAAAATATTAATTTTTAAATTCTGTGTCATGATCACTTCTAATAAAAATAACTAAAAGATTTTTTTGGTATGAAACTTATGAAATTTTTGAAAAACTTTAAATGCTTCATCCTTGTGCGCAATAAATAAGATCCAAGTAAATCTTGAAAATTCATCTACTATCACAAGTCCATATTTCATACCACCTAAGCTTGTGGTCCTAGTGGGTCCAAATAGGTCCATGTGTAGTAGCTCTAGAGGTCTAGAAGTGGGAACCATATTTTTCGATTTAAAACTCTTCCTAGTTTGTTTACCAAATTGGCATGCATCACAGACATGTTCAAAATCAATTTTAAATTTTGGTAAACCTCTAACCAGATTTTTGGAAATCAATTTAGCTATTGTATGCATGCTAGTATGACCTAATCTCCTATGCTAAAGTAAGCTAGACTCCTTGGTTTTAGCATTCATTACCACAAGACTTGTACTACTAGACATGGCTAGATCATTCAAATCTATCACATATATGTTTTCAAGTCTTTGACTAATGAGCTTGGTGCTAGAATCAAGTGAGTTAATTATAATGTACATGGAAGATTCAAAGACAACCTTGAAGCCTCACATAGTTCTTTTAGGTACCTAAGCTTTCTTGGATCCTTGCAGGTTAGCAGGAGTGGTCCCTTTGGGAACCCAAATCTTTCTAATATTATTTCTATTTTTTTTTCATGTAATATTCAAAAGACTTGTGACCAACCCCATTGCATGAATAACAAACAACTCTTGATTTTTAAAAGGATGCAAATGTTGAGATTTAGATGCAAAAGATTTTTGAGACGAAAATTTAGGTGCATATGATTTTGAAGATATAAACTTTATAGCTGAAATTCTATTTGTATGCAAAGGATTATAACCAATTCCAGCTTTGTTGTTTGAGTCCCTTTGATCTTTTAAAATTAGCTCAATTTTGTTTGAACTCAATGTTAGTTTTTCAACCAAAGACTTAAGTTTTTCAACTTCTTTTTTCAAGCCAATATTTTCTTCATGTAAAGCTTTACTCTTCTTAAGATAACCATTCTTTTCAACTTGCAAAGCTTTATGTTTTTCAGAAAAGCTATTCAATTCTTTTTGCAAAATCTTATTCTTTTCTAAAATTTCATCTTTTTCTTTCATTAAAACATCATTGCAATTTTTCAAAGACTTTATTTTGAAACTAGCCTTTTTGTATTCAGATAATAACTCATGAAATGCATTGTTTAATTCTTCAAATGTAGATTCATCATGAGGTTCGGGAGACATTACCTCATCTTCGAGACCTATTAAACATAAGTTCACAATTTTGGTAGTCTCTTCTTCTTCGTTTGATGTAAACTCCTCGCTATCGCTCCATGTTGCAACCATTACTTTCTTTTCTTCTTTTTATATGCTTTCTTCAAATTTGGACAATCGAAATGGAAGTGCCCTGGTTTCTTGTATTCGTAGCAAATAGGCTATTGCTTTTTATCCTTTTCATTTTCCTTCTCTTTGCCATATTCTCCTTTTCTATGATATTTCCTATAATATCTTCCCTTTTTCCTGCCCATAAATTTTTTGAATCTCCTCACTACAAGTGCGATATCATCATCTTCGAGTTCATCTTCGAAGGAGGGGCTTTTTTTATCTATTTCCTCTTCTTGTATCATGAATTCTGTTACAACTTTGAAGGCTATAGACTTTTTCTTCTTGTTGTCATCCTCACTTCTATGCTGCAGTGTAAGTTCGTGTGTAATTAGGAAACCTAATAGCTCATCTAGTGGTAGAGTATTCAAATCTTTCGCTTCCTAGATAGCAGTGACCTTCGGATCCCATTTGTCCGGTAGAGATCTCAAAATTTTTTGCATGAGGTCTGCATTGGAATGTACCCTGCCAAGACTCTTTAGACCGTTAATAATATCTATAAATCTAGAGAACATGACAGATATTATCTCATTCGGTTTCATTTTAAACAATTCATAATTATGTACAAGAAGATTAATATTAGAAGTTTTTACTTGGGAGGTTCCTTCATGGGTTACTTTAAGTTTATCCCAAATTTTTTTTACCAAAATGCAAGTAGAAATCTGGTTAAACTGTTGGCATCCAAAGCACAATATAAGAGATTCATTGCTTTGGCATTCAACTCACCCATTTTCATGTCATATTCATCCCATTCCTCTTTAGGTTTTAGGACATCCATGCCATCAACCTTCTTCGTGGGTGTGTGAGGTCCTTTTAAAATGATTTTCCATAATTAAAAATCTACTGCTTATATGTAAATTTCTATTCGGGCTTTCCAGTAGGTTTAGTTAGAGCCTGTGAAAAGTGGAGGTCTATTTGTGGATTGTCCTTCGGCCAAAGAAGTACTTATGGGGTTTGCCATTTAATCTTTACTCTAAATAAATTTCAGAGACATTGCTCTGATATCAGTTGTTGCCCAGGTGGCCAGCCCAAGAGGGGGGATGAATTGGGTTATTAAAAAATTATCTCAAGTATGTGCTCTTTCTATAATTCTTAATGTGGTGAGTGATAAGAACTAAGAATCAAATATGGAAGCAAATAAAGATCACAAACAACAGAAGCACAAACACAAGCAAATTATAGTGGTTTGGAGCAACCTAGCTCCTACATCTACTACCCAAGATACCACTTAGAATTTTCACTATATTCACCCCGGAATACAGCTGGATTATTTTCAGGGGCTCAAAATCTAAAACCCAACTTGGTTTTTCATCGGGATCACCAAAAATTCAATACACTAGTAGTTTTCATGGGATCACTAACAACCCATTCTTGGTTTTCAAAGGCTCACCAAAAATTTATACAAACCCCAAGTTATAGCCCCTGCTGTACTTGGAACAACTAAAATAAAGAGTTAAAACAAAGCAACACTAATGACAAACCGATCATAGTCAGTTGGTTGTAGTTGTAGCTCTTGAGAAGCCCTCTTGATTCCTTCCTTGAATGCTCTTTAAGGCTTCTTATCTTTCTCAATTAATGACTCAAGAATTTGATGAGAGTTGGCGAAGTTTTGAGTGCTTGCTTGAAGGCTCTCTTGAATATTTTCTTAAAAACTCATTAAAGGCTCATTCTTTTTCTCAAAAGTTGTTCAAATCTTTTATATATAGTGTCTTGAACTGATTTCAAGAGGATATAACATTGTAGATCATTGGGATTTGAAAAATGACCATTGGAGAACTTTTTGGATTCAAAAAAATAATTTTGGAACTAGCCGTTACATTCCTGGAATAGGTACTTGAGTTGACTCGGATGGATCGAGTTGGCTTGGATGCTCAGTCCTGCTAGAACTTCACTCTAATCGAGTTGGCTCTTCTTAGTCGTGTCGACTCGGATGGCTGGTTTTCTCAGAACTGGTTTTTCATCACTTTGGAAAAGTCGGCTCGTCTACACATGAGTTGGCTCGATTATCTATCTAAAGAATTTCATTCTTGGATGAGTCGGCTCAACTTTCCTCGAGTCAGCTCAAAATCTTAGAACTTTAGAAATTGAACTCTGCTTGAGTCGGCTCTTCACTCTCGAGTTGGCTCGAATGTCTGTGTGCCAGAACATAGAGTTAGCTCTTTACTTTGAGTCAGCTCGAGTGAATTTTGCCAAGAACCCTTCAAACTTTTTTAGATTTCTTCCAAAGACTTCTAACCAACATCAAAGATTCTGAAACTCCTTTAAAGCCTAGACTAAGTATTTTAAACATAAAAATTACATTGAATTGGCCCATTTTCATGAATACACAAGTGATTTTTCTTGGAGTTCTTCATTACATAATACTTTTTCAAAAATAAACTTGACATACATCAAAATTATAGGAAGAGTGATTGTACATTAAAGTCATCCTACAAAAACTTATAAAACACATGGAAATGGTTAGTAATCAAATGCATGCTCCAATATTTTGTTATCATTAAAATCATTCCAGGGTTCAACAAAAAGCTTGAAAAAGCTTCTTTTTCTTCACTTAAATCCTTCATTTATAGCTCCTTAAAGTGTTCCCAAGTAAATATGGCCATTAGAATTTCTTAGAAATCAAAAACTAGCCATTGGAGAGGCATTTTCTTCAAGAAATTTGAATTCTGGAACTAGCCATTACTCTTCAGAAACTGGGATTAGAGTCGGCTCGGATGATTGAGTTGGCTCGGATGCTTCGAGAGGAATTTTTGAAGTTCTATGAGAGTAAGCTCATTTCAGTTAGAGTCGACTCAAAGGACTGGATTCTCAGAACTCATTTTCTATCACTTTAGAGGAGTCGGCTCTATTCTCCCTTGAGTCAGCTCGAATGACTATATCATGAAATTTCTGTGCCATGCCAAGGAAATGTATCAGCTCTAATATTGAGTCAGCTCGAGTGAAACTTTTCTAAATGCTTCCAAATAACTTCAAACTTCTTCCAAACAACTTCTAAACAACTTCTAAGATCTTTAAACTTAAAATTACATTAATTTGGCCCTTTTTACATGAATATACAAATAAATTTACCTAGGGCTTTTAAATATATGAAACTTATTCTATGAGTACATTGATACACTACATTGATCTTAGAATTATAGGGTGAATGATTGTCCATTTGAAACATCCTACAAAAACTTCTTAAATATTTGAAAAGAGTCAGTATCAAATGCATGCTCAAATATTTTGTTATCATAAAAATTATTTCAGGGGTCAACAATCTTTCCCTTTTTGATGATGACAAAATACTAGGCATGGAAATATAACAAGTACCTTTATATTTTAATTATATCAGAGTGAATGACAACTGTAATTGAGTAAATAAGTTTAAAATTCTATATAGTATATCGAGCAATTTAAATTATCTATTCAAATTATGATCTAGTGTATGACAAATGTATCTCAGCTTGATTGAAATATCAGAACTTTGCAAGTTATGTATCAGAGCTATATCAATTAAGTATCATAGCTTTACAAGTTAAGTATCAGAGCTGTAAAGCATTCAATTTAAAAAAAGGCTGAAGTATCAAAGCTTTATATGAGAGTTTATTTTATAATTTACCTTAAGAATCAAAGCTTTTGTAATTTGATTGAAGTATCAGAGCTTTAAAAAAAGCATCAGAGCCGTCAAAGTTTTAACAAAAGTATCATAGCTTTTGAAGTGAAATATCAAGGCTCATTGTAATTTCAATAAATATACACACATTGCACATATAATTGTTCTTGTAATTCTTCAATGTAATCCATATTCTACAAATATCAGAGCTTTTTGCATTACATAATTTTATCATATTAGATAATCATTTTTCATAATTTATAGATTTCTTTCTCTTTTTGTCATCAACAAAAAGTATAAATGCTCTCCCTTATTATAGAGTTCAACAGTATCACACATTAGAGAGAAACAAGAGTAAAGAATTGTAATTTCCAAAAAGGTGAAATTTCATTAAGAGTCTCAGTTCAATACATGGAATACACTAAAACACAACATACATGAGACAATAAAAGACATCTATGAAGCTAGTCCTCATCAGGTGGAAGGTCTAGTACAATGTTAGCCATAACCCTATGTGCAGTGGATTTAGGAGTCTGGTGTGTCAATTTCCAAATCCTAAGTGATGGTTCGGCTCTAGGAACTCTAGTCCTATGGTACTATCTCGGAGTGTCTCATGTGGGTGCTAGAGGAGGAGTAGGCTCTAAAAGTACAAGAGTCCTCTGATCTATGAAGGCGTCTGATAAAGCAAGTGTACTGGTGCCAGATAGGATCTGAGTAGCTGGTGTGTCATGAATGCTCTGCTCATGCTGCTCAGACTCTGGTGCTACAAGTGTCTCCATACCATGCTTATCTACCTAGTGATCAAAGTTCTGACCATCATCATCTAGAGGTGCTAGAGATGATCTGGAAGGTCCAGCCAAAAAAATTCGATGAATAGTTGCCAGAATCTGACTGAATCCCTCTCGCATCTCTGTCTATAGCAGATCAATCCTGGAATGTAACTCTATCCGGATAGTATGTAAATCAGATCTCAGAGTCGAAATATTAGCCAGAAGTGTCTATATCTGCTCAACATCTTGAGTCCACCAGTACTCGGCCCAAATGAAACTATCAGAGGAGTAGTAGGAACTGGCTCTGAAGGTCCGGCCTCATCCTCTGACTCATCCTCAAACTGATCAGTAACATCTGCACCAGCTAGAACACCATCATCACTATCATCCTCAGAATGTGCTGCCCTTTGTCTTGAAATCTTCCTTATCCAAACTCCCTCTACTCAGTGGTACCCCATCCTATGTAAGGATTTCTCTGAGTATATGTCTGTATGAAGTAGGGGTCTGCTATCCTCACCAGTCAGGTCTACACCACAATCCTAGAATAAGAGAGTAAAAGCCATGCCATAGGGCAGACATGCCCTGGCCTTCCTAGTTGCATCCCTGATCTGGCTCATCATAATAAAAGGTAGATTAAGGGCCTCCCCCTCAATCAGGTACCTCATAAACATCATATCTCTCTCACTTATCTAGTCGAATCTCTTATTTTTGGGTAAGAACACTCTACTGATGATGTTATGTAGTAGCCTCATTTCCAATAAGAGAATGTTAGCTTGTACATTTGTTATTCCATCAACATTACTCTTTTCAAGCACAGTCCTCAAAGTCTTCTACTTATCTTTGATATTTAAATAACATTTCCTAACTCTAGGTAACTATAAAACCCTACTTAGTCTGACATCATCAACTATAATTGTAATCCCTTTTACTATGGAGAGTATTTGATTTGCTCCTAGAGTGAGATGCTCAAAAAAAATCTTAACTAGAGTGCGGTAAGTAGGAATGTCTAGTGAACAAAAATATTTCCAACCCTGAGTTTCAATCCAATCTTTAATCCAAAATCCTTGATTTTTAATAAAAATAAAATCTATTTTTTTCTAAAGTGATTGGATGATTACCCATTTGAATGATTTGCCTTGGTGGAGCTTGATGTTCTTGGGGATCCTCATGAGTCAGCTCATCCTCCCTCCTCTTTGATCTTCTCTTAGCTTGTGCAATGTTGGGCGCTACCTACTTGGATCTCTTGGCCATAGCACTTTTGGGTGCCATAGGATCAAGATCTAAGGGGAAAAAGGAAGGGTTGAAGGGTCCCAAAGCTTATAGTAAAAAGTGGTCCCCTAGGATTCGGTTTCAATAGTGAATGGGAAAGTGCAATAAAATTTCTAGGGCAATGGCTCTTATATAGGCCTGTTGTTCGAGTTGGCTCGGCTAGAGGGTTTTCCTGCTCGAGTCAGCTCGAGCAAAAATAGAGAAAAAGGGTCTAAAATTTAGGAAAATAATTTTTGCTCCTATAAAAACACTAAAATAGATATGTATCTAGCTTGGATAAGTGATGGGAGTTTTCTAGATAATTTTCCCTTAACTTTTAAAAAAATTAGGTCAAATTTCTAAAAAGAATCACAAAGGTCTAATTCTCCTCTAATCATTTAAAATCTATCCTCACTAAGTGGTTTAGTAAAAATGTTAGCCAATTATTTTTCAGTGTAAATGAATTCGAGTTCAATATCACCATTTTGTACATGATCCCTAACGAAATGATGTCTAATTTCAATATGTTTAGTTCTTGAATGCTGAATAGGATTCTTTGTTAAGTTAATAGCACTTGTATTATCACATTTGATTGGAATTTTAGATTGAATAATACCATAATCTTCTAGTTATTGCTTAATCCATAATACTTGAGCACAACAACTCCATTTCGCCACATACTCTGTCTCAGCAGTAGATAGTGCCACAGAGTTTTATTTCTTACTGTGCCTTGAGATTAAGTTCAACCTTAGAAATTGACATGTGCCACTACTACCTTTTCTATCAATTTTACATCCATCATAATCAGCATCAGAATAACCAATTAAATTTAAAGATGAAGGTTTAGAATACCATAAACCTAAGTTAGATATACCTTTAAGATATCTTATGATTTTTTTAACAGCAAGTATATGTGATTCTACAGGATTAGAATAAAATCTTGCACATATACAATACTAAACAGTATATCAGGTCTACTTGCAGTTAAATAAAGTAGAAATCCGATCATACCTCGATATAATTTTTGATCTACTTTGTTACCTTCCTCATCTTTATCAAGTTTGCATGTTGGGCTCATGGGTATGCCAATTTTTTTTATAGATTCCATCCCAAACTTCTTCAACAGTTCTTTAATGTACTTTATTTGGTTGATGAATATCCCTTCCTTTGTTTGCTTGATTTGTAATCGAAGAAAGAAAGTGAGTTCACTCATCATACTCATTTCAAATTATCCCTGCATTAGCTTGGAAAATTCTTCACATAAAATTTCATTAGTTGCACCAAAAATTATATCATCAATATATATCTGTACAACTGACAATTTATCACCTTTTCTTTTGATAAACAAAGTTGTATCTACTTTACTTCTTTTAAAATTATTTTCTAAAAGAAATTTTCTCAACCTCTCATACCATGCTCTAGGTGCTTTTTCAAACCATATAAAGCTTTGTTTAGTTTGAAAATATGATTTGGAAAAAAGTTATTTTCAAATTCGGGAGGTTGTTCTACAAAAACTTCTTCTTCAATATAGCCATTCAAAAAAGTATTTTTTACTTCCATTTAAAAAAGTTTAAATTCTATGTGACATGCAAATGCATGTAAGAGTCTTATGTCTTCTAATTTTACTATGGGTGCATAAGTTTCATCAAAATCTATTCCTTATTCTTGGTTATATCCTTTAGCAACTAATCAGGTTTTGTTTCTAATTACATTACCTTTGTCATCTAATTTATTTTTAAAGACCCATTTAGAACCTATAACAGGATGTTCCTTAGGTCTGGCTACTAAAGTCTATACATTATTTCTTTCAAATTGATTAAGTTCTCCTACATAGCCATCATCCAATATCGATCACTTTCAGCTTCCTCTATGCAGTTAGGTTCAACTTAAGAGACAAATGCAAAGTAATTCAAGGTGTCTCTAAAGGATGACCTAGTTCTTATTTCTTGTGAGAGATCATCAATAATTAACTCTTTAGGGTGAGAATGTGTGTACCTCCAATCTTTTGGTAGCTCATCATGTTCTGTACTTACCTTCTCCTTTTCTTAATCAATTTGCTTTTCTTTCAAGATCAAGTATTTCACTCCATCATTCAGGAAACCTGCATCATTATCAATATACTCTTTTTTTCTTGAAGGTATGAGGTTAGACTCATCGAAAATAATATGAACAGATTCTTCAATAGTTAAAGTTCTTTTGTTGAAAACCTATATGCTTTAGTAGTTATTGAATATCCAAGAAATATTCCTTTATCGGATTTTGCATCAAATTTATCTAAGTTATTTTTTCCATTGTTAAAGATATAGCATTTATATCCAAAAACATGAAAGTAATGAATATTTGATTTTCTATTATTCCAAAGCTCATAGGGTGTTTTCTTTAAAATTGGTCTAATCAAAACACGGTTTAATATATAATATGTAGTATTCACAGCTTCTACCCAAAAATATCTTGAAAGATTGCTTTCACACAACATGGTTCAGGCCATCTCTTTCAATATTCTATTTTTCCTTTCCACAACACCATTTTGTTGTGGTGTTCTAGGGGCTGAAAAGTTATAATCAATGCCATGTTCTATGCAAAATTTTTTAAAGTATTGGTTTTCAAATTCAATACCATGATCACTTCTAATTGAAATAATTGAAAGATTTTTTTGATCCGAAATCTTTTTATGAAATTTTTGAAGAACTTTGAAAACTTCATCTTTGTGTGCAAGAAACAAAATCCATGCTAATCATGAAAATTATCTACTATCACAAATCCATATTTCATACCTACTAGGCTTGTGGTCCTAGTTGGTCTAAATAAGTCCATGTATAGCACCTCTAACGGTCTTGATGTTGAAACAATATTTTTTGATTTAAAACTCTCCCTAGTTTGTTTACCATATTGATATGCATCACAAACATATCAAAATCAACTTTAAATTTAGGTAAACCTCTAACTAAGTCTTTGAAAATTAATTTGGCTAAAGTATGCATGCTAGCATGACCCAATCTTCTATGCCAAAGTAAGCTAGATTCCTTGATTTTATCATTTAAAGTCATTAGACTTGTACTACTTGACACTACTAGATCATTCAAATCTACAATATAGATAATTTTTAGTCTATGACCAACAAATCTAATGCTAGATTAAGAGAGCTAGTTACTATACACATCAAAGATTCAAATACAACTTTGAAGACTTTATCACACAATTGACTGATGTTCAATAAATTATGCTTCAATTTGTTTACTAGCAATACATTTTCAATATAAGTAGAAGGGGTTATTTTGATCTTACCAATTTTAATGACTTTTCCCTTGCCATTATCACCAAATGTTACCATTCCACCATCTTTCATTTCAAGGGTGATGAATTGATCTTTGTCACCCGTCATATATCTTGAACAGCTACTATCTAGATACCATCTCTTCTTTGAATTTTGGATTGCAAGACATTCCTACAAAATATCAAGTTGAATTTTTTGGTACCCAAGCTTTCTTGGATCCTTGATGGTTAGTAGCTACGATTCCTTTAGGAACCCAAATCTTTTTCACTTTATTTTTATTCTTCCATCTCATATTACATTCATAAGCTTTATGTCCAACCTCATTACAACAAAAATAGATTACTTTGGCTTTTGAAAAGAAATGGATGTTGAAAACTTTGATGCATAATGTTATGTAGATGAAACTTATTTGTGTGCATTGAATTATACCCAATTCTAGCTTTATTATTAGATATCCTTTGATTTTTCAAAATCAACTCAAGTTTGTTAGAACTCAAAGTTAACTTGTCAACAAGAGGTTTGAGTCTATTCATTTCATTTTGCAAGCTTTTATTCTTTTCAAAACATTCATCTTTTTCAGTTTGCAACACTTTGCATTTTTAGAAATACTAATTAATTCCTTTTGTAATAGATTGTTCTTTTATGATATTTCATTCTTTTCTTTCAATAGCATATCATAATTATTTTTCATGATTTTAATTTTCAAACCAGCTTTCTTGTATTCAGTTAGAAGTTAATAAAAGGCAGTATGTAATTCATCATAAGTAAATTCATCAGTGGGCTCAGTAGATATTACCTCATCTTCTAGATCCATTAGACATATGTTTGCCAACTTTGATGTCTCTTCCTCTTCATTTGACGTAGATTCATCTCTATCGCTCCATGTTGCCATCATTGCTTTCTTCTTCTTCTTGTATTCCTTTTAGAATGTAAGACACTCTGAATGGTAGTGTCCCGGCTTTTTGCACTCATAATATATGGGTTGTTGCTCCTCTTCTTTATCTTTATCTTTCTCCTTCTCTTTGTTTTGTTCACCTTTGCCAAGGTGCTTCCTCCAGTACCTTGACTTTCTTTTGCTCATAAATCTTCTAAATCTTCTCATGACTAAGGCTATGTCATCATCTCCTAGTTCTTCATCCGAGGAGGGGCTTTATTCTTCTTTTTCTTTTTCTTGCTTCTTGATTTCAGCTGTAGCCTTGAATGCTATAGATTTCGTCTTATTGTTATTATCTTCGCTACAGCGCTGTATTGTTAGCTCATGTGTAATTAAAAAATCAAGAAGTTCGTCAAGTGGAAGTATGTTTAAGTCATTGGCCTCTTGAATTGCAGTGACCTTAGGATCTCATTTATCTGGTAAACATCTAAGAATCTTTTAGACAAGATCAGCATTAGAGTATACCCTACCAAGACTTTTCAAACCATTAATAATATCTATAAATCTAGAAAATATTTTAGATATTATTTTATTTGGCTCCATTTTAAAAAGCTCATAATTATGCACAAGAATATTAATTTTGGAAGTCTTTACTTGTGTTGTGCCTTCATGGATAACTTGTAGTTTATCCCAAATTTTCTTTGTTGAAGTGCAAGTGGAAATCTAGTTAAATTCATTAGCATCCAAAGCATAATAAAAAAGATTCATGGCTTTGGTATTTAGTTCATCCATTTTCATGTCATATTTATCCCATTCCTCTTCCAATTTTGGGATGTCTAAGCCATCAACTTTTTTAATGGATTTGTGAGGTCCTTTCAAAATTATCTTCCATAATTAAAAATCAATAACTTGTATATATATTTTCATTCTAGCTTTCTAATAAGTATAATTGGTGCCGGTGAACAGTGGAGGTCTATTGCTTGATTGACCTTCGGCTAAAGATGTGCTCATTTGGGTTGCCATTAAAATTTTCTCTTAATCGTTAGATTAATGGCACTAAGACATGGCACTAATACCACTTGTTGCCAAGTTGACCAACCCAAAAGGGGGGTGAATTGGGTTTGAAAATAATTTTCACAAGTATGTGCCTTTTGAAAACTTTGTGTGGTAAGTGAAGTGTATAAAGTATTAAATGCGAAAGCAAATGAGTATGCAAAGACAAGAATAATCACAAATACCATAAATTTAGAGTGGTTTGGAGCAACCCAGCTCCTATGTCCACTATCCAAGGTGCACGCTTGGGATTTCCACTATATAATTCCGAATATAGTCGGATTACTTTCTTACGGGCTCACAATCCAAAATCTAATACAATGTTAGTTTTTCCAGGCTTACTAACAACCTAACTTGGTTTTCAAGGCTAACTAATAACCTAAAAATAATTCATAAGTTACAGCCACCTGTTGTACTTGAAACAATTCAAAATAGAGTATCAAAAGAAGCAACACAAAGACAAACTAAAAGTGTCAGATGGTTGCAATTGAAGCTCATAATGAAGCCTTCTTGATTGCTTCTTCAATGCTCTTCAAGGCTCACTTAATTCCTCAATGAATAACTCAAGAAGTTGGTAGGAAGTAGTTGAAGAACTTAAGTATTTTTCTCTTGAAAACACTTAGAATATTCAATGCTATCTTCTCTCTTGTAAATGCTTGAAAAATCTTCTTTTTCTTCACTTTAATCCTTCATTTATAGCTCATTGAAGTGTTCCCAGGTGAATATGGCAACTAGAATTCATTGGAAATTGAAAACTAGCCATTGGAGAGGCTTTTTCTTCAAGAAATTTGAATTCTGGAACTAGCCATTTCTGTTCAAAAACTAGAATTAGAGTCGGCTCTGATGATTGAGTCAGCTCAAATGCTAAGAGAGGAATTTTTGAAGTTCTATGAGAGTCGGCTCATTTTAGTTAGAGTCGGCTTAAATGACTCTATTCTCAGAACTCATTTTCTATCACTCTAAGGGAGTCAGCTTTATTCTCCCTTGAGGCAGCTCGGATGACTGTATCAAGAAATTTCTGTGTCGTGCCAAGAAAATGTATCAGCTCTAATATTGAGTCGTCTTGAGTGAAACTTTTCTAAATGCTTCCAAACAAATTCAAACTTTTTCCAAACTACTTCTAAATAACTTCTAAGATCTTTAAACTTAAAATTACATTAATTTGGCCCTTTTTACATGAATATACAAATAAATTTACCTAGGGCTTTTAAATATATGAAACTTATTCTATGAATACATTGATACACTACAATGATCTTAGAATTGTAGGATGAATGATTATCTATTTGAAACATCCTATAAAAACTTCTTAAACATTTGAAAAGAGTCAGTATCAAATGCATGCTCAGATATTTTTTTATCATAAAAATTATTCCAGGGGTCAACATCTCAGGATCATTAAATTTTATTGATTTTATAACATGTATTGATTGCATTAAAGCAAAGCATACATACACATCTAAGTGTACTAGATGAAGTGAAAGAACTTTGAAAATCATTCACATTGATATCTATAGACCCTTTCCATGTTCTAATGGGTGAAAAGCATTTCGTCATATTCATAGATGACTATTTATGATATATATATTTGTTGCCCAGTGATGATGCAACCCAAGAGGGGGATGAACTGGGTTTTAAAAATTATTTGAACTATTTCAAAGAATACAAAATAAGTATGTGCCAATTCAAATCAAGTGCTTATGTTTTGCTAAAGTGTTTGTGTGCTTAATGAAAATATGCAATGGAATTAACAAAGTAAATACAAGAGTAAATAAGCAATAGAGAAGCAAGCAAAATACAAGAATATATAGTGGTTCGATGTACTCCAAAGCACCTATATCCACTCTCCAAGTTTTTCTTGGGAATTCCACTATAATCATTAAGATTACAGTTGATTAGTTTTTCGGGCTCACTAATCAAAATTCAACTTGTTTTCACCGGACTCACAAGTCAAAACCCTTGTTGGTTTTCTAACTTAGGCTAACCAACAACCTCCAATGGTTTTATGGGCTTACCAACAATCTATGTTGATTTTACGGGATCACCAACAACCTATTTGGTTTTCCAAGGCTCACCAAAAACCTCTTTGATTTTTCAAGGCTCACCAAAAATCTAGTTACAACAATGTAAGAATGAAAGTAAAGAATACAATAAAGCTTTCTAAAATAAAGCAAGTATCTCTTTGAAGCCCTTGATTGTTGATGAAGAACTTGTCTTCAAGATGTTGAAGCCTTGATGATGCTTGAGGATGTGAACTTTGGATGCTCTCTTTGAAACTTAGAAGCTTGAAGGCTTAAATCACTCAAAATATAAATCCTTGAAGTGTATGAAATTTTTCTCTCAAAGGATTGCTTCTTCATTTAATTTTTGATGTTTATATAGCTCTCCAAACCATAGATGACCATTTATGACCGTTGGGGATGAAAAACTAGTCATTTGAAGCAAGTTTGAATCAATTCTTCACTTCTAAAAAATTAGCCGTTACTCCAAGTGTTGACACTTGAATCTGGTGAGTCGACACTTGCACTATTCATGAACAGTGCATGAGTCGACACTTGCTACAGTGAGTCGACACTTGAGGTCAGCTCAAGGCAAAAATTCTGGTTTTTCATAGTTTTGTATTTTTCTTGTTCTCAGGCCTTGAGTCGACACTTAAACTTCTTCATGAGTCGACACTTGCTTGTGCCAATGCTGAAACTTGCTAAAACTTCTCCAAAAATGATTTTTAATCTTTTCAAGTTCTTCCATATCAATTCCAAAGTCCATATACTTGATTTTTCATTAATTTAAGAACTTTCTTCAACTAAAAGCATGTATTTCTTCATTCAACATGGATGAGTACTAAGATCTGATAAACACACTTAAAAATATAATAAGTACTCATATATACTTAAACATTTTGTCAGTCATCAAAATCAAGATTAAAGTCAACAATATTTGTACCTTATATTTGATAAGATCGATATTTTTGAGAACTCTGAAAAATTTAAAATAGAGATAGAGAGACAATTGGAAAACATGATTAAAGTGGTAATCCATTAAAAGTGACAAATATTATGATAGACATACCAAGATAACACAGGCTTGGACCATTAGCAAAATTTCTAAAGGAATAAGGGATTGTACTTTAATATATAACGTATGGAATATCATATCAAAAGATAGATATGCATGTCTTAAATAGTTTATTACTAAGGGAATTCAAAGGATTCCTTATGAGCTATTGATTGGTAGTGATGTGGCAGGATCACTGACATGTAATCCATGTCAGACCCAGTCAGATGTTACGACGGAGGAAGCTGCCAAGTCAGATATTTCTTTGGACTCCTTTGCCAAGTGGCTCCCTCGAGGTCAAGACGTCATGGGCGAAGTCAAGCTCTGCCTCTCTCCGGACTCCTTCGCCAAGTGGCTCCCTCGGGGTCTAGACGCTGTGGCCAAAGTCGAGCTCCGCCACTCTCCAGACTCCTTCGCTAGGTGGCTCCCATGGGGTCAAGACGCCATGGCTGAAGTTGAGCTCCACCTCTCTCTGGACTCCTCCACCAGGTGGCTCCCTCGCGGTCGAGATGCCATGGCCGAAGTCGAGCTCTTCCTCTCTCTGGACTCCTTCACTAGGTGGCTCCCTCGAAGTCGAGACGCCATGGTCAAAGTCGAGCTCTACCTCTCTCCGGACTCCTTCGCCAGGTGGCTCCCTCGAGGTCGAGATGCCATGGCTGAAGTCGAGCTTCGCCTCTCTTCGGACTCCTTCACTAGGCGGCTCCCTCGAGGTCGAGACATCATGGTCGAAGTTGAGCTCTACCTCTCTCCGGACTCCTTCGCCAAGTGGCTCCCTCGAGGTCGAGACGTCGTGGCCGAAGTTGAGCTCCGCCTCTCCAGACCAGCCCCACCTCGAACGAAGGGACCAACAATCGAGGGACATCACTGCTCTCCTTGGAGAGGCACCTGCCATGCCATAATAATTATCCCAGCTACCACTTACACCAAAAAGAAAGGGGTCCCCCGATCGAGGTGCTGCACTCCCTACCAACCATCTGTGCCACCCAGAAGAGGAAGTCAACCTAGTAGATTCAAATCCAGGGGGTGGCTGCCCCTCGATCGAGGCTCTGCCAGGCTTCCCAAAATGGAGTGACCAGAAAAAATGTCAGAGTGCACGGTAAGTTCCTTATCGCGAATGAAGAAAGGCATCTCGTGCATGGCATGAAACATCACCGCATGTGCCTGCAAGCAAGGGGAGGATCCCAAGGTAGGCATCTGGCAACCACCCTGGCTTAAAAAAGCTCTCTAAGGCTCCAAGAAGAAGGTAAGCAAACTAACGGGCAAGAAGGGTGGCACACAGGAGAGCACCGAGAGACTAGGTGTCCAAGGCTACTGGAGACCCACCGGAAGGGTCTCGAAGGACACAGCCTTCCTTTCCAAACTCTCCTCCATCACCACTTCTCCTGCGCCACTCATGACTCGTTTACATTCTCCCAGTATATTACTTTCTCCTCCTAGAATGGAGTCCATCTACTCGGCTTGACCAGGACAATCTGTTCCCCTAAATCGCCACTGAGTTGAGCATCGCAATGCCCCTACCAAGATCACCGACCTGGGTCACTTCTGTTTTACAGGTCCGGACACGCAGGTAAGTCCCAGAGTGACAAGGGTACAATCCAAGGTTGTATTCAGCTACAGGCCATAAAGGTTTAGGCAATAATAGATTGGCGCGCCAGGAAGGGGGGCTGGATGCATTTTGATCTAAGCTAATCCCCTTATAAGAAAACCACCGGAGGCATGGTGATGACCCATGCGAGGCTGGTCTCCACCAGCCATGCAAAAGATTTCCCTTCCCGTGGGGATCCACACAGTCCAGAGAGGGAGCTCACCGCTCCACCGCAATTGCCTCCAGCAAACATTCAGCTGGCTGGACTCGCCCAGCAAATGTAGCTTCTAACTACAGCAGTGCGCCAGTTGCAGCGTCAGCATACGTTCCTGGCCACCCACCAGTAGCTAGGGACCCTAGCGGCCCAAGCCATCACTCCCCGTGATAGCTTGCGATCCTTCCAAGGAAGGCCTTAGTAGCCGCGATCCATAACAGACCGTCGAGAAAGCCATAGGACCCCGGCAAAGAGACAGTGGACTGGGTCTGCCGACCGGGAGAGCTGGTTTCCAACCTTTGAGCAAGCTATTGTTAAGCACCACCAAGGTCATAGAGGCAAGGCCCCCCATCGTGACCCCCCTCATATGCAATCCTCTCCTCTTCCATTGGCCTTAGTGGAGGGATTAATTGACGAGGCCATCAGGTGCATGGCAGAAAGATGCTTGGAAGAACAGGAGTGTAAGCTAGCGGAGCTATCCCACCAGTTTGCAAATCTGCAGGGCTTTCCCAGCGAGCCTGCGGGCTATGACGCCTGTCCCCCTTTCTCTCGAGAAATCCAAGAGGAATCGATTTCGAGCCGGTTGTGCATGCCGCAGGTGGATCCCTACGATGGGACCACCGACCCCCTGGACCACCTGGAGAGCTACAAGGCCCTCATGAGAGTCCAAGGGGCGACCGATGCTCTCCTCTACATTGCCTTTTCAGCCACCCTCTGAAAGGCGGCTCGAGTCTAGTTTACCCGCCTCGAGCCTGAAAGCATCTGCTCTTTCGCTCAGCTAGACTAGAAGTTCGTGGTCCACTTTGATGCCTATCAAAAAGTGCCACGTGAAGCAGACAACCTCTTCTCCATCAGGAAATAGGACCACAAGCTCCTACAGGACTACGTGGCTCGCTTCAAGGTTGCCGCACTAGAGATCTACAACTTGGATGAGCCAGTCGCCATGCTGACGCTGAAGAGAGGGCTCAGGACTTCTCACCGACCAACTCCATAGACAAGAAGCCCCCTAAGACGTACTCTGAACTCCTCCTCCTTGCTCAAAAGTACATCCACACCGAGGAGTCAGATCGTATGAGAAGGGAGCTGGACGGGAAGCCATTGAAGAAGCCAGCTCCTGGAGAGATGTCCGGGGCATGGAAGCCCAGACCGCCCACATCGAATTTCTGCCAGGGGCCGAAGCTGAAGAGCAGCCCCATCCCAAAAGAAAGATACACATCTCACCTTACTCCGAGGATGAAGATCCTCATTGAGATTGAGGGCGAGCGCTACCTGCATCACCCACCCCCTTTGAGGTCGTCTAATGGTCATGACATGATGAAATACTGCCAATTCCACCATGACCATGGCCACGACACTGAGGAGTGCTGCCACCTCAAGAGAGAGATTGAAGACCTTATAAGGAGGGGCTACCTCAGAAGGTTCATGGGGGGCAAGACCCCGGCTAAACCTTAGGCACTCACTGCTCTCCCTCGGGTCCTCGAAGTCGATAACCAGCCCATCGAGAAGCCTGTGGGGATGATCTGTTGGAAAATCGAGCGCACCCCCAAGAGGGCCCGAGGAGGAGAGGGTTATGAAAATGTACTCCCCTTTATGAGGGAAAGGGAATCTGGAGGTGAGAATGTGAATAATGATGTCGTGATCGTCGAGATGACGATCGCGAAGCATCCTATAAAATGGATTATGATCGATAGTGAAAGTTTGACTGATGTCCTTTTTTACGATGCTTTCTCCAAGATGAATATATCCTCTGCTCAGCTTAAGCTTATGCACACTCCCCTCATCGATTTCAAAGGGGATTCCATGGGAGTCGAAGAATAAATCACTCTCCCTATAACTGTTAGGGTGCCACCTTGGTAAAGCACCATCATGATGACCTTCACTGTTTTAGGCTTCCTTCGGCCTACAACGTGATCCTTGGCCACCCCAGGCTCAATATGCTCGATGCAGTCATCTCCACCAAAAGGCTACTAGTGCAGTTTTATTCCTTACAGTGTTGGAGAAATGAGGGGGCACCTCAGCCAATTCAACACTGTCTCCAAGCCATCCCTGGGGCCAACAACACCGAGGAAGACCCCAGTGCCAATGACCTTGACCAAAGGGCGGAAGACCCCAGAGGTGGCCCGGTCGAGTGCTTGCTATCGTATCCACTCGGAGGCAACCCTACGAAGACGGTGCAAATTGGGGCCCATTTATGAGAAGAGGAGTGGGCCCACCTGTTGGAGTTTCTTCGAGTGAACATAGACATGTTTGCTTGGACAGTGGCCAATATGCCAGGGATTCCCCCTGACATCATCACCCACAAGTTGTGCATTGACCCGAAGTACCGTCTTATCTGGCAGAAGAAGAGAATGGCGCGGACACCAGAGGCACCAAAATAAGGCAGAGGCTTCTCAACCCTCTGTGGATCACTTAATGATATTCGAGTCCATTGTAATAAAGCTTAGTCCAGCTAAGTTGTCTTTATTTGAGTCCTGTATTAGTCAGCTCATGTTGAGCTAGTGCAGTCTAGTGTTAGTCAGCTCATGTCAAGCTAATTTTAATTTTTGAGTCCTGTCCAACCATACTGAAGACTCAAGACCACATCATACAAGTGAAGACCAAGTCCAATCAGATTGAAGACATAAAAGTATAGCCCAAGTCCAACCCAGCTTGAAGATTTGAAGACCCTGGTAGAGAAATTAGCAACCCTGAAGCCCTGAACCGAAGCCGGAAGCAAACTGGACCAGCCCAGGCCCAGGAAGGAGCTAGGGCACCAAAGCCTTATGGTGACCACCTCTTGCTCGGCCACTTAGGGTCACCCCTTGGCTGACCAAGGCAAGGAAAGGGAGATAAGATTTTAGGATTTTCTACCTAATGTTTCCTTATGTTTCTAACTAGGCTTTGAAAGGGAAAAGGATTCTTATGTAATGTCTAATGTACCCTTACTTGGGGCCTAAGACTAAGGATCTATATAAAGGATCCTAGTCTCTTGTATGAGATTGATTTTGATATATGAATTAAAACTTAAGTTCTCTTCAATTGCTTTGTGCTACACTGCTTTGTGCTTAAGGGGTTTTATTGGTGCTTTCTTCTTCCCGGAGTTGCAACAGATTTATGCCGCGAACCATCCTTCCAGAGCCCCGGCTATCCCCTCCAAAACTTTATTCCCCTTGCTATTTTTTTCTTGTTCCCTTGTGAGTTTTCTAACCCCTGATAGGTTGTTTGCAGGTCCCTGAGTTCCTACGAATCCAACGACTCCAGCCAAGCCTCAATCGGACCATCGAGCAGAAAGCTGGGTATTCATGGGTCTTTGGCTCAGTTTTCTAGGCCACATCCATCGAGGAATGAGAGATCCCTTCACTGCGATCTTCATCGGGTGCTTCAGACATTGTCAGGTACACCCCTCTGCCATCAATAATTTTATTGCTGGAGAACTTGCCCTAACCGAGGCTTCTCAGCCCCAGCGATCCATCTTTACTTCTTTCATAGGTCCTAATCTGCATGCTTAGCTTCTAAATTTCATATAGAATTCCCTACAATTTATTTTGATCCAATTTTTGGGATTTAATCACTTAAATCCACATATAAAACCCACAAAAATAACTGCATGCATATTAGTCCCGCATCAGAGAAGCTTCGCCCCTAAGAAGCAACGGGCGATCAACGAGGAGGTGGATAAGCTCCTCACAATCGGCTTTGTCCATGAGGTACAGTATCCCAGCTAGCTGGCAAATATAGTCATGGTCAAAAAGATCAATGGAAAATGGAGGATTTGCATGGACTACACCGACCTAAATCGAGCATGTCCGAAGGATAGTTTCCCTCTACCAAAAATCGACCAACTGGTAGACGCACCTCAAGGCACCGCTTCCTCTCCTTCATGGATGCATTCTCTAGATACAATCAAATCTGGATGCACTCGAAGGACAAGGAGTACACTGCCTTTATTATGGATTGAAGAACGTACTACTACCAGATGATACCTTTTGGCCTGAAAAATGGTGGCACCATGTACCAACGGCTGGTCAACCGGGTCTTCAAGGACTAGATCGGAAGAAACATGCAAGTATACGTGGACAACATGCTCGTCATTAGCAAATCGAAGTCGGATCATGTCGCAGACCTGGCAGAGGCCTTCCATAACCTCCGGACGTACAAGATAAAGCTTAATCTGGCGAAATGCACCTTCGGCATAGCAGTAGGGAAGTTCCTTGGTTTCATGGTCACCCAAAGGGGCATCGAGGCGAACCTATAGAAGGTCCAGGCAATCATCGACATGGAGCACCCCACCTCAAAGAAGCAGGTTCAGCACCTGACTGGCTAGATTATAGCCCTGAGTAGGTTCATCTCGAGGTCGGTTGACTGCTGCTTACCCTTCTTCAAGGTGCTCTGTAAAGTGCATGACTTCACTTGGACCAAAGAATGCAAAGCAGCCTTCGAGGAGTTGAAGAAGTTCCTGGCATCTTCGCCACTGCTCTCCAGGTTGGAGGAAGGAGAGGAAGTATTGTTGTATCTGGAGATCACTTCATGGGCCGTCAGCTCAGCCTTTGTCCACACAAATGAGGATGGATCCCAGAAGCCAGTATACTATGCAACCAAAATCCTCCAGGATACGAAAATCAGGTACACCCGCTCAGAAAAATTAATTTTTGCTCTAATAATGTCTGCCCAGCATCTCAGGCCATACTTTCAAGTGCATCCTATTACTGTCATGACAGACCAGCTGCTAAGGGCCATACTTAGCCACCCCAAAACATCCAGGTGATTGGCTAAATGATCTCTAATGCTGAGCGAGCTCGACATCTCGTACCGATCGAGGCCATCTCAGAAGGCCCAAGTGCTGGCTGACTTCCTGGTTGAGTGCGCTGGCATGAGCGAGTGGCTCAAGGAGACCACCTCGACCTCATCACCCTGATTGGAGCCTATTACTGAGGAGGAGACATGGGTCCTCCATGTGGACGGTGCATCCAACTCTGGAGGGAGCGGAGCAGGACTCATCCTTGCCAACGGAGGTGGGGTCATGGCTGAATGTCTGCTTCGCTTCTGGTTCACAGCAACCAACAATCAAGCGGAGTATATGGCACTCCTCGCAAGACTCAAAGTCTCCCACGAGTTGGGTGTACCTAACTTGAAGGTCTTCGCCGACTCCCAGCTGGTGGCAGGGTAGGTCTCGAGGAAGTATGAGGCTCGTGATCCCTAGACGATGAAGTACTTAGAGCGGGTCCGTTCGAGCATGACGGGTTTTTTGTGCTTCAGCATCTCCCATATCCCTCATGAAGAGAATGCTAGCACTGATGCTCTGTCAAGACTCGCAACCCTGCCGATGTCATCACTGGGGTGTCCCCATATAGAGTACCTGGAAAGTCCTAGCTATAAAGCTCCCGGAGGAGTCCAGCAAGTCACCCTGGAGCCTAGCTAGATGGACCATACATCAGATACATCATCGACGGCACCTTACCGAAAGATCGGATGGAGGTCGGCCTCATCAAGAAGAAGGTCATGCGATTTGTCCTAAAGGACGGATAGCTCTACTGCAGATCCTACTCTTATCCGCTCCTAAAGTACCTAAGGCCTGTAGAGATAGCCTTTGTGCTCCAAGAAATACATGAGAGCCTCTGCGAGAATCATGTCGGAGGGAGGACACTGGTGTACAAAGCCCTCCGTCAGGGATACTAATGGGAAACTATGAGGGAGGACACCACCGACTTCATGAGAAAGTGCAATCGCTGCCAGCACCATGCTCACATACAACGTCAACCAGCGGCGCCACTCTCCCAACTCTCTGCACCTTGGCTGTTCGTCCAGTGGGAAATAGACATCCTCGACCTATTCCCTCCTGCTTCTGGGCAGTGCAAGTTCCTGATAGTGACTATGATTACTTTACCAAATGGGTGGAGGAGCCGCTAGCACGGATTACCGAGGCCAAGGTCCGCTAGTTCTTTTGGAAGTCAATCGTCTGCCATTTCGGACTCCCCCATAGCATCATCACCAATAATAGACGGTAGTTCAACAACTGAGAGTTCGAAGATTTCTGCATCGACCTGCATTCAACATCGCTTCATCTCGGTGGCTCACCCCCAGACCAACGGGAGGCTGAGGTGTCCAACCGAACAATCCTCCAGGGACTCCGGACTAGGCTGGACCAGGCCAAGGGTAGGTAGGCGGAAGAACTCCCTAGCATTCTTTGGGCCTACCACACAACTCCTAGGATAGCAATGGATGAGATGCCCTTCAGCCTCGTCTTCAGTGCGGAAGCTGTTGTCCCTGTCGAACTCGACATACGCACACTACGGGTGGAGCAGTATGATGAAGCAGAAAATCCAGCCCGCATTCTTCTCAACTTGGACTTCCTCTAGGAAACTAGAGATAAGGCTCGACTATGGATGGTGACCTATTGATAGCATGTAGCTCGATACTACTATGCACGGGTGAGGCCAAAGATCTTCCGCCCAGGCGAATTGGTGTTGCACTGAGCTAAAGACTCGCAACCCCGGGAGTGCGGCAAGCTCTTCCCGAACTGGGAGGGCCTATACAAGGTGATCGAAGCTCTCCCCAGTGGAGCCTACTACCTAGCAGAGCTGGGCGATGCCAGATTCCCATGCACTTGGAATGCCAACAATCTAAAAATGTATTATCAATAATGTAAGGCCTTCTTCCATTAATGATAAAGATCCTTTCTATGCAAATCACCTTTGCCTTGCAGGAATGTCACTGCCTGACCCCAAGTCTGACAAGCCAAGCTAAGCCCGGAACTCCTGAAGCCTAGCACTTCTAAGACCAGAAACTCCTGAAGCCCGGCACTCTAGACCCAAAAACTCCTGAAGCCCGGCACTCCAAGCCCGGAAACTCCTGAAGCCCGACACTCCAAGCCTGAAAACTCCTGAAGTCCAGCACTTCAAGCCTGGAAACTCTTGAAGCCCGGTACTCTCAAGCCTGAAAACTCTTGAAGCCCGCACTCTCAAGTCATGAAACTTTCGAAGCCCGGCACCTCATAATCACTTGGTGGTCCCACCAAGCACAGCATCCGGGCTCGTTTGTGCCGTGTTCACTTGGTGGTGATTCCATCTGAGGTCGAATACACATCTCTCGAAGCAGTGCTCGGAGGCCTAAAACCACTTCGCCCACGAGGTGGGAACGACTCAACAAGTCAAAAGACTTCCCTTTTGCCTCGCATACCTGGAGCTCGGCAGGAAATGACCTAGGGACTTAGAGCCTTAAGGCGAGATTCCTCGGTGGAGACATGTACATGGGCAGTTGAGAAGCGATGGAAGGAAGATTGCCAAAGAGTTGGTGATGCAAACAAAAGAAATAATGCACAAGTGGAGAAAGTAAAGAATAATTTCATGGATAAAATTTGAAGTTTTACATCATTTTCGGGCCTCGACAGGCCAGGTAGCCCGGACAGAAATGGAAATATGAAAGAAGATATAGGAGTCCCTACGCTACTTAGCCGGTTCCTTCTCAGGATAGCGCACAGGTGGGGCATCATCTTCGGGGGCCTCCGATGGTGGAGCTAGGTCGGCAACAGCTGCTGGTTCCTCCGCTTGAGTTGGTCTCTCACATGGAGCGATCGAGAAGGTGAGCTTGTCCAGGTTCTTGTCTGGAGCAAGCCCCACCACCTTCGACAGGCAGTACATAAACCCCTTGAAGAAGGAATCCATCGCCAGCTCATGGAACTTGGCGTCGAACTCCTTCAAGGGCTTGTACTTTGAGACTACCTCGGTGGCCTCCTTCCTCATAGCCTCCACTTGTTCAGCGGCCACCATGATCATCTTTTCGATGGTAGTAGCTTTCTCTTCCACTGCTACAGCTTTCTTTTTGGCCGTAGCAACACGCTCCTTCACCACCTCCAACTGGGCTCGAAGCGATTGGGCCAGCTCATTCTCCTGGGCCGCCTCGGCCCTGAGCTCCTCTACTGTTGACTCCATAAGTGATTTTGATGATAACCAAACATTGGAAAATGCACATTTATTTCTAACAACTCTTCAAGCGGTTTACAAGTTTCTGTAGGATGATCTATTTGTTCAAACATCAACTCCTACATCTTTACTTCTTGTTTTGAGTTATGTTATAATCTTATTTTGTAAAGAAGAACCCAATGAAAAAGTTAAGAAAAATCTAAAAAAGGGTTACTTCTGTGTGTGTGCGCCTTAAAATTATTGAGTTAGTTTGCATGAAAAGTGTTAAAGTGTTGGTGAGAGTTTTCTTTTGAGTTGAATTGTAAAAACCCTGAAGAAGTCACTGAGCCGACTCAGCATGATGAAGAGCCGACTCTATCTCATGGCACACATCAAGGATTCTGGTATGTAGCTATTCAAGCCAACTCGAAGGTATTCGAGCCGACTCTAGTAAATTCAAGTTGATTGGAATAAGTCTGAGCCAACTCTTCCAGAGTCCAGTTTTGAAGTTTTCTGAGAACAGCTAGGCGAGCTGGCCCGAACCTCAATGAGCCGACTCTACCAGTACAAATTTTGAAGACCTGAGAAAGCGAGCCAACCCGAAATGCAATGCGCCGACTCTTCTAGAGTAAAGATTTTAGATTTTGAGAAGAAGAGCCGACCCAAGTTGAAGAGAGCCGATTCCTTGAGTTCAAAATTTTCAAAGATGTAAGTTCGAGCCGAACCCGAGCTATTAAGAGCCGACTCGTCTAGAGTAAAGTTTTACACCCTGAGACAAAGAGCCGACTGCACTGAAGAATTAGTGACTTGACCTATCGATTTGAAGGATCCGAGCCGACTCGAAGGAATCCGAGCTGAATCGAATATCGCTTTCAAGTACATAGCAGCTAGTTCTAGAACATCTTTTTGAATGCCAAAAAGTGCTCCAATGGTCACAAGATACTTCCCAACAATCCTCAACGGCTAGAACTGCCTTGGAGTGATGGAAGACTTTATATTTGGGGGATTTGAACTTCTTGGAAAAGAGAGTTATAATGTTTTTGAAATTTCTAAAATGTTTTGAAGCTTTATTGAATATCCTACCTACCAACAAGCAAGAGAGCACAAAGAGCATTCAAGTTAATCTTCATGTCTTCACCAACTCTAATCAGAAGCTTGAAGCACTTTGGAAAGAAGCCATTGAAGCAAGTAAAGCTCATTCAAGTGCATCCAAGTGAACTTCTCACAAGCTGCACTGGCAACTATCTGACAAATAGAGTGTGTCATTTATTGTTACATTTATTTCAATTCATTCTTGAATTGTTTGTGTTATTGGTGATCCTGGTTGAAAAACCAAATAGGTTCTTGGTGAGCCTTTGATAAAAACCAAGTGTTGGGTTCTTGGTGATCCTGGTAAAACCAAGTTAGGTTCTTGATGATCCTGTGGAAACCAAGTTGGGTTTCTTTGGTGAGCCTGTTTAAAATCAAAGGGTGTTGGATTTTCTTTGGTGATCCCGTTAAAACCAAAGTGTAGAGATTTTGAATTATGATCTTGTAAAACAATCCTACTGTATTCGGGTGTGAATATAGTGGAAATCCTAAGTGGTATCTTGGGTAGTGGATGTTGGAGCTAGGTTGCTCCGAACCACTATAAATTTTGTATGTATGTGTTGTGCTTCTCTGATTTTATTTAGGTTCTACAAACTATTATTTTGCCATAGCACCTAACACTTTATAAGGGATTTTAATTGCACATTATCTGCTTTAAATTCTTAAACTCCCAATTCACCCCCCTCTTGGAAAGCCACCTAGGTAGCAATTGGTATTAGAACAGTATCTCTAAATATACTAGAGTAAAGATTGATGGCTCATCCAATGAGTACGTCCTTGGCGGAAGGCCAATCGACCAATAGACCTCCACTCTTCATTGGCATAAATTATGCATACTGGAAAGCTAGAATGAAAATTTATGTTCAAGCAATAGATTTTCAGTTATGGAAGGTCATTCTAAAGAGTCCTTATATCCCCATGGTTAAAATTGATGGAGTGGACATTCCAAAACCTGAAGAGGATTAGGATGATCATGACATGAAAATGGATAAATTAAATGCCAAAGCAATGAACATACCATATTATGCTTTGGATAGTAATGAGTTTAATTGAATTTCTATTTGCTCCACTACAAATAAAATTTGGGATAAACTTGAAGTGACCCATGAAGGAACTTCTCAAGTAAAATTTTCAAAAATAAATCTGGTGCGGGCACCAGACTCAGAAGAAGACTTCAGAGCTCCATTTAGATCTCTGATTGACATTGCCCGAGAAATTAGGGTTTGTAATAAAGGTTGACCTGGTCAACCAGTTTATTTATTTTATTTATTTCTTGAGTCACCATTTAAATTTTGTTGAGTCATGTTGACTCAGTGCAAGTCCCAATGTGGTTTCAATTTGGTCCAAAATGGTGCCACATTTGTCTTCCAATCAAATCAAGGTTCAAGCAAGTGGAGGCCACACTCCAAGCCACATGCCCAGCCACACTCCGAGCACACGCCAGAGTCCAGGAGGTGCCACAGAGGCATCCCAGTGTCATGGTCCCCACATCCAAAGAAGAAAAAATCAAATTGGAGGCTACTTTAAAGGAGGCGCCCATACCTGCCTATTTTACGTAAGCAAAGAAGGAAGAAGACTTCTCTTGGAGAAGAAATCAAAGAAGGACATCCAACCTACTCCTAATTGAAGTTCAAATCAAAATCAAAGAGCTTAACTTGGAGTGGAAGAAAAGAAGAAATACCATAAGAAGAAGAGGACTCCAAATCCAAATCCAACTCCAAAAGAGGCACCAAAAAAATTCAAAAAAAATTCCTTTATGGCCGTCCCAATTTTTTTTGAACTCTTGGTCGACCAAGAGAGAAGATTTTCTACCTAATCTAGTGGTTGGAGGAGTTTAGTCCCACATGGGAATTTGTACAAGCTTGGAGAAAATTTTAGGTCTATATAATAGACCTCTCTTTGTAACTTTAGAAAATCAATGAAGAAAATTATTTTTTGCTACTCTCTTGTGTTGAGTGACCTAGGTTTCTCTTCTTCCGCACTATTCTAAGTGTTGAAGCTCCGTGAGGGGGTAATCCGGGTTCCATTGGAGCCTTGAGGAGGTGAGAGATCTCCATCTTTATCCAAAACCCTAGGTTAGCCACTTAAAATCCAAAACCCTAGCCACCTTTCATTATTTCCAATCCATCAAACCCTAGCTCCTCCCATCTCCCACGGCCTCTCTCTCACTACAAGTCCAGGCCGTCCACCTTCATCCAGATCCAGTCCGGCTACTTCAGATCCAGAGCAAGTTCCAAGGAAAATCACATCAACATCCAGGAGAATCCAGTTTTCAGCAATTTCAATCTTCAAGTTCATCAACCTGGTAAATTTCTCCCTTGACTCTCTGATTCCATCAATTGTTTTTCTTCTCTTCCAGATCTTGAGTTCAGGAGAAGCCAACCCGCCAAAGGACCAGTATTGGAGGATCCATTACGAAGATATCTGAATCCGAGGATCCAACAATCTGCTCGGGAGAGTTCTTCCACCAAAATCTGTGAAGATCATTGTCTGGTTAGGTAAACCATCTCTTCTCTTTATTTCTGTTCTGTTGAAAGTTCGGAGCGAAACCCTAGGTCTGGGAGTTTCTCAACCCCCAGTGATCCGTTGCTTCTGAACTACTCTGATAATTTAGTTTCCTTAAAATTGTGCTTTCAATTATCATATTAGTATCTTTCAATGTTAGGTTAACTTTTCTTTGATTTGAAGCCAACTTCTACAAACATATAAAAACAACAAAAAAATTAGTTAATCTTAATTTACTTCTGCATCGCATCCCTTTATTTGTTCTGCATCATTTTTGGTATCAGAGCTTTCGTGCTGCATCATTTTTGGTATCAGAGCCCAGTCTAGGGTTTCTGATTTGCTTGCTTGCTTTGATTGTTCTCTTTTTATTTTGTCTGCTCGAAGTAGACTCCCCAGGATGTCCGGTCCTAGGAACTAAGCGAGGCGCAAGCCTCCTCCTCCCATTCCACGGGTGTTCCTAGGGCGTGTAGGGGATCCATTGGGTTATAACTTCGTAGCAGGGATTATAAACGGGGAAGACAATCTAGTTGCAGCCCGTAATTTCCCTGTTGTCTAAATTATTTCTCCCTGTATAAAACTCCGAATTGCATTATTTTTGCTTCGTTGAAACCAGTTTAATTGAACCTATTTTTCATAATTTTTCTGTGATTTATTGGTTTCGGTAAAAATTCTGAGCATTAAAATACAGCAACTCTGTTTTTTGTGTTCTGCAATTCAATTCTTTTTGGAGTGATCATCTCATAATTTACTTAAGGGCAATTGAGCATCTAAGATAAGGGGAGGAGTTGATTATCTCTCCTTAGCCCAAAACCACCACCCCTTCATTCGAACCTAAGCCTTTAATCAAAAATTGATTAGACCTAATTTGCCCTAGTGGGCTAGGTACATCAACAAGTTGGGTCAAGGCTAGTGTTGAGTCAGTTTGTCTGGTTACTCTGTGTGTGCTTTGTACTCAGTGTCTAGAACGGTGGTTCAGGGATTCCATCCCGAAGGGCTTGTGTGCTGGTCCGCCTACCTGGCCAATCTCTGATTGGTGTCTAGGATTGGCATTCAGGGACCTAACACTCCCCTTACACCTACCTGGCTGAGTCCTGAGTTACTACAGACTAGCTTGCCACTCTGATTGGGCATCTAGTTTGGGCTCTAGGTCTAGTTAGCCCGTGGTCGTTCAGTTGAGTCTCATTTTGTGTGTTTGCTTGCATCATGTCTACCCGGAATAGAGTGCCCTACCAACCTGGTCAAACCCAACCTGATTTAGAGGCCATGGTTAGAGCTCTTACTGAGAGCATGAACAAGTTAAGCCAGGATTTGACTGCTACTGTTACCCAGTGTAAAGAACAAGTCCATGAGAATTTTACCCAGCTTAGGGATCAAGTCCAAGTCCTTGAGAAACGTAGACATCAAAATTGGATCCCTGATCCAAAATTTAATAGGCCCCAACCTCATCCATACCAGGAGCCTAAGAGGATCTTATACCGTGATCCCGAGCATAACCTTAGGAAGCCTAACCATGATATCTATAGTGTGGATCGTGTCTATGAGAGGTCCTTACAATATTCTAGACCAGTCACTCAACAACCCAAGTCTTCTAGATCAAACCATTTAGATCCACACCCATGCCCAAGTAAGGTCTCTACTAGCTTGAAACCCAGTGTGACCCAGGTTCTATATCGCAAGAATGTTTGTTTTGTGGAGAAAGAGGCCATAAATCTAGTCAGTGCCCATGCATAGGACTGGCTTGTGCACAGCTAAGTGGTAAGAATCCTAAGGATGACATTAATGAGGGAGAACCCAAGCCTACCAATGAGGAAGAAAGGTCAGGTATGACAAGCCTAGAATCAGTTGACCCGATTACCACTGACCCGAAACCCATTGAAGATGGCATCGAGGAAGTATATGATGCTGGCTTGAGTCTAGTTGATGAATATGAGGGGGAAGAACTTGAAGAATATGACATTGATACTATTGGTTCCTTACCTGAGGAGACCTTGGAAAGCAACCAACTGGTAGGACCTAGTTCAGAAATTCAAGAGATTTGTGAGAACCAGGTTCCTTTAGTCAAATACCCCCAGGAAGAACTTATAGTGTTAGCCCGAGCTATTAGTTCGTACCCTCTAATGACTATCATTCCCCAAGTACCAATTGAAGATCTTTGCACTAAACTGTTTAAGTTTGCCCACCCTATGGTAGATCCTCTCCTTAGGATGACTGAATCAAGCCTCTTACAATTGGACCTTGTCCCATGCCCAGCCACTAAGGTCTCTCCCGTAATCTCAGTTGAACATCCTTATCTTGAGTGGATTGATTCACCCAGTCCTGTAGAAGTCCTCCTTATGGCCCCAGACCCCTTCCTTTGCATGACTGACCTACCCTTCTATAGAGTATACCTTTCCATACCCATAGGTCAAATTTCAAGTCTTGAGGTCACCATCCATAGGCCCTTCCATGAATCATTCTCTAATCCAGTTCTTGAGAAAGTGGATCATTATTTGCTTAGAGAACAAACCTTAATTATTGCAATCACATGTCCTAGGCTACTGCCCGAACCATCTCTTGATCCATTCTTGGGAGTAGCAAATTTTTACTTTCGTAAGGATGACCAGTTGACACTCATAGATCACCATTCAAACCTTCAGGTCACCACCTTTAGTCAACAGGTAATTCGAGACCCCACCTCATATCTCCTCCCTTTCTCTAGGACTTCCAATGCTTCTTACACCATCCAAGTATACTTTGTCGAAGTCTTTAGAGTGAACCACGTGTCAGAACCTATTAGGTTTGCCACCTACTTCTGGAAGACCTTATGGCACCTACTAGGCACCAATGATAAGTTTTCATGCTCTGCATGCCATCCTCCGACCCAAGGTCAAACCTAGAGAGCCGTAGTTTGTTAGGTTTAGACCTAGGGTTCCTTTGAATAAAGTCCATTCTTTAGGAATGCATCGTCAGTTGAGTTTAGGGCATTGTCTCAGATTTTGGTTTGATTGAGAGCACCAGGAATTGGGATTTATATTTTGTCCAGGGCAGAAATTGCATTCAATGTTTCAATCAATAGGTCTATAGGTTAGAGTCCCTTTGAAATTGTTCATGGATACAAGCCTCACACACCACTTGATCTGATTTCACTATTAGCCCACACACACAAGTCTCTTGATGCACTTGCATAGCATGTAAAGGACTTGCATAAAGAAATTCATGCCAAAATAACTTTAAGTAATGAAACTTATAAGAAGTTGGCTGATACTCAAAGGCGAGTCAAATCTTTTGTTGAGGGAGACTATGTGATGATTAGGTTAAGGCCTGAACGGTTTCCTCCTGGAACCGTTAGAAAGTTACATGCTAGGGGAGCTGGACCATTTAGAGTGGTAAAGAAAGTAGGATCCAATGCCTATGTGCTCGAGTTGCCTCCAGAACTAGGCATTAGCTCTACTTTCAACATTACAGACTTAGTAGAGTACAGGGAGCCAGCTGTGATTCCTAGTGAGCCTTTTGAGCCTAACCCTATCATTGAGAGTGATCCCGACCCTGTGTGTCCACCAATAAACTGGCCTGTGAGGAAAGAGCAGATTGAAAAGATCCTGGATGATCAGGTTATCTCTACTCGTAATCGAGGATACCAAAGGTAACTGGTCCGCTGGCAAGGAAGGCCAGATTCTGATGACTCTTGGATCTCCCGAGAAGAATTACAAGAATTGGACCCAGACCTCTTGGAGAGATACCAGAGCCAACTTGAGCCTTACTCGACAGGGTCGAGTTCCTCCCACCCCGGGAGAATTGGTGCGGGCACCAGACTCAGAAGAAGACTTCAGAGCTCCATTTAGATCTCTGATTAACATTGCCCGAGAAATTAGGGTTTGTAATAAAGGTTGACCTGGTCAACCAGTTTATTTATTTTTTTATTTCTTGAGTCACCATTTAAATTTTGTTGAGTCATGTTGACTCAGTGCAAGTCCCAATGTGGTTTCAATTTGGTCCAAAATGGTGCCACATTTGTCTTCCAATCAAATCAAGGTTCAAGCAAGTGGAGGCCACACTCCAAGCCACACGCCCAGCCACACTCCGAGCACACGCCAGAGTCCAGGAGGTGCCACAGAGGTATCCCAGTGTCATGGTCCCCACATCCAAGAAGAAAAAATCAAATTGGAGGCTACTTTAAAGGAGGCGCCCATACCTGCCTATTTTACCTAAGCAAAGAAGGAAGAAGACTTCTCTTGGAGAAGAAATCAAAGAAGGACATCCAACCTACTCCTAATTGAAGTTCAAATCAAAATCAAAGAGCTTAACTTGGAGTGGAAGAAAGAAGAAATACCATAAGAAGAAGAGGACTCCAAATCCAAATCCAACTCCAAAGGAGGCACCCAAAAATTCAAAAAAATTCCTTTATGGCCGTCCCAATTTTTTTTGAACTCTTGGTCGACCAAGAGAGAAGATTTTCTACCTAATCTAGTGGTTGGAGGAGTTTAGTCCCACATGAGAATTTGTACAAGCTTGGAGAAAATTTTAGGTCTATATAATAGACCTCTCTTTGTAACTTTAGAAAATCAATGAAGAAATTATTTTTTGCTACTCTCTTGTGTTGAGTGACCTAGGTTTCTCTTCTTCCGCACTATTCTAAGTGTTGAAGCTCCGTGAGGGGGTAATCCGGGTTCCATTGGAGCCTTGAGGAGGTGAGAGATCTCCATCTTTATCCAAAACCCTAGGTTAGCCACTTAAATCCAAAACCCTAGCCACCTTTCATTATTTCCAATCCATCAAACCCTAGCTCCTCCCATCTCCCGGCCTCTCTCTCACTACAAGTCCAGGCCGTCCACCTTCATCCAGATCCAGTCCGGCTACTTCAGATCCAGAGCAAGTTCCAAGGAAAATCACATCAACATCCAGGAGAATCCAGTTTTCAGCAATTTCAATCTTCAAGTTCATCAACCTGGTAAATTTCTCCCTTGACTCTCTGATTCCATCAATTGTTTTCTTCTCTTCCAGATCTTGAGTTCAGGAGAAGCCAACCCGCCAAAGGACCAGTATTGGAGGATCCATTACGAAGATATCTGAATCCGAGGATCCAACAATCTGCTCGGGAGAGTTCTTCCACCAAAATCTAGAAGATCATTGTCTTTAGGTAAACCATCTTCTCTTTATTATTTCTGTTCTATTGAAAGTTCGGAGCGAAACCCTGGTCTGGGAGTTTCTCAACCCCAGCGATCCGTTGCTTCTGAACTACTCTGATAATTTAGTTTCCTTAAAATTGTGCTTTCAATTATCATATTAGTATCTTTCAATGTTAGGTAACTTTTCTTTGATTTGAAGCCAACTTCTACAAACATATAAAAACAACAAAAATTAGTTAACCTTAATTTACTTCTGCATCGCATCCCTTTATTTGTTCTGCATCATTTTTGGTATCAGAGCTTTCGTGCTGCATCAAAATCTTCTTATGCATAGTTACCAATTATTCAAATGGAACCTAATGAAATCTCTGCCATGTTTTCATTTTTCACTAATATTATTAATGGCTTAATGATGCAACAGATAAAGGGATGCGATGCGGAAGTAAATAAGATTAACTATTTTTTTTTTTTTGTTTGTTTTTTATGTTTGTAGAAGTTGGCTTCAAATCAAAGAAAAGTTAACCTAACATTGAAAGATACTATATGATAATTGAAAGCACAATTTTAAGGAAATAAATTATCAGAGTAGTTCAAAGCAACGGATCGCTGGGGTGAGAAACTCCCAGACCTAGGGTTCGCTCCGAACTTTCAACAAAAGCATAAAGAGAAGAGATGGTTTCTCTAACCAACATGGATCTTCACAGACCTTTTGGTGGAAGAACTCTCCCAAGCAGATTGTTGGATCTCGATTCGGATATCTTTTCGTAATGGATCCTCCAATACTGTCCTTTGCGGGTTGGCTTCTTCTAACTCAAGATCATGAAGAGAAGAACAACACTTGATGGAATCAGAGAGTCAAGGAAAGATTTACCAGGTTGATGACTTGAAGATGAAATTGCTGAAAACTGGATTCTCCTGGTTGTTGATGTGATTTTCCTTGGAACTTGCTCTGGATCTGAAGTAGACTGGATCTGGATGAAGGTGGACGACCTGGACTTGTAGAGAGAGAGAGGTCATGGGAGATGGATGGATCTAGGGTTTGATGGATTGAAAATAATGAAGGGTGGCTAGGGTTTTGGAATTTCAAGTGGCTAACCTAGGGTTTTGGATAAAGATGGAGATCTCTCACCTCCTCAAGGCTCCAATGGAACTCGGATTACCCCCTCACGGAGCTCAACACTTAGAATAGTGCGGAAGAGAGAAACCTAGGTCACTCAACACAAGAGAATAGCAAAAAATAATTTTCTTCATTGATTTTCAAAGTTACAAAGAGAGGTCTATTATATAGACCTAAAATTTTCTCCAAGCTTGTACAAATTCCCATGTGGGACTAAACTCCTCCACCACTAGATTAGGTAGAAAATCTTCTCTCTTGGCCGACCAAGAGTTCAAAAAAAATTGGGACGGCCATAAAGGAATTTTTTTGAATTTTTTTGGTGCCTCCTTTGGAGTTGGATTTGGATTTGGAGTCCTCTTCTTCTTATGGTATTTCTTCTTTTCTTCCACTCCAAGTTAAGCTCTTTGATTTTGATTTGAACTTCAATTAGGAGTAGGTTGGATGTCCTTCTTTGATTTCTTCTCCAAGAGAAGTCTTCTTCCTTCTTTGCTTAGGTAAAATAGGCAGGTATGGGCGCCTCCTTTAAAGTAGCCTCCAATTTGATTTTTTCTTCTTTGGATGTGGGGACCATGACACTGGGATGCCTCTGTGGCACCTCCTGGACTCTGGCATGTGCTCGGAGTGTGACTGGGCGTGTGGCTTGGAGTGTGTCCTCCACTTGCTTGAACCTTGATTTGATTGGAAGACAAATGTGGCACCATTTTGGACCAAATTGAAACCACATTGGGACTTGCACTGAGTCAACATGACTCAACAAAATTTAAATGGTGACTCAATAAATAAAATAAATAAACTGGTTGACCAGGTCAACCTTTATTACAAACCCTAATTTCTCGGGCAATGTCAATCAGAGATCCAAATGGAGCTCTGAAGTCTTCTTCTGAGTCTGGTGCCCGCACCAATTCTCCCAGGGTGGGAGGAACTCGACCCTGTCGAGTAAGGCTCAAGTTGGCTCTGGTATCTCTCCAAGAGGTCTGGGTCCAATTCTTGTAATTCTTCTCGGGAGATCCAAGAGTCATCAGAATCTGGCCTTCCTTGCCAGCGGACTAGGTACCTTTGGTATCCTCGATTACGAGTAGAGATAACCGATCATCCAGGATCTTTTCAATCTGCTCTTTCCTCACAGGCCAGTTTGTTGGTGGACACACAGGGTCGGGATCACTCTCAATGATAGGGTTAGGCTCAAAAGGCTCACTAGGAATCATAGCTGGCTCCCTGTACTCTACTAAGTCTGTAATGTTGAAAGTAGAGCTAATGCCTAGTTCTGGAGGCAACTCGAGCACATAGGCATTGGATCCTACTCTCTTTACCACTCTAAATGGTCCAACTCCCCTAGCATGTAACTTTCTAACGGTTCCAGGAGGAAACCGTTCAGGCCTTAACCTAATCATCACATAGTCTCCCTCAACAAAAGATTTGACTCGCCTTTGAGTATCGGCCAACTTCTTATAAGTTTCATTACTTAAATTTATTTTGGCATGAATTTCTTTATGCAAGTCTTTTACATGCTGTGCAAAATTCTCAGCAGATTCGGAGACTCGAGTGTGGACAGGTAAAGGGACTAGGTCAAGAGGTGTGTGAGGTTTGTACCCATGTACAATTTCAAATGGACTCTTACCCGTAGACCTATTGACCGAGTCATTATACGCAAATTCTGCCCTTGGTAGGTATAAATCCCAATTTCTGGTGTTTTCACCAACAAGACATCTCAGCAGATTTCCTAGGCTACGGTTCACTACTTCAGTTTGGCCATCAGTTTGGGGATGATAGGCAGTTGAAAACTTAAGTTTTGTCCCTAACTTATGCCAAAGGGTCTTCCAAAAGTAACTGGTGAACCGGACATCCCTATCTGAAATGATTGTCTTAGGTAGGCCATGGAGTCTAACTATCTCATTGAAGAAAAGCGTGGCTACCTTAGACGCATCAAAGGTTTGGGAACAAGGCAGGAAGTGGGCCATTTTAGAGAATCGGTCGACTACGACACAGATAGAATCATGTCTCCTCTGGGTCTTAGGTAAACCTAACACAAAATCCATACTCACATCTTGCCAAGGACGATCTGGGACAGGGAGTGGGGTATAAAGGCCATGTTTTGTTTTCACTGTTTGGCAACAGCGCAGGTTCGACATCTAGCTACAATATTAGCTACATCCCTTTTTAAGCTAGGCCAGAAAAAGTGGTCTTCAATAGCTAGAATGGTCTTGTCTTTTCCAAAATGGCCGGCTAAACCTCCAGCATGGATTTCCCAAATCAAAAATTCCCTAAGAGAAGTTCTAGGGATGCAAAGCCTATTTTTGAAGAACAAAAAACCATCTACAAGGGTATAATCCTGGTGATTACTAGATGGTCCTTGAACTAGATCCTGATACACAGTTATGAAATCCGGACAAGACTCATATTCCTCTTTGATTTGCTCAAACCCTATGACCTCAGTTCTAACATAAGTTAATAACAGAGATCGGCGACTAAGGGCATCAGCTACCTTATTCTCAACTCCAGCCTTATGTTTTAGGACAAAAGTATAGGACTGGATATATTCTACCCACTTAGCATGCCTAGGGTTAAGCTTCTTTTGGGAGTTCAGAAATCTAAGAGCCTCATGGTCCGAAAATAGTACAAATTCCTGCGGTAGCAAATAATATCTCCAGTAATGCAAAGCTTGCACCACCGCATAAAATTCCTTATCATAGGTAGAATACCTAAGCTTAGCATCATTAAGTTTTTCACTAAAGAATGCTATGGGATGATTCTCTTGGCTTAGGACTCCACCTATTCCTACACCTGAAGCATCACAGGCAACCTCAAATACTTTAGAAAAATCGGGTAATCTCAGAATGGGTGCCTAGGTCATTTTATCCTTAAGATCTAGGAAGGCTTTATGGGCTGACTTAGTCCAATGAAATTCTCCCTTCCTAATACAATCAGTGATAAGAGCAGCTAAAGTACTAAACCCCTTGATGAATCGCCTATAGAAGGTAGCCAAGCCGTGGAAACTTCTAACTTCATGCACATTGGTTGGCTCTGGCCAGTCTACTATGGACCTAATTTTCTCAGGATCGGCCGCCACGCCGTCAGGGGTTACTACAAAACCAAGAAAGATAACTCTACTAGTCATGAATTCACACTTCTTAAGATTACCGTAGAGTCTCTCATTCCTCAAAACTTGGCAGACTGCTCTAAGGTGGCCTAGGTGATCTGCTGGGGTCTTACTATAGATCAGGATGTCATCAAAATAGACCACCACAAATTTTTCTATGAAAGCTCTAAGTACCTGGGTCATAATTCTCATGAAGGTACTAGGGGCATTGGACAACCCAAAAGGCATAACAACCCATTCATAAAGACCATCCTTAGTTTTGAAAGCAGTTTTCCATTCATCCCCGGGTCTAATCCTAACCTGATGATAGCCGCTTTTGAGATCAATCTTAGAAAAAACCATTGCACCAGCCATCATATAAAGCATGTCATCTAGTCTAGGGATGGGAAACCTATATTTGATTGTAATTTTATTGATGGCACGACTGTCAACACACATCCTCCACGTGCCATCTTTCTTTGGGGTCAGTAAGGCTGGGACTGCACAAGGGCTAAGACTTTCTCTAATAAACCCCTTCCTCAATAATTCTCCAACCTGCTTTTGCAGTTCTTCATGCTCAGATGGATTCATCCTATAATGGGGCAAGTTGGGCAAAGTCGCTCCTGGGATTAGATCTATGGCATGCTGGATATCCCTAAAAGGTGGAAGGTGGTCTGGCAAATCCTCGGGAAAGACATCCTCAAATTCTTTTAACACAGGTTTAACTTCTTGAGGAGGCTCTGAGGGTTCCGAAGTTCTAAGTTCCTTAGCAGTCAACATCCAGATGGGTGAACCACTATGAATTTCTTGTTCTAGATCCTTAGCACTGATTAGGTTCACTCCAGTTTTTATCTCCTTAACCTTACCGGCTCCTTTAGTTACCTTGTCCTTAGGGGGAACTGAATGGATCGTAATCTTCTTCCCATTGAAACTAAAGACACAGGTATTGGATTTTCCTAAGAGGGTGGCATCATGATCATACAACCAAGGTCTTCCGAGAATTATACTGCTCACCCCCATGGGTAAGACATCGCACCAAATCTTTTCGTGATAAGATTGCATTTGGATTTGGACTTGACATCTAGACTGGATGGGTATGGAGGTAGAATCTACCCAAAAAACCTTATAGGGGTTGGGATGGGGAACTGGGATTAAGCCTAACATCTTGACAGTGCTAGTAGAGATGGCATTTACACAGCTCCCACTATCTATGATGATCTTACATACCTTATCCCCTAATTTAAGAAAAGTCTGTAGGATGTTAGTTCTACGCCAATCCTCTTGAACTAGATTCTGGGATAGGATGCATCTTACAACTCCTAATTGGTCAGATTCATTGGGTTCCTCCTCTCCTTCATACTCCTCAACCAAATTCATTCCGGCCTCATAAACTTCTTCTTCAAATTCCTCACTGGGCTCGGAATTATCATTCTCTCCCTCTTCTATGTAAAGGGATCTCCGTGGGCACTGGCTAGCAACATGACCTACCTTATGACACTTGAAACAGGCTATGGCAGTACACTGACTGGAAATGTGACCTGGTTTCTGACACTTAAAACAGGTGATATTTGAATTAGGGGTTCTCTGGGTGTCAGGTGCCTTACCTTTGTCCATGGGCCTAGGGGTAGAAGTACCCTGAAAAGGTTTACTAGGGATAACTTGGCTAGGTCCATTCCTTGGGATTGGGGCACTAACCCTAGAAGGTATAGGTCCTCTCTGAAATTTCTCAGTGTTCAGTGCAATCTGGTAGGCTTGGTCTAGATCAGTAACCTCTCTCAGAAATAGTTCTCTCTTGATACTTCCCTCAGTCCAGCCCTAAATCTAGACAAAGTGACTTCGTGGGCTTCACTCACATCACATCTCATTAGGTATTCATCAAAAGTAGCTATGTAGTCTGAGACAGATCGGTTTCCTTGTTTCAGGTTTTGCCATTGGTCTAACAGGTTTTGCTGGTATGAAATGGGTAGGTATTTATCTCTCAGTTTTTCTTTCATACCCTGCCAAGTGGTTATGGGCTCAACATTCCGTCTCCTAGTGGTTAGCTCAATGTTCCCCCAGTATAACCTAGCTTGACGCACTAATTTCATCTTGGCAAACTTGTATTTCCTCTCCTCAGACATAGCATACCACTCAAAGTATTGGTCCATCTCACCCTCCCAATCAGAATACACCTTAGGGTTCAGACTACCATCAAAAGTGGGTGCATCTAATTTGATGTTCCTGATGAACCTATCATCTCTATCTTCAGGCTCTGGGTCAGGCCTCCTATGATTAGGTTCAGGATCTCTATATAAAGGCCTTCTAGGCTCCTGATGTGGGTGAGGTTGAGGCACATTAAAATCGGGGTCAGGAGTCCAATTTCGATGTCTAGGTTCTTCAAGTACTTGGACTCGGTCCCTAAGTTGGGTAAGATCCTCATGAATTTGTGCGCTAAACTGGGCCACAGTGTTTGTCATATCCTGATTCATTTTAGCCATACTTTCAGTAAGAGTTCTGATCATGGCCTCTAAATCAGGTTGGGTTTGACCAGGTTGATATGGCACTCCGTTTTGGTAGACATGATGATTCAAGCAAGCACACAAAATGAGACTAGACTAAATCGACTACTGGATCACTAGACCTAGAGTCCAAACTAGATGCCCAATCAGAGTGGCAAGCTAGCCTGTAGTAACTCAGGACTCAGCCAGGCAGGTGTAAGGGGAGTGTTAGGTCCCTGATTGCCAATCCTAGACACCAATCAGTGATTGGCCAGGTAGGCGGACCAGCACACAAGCCTTTCGGGACGTAGTCCCTAAACCACCGTTCTAGACACTGAGTGCTAAGCACACACAGAATAACTCAGCAAACTGACTCAACACTAGCCTAGACCCGACCAATTGGTGTCCCTAGCCCACTAGGGCAAATTAGGTCTAACTGATTTTAAATTAGGTCTAGGTTCGAATGATTGGATGGTGGTTTTGGGCTAAGGAGAGGTAATCAACTCCTCCCCTTATCTTAGATGCTCAATTGCCCTTAAGTAAATTATGAGATGATCACTCCAAAAAGAATTGAATTGCAGAACACAAAAAAAATAGAGTTGCTGTATTTTAATTCTCAGAATTTTTACCGAAACCAATAAATCACAGAAAAATTATTAAAAATAGGTTCAATCATACTGGTTTCAACGAAGCAAAAATCATGCAATTCGGAGTTTTATGTAGGGAGAAATAATTTAGAAAACAGGGCAATTACGGGCTGCAACTAGATTGTCTTCCCCGTTTATAATCCCTGCTACGAAGTTATAACCCAATGGATCCCCTACACGCCCTAGGAACACCCCATGGAATGGGAGGAGGAGGCTTGCGCCTCGCTTAGTTCCTAGGACCGGACGTCCTGGGGAGTCTACTTCGAGCAGACAAAATAAAAAGAGAACAATCAAAACAAGCAAGCAAGCAAATCAGAAACCCTAGACTGGGCTCTGATACCAAAAATGATGCAGAACAGATAAAGGGATGCGATGCGGAAGTAAATTAAGATTAACTAATTTTTTTTTTTTGTTGTTTTTATATGTTTGTAGAAGTTGGCTTCAAATCAAAGAAAAGTTAACCTAACATTGAAAGATACTAATATGATAATTGAAAGCACAATTTTAAGGAAACTAAATTATTAGAGTAGTTCAGAAGCAACGGATCGCTGGGGGTTGAGAAACTCCCAGACCTAGGGTTTCGCTCCGAACTTTCAACAGAACAGAAATAAAGAGAAGAGATGGTTTATCTAACCAGACAATGATCTTCACAGATTTTGGTGGAAGAACTCTCCCGAGCAGATTGTTGGATCCTCGGATTCGGATATCTTCGTAATGGATCCTCCAATACTGGTCCTTTGGCGGGTTGGCTTCTTCTGAACTCAAGATCTGGAAGAGAAGAAAAACAATTGATGGAATCAGAGAGTCAAGGGAAAGATTTACCAGGTTGATGAACTTGAAGATTGAAATTGCTGAAAACTGGATTCTCCTGGTTGTTGATGTGATTTTCCTTGGAACTTGCTCTGGATCTGAAGTAGCCGTACTGGATCTGGATGAAGGTGGACGGCCTGGACTTGTAGAGAGAGAGAGGCCGTGGGAGATGGATGGAGCTAGGGTTTGATGGATTGAAAATAATGAAGGGTGGCTAGGGTTTTGGAATTTCAAGTGGCTAACCTAGGGTTTTGGATAAAGATGGAGATCTCTCACCTCTCAAGGCTCCAATGGAACTCGGATTACCCCCTCACGGAGCTCAACACTTAGAATAGTGCGGAAGAAGAGAAACCTAGGTCACTCAACACAAGAGAATAGCAAAAAAAATAATTTTCTTCATTGATTTTCAAAGTTACAAAGAGAGGTCTATTATATAGACCTAAAATTTTCTCCAAGCTTGTACAAATTCCCATATGGGACTAAACTCCTCCAACCACTAGATTAGGTAGAAAATCTTCTCTCTTGGCCGACCAAGAGTTCAAAAAAAATTGGGACGGCCATAAAGGAATTTTTTTTGAATTTTTTTGGTGCCTCCTTTGGAGTTGGATTTGGATTTGGAGTCCTCTTCTTCTTATGGTATTTCTTCTTTTCTTCCACTCCAAGTTAAGCTCTTTGATTTTGATTTGAACTTCAATTAGGAGTAGGTTGGATGTCCTTCTTTGATTTCTTCTCCAAGAGAAGTCTTCTTCCTTCTTTGCTTAGGTAAAATAGGCAGGTATGGGCGCCTCCTTTAAAGTAGCCTCCAATTTGATTTTTTCTTCTTTGGATGTGGGGACCATGACACTGGGATGCCTCTGTGGCACCTCCTGGACTCTGGCGTGTGCTCGAAGTGTGGCTGGGCGTGTGGCTTGGAGTGTGGCCTCCACTTGCTTGAACCTTGATTTGATTGGAAGACAAATGTGGCACCATTTTGGACCAAATTGAAACCACATTGGGACTTGCACTGAGTCAACATGACTCAACAAAATTTAAATGGTGACTCAATAAATAAAATAAATAAACTGGTTGACCAGGTCAACCTTTATTACAAACCCTAATTTCTCGGCAATGTCAATCAGAGATCCAAATGGAGCTCTGAAGTCTTCTTCTGAGTCTGGTGCCCGCACCACTTAAAAAGTCTTGGCAGGGTATATACCAATACAGATCTTGTACAGAAGATTCTAAGATCTCTTTCGGACAAGTGGGATCCAAAAGTGACCGCAATCTAGGAAGCAAAAGACTTGATTACCTTATTACTGGATGAACTACTAGGATCTCTCATCACACACGAACTGACCATGCAGTACAGAACTGAGGATGATCAAAAGAAGAAGAAATCTATTGCCTTCAAAGCTGCTATGGATTCAAGAAAGGATGATGAATCGAAAGAAGAATGCTCCACTACTGAAAGCAACATGGAAGATGAAGATGTTGCCATGGTCGTGAGGAGATTCAGAAAGTTCTTGGGAAGATGAAAAGGAAGAAACTTTAGGAAATCTCACAAGAACAAAGAATATAGCGAAGAAAAGGACAAGGAAAAAGAAGTGTCTGTGTGCTATGAATGCAAAAAACCATGGAACATCCGACTAGATTGTCCATTGCTAAAAAAGGGATTCAAGAAAAAGAAAAAGAGAGCTATGGTAGCGATATGGAGCGATAGCGAAGCATCCTCATCTATTGAAGAAGAAGAGACCATGAAATCTGCGAATTTATGTTTAATGGGTCTTGATAATGAGATATCATCCCCTGAGCTTCAAACTGAATTTACATATGATGAATTGAATTCTGCATTTCATGATTTGCTTATTGAATTCAAGAAAGCTGGGGTTAAAATCAAATCCTTGAAGAAACAAAATGATCTTTTACTAAACGACAAGGATAAAATTTTTGGAAAGAATAACATTTTGCAAAAAGAACTGAATGTCGTTTCTGATAATGTTATTGCTTTAAAAAATAAGAAAAATGCTTTAAATAGGACAAACAAAGTTTTAGTTATCGAAAATGATGATTTGACAAAGGAGGTTGAAAAGCTTAAGCCTCTTGTAGAAAAACTTACTTTAAGTTCTAATAAGCTTGAGCTAATTTTAAATGAGCAAAGAGATACAAAAAGCAAAGTTGGAATTGGATTTAATACTTTAAATACTAAAGGAATTTCAGCAACAAAAATTGTATCTTCAAAAGCTTTAGCTTCAAATACAAAATATCAAAAAGCTTTTCTATTGAATTCTATTTCAAATGGCTTGAAAAATGTTCCTAAGAAATCCATTCAAAAATCCTTCAAATCAAACATATCCATTTCTGCATCTTTTAAAGCTTCAAAGCATGCATCGTTCAAAAATGATAAAATTCTTTGCTATGCATGTCATAGATTTTGGCATAAATCTCATCAATGCAATTCTTTGAAAAATTCCATGATTGGTGCATCGAAATATAGAACTATTTGGATTCCAAAATGAACCAATTTTGCTAACCCGAAAGGATCCAAGTTAGCTTGGATACCTAAAATCACTCCTTGACTATTTTGCAGGATAATCTTGCAGCCCACAAATTAAAGAAAAGATGGTATCTTGATAGTGGCTATTAAAGGCATATGATGGGTGATAAGGATTAGTTCATCACCCTACAAATAAAAGAAGGAGGATTGGTTACTTTTGGTGATAATGGCAAGGGAAGAATAATCAGAATCGGTTAGATTAAGATAACCCCTTGTACTTTTATTGAATATGTGCTACTAGTAGATAAATTGAAGCATAATTTATTGAGTATTAGTCAACTTTGTGATAAAGGCTTCAAGGTTATCTTTGAATCATCTATATGTATAGTAACTAACTCTCTTGACTTTAGCAACAAATTCATTGATCATAGACTTGGAAATATTTATGGGTTGATCTAAATGATCTAGCCATGACTAGTAGTTCCAGTCTTGTAGTAATGAATGCTAAGACCAAGGAGTCATGTTTACTTTGGCATAGACGATTAGGTCATATTAGCATGCATACAATTGCCAAATTAATTTCAAAGAATCTAGTTAGAGGTTTGCTACATTTTAAAGTTGATCTTGATTATGTATGTAATGCTTGTCAATTAGGCAAACAAACTAGAGAAAGTTTTAAATCAAAAAATATTTTTTCAACTACTAGACCCCTTGAGCTACTTCACATGGACTTATTTTGATCAACTAGGATCACAAGCCTAGGAGGTATGAAATATGGCCTTATGATTGTAGATGACTTTTCTAGATTCACATGGGTATTATTTATTAAACATAAAGATGAAACCTTTGATGTATTTCGAAAATTTTATAAGAAGGTTTCAAATGAGAAAAATCTCTCTGTTATTTCTATAAGAAGTGATCATAGAACTAAATTTCAAAATCAATTTTTTGATGAATATTACACTGAGCACGATATTGATCACAACTTCTCTGCTCCTAGAACACCATAACAAAATGGTGTTGTAGAGAGAAAGAATAGGACTTTGGAAGAAATGACCCCAACCATGTTATGTGAAGGTAATCTTCCAAAGTACTTTTGGGCAGAAGCAGTGAACACTGCCTGTTACATATTAAACCGAGTTTTAATATGCCAAATTTCAAAGAAAACCCCCTATGAGCTTTGGAATGGTAGAAAATGAAATATTAATTACTTTTATGTTTTTGGGTGTAAATGCTTTGTGTTGAATAATGGTAAAGATAACCTAGAAAAATTTGATGCAAAATCTGATGAATCTATATTCCTTGGTTATTCACTACACAGTAAAGCATATAGAGTATTTAATAAGAGGACTATTATTGTTGAAGAGTTCATTCATGTTGTTTTTGATGAAGCTAACCCCTCACTATCTAAAAAAGATCAGTGCATAGATAATGATGCAGGTACAAATTGAAGAAAAGATAGTATCTTGGCAGTGGCTATTCAAGGCATATGATGGGTAATAAGGATTAGTTCATTACCCTACAAACAAAAGGAGGATTGGTTACTTCAGTGATAATGGCAAGGGGAGAATAATCAGAATCGGTAAGATTAAGATAACCCCCTGTACTTTTATTGAATATGTGCTGCTAGTAGATAAATTGAAGCATAATTTATTGAGTATTAGTCAACTTTGTGATAAAGGCTTCAAGGTTATCTTTGAATCATCTATGTGTATAGTAACTAACTCTCTTGACTTTAGCAACAAATTCATTGATCATAGACTTAAAAATATCTATGTGTTGATCTAAATGATCTAGCCATGACTAGTAGTTTCAGTCTAGGAGTAATGAATGCTATGACCAAGGAGTCATGTTTACTTTGGCATAGATGATTAGGTCATGTTAGCATGTATACAATTGCCAAATTAATTTCAAAGAATCTAGTTAGAGGTTTGCTACATTTTAAAGTTGATCTTGATTATGTATGTGATACTTGTCAATTAGGCAAACAAACTAGAGGGAGTTTTAAATCAAAAAATGTTATTTCAACTACTAGACCCCTTGAGCTACTTCACATGAACTTATTTAGACCAACTAGGACCATAAGCCTAGGAGGTATGAAATATGACCTTGTGAATGTAGATGACTTTTCTAGATTCACATGGGTATTATTTATTGCACATAAAGATGAAACCTTTGATGTATTTCAAAAATTTCATAAGAAGGTTTCAAATGAGAAAAATCTCTCTGTTATTTCTATAAGAAGTGATCAGATAACTGAATTTCAAAATCAATTTTTTGATGAATATTACACTGAGCACGACATTGATCACAACTTCCCTGCTCCTAGAACACCATAACAAAATGGTGTTGTAGAGAGAAAGAATAGGACTTTGGAAGAAATGACCCAAACCATATTATGTGAAGGTAATCTTCCAAGGTACTTTTGGGCAAAAGCAGTGAACACTACCTGTTACATATTAAACCGAGTTTTAATATGGCTAATTTCAAAGAAAACCCCCTATGAGCTTTGGAATGGAAGAAAATCAAATATTAATTACTTTCATGTTTTTGGGTGTAAATGCTTTGTGTTGAATAATAGTAAAGATAACCTAGGAAAATTTGATGCAAAATCTGATGAATCTATATTCCTTGGTTATTCACTACACAGTAAATCATATAGAGTGTTTAATAAGAGGACTCTTATTGTTGAAGAGTCAATTCATGTTGTTTTTGATGAAGCTAACCCCTCACTATCTAGAAAAGATGAGTGCATAGATAATGATGCAGGTATAAATTGAAGAAAAGATGGTATCTTGGCGGTGGCTTTTCAAGGCATATGATGGGTAATAAGGATTAGTTCATCACCCTACAAATAAAAGAAGGAGGATTGGTTACTTTCAGTGATAATGGCAAGGGGAGAATAATCATAATCGGTAAGATTAAGATAAGCCCCTGTACTTTTATTGAATATGTGCTGCTAGTAGATAAATTGAAGCATAATTTATTGAGTATTAGTCAACTTTGTGATAAAGGCTTCAAGGTTATCTTTGAATCATCTATGTATATAGTAACTAACTCTCTTGACTTTAGCAATAAATTCATTGATCATAAACTTGGAAATATCTATGTGTTGATCTAAATGATCTAGCCATGACTAGTAGTTCCAGTCTAGTAGTAGTGAATGCTATGACCAAGGAGTCATGTTTACTTTGGCATAGATGATTAGGTCATGTTAGCATGTATACAATTGCCAAATTAATTTCAAAGAATCTAGTTAGAGGTTTGCTACATTTTAAAGTTGATCTTGATTATGTATGTGATACTTGTCAATTAGGCAAACAAACTAGAAGGAGTTTTAAATCAAACAATGTTATTTCAACTACTAGACCCCTTAAGCTACTTCACATGGACTTATTTAGACCAACTAGGACCACAAGCCTAGGAGGTATGAAATATGGCCTTGTGATTGTAGATGACTTTTCTAGATTCACATGGGTATTATTTATTGCACATAAAGATGAAACCTTTGATGTATTTCGAAAATTTTATAAGAAGGTTTCAAATGAGAAAAATCTCTCTGTTATTTCTATAAGAAGTGATCAGAGAACTGAATTTCAAAATCAATTTTTTGATGAATATTACACTGAGCATGACATTGATCACAACTTCCCTGCTCCTAGAACACCATAACAAAATGGTGTTGTAGAGAGAAAGAATAGGACTTTGGAAGAAATGACCCGAACCATATAATGTGAAGGTAATCTTCCAAGGTACTTTTGGGCAGAAGCAGTGAACACTGCCTGTTACATATTAAACCGAGTTTTAATATGCCCAATTTCAAAGAATACCCCCTATGAGCTTTGGAATGGAATAAAATCAAATATTAATTACTTTCATGTTTTTGGGTGTAAATGCTTTGTGTTGAATAACGGTAAAGATAACCTAGGAAAATTTGATGCAAAATCTGATGAATCTATATTCCTTGGTTATTCACTACACAGTAAAGCATATAGAGTGTTTAATAAGAGAACTCTTATTGTTGAAGAGTCAATTCATGTTATTTTTGATGAAGCTAACCCCTCACTATCTAGAAAAGATGAGTGCATAGATAATGATGCAGGTACTCTACAAAAGGAAATGGAAGATCTAAGTATTCAAGACAAGCCAACACAAGATGGAAATGAAGTGGTAAGCAAGGATCATACTGATTTACCAAAGGAATGGAGGTATGTAACTTCACATCCTAAAGATTTAATTATTGGTAATCCTTCTCATGGTGTTAGGACTAGGTTTGCACATACAAATGCACATGACTACCTAGCCTTTGTTTTACAAATTGAACCACATAGCTTAGAAGAAGCTGAATCTGATCCAAACTAGATGATGGCCATGCATGAAGAATTAAACCAGTTTAAAAGGAATAATGTTTGGACACTAGTTAATAGACCTCTAGACCATCCCATTATAGGAACCAAATGGGTCTATAAGAACAAACTAGATGAAAATGGTAAGGTTATGAGATATAAAGCAAGGTTGGTAGCGAAAAGGGTACAATCAAGAAGAGGGCATTGATTTTGATGAAATATATGCTCCTACAGCAAGACTCGAGGCCATTAGATTAGTTCTTGCATTTGCTTGCTACATGAATTTTAAACTCTTTCAAATGGATGTCAAAAGTGCTTTTCTAAATGGATTTATTTCTGAACAAGTTTTTGTAGAACAGCCACCAGGTTTTAAAAATCATGCTTTTCCAAATCATGTATTTAAATTGAATAAGGCTTTATATGGTTCGAAACAAGTACCTAGGGCCTGGTATGATAGACTAAGCAAATATTTACTTGAAAATGATTTCAAAAGAGAAAATGTTGACAAAACTCTTTTCATTAAGACCAAAAGAAATGATATGCTAGCTGCACAAATTTATATTGATGATATTATATTTGGCGCAACTAATGAATATCTTTGTGGAGAATTTGCTGAGTTGATGCAGGGTGAGTTTGAAATGAGCCTTATGGGTGAACTCAACTACTTCCTTGGAATACAAGTCAAAAAAATGAAGGAGGGAATCTTTATAAGCCAAGCCAAGTATGTCAAAGAAATAATCAAGAAGTTTGGCATGGAAACAAGTAAAGAAGCTAGCACACCCATGAGCCCAACCTGCAGATTGGACAAAGATGAAAATGGATCCAATGTTGACCAAAAGCTATATAGAGGTATGATCGGATCCTTATTATATTTAACTGCCAGTAGACCTGACATCTTGTATAGTGTATGTGTGTGTGCTCGTTTTCAATCAAATCCTACAGAAACACACATTCTTGTTGTTAAAAGAATTATCAAATTTATGAAAGGTACAAGCAATTTAGGTCTTTGATATTCTAAAGAATCATCTTTAAATTTAATTGATTTTTTTGATGCTGACTATGTTGGTTGCAAAATTGGTAGAAAGAGCACTAGTGGCACATTCCAATTTTTAGGGTTGAATTTAATTTCATGGCACTGTAAGAAGCAAAATTCCATAGCATTGTCCACTACTGAGGTAGACTACATTCCTGCTAGTAGTTGTTGTGCTCAAGTATTATGGATTAAAGAATGGCTAGAAGACTTGGTGTTACACAATCTAAAATTCCAATCAAATGTGATACACAAGTGCTATAAATTTGACCAAAAATCCTGTTCAGCATTCAAGAACTAAGCACATTGAAATTAGGTACCATTTCATAAGAGATAATGTATTGAATAATGATATCGTACTTGAATTCGTGCCAACTGAAAACCAACTTGCTGGTATTTTTAATAAACCTTTAAATTTTGATAGATTTGCAAAGATTAGAAATGAGCTAGGTTTATGTGATCCATTCTAGAAACCTCCCTACAAACTTAAGGAAAAATTATCTAGGTGACCTCCTTATCTCACTTTTTTTTCTATGCAAAAAGACCTTGAGTGAAGCCTAAAAATCACTTTTGTGCTCCCTCTGCTCGAGCCAACTTAAGTATATGACTTATTAGTCGAGTCGGCTTGGATGTCAGGCCGTCTCTTTTTAGTTCGAGCCATAGGATTTTTCATTCACTTTTCTATCTTTGACTCCACATTCTTTCCCTCCAAGGAACCTTTCCAAAAACTCCATCCTTCCAAAACTACTTTGGATCTCAATGTGCTTGTGGGATGGCTCCAAAAAGAGCAATAGGAAAGAAATCTCGATGGAAAATCGAGGAAGCTCCATAGGAAAGAAGAACCAAATATCCTGAAGATAGCTCTTCTCGAGTTCCTCCTCAACTGGCTGAAGAACCCATCTCTGTCTCTCCAAGTCAATAAATTTCCTTAGGTATGCAGCCTATAACAACATGTAGAAGAATTTTATTTGAATACCTTAAGGAAATAGAGTTTATAGTTGGGGATTTAATCGAAAACCAGGGCTGGCAGAATATGTGTTCTTCGGACATTAAAACTTATCCAAATATGGTTAGAACTTTTTATGAGAATATGAGAATTGGAGAAAATCATATTGAGTCTCTGGACAAAGGAAAAAGAATCATTTTATCTGAAGAACTACTTGAGAATACACTGGAAATGCCATTCAAAGGTACAGAACATTTGGTCCTAAAGGATAGCATAAGAGCTTTATAGACTGTACTAGAGCAGACTGATGTTGATGAGGTTGGAGTCCTTAAAGCTAGCTCATTATCCATTGAAATGAGGTTACTCCACAGCTTCATTAGTCGGATTTTTCTACCTAGGACTGGTCGATTTGACTAGGTGAGTGAGCGAGACTTATGCTTTATGGAACTATTGATAATTGGAGATAAAATCAATCTTTCTACTATTATGATAAGTTAGATGAAAGAAGTAGTAAGAAAGGTGAAACATGTTTACCTTATGGGATGATTCTTACTCTTTTATTTCAAGCTGCAAACATTGATCTATCAGGAGAAGATAGTAAAACCCTCCTACACACTGACACTTATATAGCTAAAACCTTACAGAGGATGGGTTATTTGCTATCGAGGGAACTTGGAAGAAGAAATCTGAAGCTCCAGTCACTGAAGAACCAGAAGAAGAACAAGCTAAGACGGAAACTGATGAAGGCACCTCAATTCCAATCCCTAAGCCTCAGCCACTGCAAGGTTCACCAGTTTGTATAGCTTTTGATGCTCCTTTTCCTGATATTTCTGTACCTGACATGCCTTTTGGTACACCTACTCATGCTTAGACTGCTACTGACATTTCTGCTCCTTGTTCTATTGCTACAGCACCTATTGTGGATACTTCAACATTGCAAGATTTCATTGCACAGCAAATGGGTAATTTGACTGACTCTATCAATTCTACAATGACTATAATATTTGGCGAATTTCGCCAATCTGTTAATGTGAGACTTGATCAATTTGGAGGGTAGATTGATAATCTGCGCAATAGAATTGATACTCTTGAAGCCTCCAAGAATACAACATGTGCAACAGAGACAAACCTACAACCCATTCTTCAATTGATTTCTTCAAGTTCTAAAATTATTAAGAATTCTGTCAGTGAAATACTTGAAGCATACATAACTGAGATGGACAATTTAAGAATCAAAGTGGGCTCAGTAGAAGAAGGCAGGAGAATGGAAGAAGATTACACTAAAAGAATTGGAATTATAAGAGCTGAGTTTGGGAGACTAAGAGGGTTTGCAGAAGCCTTTGCTAATGAGCAAGCAAAAGAACTTGTTGAGCTTCACAAGGAAATCAAGAAAAATACTGAAGAATTGGAGCAAGTTTAGATCCTATTTGAATAGCTGAAAACCACTATCATTTCATCCTTTGTCTCTCAACCTAGACCTTCTTTTGGACCTACTTCATCCTCACATCCTAGGAGAACTACTCCACACCTTTAGGTCATTCACTAGGATTAAAAAGTCTATCTTACTTTCACATTTTGTACCCTTTACTGAAAATTTTTGATTGAAATGAAATGAAAGTTTGAGTTTTGTCTATCAATTACTCTTGTGCTTATGTCTTTGATACAATCATGATACATTTTAATTAGAATATCAAGATGAATGTGAGAAAGTGAAATTATCTCAAACAAATCTTAAATACTTTCTCATTCTATTTTAAAATCTGAGCTTCACTCTAACATCACCTTTTTGATTGATTGACAAAAAGGGAGAGAATTTTATGAAGATATTGCATAAAAAGGATAAGATGTGTTTATGATGTGTTTATGTTTATATTTTTGATCTGATACATAAAGCTTGAAAAGGATAAAACCTATTTGCTAATGCTTCGATACATTACATGAAACACAATATGCCTTAACTCCTTTATGCTCTAATACATAATGTTTCAAATATTGTAAGCTCTGACATATAAATAAGCTCTGATATATAATATTTCAAGCTTTGATACATAATGTTTTGAATGTCTTTGATATAATCGTTAAGCTCTGATACTTAAAGTGGTATCTTAAGAACTTTTGGGCTTTGAACTTGCATAGAAATTGTGTTAAAACATGGAGTATCTTATTAAGGGGGAGATTACCTCTCTCTGCCCTAATTCACCTTCCATGGTTTGACACTAATTAAAGTCAATTCTTTTTACTTGTTTATACATTCTTGCAAATACAGCTACATAAGTAAATCTGTAAATGTAAAGGTTTATCTTACTTTTTCATGCCCAGTGTTTTGTCATCATCAAAAAGGGAGAGATTGTTGACCCCATAAGTGATTTTGATGATAACCAAACATTGGAGCATGCACATTTATTTCTAACAACTCTTCAAGTGGTTTACAAGTTTTTGTAGGATAATCTATTTGTTCAAACTTCAACTCCTACATCTTCACTTCTTATTTTGAGTTGTGTTATAATCTTGTTTTGTAAAGAATAACCCAATGAAAAAGTTAAGAAAAATATGAAAAAGGGTTACTTCTGTGTATGTGTGTCCCTTAAAATTATCTTGAGTTGGTTTGCATAAAAAGTGTAAAAGTGTTGGTGAGAGTTTTCTTTCGAGTTGAATTGTAAAAACCCTGAAGAAGTCACTCGAGCTGACCCAGCATGATGAAGAGCTGACTCTACCTTATGGCATGCATCAAGGATTCTGGTATGCAGTAATTCGAGCCAACTCGAAGGTATTCAAGCCGACTCGAAGGTATTCGAGCCGACTCCAGTAAATTTGAGTCGATTGGAATAGTCCGAGCCGACTCTTCTAGAGTCCAATTTTGAAGTTTTCTGAGAAAAGCCAGGCGAGCCGACCCGAACCTCAATGAGCCGACTCTGCCAGTACAAATTTTGAAGACATGAGAAAGCAAGCCGACCCAAACTGCAATGCACCGACTCTTCTAGAGTAAAGATTTCAGATTCTGAGAAGAAGAGCCGACCCAAGTTGAAGAGAATCGACTCCTTGAGTTCAAGATTTTCAAAGATGTAAGTTTCAGCCGACCCGAGCTATCAAGAGCTGACTCATCCAGAGTGAAGTTTTGCACCCTAAGATAAAGAGCTGACTGCACTGAAGAATTAGCGACTCGACCTATCGACTCAAAGGAATCCGAGCCTCGAATATCGCTTTCAGGTACATAACGGCTAGTTCTAGAACTTCTTTTTGAATGCCAAAAAGTGCTCCAACGGTCACAAGTCACTTTCCAACGATCCTCAATGGCTAGAACTGCTTTGGAGTGATGGAAGACTTTATATTTGAGAAATTTGAACTTCTTGGAAGAGAGAGTTACAATGTTTTTGAAAGTTCTAAAAAGTTTTGAAGCTTTATTGAGTATCCTACCTACCAATAAGCAAGAGAGCACAAAGAGCATTCAAGTCAGTCTTCATGTCTTCACCAACTCTGATCAAAAGCTTGAAGCACTTTGGAAAGAAGCCACTGAAGTAATTAAAGCTCATTCAAGTGCATCCAAGTGGACTTCTCACAAGCTGCACCGGCAACTATCCGATAAATAGAGTTTGTCATTTATTGTTGCATTTATTTCAATTCATTCTTAAATTGTTTGGGTTATTGGTGAGCCCGGTTGAAAAACCAAATAGGTTCTTTGCGAGCCTTTGATAAAAACCAAGTGTTGGGTTCTTGGTGATCCTGGTAAAACCATGTTAGGTTCTTGGTGATCCTGTGAAAACCAAGTTGGGTTTCTTTGGTGAGCATGTTTAAAACCAAAGGGTGTTGGGTTTTCTTTGATGATCCCGTAAAATCAAAGTGTAGAGGTTTTGGATTGTGATCCTGTAAAACAATCCTACTGTATTCGGGTGTGACTATAGTTGAAATTCCAAGTGGTATCTTGGGTAGTGGACATAGGAGCTAGGTTGCTCCGAACCACTATAAATTTTGTGTGTTTGTATTATGCTTCTCTGATTCTATTTAGCTTCTGCAAATTATTATTTTGCCACAGCACCTAATACTTTATAAGGGATTTTAATTGCACATTATCTGCTTTAAATTTTTAAACTCCCAATTCCCCCCCTCTTGGGTAGCCACCTGGGCAACATCTGCCTTGGCCTATTTGGCCCTGAGCTCCTCAGCTCGGCTTTTGTACTGACTCATCTCTCGGTCCAAAGACTCCTCTAGCTTCTTAATGCGCCTCTCAGTGCTTACGACCTCGCCCCTTAGCTCGTTATTTTTTCAGTCAAACTCCCAAGCAGCGTCCGACTTCAGCTTGACCTCAGCCTTCAGAGACTCAAGCTCCATCGACCATTGCTGGTGATGCGGGACTAATATGCATGCAATTCATTTTGTATATTTTTTACGTGGGGTTAGGTGATTAATTCCCAAATTTTAGATCAAAATTAGTTGTAGGGAATTTTGTATAAATTTTGAAGCCAAGCATGCAGATTAGAACCTAGAAAAGTACTAAAGAAGGATCGCCGGGGCTGAGAAGCATCGGTTAGGGCAAGTTCTCCTACAATAATAAGACTGGAGGTAGAGGGGTGTACCTGACAACATCTGAAGTGCCCGGTGAAGATCGCAGTGAAGGGATCTCTCGTTCCTTAATGGATGCGGCCTGGAAAATCGAGCCAAAGACCCACGGATACCCGGCTTTCTGCTCGGTGGTCCGATTGAGGCATGGCTGGAGTCATTGGATTCATAGGAACTCGGGGACCTGCAAATGACCTATCAGGGGTTAGAAAACTCAGAGAAAATCAAGAAAACAAAAGAAAACAGCAAAGGGAAGAAAGTTTTGGAGGGGCTGGAAGGATGGTTGGCGGTAGGAAGATGGTTGCAAACACCAGGAAGAAGAACTCTCAAACCCGTTTATGCACACAGTAGGGTAATCACACAAAGCAATTGAAGAACTCAAGGTTTATTTCATATATCAAAATCTCCCTTCATACAAGAGGCTAGGGTCCTTTAAACAGACCCTTAATCTTGGGCTCCAAGTAAGGGCACATAAGTCTTTACATAAGAATCCTTTTCCCTCTCAAACCCTAGCTAGAAAATAAGGAAACATTAGGTAGAAAAATCCCTAAAAATTCTCTTGACTTGGCCAACACTCTAAGGACACCTAGGGGGGCGTGTTGGGCTTCTAGGAGCAGCAAGAGGTCAGCCCAAAGGGGCTCGAGCGCATGGGTTTGTGCCTCTGGAAGCTGGGGTGGCCTGGTTGCCAGGTAGCAGGAATATTCTCTAGTATCTTGCTTCTTAGGGGCTTGGGCTTGGCGCCTGGGCTTGATTTCTTTGGGCTAGGATGCAGATGGACCTTTAAAATCATGGATTCCTTGGTATATGAATATATTTTGGCATCTGGAAGGGAATCTGGGCATCTGGAGGGCATCTGCAAGGAATCAGGGTTTTCTGAATTTTTTCTCCTGGGATCTTCAAATCTTCAAGCTGGGTTGGACTTGGGCTATACTTCCATGTCTTCAATATGGTCGGACTTGGTCTTCACTTGTATGATGTGGTCTTGAGTCTTCAATATGGTTGAATAGGACTCAAAAAAATAAAATTAGCTCGACATGAGCTAACTAACACTAGACTGAACTAGCTCAACATGAGCTGACTAGTACAGAACTGAAACTCAAAAGACTCAAATAACAACTAAAATGGACTCAAATGGGCTAAGCCCTTATTACAAATGAACTCATAAATTAGTGATCAATTCATAGAGGGTTGAAAAGCCTTTGTCTTATTCTGGTGCCTTCGGTGTCTCCACCAATTCTCCCGGGGTGGGAGGAACTCGACCCTGTCGAGTGAAGATCAGACTGGCTCACATATCTCTCGAGAAGGTCTGGGTTGAGGCATTGCAAGTCCTCTTGAGAAATCCATGAATCGTTCGACTCTGGCCAGCCTTACAATCAGACCAGGAAGCGTTGATAGCCGCGGCCCTAGGTCGTGATGGCTTGATCGTCCAGGATACGCTCGATCCGCTCTCCTCTCTCAGGCCAAATTTGTTAGTGGACACTCTGGGTTAGGGTCACTCACAACAGGAGGGGATAGGTCCAAAAGCCTCACTAGGTATTGCTGCCGATTCCCTTTACTCAACTAGGTCAATAATATTGAAGGTAGAACTAATGCCCAAATCCGAAGGCAATTCTAACATATAGGCAATTGATCCAACCTTCTTTAACACTTTAAAAGGTCTGGCTCTATGAGCATGAAGCTTCTTTTAGGCCTATGCCTAACCAAGATAGAATCCACTACATCAAATTCTTTGATCCATCTTCGGGAATTAGCCAGTTTGTTTAAAATTAGTGTAGGTGGTGAACATGCTAGGCACATGCAGACTCCTAACAAATGATTCAAAGAACTTATACTAACACTTAACAGACTTGACTATGCATTCCTATAGAAGGAGGATTTATTGAACTCTTTAGATCTAAACCTAACAGATTATAGGTTCCCTAGGTTTGATCCTAGCTTGACATGCACATGAAAATTTACAGTGAACTCCTAGCAAATTCCAAAGAGTGTGCCAGAAGTAAGATGCAAACCTAACATGTTGATGAATGCATGCAGTATGCTAATCTCAGTTAAATACAATCTAATAATCCTAGAAATGCTGGAGGTGTCAGGAAAAGGCATAAAATAGAAAGTGGGTTCAGAATTAGTTTGGTAAGGTAGGGAAAAAGGTTCAAGGTTAGTTGCATAAAGTTCGATATAAGAAGGCATGTCAGGGACTAATCCTAGACTAATGAGGCTAATCTTACGAGATTGTGGAATATATATGGGCAAGAAAAGTTCCATGCTATGGAAGGATGGGTCAACAATTTCTGGGAAGAGATCTTCAATAGGAATGGCAGGAAGGGGTTCATCCTGAGGGCAATGGGTTAAGTAAGCCAAATCCTGAATAAAGTCTTCTTGTTCATGGAATTTAGGAATAGGCTCTACAATTAGATCCTTTTCTAGTGTTTCCTCAGGTAAAATCCTAGTATCAAAGTTCTCTTCCTCTAATTGTTCTTCCACTATAGCTTTAGGTTGGATGTGGTCAAGGTCAACTAGCTCTAGGTTGGTTTCTACCTGGGTATCTACTGGGTCAGCTAATTCTAGGTCTACTAAAGGTGTCTCCTCTTCTCCTTCATACTCATCCACTAGGCTCGCATCAGCTTCATACACTTCCGCGTTAATGTAAGCCTTGTCAATCTCAGGAATGGTTGGAGAAGGTCGGCTAGGAAAAAATTGGCTAGGTCCTGGTATCTGATTATGGATACTAATCCTAGTAGGTTCAGGTTGCCTAAGGGGTAGTGGCTCACTACTGGGCTCATATTTAGGGGTGCTAATCCTATGGGATTCAAGTTGACTAGGGGAAACCTGACTAGTACTAGGCTGATACTTAGGGGTTATGCATTCTCTGGGCTCATAGGACAAGGGTGCAGATCTATGGGTCATGGGATTATAGAATCTGGGGTCATAGGATTTTGGGTCAGCTCTATGGTCAAGTTCTAAGGATGGATCATGGTATGGGGTCCTCCTAAGGTTGGGATCCCTATATGGGTCAGGATATTGGGTTCTCCTAGGGTTGGACTCCCTATATGGGTCAGAATATTGGGTTCTCCTAGGGTTGGGCTCCCTATATGGGTCAGAGTATTGGGTTCTCCTGGGTTCAATATCATAATAAGGGTCATGGTAAGGGGTTCTTCTAGGTTCAGTATCATAATAAGGGTCATGGTAAGGGGTTCTTCTAGATTCAGTATTATTGTATGGATCAGGCTGAGGGGCTCTTCTAGGTTCAACCTCTCGGTATGGATCAGGGTTTGGGGTCCTCCTAGGTTGAGGATTGTAGTTCGGGTCAGGATAATGGGCTCTCCTAGGTTCGACCTCATGGTATAGATCAGAGTTTGGGGTCCTCCTAGGTTGAGGGGACTCAAGATCTGGCTCAGACTGTGACCCATGGGTTCTTTGTATGGTCCCTACACGGCCTTCTAACTGGTCAAACCTATTGGCAAGATGGTCAATTCTGTTGTTGGTTTGGGTACCAGACCAAGTTAACTGGGTCATCTGGGTAGTCATCTGGGTAGCCATTTAGGCCATTTGATCTATAAGGGCTTGAATCCTAGCTTCCTGCTTATCCATGGGTTCAGGGAGATAGTGGATGAGATGGGACTCCTAATCTAATGCTCATGCAAGACTCGATCAAACCGACTATAGCTGACTAGACCTAGAGTCCAAAACTAGATGCTCAATCAGGGTGGCAAACTAGCCTATAGTAACCCTGTACTCAGCCAGGCAGGTGTAAGGGGAGTGTTCGGTCCTTGATTGCCAATCCTAGACACCAATCAGAGAATGGCCAGGTAGGCGGACCAGCACACAAGCCCTTCGGGATTGAATCCCTAAACCACCATTCTAGACACTGAACACAAGGCACACACAGGTTAGCTTGACACAATGATTTGACACTTAGCCCGGACCCGACTAGTTGGTGTCCCTAGCCCATTAGGGCAAATTAAGTCTAATCGATTTTAGGTTAAGGCTTGGGACCGAATGCAAGGGATGTGGTTTTGGGCTAAGGAGAGGTGATCAAATCCTCCCCCCATCTGATATAGCAAGAGTGCCCTTAAAAGTAAATTATGCAATGATGGCAGGCAGATGAGGATGCAAATTAGGGTTTAGATATTTTTTTTTTGGTATTTTTGGAGAATATGTAATTTTTTTTTTATTTTGGTATTTTCTTAAATATAAGAAAACTTGCAAATTATGGCCTAATATGCAGGAAATATACTAAAATTAAAAGATATGCAAAAGATGCTAAACAAAACCCTAAAACTTCCAAACTTGTCTTACTGAAAAAAATAGAGCCAAAAATTTGTAGGCTGTATTTCGGCTTGCAGAAAATTCACAAGCCGAAATAAAATCTGCAAAGATTTTGAAAATTATTGTGAATTATGTTGAATCCATCAAAATAAATTTCAAAATTTTTAAAGTTTTGATCAAGGAGAAATAATTTAAATAATAGAGCATATATGGACTGAAAAATTGCAGAAAACAAGCCATAATCTAAGCTCTGATACTAGATGATGCCGGACTAATATGCATGCAATTCTTTTTATGTGTTTTATATGTGGGGTTAGGTGATTAATTCACAAATTTTAGATAAAAATTAGTTGTAGGGAATTTTGTATGAATTTTTGAAGCCAATCATGCAGATTAGAACCTAGAAAAGTACTAAAGAAGGATCGTCGGGGCTGAGAAGCCTCGGTTAGGGCAAGTTCTCCTACAATAATAAGACTGGAGGTAGACGGGTATACCTGACAACGTCTGAAGTGCCCGATGAAGATCACAGTGAAGGGATCTCTTGTTTCTCGATGGATGCGGCCTGGAAAACCAAGCCAAAGACCCGCGGATACCCGGCTTTCTGCTCGGTGGTCCGATTGAGGTGTGGCTGGAGTCGTTGGATTCATAGGAACTCGGGGACCTGCAAACAACCTATCAAGGGTTAGAAAACTCATAGGAAATCAAGAAAACAAAAGAAAATAGCAAAGGGAAGAAAGTTTTGGAGGGGCTGGAAGGATGGTTGGCGGCAAGAAGATGGTTGCAAACACCGGGAAGAAGAACTCTCAAACCCGTTTATGCACACAGCAGGGTAATCACACAAAGCAATTGAAGAACTCAAGGTTTATTTCATATATCAAAATCTCCCTTCATACAAGAGGCTAGGGTCCTTTAAATAGACCCTTAATCTTGGGCTCCAAGTAAGGGCACATAAGTCTTTACATAAGAATCCTTTTCCCTCTCAAACCCTATCTAGAAAATAAGGAAACATTATGTAGAAAAATCCCTAAAAGTTCTCTTGACTTGGCCAACACTCTAAGGACACCTAGGGGGCTTGTTGGGCTTCTAGGAGCAGCAAGAGGCCAGCCCAAAGGGTCTCGGGCGCATGGGTTTGGGCCTTTGGAAGCTAGAGTGGCCTGGTAGCCAGGTAGCAGGAATATTCTCTGGTATCTTGCTTCTTAGGGGCTTGGGCTTGGCGCCTGGGCTTGATTTCTTTGGGATAGGATGTAGATGGACCTTTAAAATCATGGATGCCTTGGTATATGAATATATTTTGGCATCTGGAAGGGAATCTGGGCATCTGGAGGGCATCTGCAAGGAATCAGGGTTTTCTGAATTTTTCCTCCTGGGATCTTCAAATCTTCAAGCTAGGTTGGACTTGGGCTATACTTCCATGTCTTCAATCTGGTTGGACTTGATCTTCACTTGTATGATGTGGTCTTGAGTCTTCAATATGGTTGAATAGGACTCAAAAAAATAAAATTAGCTCGACATGAGCTGACTAACATTGGACTGAACTAGCTCAACATGAGCTGACTAGTACAGAACTGAAACTCAAAAGACTCAAATAACAACTAAAATGAACTCAGATGGGCTAAGCCCTTATTACAAATGGACTCATAAATTATTGATCAATTCACAAAGGATTGAAAAGCCTCTGTCTTATTCTAGTGCCTCCGGTGTCCCCACCAGTTGGTCCCTCTTCGCCCAATGCTTACAGTAATCTCGGATAAGTAAGAGGTCAACACCGAGCTATTCCAAGGAAGACATCAGCCACAAAAATAAAGGGAAAGAAAAAGAAGGAAGGGAAGGGGCAAAAGGAAAGTAAAGGGATACTCACCGAGAAGAGCTGAGGAAATATGCCACGAATGGCATCACTCAGGAGCTTCCCCGCCTTCTCCCGCCAATCGTGTGACTAGACGGCAAAGTCCATCATGCGCTCGGCGAGTTCTTGATCTCGGACTAGCAAGTTTGGCACCATCTCGAATGGCAACCTATAAGGATCCTTCTCCCTCTTTTTCATCATAGACATGACATCGCCCCCTCCTCCGATCGAGGAAGCATCGGAGGCATGGTGGGGGCTCGATGCCACTTCGGACGGTGCCACCGACGGTGGCTCCACTTTCTCCTGTTCTCCCTCTATGTCGACCTCAATGATCTTAAGAGATGGAGGCACCATAGTGGTGGCAACAGAGCAGACCTAGACTGGGCGACCACTTCTATCTCTCGCATCGGGAACGAGTCGCGCTATCTCAGCAGCTCGACAGCAGGCTCCACTCTTCTCTTGCTTTGCTCAGGAGTAGATTCTACTCTTCTCATACTCTACTCAAGAGCAAGCTCTGCTCTCCTACTACCCTACACAGGGGCAGGCTCTACCCTCCTCCTACTCTGCTTGGGGCCAGGTTCTACTCTCGTCTCTTCTGGCATGGCGAGTACAGCCCTTGTGCCATCCTCTTCCCAGACCTTCTTTGATGAGGACTCTCTGATCCTCGCCAGTGGACCCCTCTTCCTGGAGAGGGCAAGAAGGTCTTCCATAGAATACTTCATGCTTTCACAAAGAAAAGACAAGGTCAGTTTTCAAGTCAAGAAAACAGATAGAATGTAGAAACAAGTAAGGTCATGCCGAACTCACCAGTTGGGCCGACTCTGGCTTCATGGAGGTTCTGCTCTGTCAGCAAAACCTCGAGAGAAGTATCTGGTCAGTGTGGAGCTGGTCGTACACTTCCTGATTAGCTGCCTCGATGATAGCATTTCGGTTTGGGGTCCGATCTGGGTCACACCAAACCCAGTTGACCCCCTCGACCAAAGCAAAGAAGTACTTACTCTTCCATCCCTTGATGGAAGAGGGGAGTTCAAATCTGATGCCCTTAGGGCGAGGTAAAATGAACCATCATCCATCCTCGGACAAGTGGTGCTTCAGGGTGAAAAAGGCCTTGAAGAGGGAAAAATGGGCAACAATCCCGTAGAAATGACATAGGATGATGAAGCAGAAGATAGTTTGAACTGCATTTGTGGTACGGGCACCAGACTCAGAAGAAGACTTCAGAGCTCCATCTGGATCTCTGATTAACCTTGCCCGAAGAATTAGGGTTTTTGGTTTGTAATAAGAGTTGACTAGATCAACTCAATTTAGCTTGAGTCTATATTACCTGCATTTTATTTTGTTGAGTCATGTTGACTCAGTAGTGGACTAGGGCTTCAACCTGGGGTGTTACATTTTCTCCCAAGGCCTAGAAAGTGGGCGCCACACTCCCAGCCACACTCCCAGCCATACGCCTGAGTCCAAGGGGCGCCATATCTACATCCAGCAGTCTTTGGTCCCCACGCCACAGATAGCAGCTTCCTTCTCTCATGCGCCAGTTGAGGAGAAATCCACCAGGAGTCCACAAATCAAGGGGGCGGCCCAAGTCTTTCCCAAAAGAACCAAACTAAGAAAGGGAAGAAATTCTCTTGGAGAGAACTTCAAGGAGGCGCCCACTACCTGCCAAAAATATCTAAAACAAAGATGGGAAGGGCCTTGACTTAGGGAGGAAGAAAAGGAGGAGTCCAAAAGAGTTGATCCATGGAAGGAAAGAAATTCTCTTGAAGACCCAAGCAAGGAGGCGCCATCTACCTGCCTTTTATAACCCTAATCAAATTTTTTTGGTACCTTGGCCGACCATATGTGTATGGATTATCCTGATTTGTAGATCCCCTCCTTTAGTCCCATATAGGAAGATGTAAAACCCTACTCCCTTGTAAAGCCTTATAAATTAAACCCCTCTTGTAAGTTTAAATCAATTAGATGAATGAAACCAAATTTTCTTTGTGAGCAAACTTTGTGTTTTCTCTCTTCCGCACTTGCATCCAGGTGTTGAGCTCCGTGAGAGAGTAAATCCGGGTTCCCAAGGAACCTTGAGGAGGTGTGAGATCTCCAAAACCCAAACCCTAGGTTAGCCACTCCACTCCCAAACCCTAGCCACCATCACCTTTCTCTCTCCACTAAGCCCTAGCATATTCCACCTCCCACGGCCTCTCTCTCCAAGTCCAGGTCGACCACCAGTATCCAGCTACAGTCCAGGTTCTTCAGATCCAAAGCTCTTTCCAGTGGGAGTCGAATCAGCCTTCAAGAGAATTCCGGATCTCAGCGACATCAGCCTTCAAGTTCTTCGAACTGGTAAATCCTTCCCAGAGTCTCTGAATCCCTCACTTGTTTTTCTTCTTCCCAGATCTTGAGTCCAAGAGAAGCCGACCAAACCATAAGACCAGTATTGGAGGATCCATTGCGAAGATAGCCGACTCCGAGGATCCAACAATCTGCTCGAGAGAGTTCTTCCACCAAATTCTGAGGAGATCACTGTCTGGTTAGTAAACCATCTCTCCTCTCTATTTCTGTCCTGTTGAAAGTTCAGAGCGAAACCCTAGGTCTGGGAGTTTCTCAACCCCCAGCGATCCATTACTTCTGAACTACTCTGATAATTTAGTTTCTTCTAAATTGTGCTTTCAATCCTTACCTAGTTTCCTTCAACTTAGTTTAGCTTTACTTTGAGTCAAAGCCAATTTCTGAAATATAAAAAAAAAAAAAAAATTAATCTTAATTTTTACTTCCGCATACGCTTCTTTGTTCTTTGTTCTGCATCAATTTGGAACCAGCTATGCCAGAACCAAATGGTAGTTGCTAAGGACAGAAAGGAAGAAAGGGTGGAAAGGAAATCGGAGGCCCGCTGCAAGGGTCTCCTCATAAAGAGCAATCCAGCCCGAGCCACTGGCAGTGACCCATTCCCTCGATCATGGAATCGAGAGCTGGACGGAGTCTGGGATACCATAGGTATCCAGGATAGTCACAAGTTCCTCGCTGGTTATCATCGAAGCAATGCCACCGGGACCAGTTGATCGCGGAGGTTCCGGAGAAGTTTCAAGAGGAGGAGGCAGGGGACGGACCCTAGGCGACCCTATGACTATCCCCGTGGGCCAAGGCCTCCTAGAGAACTCGAAGCATACCAGGGTCCTATGACTATCCCTGTGGGGTGAGGCCTCCTAGAGAACTCGAAGTGCACCTCTTCCTCATCATCGAAGAAGAAGAAGGCATCCTCGACCGAGAAGGCCTGGCCTCGTTAGGATAGTCGAGGGAGGAAAGTTTTGACTCCAGTGAGACATTTCAAGAAGAAGAAGAAGAAGGGACAAAGAAGCAAGAAGAAGGGAACAGACAAGGTCTAAGAAGATCCTAGCTCTGAGAAGAAACTCTACCCAGCCCATAGAAAAAGAAGAATGGAGAATGAACGAAGCTGGTTGCCTTTGGAGGAAAAAGATGACTTGGGGGAAGAAGGGGACTCTCTGGTTCACTGGTGAGCATGAAAATTTTTTGAAAGAGAAACTGTCTTTCCTTTCAAAGTGATTGGATCATAACCATCCCATCACCGCCATCGGCTTCGCTCCACGTGTTAGCAATTGGTAGGGGCGACACTCTGTTTCGCCCATGACCACTTTGAGTTCTGTATCAGTAATAATGCCTCCTTGAATGGATCCACGTGTCGCCACTTCATTGGCCTAGAGGTCCGCCCCACGAGGCACCGACGATCATGGAAATTATGGTGCAGGATTTTAGTCTTTCCATGTCAGTGCTGCATTTACTCCCTTCACCCCGAGCGCCGTGCACCAACGGGACTTGGGAGTGGGGACAAATGATGTCGTAGGATCGCTGACATGTAACCCATGTCAGACCTAGTTAGATGTCACGACGGAGGAAGCTGCCATGTCAGATTTTTCTTTGAACTTTTTTTCCAGGTGGCTCCCTTAAGGTCGAGATGCCATGGCCGAAGTCGAGCTCCGCCTTTATTCAGACTCCTTCTCCAGGCAGCTCCCTTGGGGTCGAGACGCCGTGGCCGAAGTCAAGCTCCTCCTCTCTCCAGACTCCTTCACCAGGTGGCTCCCTCGGGGTCAAGACGCCGTGGCCGAAGTCGAGCTCCACCTCTCTCCAAACTCCTTCGCTAAGCGACTCCCTCGAGGTCAAGATGCCATGGCTGAAGTCGAGCTCCATCTCTCTCCAAACTCCTTCGCTAGGTGACTCCCTCGAGGTCGAGATGCCATGGTCGAAGTCGAGCTCCGCCTCTCTCCAGACTCCTTCACTAGGCGGCTCCTTTGAGGTCGAGACACCATGGCCGAAATTAAGCTCCTCCTCTTTTCGGACTCCTTCACCAGGCGGCTCCCTTGAGGTCGAGACATCGTGGCTGAAGTCGAGCTCCGCCTCTCCAGACCAGCCCCACCTCGGACGAAGGGAGCAATAATTGAGGGACATCGCCGCTCTCCTTGGGTGGTGGTAGGCCACCCAAGGACCACGGAGAGGTGCCTGCCAGGCTGCAATAATTACCATAGCTACCACTTACACCGAAAAGAAAAGGGTGACCCGATCAAGGCGCTGCACTTCCTACCAACCGTCTGTGCCACCCATAAAAGGAAGTCAACCCAAAAAATTCAAATCCACGGGGTGGCTGCCCCCTGATCGAGGTTCTGCCAGGCTTCCCAAAATGGAGCGACCAGAAAGAATGTTAGAGCGCACGGTAAGTTCCTTATCGTGAATAAGGAAAGGTGCCATGTGCACGGCATGAAACATCACCGCAGGCACCTGCAAGTGAGGGGAGGATCCCAAGATTGGCATTTGGCAGCCACCCTGGCTTAAAAGAGCTCTCTAAGGTTCCAAGAAGAAGGTAAGCAAACTAACGGGCAAAAAGGATGGCACACAAGAGAGCACCGAGAGACTAGGTGTCCAAGGCTACCGGAGACCCACTAGAAAGGTCTCAATGGACACAGCCTTCCTGTCCAAACTCTCCTCCATCTCCACTTTCCCTACTCCACTCATGACTCGTTTATATTCTCCCAGTATATTACTTTCTCCTCCTAGCGTGGAGTCTATCTATGGGGCTCGACCAAGAGGATCTGATCCCCTGGATCTTCACTGACTTGAGCATCGGAGTGCCCCCACCAGGATCACCCGCCCGGGTCTCTTCTGTTTTGCAGGTCCGGACACATAGGCAGGTCCTAGAGCGACAAGGGTGCGATCCGAGATCATCTTTAGCTACATAGGTGGCAACAGGTAGCAATTTAGTTTGGAATGTATGTGTATATGTGATGGGGAACTAATATGCATGCAATTTTTTTTATATATTTTATATGTGGGGTTGAGTGATTAATTCCCAAATTTCAGATCAAAATTATTTGTAGGGAGTTTTGTATGAATTTTTGAAGATCAGCATGCAGATTAGGACCTAGAAAAGTAGCAAAAAAAGGACCGCCGGGGCTGAGAAGCCTCGGTTAGGGCAAGTTCTCCTACAATAAAACTACTGGAGGTAGAGGGGTGTACCTGACAATGTCTGTGAAGATCGCAGCGAAGGGGTCTCTCGTTCCTCGACGGATGCGGCCTGGAAAATCGAGCCAAAGACCCGCGGATACCCGGCTTTCTGCTCGGTGATCCGATTGAGGCTTGGCTGGAGTCGTTGGATTCGTAGGAACTCAGGGACCTGCAAATGACCTGTCAGGGGTTAGAAAGCTCACAAAGGAACAAGAAAACAAAATAAAAACAGCAAGGGAAGGCTTCTTTTGGAGTGGGCGTCCAGGGATCTGGAGGGTTTGTTGGCAGCAAGAAGATGATTGCAAACACCGGGAAGAAGAACTCTCACAAACCCCTTTATGCACACAGCAGGGTATCACACCACTCAATAGAAGAACTCAAGGTTTTCATTCATCAAAAATTAGGGTTTTATACAAGAGGCTAGGGTCCCTTAAATAGACCCTTAACCTTGGGCTCCAAGTAAGGGCACATTAGTCTTTACATGAGAATCCTTTTCCCTCTCAAACCCTAGCTAGAAAATAAGGAAACATTAGGTAGAAAAAATCCCTAAAACTTCTCTTGACTTGGACAACACTCCAAGGACACCTAGGGGGACGTGTTGGGCTTCTAAGAGCAGCAAGGGGCCAGCCCAAAGGGGCCCGGGTGCATGGGTTTGGGCCTCTGGAAGCTGGGGTGGCCTGGTAGCCAGGTAGCAGGAATATTCCCTGGTATCTTGCTTCTTAGGGGCTTGGGCTTGGCGCCTGGGCTTGATTTCTTTGGGCTAGGATGCAGATGGACCTCTAAAATCATGGATGCCTTGGTCTATGAATATATTTTGCCATCTGGAAGGAAATCTGGGCATCTGGAGGGCATCTGCAAGGAATCAGGGTTTCTGATTTTCCTCTTGGGGTCTTCAAATCTTCAAGCTGGGTTGGACTTGGGCTAAACTTCCATGTCTTCAATCTGATTGGACTTGGTCTTTACTTGTATGATGTGGTCTTGAGTCTTCAATATGGTTGAATAGGACTCAAAAAAAAATAAAATTAGCTCGACATGAGCTGACTAACACTGGACTGAACTAGCTCAACATGAGCTAAATAATTACAAGACTTAAATGAAACAACTCAGCTGGACTAAGCTTTATTACAGTGGACTCGAATGTTATTTAAGTAATCCACAGAGGGTTGAGAAGCCTCTGCCTTATTCTGGTGCCTTTGGTGTCCGCACCAATATGGGATTATCCAATTGAAGCCAAGTTTTATAACCCATAAGAAAAAGGTGTTTGATATAAGAATGATCAATGTTTTTCATTGATTATCTAGATAGTTCAAAAGGATCTAGATTCCATTGTCCATCTCATACATCATAGATAGTAGAGACATCATCTTTAAGAAAATATAGGAAATAAAATTTTGTACCTGAGAAATAGACCAAAGTGATGATTCTTATTATTATTTCTCGAAGTAACATTTAGGAGAAATTACTACTTCATTATGTTCCACCCCATGAGGTTCCTATTATTGCAGGAGTAACTATCCAACCACTACTACAAGAATATTAAGGGAAAGTTCTCAGGTGATCTACTAGAATAAGGAAATCTACTATACCTCCAGATTATGTTGGGTATCTAATTGATATGGGTGAAAAGATGATAACCATGAGATGTTCTTACAAGCTATGAAAGGTGAGAACTCTTTTCAATTGTTAGATGCCATGAAAGAAGAGCCAGGTTCTATGGATAAAATCTATGTCTAAGAATTAGTTGACCTACCTGAAGGAGTGCGATCAATAGGTGCAAATGGATCTTTAAGATCAAAATGATTCTTAATGTTAAGGTTGAATGGTATAATGCTAGAGTTATGGAAAAGGGATTCATACAAAAAGAAGGCATTGATATTAAAGAGATCTATTCTCTAATTTCATTAAAGAACTCTTTTAGGATTGTCATGGCCTTTGTAGCTCATTTTGACTTGGAGTTGCATCAAGATGAGTGTGAGAATAGCCTTCCTTAATGATGAACTAAAGAAAAGTGATCTATATAGAACAGCCCAGGGGATTTATTATTAGCAAACAAAAAAATATAGCTTGCAAATTAAAGAAATCTATTTATGAACTTAAACAGGCTTCCAAACAATAGTATTGCAAATTTAATGGAATAATCACTTCCTTTGGATTTTAAAAAAATATTTTTAATTAATGTATATAGCTAAAGGTCAATGAGAGTAAGTTTATACTTTTTGTATTATATGTGAATAATATTCTACTTGCCACTAGTGATCTTGGTCTATTTAAGAAAACTAAATAGTTTCTATCCCAAAATTTTAAGATAAAAGATATGGGTAAAGCTATTTATGTTATTGGCATTAAGATTCACAGAGATAAATCCTTAGAGTTACTTAGACTATATCAAAAGACATCTCTAGAATATTGGAGAAATTTGGGAAGAAAAAAATATTATCCTAGGTTGGCTCCTATTGTAAAGGGTGATAAACTTAATAAACTTCAAAATCTAAGAAATGAGATCGAGAAGCAATTAAGTCCATAACCCATGCATCTATTATTGAGAGTTTGATCTATGCTCATGTGTGTAGGTGTCCATCATTGCTTTTGCTACATCAATGCTTGAACATTATTAACATGATCCAAAAATGGAGTATTGAAAAGCTACAACTAAAGTCATACATTATCTATAAAGTACAAAATTGTACATGCTCACATACAATTAATCTGATCATCATGAAATAATAGACTATCAAGATTGACACTTTGCTAGATGCACCAATAGTAGAAAATTTACCACTAGATATATCTTCCTACTTGGTGCTATACATGGATGAGTGAAATAAAGTTTTATTGACTACATTCAATATAAAAAGTAAAGTACATAGTCTATTATAACTTTCATATAAGCTATATGGTTACGGTATTTTATCATAGGATTTAGAGTTGTTAACTTTATTAGCAAATCGATAAAGATATATTATGATAATAATTATACAGTATGATTCTCCTACAATACAAAGCGTACAAGCACCTACAGGCATATAAGTATTAAATACTTAGCTCTTTGTGAGAGAATAAAGGATATAGTGTCTGTGAAATATATTAATATAGAGCTAATTATTATAGATCCACTGACTAAAGGACTTACTCGCATAATTATAAGAGATCATGTAGATCATATGAAAATTAGTAGCTCATTTTATGATTGATATGAATTGGATACTATGTATAAAGTTATCACATTGGATTTTATAATAAAGTATAATTTATTTTATGATAAAAAGTTATTTACCATGTGATATAAAGATGATCAAAGAATAGACATAAACTCCTATCTACTTATAAAGTAAAATTATATACAAAGAACTTGATTATGAGGTGTCACTTGTATTATGATGCATGGAAGGTCATGTATTGATTGATAATGCATTTCTGCCATATTCGCACTGGTAATTATTTTTTAGTCAAGTATACATTATATATATATATATCCTATAAAGCAATTAAGTTTTTAAATATGTATCCATGTTAGTTTTTTAATTATCAAATATAGATAAAGTTTTATTAAAAAAACTTGAAACATTTTAAATAATTAAAACGAAGATGATTGTGTTAGGTTGGGTCAAGGGGGAGAATATTAGAATTTATTCAATTAAGCCAATCTAGATGTGGGCTACACTAATGCTCATCAAGATTTGTTTTATATATTTCATTTGATTATACTCTAACTAAAAATATGCCTCCCATAAAATAATAACGATATATACGATGGTTATTATGATAAAGTTAAAATCTACATAACTATTATGGATAATATCCATCTCAATATTCGAAACTGATTCAAACACTGTCTTTAATAGATGAGGCATGTTATAAAAGGACACCCCATATGGACATGGTCACCAATCCATCCCAAAGCTTGTGAAGTCTTCCACATCAATAATTTTTGGAAAGGGATTCGATAAACCAAGGTGCTACACATGAATATCTACAAGCACATCCAGCGAGTTCTTTTTGAAATTGTAGATATGCAGATTAGAGATTGCATATTTTTGGTGGGCTAATTTAAGAGATCATGTACAGTATTGATGGCTTATTCTTCAAGTCCTATTGCCCATAAAGTTTTATATACCGGACATCGGGTTTCTACATTGGAGTCAAGATGAGAGCAATGACAGATAAGGATTGGATACACTAGAGAGGAGAGGGAAATACAAAATGGAAAATTAGAAAAGTGGAAGTGAAGAGGGGAGTAGAAGAGGGAAACAATAGAGACAAGAATCAAAAGAAGAGAAAAAAAGAAAAAGATTATGAAGGGTGGGAGGGTGGAATAACAGGATCATCAGGGAAGAAACTCGGGGTTAGGGTTTTGAAATATGGGGAGCTGTTTGTCATTTTATGCTCCTGGTAAGTGGAGATGGACCATGAGTTAAGAAAATTTCAAGTGGATTTAATGTTAAAGTCCTAGTCAACAGGAGTTTTTTATTAGTGGCATGCCCATGAAGGGACCAAGAGTTAAATTATGCTTTTTTTAGATTATGGATATTTTAGACATCTTTAGTTTAATGCAATTTATCAGGTAGTTGTTTTGTGTTGAGATGGAGATTTGTACCCTTAAGAGAGATACTTAAATGAACTTATAATTAGAAGTTCTTTACTGAGTTACTGTTGGAGTAAAAATGAACTTTCTTCAGAGTTCTGCTTCTATTTCTAAGAAAATAGAGACTTGAGTTTTTTGTTCATACACCCAATGATTACAAATGAGAGTATTCTTAAATAGACATGAATAGGTGAAACCCTTCATGTAGAGTTGCAATGCTTCAATGAACTGGTGTGATGCTTCTCGAACAGTCACGATGCTTCAATCTCATTAACTTCCAATAGCATCCCTTCACGTAGAGTTGCAAAGCTTCAATGAACTAGTGCTCTGCTTCCTGAATAGTCATGATGCTTCAATCTCATTAACATCCAACACTCCCCCCTTAATGAGATTGGCTAATATAATTCCGAGCTTCTCTCTAAACTCAAAAAATCTATTCCGAGGTAGTTTCTTTGTAAAAATATCTGCAAGTGTTCTATTGACTTGCAATACTTTAACATCACTTTGCCTTTCTGCACAGCTTCACGAATAAAATGATATTTGAGTTTGATATGCTTGGTGCGCTCATGATGAACTGGATTCTCAGTAATGGCAATTGCTACCTGATTATCACAATGAAAATTTGTAGCTTCAGTTTGTGGTAATCCAAGATCAAAAAGCATTCTCCTCATCCATATGGCTTGTGATGTAGCTTTTGCTACTACTATATATTCAGCTTCTGCAGAGGATTGAGCAACAACACTATGTTTCTTTAAAAGCCATGAACAAGCTCCTGAACTTATCATGAACACATATCCTAATGTGCTTTTTAAATCATCAATGCTTCCCCCCCAATCACTATCTATGAAACCAGAGAGGGAAGAATGCTCTTTGTTGTTGTAGAAAATTCCAAACTCAAGAGTCCCTTTTAAGTAACATAGAACCCGTTTAGCTGCTCCAAAATGTATACTACTTGGTTTCTGCATAAATCGAGAAAGTAAGTAGTTGCAAACATCAAGTCTGGCCTTGTTGCAATCAAGTAAAGAAGGCTCCCAACAAGTCTTCTATACTGTGTAGCATCTATAAGTAGAGCTCCATCAGATTTACTCAGTTTCTCTCCAATAGTCAAAGGAATGTCTATTGGTTTACAATTATGCATGTTAAACCTTTTAGCAATTTTCATGCATAACTGGTTTGTGATAGAAAAATTCCTATTGTTGTGTGATCTATTTCCATGCCAAGAAAATATCTATAATATCCAAGACCAGTCATCTCATATTTTGAGTTCATCTCTTCCTTGAATATTCCAATTCTCTATTCATTATTGTCCGTAATAATAAGGCCATCAACATAAACAGAAACCAATATAATAGAATTACCTTCCTTTTTCAAGTATAAAGTTGGTTCATTCTCACTCCTTTTGAATTTATTCTTGAGTAACTGTCTAACTCAGAATACCAAGCTCGTGGAGCCTGTTTTAGATCATATAATGCCTTATTTAATCTACAAACTTTCTTTCTACTCCAGAAACTTCAAATCTAGGGGGTTGTTGCACATAAACCTCTTCTTTAATATTTCCATTTAAAAAGGCTGATTTCACATCCATTTGGTGAACTTGCCAATTTCTTTGAGCTACTGAAGCCAACACAAGTCTCACTATTTCTAAATGAGCAACTGGAGCAAAAGTGTCAATATAATAAACTCCAACCTTTTGTGTGAAACCCCGAGCAACCAATCTAGCTTTACGTCTTTGAATAGTGCCATCTAGATTTAATTAAAACTTATAAATCCATTTCACACTTACCACTACTCGATCTTCTGGTTTACCAACCAAAGTCCAAGTTTGATTTTTATTGATCATGTTGATTTCTTCTTCCATAGCTTGCTACCAAACTTGCTCCTTCATATCTTCTTCGAATGAGACAAGTTCAATCAACATCATTTGACATTGCTCATAAATCTCATGTAGTGATCTGAAGCTTTCAGAAGGAAATTCTAGGTTTGAATTGCTTGTAGAAGAGCTAGGAGAACCTGCTAATGAGCCTACTCTAATAGGGGATCCTGCAGGAGTTCTAGAAGGTGACTTTGTATAAATATCATTGTCCTGGTCTTCAAAAAATTATGGCATATACTCTGATGAAGGTTTTGTTATGTCATTACTCCAGAAGTGATCTTTGTCAAAGATCACATCTCGGCTCACCACAACCATTTTGGTTTCAGGATCAATTAGATGATAGGCTTTAACTCAGCCGAATAACCAACAAACATCATCTTCTTACCTTTTGGATATAACTTGGTTCTCTTCTCTATTGGAACTTGCACAAACGAAACACATCCGAACACCTTCAAATGCTCTACACTTGGTTTCTGATTGCTCCAAGCCTCCAAGGGTGTCTTGTCATATACAGCCTTCATTGGACATCGATTTAGAATGTAAACTGCAATGTTGATAGCCTCCCCCTAGTAACTCTTTGGTAGTTTGGCTTGATTAAGCATGGAAGAAGCCATTTCAACAATAGTTCTATTTCTTATCTCTGCTACACCATTCTGCTATGGTGAATATGCAGTTGTCAGTTGCCTTCTTATGCCTTCTATTGACAAAATTTATTGAATTTTGTTGATATAAACTCGTCCCCTTGATCTAATTTTAAAGCATGAACTTTGCATCCACATTCTGCTTCAACTGTTGCTTTAAAGACCATAAACTTTTGGAAAGCTTCTAACTTCTTTTTAAGTAAATAAAACCAGCATTTTTGAGAAAAATCATCAATAAAGGTTAAGAAATAGAAATAACCTCCAAGAGAAGGAACTGATATCATTCCACAAATGTCAGTATGCACTAATTGAAGAGGAGATGTTGCACACCATTTTGATTTGTTAGGAAAAGATGCTCTTGAATGCTTGCCCATAACACAGCTTTCACATACTTCCTTTAGGACATCAATTAAGGAAGTCCTTGCACAAAGTTTTTCTCCTTCAAAAGCTTCAAAGATTTATAGTTTAGATGGCCAAATCTTCTATGCTATATCTTAGATTCATTTTTAGATGCTACTAATCTAGAGTTGTCTATTGTAACTTGGAGAGGAAAACAACTCTTCTCTGTCATTTGAATAGAAACTAGCAACCTTTGATCCTTGTCATATATCAATAACTTATTTTGGGTAAAAGAAAGAGAATATCCACTTTGCATGAGTTGTCCCACACTAAGCAAGTCTGCTACTAGTTTAGGAACATATAACACCTCTTTGATATGCCTACTTCCTTGCTTGGTTTGAATCTTAATTGTACCTTTCCCATTTGCTATTAGGAAAGTCCCATCTCCAATTTGTATTTTTGGTTTGATGGACTTGTCTAGCTCTACAAATAGACATCTTTTGCTAGTCATATGATTGCTACAGGCACTGTCTAATTGCCATTGTCCTATAGTTTCTTCTTTGGATATCATACCAGCAACAAAAAGAAAGTTTTCTTCTTCTGCTTCTTCTATTATCTTAGCTTGTTGCCCTTCTCCTCTTTTCTTCTTTCTACAGTTATGTTCTATGTGACTAAATTTTTGGCAAAACCTACACTGGGGTTTACCCTTATACCAGCAATCCTATGTTTTATGATTGCTTCTTCTACAAATTCTACAAGTCAATTTCTTGCCTTCTAATATTGGACAACTTCTATCTTGTTTTGCAGAGTTCTTTCTCCAATTTGAAGACTCTAGCTTCTTCCCTTTATTTTGTATTCTAGATGAGAAAACACTTTCTATTTTTCTGCTTTCTCTTTTAAGTTTTCTTTGCTCATGCAAGTGAAAAGAATGCATGAGTTGTTAGACTATGAGTGTTGATAGATCTTTAGTCTCTTCAATCAAAATTACTGAATCATCATAATTTGGAGGAAGACTTATAAGAATCTTCTCCACAATATGTTGTTCAGTAATATTATCTCGTGCAACCCTCATTTGGTTTATGAGCTCAAATGTCCGAGAAAAGAATTCGGACATAAATTCTGTCTCCTTCATCTGCAGCATTTCAAGTTCTCTGTGCAAGTTTTGTAATCTAAGTGCAAATTGTCTTGCATCTCCTTGGTATTCAAGACAAAGATGACCTTAGGCTTCATTTGCTATAGATGCATACATAATTCGAGGAAAAATTATGGGTGAAACTTCGACTTGAATACGAGCCAATGCCCGAGCATCTACCATTCTGCTCTTGTCTAGTTGCTTCTTTGCTTCTTCTATGAGTTGCACACCTTGTGGTGGTTCTTGGAATTGAACCTCTACAGCATTCCATATACCCTCTACCAATAGAAGAGTTCTCATCTTTATATGCCAAAACTTATAGTTTTCTCCATCAAAAATCGGATAGAGAGAAATTAGTGAGTTTGATGTTGATAGATTCTCCATTGTAGATGAAAAACCTGCTCTGATACCACTTTGTTGGAGTAAAAATGAACTTTCTTGAGAGTTGTGCTTCTATTTCTAAGAAAACAGAGACTTGAGTTTTGATGAAAATTTTTTTTCATACACCCAATGATTACAAATGAGAGTATTCTTAAATAGACATGATAGGTGTATCCCTTCACGTAGAGTTGCAATGCTTTAATGAACTAGTGTGCTGCTTCCCGAATAGCCACGATGCTTCAAGCTCATTAACTTCCAATAGCATCCCTTCACGTAGAGTTGCAAAGCTTTAATAAACTAGTGCTCTGCTTCCCGAATAGTCATGATGCTTCAATCTCATTAACATCCAACAGTTACATATGCTTGTTTGATTAAAAAACTTATCATGAGCTCACTTGAGATTGTAAGTTTTCATTTTATGCTGGAGAGGATCTTCATAAGTTTTTTAATAAAAAACATAAACAGCTTTGTGTGATTAATAGTAAAGAGGGCCTAAGTGAAGAATGGGGCATGAAAGCAGATTGACATTGTGATGCAGAACAAAGAACAAAGAAGCGTATGCAGAAGTAAATTTAGGATTAATTTTTTTTTATATATATATATTTCAGAAATTGGCTTTGACTCAAAGTAAAGCTAAACTAAGTTGAAGGAAACTAGGTAAGGATTGAAAGCACAATTTAGAAGAAACTAAATTATCAAAGTAGTTCAGAAGTAACGGATTGCTGGGGGTTGAGAAACTCCCAGACCTAGGGTTTCACTCTGAACTTTCAACAGAACAGAAATAGAGAGGAGAGATGGTTTACCAACCAGACAGTGATTTTCTCAGAATTTGGGTCGAAGAACTCTCTCGAGCAGATTGTTGGATCCTCGGATTCGGCTATCTTCACAATGGATCCTCCAATACTGGTCTTGTGGTTTGGTCGGCTTCTCCTGGACTCAAGATCTGGGAAGAAGAAAAACAAGTGAGGGATTCAGAGACTCAGGGAAGGATTTACCAGTTCGAAGAACTTGAAGGTTGATGTCGCTGAGATCCGGATTCTCTTGAAGGCTGATTCAACTCCCACTGGAAAGAGCTTTGGATCTGAAGTACCCGGACTGTAGCTGGATGCTGGTGGTCGGCCTGGACTTGGGGAGAGAGGCCGTGGGAGGTGGAATATGCTAGGGCTTAGTGGAAAGAAAAGGGTGATGGGCGGCTAGGTTTTGGGAGTGGAGTGGCTAACCTAGGGTTTGGGTTTTGGAGATCTCACACCTCCTCAAGGTTCCTGGGGAACCCGGATTTACTCCCTCACGGAGCTCAACACCTGGATGCAAGTGCGGAAGAGAGAAAACACAAAGTTTGCTCACAAAAAATTTGGTTTCATTCATCTTATTCTTTTCAAACTTACATGGGGGTTTAATTTATAGGCCATTACAAGAGAGTAGGGTTTTACATCTTCCCATGTGGGACTAAAGGAGGGGATCTACAAATCAGGATAATCCATACACATATGGTCGGCCAAGGTACCAAAAAAATTTGATTTGGGTTATAAAAGGCAGGTAGATGGCGCCTCCTTGCATGGGTCTTCAAGAGAGGATTTCTTTCCTTCCATGGATCAACTCTTTTGGACTCCTCCTTTTCTTCCTCCCTAAGTCAAGGCCCTTCCCATCTTTGTTTTGGATATTTTTGGCAGGTAGTGAGCACCTCCTTGAAGTTCTCTCTAAGAGAATTTCTTCCCTTTCATAGTTTGGTTCTTTTGGGAAAGACTTGGGCCGCCCCCTTGATTTGTGGACTCCTGGTGGATTTCTCCTCAACTGGCGCATGAGAGAAGGAAGCTGCTATCTGTGGTGTGGGGATCAAAGGCTGCTGGATGTAGATATGGCGCCCCCTGGACTCAGGCATATGGCTGGGAGTGTGGCTGGGAGTGTGGCGCCCACTTGCTAGGCCTTGGGAGAAAATGTAACACCCCAGGTTGAAGCCCTAGTCCACTACTGAGTCAACATGACTCAACAAAATAAAATGCAGGTAATGTAGACTCAAGCTAAATTGAGTTGATCTAGTCAACTCTTATTACAAACCAAAACCCTAATTCTTCGGGCAAGGTTAATCAGAGATCCAGATGGAGCTCTGAAGTCTTCTTCTGAGTCTGGTGCCCGCACCAATTCTCCCAGGGTGGGAGGAACTCGACCCTGTCGAGTATGGATCAAGTTGGCTCTGGTATCTCTCCAAGAGGTCTGGGTCCAGCTCTTGTAATTCTTCTCGGGAGATCCAAGAGTCATCAGAATCTGGCCTTCCTAGCCAGCGGACCAGGTATCTTTGGTATCCTCGATTACGAGTAGAGATAACCTGATCATCCAGGATCTTTTCAATCTGCTCTTTCCTTACAGGCCAATTTGTTGGTGGACACATAGGGTCAGGTTCACTCTCAAGAGCAGGATTAGGTTCAAAAGCCTTACTGGGAATCACAGCTGGCTCCCTATACTCTACTAGGTCTGTAATGTTGAAAGTGGAGCTAATGCCTAGTTCTGGAGGTAACTCGAACACATAGGCATTGGATCCTACTCTCTTTACCACTCTAAATGGTCCAGCTCCCCTAGCATGTAACTTTCTAACGGTTCCAGGAGGAAACTGTTCAGGCCTTAACCTAATCATTACATAGTCTCCTTTGTCAAAAGTTTTGACTCGCCTTTGAGAATCAGCCAATTTCTTATAAGTTTCATTACTTAAATTTATTTTGGCTTGAATTTCTTTATGCAAGTCTTTTATATGCTGTGCAAAAACTTCGGCAGACTCGGAGACCCGTGTGTGGACTGGTAAAGGAGCTAGGTCAAGAGGTGTGTGGGGTTTGTAACCATGCACAATTTCAAATGGACTCTTACCCGTAGACCTATTGACCGAGTCATTATATGCAAATTCAGCTCTAGGTAAGTACAAATCCCAGTTCCTAATATTTTCACCAACAAGACACCTTAGCAGATTGCCTAAACTACGGTTCACTACTTCGGTTTGGCCGTCAGTTTGGGGATGATAGGCAGTTGAAAACTTAAGTTTCATCCCTAACTTATGCCAAAGGGTTTTCCAGAAATAGCTGGTGAACCGAACATCCCTATCTGAAACAATGGTCTTGGGTAGGCCATGGAGTCGAACTATCTCATTAAAGAACAGGGTGGCTACCTTAGACGCATCAAATGTTTGGGAACAAGGCAAGAAATGGGCCATCTTGGAAAATCGGTCTACTACAACACAGATAGAGTCATGCCTCCTCTGGGTCTTAGGCAAACCTAACACAAAGTCCATGCTCACATCTTGCCAAGGACGATCTGGGACAGGGAGTGGGGTATAGAGGCCGGTGTTCTGTTTTCGCTGTTTGGCAACAACGCAGGTTCGACACCTAGCCACAATGTGTGCTACATCTCTTTTTAAGCTAGGCCAGAAAAAATGGTCTTCAATAGCCAGGGTGGTTTTATCTTTTCCGAAATGGCCAGCTAAACCTCCAGCATGAGTTTCCCAAATCAAGAATTCCCTAAGAGAGGTTCTAGGGATGCAAAGCCTATTTTTAAAGAACAGAAAGCCATCTAAAAGGGAATAATCCTTATGTTCACTAGATGGTCCTTGAGTTAGATCCTGGTACACAGTCTTAAAATCTGGACACGACTCATATTCTTCTTTGATTTGCTCAAACCCTATGACTTCAGCCCTAACAGAATTCAACAATAAAGATCGACGACTAAGGGCATCAGCTACCTTATTTTCAGACCCAGCCTTATGCTTCAAAATAAAAGTATAGGATTGGATATACTCTACCCACTTAGCATGCCTAGGGTTAAGCTTCTTCTGAGAATTCAAGAATCTAAGAGCCTCATGGTTCGAAAACAGCACAAATTCTTGCGGTAGCAAATAATGTCTCCAGTAACGCAAAGCTTGCACTACCACGTAAAATTCCTTATCATAGGTAGAATACCTAAGCTTAGCATCATTAAGTTTTTCACTAAAGAATGCTACGGGATGGTTCTCTTGGCTTAGGACTCCACCTATACCTACTCCTGAAGCATCACAGGCAACCTCAAATACCTTTGAAAAGTCCGGTAGTCTTAAAATGGGTGCCTGGGTCATCCTATCCTTAAGATCTAGGAAGGCTTTATGGGCTGCTTTGGTCCACTGAAATTCTCCCTTCCTAATGCAGTCTGTGATAGGAGCAACTACGGTACTAAACCCCTTGATGAATCGCCTATGGAAGGTAGCCAAGCCTTGGAAACTTCTGACTTCATGCACACTAGTCGGCTCTGGCCATTCTACTATGGACCTAATCTTTTCAGCATCGGCAGCCACGCCGTCAGGGGTTACAACAAATCCAAGGAAGATAATCCTACTGGTCATAAATTCACACTTTTTGAGATTACCGTAGAGACTATCATTCCTCAAAACTTGACAGACTTGTCTAAGGTGGCCTAGGTGATCTGCAGGGGTCTTACTATAGATCAAGATGTCATCAAAATAGACCACTACAAACTTCCCTATGAAAGCTCTAAGTACCTGGGTCATAATCCTCATGAAAGTACTAGGGGCATTGGACAACCCAAAAGGCATAGCAACCCATTCGAAGAGACCATCCTTAGTCTTGAAGGCTGTTTTCTACTCATCCCCTGGTCTAATCCTAACCTGATGATAGCCGCTCTTGAGATCAATTTTAGAAAAAACCATGGCACCGGCCATCATATCAAGCATGTCATCTAGTCTAGGGATGGGGAACCTATACTTGATTGTGATTTTATTGATGGCACGACTGTCAACACACATCCTCCACGTGCCATCCTTCTTCGGGGTTAGAAGTGCAGAGACTGCATAAGGGCTAAGACTCTCTCTAATGAACCCCTTCCTTAACAATTCGCCAACCTGCTTTTGCAGTTCTTTATGCTCAGATGGATTCATCCTATAATGGGGCAAGTTTGGTAAAGTAGCTCCTGGGACTAAATCTATGGAATGCTGAATATCCCTAAGAGGTGGAAGGTGGTCTGGCAAATCCTCGGGAAAAACATCCTCAAATTCTTTTAATAAAGGCTTAACTTCCTGAGGAGGCTCTGAGGGTGTAAGAGACCTAAGTTCCTTAGCAGTCAACATCCAAATGGGTGAACCACTATGAATTTCTTGTTCTAGATCCTTGGCACTAATTAGGTTCACTCAGTCTTCATTTCTCTGACCTTACTGGTTCCTTTAGCTACCTTGTCCTTAGGTGGGACTGAATGGATTGTGATTTTCTTCCCATTGAAACTAAAGACACAGGTGTTGGATTTTCCTAAGAGGGTGGCATCATGATCATACAACCAAGGTCTTCAAAGAATTATACTGCTCACCCCCATGGGCAAGACATCACACCAAATCTTCTCTTGATAGGATTGCATTTGGATTTGGACCTGACATCTAGACTGGATGGGTATAGAGGTAGAGTCTACCCAAGAAACCTTATAGGGGTTGGGGTGGGGGACTGGGATTAAGCCTAACATTTTGACAGTGCTAGTAGAAATGGCATTCACACAGCTCCCACTATCTATGATGATTTTACAAACCTTATCCCCTAGTTTAAGGAAAGTCTGTAGGATGTTAGTCCTACGCCAATCTTCCTGAACTTTAGTCTGGGACAGGATGCATCTCACAACCCCTAAGTGGTCAGACTCAGTGGATTCTTCCTCTCCTTCATACTCATCAACCAAATTCATTCCGGCCTCATAAACTTCTTCTTCAAACTCCTCATTAGGCTCGGAATTCTCTTCTCCTCCCTCTTCTATATATAGGGATCTACGAGGGCACTGGCTAGAAACATGACCTACCTTATGACACTTAAAACAAGCTATGGCTGTGCACTGATTGGAGATACGACCGGGCTTCTGGCACTTAAAACAGACGATACTAGGGGTTCTCTGGGTGTCAGGTGCCTTACCTTTGTCCATGGGCCTAGGGGTAGGAATACCCTGATTAGGCTTATTAGGGGTAACCTGGCTAGATCCATTTCTTGGGATTGGGGCACTAACCCTAGATGGCATGGGTCCTCTCTGAAACTTCTCATTGTTCAGTGTAATCTGATAGGCTTGGTCTAGGTCAGTAACCTCTCTCAGAAACAACTCTCTCTTAATATCTTCCCTAAGTCCAGCCCTAAATCTAGACAAAGTGACCTCATGGGCTTCACTCACATCACATCTCATTAGGTATTCATCAAAGGTGGTTATGTAGTCTGAAACAGATCGGTTTCCTTGTTTCAAAGTCTGCCATTGGTCTAACAGATTTTGCTGGTATGAAATGGATAGGTACTTGTCTCTAAGCTTCTCTTTCATACCCTGCCAAGTGGTTATGGGCTCTACATTTCATCTTCTAGTGGTCAACTCAATGTTCCCCCAGTATAACCTAGCTTGACGTATTAATTTCATCTTGGCAAACTTAAATTTCCTCTCCTCAGACATGGCATACCACTCAAAGTACTGGTCCATCTCACCCTCCCAATCAGAATACACCTTAGGATTTAAGCTACCATCAAAAGTGGGTGCATCTAACTTGATGTTCCGAATGAACCTATCATCTCTATCCTCAGGTTCTGGGTCAGGCCTCCTATGATTAGGTTCAGGATCTCGGTATAAAGGTCTTCTAGGCTCTTGGTGTGGGTGAGGTTGAGGCACATTAAAATCTGGGTCAGGAGTCCAATTCCGATGCCTAGGTTCCTCAAGTACTTGGACTCGATCCCTAAGCTGGGCAAAATTCTCATTCATATCCTGACCTAATTTGTTCATACTCTCAGTAAGAGCTCTAACCATGGCCTCTAAATCAGGTTGGGTTTGACCAGGTTGGTAGGGTACTCCATTCCGGGTAGACATGATGCAATCAAGCACACAAAATGAGACTCAACTGAATGACTACGGGCTAACTAGACCTAGAGCCCAAACTAGATGCCCAATCAGAGTGGCAAGCTAGCCTGTAGTAACTCGGGACTCAGCCAGGCAGGTGTAAGGGGAGTGTTAGGTCCCTAGATGCCAATCCTAGACACCAATCAGTGATTGGCCAGGTAGGCAGACCAGCACACAAGCCCTTCGGGATAGAATCCCTGAACCACCGTTCTAGACACTGAGTACAAAGCACACACAGAGTAACCAGACAAAACTGACTCAACACTAGCCTTGACCCGACTTGTTGATGTCCCTAGCCCACTAGGGCAAATTTGGTCTAATCAATTTTTAGATTAAAGGCTTAGGTTCGAATGAGTGGGTGGTGGTTTTGGGCTAAGGAGAGGTTATCAACTCCTCCCCTTATCTTAGATGCTCAAATGCCCTTACGATGAATTAAGAGATGAACACTCAAAAATAATTGGATTGTAGAACACAAAAATAGAGTTGCAGTAATTTAATTCTCAGAAATCCCACGGAAACCAATAAACCACAGGAAAATTATAAAAAATAGTTTCAATTATACTGGTTTCAGAAAAATAAAAATAACTGAATTTGGAGTTACCTGCAGTGAAAAATAATTCCTGCAACAGGATAATTACGGGCTGAAAACAGAGCACTTCCCCGTTTACAATTCCTGCTACGAAGTTATAACCCAACGGATCCCCTACATGCCCAAGGAACACCCCGTGGAATGGGAAGAGGAGGTTTGCACCTCGCTTCGTTCCTAGGACCGGACGTCCTAGGGAGTCTACTTCGAGCAGACAAAGTAAAAAGAGAGAGACTCAAACAAGCAATCAAAACAGAAGCCCTAGACAGGGCTCTGATACCAAAAATGATGCAGAACAAAGAACAAAGAAGCGTATGCAGAAGTAAATTTAGGATTTTTTTTTTTTTATATATTTCAGAAATTGGCTTTGACTCAAAGTAAAGCTAAACTAAGTTGAAGGAAACTAGGTAAGGATTGAAAGCATAATTTAGAAGAAACTAAATTATCAGAGTAGTTCAGAAGTAACGGATCGCTGGGGGTTGAGAAACTCCCAGACCTAGGGTTTCGCTCTGAACTTTCAACAGAACAGAAATAGAGAGGAGAGATGGTTTACCAACCAGACAGTGATTTTCTTAGAATTTGGGTGGAAGAACTCTCTCGAGCAGATTGTTGGATCCTCGGATTCGGCTATCTTCGCAATGGATCCTCCAATACTGGTCTTGTGGTTTGGTCGGCTTCTCCTGGACTCAAGATCTGGGAAGAAGAAAAACAAGTGAGGGATTCAGAGACTCAGGGAAGGATTTACCAGTTCGAAGAACTTGAAGGTTGATGTCGCTGAGATCCGGATTCTCTTGAAGGCTGATTCAACTCCCACTGGAAAGAGCTTTGGATCTGAAGTACCCGGACTGTAGCTGGATGCTGGTGGTCGGCCTGGACTTGGGGAGAAAGGCCGTGGGAGGTGGAATATGCTAGGGCTTAGTGGAAAGAAAAGAGTGATGGGCGGCTAGGTTTTGGGAGTGGAGTGGCTAACCTAGGGTTTGGGTTTTGGAGATCTCACACCTCCTCAAGGTTCCTGGGGAACCCAGATTTACTCCCTCACGGAGCTCAACACCTGGATGCAAGTGCGGAAGAGAGAAAACACAAAGTTTGCTCACAAAAAAATTTGGTTTCATTCATCTTATTCTTTTCAAACTTACATGGGGGTTTAATTTATAGGCCATTATAAGAGAGTAGGGTTTTACATCTTCCCATGTGGGACTAAAGGAGGGGATCTACAAATCAGGATAATCCATACACATATGGTCGGCCAAGGTACCAAAAAAATTTGATTTGGGTTATAAAAGGCAGGTAGATGGCGCCTCCTTGCTTGGGTCTTCAAGAGAGGATTTCTTTCCTTCCATGGATCAACTCTTTTGGACTCCTCCTTTTCTTCCTCCCTAAGTCAAGGCCCTTCCCATCTTTGTTTTGGATATTTTTGGCAGGTAGTGGGCGCCTCCTTGAAGTTCTCTCCAAGAGAATTTCTTCCCTTTCATAGTTTGGTTCTTTTGGGAAAGACTTGGGCCGCCCCCTTGATTTGTGGACTCCTGGTGGATTTCTCCTCAACTGGCGCATGAGAGAAGGAAGCTGCTATCTGTGGTGTGGGGACCAAAGGCTGCTGGATGTAGATATGGCGCCCCCTGGACTCAGGCGTATGGCTGGGAGTGTGGCTGGGAGTGTGGCGCCCACTTGCTAGGCCTTGGGAGAAAATGTAACACCCCAGGTTGAAGCCCTAGTCCACTACTGAGTCAACATGACTCAACAAAATAAAATGCAGGTAATGTAGACTCAAGCTAAATTGAGTTGATCTAGTCAACTCTTATTACAAACCAAAAAACCCTAATTCTTCGGGCAAGGTTAATCAGAGATCCAGATGGAGCTCTGAAGTCTTCTTATGAGTCTGGTGCCCGCACCACATTTTAGGTGTAGAAGAGAGGAAAGGTGAGAAAGGAAGGAGATGAAAATTGCAGAAGAAAGGTGGGTGGAGCAAGAGGATCTCTCTAGATTTTCTAGGTACTTGGTCATCTAATGGATCAATACTATGGGTCATTTGGTTATTCGATTGGATCAGTTGGTCAAACATTGTATTCCTTTGGTCAAACCTATGGTTCATTTGGGCAAGCTGATTTTTGATCTGGATAATGGATTAGGTTTGTTGGGCAAACTAGGTTTGGGATTGGGTAGTTAATTGGGCAAGCTGGTTCAGGATGGCCTCCAAATGAAAATCCATGGCTGAGTCAGTTTGGGATTTAGACTTATGGTATTGGGTTCCTAATCTAATGCAAACAATCAAACAAGCAAGCAAAGTGATGTGGTGCAGTCAAGCATGCAAAATGAGTTAGCTTAATCTAGGGTTTCCTAGACCTAGAGCCAAAACTGGATGGGTCAGCTCAACTTACACCTAACCCAGTAGCTAATCCTTCCACTGGCCAGGTAGGGGATGGGAGTATGGGAGGCTCCCCCTGCTTCTCACAGGGTCCTAATTATAAACCACCAATCCACTTAGGTCATTTGATTCTGGACCCCAGCCTTAGACACTAGCTTTCAGTAATAGCTAAAGAATTAAATGCACTAGTTGGCCCACACAATTCGTACCCAACCTGTTGGGTGTCACCTAGCCCTCTAGGGTAAATTAAGTCTAATCAATTTTAATTAAAGCTTGGGTTGAAATATTGGATGGTTATTTTGGGCCCAGGACAGGTTATGACCTCCTACCCTGATGTTATATTGATTGTCCTTAAGATTAGATTAAAAGATGATGAACATTCAATGGTCCTGATGCAATCTAAAACAATCAGAAAATAAAATATTTTTTTAATTAATTTATGAGATGTCAAGTTAGGTTTAAGTTAATTGGGGTTATCAAACAAAGTTTGGCTTGGGATTGGGGTGTGTGGAAGTTGATTAGGTTGGGTCAGGTAAGTGTAGAAATTCAAAAAATCAGGGTTTCTAATGATGATTTTGATACAGATCCTGATGTAGAAAAAAATCAAAAAAATTCTGGAACAGAGGATGGACGGTGATGATGATAATTACCAAATTTCATGTAGAACAAAAATCATATGATAATGCAAATCCTAGGGTATTTGGACTACAACAAAAATTATCAAGATTCTATTAGGGTTTTTAATATAATAAATTTTAATGATTTAAAGTTTCTATAAAATTAATTGAATTTTTTTATAAAATAAAGGACATGACTGAGAACAATTCATACAAATTTTACAGAAAAATAAAATTCCTAAAAGGTCAAAATCAGATGCAAAACAGATACCTAATGTAGTGGACAAGATGCAGAAATTAGTATTTATGAATGCAAGGCAGATAAAAACTATCCTAAACCTACTCTAATACCAAACTAATGCAGGATGACTCTAAGATTGCTAATCATGTAGAAAAAAAATAGTAAACTAATTTTTTTATAATTTTTATAATTTTATTTGTAGGCTAGATTCCCAAAATAAAGTAAGAACTAGCAAATGGGATAGCAATTCAAAGAATCATCATGATCGCAAAGAACTCATGCAAGATAATAAGTAGCCAGGACCCGAGAGTTGAGAAACTCCAAGTTTAGGATAGCCTGTCTTCATCAAATCAGAAAATAAGAGTTTAGAAGGTTTCTTACCAGTCAGAGATTATAAATTTAGTAATTGAAGGGATCACTCACACTCTGATTGGAGTTTGGATGAAGAAACTTCAGTTCCTTGAATTAGATGGCTGACTGGACCAGGTCTGAAGGCAAAGAAGGCCTCCTCTGGGGAGATGAAACATCTCAAGGATCCTGCAACCATCAGGGTCAATCAAAACAGCAATTAAACAAAGGAATAAGAAACTAGGGTTTAGAATTGAAAGAACTAGATTTAGGTATGGATGTCCCGGGGAAGAAGTAGTTGCTTGATTGGGGTAGTAGCTAGGACGTCTTCCTCTAGGCATGGATAATCTCTAGGGATGCAAAAGGATGCTAGGGCAGCAGGGTTTCAATCCGGGAATACAAGGAGAGCACACAAGAACAAGAGAACCAACACTAGAACACCAAACACAAGGCAATATCACAAAATTTCAGCAGGTTGTATTCATAAGAAAGAGATGATTACAAGAGGGGGTGGGATGGGGTATTTATAAAGTTCCCATGCCCTCTCTAACTAGGGTTACACTTAGTTTTACAAGCCTTCTCCTAGTTAGAATACATGTCCTTTCCGAGTTAGGTTAGAATTACAAAGCTTAAAAGAACTAGGAATCCTAACTAGGTTAGACTAGTCTTCTCCTTCTCACTTAAGGACATCTCCCTTTGAGCTTTGACTTGGTCAACCATTCAAGGATGCCTAGGAGGGTGTGTTGGGCTTTTAGGGGCAGCAAGGAGCCGGCCCAAAGGGGCTTGGGCCTCTGGAAGCTGGGGTGGCTTGGTAGCCTGGTAGCAGAAATATTCCAAGGAATCTTGCTTCTTAAGGGCCTGGGCTTGGCACTTGGGCTTGATTTCTTTGGGCTAGGATGTAGGTGGACCTCTGGAATCATGGATGCCCTGGTTTGGAAATATACTCTGACATCTGAAAGGGAATATGGGCATCTGAAAGAAATCAGGGTTTCTGGAAGCATCTTGGATCCTGGGTTGTCACACAAAATCCAATGGGCTGATGTAGTGGCCTTTGACTCCTGGATGTGGCTTGGTGAAACTCTGAAGTAGGTGACCTCCTCTCTTGTATAAGAATTGAGCTCATACTGGATTCATAATTGATTTACAGGACTCAAAATACTGACTAGGTTGAGGGTTGAGACAAATCAACTAACCTCAACTTATTACATGACTCAATCTTAATTAATTATAAAATTTTTAAATCTTTGACACATGACTAATTAAACCATATGGGATCCAGGGATCTGTGTCTGATCCTGGTGTCCCTACTAGATTGTGAGATCAATCATCCTCTTATTAGAGCATATATAGGATGTGGGTGTCTTAAGATTACAAAATTTTCAAATCTTTGACACATGACTAATTAAACCATATGGGATCCAGGGATCTGTGTCTGATCCTGGTGTCCCCACCAGATTGTGAGATCAATCATCCTCTTATTAGAGCATATATAGAATGTGGGTGTCTTATTAGTGTCATTGTTCCCTGACTCAACGATCCCATGATTGAAAATATTTTAGATTAGGGCTATCAAGATTTTTTTAAATCATTATCCTAATCTATAGGATTCATCATAATCTTAATTAAGTCATAAATAAAATAACAAGATACAACATATGATAAAATACAATGTATCATATGATTAATATATAATCAATATCATATACATGAGTAAAAAGATAAAATAGGAAAGTTTCATCAATTATCTATGGATTAGCTTGTAGGATACTATTCTTTTAGTATAGGTCCTATAATATGGCCTAGTGTGCTGACTGGTTTGGGCCAGCTAGGTCTGCCAGCTATATTGGGAGGTGGAATGGGTAGGAGAGTTGTAGCCTCTACCTTTGGCTCTTGCTACTACCACTACTCCTAGCACTATGGTCTCGAGTGGCTCTACTAGATGGCCCATGGAGGTCAATAATGAGAAAATGCCATTATTATACTCGAAGTCCATGAGTCTTTGACTATATCTAAGAAACTATGGTCTCTATCCTTTCCCTTAACTTGGTAGCCTCTCTGGCCAAGTTTAATAGATATATCTATAGGATCCTGTAGTCGGCTCAACTATTCCAATGCTGCAACTCGATCCACTAGTCTATGAACCTTAGCTTTAAGTCCTTTGAGCTCTCTAGCGATCTCGGACATGTCGATTAGAGCTAGTGTGGGCTATTGCTTTTCCCTCAGTCCAGGATACAAAGGAACTCCTAACCTTGCTGCCTAAGCGATTATCCAATAGAGAAACCCTCTCTCATAAGGAATCCAAAATCAATTTTCCCCTTAGTCATCACGACTTATGCTGCCAATTGCTCAGAAGAGGGAGAAGGCTTGGTGCATTCAAGCTTGTAAGAGGTGAAACCACCATTCTATGCCTTTGTCTATATTTTCGTACTCTCTTGGATATGTGGGTGTTTCAATCGGTAGGCAAGTTACTTCCAATGACCTATCTCTGCACAAAACTAGGAGGAATCATGGGGAAAATGTCAAATGGAGGGCTTAGAAGCTTGTAGGAAATGTTCCTAGGGTTTAGGTGCAATAAGACAAAGTTTGGAATGATTTGGAAAGCAATGTCTCAGGTTTTAATTTTGTGGTCCCAACACTAGAGTCGACTTGAGTAAGAGTCGACTCAAAGTTTAGCTCAAGTTGGCTCAAGCTCAGTGTCAAAGAATCTAATTTCTTTTAAATAAAAGGGGAATTTTGGATCAAGTAATCAATCTTAAATATTCTAAAGGAGGAATAATGAATTGGGCATCAATCAAATTGAGATCAAACTTAATCAAATTAACAAGATTCAAGAAAAAATTGAGAAATCGTTTAGTCAAAGGTGTCATATACTCCTAATTCTCTTCTAATTATGATAAATCTATCTTCACTTAAGAGTTTGGTAAAAATATTAGCTTATTATCTATCAGTACTAACAAAATTAAGCATTACATTTCTATTTGAACATGTTTTTTTATAAAATGATACATTATTTTAATATATTTAGTTTTTGAATATTGAACTAGATTATTAGCTAAATCGATTACCCATGTGTTATTATATCTTATAAAAATTTTGTTCAATTTAATACCATAATCTTCTAGTTATTGATTGATCTACAAGATTTGAGCACAATAATTTTCAGCTATAATATATTCAACTTCAGCCATTGATAGTATTTTGTTTCTTGTTAAACCAAGAAATTCAATTAATTCCTAGAAATTAGTAAGTTTTACAAGTATTTTTCCTTCTTAGTTTACAATTAGCAAAATCCACATCTAAATATGTAATCAATTCAACATATGATTGTCTAGAGTACCGTAGTCCAACATTAAGCATGACAATTAAGAATGTAAGAATTCTTTTGTTAACAAATAAATAAGACTTATTAGAATTAGATTAAAATCTTACACATGCAAATACTAAATATTATATTTGGTCAACTAAAGTAGAGATCCAATAATATCTTGATAAAGCTTCAAATCAATACTCTTACCATTTTCATCCTTGTCTTGCTTGCAAGAGAAACTCATGGATATGCTAATTTTCTTGGCACTCTCTATTTTAAACTTCTTGAGTTTTTTCTATGTATTTGCTTTGGTTAATAAAGATTATCTCTCTTATTTGCTTAATTTAGAGTCCAAGAAAGAAATTGAATTCTTTCATTATGCTTGTCTCAAACTTTCTTTGCATTAACTTAGAAAATTCTTAACAAAGGGGATCATTAGTAGTACCAAAAATAATATTATCCACATAGATTTACATTGCAAATAGATAATCATTTCTTTTCTTTAAAAACAAAGTAGCATCTATATTTTCTTTAGAAAAGTTATGATCAAGCAAAACTTTACTCAATCTTTCAAACCATGCATATGGGGCTTCTTTTAAACCATATAATATTTTAGACAACTTATAAATATAATTTAGAAAAGTATAATTTTCAAGATTTGGAGGTTGTTCAACATATATTACTTTAGTAAGGTAATGATTTTAAAATATACTTTTAACATCCATTCGATAGAATTTAAATTTTACAAAACATGCAAATACAAGCAATAATTTAATTATCTCTAATTTAGCTATAGGTATAAGGATTTCATCAAAATCCAGTTTCTTTCTCTCTAATAATTATATTTTTCATGTAATTTATTTCTATATATCCATTTAGTGCCAATTATAAGATGATCAATTGGTCTACATTTTAGAATCTAAACATTATTCCTTTAAAATTGATTAAGTTTTTTTTACATAGCATTTATCTAATTAGAAGCATTTTCATCTTCTTCTATAGATTTAGATTCAATTTGAGACATAAAGGATGATAATTGTATCTCAAAGATGAATGAGTTAATTCATTGAGATGGATCTCCAATAATAAGATAGATATGTATACCTCCACTTCTTGGATAATTTTTCATCATCATTTTGATTGATTCTTGCATTTTTAACATCTTCCTTCGCATCTTCATCTTCATGTTGAGCGAGTGTACCTTTCAAGGTAAGATCGGCCATTCCTTTATTTAGATTTTCTACATCATCATCCACAGTATTTTTTTTCTAATATTTATTTATTAGTTTCATCAAAAATAAGATGTGCAAATTCTTTAACAATTAATATTGTTTTTTAAAAATTCTATAAGCCTTACTAGATGAGGAGTATTCTAGAAAGATAACTTCTGACTTGGCATAACTAACTACAATATTTTAGTTAAGTTTCTCCCTTCATTTTCATATAGTCATACATGAATAATGCTGCCCATGTAGATAGCACAACAAGGCATCACCATTTAGATATGCTATAAGCATTTCTATGCATTAAGACAATATCATACCAATCCTCATAGCAAGCCTTCTATATAGCACAAGCTAGCTATAGATTTTGATATACTCTATTGGCTTAGGATGAAGGAAGGCATGGATAGAATTCTTAACACTTCACCATTCTAAATTAATATAATTTTGATGAGGGATTGATCTCAAGCACATCCTTAATATGCATATAATGTATAACTACCATCATGCAATAGAAAAAATGTTATTCCAATTGTAATATCATTCATATGTCATAATGTTGATGTTTGACTTTATGGTCCAACTCTTGAGCCAAATTAGGTGTAACAATGATTTTGGTCCAAATGTTGAGCCAAAATACATTGGATTATGACTTGGACTCAACTCAACTCTTGGTCCAGTACAACCATATGACCACTTGTTGATTCGAATCCTAATCCAACTAGGTCTGACTTAAGTCAAATCAAATCCTAATTTAATTATGTTTGTGTGTAACATATATCTACCATGATACAAATGATCCATGAAATTTAATAATCAGAAAATTCATGAATTATAGAAAATGCAATAATTGAAAATTCCAGTAATCATCAAATTTTTGAAGTAAAAATTTTAGCAACCAAAATTTCATCCACCAAGGCTGCCATAACATGTCAAACATGATATGTGCTTTGAAACCTGATTCTAGAAACTGATCATGGATAAAACCAATTTGCATTTTAGAGATAGATGTTGCTAGTCAATTAAACATTATGACAAATATGAATTAAATCTAACCTATATTACAACAATAACATGCTTGTTTGATTGACTGTAACAAAGAAGGCTTGGGTTCCATTATTAGGTTCTGGTTGCATAATAGAGAATACATATTTTTTTATATATATGATATTATCTTATGAAAATACATGCAAACCAAAACCCAATCCTAGAAGGACCTTGTAGATGTGCAATCAAACAAGTAAAACATTCAATATGTTGGTTGATTACCAACTATCAGATCATAATCTCATTTCAATTTGGCCTTCACTAGGCATCTAAGTATGTTGTCTCCAATGGTAGTCCACACATGAATGAATCACAAGGACCCTCCCAATTAGTAATATGTTGAAATTCTTCTCAAGAATCACAACCTTTCCTCCTTCTCAAGGATGGAATTCAATGGCCAATCTTTTTTTTCAAAAGATTTAGGCACAATCCTCTTTTGTGGACGTCCAACAATTGGAATACTAGCTCATTAAGAAAAGCAGGTTTGTTATTCTTTTCCTTCTTTTCTTCCCACCCAATGCTTGGATTTTTTCTCCCTTTTCTCACCACCCAACTCTCTAACAATCCCTTGCCTTTTCTTTTCTTGCTTCTTGATACTTTCCCAACTAGAGTGCCTTTTCTCTTATAGAGACTTGGAATGAGAAAAAATGCCCAATGTTTGGACATGGGGCATGGGAAATAAAGAAGAGGTATAGCATGAATAATACCTAGCATTAAGACCTATAAAATGCAACAAATAAAAGGCATGGGGCCTCAAAAGTCCGACGTGAAACTCCTTCCACATTAGTCAAATATGATAATTTGGGCGTTAAGGAGAGAAAATGGAATTGCAGAATAAAGGGACTCTTCCCTCCTTGGGCATTTAAAACATAAGAGGTGTGGGGCCTCTTATGCATAGCATGGAACCCTTCCATGCTAGGAAAGATGAGGTGCAAGGAAACTAAGACATGGGCCCTCTTTGACTTGGTCAATGGCTTGACAAAATAAGAAATCTTGGACTCATCAATTCTCTCTCGTTTCAACTAGAGATCTATATCTCTAGGCATGAGAAAAAATAGGTACCATATTTTCCTTGGCACACAACTCCTTAGTGTAAAACCTTTAACCAATCAAAGAAAATTATGCTTAAACTTGATTGGAAAATTGGATTAACCCATGTATTAGCATGTTAATTAAATCCATGGAATTTCTTATTAATTCAATCACATTGATCTTTGATTAATTCTTAATGTGTATGACATATTGGGTTCCACATCTAACCAGTAGTAGACTAGGCTTATAACCAACCTAATTAGAAATAGGTCAAGCCCAAATGAATTAATTGACTAGAATTCCTTTTAATTAATTGTCAAATTAAATTTTTTAATTCATATAAGTTTACAAGTTAAGATTGATGATGTCTAGCAATGTATCATAACTATTTAGAAGATATAAAGTTTTAGTGGAAATATAAAAATACCCTTCAGTGACAAGTTGCCATGCAATTTAATCATTTGATCATATAACGTCCCAGATAAGTTATGAATATAAAATTATATCAAGCCCAAATACTTATCCTAAACCAATGATGATGACTTGGTTGATGAAATATTATAAAGTTTTCTAATTTTCATCCTGCTTTAGTCAAAGATTTTGAGTCATCATTCTACGAGATCACATAAGATATTCTCACCTTTTATGAGTGACCAATTTTTTATTGATTACTCTTAATCTCCATGCATATTTCACTATATTTAGAACATCCTACACATGTTTTAGAAAGTCATGCTAGAATATTAACCAAAACATAAATTCATAAGTACAAGGTACTATAATGATCTTAGGTCTAAGAATCACTTGCACCACTCCCACTAAAAAACTATCAACTGACATGCTTAAATGGATCCAATAAATATTTTCTTTATATTTCAATTTAATGAACTATACATAAATAAGCATTCACATCCTTGTATTAATGCCATTATACAACCACCCTCTCTATTGAGCATACATAGGATGTGAAAGAATTATGCCTTGAAAGTCAATCATAGTTATTGTATCAATGGCATTCTCCTAACTCAAGATTGATAAAGATAATTTTTGATTCATCATATGCTATGTCTTATGTTTTAATTATAAGATTATGATAAACCCCATAGGTTAGGGCAATGGAATTAGGATTATGATGGAGATCATAATAGTGAGATCTAAGTTTCTATAAACCTTAATCTAAAATATTTCTAGTTGTTGGATCATCGATTCAGGGATCGATGAATCTAGAAAGATAGCACATCCTATGTATGCTCAATGGAGAGGGTGGTTGGTCTCATAGCCACTTATGTAGAGATACTAATACAAGGATGTTGGTGCTCATTAGGTTATGGTCCACTGAACTGATCTGACAAGAGAACATCAAATGGAAGTCTTAATTACTTGTCAAAAGTAATGTTCTCTTCGTAGGAGTAGTGCATGTAGCCCTTAGACCCGAGACTACCATAGTATCTTATGCACATGAACCCATGTTTTGGTGCATGCTCATTCATGACAATTAAGTCATGTATAGAGTGCTTCTAGATATGGTGGATTGTGTATGAAGGTAATGAGTAGGTCAACAAGGAATCAATCTGATGCGGGATGAAAATGAAATGATAGATGGAGAGTTTTAGCAAGCTAACCAGCAAGCAAACTTGAGCAATTAATTATCAAATAAATGGGCTAAATTAATCTAAGAAAAGAATTTGTTGAATCTCGTGTGGTGTATCCAAGGCATCTAGAGTCAAGTTTTGGGTCTTTGTCATGTTGGTCATGATGTAACTAGAGCTAGGAGTGAGTCCGGTAAGAGTCCTAGGTGATAGATTGTGTTTACAATGTTTATTATTTAGTCTGTCTGTTCAAGTCAGCTCGATGGTCCTTCGAGTCAACTCAGTTGGTGGCATAGCATGGGGGTTTGGGTGATGTACCTGTTTTGAGTTGGCTCGGTTTCCAGGAGTCGACTCTAGTTCTCAAGGAAGGTATGTAGACACTCTGGATGAGTCAGCTCGATTTGCTGGAGTCGACTCGTATTCTCAAAATAGTTGAAGGTGTGGTTTGGAATAGCCAACTCAAACTCTGTGAGTTGACTCGGATGACGAGTTTGCTATTTTGATGTTATGCCAGTTGGGAGTTGGTTCAAGGGGCTAGGTTTGGTTTAACCTAAGGATATATATACATTGTACGATCTTGGGTCGAGGGGAAGAGAAAATATTTCTTGAGTCTTCCAAGAGGTCCTGTAACCTATTCCAAAGGAGATAATATATTAAACCCTTGTTTCTCTCCCTAAATTCTTTCTTAATTTTGATTTATTACTTGCTTGATCTTCATTAGCCCTATCTCCTAAGATCCATGGTATAGAGTTCATGCCAGGCTTGTTGCTTTCGTTATAGTCTCTTCACGATGCTTCGTGTTTGAGGTGTTGTAAGTGCTATGGACGGGGTGATCTCATCCGGTGTGTCACGATAATTTGGTATCAAAGCCTGGGTTGCATGAAGGAAATAAGATCACTGCTGGGATCAGGTGCGGAATAGTTTTTTGATCAAAATATCAAGGTGAGTAGTTGGTGTTGTTGATTTGATCATCAGATCTGTTGATATGGCATTTAGCAGTATCAAGGCAGACTTTGAAAAATTCGATGGCAAGGGAAACTTCACCCTTTGGCAGCAAAGGATGAAGGGTTTACTCATACAGAACCGGATCTATAAGGTGTTAGTATGAGAGAAGCCAGGGAAGGTTAGTCTAGAAGAATGGGAGGAACTGGAGGAGATAGCCTTTAGCACAATCAGGATGTGCTTAGCTGATTAGGTTCTACCTAAGATCAGTGGAGAAACCATGATGAAGGGTCATTGGAAGAAGTTGGAGAATGCATACTTGGGCAAGAATAGGACGAATAAGTTGTGGTTAAAGAAACAGTTGTACAGCTTGCGGATGCCTAAGGGAGGAGATCTGATTGCTCATATCCAGAAATTTAATTAAGTGTGCTCAGATGTTATGAGCCTTGATGTGAAGATAGATGAGGAGGATAGAGCTCTCTTGTAGCTCGGATGTTATAGAGCTCTCCTTTCCTGCTATTAATGAGAGGCAAGGAAGGTCAAAGTAAAGGATTCGAGAAAAATCAAAAGGTAGGTCCAAGTCTCGAGGTAGTCAGCAGGGCTGGAAGTGTTTTAAATGTCATCAGCCTTGTCATCTAAAGAGGAACTATACACTTCTGAAGAATGAGAAGGGGAAGGGCTTTTCCAAAGGAGATTTGACCAGTGGGAGTGGTGCACATTCATCTGAGGACAGTGAATGTGATTTACTAGTTGTATCAGATGGAGCCATGGAGTATGACAGTGAATGGACATTGGATTTAGCCTATTCTTTTTATTACACTTCACACAGGAATTGGTTTGCTTCTTATGCCAAAGCAAATGGTGGAAGTGTGAGTCTCAGGGATAATCACCCATATAAGGTTGCTGGTATTGGTACAATCAAGGTAAGAATGTATGATGGAGTCATACGGATGCTTACCAATGTCAAGCATATGCCGAAGCTGAAGAAGAACCTGATTTTCCTAGGTTATTTGGAGAAGCAGGGGTATGCCTTTAGCTATTCACCGGGTAATGGATGCTTGAAGATAACCAAGGGCGCCTTGATGGTGATGAGAGGAAGGAGACTGAGCAACAACCTTTATAGGATGGAAGGCTCAATGGTGACAGATAGTGCGGAGATCCTTGATGCAGCATAGGAGGAGCAGCTTACCTACCAGTTATGGCACTATCGGATGGGTCACATGAGTGACCGAGGACTCATGGAACTCTCCAAGAAGGGTATAATTCCAGTACTTAGGAAAGAGGGAGATGATCTATGTGAGCTTTGCATTTATGGCAAACAGCAAAGAGTAACGTTTGCCAGGAGTACCAAGTAGAGTGAAGGAGTTTTGGAGTTAGTTCACTCGGATGTATGGGGGCCGGCACCCGTATCAGCCAGTGGCGGAGCAAAATACTTTGTTACCTTCATCGATGACTTCTCCAAAAAGGTATGGGTATATCTGATCAAGGAAAAATCAGAGGTATTTGTTCAATTCAAGGCCTGGAAAGCTGAAGTGGAATAGAAAACAGGAAAATCAGTCAAGTGCCTGCGATCTGACAATAGAGGAGAGTACACAAGCTTTGAGTTTAGAAGCTACTGTGAGGAGAATGGCATCAAACATCAATTCACAGTGAAGATGACTCCCCAACAAAATGGTGTAGCTAAAAGGATGAACCGGACATTGACAGAGAAGGCCAGGAGCTTAAGGCTACAAGCATCACTGCCCAAGGTTTTTTGGGGTGATGCTATAACCTTTTCTTGTTTTCTTGTAAACAGGTCCCCAAACAGAAGGATCGATGGAAGCATCCCAGAGAAGATCTAGAGTAGCAAGAAGGTGGAGCTTGGTCACCTAAAAGTTTTCGGCAGTCCAGTATATGCACTGGTGGAAGGAGCTAAAAGGAATAAATTGGATCCAAAGTCACACAAACTGGTATTCATTGGAAACCCAATGGGTGTGAAAGGTTACCTACTAGTGGATCCTCACTCTCAATGGTCCACAATCAGTAGGAATGTTACCTTCAATGAGAGGAGCCTTCTAAGGAAGCTTGGTGTTGCAACTGGAGTTGACAAGTCTGTGGAGGATAGTAGATCTCGGCTTTTGTAGTCAGGACATGAGCCATCAATTTCAGCCTTAAAATAGGTTAACTTTGAGGTGACGAGTCATAGTCATATTCCCATACATGTGGAGGAACTGCGAGGGGGGACTTCTGACCAGGAGGATGTGCAGGAGGATCCAGAAACTGCAGATTTGCAGGATAACCCAAGAGGTGTAGCATTGCACAAGCCCAAGAGAAACATCCAAAAACCAATGCAATACAGCATAGATGAGACCATCTCATATGCTCTCATCTCTGCCAGTGGAGATCTAGAGATATTCGAGGCCATGGATAGTTCAGATGAGAGATCATGGATGCAAGCCATGATGGAGGAGATGGACTCTCTTCGGAAGAACAAGACATGGCAACTGGTGGATCTACAAGAGGGTGTCGATCCATTAGCTCCAAATGGGTCTTTACAAGGAAGGAGGGAAATTTAGAGCAAGGTGGAGTGAGGTACAAGGCTAGACTGGTAGCCAAGGGGTATTCACAGAAAAAAGGCATTGATTACTTTGTCATCTTCTCTCCCGTTGTCAGGCATACATCTATCAGGGTGCTGTTAAGCATTGTAGCAGCTCAGGATTTGGAGCTGGAGCAGATGGACGTGAAGATAGCATTTCTCCATGGACATCTTGAGGAGAGCATCTATATGGAGCAACCACAAGGGTTCAGGGAGCCTGGATCAAAGGAGAAGGTATGTTTGTTGAAGAAATCATTGTATGGGTTGAAGCAGTCACCAAGACAATGGTACAAGAAATTTGATACCTTCATGAGGAGCATTGGACTTTCCAGGTGCAATTTTGATCCATGTGTGTATATAAAATCTCTGGAGGATGGATCCAAGGTATATCTACTCTTGTATGTAGATGACATGCTGATAACATGCAATAGTAAGAGGACAGTGCAGGATTTGAAGGCAAACCTATCTCGAGAGTTTGAGATGAAGGACTTGGGGGCTGCATAGAAGATTTTGGGCATGGAGATTTTTAGAGATTGAGCCAAGAAGTTGCTGTATTTATCTCAGGGAGGATACATTCAAAAGGTGCTTGAGAGGTTTGGAATGAAGGAGGCCAAACCAGCAGTGCTGCCACTTGCAAGACATTTCAGACTTTCGAAGAGTATGTCACCATAGACTGAGGTGGAGGCTCAGGAAATGGAGAGGGTGCCTTATACATCTAACATGGGAAGCCTAATGTACGCTATGGTGTGTTGTAGGCTGGATCTAGCCCATGCAGTGGGTCAAGTGAGCAGATTCATAGCGTAGCCTGGCAAGGAACACTAGCAAGCACTGAAGGGGATCTTCATATACTTGGTGGGATCAGTTGGAGTGGGCATCTGCTACGAATAGTGAGGAGGTGCTATGGAACACTCTAACATAGCCAAGGTTGCTCAGAGGCAAATGGAAGGCTTTATGGATGCAGACTTTGATAGAGATATGGATACTCGTCATTCCATAACAGGTTTCATATTCAGCATGAATGGAGGACCTGTGTCTTGGAGGTCTTATTTGTAGCCTATAACGGCATTATCCACCACTGAAGCAAAGTATATTGGCATCATGGAGGCAACAAAGGAGGCCCTATGGCTGAAGGGATTGGCTATGGAGATGGGCTACAAACAGGAGGCTGTCAAGGTGTATTGTGATAGCCAGAGTGCATTGTTACTTGCACAGAATTTAGTATATCATGCCAGGACAAAGCACATCAATATCAGATACCATCGGGTTAGAAAGCTGGTGGAGGAAGGCGAGGTGCAGCTGGAGGGTTTATACCAAGGAGAATCCAGCTGATGCATTGATGAAGGTTCTTCCAAGGGACAGCTTTCACAAGTGTATGGGACTGATGCGGTTGATGGATAAGATGGAGTTGATCGAAGCCTTGAAATACCAAGGTGGAGATTGTTGAGTCTCATGTGGTGTGTCCAAGGCATCTGGAGTCATGTTTTGGATCTTTGTCATGTTGGTCATGATGTAACTAGGGCTAGGAGTGAGTCTGGTAAGAGTCCTAGGTGATAGATTATGTTTACAATGTTTATTGTGCAGTCTATCTGTTCGAGTCGACTCGATGGTCTTTTGAATCGACTCAGTTGCTGGCATAACATGGGGGTCTAAGTGATGTACCTTTTTCGAGTCGGCTCGATTTCCAGGAGTCGACTCTAGTTCTTAGGGAAGGTAAGTAGACACTCTGGATGAGTCGACTCAGTTTGTTGGAGTCGGCTCGTATTCTCAAAATAGTTGAAGGTGTGGTCTGGACGAGCTGACTCAAACCCTGCGAGTCGACTCGGATGACAGGTTCGCTATTTTGACGCTATGCCAATTGGGAGTTGGTTCAAGGGGCTAGGTTTGGTTTAACCTAGGGATATATATACATTGTACGGTCTTGGGTCGAGGGGAAGAGAAGATATCTCTTGAGTCTTCCAAGAGGTCTTGTAACCTATTCCAAGGAGATAATATATTAAACCCTTGTTTCTCTACCTAAACTTCTTCTTAATCTTGATTTATTACTTGTTTAATCTTCATTACCCCTATCTCCTAAGATCCATGGTATAGAGTTCATGTCAGGCTTGTTGCTTCCATTATAGTCTCTTCACAGTGCTTCATGTTTGAGGTATTGTAAGTGGTCCGGACGAGGTGATCTCATCCAGTGTGTCATGACAGAATTTTCATAAGAAGACTAGTTGATCTAAGTTACATCACCCGCAATATAGATCTAGTTCAAAACAAAGATTAGGATCTTCATGGCAAGGAAACCATCACTGCTATAGCAAGTTAACCTTCAAATGATCAGATCTAATGAAGCTTAGAAAGAGTTTTCCTACCAACAATGATGGCAAAATATTTGGTGGAAGGGAAGCTCTCAACACTCAAGGATTTGAGGTCTAAACCATAAGACTAACACTCCTTACCTTTAGGACTCACCTTGGCCATGATCCTTGGCTTGGAGACCATCATCTTGGACTTGGAAAACTAGAGAAAACTTGCATCAAATTAGAAATTAGGCATGGAAGGAGAATTCAAATTGGAATTGAAACAAGAAGAAGAAGGAAGGAAAACAAGGAGGTAGAGGTTGGCGCCTTCAAGGAATGGTGCTTGGATCTCGGATCAAACAAAAAGCACTCCACCTTTCAAACACTCAAGGATATTCCACCCTTCAAACAATCATTCAAGAACCTCACACTCTCTTCTCAAACCTATCTTCTAACTCTCAAATTCAAGAACTTTTTTCACTCCAAACAAGAGAACATAGGGGAACTAGAACAAGAAAGATAGCCTTCTTCATTTAATCCAAAATACAATGAATACAATGGGGGGGCTTAGGCCCTATTTATAGCCTCTCATAACCCACATGGGTTGGCCAAGGAGAGAGAGAGAGTGGAGGTTAGGTCTAGCTAACTCTAGTTGGGTAGTTTCAACTAGAATTAGTTTTTACAATAATTTATGGGTAGAATGTTATAACCACTTGACATGTGGCAATGACTTGGCTTAATTTGCTGATTTGGAGCCCTATGTGTCATGTGATGTGGCATCCCACATGGCAAGTTGGTTGGAGGATTGTTGGGGTAATAGAACATTGCTTCAATCTCCCCACAAAATCCTTGATGTAGTGTCTTTCCTCCTTCCCAAAAGGTGCTTGATGTGGTGTCTACCAAGTAAGAGAAATGGGCTTCAAGTAGATGGTATCCAAGTGAGGGAAGTGGGCTTCAAATAGATGGTGCCAAGTGAGAAAAATGGGCATTGAAGAAGTGGCCTCATACCATGCTTGAATTTAGGTTGAGTCAACTCATTAACTTGAGTCGGCTCAAGTATTTGCTTAAAGAGAAAATGGGCTCAAACCCTTTATTAGATTTAGCTATTTTAACTGTAAAACAAAAGTGAGTTAGTCCAAAAAGCTTCTTTCATGTTGATGTCCCCATCACGATCACTCCTAGTAAAAGGAGAAGTTATCCCGTGTGATCTCTTCGAATGTTGACTCAGGAAGTCTTTGATCAAAGCATGATGAGATTAGATAGGATTTCTAATCTTTCATCAGTCGAGTCTTCATTATCGAATTGAGATTCAAAAGAATTAAGTGTTAAGTTTTGACATTTATCCATGCTAATCACTTAATCGGGATAAAGTGAGATCGTAGGATTGAATTGCACGGTACTTTTCACTTAAGGATATTTTGATAATTTTTATCAAATTTCTCATCTTTCGGGTAGGCATGACATGTTGCTAGATGTCAATCATGTCTTATAGGTTTTCATGAATCAATTTGATTGGATTCATGAGTCAATTTAGAAGTTGGTTCAAATTAGCAACTTATGTCAGCTCAATTTAACCTAATTAGGTCAATCAGGTCTGATTGGATCGAATTAGCTTGGACCTAGACCTATTGCTGGATAAATATGAAACCCATAGGATCACACACATCAGGGAATTGACCAAGAAAGTCAATTATATTTTTATTAGGGTCATGGGATCCTAATTGGCTAGCTAATTAATATACTAGCATATGTTGGCTAGCTCAACTCCTAACCCAATTAGACTGGATTAGCTTGTTTGCTATTTAGGCTAACCAATTTAAATAAAATTTAAATTGGGTAGAGTCCCAAGTGGGGCAGCCTAATTCAATATTTATCTAGATTTTATTAGGCATTATTTTGGATTTATGGAAGAGTCCTACATGGCATGGACTCTTGGCACTATGTTACGATGTGCACCAAGAATAAATATGGGCAAAAGGACCAAGACTCGTTCTGCCAGTCAAACACAAATCTCAAATAAAGCCAAAATGCCTCTCCCTTATCTCCACACCCAAATGGATGGGCTTTAATCGGTCAAAAGGTGGCAATATGGCATGGAAGGAGTTGTGATGTGGGACAAATAATTAAAGCCTAATTATTAGAGAATAGAAGAGAATATTTTTTTAGTTTTTTTTTCATATTTTAAGGAAGACTCAAAATATGTAATTAAGGAGACTAGTTCTAGTTAACTACTCGCAAGTAAACCTAACAAAGTAACTAGAAAAGCAGGACTTGGTGGTTGTGAAACTACCGAAACTAGAATTTACTTTCAACTAATCAGAAATTAAAGAGAAGGGAATAAGTTTTCAGTTTACAAACGAAAATCGCTCATCTGAAATAGATCTGGCATGACTCTCAAGATTGTTGCGGCAGGGTTTCAAGGACTCGTTCCCGGGCTTCGATCTTCCATGTGATGCTGGTTTCAAGGCAAGAATACTTGTCTTTGAGTCTAGATCACCTGCAAACACTCAACAAAGAAAACTAAAGGTAAGAAGCAGCAAAGAAAGGAAATTGAATGGAAAAGGAAAGGGTTAGAAGAGGTGGCTAGGTTTACTTGTCGCCTGGATAGGTAGGGCCTCACACCCCGTGATGTTCTATAGAATAAAGGAAGGGCCTCACACCCCGCGATGCACACAGCAAAGGAAGAAAATTCGGCAGAATAGCTTTCTTTATTGATGAATAATAATAATGAATTACAAGGGGGGTTGATGGGGTATTTATAGACCCTCAATCAGTGGTGTAAGGGATTCAAATACAAGACTTTTTCTCCCTTGGACTATAACTCCAGGAATTTCGGTCTAAGCGGCATGGACTCTTCAGTCTGGATAGGAGAAGACTTAAGAGTTTTGGTGAAACTCTTGAGTTCTAGAAACTTAAGCAGCTGGCAACTTGTTTGATTGAAATGCTTGAAGTAGAAACCCTTGGACCTCCAACACTGCATAATTTTGGTTGAAACTCTTTGGAAGATGGCGTGAAGGAGGGGAGGAGTTGCTTGGCCAACTTTTAGAATTTGGCATGAAATATTTGAGATGGAGGGTGCCAATTTGGAGAGTCCTTCACACTTATATTAAAACTGAATGGTGCCAATTTTGCTTTCATTTGGCCAACCAAAAATAATAAAAAAAAATATGGCATCTGGGATGTCCAAATAAAAGTGACATGGCATGTATTCTTGTCCCAAAATGAAATGGCATGATATGTCCAAACATGACATGTGTTGATGTCCCTTGATGATGTGGCAGGTGTTGTCCAATTTTCTTGAAAAGGTGGTGCCAAAACAAACTGACTTAGGCTAGCACATTGAGTCACATGGCTTGTCTTGGGCTAACACATGGGATCTTCAATTAGGTACACATGAAGTCACATGGGTCTTCAATTGGGTCCCCCTTGTATTACAGGACTCAATAACTAATTATTACAAGATTGACAACCAAATAACTAAGCCCCACTTGATCAATTGATTAAAAAGCTTAACCTCATGTAACAAAAAAGAATAAATTGATAAACAGGATTTGGCCCGATAGGGTTTTGACTCAATGTGGTAAAAAGGGTTTAGTCCAAAAGGCTAAATAACAAAATCCTAATTACAGTTGATAAAAAAGGGCTAACCCTAACTAATCCAAAATAACAGAAATTAAAATAAAATATTTACATGGTACAAGGGATTAGGTTCATGGTTTTATTCACAAGTGATCCATAGAGATGTAGGTTCAACCTATCGATATTTTATGGTCCTGGTGTCCACACCAAATCTTCCCGGGTGGGAGGAACTCGACCCTGTCGAGTATGGGTCAATGTCACTATGATAGCGCTCTAGCAAGTCTGGGTCAACTCTCTACAAGTCCTTTCTGGTGATCCAAGAATCATCAGTCTTATGTCATCCTTGCCAATGAACCAGATACCACTGGTAATCTTTGCTCCGGGTAGCGATGATCTTGTCATCCAAGATCTGCTCGATCTTGTCTCTCTGGGCTAATGGTATGGCAGGTGGACACACTTGGATTGGTTCACTCTCAAGGACAGGATTAGGCTCAAATGGCTCACTAGGAATCAATGTTGGCTCCCTATACTTAATAAGGTCTGAAACGTTGAAAGTTAGACTAATACCTAGTTCAAGTCGTAACTCGAGCACATAGGCATTAAACCCAGTCGACCCGAACTTGATCCGAGCCGACTCGAAGATTGTCCGAGCCAATTGGAATGACGGGGTCACCTCCAACGGCTAGTTCCAGTTCTCAGTTTTTGAATTCTAAAAGTACTTTAACGGTAACCTGTCACCTCCCAACAGTCTACAACGTTCAAAATCAAGGGAAGGCAGTTGAAATCTCTATAAATAAGGTATGAGAACATCTTTGAAGAGACTAATGAATTATTGGGCATTTATTGAATACTTATTGAAGTGAGAAAAGAGAGCACTTGAGCTTTAAAGTCAGCTTTCAAGCCTGCAAAAACTCTTACCAGAAGCTTGAAGCATCTTTTGAGGAAAGCAAGGAAGTCATTGAAGTGCATTAAGAGCATTCAGTGGATCTTTACTCGAGCTACATTGGCAACCACCCAGACAACAGAGTTTGTCTTTATTGTTGCTTCTTTATTCTTTTTTTTTAGAATATCTAGGTTATTGGTGAGCCCAGTTTTAAAAACCAAATAGGTTTATTTGGTGAGCCTGTAAAAACCAGAGTGCAGAGGTTTCTTTGGTGAGCCTATAAAAACTAGAGTGTAGAGGTTTTTTTGGTGAGCCTATTTAAAAACCAAAGTGTAGAGATTCTAAGTGAGCCTGTGAAAACCTAGCTTGGGTTTCTTTGGTGAGCCCATTTTTTAAAAACTAAAGTATAGAGGTTGGGATTGTGAGCCTGTAAAACAATCCGACTGTATTCCGGTTTGGAGGATATAGTAAAAATCCCGAGTGGTGAACTTGGATAGTGGACGTAGGAGCTGGGTTGCTCCGAACCACTATAAACATGCTTTGTTTGTGTTGTGTTTGATTTACCTTTTAGCTTCTGCATTTATTCTCTGATTAACACAGCACCTAACCACTAAAAGGAATTATTTGTGCACATACTTGCAAAAATTTTGTAATTCCCAATTCACCCCCCTCTTAGAAAAAAGCCACCTGGGCAACAAGAAACACAAACATTAGCTTTGTTAGTTTATTAGGTTATTATAAACTTACTAATAACACTGAAAATTGCATTTCAACGGGCATAGTGACTTCTTCCTTAAAAAACCAATTTTAATATGCTGAATATTCTTATGATTCACAACTAAGATAACTATTGTTAATAAAGCCTCACATGTTTAATATTTTCTATATTCTAAGAATAATGCTTGATTATATAGTTTTGTTATTATTTCTTCTGAAACTTTCAAGTAAAATATGTCTTCTTTGGACAAAACAAAGTCTAAAGACCTGATAGCATTAATTTAATAGGAAAACGTACACCTATGTTGAATCTTTTAGTTTTATATAGATACTTAAAGAAAACAAGCAATTTATTTTTTGACTTTTTTAATGATAACGTAGTATAAGAATTTGTTAATCTTTTATAAAGATTTAATATTTATAAGACTTTATTCAAGATGACCATAACACTTTTTGTTATTTCTTGAGTGACGTGACACAAAAAGGGAAAAACAAGTTATGGATATAGGTGAGGTCAAAAGCTGGTGGTAGACATTCTAACAACTTGAAATAGAAACAACTCCACAAATATGCTTCAACAAAAGAATGGAACTCTAAATAAATATTAATCTAAAAGTAAAAGTAATACTTATGATAATGGATGGATGAATCTCATGAGTAGAATTAGAATTGCATAACCTATATGTGGCTGCTCCTCTTTGAGCTAGATAAACTCGATGCAATGAGATAGCTTTGAGTTTTAGAGAGTAGAAGTCTTTTAAAAAACTAGATGATAACTTTCAAAGTAGACCCAATCAGCTCTAGATCCACAAAAGAAATCCTAGACAATGGAGAAATAAGTTGGATTTCTTCAATAGTGAACCCTTCGATGCTTAAGTCAGCTTAAAGAGGCAAAACAATGATAAAAAAATAGAGAAAGAGTATAAATTTTTTTTCTTTTTTCCTCCATGGAGTTCCTTTCGATCCCCTATACATAGAAGTTCAGGATCAAGTTGGTTAAGTGGTTATAACCATTCATGAGGCAATCATGCCATTAAGTAGTTATTAAGTCGATTAAGCCATTAAGAGGTCAGTTTATGAAGTTGTTTGTTAAGTGGTCTATTATACTTCTTGATGACCACTTTATCAATGTTAACATAATTGCTTTGATAATTTAAAGAGATATGTTTCATGTTAAAGGAAGTCATAGAATCTATACCTGGTTTAGGTAAGTAATCAGTACCTGTCCGATGAGTAGTTGAGCATCCCATGCTCTAATAAAAGATCATCTTCTGATCAATAGATGTCTTGTGCCTTGGTGGGAGATCAACTTCTGGTCGTCGAGCATCATATGCCTTAGTATGATATTGGCTCCTGGCCGATAAGTTCTTCACATCTTGGTAGGAGGTCAATCTTTGGCCATTCTGTGCCTTAATAATAGATTGAAGCTTGGCCAAATGCTTTTATGCTCATCAATAATTGATCATAACTAGTTTAGAAGAGATTTAGATAGGTCATTTACCCTATAATACTTATCTTCATTTCCAAGTTTGAAGCGATTCATTCAATTCAACTTGGAAGTATGATGATAAGTTCTCATAGACTTTTAATAAAAAAATATTTAATTAGTTACACCATCTTGTACAGTATTTAATGTTGTATGGTATTAATGTTTTGCATGTCTTTTCACAAAAAATCATTAAACTAGCAGCGGATAGTTTTCGAAAAGATAGCGCAGCTCAATCCATGGGGTATACCCCCCAACCAGTAAGAGTGATCCATGTGGCGTAGAATGAGTGGCCTATGCTTTTAGCTAGAGATCGAGCGACATGGCCAGAATCTTAATTGTAAGATAATTTAATTCGGTTCATCAGATATCATTATAAATGCAAGTCTTTTTTCTTTAAACCAGATCTTTCATCTTCTATTCTTTTGCCTTGGTTTTTAAGCAGGTTAATAGACAACCCTCTTTGGAGTTCCATTCATTTGCTTTGGATAGGAGATTTAGGAATTTGTTTATTTTGATAAAAGATCCTAGCTTCCTTTTTCTTTCAGCCCTCCCTACTTATAGCCAAGGCCTCTAATATAAAAAGGGCTATTAGGAAGGTAAAGAGCTCTAGGATAAGCTCTATCAAAACCATAACAAGTCCAAACCCGACCGAGGAAGAGCATCTAGTTTTTTTCGATGCCTCTATCAAATGCCATAAAAGGGCCTCCTTTGGCCTTGACCAAGAGAAATCCAAGATCAGCAAAGTGGTCTTAGGAGACTTAGGGATAGGTATTTCATCCCTGATAGCATTAGGTTGACTATGCTAGGTCCTAAGACCGGGTTCTATCTTCTCCATCCAGATGCGCCACTTTCTATGAAGATGCATTTGATGCTGGAGTTTGGTTCCCTATTTATTTATTCAATAGGAGTATTTTAGATCTTTACAAGGTAACTGCAATCCAATTTTTTCCAAATGATTTTAAGATAATCATCTGCTTCAGCCTCATTTGTGACTTGTCAGAATATAGCCAAGGTACTCATTATTCTGAGCTATGTTTGTATTAAAGTCTCACCCATATGATAAAGAATGGTATTACTTTACCCATAAATAGTCATGTAAACTTGAAGAGGATATTCCGACTTTCATTTACAAGTGGAAGAATAGATTTTTCTTCATTTTCTTGGATCAGTCTTAGGTATTAGATCCTCCTGGGGCAAAGCCTGGACTAAGCCCAACCAAAATAAAACTCCTGTAGATGAAGACCAGGAGCATTACAAAAATTGCTCGAGGTTCATGTACCGGAGTTCAAATTTCTCTTAACTGATCAGGCTTTATATGATGTTGGCATCAACCTGGATGGTCCTCATAGTTTGTCAGACTACTTTGAGTTTTTTTGCTTTCTTTTTCTATTTTTATATAATTCTTTGATTTTATCAATCTCTTAACCACTATTTGGATTTTCTATTTATATAAATAAAGCTTGATTTGGAGAGAATCTAAAAAGCGACCAAGAGGAAGAGGCCGGATGCTACTCAATAGACCAAGAAGAAGAAGCTGGGCGAATCATCTCTTCTGATATCTTCATTGAGCATGACCATATTAGAGAGTGGTTGATCTCTTGCTCCAGCAGAGGTGCCTTTGCCTCAAGCGATGCATACTCCTCTAATGGTCAGTCCAACCAGGTTATCGAAGATTTGCCGACTACCTCTGCTTGCTACTACTGCTCAGTCTCTAAGTGCTCAAGAAGAAACTTCATTTTGCAGAAGAAATTAAGGGGGAATGACACAAATTATAGAGATCTAAAGCTTACCCAGGAGCTGCTAGAGATGATTCTTCTTCTTGATGATTAGTGCAAAGCAGGAAACACATCCTCTCTCTCAAGTACTTTGTCACAATTTTCTTGAGATTTTCTAGGTAACTATTCCTCTATCTTGCTATTTTTTTTCTTTTTATAGTTTTTTTCCTTTCTTCTAAATTCATCTCTTTACTTCTTTTTTAGGTTATCTCCAATGTTAGTCTTCTCAAAAAATTTATCATCAACTATGATGGGGACTTGGAGTAGAAGTTGTTGGTGACCAATGAAGTAACAAAGAAGGTAGCCGAGCAATTTGAAGCTACTAATATGCGGACAAATGCTATGGAGGTCCAGAAGATAGAATTGGAGTTTGCTACCTCCATTGAAATAAATCATCTGAAGATTGACCTCTCCAATTGGTGTGGGCACCAAAGTTCGAAAGAGGCTTCAGTTTAATTCAGTATGGCTCTAATTCTTTCATTGAACTTATGTCTTGTAAATAGAGTTAGTTTACTTCTTTAATTGAATTTGAGTCATGTAATTAGAGTTGGGTTTATTTCAATTTAATTTTTTTTGAGTCCATTTGGGTTTTTTGAGTCCAATTAGGATCAAATTGGTCTTGTATTTAGTAAGTCTAGTAGTTGGGTCCAAGAGAGGTTTGGAATTGGTTAAATATAAGCAAGCTTATTTGAAGATGGAATGCACTCAACCACTTAATCCAAGGAGGATGCCACCTTAACAAGCCAAGTGGGATGCCATGTGGAGTACACCTCAACAAGCCACCTCATCACACGCCACATCATCAAGAAAGATTCAAATTCAAAGTGGGCAAGGAATTCAACTTTCCACCATTTTAGCTAGCTATTTCCATAAAATCTTCATGTAATTTGAATTCCACCCTTATAGCTAGGAACCTCCCATGAAAAGCTCCTTGTAATTCAAAATTTCAAAAGCTCTTGGAGGCTTATAAAATCTACTCCAAGCTCTCTTGTAAAGGATGATGAATTGAATGAAAAAAAAGTGAGTTTCTTTCTTCCATTTGGTGTTATCAAATGTCCTCCGAGAGGGAGTGGGTGAGAGGCCCTTAGCTACTTCAAGAAAGATCATCTTCCATGCCAATAGCCATTAGCAAATCTTCTAGTCCATCCAAGCACTCCATTCCAATGTCCAAGGTGCAAGAAAAGCCATTCCAAGAGGGCCGGCTAAGCTACTTCCACTCCATCAACTTCTTCTCAACTTCAACCATCATTTCAATTGTTTTCTACCTTTAAATCTCCTTCCTAACTCTAATATGGTTTGTGTAGGATCCTCGGGATGTTTGGGTTTCAAAGAAGAGGGTCTTCCAAGACAATAAACAAAGACAAGAAGCCCCAACAACTGAAGAAATCTCCTTGTCATCCAAGGGCTTCATCCTTGAGTGTAACATTTCCAATCTTTGAGATGTTAATGTCTGGTTACCCCTCTTTCAGTATTTTTCCAGATCTGAAATATTAGATTAATTAGGCCCTATCCTGTGTGGTTTCTTAACCATGAAGATCCTTTTCTCTTTAACATTGTGAAGGTTCTCATTCAGGTCTAGTTTACATGCAAATCCCTTCATGATAGTTTCTATTCTTTTATATGGAAAGTAGCCTAGCTTTACTTCATTTTTCATTTAATTGTTACTATCTCCTCTTATATTGCATTATTCAATTCCATCCCATATCAAATTGGTATCAGAGCATGGTAGGTTAGGGCTTTGCATCATCTTCAGTACCTAGATTTGGGTGCTTCACCAGGCCGTCAGGTCTTAGGAGGAAAGTAGGGTTTCAAGACCCTCTCTTCCCATTCCAAGGAGGTCTCCTAAGACATGTAGGGATGCCATTGTAATTGACCCTTGAAGGGGAACATAATAAGGTAAGTTTAAAATCCTAAAGAATAGTTTTGCATCATTTAAATCTAGCATCTCTAAAATTTCTGCTTGCTGTATTTCTGAGTAAGCTGATTGTAATTCATATAAAACTCTAAAAAAAAGTAGTTAATTTTTTATTGAAGTAATTTTTTTCCTAATCCATATTAAGTTATCTATCATCATGCATAATTTTATCCTAAAGAAAAAATCAAAACAAAAATGAAAATTCCTGCACTCCATCATTGTTGCTGAAATTTTTGTATGTTCTGTTCTGTTCCTTTTACATTGTCCAAATTTCAAAATCTTCTTAGCACAACACAGATTTTGTTTTTAAATTTCCTTTCATGTGGCATATCGTCTATGAGTTAGGAATGTTTTATGATTTTTTCAGAATTTTCTGACATAGTTACATTACACTTTTATGCACCACTTCAGAACTGCAACACACCAATTTCTGCACCTGAAATTAGGGTTCTTATGCATGTTTGCATTCATCTCATGGTAAATCAATTTAAGGGCATCAATATGACATAGGGTCAGGATTTCATTTCCTGTCCCTAGCCCAAATATCACCAACCTGCAAAGCGAACCCAACCCTTAATTAAAATTGAGTAGACACTTAATTTGCTCTAGTAAGCTAGGGACACCCACAAGGTCGGGTCGAACCAAGTGTCAAGCCAATTTAGACAACTTGTTTGTGAGTGCTTGTGTATCTGGTGTCTAGGCAAGTGGTTCAGGGACAAGAGCCCGAAGGAAGGTGGGTTGGTCTACTTACCTGGCTAATTTCAAATTGATGTCTAAGGAAAGCAAAGAGGGACCTCCACCAACCTTACACTTACCTGGCCAGGTGCCAAGTTATTACAACCAAGATTGTCATCTTGACCTAACATTTAGTTTGGACTCTAGGTCTAGCAAACCCCTAGCTCGAGTTTGAGTCTATGTGCGCATGACAACTATATCAGGGACATTTTACCAGCAAGACCTAGCTCAATCAAGTGCAACCATGGACCAAAATTTTGAGACCTTGATGAAAATCCTGAATGATCAAATGGCCCGACTGAACCAAAACCTGACTAACCAATTGGCCCAGACCAACCAAAGCATGACTGATCAGATGGCCCAAGTAGAGGCATGAGCAGAAGCCCGCAAGGCCCATGCTAAACTCAACTCCTCTAGGTCCAATTCTCTTGATCCAAGAGCCTATGATCATGATCTTGCCCCTGAGTCTAGCCCTTGGAGCCTATGCCCATACTTGGTTGACTCCGAGGAGAGACCCGTTAGGAGCACCCAACTTTATGCACCCATTTTTGATGGAAGACAAGAGGTGTATATCGATTGGGAGGAGAGCATGGATCACTATTTCGAGTACACTAGGATGTCGGAGTTAGAGAAATTTAGATTGGCCACACGTAGGTTAACCTGATATGCTAAGTGGCATTGGACAGCTATTGAGGATGATGTTATCAAAGAGGAGATAGAATATGTAGCTGGAGAACCATGCGAAGTAGACTAAGAGAACAGTACCTAGGTAGATTTTATGAGCGAAGACTTTTAGACCAATGGTACAAACTGAGACAGGGTGATAGACTAGTGTCTGAGTATATTGAGGAATTCAATGGGTATGTCAAGAGATGTAACACAACAGAATCTAAGACCATGACCATATCTAAATTTTAAGGAGGCTTATGTAAGGACATCCAGGGGGAATTACTTCAATGGAAAATTTATACTCTAGAGGAAGCTTATCTGATTGCTAGAGAATTCGAGTCTTATCAAAGAGAACTTATGAGCAACCGACCTAAGCCCAGCATGATTAGCACCTCTAGGCCAATTCTTAGACAGATTCCTTCAAACCAGCCTACTACTCCTATCCCATTAGTTTGCAAGGGAAAGACCCCTGAACCCATTAGTGAGCATGAGGAAGAAGTTTATGAGGCTGAACTGAGTTTAATTAATGGATATGAAGGGGAAGAGGAAGAACCCATTAAAGAATTTCAGGAAAAAAAGGTTGAACCCATTAAGAATCTAGAGAAAGAAACTCCTGAGTCCACTAAAGAATCCAAAGAAGACATCTATGAATCAAGTGTAGTGGAGGAGTATGATGAAGGTGGATGCAAGGTTGAGATCACTGAGAAACTAATAGAAAAAGATCCTGAACCCATTATAAAATTTAAATGAGTGACTGAGCTAGGATCAAACATATCAGATGAAATTGAGGGTTCGTACGAGTTGTCCATAAAAGAGGTCCAGGAACAAGTCCCTAAGGAGCAACCCTAGGAAGTAGATGTTATTTTAGAAGACTTTCAAGATAAACTTCTCGAAGACCTTCTTGATGACCTTCCACCATCTAGGAGCATCCAGCCTACCTTAGATCATGCACCCATAGATCGATGTCCAAATTTTAAGATCATCCTGACTAACCAAGGTCTATTTCATGCCTCCCATAGATTGCCCCAAGTCTCTGATTCCTATTTCCTACCCGTTCCTGAGTCTACACATGTTTCTAAAGCCATTAGGTTAAATTATATTGAGATCACTAGGTTGCATGAACCCTTAGAGCCCATCCCATTTGCGACCTACTTTTGGAAGACATTATGGCATTTGCTAAGGGTCCATGATAATTTTTCATGTGCATACCAGACCAGGGTCAAACCTAGAGAGTCAATAATCTATTAGGTTTAGGTCCTAGAGAGTCCAATAAAATTTCTCTCAATAGGAATACATAGTTGAGTCTATTTTTTGTCAAGTGTTAGTATGAATCTCTAAGTTTGCCAAGTCATATGCACAGCATGTTAAGGACTTGCATAAAGAGATTAGTAGAAAAATTCAAATGAGCAATGAAGTCTATAAGCATATGGCCAATTCATGTAAACGAATAAAAGAATTCAATATAGGGGACTCTGTAATGGTTAAACTTAGATCTGAATGGTTCTCACCAGAAATTATGAAGAAACTGCATGCCCGAGGAGCTAGACCTTTCAAAATATTAAAGAGAGTTAGACCTAATGCATACGTGTTAGGGTTACCACTAGAATATGGCATTAGTTCCATATTTAATATTTTTGATCTGAAAGAATACAAAGAGCCAGCATTAATTCCTAGTGAGCCTTTTGAACCTTACCCAGCCTTTGAGAGTGAAACCCTACCTGAGTATCCACCAGCACTTCAGTCAGAACGGAGAGATAGGATTGAAAGTATCTTGGATGACCAGGTAATTACCACCAGAAATAAGGGCTATCAACATTATCTGGTTCGATGGCAAGGAAGACCCAAATCCGAGGATTCCTGGATCACCCGAGAGGATCTGCAACAAATCGACCCATACCTGCTAGAAAGGTACCAAAGTCAGATCAGTCCTTACTCGACAGGGTCGAGTTCCTCCCATCCCGGGAGAACTGGTGTGGGCACCAAAGTTCGAAAGAGGCTTCAGTCTAATTCAGTATGGCTCTAATTCTTTCCTTGAACTTATGTCCTATAAATAGAGTCAGTTTACTTCTTTAATTGAATTTGAGTCATGTAATTAGAGTTGGGTTTATTTCAATTTGGTTTTTTTTTAGTCCATTTGGATTTTTTGAGTCCAATTAGGATCAAATTGGTCTTGTATTTAGTAAGTCTAGTAGTTGGGTCCAAGAGAGATTTGGAATTGGTTAAATGTAAGCAAGCTCATTTGAAGATGGAATGCACTCAACCACTTAATCCAAGGAGGATGCCACCTTAACAAGCCAAGTGGGATGCCATGTGGAGTACACCTCAGTAAGCCACCTCATCACATGCCACATCACCAAGAAAGATTCAAATTCAAAGTGGCCAAGGAATTCAACTTTCCACCATTTTAGCTAACTATTTCCATAAAATCTCCATATAATTTGAATTCTACCCTTATAGCTAGGAACCTCCCATGAAAAGCTCCTTGTAATTCAAGATTTCAAAAATCCTTGGAGGCTTATAAAATCTACTCCAAGCTCTCTTGTAATGGATGATGAATTGAATGAAAAAAAGTGAGTTTCTTTCTTCCATTTGGTGTTATCAAATATCCTCCGAGAGGGAGTGGGTGAGAGGCCCTTAGCTACTTCAAGAAATATCATCTTCCATGCCAATAGCCATTAGCAAATCTTTTAGTCCTTCCAAGCACTCCATTCCAATGTCCAAGGTGAAAGAAAAGCCATTCCAAGAGGGCCGGCCAAACTACTTCCACTCCATCAACTTCTTCTCAACTTCAACCATCATTACAATTATTTTCTACCTTTCAATCTCCTTCTTAACTCTAATATGGTTTGTGTAGGATCCTCGGGATGTCCGGGTTCCAAAGAAGAGGGTCTTCCAAGACAAGAAACAAAGATAAGAAGCCCCGATAACTGAAGAAATCTCCTTGTCATCCAAGGGCTTCATCCTTGAGTGTAACATTTCCAATCTTTGAGATGTTAATGCCTGGTTACCCCTCTTTCAGTGTTTTTCCAAATCTGAAATATTAGATTAATTAGGCCCTATCCTGTATGGTTTTTTAACCACGAAGATCCTTTTCTCTTTAATATTGTAAAGGTTCTCATTCAGGTCTAGTTTACATGCAAATCCCTTCATGATAGTTTCTATTCTTTTATATGGAAAGTAGCCTAGCTTTACTTCATTTTTCATTTAATTGTTACTATCTCTTCTTAGATTGCATCATTCAATTCCATCCCACATCACCAATGCCAATAAAGAGGTTGAAACAAGCTAAGGTTCCCTTTGAAAACTCCCAAAGGAGAAGGAAAAACTAGAAAAAGAGCTTAAAAAAGTAAAGAAGAAGGCAATAGAGGAATACAAATCATCCAAAGACTTTTTGGATGATGTAGTCGAGGTGTCAGTGAGTGCCTTCTATGAAGGATTCAAGGACTGTAAGAACAAGGTGAAGGAGCTCTTTCCATATATTGATGTAGCCCTCCTTATCCCAAGAATCACCGACTCGATGGAAGAAGAGGAGGTAATAGAAGTGCAAGAGAATATTTATAAACCTGCTAAATCCCCTCCATCGATCACTTCCCTCCATCGGTCACTTCAAAAGTCACACCTAGTGCTGAGGTGCCATCCAAAGCTCCATCAAGTCAAGTAGCAGAAGTATGAAGACCTATCTTCTTCTGTTTTGTTCTTTTTTCTTTTTTTATATCAATTTTTGTCCCTTCCACTAGGAGTTTGAAATATTTTGCTTTGTATGAAAACTTGAAGCAATGAAATTTTCATTTATAAATTAATATTTTCTTTCTTTCATTTCTCTAATATCATGAATGTATGCAACCATATGGTCCACTTGTATATCTATGATGACTTGGTAGCCATCATTGAAGATAAGATGGTCAACATGTTGCCTGTGCCTAGGGAACAATTCAGGGTTCCTCCCTAGAATTTAGAAAAAGAGGTCGATGACCCTTTGGAAATAATAGATTTAGTAGAAAGTTCACTCAAAAAAGAGGTTAGCAATTCTTCGAGGTCTTTAGCTGAGATACATGTTGGAAAGAAGATGACCATCTATGAAGTGATGAGAATGGCACCTAAAATACCAATAGTTGATGCAAGAAGATATTAGGCAATTGCTGAGAACACTGGCATTTTCTTCTTTGCATTCAAACATGATTTTAATAAATGTATCCCTGGACACCAACTTTCATACCTTAACAGATTTGGATGCCTAATCTCTAATAGATAAAGTATTAGGGGGAGATCCATATACTTTTATAGATACTGCTAGTGCTGCTCTGGATGTTGGACTGGAGATAGCAACCTTTGGCTCTCTAGTTAAAGATGATCCCTCTTTAGAATGTTCCAAGGCTTCAAAAAGTAAGAAGGATAAAGGTCTCAATCCCTCATCTACTAAGCTTCCAAGAGCTCTGAGATTGAAAAAGAGAATAAAATAGATATATCTTTTTTCTTTTTTCTTTTCACTAATATAATTTGCAAGGAATTTTTTTAGAAATTAATGAAAAGAAGTTACTTTTCTTCTTTTTTGTCTATTATCTCTACTATTTTTGCATTTGAAGAATATATACTCCCTGAGTTTTAACATGCCTATCTAACATCTAGATAGACATTTCTCGGTGTTCTTCTAATTAGTTATTGAGAATAGATAAGCTGCATAAATCTTAGGCTTCTTAAATCATAGTTCTTTTCTAATTAGTTTTGAGAATGTATAGGCTACTTAAGCCTTTCCCTACCACTTTATCAAAGTTTTGTCTTCCTGAGCCTGATCAAAAGTTTGGACATTATTTGTACCTTCTATCTAACCACTATCAAAATTTTAGCTTTCTAAGCCTGATTAAAAGTTTGGGCATTATTTGTACCCTCTACTCGACTACTTTATCAAAATTTTGACTTCTTAAGCCTGATCAAAATTTTGGACATTCTCTGTGCCCTTTACCCTATCACTTTATTAAAATTTTGACTTCCTGAGCTTGATCAAAAATTTGGATATTACTTGTAACCTCTATTGACCACTTTATCAAGATTTTAGTTTCTTAAACTTAATCAAAAATTTAGGCATTGCCTATCCCCTCTATCCAACCACTTTATTAAAATTTGACTTCTTGAACTTGATCAAAAGTTTGAACATTACCTATGCCCTCTACCCAATCACCTTTTTAAAATTTTGACTTCTTAAGCTTGATCGAATGTTTGGACATTACCTATACCCTTTATCTTACCACTTTATCAAAATTTTGGCTTTTTGAGCCTTATCAAAATTTTGGACATTACCTCTACCATCTACCTAACCACTACTTCCTAAGCTTGATCAAAAGTTTCGTTATTACTTGTACCCTCTACATGGATCACTTTAGTCAAAATAATGAAGAAATATTTTTTTAAAAATAATTTATTGATAATATTTTTTCAAGTTATTAGAATTTCATTATCTCAAAATTGGAGTCCCATCCAAGTTTTTCAAGTTATATGCCCCAGGTATAATGACCTTAGATATTTGAAAAGGTTTGGGATGGAGAAGACTAAGCCTATTGGTACACCTATGAGCCCTTCATGTAAACTTGACAAGGATGAGTCTGGTAAGAAAGTTAATCAAAAGTTCTATAGAGACATCATTGGATCATTACTGTACTTAACTGCTAGTAGACCAAATATTATGTTTAGTATATGCATGTGTGCTAGATATCAGTCTAAGCCTAAGGAATCAGATTTAATGGTTGTTAAGCGCATACTTAGATATTTATCTAGTACTCTTGACATTAGATTATGGTACTCTAAGAATTCAGTTATTGATTTAATTGAATATTTTGATGCTGACTTTGCTAGATATAAGTTGGATAGAAAAAGTACTTCTAGAACTTGTCAATTCTTTGGAGTTAATTTAATCTTGTAGTTTAGCAAGAAATAAAATTCAGTTGCACTATCTACAGCGAAGCTAAAATATTGTAGCTGGAAGTTGTTGTACTCAAATCCTATGGATTAATCAACAACTTGAGGATTTTGACATCAAACTAATAAAGACACCCATAAGATGTGATAATACAAGTACTATAAATTTAACTAAAAATCTAGTTCAACATTCAAGAAGTAAGCACATTAATATTATACATCATTTTATTAGGAATTATGTTCAAAACAATGATGTAATGCTTGAATTTGTTTCTATTGATATGCGGTTAGTTGATATATTGACCAAGCCACTCAATGAAGAAAGGTTCAGTATGATTGAAGGGAATTAGGGGTCATTAATCCTTTTGATTGAGTCTAGATCACTCTTCATGACCTTTCAAATTCTTCTCTAAGAATTTCTTGACCAAATATCTTTGAAAATCATTTTCAATCATTTATTAGCTATTAAAATCATTTATCCTAATTTTCTGTGAATTGTTCCTATTTTTCCTAATTTTTCTTGAAGTGTGAACACCTCCAAGTATCGACACTCGGACTGAAGTCATGAGTTGACACTTGACCAGCAGGAACCGATGATTAAATAAGGAAATCAAGTAGTTTCTCTCCATTTTTCTCCCAGAACCCTTGAGCCGACACCTCCCCAAACAGTGTTCTAACCTCCATTTGCATCCATTCCATGTTTTTACTGTTCTATTATTGATTTGAGCCCATTTTTCCCTCTCTTCTTCATCGTTGTTCATAGTTTTACCGTGAATCTCTTGCCCATTCCTCTTCCATTTGTCTATTTCCTTCTTCTTGGATGATGGGGCCCAGGAAATAGTTAGTTAGGAGACCTCAACCCTCTACCCAGGATACAGAGCGGTGCACGAAGGCACATCATGAGGATCAAGCAGCATAGCACCACCTCAGAAGGAGATACCTATCTGACCACCACCACCTGAAGCAAACCGGATGGCCTCCAAGGCCATTGTTAGAGCTCGGAGGATAGATTTTGAGTTTATGGATCGACAGCACTTTCGGATAGGAGAATGGCTGAGGGATGCTAGGGCTGGCTCACTTCTGTTCACTAAGAGAGAGATTCTATCCTGGGCTGATACGAGAGTTTTATGGTACATTAGCTAGAGGAGCTGACAGCTGGATAGCTGAGATCAGAGGGACTTCTATACCACTGACTGCAAAGATTTTGAGTAGAGCTTAGGAGATACCGATGAGATGCATAGTGGCATATTCACTAGTTGATAGGATGAGTGCTCTTAGATGTATATTTCAGCGAAACGACAATGGAGAGGAAGACACCATCGTTGCATCATGACTTTTTGCAGAGAGAGATTACTGCACCACATTGTCATCCGGATTCTTCTACCAAAGATTGGATGCTTTGACTTCATTACCGAGAGAGAGTTGGTTGTGATGGTTTCCCTGATTCAATGGACTCCTGTTTGCCTCCCAGTACTCATGGTCCATCAGATGACTTAGGTAGCCACTGGCAAGAGATTGTGTCTACCTTATGGCATGGGACTGACCATTCTATTTAGAGCTTATGGAGTTGACGTAGATGGAGAGCCCTACAGATAGCTACTCCAAACTAACAACTATGATGAGCGATCTCTACATCACATGGGCTATCACTTACACAGAGGTCAATGGAGGCATAGGATATCTGGACAAGCTACAGATGCTGATGATCAGGAGGACACTAAGGAAGAAAAGCATATGCATATAGATGAGGCTGGGCCTTCTGAGCCACCGAGGGATGTACCAAAGCGACAGCCCAAGCCATCAGTTTCGGCACACCCTGAGGTGCCAGCTCCTAGAGACACTATAGATGAGAGGATCACTCGCTTGGAGACTGAGGTGATGACTGTTAGACAGTGAGTGGATCACATTCACATGGAGATGAGGGCAGGCTTTTAGGAGGTGAGAGAGGGACTCTTAGCTATCCTGGCTGCATTTGAGATATTATCTTCTACCAGGGCACCTTCGCCTCCATTGTCGGATTCTTCGCCCGCTCCACCAGCACCTCCAACTCCAGCCCCTAACATTGAGACAAGAGATGGCCAAGGCGATTCTTTCATCAACTTCAACATTGCAGATTATATAGCGGACCCTAAGCCAGATTCTACTATTGTTGATCAAGATACAGTGCCCACAGCTGATGAGACAAGATCTTCAGAGACTATGCCTAATCCACCTAGTTCTTCTGTCTAGACTCCAGTTCTTCCTAACACACCCATTACTCCTGATCCATCTGACTCTTTAGTTTCCACTCCTATCCTTCATACTAATCCACTTGATTCTCTTACTGATCTACCTATACCTTCATTTAGTATACACCCTAGGTCACCCCCAGTACATTCCACAACTTCATTGATCAGGGAACTAGGTTTTATACCCCTGGTTTCCACATTTTATCTTCCGGTCCATTGTTTGATATTACGCCATCTGTCCCTGCACCCATTCCTAACTCCACTACTAACATAGCCTCTTCTTCAGCACCAACCAGAGGGAGAGCACTTGCCAAAAGCTAAAGCCGTGGATGAGGTGGCATTCCCAGAGTTGTTCGAACTCGACTTGCACATCTCCAGCAGATGTGACCGTGACCCTGACCCTCTAGGATTACGGGACCGATTATTCTAGACATTGGGCCTTCCACTAATGAGTAAAGCACCGCGTAGGGTTGATCTGTGTATCAGTCCTTTAGTGAATCAGTCTTTTAGTTTCATATTTGTTGGCTTTGGCCCTTGATTTTGATGACTAACAAAATATTGAGTATATGCTTTATACTAATGTTTCAATTGTAGTTGTGAGTTTCAGGATACAAGCACATCAAATTTTTCATACAAAAGTATCAAACTCACTCAATTTCAAGCTAACTGAATTTCAGTGTTTTAGAAGTCTTCTCACTTTGGAATACCTTAAAATGAGTCAATCTAGGCTTTATGAAGAAGAAGTTGAAGTTTTATTGAAGAACACTTTGAGTTTTGAAGTTTGGCACAGAGTTTTTTGAATGGTACAATCAAGTGTCGACTCATGGAACACAAAGTGTCGACACTTCAGAAGAATTGGCATGTAGAAATCTCTTTGGTATGCCTTGAGTCGACTCACAGAAGTCTATGAGTCGACTCATGAAGAAGTCAGGTGTTGACTCATAGAAACCAAGTGTCGACTCATGGCTTAAGACAAAAGATGGTACATAACTATATCATTTTGAGGATTTTGTCAAGTACTGTGTTGCCTATAGAGCAATCCAAGAGGGGAGGTGAATTGGGTCTCTAAAAAATTTAAAGCTAAGCTTGATAAAACAAATAGCAAACTTCACAAGATAAGATATGCAATTCAATTCAACAAGGTACTAAAATTAACATACAATGCTATAATATAAAAGTGCAGCATAAATTATAAGCAATAAGCAATAATGTAAAGAGCAAAGAGGGAGAGAATAAGCAATCACAAATACAATAATCTATAGTGGTTCAGTGCCAACAATGCACCTACATCCACTATCCAAGATCCCCTTGGAAATTCACTATAATCCAATGATTACAGCCGATTAGTTTTCTGGGCTCACTAATCAAAACCCGACTTGTTTTACAAGGCTCACAAGTCATAACCTCACTTGGTTTTATGGTCTAACCAAGTACCTAATTGGTTTTCACAAGGCTAACCAAAAATCTCTATTGGTTTTCCGGGCTAATCAAGAACCTTAGTGGTTTTGTGGGCTAACCACCAACCTAATTAGTTTTTAAGGCTTACCAATAACCTCACTTGGTTTTCCAATAGGCTAACCAATAACCTTTACAAGATAAAAGATGGATAAATAAAGAACCAATCTAAGCTTTCAATAAAAAAGTAAATAAGTCGATGTAGCTCGAAGTAGTGTTGCTTTGCTCTTGTTGAAGCCTTTTGAATGCCCAAGATTGAGTGATCTTCAATGCACTTGATAGCTTTGAATGCTTAGAAGGCTTCCCTTTGCTTGAGAGTGGTTGAGCTTTGAATGAATAGGAGTTAAGGCTCTTCTCTACTCTTTTTTTCTTTAAACTCTTTTTAGATATTCAATATATATGTTCTTGATTTGGTTTGGAGCCTTCATATATCTTCCCAAGTCCCCAAAGCCGAAATCTAGCCATTATACTTGAAAAACTAGTCATTGGAGGGCATTTGGGAGAGTTCTACGCTTGAAGAAACTAGCCATTACTGTTGTCAGAACTCCATGTGTCGACACTTCCTCTTCATGTGTCGATATATTATGTCGACACATGTTCTTCTTGAGTTGACACAAGTTCAAAATACTCTATTCAGATTCTCTGAAAAAATCAGCTAAGTCGACACATTTTCAGTGGAGTCGACACATTGAGTCGACACATTAGGTCCGTGTGGTGACACATCAACTGTTCCTTCAACTTCTGCAAGTTTTGTGGCTTGAAATTCTCAGGCGATGTATTGATCCATGTGTTGACACCTTGAGTCGACACATAAGGTCCATGTATCGACACATCATCTGTGCCATTTGAAATTTCACTGCGTGCCGGTCTGAGTCGACACACCATCTTCATGTGTCGACACATCATTAAAAAAGGTGCAGAAATTACTGAACTTGTAATGGAACATGTTTTCATTTGCCTTAGTCATCCATTCAACCAACTCTTTGAGTGTCCAAGTCTTGTTTTGTTCATTCATTCCATTCAAACTTAGTTCTTCAACACAATTGGGCTTCTTCAAATTTTTTGAGCATCCTTTTATTGAAAACACACTTAAAGCAAATCATTAGTCCTCAAATTATACTTAACTATTTTGCTTATCATCAAAATCAATTAGTGGAGTCAACAATCTCCCCCTTTTTGATGATGACAAGACCCTTAAATATAAATTGCTTTAAAAGTAAAGCTTTAAGAGAATTGATCAAGATGCACAATATTGAAAGCATTAAGTATCAATCAATACATAAAAATATAATCATTCAAATTACAAGTGATAGAATTTGAGCTTGTTTCAAAGATAGAGAGTATCAGAACTTAGCCAGAACTTTGATATTCATTTAAATGCAATAAGAATATGTATCATGATACTCTTATAATGAGAGTTTCAGCAATAAACAAAGCTCCCCCTGAATTAATGATTCATAACAAAATTTGTGAGAATCTTTTCAAAAAACATTGAAAGAGGGGTTTTGAGAATCAAATTTACTTTGACAAAAGGTGAAGCTCCCCCTTTCATAAATTCAGGTTTTCAAAAGGTAAAAGCTACTTCCCCTTTAGTTTGGAGAAGTAAACGCATTTATACTTAAACACATCATGAATTACTCCCCCTTTTTGTTATCATTAAAAATGTAGGAAGTAAGGAAAATGAATTAAACAAGACAAAGTATAGTCATTGAATGTATAAAAGCAATTCAAGACATCAAAGATATAGAAATGAGAAAATACAAGATTTTTCATATATGTCAGGAACTTGTACATCAGGTACACAACAAAGATAAAAGTAAATGTAAGCATGAAAGTAAACTATTTAGAAATATAAAACTATCAAGAAATACATCAATGTCCTAATCCTCATCCATCGAGTCATCAGAAGATGAACCGATATCGATCGGTCCAGTATCAGTAGAAGATCGAGCTCGCGACCATCATGGTCGAAGATCTCGAAGTCTGGTCCTGGTCGGCTGACAAGGGGTACGGTGTCCACGTCCTCTACGACGAATATAGGTCCGACCTCTGGCTAAAGCAGTAGAGGTAGAAGCTACATCCTCTGCAGGAACTGAACTGATCGGGCGAATCATCTCAGCAACGGCTGGAGCAGGAGTACGATCAAAAGTGAGACCTGAATCGAGATGCTGAAAATCGGGTGTATAAAATCCAAGCTCTCGAATGACTGATGAAGTATGAAGGGTAGGACTATCAAAAGTAGGTGTAGCAGCTGATGATACAGGTGTATCAAGAACAATAGAATCAATTGCAGAAAGTATCAGTGTATGTACAATAGATGTATCAAGTATGGGTGTCTGAATGATAGGTGTTTGAATGTCAGGAGAATCAATAGTAGGTAAATCAGTAACAGGTAGGTCAACAATAGGACTATGAATAGGAATCAGAACTGGAACTGAAGTGTGATCAAGTGATCTGGAAGGAGAGGATGGATTAGATATTATAGCAGGTGAGAAGGATGGATCAATAGGTCTCACAGCCACATCATCCATCACCTCCACAACTGGCTCTGACATAAGATCATCAATATCAAATCGATCAGAGTCAATCACCTCATCTCCATCAATATCTCTAACAATAGTATCTCCAACTCCATCTCCGATAGTAGTCTCAGCACCAGTATCAATATCACCAATATCATCAGCTGGCGCTGGAGCAGGTACATCAACAGGAGCAGGAACTGTGTCTGCAGCAGGAGCACTCGTAGAAGCTTTGGACAGTGCTAAAAGAATAGCCGAAATACCATCATGAAGACCAATGTGGCTCTCTCTTGTCTCAACAATAAAGACATCTAGACGCTGTCTCATGATGAAAACATCGATCTCTATGCATCTGACTCTATCCTCTAGAGTATCTGAAATACCAGGAGTCTCCGTCTGCTCTAGCTATGGCTGTGGCTGGGCAGATGTAGAAGGATCTGTCTGAGCTGGCTGTGCTACCGTCTCAGGCTGTGTCTCGCTCGGTCCAGCCTCACTGGAAAAAATCTGCTCCTCCTCTACTCTGTTCTCATCAATGTCAGCTGCATCCTCGACCTGTCCTAATGTCCTCCATGTCTACTAGCCTCGAACTAAGTGATAACCCATGCGATGCAATGACCTGATGTCATAGACATCGGTATGGATCAAGGTACGATAAGGCTCATCCTGGAAGCTGACTCCATACTTTCTGAATAGTACTGTCAAACCCATGCCATACGGCAAGCAGAGCCACTGGCTAGATGCCATCTCAGTAATCTGATGGATCATCAGAATAGGAAGACAAATCGGCATCTGCTGAATCAGGGAGACCATCACGAGCAGCTCTCGCTTGGCAATGTAGTCAAATCAACCGGTCTTCAGCAGAAGAATCCGGGCAACTATGTGATGTAGCAATCTCATCTCCGCAGACAGTCTTGAAGCAGGAATAGTGGCTCCCTCTGGTAAGATATCAGACTCAAAAATACATCGGAGCCCACTAACTCTATCCAACAGACTGTCCATAACTGATCCAGTCATGGGTATATCCCTACCCTGCTCAAAATCTCTGCTAAAATGGGAATATCTCATCCCATGACCTGAGCAATCCAACCTTCTGATCCACGAGCAAGTGATCCATAGAACTCTCTCATCAGCCCGGGATAGTATCTCTCGCTGAGTGAACAGAAGGATGCCAAACTAGCATGTCGGATCCACTCTCCTATCCGAAAATACTGTTGGTCCAAGAAAGAGAAGTCCACTCGGAGTCCTCCAACCACTGTCTTGGAGCTCATCCGACTAGAAGGTGCAAACAACTATTGTGCTGGCGGATCCAGAGCCCTAGACTCGTGTCGTGCCTTCGTTCTCTGCTCTTCTTTATGCTGTGACAGACGCGGTCGGCGAACAACTTGTTTGCAAGGACCCATTGTCAATAAACAAGGTTTAGGCAAGGTTTTTGGTGGAAATACAGAGTTTCTAGGGTTTAGGAGCTAAAACCTATGAGGATTTCAAACAAAAACGGCTACCAAAGTCTCAAATCTAAGAAATCCATGGCTAGAAACCAAGAAATGGGAGGATGAATAGTATGGATACCTAGAATCGAGATGTCGACTCAGAGGAAAATGAATTTTGGGAGAAAAATGGTTCGAAAACCCTTAAAATCTTAGTTTCTCGTCGGGCATGTGTCGACTCATGCATGTGTCGACACATCGACTTAAAAACTAAAAAAAATTGGAATTTCACTGAATGATCAAAATCAATTGAAGTAACATGTATTTGGAGTCAGATCATCAATGATTAATCACGATTCATCAAAAATAAGGTTGAATAGATCTAATTTGAGTCAAATTTGGAGAAAAGATTTAATCAAAGGGATTGATGATCCCGAGCTCTCCTAATCATACAGAATCGATCTTCCACGAGAGGTTTAGTTAAAATATCAGTTAATTGAAATTCAGTACATATAAATTCAAGCAAAATATCATTGTTTTCAACATGATCTCTAATAAAGTGATGTCTAATTTCAATATGCTTGCTCCTAGAGTGTTGAACAGGATTTTTAGTCAAGCAAATAGCACTGGTATTATCACATTTGATAGGAGTTCTAGCCAACTTGATTCCAAAGTCTTCAAGTTGTTGCTTAATCTACAAGATTTGAGCACAACAACTTCCTGCTACAATATACTCAGCCTCAGCTGTGGATAGTACAACTGAAGTTTGTTTCTTGCTAAACCATGAGATTAAGTTAACCCCAAGAAATTGGCAAGTTCCATTAGTACTCTTTCTATCTAATCTACAACCAGCAAAGTTTGCATCAGAATATTCAATCAATTCTGCAGAAGAATTTCTAGCATACCACAAACCAATACTAATAGTACCAGACATATATCTAATGATGTGCTTAACAGCCATAAGATGTGATTCCTTAGGTTCAGACTGATATCTAGCATACATGCAAACACTGAACATAATATCTGATCTACTAGCAGTAAGATACAGTAAAGAGCCTATCATGCCTCTATATAATTTTGATCCACAGATTTACCATTTTCATCTTTATCTAGTTTACATGAGGGGCTCATAGGCGTACCTATTGACTTAGTAGTCTCTATCCCAAACTTTTTGATAATTTCTTTTGTGTACTTAGCTTGGTTGATGAAGATACCATCTGAAGTTTGCTTGATCTGGAGTTCGAGAAAGAAGTTGAGTTCTCCCATCATGCTCATCTCGAACTCACCATGCATAAGCTTAGCAAACTCTTGACAAAGAGTATCATTAGTAGCACCGAAAATGATGTCATCAACATATATTTGTACTACCAATAAATTATTATCTTTCCTTTTTAAAAATAGTATTTTGTCAACATTTCCTCTAAAAAAATTATTTTCAATAAGAAATTTGCTTAACCTTTCATACCATGCTCTAGGTGCTTGCTTTAATTCATGAAGTGCTTTGTGCAGTTTGAAAACATGATCAGAATGTGCATGATTTTCAAATTTGGGTGGTTGTTCAATAAAAACTTTTTTATTTATAAAACCATTTAAGAAAGCACTCTTAACATCCATTTGAAATAATTTAAAGTTCATGGAACATGCAAAAGCTAACAATAGTCTAATTGCTTCAAGTCTAGCAATAGGAGCAAAAGTTTCATCAAAGTCAATCCCTTCCTCCTGATTGTAGCCTTTAGTAACTAGCCTAGCTTTATTTCTAATGACAAAACCATTTTCATCTAATTTATTCCTAAATACCCATTTAGTGCCAATAATAGAAACATTAGATGATCTTTCTACAAGTGTCCAAACATTATTTCTGTCAAATTGTATTAGTTCTTCTTGCATAGCATTGATCCAATTAGAGTCTTTTTCAGCTTCTTCAAAACATTTAGGTTCTACTTGAGATACAAAAGCTATATAATCACATTCTTTCTAATAAAAGCTCGAGTTCTTACCCTTTTAGATGGATCGCCTAAGATTAATTCCTTAGGGTGTCCATGAGCATACCTCCACTCCTTAGGTAGATCATGATGCACTGGAGTGTCATCTTCTTTCTCACCTTTGTCCTGACTCTCTTCATTTGGTTGAGCTTGATCATCCAATGTCAGTTTCTAAAGTTTGTCAGCACCTGCACATTCATCAAATATGTCCTCTTTTCTCGAGGACTTGTTAGAATATTCTTCAAATACAACATGTACTGACTCTTCAACAAATAAAGTCTGTTTGTTAAATATTCTGTATGCTCTGCTTAATGTAGAGTATCCTAAGAAGATACATTCATCATACATGGTATCGAACTTCCCTAGATGATCTTTTCCATTGTTCAAAATAAAAATTTACAACCAAAAACTCGAAAATATTTCAAGGTTGGTTTTCTTTGGTTCCAAAGCTCATATGGAGTTTTCTTTAAAATAGGGCGTATCAAAACTCGATTCAAAACATAACAGGCTATATTTATAGCTTCAGCCCAAAAATACCTTGGCAAATTGTTTTCATAAAGCATAGTGTGTGCCATTTCTTCTAAAGTGCAATTTTTTGCTTTCTACTACCCCATTCTGCTGAGATGTCCTAGGTGCAAAGAAATTGTATTCTATGCCTTTTTCATTACAAAAGTTTTCGAAATCTTGATTTTCAAATTCGGTCCATGATCACTACGAATACAAACGACTGAAACACCTTTTTCGTTTGAAACTTTTCTATAAAACTTTAAGAATACGAAAAAAGATTCATCTTGTTGCGCTAAAAAGAAAATCCAAGTGAATCTCGAAAAATCATCCACAATAACTAATCCATATCTCTTGCCTCTTGACATGATGTTCTAGTTGGTCCAAAGAGATCCATATTGAGTAGTTCAAGTGGTCTGCTAGTAGTTACAAATCCTTTTGATTTAAAAGAGGTTTTGACTTGTTTTCCAAATTGACATGCTTGGCAAATTCTATCTTTTTCAAAACTGATTTCAGGTAAATCTCTAACTAAATTCTTTTTACAGAGTTTTGAAGTAAGGTACATACTAGCATGCCCTAACCTTCTATGCCACAACCAACTAGTTTCTTCTTTGGTAGAATTCATTGCAACAAGGCATTCTCCACTAGGTAAAGATAGATCATCAAGATCTACAAGATAAATATTTCCATACCTTTTTTCAATGAATTGTACTCCATTTAAATATGGACTAGAAATCATGCAATATGATGATTTGAAAACTACTTGAAAACCTTTATCGCAAAACTGACTAATACTTAATAGATTATGCTTCAAACCATCTACTAGAAGTACATTACTAATATTATTAGGAGTTATGTGAACCTGACCAATTCCAATGATTTTACCTTTACCATTATCACCAAAGGTCACACTTCCTCCATTCAAAGCTTCAAGAGAAGTTAATTGCTTCACATCTCCAGTCATGTGCCTTGAACAACCACTATCAAAATACCAAATTCGTTTGTTTTCCTTGGTTGCAAGACACACCTGCAATAGGATCAAGCTTTGTTTTTAGGTACCCAGGCTAACTTGGGTCCTTTCATATTAGCATTCAAAATGGTTCCTTTTGGAATCCACACTTTACCAAAAGATATAATTTTTCTAAAATTGCATTGATATGATTTATGACCTAATTTTTTGCAAGTAAAACAAGTGACACTGGATGATGCAGGCACAAAAAAGTTTTTGAAATATTTTTGTTGCTTTTGGGGTTTATATCCTAAACTTGCCTTGTTGAAAACTACTCTTTGATTATTTAAAAGTAAATTCAGCTTTTCTAAACTAAAAGTGAACTTATCAACAAAAGGTTTAATTTTCTCAAGTTCATTTTTGTATTTTTCATTTTCAAGTTCCAAATCCTTGTTTTTCTTTAAAAGATCATTGTTAGAAACAACATGTTTAGATTTTTTTATAACTTCATTTCCCATAGCTAAAGCATTATTTTTCTTTTCCAAAACATTTAGCTTAGTTTTCAAAGAACTAACATCATTAAGTAAAGAATTGTTTTCTAATGAAAAATAATTAGCATGCTTTTTTAATTTCTTATTTTCAGATAATACTATCTTATAATCATGCATCAATTCTTCAAAAGCACTTCTAAGCTCATCAAAAATAAAATCGACTTCAGAGTCGGAACATACCTCTTCGTTATCCTAATGTGCCATGAAGTAGAGATTTGCAATTTCAATATGCTCTTCTTCTGAATTGGAGTCTTCACTATCACTCCATGTGGCCATCATTGCTTTTTTTCCTTAGTTTCTTCCTTGATTTCTTAAGGAGAGGACAATCAAATTTGTAGTGCCCGGGCTTCTTGCACTCAAAGCATATAGGTACTTCCTTCTCCTTTTCTTTTTCTTTTTCTTTTTCTTTTTCCTTTCCCTTTTCCTTGGATTGAAATTTCTTTTTGTAGGAAAACTTCCTCCTCTTCATGAATCTTCTAAATTTTCGAGCAAGGAGGGCTTCTTCACCTTCTTCTTCTTCATCATCATCGGACTCATCAATCGAGGATTCTTTTTGAACATTTGATTTAAAAGCGATCCCCTTCTTCTTTTTATCCAAGTCCATTGATTTCTGTTTCAAGTTAAGCTCATAGGTCATGAGTGATCCTACTAGCTACTCAAGTGAAAGCTTGTCTACATCTTTTGCCTCTTGAATTGTAGTCACCTTTGGATCCCATGACGTCGGTAGTGACCTAAGAATTTTATTCACAAGATCAACATTAGATATGACTTTACCAAGACTCCTCATAGCATTTACAATATTTATAAAATGAGTATACATATCAGTAATAGATTTATTTGGTTCTATCCGGAACATCTCATATGTGTGCACTAACATATTAACCTTAGTGTTTTTCACTTGATCGGTACCCTCGTGGGTAACTTCAAGTGTATCCCATATTTCTTTGGCGAACATGCATGTAGATATCCTATTGAACTCACTAGGATCTAATGCACAATACAAGAGATTCATTGCCTTAGCATTGATCTTAGATTGTTTAATGTCATTTTCATCCCAATCCTCTTCAAGTTTTGGGATGGAAACACCATTAACCACCACCAAAGGAATATTAGGACCTTTATCAACTACTTTCCATAAATTGTAATCTATAGAATGCATATAAATTCTCATCCTAGTTTTCCAACAAGTGTAATTTACACCATTGAAAAATGGAGGTCTGTTTGAGGCTTGTCCCTCAACTATACTAGTACCAATTGGGGTTGCCATAGATCTTTACTCAAGACGGTAAAGCATATATACTGAGAACAAGGCTCTGATACCACTTATTACCCAGAGAGCAACCCAAGAGGGGGGTGAATTGGGTCTCTAAAAAATTTAAAGCTAAGCTTGATAAAACAAGTAGCAAACTTCACAAGAAAAGATATGCAATTCAATTCAACAAGGTACTAAAATTAACATGCAATGCTCTAATGTAAAAGTGCAGTGGAAATTATAAGCAATAAGCAATAAAGTAAAGAGCAAGGAGGAAGAGAACAAGCAATCACAAACACAATAATCTATAATGGTTCGGTGCCAATAATGCACCTACATCCACTCTCCAAGATCTCCTTGGAAATTCACTATAATCCAATGATTACAGTCGATTAGTTTTCCAAGCTCACTAATCAAAACCCGACTTGTTTTACAAGGCTCACAAGTCACAACCTCACTTGATTTTACGGGCTAACCAAGAACCTAATTGGTTTTCACAAGGCTAACCAAAAACCTCCCTTGATTTTCCGGGCTAACCAAGAACCGTAGTGGTTTTGCGGGCTAACCACCAATCTAATTGGTTTTCAAGGCTTACCAATAACCTCACTTGTTTTCCAATAGGCTAACCAATAACCTTTACAAGATAAAAGATGGATAGTTAAAGAACCAATGTAAACTTTCAATAAAAAAGCAAATAAGTTGATGTAGCTCAAAGTAGTGTTGCTTTGCTCTTGTTGAAGCCTTTTGAATTTCCAAGATTGAATGATCTTCAATGCACTTGATAGCTTTGAATGCTTGGAAGGCTTCCCTTTGCTTGAGAGTGGTTGAGCTTTGAATGAATAGGAGTTAAGGCTCTTCTCTGCTCTTTTTTTCTTTAAACTCTTTTTGGATATTCAATATATATGTTCTTGATTTGATTTGGAGCCTTTATATATCTTTCCAAGTCCCCAAAATCGAAATCTAGCTGTTATACTTGAAAAACTAGCCGTTGGAGGGCATTTGGGAGAGTTCTATGCTTGAAAAAACTAGCCGTTACTATTGTCAGAACTTCATGTGTCGACACTTCCTCTTCATGTGTCGATACATTATGTCGACACATGTTCTTCTTGAGTTGACACAAGTTCAAAATACTCCATTCAGATTCTCTGGAAAAATCAGCTGAGTCGACACATTGAGTTGACACAATAGGTCCGTGTGTCGACACATCAACAGTTCCTTCAACTTCTGCAAGTTCTGTGGCTTGAAATTCTCAGGCGATGTATTGATCCATGTGTTGATACCTTGAGTCGACACATAAGGTCATGTGTTGACACATCATCTGTGCCATTTGAAATTTTGCTACGTGCCAGTCTAAGTCGATACACCATCTTCATGTGTCGATATATCATCAAAAAAGGTGCAAAAATTACTGAACTTGTGCTGGAACATGTTTTCATTTGCCTTAGTCATCCATTCAACCAACTCTTTGAGTGTCCAAGTCTTGTTTTGTTCATTCATTCCATTCAAACTTGGTTCTTCAACACAATTGGGCTTCTTCAAATTTTTGAGCATCCTTTCATTGAAAACACACTTAAAGCAAATCATTGGTCATCAAATTATACTTAACTTTTTTGCTTATCATCAAAATCAATTAGTGGAGTCAACATACTGCACCAAGTTCAACTTAGAATACTCAAGTGTCGACTCACAAGCTCCAAGTGTCAACTTAGAGGTTGACTCATAACCTGAGAATAAAATTGAAACAGAACTCAGTTTTTCCATGATTTATACCTTGAGTCGACTCATGAAATCCAAGTGTTGACTCATGGAGATCCAAGTGTCGACTCATGAACAACTCAAGTGTCGACTAATGAGTTCTGACAATGATAATGGCTATATTTTCTAAAGCACAGTTTTGACTCCAAAAGGCTTCTAAGGGCTAGTTTTGCTCTGCCAATAGTCATAAACCATTTTTTGAAAGTTTTTAAAATATTTAACTCTCACCAAATTCATTCATAAAGAACTAACTCACAAGAGACAAATTCTACCTTTGAGAATATCACTTCAAAAGTCAAAAAGAGAGCTTGAAAGAACATTCCATCTGAAACAGCTTTTAATCTTGTTGTTGAGCCTTCAAATCAACATTCCAAAAGTGGTCTTTCAAAGAATCCGAGGAGAAGGCAACTCAAGCAAATCAACAAGAGCTTCATAGCCTCTACTTTCTACTATATAGAGAGTTTTTCTTGTACTTTACTCTTGTACTTCTGAATTTAATTATTGGGACTAGTTTCAAGGGTATTTGAAACTAGATGATAGGCCCTTCCAAGCCATGAATTGGAATTTAAGCCTAGGTTGGATTAAGGAAAGGTTGTCGGTAAGCCTAAGTGAGAAAACCAACTTTGGGTTTGACTTGTAAGCCCTTGAAGACATGTTGGCTGTAATCTAGATTAATTATAGTGAAATCTCAAGGGGTTGCTTGGGGAGTAGATGTAGGTATTTGGTATGCACCGAACTACTAAAAATACTTTGTGTTTGTATGTTTGATCTTTTTTTCTTGTATTTACTGCTTACTTTACATAGCATTGCATTTTATTCATATTGTGCTCATTTGCATTACTTCACAAATACTTTAAGTTTAGCACATACTTGCTTTAAATTTTTTAAAGAAATCCAATTCACCCCCCTCTTGGGTTGCTATGCTGGGCAACAAGTGGTATTAGAGCTTGGTACTCACTGCATAGGTCTAACGATCTTGAGTTAAAGATCTAATGGCAGCCCAAATTGGTGTTAAAATTGTTAAGGGTCAAGCCTCAAACCGTCCCCCACTGTTTAATAACACAAATTATACATATTGAAAGACACACATGCATATTTACATTCAAGCCATTGATTATAATATTTGGAGGACCATTGTTAAAGGTCCTCATCAACCTACCATCTTGGTTAATGGCATTTCCACTTCTAAATTAGAAGATGATTATGATGAGAATGATATTAAGCAAGTTGAGCTAAATGCTAAGGTTATGAATTTACTATTTTATACTTTACACCCAAGTGAATTCAATAGAATTTCAAATTATCTCTCCACCAAGGAAATATAGGATACACTTGAAGTTATCCATAAGGGTACACATCAAGTGAAGACTACCAAAGTTAACATGCTCATTTATACTTATGAAATGTTTAGAATTAAGCCATCTGAATCTATCAGTGAAATAGATACTAGATTTACTAATATTGTGAATGGCATGAGAAGCTTAGGTAAAGTCATTTTTTATGCTAAATTAGTTAACAAAATTCTCAGATCACTTCCTTCATCATGGGATCCAAAGGTGACAACCATTGAAGAAGCTAAGAATGTCAACACTCTACCTCTTGAGCAGCTTTTAGGATCTCTCATGACATATGAGCTATCACTAAAATAAAAGGTTGCGAACAATGACAAAAAGAAGAAGACCATAGTATTTAAGTCCACAACTAAGGATGATTCAAGTGATGATTCTGATGAGGAAGATGATGAAGATAAAACGGCTCTCATCTCAAGGAAGTTCAAGAGGTTCATGAGAAAGAAAAAGTATAATTTCAAAAAGAAGTCTCAAAAGGGAGAGCCCAGTAAAGAGAAAGAGAAAGAGAAAGAGAGGGAAAGGGAGCAACCCATTTGTTTTGAGTGCAAGAAACCTGATCACTTCAAGATGGATCACCCCTTGTTGAAGAAGAGCAGAAAGAAATTAAGAAAGAAAGCCATGATTGCAACCTTAAGAGAGAGTGAGGACTCGAGTTTGGATGAAGAGCAGCAAGAGGTCGCCAATTTCTGCTTGATGGCTAATGATGATGAGAAAAAATATGAACTTGAAAATAAGTTTACTTTTGAAGAATTGTATGATGTTTTTGATAAATTGGTAGTTGAATATCAAAAACTTAAAATGAAAAACAAAGAACTAAGAAAGCAAAATTTGGATTTGATTCAAATAAATGATAAGTCTTTGATTGAAAATGACTGTTTGCATCAAAAAATAAGAAGTTAACCGATAAAATTACCTTTTTGGAAAAGAAAAAGGAAGATTTGAAAAAGGATAAGTCTTTTGCATTTGAAAAATTTGCTAAACAAAACAAAGAGCTTTTGTAAGAAAACAAGAAGTACAAAGATGGACTTGAAAAAAAAAAATCTTTTGTTAAAAAACTTACTTATAGTTCTGAAAAACTCAACATGCTTTTAAATAATTAAAGAGCTATTTTCAATAAAGCTGGATTAGATTTTAGATCATAAAAATAACAAAAATATTTTAAAAATTTCTTTGTACCTGTTTCTTCTACTATTACTTGTTATTCTTGTGGCAAAGTAAGACATAAATCATATATGTGTGACAAAAAAAATTGAATCAGATTAGAAAAGTTTGGGTTCCAAAAGGAACCATATCTACTAAGCCTAAAGGATCCAAGATGACTTGGGTATCTAAAGTCTCCACCTGATTTGTTCTTATAGGTGTGTCTTGCAACTAACAAAAGAAGATTGTGGTACCTCGATAGTGGTTGCTCAAGGCACAAGACTGGAGATATGGAGCAATTCTCATCTCTTGAGTATTAAAATGATGAAAATGTAACCTTTAGTGATAATGAAAAGGGTAAAATCGTCAATATCGGTAAAGTCCATATCATCCCCTCCACTTATATAGATAATGTTCTTCTTGTTGATGCTTTAAAGCATAATTTATTTAGTATTAGCCAATTTTGTGACAAAGATTTTAAAGTTATTTTTGAATCTTTTATGTGCATTATGTCTAGTCTTGATGATAATGACATCAAGTTTATTGATCATAGGCATGGCAACATTTACATGGTTGATCTTGATAATCTCTCAGTGCAAAATGATCAATGCCTAGTGGCAATGGAAGCCAAGATCAATGAAACTAGTTGGCTTTGGCATCATAGACTAGGACATGCAAGTATGCATTTGCTTTCAAAACTTAACAAAAAGAATCCCATAAAAGATTTGTCAAAACTTAGTTTTGAAAAGGACAAGATTTGTAGTGCTTGCCAACTTGGAAAACAAACTAAATCTTCTTTCAAATATAAGGAAGTTGTCTCTATATCTAGACCCCTAGAATTACTTTATATGGATCTCTTTGGACCTACTAGAACAACTAGTTTGGGAGGTAAGAAGTATGGTATAGTCATTGTGGATGAGTTCTCATGTTTTACATGGGTCATGTTTTTAGTTCGTAAAGATGAAATATTTTCTGCATTCATTAAATTTCACAAGAGAGTTTCAAATGAAAAAGGTGTTTCAATTATTTCTTTACGAAGTGATCATGGCATGAAATTTAAAAATTATGATTTTGAAAAGTTTTACAATGAAAATGGTATTCATCACAACTTTTCTGCACCTATGATACCTCAGCAAAATGAGATGGTAGAAAGAAAAAATAGAACTCTTAAAAAAATAGTATGCACCATGCTTTACGAAAATGATTTGTCTAGATATTTTTGGACGAAAGCCATAAAACTGCTTGCTATATTCTAAATCGTGTTTTAATCTAGCCTATTTTAAAGAAAATATCATATGAGCTTTGGAAAGGTAGAAAACCAACCATTAAGTATTGTTATATTTATGGATGTCGTTGTTTCATTTTAAATAATGGCAAGGACAATCTAAGTAAATTTGATGCCAAGTCAGATGAGGGTATCTTTTTAAGTTACTCTACATCTAGCAAAGTATACAGGGTCTTCAACAGAAGAACACTTCTTGTTAAATAATCCATTCATGTTGTCTTTGATGAGACTAATAAAAAATTTTCTAGAAAAGAAGATGTTCTTGATGATGAAACAAGTGTTCAAACAATTGAAAAGATGAGCATCAATGAAGAGCTTCTAAGGAGCAAAATAAAGATCAAGACAATGAAGGAGAATAAGTACAAGAAGTTGGAGCATCATCCACACCCAAGCCATTACCTAAAGAATGGAGATATGCTCATGGACACCCCAAAGAACTTATAATTGGTGATCCATTGAAATGGATAAGTACCCGCTCCTCCTTAAGAAATGTATGTGATTACTTAGCTTTTGTTTCTCAAATAAAACCAAAATCAATTAAAGAAGCTGAAAATAATTGTAATCGGATAAATGCTATACAAGATGAATTAAATCAATTCAAAATAAATAATGTTTGAACTTTAGTTGAAAGACATACTAATATTTCAATACTTGGAACCAAATAGATTTTCAGAAACAAACTTGATGAAAATGGAGTAGTTACTAGAAATAAAGCTAGGCTAGTTGCTAAAGGCTACAATCAGGAGAAAGGGATTGATTTTGATGAAACCTTTGCTCTTGTTGCTAGACTTGAGATAATTAGACTATTATTAGCATTTGCATGTTTCATGGATTTCAAACTATTTCAAATGAATGTTAAAAGTGCTTTTCCAAATGGATTTATTGAAGAAGTGTATGTAGATCAGCCCTCTGGTTTTGAAAGTCATGAATTTTCCAATCATGTTTTTAAACTTCACAAAGCTTTTTATGGTTTGAAACAAGCTCCAAGAGCTTGGTATGATATATTAAGTAGATTTCTGCTTGAAAATGATTTTTCTAGAGGGAATATAGACACTACATTATTTTTGAAAAAAAATTGATGCCTTATTAGTAGTACAAGTATATGTTGATGATATCATTTTTGGTGCTACTAATAAGGTTCTTTGCCAAGAGTTTGCCAGGTTTATGCACGAAGAGTTTGAGATGAGCATGATGGAAAGGCTTAATTTCTTCCTTGAACTCCAAATTAAGCAAACTAAAGAAGGGATCTTCATCAACCAAGCTAAGTATACAAGAGAAATCTTAAAGAAGTTTGGAATGGAGACTACCAAATCAATAGGTACACCTATGAGCCCTTCTTGCAAATTAGATAAAGATGAATCAGGTAAAAGTGTAGATCAAAAATTATATAGAGGTATCATTGGTTCATTGCTATGTTTGACTGCTAGTAGGCCAGATATTATATTTAGCATATATATGTGTGCAAGATATCAGTCTGCTCCTAAAGAGTCTCATTTAATGGCTGTTAAATGCATACCTAGGAATTTGTCAGGCATAATTGCTATTGGACTGTGGTACTCTAGATATTCATCTATTGAATTGATTGCATATTCTGATGCTGACTTTGTTGGGTGTTAATTTGATAGAAAAAGTACAAGCAGAACCATCAATTTCTTGGAGTTAATTTGATTTCATGGTTTAGCAAGAAATAGAATTCAGTTGCTCTATCTACGATGGAAGCCAAATATATAGCAGCTGGAAGCTGTTGTGCTCAAATCTTATGGATCAAACAGCAACTTGAAGATTTTGGCATCAAATTAACTAAGGCACCCATAAGATGTGATAATAATAGTATAATTAATTTGACCAAAAATTTTGTTCAACACTCAAGAAGCAAATATATTAAAATAAGACATCACTTCATAAGAGATCATGTGCAAAATCATAATGTGATGCTTGAGTTTGTGTGTATTGATAGTTAATTAGTTGATATTTTTACTAAAACCCAAAGTAAAGATAGATTTTACATGATTAGAAGAGAGTTAGGTATCATTGATCCCTTTGATTAGAACTCCTTCAAACCTTTTATTACTTGATTTCTTGAGCTTAAAATTCTCTCATTTGTGTCTAAAACCCTTCACTAGAACCCCCTTAATTTTTGGAAATTTATTGAAAGTTTCTTTGGATTTTTTTTTGGGTTTTCTGGCCAAGTGTCGATACTTGAGTTTTTGGCCAAGTGTCCACTCATGCTAGTGTCGACACTTGACCAAAATCCAAGTGTCGACTCATGAACGAAACCTGTATTTTTAGGGCATCAATAGAACACTCTGAAGTCTTTTGTTTTTTTTCTTTCTCTCTTGCCCTAGTGGTCCCCCAACATCATCTTGGCCCTAGAACAGTGGATTTCCATCATTGTCCTTCCAATTTTTGGGTAATTTCTTCCATTTCCCTCTCATTCGGTTCATTTTGATATTGTTCTTCGTGATTTTTTTTTTAGGATTCGGCCCGAACCTTCATGTTTTTTTTTTCTTTCCTATGGTCCTTTCCCTCTCTTTGGTTCGATTCTTGCTTGGATTCTCTCTTCCTCTCATCGATTTGCTCATCCTTGGTCCGTTTCTCCCTTCTTGGTCCGCTTCTCACCCGATTCTTCCTCTTTCCCTTTACCTTTCCCCAGTTCACCCACTACTCTCTAGTTCTTCCATTCTAGTAGTTCTTGGTGACATGGGTCCTCGTAAAAAAGTTGTTTCCATGAAGAGGTTAAGCCAAGGTAGAAGGGGTCCCAATCCTACCGAAAAAAGATCCAAGGTGTGATTTGACCCAGTCAGGGATCAGTAGTACAATGAGCAGGAGAGAGTGCCTCCTTAGCCATCCCCTGCTGCAAAGAGAGTTTCTGGAAAGATTATTGCTTATGGACACCGTATAGATGAAGAGTTTATGGACCGTGAGGGCTTTGGGATTTGTGAGTTGCTTAGAGCTGCTGGACTATTTTCATTTTGCACTATAAAAGAGAAGTATTTCCTCATTTGATTAGGAAATTTTATGAGAGCCTTGCTACTGGTGGACTTATATGGAGTGCTGTGGCCAGAGGTGTGCAGATTCCTGTGACTCAAGATACATTGAGCAGAGTTTGGGATATTCCTTTGCTTAGGATTGCAGCTACATGTGTTGATGATCAAGAGGCCGCATTTCAATATGTATTGGAGAGAGATGATGTGCGCGGTGTATCGACTGTCACCGCGAATCAATTGTCAGTAAAGATGCACCTGCTTCACCATATCATTGCACACATCCTGCTCCCGAAGACTGGATGATTTAATTTCATTATGGAGTGGGAGCTCACTTTGATGGTCTGCCTCACACGGAGGACTACCATCAACATCCCAGCACTGATGCTTTGTTAGATGGGCGAGGCGATGACTTAGTGATGACTCTGCTTGCCCTATGGGATGGGGCTGACTCGTCTATTCCAATTATATGGTATTCCTTTGGATGATGAGGCCTCCAAGAAGATTCTTCGTACAGATATTTATGATGAGCAGTCCCTACACCAGATGGGCTATCAAAGAGTGGCATGTCGTTGGGTATGCAGGGAGTCAAGGAAGGAGCCTGACGAGGAGGATGAGCTTCGTGCAGTCGAGACAGGGCCATCTGGACCAGCTGAGCATATTACCCCTCCTAGACCTGCACCTGTCACTGCATTAGGGTTTGAGCCAGTCACTCCTTTACCAGCTCCAGCACCTTAGCCCACTATAGAGACTGTTTCTGACATGGAGCAGAGGATCTTAGACCAGTTCACAAGAATCCATAGGGAGATATCTCAGCTATCTGCCAGGACTATTCAGGTTCAGATCGAGCTGCAGGGCTTGTGAGTGCACACGGATATGCAGATCAGCTCTCTTCGTAGTGTGATGGAGACTAAATTTGCATAGATTCAGGAGATGTTGAGATCCTTGATGCCTTCTGGCATGTCTGGTCTGTCTACACCTCCACCTCCTACTAATGGTGATGACTCAGGTGGTGACACTGATAGAGTCAGCAGCAGTGATTCTGATGGTGATGATGGAGATGATGGATAGTCTGGCAGCACCGATACAGTTCCTAAGGATCATCCTCCAGCTCCTCCTATAGTTGATTCAGCTCCTCCTGCAGTTGACCCTTCCCTAGCTAAGTTAATCCTTCTCCAGTTCATGATGATTCTACTCCGGCTGAGACTATTGTTTTCCATATTACTAAGACCCGTAAGACTATAGAGAGATTCAGGCCATCTCTTAGGACTACGAGTCTCACCCATAATGATACGGGACAAAAGGGAGCTGGCTAGGAGGACCGTTGGAGAGCTGAGAAGTCTCCTGTGATTAGGGTCAAAAAGATGGAAAAATATGTGGGGGCAAGAAAGATGGATACTCTATAGACTTGCAACTTACCTTCACGAAGAGACGTCGCACCTCTAGGGCATCTCACCCATCTCACTACATGCGGAGCCTAGGACGTCCCACCCATCTCACTACATGCGAAGCCTAGGGTGTCCCACCCAAATCGCTACCTGGGGTCGTGAAGGAGAAGCTCCAAGATCATAGAGGGGACTCAGCAAGGAAGAAGATAATTGGGGCCTCACACCCCTCGACACCCGTAGGTGAAGGAAAAACTGGCCACATGCCCACTCCTAACAGAGGCAGAAACAAGAAACTCTCTTATCAAAAATTCATATTCTTCATATATTATTCAAGAGAGGAGGTGCCTTTATATAGGCTTACAAAACTTGGGGTCCAAGTAAAGAATACAAAGCATGCAGCCTAAAAAAAGGTGACATTCCAAACCAGCTTTTTTTGCAACCTGAAAATATGGTAGAAATCTAAACACAATCCTCCCTATATGGTGGAAAATAAAACTAATCCTAATCTAAAACTAATTTAAAAAAAACTTCTCAATTGATCCATACATCCAGATTTAAAACAAATAAAATAAAATCCAAATTCATCAAGATCCATGCCGAGTTGTTCTAAAATCTGTGCAGGCTTGATGATTGTGTAGAAAATTCTTGCTTTGAGAAGCATGCGCTTTGGAAATCATGCAGCTCCAAGAACTGTGCAGCTTTCATGTTGTGTGCTGCAGGTTCCTTCTCCACGGATTGAAGGGGCTAAACTATGGCAGATGCGGAGGTCGGGACGACCGGCAGCGGGCATGGGTGGCCGACGAGAAGCAGGGGTAGACGGCGGTGCGGTGAAGGAGGGGCGCGGCATGGATGGGCGGAGAATGGCCAGCGGCTAGGGGGAAGGCGGCGGCTGGGCATCGCGGGAGGCACATGGTTGCCAGCTGGAGATGACTCTGGGCGGAGGGGCGTCGGGTGCGGAGAAGGGAGGCGTCATGGGCATGGGCATCATGGGCGTCACAGGCATGGAGTAGCAAGGGGAGATGGACGGCCGATGGGGTCAATCCAATCGTCGAGCATGGCGGCGCGGGGGAGATGGAGGGCCATCGGGTGGGTCGCCGGTGGTCAGGCAGGGCAGATTCGGGATGAATGGGAAAAAAAATGGAGAAAAAATAGAGTTCTGGGAGTTTTCTGGGTGGAAGAAGATGATAGGGATAAACATGAAATAAGTCAGGAATAAAAGAAGGATAAAGTTGGAATAGGAGGGATAGGTGGAATAGGTGGAATAAGAAAATAAAAAAGAAAAAGGATAATCTGGGATAAAAAAAAACAAACACCCGGATGGGTTTTGATGTCCCCATTACATAAGACCCCTAGGACTTCCTTTTCTCGGATCATGGCTCCGATAGTCTAAGAGTTTCCATTAAATGAGGACTAGCCTCACAGGTATTTATCATGTTGTTATGTTTATGGTTATGTATCAGTCTTTTCAGCTATGTATCCGTCTTTTAGTTATGTATCAGACTTGTTTGTTATGTATTAATGTCTTTTTATGCATCAGACTATCTTTTGTACTAAAACCTTTTGTTTGAATCGTTTTGATATGCAAGTTACTTTTACTCATCCTTTTTTGTACTATTTTTTCTCTTCTTCATGTGGTGAATGCATTAATTAAGGGAGAGAGATAAGAAAATCACTTAACTTCATTAATGATGACAAAAAGGGGGAGTAAGAATGAGAAGATATATAAGCAATTTTTCTGAACTTTTTGGCACATTACCTAACATAGAGGGAGAGAAAATGAAATTTAACTATACTTAGCTCTTTACTCCTATGAAATTGTGTTGTATAAACTTTGTTATGCTGAATTTGACTCAATTTACATGAGCTTCAAGTGTATGCTCACTTGAATGTATGGTACAATACTTTTAATTGAACTTAAATACTTATATACTCAAGGTTTTTGTCATCATCAAAAAGGAGAAAGATTATTGGCTTTGGCCCTTGATTTTGAGGACTAACAAAATGTTGAGTATATATTTTATACTAATATTTCAATTGTAATTGTGAGTTTCAGGATACAGGCACATCAAATTTTTAATACAAAAGTATCAAACTCACTCAATTTCAAGCTAACTAAATTTCAGTGTTTTAGAAGTCTTCTCACTTTGGAATACCTTAAAATGGGTCAATCTGGGCTTTATGAAGAAAAAGTTGAAGTTTTATTGAAGAACACTTTGAGTTTTGAAACAACCAAGTGTCGACTCATAGAATACAAAGTGTCGACACTTCAAAAGAACTGGTACGCAGAAATCTCTTTGGCATGCCTTGAGTCGACTCACAGAAGTCAAGTGTCGACTCATGAAGAAATCAGGTATCGACTCACAGAAACTAAGTGTTGACTCATGGCTTGAGACAAAAGATGATACATAACTATGTCATTTTGAGGATTTTGTCAAGTGCTGCACCAAGTGTCGACTCAAAAGACTCGAGTGTCGACTCACAAGCTTCAAGTATCGACTCATAGCATGAGAATAAAATTGAAATAGAACTCAGATTTTCCATGATTTATACCTTGAGTCGACTCATGAAGATCCAAGTATCGACTCATGGAGATCCAAGTGTCGACTCATGAATAACTCAAGTATCGACACATGAGTTCTGACAACAGTAACTGCAATATTTTCTGAAGCATAATTTTGACTCCAAAAGGCTCTTAACGGCTAGTTTTGCTCCACCAATGGTCATAAATCATTTTTAAGAAGTTTTTGAAGTATTTAACTCTTACCAAACTCATTCATAAAGAGCTAACTCACAAGAGACAAATTCTACCTTTGAGAATATCACTTCAAAAGTTAAAAAGAGAGCTTGAAAGAACATTCCATCTGAAAAAGCTTCCAATCTTGTTGTTGAGCCTTCAAATCAATATTCCAAAATTGATCTTTCGAAGAATCCGAGGAGAAGACAACTCAAGCAAATCAACAAGAGTTTTATAGCCTCTACTTTCTATGCTATAGAGAGTTTTTCTTGTACTTTACTCTTGTACTTCTGAATTTATTTATTGGAACTAGTTTCAAGGGTGTTTGAAACTAGGTGATAGGCCCTTCCAAGCCATGAATTGGAATCCAAGCCTAGGTTGGCTTGAGGAAAGCTTGTTGGTGAGCCTAAGTGAGAAAACCAACTTTGGGTTTGACTTGTGAGCCCTTGAAAATAAGTTGGCTGTAATGTAGGTTGATTATAGTGAAATTCTTAAGGGGTTGCTTGGGGAGTGGATGTAGGTACTTGGTATGCACCGAACCACTATAAATCCTTTGTGTTTTTATGTGTGGTCTTTCTTTTCATGCATTTACTGCTTACTTTACATAGCATTGCATCTTATTCATATTGTGCTCATTTGTATTGCTTCACAAACACTTTAAGTTCAGCACATACTTGCCTTAAATATTTTAAAGAAATCCAATTCATCCACCCCCCTCTTGGGTTGCTATGATGGGCAGCAATGTTGTTTGTATCAAATTATGAATCAATGGTATCAAATTTTGTATCAGATTTTGAATCTTATGTATCAAATGTTTGAAATCTTATATATATATTAATATTTTCAGCATTCATCTATGTACTACAATATTTTATGTCTACTTTGTTCTTTTTCTTACCTTTTTCATGATGACAAAAAGGGGAAGAATTATTGAATGGCATAAAAGGGGAGTAATTAAACAAAAAGTGGACGAATGATAAACAAAAGAGAGAGAATGAATCGTTTAAGTAAAGAAAGCAATAAGTAAGGGGGAGAGAGAAAAGTACTAAGAAAATTTTGAAATCTTTAAAAAATCTCTAAAACTATTGAAAATATGTTTGAAAAATGTTTTAAGTTTTGAAAAATATTTTTAGATTATATATTGAGGGAGAGCTTTTATTCCATGCTCTGATACTCTTTATCTTTATTTTTCATGATCTAATACTCTTTATCTTTATTTTTTACACTTTGATACTCTTTATTTTTATTTTTTATGCTTTGATACTCTTTATTCTTATTTTTATATGCTCTGATACTCCTTATTTTCATACTCTAATACTCTTCATGTTATAATATTTTTGCTCTAATACTCTCTATTTTTATGGTATATTATTTGCTCTAATATGCTTTGATATTTATTTAATGCCTTGACACCCTTAATGTTTTCACTCTGATACTCCTAAAGATCTTGCTTTGATACTTTTCCATGTTCAATCTATTTTTACTCAAATGCTTATTCTTCAAATCTATTTTAGTTCTGATACACTTTTTGAATATCTCATATATATATAACCAGTTTTGATACATTTTAATTATTGCTTTGAAAAATTACAGCTATAGCTTTGATACATTGAAACTGTATGAATTGAATTCTTTTATATATATATACACAACTCTGATACATTGAAACTATATGAATTGAATTCTTTCTTATATATATAACTCTGATATATTGTAGATGAATTTTCAATCTTGATAAACATTATAATCTAGATTTTGATACTTATTATCAATAGCTCTAATACTTATAGTCCATTGATCTATACTTATTGCAAATCTTTTGAGCTTACTATGTATACATACTTAAAGATTTTATCATTATCAAAACGGGAGAGATTATTGACTCGTATCTTGATTTTGATGAATAACAAAATACTCAAGTATATTTGAGTACTAACTGTGTGTTAAAAGTATGTTTAGCAAATCAAAGTACTCATCAAATTTGTAGTATGTTGAAAGTTAAGAATGTTTGTCATCTTATTGAAGAAGTTACTCATATTGATGGAATTTCAAGTTAAATGGACATCGGCACATAAGAATGATCTTAAAAAACTCAAATCTTAAGTTTGGAGAAGTTTCAACAGAGTTTCAGCAAAGTTTCATGAGAGTTTCAGCCAAGTATCGACTCATGAAAGTAAAGTATCGACTCACAGAAGCTTGACTTGATACGTAGAAGAAGTTTTAGATGGTACACATAAAGTGTTGACTCATGAAGCTCAAGTATCGACTCATGTGTCGACTCAAGTGTCGACTCAAGGCCTGAGACCAAAATAATACAAGGCACGCTGAATTTAAGTTTTTCTCAAGTATCGACTCATAAAGAAGTGTCGACTCACTAGAAGAAGTGTCGATGCACTAAAGAACTCTAGAGAGCTTTAGAAGATATTTTTGACCTAGTGTCGACTCAAGTATCGACTCGGGTGTCGACTCATGACCTAAAGTATCGATACTTGCAGGTCTGGATGAACAGTAACGGCTAATTTTTTGAAGTACAGAATTTATCCTTTTTATTCCTAATGGCTATTTTCTCCTCTTCAACGGTCATAAATGGTCATTTAAGATTTGGAAAGGTATTTAAAGTGGACCAAACTCAAGAAGAATAAATTCATTGCAAATCTTTCAAGTATTCATTAAGAGTTCATTACTTTTGAGTGAAGTTGAGCCTTCAAGCATTTAAGAACATCCAAGTCCAATCTTTAAGCATCCATTAAGGCTTCAACAACTTAGGGACGAGCTTCTCAACCATAATCAAAGAGCTTCAAAGAGATATTTACTTTATTTTTGAAAGCTTATTGTATCTTTACTTTGTACTTGAATTTATTATTGTTCCTAGTTTCAAGTAGATTGAAACTAGTGATTTGGTTGTTGGTAAGCCTTGTAAAACCAACTTAGGTTATTGCTGAGCCTTGTAAAAACCAACTTAGATTATTGGTGAGCCTTGTGAAAACCAACTAGGTTATTGGTGAGTCTTATGAAAATCAACTAGATTTTTTATTTGTCTTGTGAAAACCAAAAAGGGTTTTGATTAGTAAGCCAGGAAAAACTAATCTACTATAATCAAGTTGAGATTATAGTGAAATATCCAAGTGGACCTTGGGGAGTGAATATAGGTGCTTGGGTATGCACCGAACCACTATAAAATATTATGTATTTGTGATTGCTTCTACTCTTCTTACATTTACTTCTTTATTTTCACTGCATTTTATTATTAAGCACACATACTCTTGAAATCACTTACACCTTAATTATTTTTGAATTGGCATTTATATTTAATCTTTGCAAAAACTTGTTAAAAATCCAATTCATCCTTCCTCTTGGGTTGCTTTGCTGGGCAACATAAGATATCTGCTCGGGCATTTTCAAATCTAGATATCTAGTAGATTTTCAAAATTTTAAAATATAAGGATATGTCTTTAATTTTTTGAAGATATTTAACCATAGTCGGCTCTTTGACTCCGTACTCTTCCTGCACTTATTTGATGACCAGTTGAAATCAAAAAAAAAATTTGATCTAATCGATGCTGATCTCTTTGGCTATTTTTAAGCCTACAATTAGTACCTCTTATTTAGTCTTATTATTGATAGTGTTAAAGCCAAATCTTAAGGCATACTCCATTATGACTCTATTAAGATTAGTAAGGATCAATCCAGCTCTACTTCCTTGAAAGTTTGAGGCACCATCAACATGTAGAACCAATGAAGGTGTAGTCGATCTTTTTTTCGATTTCTTCTCCTTTTTCTTCATTAAATATCATGCATTCCATAATGAAGCTTGTGAGGCCTGAGCTTTCATACCGAAGTGAAGTTTGTATTCAATATTAAACTCTCCTAACTTGATAGCCCACTTGGCTAGGTGCCCAGATATGTGTGGGCTTCAAAGTAAGGATTTTAGAAACTGATTTATCAAGACAACCATAGAATGGGACTAAAAATATGGCTGTAGTCATTTTGATGTAATAACAAGAGCATAAATTATGTTCTCGACCTTGGTATATCTTACTTCTACATCCCTTAATATTTTGTTAGTATAATAGACATATTTTTGTACACCTACATCTTCTTTGATCAAAACAGAGCTGATAATGTTAGGAGAAACATATAAATAAATATAGAGTTGCTCACCTTATTTCAATCTTGACAATAATAGAGGAGAGCCAAGATACTTCTTTAAATCTTCGAAAGCTAATTAGTAGCTTTTCGACCACTCAAAGTTGTTAGCATACCTTATAACTTTGAAGAACAATAAATATTTCTTAGCTGATCAGGAAATAAATCGGATGAGCGAAGCAATCTAACCAGTTAAACATTGAACTTTCTTTTTATTTCAAGGGTGCTTTATTACCTAAAGTGCTAGGATTTTTTTAAGATTGGTCTCGATTCCTCTCTGAGTTACCATGAAGCCAAAAAACTTTCTTGATGTAACATCAAACACACACTTTTTAGAATAAGTTATTAGCAAATACATCCTAAAACAAAAAATCTAAGTTGTAAATGGTTGAGCTCATTGTAATTTGTATAAGAATCATTAATAATAAAAGTTATTTTGGTTGTTCATCACATTATGTACATCTTTCTTCATATGAACTCTTTTGTGATGAAGCCCTTAGAACTACTTTCATTCGGTAAAGAAAGATTTATCATATAGTTCTTGAATCTATTCATGATCAAATGATATGTTGTTACCTAGAACGATACCGTTTATCGAGTATAGGTCATTGTATATCATATAGTTGGTTGTCCTCATAACGGAGTGTGGAGACACTGGTATGGCATATAGGTGAATGTAGAAGTATATTTCATTGATGTGACCAACTCTATATAATACTCTGTTACCAAGAGTGTTTCGCAGAAAGATATAGATATAAATGTCCTTTCAACTTGAGATCACCATGTGACTTCCAAGCAGCTTACTATATTTTGGTACCAAATTCCTATATTTCTAATACAGTGATACAAGGTTTCTAAATGCAGTCAAGTACTTATAAAGTCAGTATGTAAGTCAAGATGGGATTGGCCACTCCATGGAGATAATACCCTGCTATGTTTTAATTTAGCGAAATCTTGGCCAGGATAATCCTTATAAGCAGTCATAGGATTTATTAGGTTGAGATACCTTTGGATGACTGATTCAGAGTTAGTAATTAACTCTGAAGTCATCCTAAGTATTGGATTAAATGGATGAATTATATGGTAACCATTTATCTGGATTCTTGAATGTTACTTTGTAATTATTCGACTATCCGGATGTCGGATACCATTGCTAGATGGTCATATCGATTAGTTTAAGAATTTGTTCTTATGCTAACGGCTTAGTATTCGAACTTATAGGGTCACATGCAATAGAAGTTTCTAACTAATCAAGATGGCTGATTAACATTAAAAATCATTCTAGGATATTTATCAATATGATTGATAATTAACCTTATACAAGTATTGTAAAAAATACTTAATTAAGTATTAATTAATTATAGAAGGATTAGTTAGTCATTAAATTGCTAATTAGCTTAATTTAATTGAGCAAAGAGATTTAGGTCAAGTCTAATTGAATTGGATTCAATTAGATCTTACCTAATTAGGTCATATGATGACCTAATCGCTAAGGTGTTTTAATTTTTATTTGATCCAGACTTGGATTTAATTAATTCCTAATTTGATTGGGATTTATTAAGCTATTAGAGTCCTAATTAAATTAGATTTAGATGTCTTAATTGGATCTAACCTAATTTCATTTTGTTGCATTTAATTTTGATCAAACTAAGTTACAAACTCTTACCTAGCACCACCCTTGTTTTTCTCCTAAAAACTTCTTCATGCAAATCTTGATTTTGCATGAAAAAATCCCATTGCAAAACACTTTATTACCCTCCCCTTTCTCTCAATTGGATTAGAATTATATTTGGTTTAAATTTAATTGGAGTTTGAATTCAATTTGGAGTTTAACTGAGAATCAAACTCCTTAGCTTATCTTGATCCTATTTCATTTTAATCTTTCTATCCTCATCTAAACTTTATGCCAATTTTATCTGAAAATCTTTCCGGCATGCGCACTTATAGAGAAGGATTACTAATGGTTTTTAGAAGGAATTCATCAAGAAAAAATTTGGAGGGTCAGTTTGCATGAAAATAAGGAGGGGCGTAGGTTCTTGGTTGGTGCTAGGATTTAAGGAGAGAAGAAAAATTAGAGAGAGTCCTCTAAATTTTATTTCTTCTACACCTCTTGATCCTCTAGATCTCCTCTTCCTTTATGTCTTCGAGGGTCCAAGAAGTTCCAAAGAAAGTAACAAATCAGCCATCCAGAGCCTTCATGCAAAGCTAACTCCAAAGAGGCTGATCACTTCATGGCTTCATATGGATGACCTATAGAGGATTGGACATGCTGTGTGACTATGAGATGACATGAAAAATCTTATACCCATTCATCAGCAATAGAGATCAGTGATGCCTACTTAGATATGAGATATGATCTCATAGTTTTAGTAAATTTGATTTACAATATGCATTGACAAGATCAATGCATGCTAATTTTATATTTTAGCATTGCATATCATGTCTATATCCATGGCAGGAGTTTTTAGAATTAGTCTAATGCATGTATTTCATAAATAAAAATGTTTTAATCTGATTTGCTTTTGCAGGATTGAAAAAAATTAAAATATATGCATGAAATCCTATCCTGATTTTTAATAGGGGTATCAAAGCAACAGGTTGCATGACATGATTTGCAATGTAGTTTCTTGTATATTTGATGTGTTCTTAATCTGAGTAACTTTGGATGAATTACCATGACCATCTGATCATAAGAGAGAAGTAGGATTTAAAGGCCTTCTCTTCCCATTCTATGGGTTCTCCTATGTCATGTAGGAATGCTGCTTATAATCTCATACCATGAACAAGAGAGATGAAAAGAATTTTATTGAAATTATTTCAATAATTAGATTTGATTTCTAGTGATTTAATCTTTATTAATTTGTTGTTTATGAACTGAAATTAAGTTAATATGATTTGATTTAATATTTAGAATAAAAATCATAACTTAAGTTTTAGCGTTACAATTATATCGTATAATATAGATCTAAAAGTGTTTAATTTGTATAAGATGTATTTAAATTATTTCGATATAAATTTAGTATAATTAAACTTGATTAATTACTGCAATTAAGAAGTTAAGATTAGGACTAGAATAGTAAATTAAAGATCTAATATCAGTTCATAAACCATGGACTATGGGTTAGCTTGAATTAGGTCAATTAACTGGGTTAGGCTTAAGGTTAGAGTTTTAAATAATATAAATCAAATAGAAAAATTGATTTAACCTAATCAAAAATTGATTAGAATTAGGTTAAGTATTCTCTAAATTAATTCTATAGTGATAGCTTGATCAAGTCCATATTTTATCAAATGGACCTGATTCTGGCTTGGTAGTCAGACTCGAGTCGTTAGGCTAGTCTAATCGAATCTGATAAATCGATTGGTGTCTAAGATAAATTTAGCATTTGATCATATCTATTAATTATGGCTACCTCTTACATGGCTAATTTATTGATATTTAAGGAAAGAGGTTAATTGTGGAACCCTCTCATCGATCTTACTTACCTGGCCAAAATGGTTAATCAGATTTTGATTAGATAGCTTATTGATTTAAGTTAACCCATGTTAATAAGGTTCATCAGCATCACTATCTAGATGCCCTTGGACCAATTTATCCTTGATCCTCATCACATACTTGGTGAGGTCAATGGAAGGATTATTGATTAATTGGTTCATGTCTTCTTTCTTCTCTTCTTAACTATTTAATAAAATTCTTCAAATTATTAGGTTCCTAAAATGACAAAATTATAGAAAAACAAAATCATAGCCTCTCATTAAGTTAGGTAATAATGGGTCCAATAGTTTGGATGATCATTGGAAGTCCAAAGGCCTGGTACTCATTTGGCTATTGAAATTATCATTCATAATATGATGGTTCAGTTATAACTTTCCTGATGGCAGTCAGGTAGTTGACCAAAATTGGACTTGGCCATTTGTTGGTTAGAAATACTAAGTCTTGTCCAGTTAATGATTGGACCTAAACAAGACTTTTAATAGAGATCCAAAGGCCTGCTAAAGAGGTACCTGGGACAAAATTAATACTAAAAATTGTTTAAAGAAATAATTAGTTAAGACCCTATCCATAGATGCATAGGGGTTGGACGAGCAAACTCGGATCCATTATAGTTTGTGTGGATTCTAATACCCACAAAGGAATTAGTGTAATTTCTTGAATTGAAGGTAGAGACTACCAATTTATACAAAATAATGGAAGAACCTTTAAACTAAAATCTATGTCTTTAGAATTAAATGATTCATATACTAATAAATTTTGTTTTATTTTCTTTTCAGTTAGAATGGCCACTTGTTTATCGCTTCGATCGTTGTTGGATAATGAAAAATTGACAGGATCAAATTTCAATAATTGGTATCGAAAGCTAAAGATCATCCTAGAGCATGAATGAATCTTGTATATGCTGACATATCCGAAACCCGAGGAGCCTGCTCAGAACACCTATGGTGTAGTTCGAGATACTTACCAAAAGTAACTCAATGATCGAATCACAATCCATTGCATTATATCGGTATCCATGAACGACGAGCTCAATCATAAATTCAAGAATACTTAGCTAGAGGATATACTTCAAGTATTAAAAAAATTCTTTGGCACTCCCGATGATGTTGAATGGTATAAAACATCTTGTACCATTTTTAATGCTATGATAAGGGAAGGGGTATTAGTCACTAATTATGTATTGTACATGATCGAACAAATCGAGCACCTGAGCAAACTTGAATTTTTTTTTCATGAGCAGTTGGAAAAGGATGTGATTCTAAATTCCTTGTCGAAGTCCCACCTTGACTTCCTTAGTCATTATAGAATGATAGCCTATGGTCAACTACTACGGTTTATTGGAATTACTACAGACTTATAAGAAGGATCATCAGTTTCACAAGGGATTATTATATGTAGTGGGAGGTTCTACTTCGACAAGACATCATCCCTTTAAAAAAGAAAAATAAAAAGAAGGTGCAACATGCTCATCCAAGTCAGACCAAGAAGATCAAGTCAACCATAGTCAAGTAGAGTGCTTTTTCTATAAGAAGCAAGGTTATTGAAAACAGAATTGTCCTTTTTACATTATCTCTCTAGACTGAAATAGATCGAGAAAAAAAGAAGAATGAGCAAGTATTTGCTGGATAAGATACTTATAACACCTTATAACTTCTCAATTTGTGATACTACTACCTAGGTATTATATATTGGAAGTCCTATTAAAATGTGCAATTCATTGTAACAACAGCAAGTTAGTAGAATATTTGAAGATGACAAGAGATTCCTGAATGTTAGAGATGGAAAGCAGTTTCAATTCTAGCTTTAGGTGTTATTAAGCTTGTTTTCAATGATAATATCTTTGTTTTGAGTGATTGTCATTATTGTCTTAGTTTTATGATGAATATAATTTTTGTAGGCCTTTTGGCCAAGAACGATTTTTATTTATCAATAAAAGATTATTATTATGATATCATTATTAATGGTGTGACTGGAATGCATGGGTAATTGAAAAATGATATTAATAATATATCATAGCCTGTTAGTGTAGTATATATGTCTAACAAACACCTAGATTAGATAATGTATATATTTACTTTTGGTACTGTGGGCTAGTCATATTAACAATAACAGGATAAATAGATTAATTAAAGAGGGTATCCTTGAGCTCAATGATTTTGAATCATCATCGACCTATGAATCATGCCTTCTTAGAAAGATAACTAAGTCACCTTTTACAGGAAAGGTGAAAGAGCCATTGAAATTTTAAGTCTAGTGCATAGTGATTATATGGACCCATAAAGCCATAGGTGGATATTTCTACTATATCATGTTTATTGATGACCTATTTAGGTATGGATACATCTACCTAATGAAAAGTATAGGTCTGAATCATTTGAAATATTCAAATGATTCCATAATCAAGTAGAAAAATGAACTAGCAAGAGTATTAAAATACTTTAATCTAATAAAGGAAGTGAATACATTACTAGTGAGTTTATGACATATTTAGAAGAGAATGAGATTCTCTCTCAATGAACACCTCTTGGGACACCCTAACATAATGGATCTCAAAATGGAGGAATCAAATTCTGTTAAATATGATTCGATCCATGATGGGGTTCATGAGTTTATCAATCTCTTTTTGGGGATATGCATTTGAGTGGTTTGTTACATTCTTAATAGAGTTCCCAGCAAATCTGTAAGCAAAACACCATATGAAATATGGACAAGACGTAAACCGGGACTCTCACACCTTAGGATCTCAAGATGTTCAGCTTATATCAAATATTTGAAAATAGAAAAGCTTAGATCTAGGTCAGACAAAGTATCTTTATAGGATACCCAAAAGAAACTGAAGGATATTTATTCTACCATATTGATAAACAAAAAATATTCGTCAGCAATAAGGCAGTCTTTTTTAAAAAAAGAGTTCCTTGGAGAAAGAACCAATGCTTCTAAGTTGAACTTGAAGAAGTTTGATAAGTAAAAGAAATGACATAATTAATTGAACCCTTAGAACCAGGTTGATTAGATCAAACCCAGAACCTATTCTAGATGCACCCTTAAGGAGATCCATTAAAGTACCGCATCAATCGAACATATCCTATAGTTTCTTGATCCAGGATGATGATCCTATTGAACTTGATGAAAATAATGAGGATCCAATCATCAATTAAATACTATGCAAAGTTCCAACTCTGATAAATGACTTGAAACCATGAAGTCCAAAATGAAGTCCATAAAAGTTAATGATATATGGATACTCGATTCACTTGAAGGGATAAACCCCATAGGTGTAAGTGGATTTTAAAAGAAAAAGAGATGTAGATGGGAAGGTGGAAACCTATGAAGCCCATCTGGTTGCCAAGGCATATCATCGATGTTATGGTATTGACTATGATGGAATGTTTTTATCTATGGCGATATTCATGTCCATTCGAATTATGCTTGCTACAACACATCTTGATTTCAAAATCTAGCAATGGATGTCAAAACTACTTTCTTAAATGGAGAGCTGAAAGAAGAGGTATATATGATACAACTTGAAGAGTTCACATCCATAGATGAATCAAAGATGTACAAGCTTTATAAATCCATTTATGGATTAAAACAAATATCTCAGAGTTGGAACATGTATTTTGATAAAGTGATCAAAACATATGGCTTCGTTAAGAATGGAGATAAACAAACAGGCTAACGATTTAGTGGTAGTATTCCTTATTCTATATGTGGATAACATTCTCTTAATCGGGATTGACATTCTTGCATTACAAGGATTAAAAGTGTGGTTATCATCTCAATTCTCTATGAAAGATTTGAGAGAAGCATCCACCATTTTTGGGATAAAGATCTATAGAAGTAGATCTAAAAGATTGCTAGGGTTATCCCAGTCCATGTATATTGAAACTATGTTGAAGCAGTTCAACATGATGAATTCCAAGAAATGCTATCTTCTGATAGGTTATAGAATTACTCTCTCTAAGAAGGATTGTCTAACAACTCCTCAAGAGAGCATATGGTAGGATTCCATATGCCTCGATAATGGGATCTATTATGTATGCCATAATATGTATGAGACCAGATATGACATACTCACTAAAAGTAGTGAGTATATACCAATCTAATCCATATGAGTATAATTGGAAAGGACATAAAGACTATTCTTAAGTATTTGAAAAATACTAAGGATTAGTGGCTTATTTATGATGATTCTAACTTGAAACTAGTGGATTATCCTGACTGTAGTTTTTAGTCAGATAAGGACGATAACAATAGTATGTCGAGATATGTTTTTATCCTGAATGAAGGAGCAATTTACTGAAAAATACACTATGGCCATTCAATATGCGAGGTGGAGTATATTGTAGTATCTAATGCAGCAAAAGAAGCTATTTGGTTATAGAAGTTCATTAGTGAGCTTCAAGTGGCACCATCCATTAATGATTCAGTTCTGCATTGTGATAGCACCGAAACCATAGCTCAAGTAAAGGAACCAAAATTGCATCAACGGACTAAGCATACTATATGTCGCTACCACCTTGTCTGAGAGATCGTGGATTGAGGTGATGTTAACTTTTAAAAGATTGATGAAAAGGAGAACTTGGTCAATCCATTTACTATAGCTTTTGAAATTAAAGAGTTTGATGATCACAAGTAAAAGATGGATATGTGATACTGCTCTAATTAGCTATAGTCCAAGTAGTTGTTAGAAAATATATCTTAAAGCTAATCATCTGAGTTGTAGATTATTGAACTCATTGTAATTTGTATATGAATCATTAATAAATAAAAGTTTTATTAGCTATTCATCACATCGTGTACATCTTTCTTTATATAAATTATTTTATGATAAAATTCTTAGAACTACTTTTATTCGATAAAAGAGGATTTATCATGTAATTCTTGAATCTGTTCATGACCAAACAATATATTGTTACCTAGGATGAAAACATTTATCAAGTATAGATCGTTGTGTGTCATATGGATTATTTATCCTCATAACTAAAGAGTATGAAGACACTGGTATGGTATGTAGATAAGTGTAAAAGTATATTTCACTAAAAATGACTAACTCTGTAGAGTACTCTACTATCAAGAGTATCTCACAAAAGGATATAGATATGTGTCCCTCTAATTTGAGATCATCATGGTGACTTACAAGCAACTCACTATACTTTGGTAACGGACTATCTGTATTTCTAATATAGTGACAGAAGGTTTCTGGGTACAGTCAAGTACTTATAAAGTCGGTATATGAGTTAAGATAGGATTGGCCGCTCCAAGGTGTTGGAGATAAGGCTCTGTTATATTTCAATTTAGCAAAACTTTGACCAGGATAATTCTTGTGAGGAGTTATAATATTTATTAGATTGAGATATTTCTAGATGCACTAATTTAGAGTTGCTAGTTAACTCTTAAGTCATCTTAAGCATTGCATAAAAGAGATAAATTATACGATAACCATATGCATAAATTATACGATAACTATATGCATGGATTCTTGAATGTTACTTTGCAATCATTCAACCTATTCGAACATGGGGTACTATTGCTAGATGGTCACACAGATTAGTTCAAAAATTTATTCCTATAATACTGGTTTAGTGTTTGAATCTATGAGATCACGCACAATAAAAATTTCTGACTGATCATGATGGTTAGTTAATGATTAAGAACTGCTGTAGGATATAATTATAATATGATTGATAATTAATCTTATGCAAGTATTGTAAAAAAGTAAATAATTAAGTATTAATTAATTATAGGAGAACTAGTTAGCAATTAGATTGCTAATTGGTTCAATTTAATTGAGCAAAGAGGTTTAGGTTAAGTCTAATTGAATTGGATTCAATTAGATCTTATCAGATTAGATTATACGATGACCTAATCGCTAAAGAATTTTAATTTTGATTTGATCCGGACTTGGACTTATTAATTTTTAATTTGATTGGGATTTAATTAAATTATTAGGGATCTAATTAGATTAGGTTTGGATGTCTTAATCGGATCTAACCTAATTTGATTTGGTTGCATTTAATTTTAATCAAACCAAATTACAAACTCTTATCTAGCACCACCTTTGTTTTTCTCCTAAAACCTTCTAGCACCATCTTTGTTTTTCTTCTAAAACCTTCTTCACACAAATCATGATTTTGCATGAAGAAATCCCCCACCAAAACACTTTATCGCCCTCTCCCTTCTCTCAATTGGATTAGGATTATATCTAATTTAAGTTTAATTAAAATTTGAATTCAATTTGGAGGAGTTTGATTAGGAATCAAATTTCTTGATTATCCTATCCTATTTCATTTTATTCTCTCTATCCTCATCCAAACTCCATGCCAATTTTATCTGAAATTCCTTTGGGCACGCGCACATACAAAAAAGGATTATCGATGGTTTTGAGAAGGAATTCATTGAGAAAAAGTTTGGAGGGTGAGTTTGCATGAAAACAAGGAGGGGCATGGATTCTTTGTTGGCACTAGGATTTTAAGGGAAAAGAAAAAAAAAATTAAAGAGAGACCTCTAGATTTTATTTCTTCTTCATCTCTTGATCCTTCAAATCTTCTCTTTCTCTACCTCTAGGAGGGTCCAAGAAGTTCCAAAGAAGGAGATGAATTAGCCATCTGGAGGCCTTCACATAGAGCTTGCACTCCAAAAAGGCCAATCACTTTAAGACTTTATATGAACGATTTGTAGAGGCCACACATGCTGTGCGGATACGAGGAAATATGAAGAACCTTATACCACATTCATTAGCAGCGGAGATTAGTGACCTGTGCTAAGATATGAGATCTAATCTCATAGTTTCAGTAGATTTGATTTATAGGGTACATCAATAAGATCGATGCATGCTAATTTTATATTTTGGCATTGCATATCATATCTAAATCCATGGTAGGAATTTTTAGAATTATTCTAATGCATATGCTTTATGATTGAAAAGGTTTTAATCTTATTTGCTTCCACTAGATTTTTAAAAAATTAAGATATATGCAAAAACTCTACCCTAATTTCTAACATAAGTGTCATCTAATATTGCCTTAATTCATTGAAGGCTTCTTCCAAATCAACTATGTGGTGATCACTTTTTGTATTCTTCATGAGCAAATCATCTATATAGACTTCCATACTTTTTTCTATCTAGTTTTTTAAGACTCTATTAACAAATACTAGTAAGTGGCTCTAGTATTTTTTAGTATAAAAGCTATTATTTTGTAACAATAAAGCCCTCTTTCTTCCTGAACGACATTTTCTCTTCATATTTTTCTATCATTCGGATCTGATTATATCCTAAACAAGCATCCACAAATATCAGTAATTCATGTTCAAAAATGGCAATGACTAGTTAATCAATTCTTGACAAAAGATAGTCGTCTTTTAGGCAAATTTTGTTAATATCAATGTAATCAATGCAGATTACTCACTTCTCATTTATCTTCTTGACCATAATTATATTGGCTATTCAATCTGGATAATAAATTTCTTTAATGAAGCTTATTTTTATAAATTTGTCTACTTCATCTTCAATGGCTTTTTCTTTCTAAAGCAAAACTTTATTTCTTTTGCTTGATAGGAGAAAAAGAGGGTCCACACTAAGTTTATGGATGATGATATCAAGAGATATACCTGGTATGTTGGCAGCTATCCAAACAAAGATATCGACATTAGCCCAAAGGAATGTGATTGATCGTTATTGTAGGTGATTAAAAATAATTCACCAACTCAACTCTATAGTTAGGATGACTTGGGATCGTATCCTCACAAACCTTAGGACTAAGTTGTGATTTTGAAAAGAGAAGAAGAATAATTGTTGTAATATAAAAATAAAAGTATATGAGAAATAAACTACTACTAAGAGCGAAGCGAGTAAAAAGGATTTTTTAGGAGTTGAATAGTGAATTTGCACAGCCTAATTGTATTTTTTTTATAATTTAGATGTAATTAATTTTATAGATTTACCTATCTTTCCTTGACATGCCCCGTACCTATAACAGATCACGGCATATATTTAGGAGGTACAGGTATCCAACTCTTCTTTCCTCGAAATGCCCCGTATCCATAACAGATCACGATGCATCTCCGAAAAGTAAGAGTTGTTCCTACCTCAATCTAACAATAAAGCATAATAAGGAGCGAATAAAAGAGAACAAATAATAGACTCATAAATAAAAACATACTCTTTTATTACATATCAAAGAAATACAAAAACTGGAGAACAAGAAAACCCCACTCTGCCTCGTACAAAATCTTTTCTTTCCTCTCGCACTTCAACACTAGCCTACTTCTAAGTTGATCCCCTCCTGTCCCCTTATGCAAAGGCTCTAGAGAGACTCCGACAAGTTGCTTACCCCAGGTAGAGCAAAGAAGCCTTTTTATAGGGTTTAACAGAGAGAAGTCTTCATGGATTTCCGATGTGAGACTAAACAAAAGAATTAAAAGAGTAGCTAGGATTTAATTTTATAGGGATCAATGGTTAGATGGGTGTGAATAAGCTCAATCCCAATAGTAGTAGGCTTCTAATTCCTTTTCAAATTAATCTTTGATCATCTAAAAGCTTTTCGCTATTGGATTGCTTTTAGATCCATGTATGTCCCTTTCCATCACCAAGCTCAATTGCTATCGCTGAACACCACCCACCACTAGAACTTGGATCTTCACCAGCACTTCCCTACACCACTGAGATCTTGCAACCATCATCACCTTGCATCGCCGTTGCCAAAACCTCGCCGGAGCTGCCTGCACGCCGCCATTGCAGGGAAAAGCCATGGGAAGTCACCCTCTATTTTCATCATATTTTCTTGCTTGCTCATCGAAGCAGCCTCACCGGAGTCACCAGTGCATGACATTTGCCGCCATCGGTGGGGGTATCACTAGAGCCGGTAGTGTCTTCATCAAGATTTTCCATTCGGGAGCTCCTCTCATGATCGTAGACTTCTTTGCTTCATGATGTCATGATGAGATGGAAAGGTGGCCGGCATGAGCTCTGGGAGATGAGAAGATCCGGCAAAGAGACGGTTGGAATCACCCCATGGTCCACGGTTCTGCACCATGGACCAACAAAAATGGCTTTTGGTGGACCATCGAGCATTCTGTGGACCAAGCAGCCGATCCATGATGGACCGGCTACTTTAAGATTGGTGCAATTCTATCTTAAATCTTTAAAAATTGATTCTAGACTCATTTCAAATCTGATTTGCTTCAAACTTATTTCATTTGAACCCATAAATCAAGCTCTTTGTATTGACACACTTTTTTCTGCAAATGATATATAAATATATCAATTCTAAATAAATAAAGATAATTTAATTATTAAATTAATACTTTTATATATATGTACAATATAATTATTAGTGATTAGCCATTCTCTGACTTCAGGTGCCAGAAGGGATCTGATTTGTATAATTTTATCTCGATCATCTCCTAGGAAAATGCTAATCAACTGCTCGGCAAAGGCTCCCCTCTGTTTGCAATGGTGTCTTCTTTGACATCTAGCTCATCCGTCTATAGAATCCTGATATATTTTTGGGATTTAATAGTTGCAAGAAAATACTATCTTACTAATATTTGATATTCTTTGATTTTTCTAACTCCATGCTTGGGAAGCAAATGAAAAGATGATAGATGGAGACTACAACTCACAAAGCATTAACCCTGGTCATCTAAGAATAGCATCATAAGCTTGCAGTACTTGGATGACCAAAAAATTCAGTAAGATTGTCGCTTATTTAGGCAGTTGACTTGTAGTTAACGACAAGAAGATTTCTCTTTTTATAGCAACTAAGTTCACAAAAAACTCAATGAGTGAAGTATTTATCATTTTCAATCTTTCAAATGGCAGTTTTATTTTCTGAAAGGTATTATAGAACAAGACATCGGTAGAGCTTCCATTATCAACTAAAATTCATTTTACATTATAATTGGCTACCATCATGTAGACGACAACCGCATCGTCACGTGGGGTTTAAATTTTTCTTACATCATTACTAGAAAAGGAAATAACACTCTCGTCTAGAGAACTAGTCAGCTCTGCATGATGTCTCTTTTTTTGTGGCTCCTTGTCATGTACTTCTACCTCTATCTTTGGAGAGGTCTAAGAGCATATTGACTACCCCGATGGTTGGCATGTTACTTGGCCTAGCTTTTTGCTTAGGATACGTCCAAGGGGTCTCTTCTTTCCTCTGGCTATTGATATACTTGTTGAGGTAGTCCCTACGAATTAAGTTCTCGATCTCTTATTTTAACTGCTAATAGTCTTCCACATAGTGATTATGATCTCTATGAAAGTGGCAGTACTTACTCTTGTCTTTCTTTTCTAGCAAACCTTTCAAGGATAGTGATGGGTAAAAATAGTCTTTATTCTCAATTTCCATTAGAATTTGAGATCGAAGAGCAATAAAAAGGGTGTAATCAGGAAATTATTGAGTAGAGTAATTTGGCTTTGAATTCTTTGGTGGTTTTGTGGCTTCTAGCTATGTACGAGTTTCTTCTTCATGAGCTCGCTTCTTCCCACTCTCCTTCTTTCATTCCTCCTATCGATGGAGGACATAGCTTTTTCTCAGCTTAGACATTTTTTGCATGCACAAAGAGCTTAACATAATTTCTTGAAAAAAGTTTTATCTAAGAAAAAACTCAGATGACCATTTCAGAATCCTTGCTTTAAAGGCAACATAGTGACGAACTCATTGAGATTTCTGACTTTTAATATAACTGTATTAAAATGTGCTACATAACTTTAAAGCATTTCCTTTCTTCTTGCTTAATAGAGAAGAAACTGTCATTATTCTTCAGCTATGATCAATGACTATCGAAATATATTATTAGCCGACTACTTAGCTATTGGAAAGAGTAAATTGATCCAAGTAGTAAGCTCGAAAATTATATCTTAACAACTTTCTTCAAAATTGCAAAGAAAGTCAGGCATAGTAAGGCGTTGATACACCTTGGAACCTCACGAGAGCCTTGTATCCTTCTAGATGATCAATCAAGTTAATAGAATTATCGTAAGGTTTAACTAATGGTATCTTGAACTGATGGGGAATTAGCTCATTCATTATTTCTTCATATGTTGAAATCATGTAAGTTATTTTGGTAGCGATCTTCCACATGAATTTTGCCGAGTCTGGCTTCTAGCTCTCGGACTTTCCTTTCGATACCATCCTCTTGCTGAGAGTGATGATTGGAAGGGTATGTTAGAGTTGAATCCTCTTAAGAATCTTCCAGGGGTGGTGGAGATGGTTCCTTCATTTTTAAAGAGGAATCGATCACTAGGTTTTTTCTTTTCCGTGGAAAGGTTGATGACTTCTATACCCTCCATCGGGGAGGTACTGATGGCTCCATTAGTACGGTTCAACTAGTAGGGTCGGGAATCGGATGGTGGACTGTTGAAGAAGATGGACAGCATTCGTCAGCAGTTGAACTTGCTTAATCAGAGTATCTAGCCTTTGATAGACAGTAAGGATAAGTTGAGGATTTCTTTTCCCAACTTTTATTATGCCAAGAGTATTTCGAGAAGATCGATGTCGAGAAGTGAGATTAATTAGAGGTCTTCCGCTCATAATTTTCATGAAAGATTTGGATAATGAACCATTCTTCTAGTACCAATCTGTTGCTGCTTTTCTCTAAGCTGGATAAACTTGATGCACTGGGATGACTTTAAGCTTCCAAGAGTCAAAATCTTTCAAAAAACATGAAGATTTTTAAAGTAAACCCGACCAGCTCCTAAACCTATAAAAGGAGTCTTCGTTGTTGAAGAAATAGATGAGATTTCTTCAACAGAGGATCCTTCGATATTTAAGTCAGCTTAGAGAAAAAGAACAATGAAAAAAAATAGAGCGTATTTTCTATTTATTTTCTATGTTCCCTTCGGACCCCTATTTATAAAGATTTAAAATCGAGTTAGTTAAACGGTTATAATCATTCATAAAACCGTTACCCCATTAAGTAAATTATAAAATTGGTTTGACCATTAAAAAATTAGTTTATGCAGTAAATTGTTAAGTAACCTGTTATACTTCTTAATAACCACTATATCAATCTTGTCATAATAATTTTAATGACTTAAAAATATATGCTTTATATTAAATAAAATTATAAAACTCCATACTTGGTTAAGATAAGTAATTGAACTCCATCCGATAAATAGTTGAACATCCTATATTCTAATAGAAGATCGTTTTCTGATCGATAGATGTCCGACAAGAGAACAGCTCTGGACTATCAAGCATCCCGTGCCTCGATAAAATATCGATTCCTGATCAATAAATTTTTTATATGTTGGTAGGAGATAAACCTCTATTCATTTTATGCTTAATAAAAGATCAGAATCTGATCAAATACTTTTTTATTTATCAGCAATTGATTCTAAATAGATCAAAAGATATTTAGACATGTCATTTATCCTATAATAGTGGCCACCTATTAGTTCAGCATAATTGAATTTTATATATTCAGTACCATAACCACCAATATTTTTTATTAAAAGAATTTGAAAATTACTAGGATCTTAATGATGAACAATGACTTCCATTTTAGGATATATACACAACATAGAAACAGGAGTCATTCCCTCTTTATATTATCAACAGCATGGGAGACCTAAACAAATAATCTGTTGGATGTGGAAAACAAAAAAAAACTTATTTCATTATTGCACACCAAAAGGATTATTGCTCAAGTAAAGAATAAAAGGAAAAGGAGATGCGAAGAAAATTTTCTTTAAGAAACTTGGAAGGGGAAAATCTCAACCAACAACTATAAAGAACAACACGGAAAAAATTAGCACGTTAACGTCAACTAATATCATCATACTATTTTTGAATGATTGATTCCGGAACCAAATGAGAAATCTCAAACGTATTTCACTGAGGAGCTATTTCATCAATTAAAGCATTAACAAAAACTAGGAAGCAAAATGCATTAAGATTTACATGGTTTTAAGCCATTAAACAACATATTGAATCAAAATGGGCAAAGGCAAAAGGCAGCTCTAAACCTGCAAGGTGATTCAACATGGATCAGACATTCTTGTTCTTCTTCATCTTCGAAGGTGGCCATCTGCCCTTCTTCCTCATCCGCCGCTTCCGTACAAGTCTTTTCCTGCGGAGCCTTTTCTTCTTGGCCAGCTTCATCCTCTCCTTTTTCTCAAGCATCATCTGCAATTTTGACTCAAAAGGAAGGTTCTCAACTGATACAGCCTCTGCCGACCCTTCTGATGGCGGAACTTCAACATCACTTCCATCATTTCCATCAGTCTCTGAGGAAGCATGAGTGATCAGGGACCTCTTCTCCCCAAAAGGAAAAGGAGAAGAAATTCTGGCTCCGTCTAAAGACCTCCTTTGAAAGAGGAAGTCTTTCTGATGCATCGTCCATGCTGGAAAATAGACAATGGAAACCTTATTAAGATTTAGAAAATTAAGTCTATATTTCAGATATATCCAACAGAATTTAAAAGCGTTATAACTTATGCAAGAGCAAGAAAATCATAGGAAAAGGGTGAGAGAGTTCAGACAGAAAAAGGACAGAACACAAGTAATGAGATTTAGTCACATTTCCACATTCCTATGAAGAAGGAAATAAGCCTTCAATGTTAAAACCACAAAGCCTGATAAGATAACTTTAGAAACCATGCCAAAAGCCAGATTGAATTAATATGTTTTAAATGCCAAAATTATCACAAGAACTGATTTCTATTAAAGAAAAATCATTCCTAAACTTCATAACCAAAACAAAGAAGAAAACAAAGATAAAAATGTTGGGAGAACTAAGAAGCAAAGCTGAAAACGGAAGAAGTAGAGACACCAAGACCAGCACTAAGAGCTACGAACCGACTCAAGACATCCATTTCAAATATATACAGATACATGAGTACAACTAAAAGAAAGAATCTAGAAAGAGAAAACCAAGATATAATCATGCTAAAAAAAGGCCAAAATAAAGGAGAAGCAACAAGCATTCCAGATGTTTGCAGGAATACCCGAGAGAGCTTATAATGGAGATTCAAGGATAAACCAGAAGAGACCCACCAGCAAATTAAGAGGCAGTAGAGAGAATAAACTAAAGAAACTTAACTCAAACAAACAGATTTAGTTATGCGACAGGTAGCATAATACCGAAATAGCCAGAGATTTTACAGAGATTGGCTTTCATGGGGATGGAAGGAGTCGAGGGAGGAGGGAAGGAGGGAGGAAGGAAGGAGAGAGAAGGGAGGAGGAGAGCCATCTCGTCTCTTTTCTCGCGTGCGCTCGAAGCTGTCTCCGGACAAAACTCTTCTCCGTTCGAGGCTGTCTCCGGACAAAACTCTTCTCCGTTTTCTTATCCGGTGAGGCTACGGCCTTGAGCTTCCGAGCTGTCCCGCACCAGTCGAGGCACGTGAGGTGCAACCGGTAGAAAGTATGGATGGACGGTCAGGATTTTTTTATATGTCTGATAATTATATCACTTCGACTGTTAAATGTAAAAAATGTATCTCAAAAATAGATCCCGGGAGCTATCAGATCATGTCTGGCTCCCAAAATCGGTCACCCATCTTTATTAGATTAGCTTTAGGTTGTGCCATACCCAAAATTCTACCAAATCATAGAGTATGTCTGAATACACATCTTTATATATATTATGTTTAATATTTTCCAAAATTTTGAATAAAACAACTTAATTATTGAGTTTGCAAGAAAGTATTGGTTCAAGTTTTTTCACTTTGCAGAAACCTCCAAATTGAAGGTCTCAAAGTAAGGATCTGGTTCTAAGTACAAGATAGACATTCAGCGAATGAAAGATGTACCATTAAATATTCAACATGTGTATTCCATTCGATATAGGTTTGTTTAGACTACCATTTATCACGAATTTAAAGAATAAAATTCTAGAAATCTCTAATAAATATGTCCCTTTAAAGAAAAAAAAGTTGTTTGTTTTTTTTCTTGTAAAATCAATAATTAAATATGTTGTAGTAGAATCCAAGCTTCTTGCGAAGGTCAGATTGGTACCAAGATAATGAAAGATCTCGAATAGAGAGAGAGATGATACTGAAGGTAACTTCATCATGGAACTAGAGTTGAGACCCTACAAGAAAGTCTCAAGCCGATTCTCCGGTGGGGAACCTTCAATATTCAAGCTAGCTTAGCTCTAAAAACAAGATAAGAGAGATGAATAAAAATAGAAGTATTTGTCAGGGTTTTGAGCAACTTACCTGGGATCCCCATCTTAGCCCTATTTACAAGGAGAGAGTCCTACTGCAGCCTTTGGCCATTTCTAGAAAATGCAGGATTGTGCGGAAAGAATTGCATCACGCATTTATGACACGGAATCACCTGGTGGTTGCCTTATTTGGTTGCTAACCAAATTTGGATAGCTATATTTTTAGTGCTTGAAGGTCGAAAAGGTCTCATATGTGATGAGTGTGGAGGTCAATCAGTCAAGACTGGAATAGCCAGTCGTGCTTAAGTTGAAATTATCCAAGATTCAGGTTGGCCAGATCTGAAATTCAAGTCGATCAAGTCCGTGATTCAGGTCAACCAAGTCTGAGATTCGGTCAGCCTCAGTAGGGTGACCACCTGTAATACTTGCCCTCTACTTTCGAGTCCCAAATGGTGGTCGGGCAAAAAAAGTAAAAACACTCGATTCGAGACCTCCCCCATGTGTAATTAATGCATCTTGGTATATATCTCTATAAAAGAATATGGTTCGACCATGTGTGATCATGTCGACCATTCATTTTACTAAACCTCTAATCTAGGCCATTAGGGGTTGGATCTAGGTAGCTTAACTTCGCCTATCTGGTGATACCATTTGGCGCATATCGAAGGGGGTAGCCAAATCATCCCAAAATCAGAGCTATTCGAGCTCCTATAAATAGGCTTCAGATTGGGATAAAACCAACTCGCTCTGATACTAAAATTGATGTGGGACAAGAATTGATGTAACCTGGTTATTTGAAAAATAGGAAAAAAATATCTAACAAACTAGGACCGTGGGAGGGCTAAGAAGCCTCCCGGGACTAGGGCATACTGACACTAAAATCCTAAGACAGCTGATCTCTTTTGTTTTCAATTTTCTGGATGGATGTGGCGAAGGAAGGATGAAGATGGGGGACCGGGAAGTGGAACTCATGGCCCTGAGAATCACTCTAGCGGGGGATGCACACAGAAATTCAAGGGTCAAAGCCTAAAGCTACCCTCCTGAGGGATTACAGCACCAGCTATCCTGAGCATAAAGCTACCCTCCCGAAGGATCACAGCACCAGCTACCCTAAGCTCTCATCGAACCCATAATGCACATAGCAGGGCTCTCACATGGATGAGCTAGGATGACTCTCAAAGGACACGAGGGGATAAAGAAGACGAGATAGGGGATAACTAGGGTGCTCGAATCCATCATCCACAAAGAAGGACCTCACACCCCCCAACGAACCCATCATCCATAAAGTAGGGAATGAAGGTAAACGGGCCTCATCCCAGAACCAGAACCGGAACCAATGGCTAGACCAAAAATTTCATTCAACTCTCTCTAACTATTACAGGGGGAGAGGGAGCCTTTATATAGAAAAACCAAAACCCTCATTTTCTTAGCCTCTAAGAAAACTAAAAAAGGAAAATAAATTATATCAAAATTCGTGTTGCATCAAAAATGGTGCTGATCTGCTCTGAGAAGCATGTCGGCTTGATGATCTGCTCCAGAAAGCGTGCTCTCTGAAAATTGGGCTACTCAAAAATCCGTGCAAAATCCTCTCGGTGCACAGGGGAAGATGATCTCCATCGAGCACCGGCGAACGGTCGACGGCCGGGAAGTGGGCGATGGACGGGGCCGGCGGACGACGAGCGGCGGATGCCGGTGGCGGGCTGTAGGCGGGGAAGCATAGGGGAAACGGCACGGCACACTGGGCATGCAGTTTGGTCTCCCACGACCATGGGAGACCTCACGTGCCGCCCATGCGCCACTACCCGCCTGTGCAGCCGCCCACCTGCGCCGCCTCCCACCTGCCGCCGCCAGCCGTCGGTCCGCCGCTCGCTAGGCCGCCGGAGGCCTCCCCGGTGCCCAGGAGGTCTCCCACGGTCGTGGGAGACCAAACGGCATGCCCAGTGTGCCGTGTCGTTTCCCCTATGCCGCCCCTCCTGCAACCCGCCACCGGCCGTCCGCCACTCGTCGTCCGCCGGTCCCGTCCGTCACCCGCTTCCCGGTTGCCGACCATCCGCCGGTGCTCGACGGAGATCATCTTCCCCTATGCACCGAGAGGATTTTGCATGAATTTCAGAGCAACCCAATTTTCAGAGCAGCATGCTTTCTGGAGCAGATCATCAAGCTGACACGCTTCTAAGAGCAGATCAGCACCATTTTTGATGCTACACGATTTTGATATAATTTATTTTCCTTTTTTAGTTTTCTTAGAGGCTAAGAAAATGTGGGTTTCGATTTTTCTATATAAAGGCCCCCTCTCCCCCTGTAATAGTTAGAGAAAGTTGAATGAAATTTTTGGTTTAGCCATTGGTTTCGGTTCTGATTCTGGGTTGAGGCCCGTTTGTCTTCGTTCCCTACTTTGTGGATGATGGGTTCGTTGGGGGGTGTGAGAGTCCTACTTTGTGGATGATGGATTCGAGCACCCTAGTTATCCCCCATCTCGTCTTCTTTACCCCCTCGTGTCCTTTGAGAGTCATCCTAGCGTATCCATGTGAGAGCCCTGCTATGTGCATTATGGGTTCGATGAGAGCTCAGGGTAGCTGGTGCTGTGATCCTTCGGGAGGGTAGCTTTATGCTCAGTGTAGCTGGTGCTGTGATCTCTCAGGAGGGTAGCTTTAGGCTTTGACCCCTGACTTTCTGTGTGCGTCCCCCGCTAGAGTGAGTCTTAGGGCCATGAGTTCCACTTCCCGGTCCCCCATCTTCATCCTTCCTTCGCCACATCCATCCAGAAAATTGAATTCAAAAGAGATCAGTTGTCTTAGGATTTTAGTGTCAGTATGCCCTAGTCCTGGGAGGCTTCTTAACCCACCCACGATCCTAGTTTGTTAGGTGTTTTTTCCCTGTATTCCAAATAACCAGGTTACATCGATTTCCGTCCCACATCAATTTTGGTATCAGAGCGAGTTGTGGATTAGGGTGTCCTCCTTTTTTCAAACTCGATGGAGTCGAGTTCTTCGCGGTCGAGGAGAATGATGGGGATCCAGGGCAGGTCCGGATATTTTTTCCATTTTTTCTTATTTTTTTACATTTTTTATTTTTACTTATTCCCACTATTCCACCTATTCCCTCTATTCTAGTTTTATCCCAATCTTATTCCCACCTTATTCCAGTCTTATTCCATCATCTTCCCGTGATTTTAAAAAAAATTCAAAACCCTAGCCCACAGCCCCTCCGGCCCCAGATCCGGGCTGCCCGACCCTCGACCGCCCCCGCCGGACCGCTGCCGATGCTCGCCGGCCCCCGCCCTCGTCGGAGAAGCCGCCGCCCTTGCCCGTGGAAGACGAACGACCGTGGGAAGACCAACCGTCACCCACGTCCCATGGCCGTCGTCGCCGCCTGCCACCGCCGGCCTGCCATCGACCGCCCGCCTGCCGCCCACCGGCTCACGCCCGGCCGTCGGAGGGCCCCCGCTGGCGCCCTTGGGCCCCACGACTGTGGGAAGCCCAAGCGGCATGGCATGCATACCGTGCCGCCCCTACGCCACTGCCCGCTTGCGCCGCCTCCCGCCTGCCGCCGCCTGCCATCGGTCCGCCACTCGCTGGGCCACCAGAGGCCTCGCCAGCACCTAGGAGGTCTCCCACGGCCGTGGGAGACCAAACGGCACGCCCAGTGTGCCGTGCCGTTTCCCCTGTGCCGCCCCGCCTGCAGCCCGCCACCAACCGTCCGCGGCTCCTCATCTGCTGGTCCCGTCCGTCGCACGCTTCCCGGCCACCGACTGTTCGTCGATTTTCGACGGAGATCATCTTCCCCTGTGCACCGAGAGGATTTTGCATGGATTCAGAGCAGCCCAATTTTCAGAGCAGCACGCTTTCTGGAGCAGATCATCAAGCCGACATGCTTCTCAGAGCAGATCAGCACCATTTTTGATGCAACATGAATTTTGATATAATTTATTTTTCTTTTTTAGTTTTCTTAGAGGCTAAGAAAATGAGGGTTTTGGTTTTTCTATATAAAGGCCCCCTCTCCCCTGTAATAGTTAGAGAAAGTTGAATGAAATTTTTGGTTTAGCCATTGGTTTCGGTTCTGATTCTGGGTTGAGGCCCGTTTGCCTTCGTTCCCTACTTTGTGGATGATGGGTTCGTTTGGGGGTGTGAGAGTCCTACTTTGTGGATGATGGATTAGAGCACCCTAGTTATCCCCTATCTCGTCTTCTTCACCCCCTCGTGTCCTTTGAGAGTCATCCTAGCGTATCCATGTGAGAGCCCTGCTATGTGCATTATGGGTTCGATGAGAGCTCAGGGTAGCTGGTGCTGTGATCCTTCGGGAGGGTAGCTTTATGCTCAATGTAGCTGGTGCTGTGATCTCTCAGGAGGGTAGCTTTAGGCTTTGACCCCTGACTTTCTGTGTGCGTCCCCCGCTAGAGTGAGTCTTAGGGCCATGAGTTCCACTTCCCGGTCCCCCATCTTCATCCTTCCTTCGCCACATCGACCCAGGAATTTGAAAATAAAAGAGATCAGTTGTCTTAGGATTTTAGTGTCAGTATGTCCTAGTCCTGGGACGCTTCTTAGCCCTCCCACGGTCCTAGTTTGTTAGATATTTTTTTCCTATTTTCCAAATAACCAGGTTACATCGATTCTTATCACGCATCAGCTTCCCCCTCTTATTTTTTACTCTTGCCATTTTGATTTATAATGAGTGACCAAGTTGAGCGATTTTCAATGGTCATCGCCAGCAACCCTCCTATCTTTTTGTCAGTTCATCCTAGCCAGAATCCGATCTCTGAGTTTCGATCTCTTCTTACTTTTAAATGCTTAGTTGATCTTTAAGGTTCAATCTCTTCAAGGTTGATTATCCATCTTTTTTTCTTTTCAGTAGGTTAGTTTTCCTCTCTTATTTCTCAAGTTTTTAGGATGGATGACATTAAGTCATTTGTCAATAGTTGATCATCAAGTTTGGTGTTTCCCAGGTGGCTTTTCCTAAGAGGGGGGTGAATTGAAAATTATAAAATTTCTTGCATTAATGCAGAAGTGTATGAAGCTGATGCGAGCTTAGTGGATGAGTATGAGGGAGAAGAGGAGACACCTTTAGTAGACCTCGAATAGCTAACCCAGTAGATACCCAGGTAGAAACCAACCCAGAGCTAGTTGACCTTGACCACATCCAACGTAAAGCTATAGTGGAAGAACAAATAGAGGAAGAGAACCTAGGTACTGCTGCTAGAGCCTTACCTGAGGAAACCATAGAGGATAGCCAAATTATAGAGTCTAGTCCTAAAATACAAGAACCTGAAGAATTTATTAAGGACCTGATCTCTTTGAATCAGTACCCTCAGATGAGCCTCCTCCTATAGTTCCCATTAAGGACCTCTTCCCTGAGATTAATAATCCATCCTTCCATTATGCAAACCCCATAGATATATTGCAACCCCGTAAGGTTAGCCTCATTAGTCTAGGATTAATCCCTGACATGCCTTCTTTTATCCTACTGTATCCAACTAACCCGGAACCTTTTTCTCTACCCTACCAAACTAATTCTGAACCCACTTCCTATTTTTTGCCCTTTCTAGACATCTCCAGCATTTCTAGGATCATTAGATTGCATTTAGTTGAGATTAGCGTACTGCATGCATTTATTATGCATGTTAGGTTTGCGTTATACTTATGGCATATCCTTTGGCATTTGCTTGGAGTCCATTGTAAATACTCTTGCGCACACCACACTAGGGTCAGACCTAGAGAGTCTATAGTCTCTTAGGTTTAGGCCCATAAAAGTCTAATAAATCTTCTTCGATAGGAATGCAAAGTCGAGTCCATTAGGTGTTAGTTTAAGTCCTTTGCATCATCTTGTTAGGAGTCTGCATGTGCCTAGCATGTTCACCACCTGCACTAATCTTAAAACAACAGGTTAATTCCCAAAGATGGATCAAAGAATTTGATGTAGTGGATTCTATCTTGGTTAGGCTTGGGCCTAAAAGAAGTTTCATGCTCATAGAGCCGGACCTTTTAAAGTGATAGAGAAGGTTGGATCAAATGCCTAGGTGTTAGACTTGCCTTCGAATTTGGGCACTAGTTCTACCTTCAATATTACAGACCTGGTTAAGTATACTGGAAACCGACAGCAATACCTAGTGAGGCCTTTGGACCTATTCCTTTTCATTGTGAGTGACCCTAACCCAGAGTGTCCACTAACAAATTGGCCTGAGATAGGAGAACGGATTGAGCGTAACCTGGACGATCAAGCCATCATGACCCAGGGCCGTGACTATCAACGCTTCCTGGTCCGATGGTAAGGCCAGCCAGAGTCGGATGATTCATGAATTTCTCGAGAGGACTTGCAACGTCTCAACCCAGACCTTCTCGAGAGATATGTGAGCCAGTCTGATCTTCACTCGACAGGATCAAGTTCCTCCCATCCCGGAAGAATTGGTGCGGACATCATAGGCACCAGAATAAGACAGAGGCTTTTCAACCCTCTATGGATTGATAAATAATTTATGAGTCCATCTGTAATAAGGGCTTAGCCCATCTGAGTCTATTTTAGTTGTTATTTGAGTCTTTTGAGTTGTTATTTCAGTTCTGTACTAGTCAACTCATGTTGAGCTAGTTCAGTCCAATGTTAGTCAGCTCATGTCGAGCTAATTTTATTTTTTTTGAGTCCTGTCCAAGCATACTGAAGACTCAAGACCACATCATACAAGTGAAGACCAAGTCCAACTAGATTGAAGACATGGAAGCTTAGCCCAAGTCCAACCCAGCTTGAAGATTTGAAGACCCCAGGAGGAAAATTCAGAAAACCCTGATTCCTTGTAGATGCCCTCCAGATACCCAAATTTCCTTCCAGATGCCAAAGTATATTCATAAACTAGGGAATCCATGATTCTAGAGGTCCATCTGTATCCTAGCCCAAAGGAATCAAGCCCAGGTGCCAAGCCCAAGCCCCTAAGAAGCAAGATACCAAGGAATATTCCTGCTACCTGGCTACCAGGCCACCCCAGCTTCCAAAGGCCCAAGCCCATGCACCCAAGCCCCTTTGGGCCAGCCTCTTGCTTCTCTTAGAAGCCCAACATGATCCCCTAGGCATCTTTGGAGTGTTGGCCAAGTCAAGAGAATTTTTAGGGATTTTTTTACCTAATGTTTCCTTATTTTCTAGCTAGGGTTTGAGAGGGAAAAAGATTCTTATGTAAAGACTAATGTATCCTTACTTGGAGCCCAAGACTAAGGGTCTATTTAAAGGACCCTAGTCTCTTGTATGAGGAGAGATTTTGATATATGAAATAAACCTTGAGTTCTTCTATTGCTTTGTGTGATTACCCTGCTGTGTGCATAAAGGGGTTTGAGAATTCTTCTTCCCGGTGTTTGCAATCATCTTCCTGCAACCAACCATCCTTCCAGCCCCTCCAAAACTTTCTTTTCTTTGCTGTTTTCCTTTATTTTCTTGATCTCCTTTGAGTTTTCTAACCCTTGACAGGTCGTTTGTAGGTCCCCGAGTTTCTACGAATCCAACGACTCTAGCCAAGCCTTAATCGGACCACCGAGCAAAAAGCCGAGTATCCGTGGGTCTTTGGCTCGGTTTTCCAGGCCGCATCCATCGAGAAACGAGAGATCCCTTCGCTGCAATCTTTATCGGCACTTCAGACGTTGTCAGGTACACACCCTCTACCTCCAGTCTTTATATTGTAGGAGAACTTGTCCTAACCGAGGCTTCTCAGTCCCGGCGATCCTTCTTTAGTACTTTTCTAGGTTCTAATATGCATGCTTGGCTTTAAAAATTCATACAAAATTCCCTATAATTAATTTTGATATGAAATTCGGGATTTAATCACCTAACCCCACATATAAAACATAAAAAAAGAATTGCATGCATATTAGTCCCGCATCATCTTGGTGCCAGTTGGCTGGATCTGTGTGCCAAAGAACTTCTTTCTTGTGCCAGTGCCAGAGTCAGCTGGTTCCTCTATCCTGTCGGCTTGAGATTGGTTCTTCAACCAGACCAAATTCAATTCTCTAAAACTCTTATGCCAAGCTTTGAAGACTTCCTCAAGGTCTTCTTACAATGAAATCAAGAAAAATTGAAGCTTGAAAACCATTAAAAGTAACCCTTTATCTTGATTTAAGTAGGAAATTTTTGTTGTGTTCTTCTTTACAAGATTCTAATCACTTACAACTCAACACAAAGCAATAAAGATTGTAGGGTTTAGAAAGTATTTCCATGTAGTCGTCCTACAAAAACTTATCAACCATTTGAAGAGTTGTTAGATAACCAAATGTATGCTCCAATGTTTTGTTATCATCAAAATCACTTTAGGGGTCAATAATTTCTCCCTTTTTGATGATGACAAAACACTGGGCATGAAAAGAATCTATTCTATTCACAAGTATAGATGTATGTCATAGTAAGCATTTACACTTGGTTGACGTATCATAATATTAACTGTATTTTCAAATGAGTATCAATGTATGCTATACAGTTATACACAAGGTCAATTCTATAAAGTGTGATTGTCAGATAATAAGTGCTTGTGTATATTAAGCAACATTAAACATTGACAATTAGATGTAATTAGTAAATAGCAGAATAGTAATCATTGAAGCAAATTGAACATGTATTTCTCCCCCTTTTTATAAAATTTCTAATCAATGTGAAATTTCTCCCCCTTTATCATTTATTTGAATACTTTAGCAGAAAAAGATATGCAATAAGCATTAAGCTCCCCCTGTCTAATTGATTTTAGCAGCTCTATTGCAATTCATTAAGTTTCTTCTTTCATGCACTCTATTGTATAATAGTTCTCCCCCTTTTTGTTATCAAATCAAAAAGTTATGCAATTAAGCTCAGATTTTAAATAGATTGAGATTGTATAAAGATTTGTTTGAGATAATTTCACTTTCTCAATTAGAGAGAGAATTCTATTTAAAAAATATAGACAGTGTTAACAGGATAAAAGAAATATACATATGTGTCCAAAAAGATATTCATTGCATTTTCACCAAAGGATTCAGTACATCAAGCATTACATAAACTTCAAAAAGTTTTCAAAAAGTACTAAAAATACTAAAGACCTACTCACTTTCAGATTCTTCCTTAGGTACATTGATAGGGGTACTTGCACCATACCAAGAAGCAGGTCTAGGAGGTCTACTAGAGGATGCATGAGGTGGAGGTGCTCTAGGATGGTTAGAAGTGGTAGGACCCATAGAGGAAATAGGAGAAGGATCATAAAGAGGTCTAGTCCTAGCAGTGATTTCCAAGGATCTAACAGTGCCATAGATAGAAACCATCTCCATCCATATTGCACCAAGCTATTGTTCCATATCTTTGAGGCTTGTAGGTACCTTGTTCACAGCCTCTTTCATTTCACCAATTTCCTTTTGCATTGATATAAGCTCAGAAGCTTGGACATTAGCAAAAGCTTCAGCAGATCCTCTAAGTCTTCCAAGCTCTGACCTGATAATCCAAATGCCTCGAGTGTAGTCATCTGCCATCTATCTTGTCTCTGTAATTGTTTCTAATATGCATTTGGCTTCATTCAATTCAGTTCTATATTCATTTAATGTTGTATCAATAGATTTCTTTATAGCTTCAGAACTAGAAGAGATACAGTCCAGGATAGGTTGAAGTTCTATTTGAGGTGCAGATCTTGAAGCTTCTATTGCTTTAACCTTTCCTTGCATATTTGTAACATGTTCTTCTAGCTGATTCAGTCTACTATCCACTGACTTTTTTAGATCACCAAAAAGAGAAGTGATTGTCCCTATCAGTGTATCAGTCAAAGTTTTCATCTATTCTTCAATTTGATTTTGGATGATTGGAGGATGTGTAGCTGCCGGAGTGAAGAGTGGTAAAGGAATATCAGCTGTAGGCAAATCAAATTCAGGTGCAGGCATATCAAGATCAAGAAAAGGTACATCAGCCTCCTCAAAAGTAGCTGTAGGCTCAGGAGTGAGAGATACTTGTTCTAGTGCAGCTGTAGTAGATGTTCCAGCTTCAACTGTAGTAGTGCCAGCAGGTTCTTCGTCTTCTTCTTCTTCTTCTTCACTGCTTGAGCTGCCTATTGGCCTAACATTTATCCCTTTCTTCCTCCAAACACCTTCAACTTGGATGTAACCCATTCTTTCTAGTGATTTGGAGGTGTAGACATCTGTATGGTGCAGTTCAACTCCATCTTCACCTTCCAAACTCACTCTTTGAGACTTAAACAGTAGGGTTAGCATCATTCTATATGGTAAGCAAGACTTGGCCTTTCTAACTGTTTCCTTCATTTGCATAATGATAATGTAGGATAGATTTATAGGAGTCTTCTTCATGATGTGTTCCATAAGGAACAGGTCTTTTTTACTTACCCAGTCAAATCTTCCTGTTATTTGTAAAAATATTCTGTAAATGAAATTATATAGCAATCTCATTTCAAGAGACAAGGTATTAGCAAAAACTGATCCAATTCCACTAACATCCTCTCTGTTTAGGATTGTTCTTAAAGCCTTTTCTCTATTGTCAATCACTAGGAATTTCACTCCATCAGTAGGTAAGTCCAGTAGACCATGTAAAAACTCTTCATTGACAATAATTCTTTTTTCTTTAACAGTAGACTCAACATGATTTGTTCCCAATCTCATATTTTCATAAAATTTTCTAACAAGAGAGGGATAGGTCTTCTCATTTAGGGAGCAAAACTTTCTCCAACCTTGATATTTGATCAAATCACCAATTTTTAACCCAATCTCCTTAATAAATTCAAAGTTAATGTGGCGGCCAGAAGTTACCGGTCTTGTCGACATTGAAGGGATTTGACATGGAACAGTTGGAGCATCCCTTGCAGCTTCTTCCACAAGTTCTTCACTGTGAACAGTGGCAGTTGGCTCTTCTTGATGCCTTTTAGACCTTCTTTCCCTTTCCACGGTTGGAGCAGCCCTAGTAGAGCGTTTCCTGGTAGCACGTTTTGGAGCCATTGCTAGGAAAGAGGAAGAAAAGAGAGATTGGAGAGCTTAGAAGGGAGATAGGAATTTTTGGAGTAGGATTAGGAGAGGAACGAAAAGTTAGAGAAGATAAAATAGAGGTTAGACAGTTCAGAGAGGGGTTTATATCCCAAAATAAAAAACTCAGGTGCGAAATTCCAGTCGACTCGAATAAGTCCTAGAAAGGCTCGAGTCAGCTTGGCCAGAACTCTCCCAAAACACTCAAAAGATCTAGTTGACTCGAAAAAGCTCGAGCCGGCTAGGCCAGAACTTGCTCAAAATACTCAGAAAATCTAATCGACTCGACTTAAAAACCAGTCGACTCGAACAGAGAAGTTTGGGTTTTGGAAAACTTAATCATAAACCAGAGAGATTTTGGAGAGAATTTCTAAGGAAATTAAGGCTCTATAATATAGAATGAAATCAGGAGGTTCTCTAGATAATATTTCCTTAAATTTGAAGGAATTAGATTAGAGAATTTAGAAAGGATCACAAAGTCCTAATTCACTCCTAATTAGTTCAAACCTGTCTTGATTAAGTGGCTTAGTAAATATATCAGCTAATTGATCTTCAGTAGGAACAAAATCAAGCACAATATTACCATTTGAAACATGATCTCTAATAAAATGATGTCTAATTTAATTGTGCTTGGTTCTAGAGTGTTGAATTGGATTCTTTGTCAAATTGATAGCACTTGTGTTATCACATTTAATTGGAATTTTAGATTGTGAGACACCAAAGTCTTCTAGTTGTTGTTTAATCCATAATACTTGAGCACAACAACTACCAGCAGCCATGTACTCAGCCTCAGCTATGGACAAGGCTACGGAGTTTTGCTTCTTACAGTGCCATGAGATTAAATTCAACCCTAGAAATTGGCATGTACTGCTAGTGCTTTTTCTATCTATTTTACAACCAGCATAGTCAGCATTAGAGAATCCAATCAAATTCAGGGTAGAATATTTAAAATATTAAATTCCTAAATTACTTGTTCCTTTCAGGTATTTAATTATTCTTTTAACAGCAAGCATATGTGTTTCTTTTGGTGATGACTGAAATCTAGCACATACACATACACTATATAATATGTCAGGTCTACTTGCAGTCAAATACAATAAGGATCCGATCATACCTCTATATAGCTTTTGGTCAACATTAGATCCATTTTCATCTTTGTCCAAACTGCAAGCTAGGCTCATGGGTGTGCTCATTGATTTGCTACTCTCCATACTAAACTTTTTGATGATTTCTTTAATGTATTTGGCTTGGTTGATGAAGATACCTTCCTTTGTTTATTTTACTTGTAGTCCAAGGAAGTAGTTTAGTTCGCCCATTAAGCTCATTTCAAATTCTCCCTGCATAAGCTTAGCAAATTCTTTACATAGAGATTCGTTAGTTGCACCAAAAATGATATCATCAACATATATTTGTACAACTAAAGATGTCATCATTCTTCTTTTTGATAAATAAAGTTTTGTCTCCATTTCCTCTTGAAAAATCATTTTCAATTAAGAAAGTGCTAAGTCTATCATACCAGGTTCTAAGAGCTTGTTTCAAACCATACAATGCTTTGTTCAGTTTAAATATATGGTTTGGAAAAGTGTGATTTTCAAAACCTGGTGGTTGTTCCACAAAAACTTGTTTAGAGATAAAACCATTAAGAAATGCACTCTTTACATCCATTTGAATAACTTTGAAATTCATGTAGCAAGCAAATGCAAGTAGTAGTCTAATGGCTTCTAGTCTTGCTATAGGTGCATAAGTTTCATCAAAATCAATACCTTCTTCATGGTTATATCCTTTAGCCACTAATCTAGCTTTATTTCTTATTATGTTTCCTTGCTCATCTAATTTATTCCTATAGACCCATTTGGTTTCTATTATTGGATGGTCAGTAGGTCTATCTACAAGTGTCCATACCTTATTTCTTTCAAACTAGTTTAATTCTTCATGCATTGCCATCATCCAGTTTGGGTCAGTCTCAGCTTCTTCTAGGCTATGGGGTTCTATTTGTGATACAAAGGCTAGGTAATCATGTTTCTGGTTTGAAACTATTTTATGAAATTTTTGAAAGACTTTAAAAGTTTCATCTTTATATGCAATAAACAAGATCTATGTAAATCTTGAAAAATCATCTACTATTACAAGAGCATATTTCATACCGCTTAGGCTTGTGGTCCTAGTTGGTCCAAATAAGTCCATGGGAAGTAGCTCACAGGGTCTAGAAGTTGAAATCATATTTTTGGATTTAAAACTCCCCTTAGTTTGTTTACCCATTTTGAAAGCATCACAAACATGTTCAAAATCTACTTCAAATTTGGGCAAACCTCTAACAAGATTCTTGGAAATCAAATTGGCAATAGTATGCATGCTAGCATGACCTAATCATCTATGCCAAAGTAAATAAGACTCCTTGGTCTTAGCATTCATTGCTACTAGAATGGCTAGATTATTCAGATCTACCACAGATATTTTCGAGTCAACGTCCAATGAATTTGTTGCTAGAATCAAGTGAGTTTGTCACTATACACATAGATGATTCAAAGACAATCTTAAAGCCTTTATCACACAATTGACTAATACTTAACAAATTATGCTTCAATTTGTCTACTAGCAATACATTTTCAATAAAAGTAGAGGGGGTTAATTTTATCTTACCAATACTGATCATTTTTTCCTTGCCATTATCTCCAAAGGTTACCAAACCTTCTTCTTTCATCTCTAGGGTGATGAATTGATCGTTGTGACTCATCATATGTCTTGAATAGCCACTATCGGGATATCATCTTTTCTTCATTTTTTGGACTACAATACATTCCTATAAAACATTTAACAAGTTCTTTAAGGTACCCAAGCTACCTTGGGTCCTTGCAGGTTAGCAGAGGTGGTTCCTTTGGAAACCTAGATCTTTCTAATTCTATTTTTTGCATTTCCATTTTTCTTTAACAAATTACATTGGAAAAATTTATGTCCAGCTCCATGACATGCATAATAAACAATTCTATTATTTTGAAAAGAAGTAAACTTTGAAGTTTTAGATGTAGAAGCATGTGATGCAAATGTAGAAGCATGTATCACTAAAGCATTTTAAGAAATAGATTTTGGTACAAATGCTTTTGAAGATACAAATCTAGTAGCTGATATTCCATTTGAATTCAAAGAATTATATCCAATTCCAGCCTTGTTACTTGAAATTCTTTGTTCTTTTAAAATCAACTCAAGCTTATTTGAACTTAAGGTAAGCTTTTCAACCAAAGGCTTGAGTTTTTCCATCTCCTTTTTCAAATCAGAATTTTCATCAACTAAAGCTTTGTTTTTCTCAAGATATAGATTTTTCTTAATTTTCAAAGCTTTGTTGTTTTCAAAAAAGATAGTTCATTCCTTTTGCAATAATTTGTTCTTTTCTGAAATCTCTTCCTTTT